>OW386543.1:5638485-8138485 GCA_936435175.1 Glyphotaelius pellucidus | reverse complement strand
CGCTGTAACTCCATTACTATCAGAGTGATAATTATTTTCTAAACAGTGTTAAAAAGGCAAAACATCACGCTTTTTAGTCAAATCTAAAAAATAACGACAAAAAAATTAAAATGTACATCTTTAGGAAACCAAAATTTTGAATCGCAATTTAAAAAAAAAAAAATTGAAAGACTTCGTACTGACCGACTTTGAGAAATTTTTATTAATTATTTTTATATGAAAAGACAAAAAAGTGAGAGTGACAGTAACGTTTATAATACACTTGTCTAACAAAATATATATGTATTTTTAGTTTTTTTTGTTGTCAGTAATTTTAGTTAGAAAAATCGTGAGGTGAGCCATTTTTAAAACTTTTTTATGTTTGCATGCAAAATTTTAATATTTCAAAAATTATATGTTTATTTTGAATTATAAAATATGAAAGCGTATTTTATCACCTTTTAAAAACAGTTTTTACTTTTGGGATACGTTCAGAAATATTCCATTAATTGGCATTTTATTGAAAAGCGGAAATATTTTGACCATCTAAAAAGTACGCCCAAATTTTGAAGGGTTAACTGTTTTGACACAAAAAGAGAAAATAAGTTTTACAGAAAATGAACAGCAAGAACTTAATATATGAATGAAGCAAATACAAACATTTATAAATTAATATATATTATTTTACATTAGAGAGCGTTTCAAGAAAAGTCTGAATAATGTATGTCGAGTACATGTTTTTGGCCTATTAAATGATAAAATTCTTGGAAGATCGACAAAAGTGTCCGAAAAGACCAACAAAATTCATTTAGACTGGCACTAAAAAATTTTAAGGCCCTAGCTTGGGTTAACAAGTATCGACATACTGGACAGTGGAGAACAGTATCCATAATTAGAGTGTTGATTGAGGAAAAACTATTCATCATTTGTGAGTCTACGGCAAGGAATGTTGAAATGGATGAGTTGCAACAAAGGAGGTGATTCAGATGCAAATGAGATCAGACTCTTTTTGTATAATTCCATTATTGTTAGTTTCCCTTGAAAAAAGTTGTTTACCAACTACAATATAGGTTTAAGGGGGCATTCTAGTGTAGAAAGTTTTTTTTCATATTTCGATAGTTTAGATATTAAAGAATATCTCCTTAAAAGAAGTCGTGACAAGTCGACGTGGTTTTGACGAAATATAACTGGAACCTAAATAGAACAAAATTTCTAACACGTTTTTCTCGAAACTACTTTTGTCACAAAATCTCAGGTTCTAATTGACAGATTTTCTTGAAATTTTTCATGAATTTTCTTTATATATCCCTCTACGGTAGGAACCAATAAAAAATCAAATGTTTTATTATTTTTAAAAATTCGGAAAAGTTAAAAAATATCTGAAAAACATAATTTTTTTTTTAGTAGCCGCCATTTTGCGAGAATTTTTTATTTTTATTTTTCTTGGTTCCTACCATAATGACATTTTTACTGATAAAGAATCTACCTTTTTATTTTTCAAATTAACAGAAGGGTGGAAATCGTGACAAGATGGACATGCTTTTTTCCCCTCTACTTCTTTAGCGTGTAACTTCGTGAAATGTATATATTTTTTAAATTTTTTTTTGTGAATTCTTAAAATATAAATAAATTGAAAAAAATGCACAGTTAAAACATTAATTGTTCTTTTTTATCGACCGTCAAAAAACGCCCGGGCTTCTAGGCTAGTATACCCCCTTAAGCCATTTCATCATACCAAATACACAACTCAAGAGAGCATTCAAAGTGAAATCACAATAAATGACACTGTAGCAAATCCAAAAATATCTTTAAAACCCTTAGACTTAACGTAATGGACGTTATGTTCAGTATACATATGGTGGAACCAATAAATCCAATGGCAACTGCTCCAGGGTCCGGGCGGCAATAAATCCACGCCGTATCTACAGCCTACCAATGTCACACCCCCGTCGATAGGGAGGTAGATAAACCTTCATTCGGTCCGACCCTCCGTATCGATACATTACTGTTGCATCTCGGAATGAATTCCATTAACCGTCTGTCGGGGCTTAAGTATTTAATTCCGTGTAAAAGAACACACGGCGGAAAACCTGAAAGCCGAAAATGAAATCTTTAATCTTCACGTATATAATTGAATTTAGCGATTTACTCAATTACAAATAAAAAAAACTTTAATCATTGAAGAAGTTAATATCGACAACTTCCAATGAAAACATGAAAGGAATGTAAGTACACACAAAAAATAAATAGATATAGGTTGCAATTGGAACTCGAGCTCAGATCCTTATAGTCTTACAGGGACGTCTTGGCGTCTTTACCAATTGATCATAATTTCGGACACCGTTATAGTGTCCATCATTAGGACAAATGTGTAGATTGTGGTAAAGTGTTTATTCATGTTAGTGAAGTGATGGTCGGTTTTTCAGTAAAATAATTAGTTAAATGTGGTTTTCGGCGTTTAGTTTTGGTGTAGCCGTCGAGCACCGGATACATAAGTCGATTAATAATAATGGGTTTTTGTGGATTTCAACTATCTCCGTTATATGTTCTACCCATTTTGGATCTTTCCAGAAATATCCAAAGAATTGGCCGAATTCAAAGAAGTACTCGGGAATTTCCGATTTGTCAGGATGGCCGAGTTTGCACGCTTGAAAGTGTTCTTTGATCCTTTTGAAGATGGTTCGTTCTGTCTGGCCTACAAACGCCTTGCGACATTACGTTAGCAGTTGAATTTATAAACTCCATCTTTTAAATCTCAAACAAACTTTTTGTAAAAAAAATTGAAAACCTTTCAAAAATGAAAAACTCAAAGACTGGTAATGTTATGTTCATGAATGTTTTCACATTCTAACTCGTGAATAAGTAATATGTAGGGAGTAGGCATGTTGTGTTCGTGTTCATGAATGCACACAACTTTCTAGGCGTCAAAAGCTCGGGCGAGTTGGTGAATTCGGCAGTGAATCCGGCGCAACTTTCAAAGAGAAGTGAACCTCGCCGTAATTTCTGGCTGTTTAAGCTCACTTGATAAGGGATGCCTTAATTAAAGCACACTGTGTTAGGCCTGCGAGACTGAGCACCGTGGCTTGGCGAGCATTCATTACGTACTATATGACAAGGAGGAAATTTTAAAATGATACTGTGATTTAATATTACCATGAAAGCGTGACTAAATCCTTGAAAATATTCATCAGTAGGTTAAATTATTACCTTTATTACAGCTGAACCCCTGGGGCTTTTCATTATTTTTGTTCAGCCAGCAATCTTTCCGACAATTTTTAAACGTGCTTTTAAAAACAGATAATACTGTTTTAGAAACTAGATAAAATTATCGTGGGTCGGTGTCTCCACGAGGGCAGACGTATTCCGAGTCCTGCTGGAGAATTCAAAATGTCTCCCTCATCCAGTCTCTCTCGATCTGACCTGCCACGCCCTTCTAAGTCACCAAACGTAGCGAACGACTTGGGGTGACCTATGGCAGAGATGTCGGTTATCCAATAAAATGTTCACGGGGCGGCGGTACCCATACCCTCCTCCCAAATTAATGTTTCAAAATAATAAAGTTTTACCATCAAACATGAAAATCTTAAACTCACCAAATTTTGATTTTTTTACTCGAAACGTAGAAAAAAAACATAATTTACAAAATATTGCGAAAACACATTCCTTTTGTTTAGAGTAATTGTAAAAAAAATTGTCACTTCAGGTTTTATCGCATTCATTAATTTTTGGGTGATTATGCTGTGTTGCGCTTCCTTCCACTTTCACAGTGTCCACGATCAGGGCAGATGTGTAGAACATGTGTTTAGAATGTAGAAGTGATACCGTATTTAGCGCGTTAATTCTCTCACGGCCGATATATCAGTATAAATGAATTAGTTAAATTAATGTGATTTTCGGCGCGTGCATAATTTTGTTTTCAAAACGATAAAACAATAAACAATAAACATTTATTAATCAATTAATGAGAAAATTCATCACAAATATAAAACCAATAAATAGCATGTTTAAATAGATGATCTAGAAAGGTAAAAGATTAATATGAATTGTAAAAACTTGAGCATTTCGTTTCCTCACCACCAACAAAAAACATGAATGAATATATTTTTATATCCATTGTTAAAATTTAAATATACGGAAAGACATTAAATACAGTAGGTTCACGAATGGGTGGAAAAGGGTGGCCCGTTAAAGTTAATACCATCCTCCCCACAGAACAAAGGGTAGTTAGATAATTATAATTTATGTATATGCTTGTTAAACTACAGGGTGGGTTAGCTCCCAGAGTTAAGGGGTTACAGGTCGTATAATCAGAGTTACATTGTAGATATTTTAATTCGAAGTAAAACCATGTTTCGAAACACAGAATTTAATAATGACTGTTTATGTACTATTATTCGAACTCGAATAATCAACTTAAACCGTGAATGGGTATGAAAGCGCCCGAGATCCCAGAAAAGCGAGTTTATGAACTATTAAGATATGATTTGAGATTTTCATGGTCAATAGTATTATCGTGATATAATTTTGGGTTATTTGCCGTGTTAAGCTTCCTCCTTCTTTAGCCAACGTTTTGGACAGCGTTAGAGTGCCCACCTTACACTCGGCAATCTTGCTAAGTCGGCAATTGCCGAGCATTTAATTGAAACCGGCCTTTACTTTATATTTGTTCCTGGGGAGATCCAAAACGCGTACAGCGCTCCTAATTGCGGAGGCAATTGAAATTCAGAAAAATCCAAATAATATTAATAGTGACGAGGGGGCTACGCTCAATAGATCTTGGTATCCGGTTATTGACGGCTACATCAAAATTAAATGCAAAAAATCATTTTAAATTATATTGTGATACGGACTCGTCAGTCCTGATGATGGGACACTGTAAAGCTGTCCGAAAAGAGGGCTAAAGAAGGAGATAGTCTAAATATTCAATTTAACCCAAAAACAAATCGTTCCATTTACTTTACTTCACTTTTTTTTATTTTTTTTTTATTCTTCATTTTAATCACCCGCTAAACTGCCAAGGCAGTTTGTCAGCAGGTCAATTTGACAATATTAATAAAACACTAAAACATAAAATATTATAAGAAAACACAATAGCAAAATAGTTCCAGAAGAATAACTTTTAAGTACCTACAATACAAAAGCATAAAATATACAGACAGACAGATATAACACAGGTAAATTACTGATAGATTAAATTAATTATAGATAGTATTTATACATAAGATTACAAACAATATCAGTACAAAAAAAAACAAAAAAAAAAAAAAAAAAGTTTTGACCCATTAGCCATTTTTTAATTTTTCTTTTGAGATCAGTGGGGCAATTGGATTCGATTTACTTATTATCATTAATTACGGCAAGAGCTGCAAATCGGGTTGATTTGAAAAAAAAAATCTCCAAAAGGGCCGATGATTGAGAGATCACCGGGAGGCGGTAAGGACTTGTAGTACTTACTGTACGCATATTCAGAATATACCACCCAATTTTCCCACATTAACCCAGTTGGTTATGAGAAAGGAGTCTTGGGACAGTGTTGAAAAGTCCATTTATGTTTATTCAGCATTTTATATCACGGTTGAATTTTCACAAGAACGAAG
This sequence comes from Glyphotaelius pellucidus, assembly GCA_936435175.1. Classification (NCBI taxonomy): domain Eukaryota; kingdom Metazoa; phylum Arthropoda; class Insecta; order Trichoptera; family Limnephilidae; genus Glyphotaelius; species Glyphotaelius pellucidus. The sequence goes on along the minus strand of OW386543.1, from coordinate 8,132,909 downwards.
CAATAAAAATCATATAAATATATTTTTTTCTGTTTACAAAAAAATTATTTTTCTAGGTAATTCAAAGTCGTTTCAATTTTTGAAATTGGTTCCCCATTTTCTTGGAACCATCAACGCGTATTGCCGCCTTCTGGGAAATATTGAAACGATTTACGAAGTTCGGGAACATAAACATAAGTTATTTGCGTAAGAAAAATCAAAATAAGCAGGACAGGTCAGTAAATTACAGATAAGCAAATGAATTAAACTAACCAAAATACATTTAACTTATACGATTTTTTCCTGCAAATTGAATCAAAATATAACTGAAATTGCTCGGATTTAATTCTGATGGTATTAAGAGCTTCGCCAGCACGGAATCCGATCAACTATGACATTAAATGTATTATAGGAATTTTCATTGAAAACCCAGTACAGATTGCACTGACTGCAAGGACATCGGTGGGGAATTGAAACGCGTCATGTAGTTTGTTTTTACAATCTCCTTCATATTTGATAACCGCCAAATCGATGAATAGGTTTACATACGTTGATTTTTTGACATTTGAATGGGCCTCGATAAACGTCGGCTATCGGGCCGTTTTGGCTTTTGATGAAGTTGTGATCAACTGATAAGCATCAACACAATCGTTATGCCGACGAACAGCTGATTTTTTTTTACTTTTTTCTAAAAATATGATGCTAACTAGCGCAGAACTGTGAAAAATCACGGGATCAGTCTAAATTCTTGACAAATCAGTTCCAATTTTGAAAATAACACAATTAAAAAATTTTATGTTAAAATATTATTTATTTATTTATTAATAAACGCCCTATTTCGGGGATTTTACATATACCTACAGCATAGTTAGAGAAATACATTTTTATTGTACATAACTGAACTGCCTCAATAACAATACTTTATATTTATTCAAAGATAAATTGAAGATGTCCACCGAATTGGTATAATTGTTTCCCTCCATTAGTATTCTGGGCAAAGAGGAATACATATGGTAGTTAGTCCCAGAATTTCTGCACTGAAATAAATCCTGACTTCTAGTATTACGAAGTGGAATTCGGAAGCTTATCAATTATATTACAGGTATAGTTTATGGCTTGTGTGAATTCTTTACACAATCGTTTCAATTTTGAAAATGACACTTTCAGTTCACAAATTTCAGTTCATTGAACCAGAATAACGCAGGATGCCCAGACCACCGAAAAAAATTTAAACCTAAAAACTTTTTTTTTAAATCTGCAAGGCATATTTTTATTATGACGTGAGGCAACTACAATTTGGTTTACAATTCGCATATACAAAGTTGGTAATTGCAAAAAATCCCACCTGGAACTTTATGCTCCGTTGAATCGGAAAATTTCGGAAAATATGACAAACCACCGGAGTGAAAAGTCAGTGAAAATAATGTGAAAACCTGCTGCTCGCACGCCACTCTCGGTTTAATAAACAACTAACAATTCCAAGCCGGCACAAGACACAGGCTACTTCCGGCCGCCCACCACCCCCACGTGCTGCACTTCCGCCCGTTTCGAATAATATCACATCCGCGCTCGCTCGTCGTAATGGACCCCTGAAATACGTACAACCAACCCCCTGAAACACGAAGCTTCAGTAATGTTTCTTGTCTGAACTTTGTGGCAATTCCAACTAAATCTTCCTTTGGTCAAAAAATTATTTGTATCAGGTTCCACTTATATTTAATAGCCTTCCAGAACTTAGCAAGTCATCTAATTCCTTGAACACTTTTAAAAACACTGTTAAATTTTTTGTGTTCGCCGAGGATTGCCAACATTTTTTTTCTTTTGATTTAATAGCATAATATTTTATTATGCTATTAAATCAAAATTCAAATTTTAACACTGACCTAACCTAACCCAGCATGTTTCCGTTATAATGTATTAGCTTAACTAACCTTAACCTAACCCAACATCTTTACAAGCTTCCTTGACATATTTGTTCCTTCCATTCCAAATAAAATCATTATTTTACAGCCTTTTCCTAGTGAGATTAAAAATTAAACAATAATACCCCCCACGTAAAGAAAAAGTAAGTAAAAGGCAAGAGTTTTTAAAATTTTTATATAATGTATATTTTCGAGGCTTCTGACTCACACAATTGTCATTTTTTGCCTCATCTATTTTAAAATATAATATTAATAAATTATAATTATAATATGTAATGTTCTTTTAAATATTTTCCAGTTTACATGACCTAATAAATTTCATTATTCTCGATATGGGTGCAACTCAGTTGAGGCTATTAAATTCTGAACTTTCGAGTTCTTGTCACTCTCTGTCGTTCATATTTAATGCACTTCGATAATGTGTGTTCAGAAAGGCCCATCAAACACAATATTCTTCGCATTAGTAAGTGCATGTCCGGATCTTAATCTAAAAATGATTCCTATTTCCGATCTTTTCAGATTAACCTCCGTAAACCACAGTCTTTTAATCGGTTCCTTTTGGAACTTTCTGTGCCATGTTCCCTTGTTAGTAGACAACGTCTCAAAATGATAATTCCATTATATATTTTTATGTATGAAATTTATTTTTTTGGCAGTAATCTTCAGCATCTGGCGTCAACTCGTACACGATTCCCTTCACACATTTTTCGTTTGCCAATAAATCCGCCTCTTCATTCCCATGTATTCCTACATGAGATGGAATCCATTATTAACATATGAATACACCTTTCTGCTGTAGCCGCATTATTTGCTCTACAATATTGTAGCATATTTTCCTGTAGGCAAAATGGAAATACTTTTATTATGTTGAAGTGCACAGGCAAAGAGTTAATGTATTAGATTTGCTACTGTCACTAAGGTGGCACGATTTCAAGATTACGGTCAAGATTATCTGTCATTCATTTAATTTAACCACTCGGGCCACTCGTAGTGCTTTATTTGTCACAAAACATACAAAATCAGTAAAGCCAGGTAATGCTGTTATTACTGTCACCAAAGAACACGTCCTCAAAAGAGTCGTCCTATCTATTTTCTATAATGGTCAAAAATAGACCGGTCAGTGGCTAAGTTGGCATCGAGTCTGGGTCCTACCCAGGCTGAGTTCAATTCAAGGTAATTTTTATTTTTTTATTTATTTATCTACATAAGGATATACCTGTGTCGAGACAGGCGATTCCCCGTTTAATTCCTCATTGAATTATTTTTAATATTACACAATACGGTATAAAGGCTAGTGGTAGGTTAGAAAGACAATAAAAATAATTATAATACGCTAGGTATGTTTTAAGGTTTTCACGGCCAAAAAGTATTTTTGTTATTGTTTTTGGGGTGTTATGCCGTGTTTCGCTATCTCCTTCTTTAGCCAACGTTTCGGACAGCGTTACAGTGTCCATCATCAGGGCAGATGAGTAAATGATATTGGTGAGAGTGTTTACTTATGTGTGTCGAAGCGATACCGTGCTGCCAGCTCCATTTCTCTACGAGCTGGTGTTAGAAAAAATTCAGCATGGTTTTTTGCGTTTAGCTTTGGTGTAGCCGTCAATAGCCGTCACCAAAGCTAAACGCAAAAAACCATGCTGAATTTTTTCTAACACCAGCTCGTAGAGAAATGGAGCTGGCAGCACGGTATCGCTTCGATACACATAAGTAAACACTCTCACCAATATCATTTACTCATCTGCCCTGATGATGGACACTGTAACGCTGTCCGAAACGTTGGCTAAAGAAGGTGATAGCGAAACACGGCATAACACCCCAAAAACAATAACAAAAATATAATACGCTAGTTCAATTCAATTGTAGTTCTCGGCCTTCAACAAGGTATAATAAGGAATATTGCTTCTACTACAGAAACTTCGTCTTCTGTATCTGTTATATATTCTTGTCACCTATATATCTCACAGCCGACCCGTTAACACGTAGATAATAAGAAAAGGGGGCATAAAAGTATTAAACAATATTTTGCGTGAGGCACACACAGTAGCTGTGTCAGGTGCTCGAGTCGGGACAGTAACAGTAATGGCGGCCAGATGATGCGATGGCCCGTTCTAGGCCGTGACACCCCACTGTTTTGTGACGTTAAATCTAATTTAATGGAAGAGATAGGAGAGGGTAGTGATGCCGAGCGGATTTCCCTAAACGTGACTAAATTTCGCTAGAAAATTTAGGCCTCAAAAAGAAAACTTTAAAACGGTATTTCTGTTTAAGTAGCCATATTTTAAATTGGGTTTTTTCACGTTGGGGTAAGAAATAGTTCGCTTTCTTTATGTAGGTTCATTAAAGTTATTTGAATTCGAAGCAATTCGCAAAATTTTATTGCAAAGGCACAAAAACCTGAAAGCAGGTTTCCGAACTTAAGTCTCATTTTTCCAGTGGCAGCGTTTTTTATATCTTCTCATTTCGAACAAAATAAATGAGACAAATAAAAATATATGTGAACAGCCTTCACATTTTCTGGCATTTTCCGATATCCATCTCCATTATAAAATCAATGAGAGCATTCCAGATTTCATTCTAGACTGCCTGAGATAAGTGAAAAAGTGAAAAATCCAGATGAGACGACTTGATATAATATATTCAGCAAAACGACTACCAAAAAACCCCTAGTGGCAATCCCGGGTGATAGATTCAAAACCTATGTGTGAGTCTAGGGTATTCCCGAGCAACGATCAATCGTTACTCGTTATGCGCCATCTACGAGCGAAAAATTACTCGTCGTCGCGACGAACTTCGTCGAATGTTTCATTTTTACGTATTCTTGAACGTCGAAAGGTCGAAGAGATGATTATATTGGCAGCCCTGTGAATATTGTCTATGTTCTTGATGTTTTTGAGATTTCTATGGTGTAAGTTTGAAATGTCAAACAGTTGATACACGTACTTTTCCCGCGTATAACTTCTACGAGTGGATAATATTCGACATGGCTGGGCAATCAAAACACGGCCGGTAAATCAGCCATTGTAATATGGAACCTTTAAACGACTTTATAAAAATATACGATGTCTCTGCGGGAGCGAAAATTAGCGCGGGAAAACAATACTAGATTTTGACAGCCAATTAGCATAGATACGCAAACAACTCGCCACTCGCTGCGAGTATCGACTGGTTCGAACAACTCGAGTTAGCGAAATACGGAGATGAGTTTTAGAAGCAATAGACATCGACTTGATAGACTAGGAAAGGGGGATGAAAATTAAAAATATAATATATCATTTATAGGCGAAGTTCATAAGGTGCCTACGTATTTCCATTGCCAATCACGTGACTAACTAATTATCGGATCCCTTTCATCGATTCGTATCGCTCGCCTCCTTACGTTTGAAATCATTGACCCCTCTCCCAAAAGACCATTGTCTCCGGCACGTTCCTTTGTTACGTGACAAGTTAGCGGATATTACGATCCTGCTGAATCGGTTAGATTACTTTACAGATCGGATACGGTGAAGCTGGTCCGAAAATAATGTATCGGAATCGACGAAGGCCAATATATCGAATGTAACACAGTTACTGCACAGACGATAAAAAAATCGGATCGTGTGAAGCAGGCAGATACACTGGGTTTGGGGAAGAGGGCTAATTTGTCGGATTCGGTGAAGCGGGTCGATACATCAAAAACGTACACTGCATTAGGTACGTTAGTTTGGTTTAGTTTCGTTAGTTTCTGATGAGCTGAATCAGTTGCGATGTACTGGATTCGTTGAAACTAACCTGATACAATACCAGGTTTTCAACTTGAGGTCGTTGCAAATGTCAGTACCAGTCTCGTGGATTTCCTGGATCGTGCAATTTTCCTTGACGAATCCTAAACATTGACAAGAGTAACCTGTTTGCCGTAGACAATTCCAATAATTTCATGATCAGACTGATTATTAGCACAGGTGTTGAGTTGAATGCAAATACAGATGTGCAATATACGGGTGAGTAGTTTGGGTGACGCCGGAAATACTAAATCTCGGCCAGAGTTTATTGCAATTGTTAATTTTAATAAACAGATACTTCAAAACCATCTCCACAAAGTCTTCCTCTGGTCTTTACCATTCATAAAAATTCAGGGAGTATCATAGATTAACTCCTTAGAGGAAAATATCTCAAACGTCGTCCTGTGAGACAACCGTTTATATTGCTTACTCCAAACATATTTATAACTATTTCCAAACCATCTTCTACTTTTTTCCGGTCTATTCCTCAGAAAAGCATTCCTCGAATAGTTTTCCCATAAAAATAGACACATTCGCTCTGTACGAAAAGATTTTCATTCGATAATGGGTAGTGCTAATTTGAAGTTGATATAATTTTTTGTATGCTGTGTATTAAGTTAAAAAAACAATAAAATTAGATTCATTAGATATAATAGATTAAAATAATCATTGGCGAAGGTCATATTTATTAACTGATTAAGTATTGCAAACATTTGCCCATGACAAATCAAACCGCATGACAAACGAAGGTGACATCAGGAACGAGCAAACAGATGGTGCTAATTTTTAATGTTACCCTCAATACATGGCCACCGGCGACCTAATGCGAATAACTCGAGTAAGCCACAAAGGCGAATGGCAACCCGCGTTGTGGAGCGAGCGTATTTGATCGGAGCAAATTCAATTATTTGATTGAGCCAGATTTCAGCTGAAAGCATATGGGTCTATTCGTATGGAACCGTCATTGCTTAGAGACACATGAAGCACACTGGCGAGCGATAAAACTGGGCACTCTGAATGGTAACTTGTCCCATGCTTACGTATTAAACTCTCAAGCCCCTGTTCCCAGAGGATGTAAAAACAACTGCCCTGATCACAAATGGTTACTATTAAATTAACTTTTTTGAGCCTCGAAAAAGACGCTGGGAGCTTTTTCACAAAAAAAAATTAACAGGACATAACTTTAGAGCAAGGTGTAACTAGATTAATCTCATGTAAATAAATAAAAGTCATCATCAACAGAATAAAATATCTTCTTCAATAAAAGCTAATTCACATTGTGGCGTCATTTTAATTTAATGAAAGGAAATCACTTTGTAATCACCACATATTTAATCAAAATTATCAACATGTTTCGAAATTAATGGTTTCTTCGTCAGGGTAAAATGAAAATTATTATATGTTACAAATTTCAAATGTATTCGCTTTCTTTCAATCAATTATACAATACGGCATTATAGGATGGGGCGGCACGTATACAAATCAAACACATACAATTTACATACCACAAAAACTAATCATAAAAACAATTTTAAAAAACCCTATTCATATTCGTCAAAGCTTTTATTCTAACAATTTAAGGTCAGAAAATTAAGTGCACTATACTTCTACCACGCAACATAACAAATTTATAAATATAATATTCAAAATAGAGTTGCATCCTTTAAAAATAACAGTTAAATTTTAATTCGTTACCAGAAAAAATTAGAAACGTGAAAACTAATATAAAAGAATTTAAAACTCACATTAAAAATTATACTGAAAACTTGAACTGAATCATGTCAAGTACAACCAATATAATAATACCCTCCCCCCCCCCCATACACACAAGCCCTGCTTATTTATAGGAGTACATCAAATAATCTATTATGTAATTAATTACTATACAAAATTTATTTGTAATATAAGAGTGTATCTTTTTACGGCTAATAAAAAAAAATAGAAGTAGAACAAAAATAATTTTTCGAAAACAATGGTTTCTTCGTCAGAGTGAAATGAAAATTATTATGTGTTGATAATTTTGCTTTACTTTGAGATTTAGATTTAGATGTGACAAAAATTTAAACAAAGGAAATACAAATTTCAAATATAGAAATATAACAAAAATAATTTTCGCATAACTCCCACAATCAAATCGAATTTGGAAGTAAAACGTGCATAATTGTACGCATTACATTACGCAGGAATATTGTCATCGCGTTTATCGTCACACATAACCGAAATTAGCATTTTTTCATAACCTCGAAATAAATCAATCACAAAAGAAGGCGTCGTAAACTGAAAGATCACTTCAGTTATGGAATTCAAATAATTTTATATGTATAGAAGAGAAGGAAAAGAAAATTATGAGAGTGGTGTGTAAAATTGAAATCGTTCGTTTGGCGAAGCGTACGCGCTGTGCCTGTCCGGTTCTCTTCGAAATGGGCTTAGTAAAAAGCTTACTGGGAATTCCATCTAAATAAAATTATTTATTTGGGCGTGCCCGCTTCTATCGCTCGCCGGTGTTTTTAGTGAAAGCATTTAAACTGTATAGCGAGTCGAGAGCGATGCCGAATTTGTTTATGGTTGATGGGAAATGGATATTGATTTACCATCATGGATTTAATCACGTTATCAGCGCATATCAAAATAAACTAACTGTGCCGAATAATGGCTCACGGCCCACGTCACACATTCCATTTGATTGAATTCTGTTGAACTGAACCCAATATTATCGTTAGCTATAGGAAATGATTTGTTGTTTACCAATATACCATATTAACAATAACAAAAACAAAAAAAAACGAAGCACAAAAGGGGCAAAATTATTTTTATCGAGTACCTATGTAAAGAAAGGTGGAAACCGAAATTACATTAGAGTCATATTATTTCATCTTTGTTTGCCACTTTGTTGCACGATTGCTCCGCTTGCTCAATACAGCAAAGGTTCCTTCTCTGATTCGTGATCATTACGTTTATTCTCAAGAAGCGCCTTAAATTTATCCTTCTTGTGAACATTGACACAAAAAACATTGTCAATTAAGTAGATCACTTGCGCAGACCCGTGAAAATCACAGGATATTATATAAATAAATCTGGTTAGTAAGGCCTCTGCGGTCGAGGAGTAAAGCTCTTGACTCGCAATCCGAAGGTCGCGGGATCGAATCCCGGCATGCGCAAATAAATTTATTTGATAAAATTGTGTTATTTCACAATTAATTCATTTAATTAATATGCGGTAAATTTGCGGCACCTTCCAGAGTGAAAGATACTCTCAGTATAGCATTTATTTGTTTATTTATTTAATATAAACGGTATACATATACCATAAACACGGATTACCTATCACAAACTCATAGTTAGTATAAGAGTACAACAGTTAATTGTGGTTTTTGATTGAGAAATGATACCAGAGATACAATTACACATAAAATAGCCTTGGTGTAAGACCGCCATTCAGAATTGAAACGTTGCTTTTAGCCGTGTTTGGTACGAAATCTGAATAGCCAGGTATTTCCCCATCTCCTTCCCCTCTCCACCACCTTCAGCCTCACAACACACCCCAATTGGGGATACTACAGTCTCACTGGCTCCAAACCGGAGCAGCTGAGACTCTTGTGAGATATTCACATAAAAAAATATAGTAAATAACTTTGTTCTTTAAAATGTAAAGAGTGCAGGAAATCACGAAATCTGACTTCATTTGTCAAGATAACCTCTAAGAAAACAAACCAAAAGTACAAATTTAAATTAATTTTCTGATTAAAAATTACACATAAAATAGCCTTGGTGTAAGACCGCCATTCAGAATTGAAACGTTGCTTTTAGCCGTGTTTGGTACGAAATCTGAATAGCCAGGTATTTCCCCATCTCCTTCCCCTCTCCACCACCTTCAGCCTCACAACACACCCCAATTGGGGATACTACAGTCTCACTGGCTCCAAACCGGAGCAGCTGAGACTCTTGTGAGATATTCACATAAAAAATATAGTAAATAACTTTGTTCTTTAAAATGTAAAGAGTGCAGGAAATCACGAAATCTGACTTCATTTGTCAAGATAACCTCTAAGAAAACAAACCAAAAGTACAAATTTAAATTAATTTTCTGATTAAAAAATTACATTATTCTTTATCGCTTGTCTGAATTCTTGATACAACAGTTTCAATTTTTCTATTTTCTATAAAATTTTATATGACAAGTAGGTACATTATGGTTTGTCTAAATTGTTCTTAGAACAGTTCCAATTTTGAAAATTACAAATAAAATAATTTTTTGTAAAAACAAATTAAAGGTAGGTATTTTATCGTTTGCATGCAAGTTTTAATTCAAAACAAATCAAAGTTCATTGAACCAAATACACCAATCACTCACAGACAACCGAGATCAGTATTTTTGAAATATCCTTATTTGCCTTTCTTTCAGCAAATTTTGACCCATAGGATATCATCCTTTCTTATACATAGCTCGTCGATAATACCAGGATGCAAAAATAACGTAGGAGACAAAGAAGAGCATCTCCGATAAAATAATCAAGTAGGAAATTCAATACCCCAGGAGCTCAGGAGTGCCCCTGATAGCTCCTTGAAAGAACATGATAATATTTTCTATCAAGTGCATGAAAGGAGCTCATTGAAAGTCTGCACGGTAAGCATATTCTTTATAAACTAGGGAAATAATATTATGCCGCAGTCAAAAGAATCCTGTACTCGAGCAACGTAGTCGGATCCTGGCATCAAAAGGTTGCATCAAAGTATGAAAAGTCGGTAATGGCAACAGATGCCTCGTCATGTATTACGTATTACACACATTTCCCAGTAAGCCGGCAGCCGCCAACGAAGCATTCAACGAGAACGCCGGCCGTAAATATCACGGGAGATTTCATTTTACTTTTGTGGATACAATTTTTACAGACCACTAAACCGACCGCAGAATATTATGACTTAATAAACTGCCGCTGTAAGTTCAGGCTTGCGGTTGGCTTGGAGGAGATATTTTCAGCAATATAGAGCCATGCTTCAATTTAATCGTAAAATGAAACACTGTAATAATGCGTACATCACTTAAATTAACAACACCACGCTAACCAGATCCGGCAAAACCTAGCCTTCGTCAGGGAAGTTATAAATCACAATGAAATAAACAGTTTATTTATAAACAAGTTCTGCTATGTAATTATTATTACGCGTGACAGCTGTTTCGTCTTCTGAAGGCATCATGAAACTTACAAACGATATATATATATATATATATGTATTGATATTATTTCTATATTAGGTGCTTTTATTTTTATTACCTAAGCCCTTTTTGATTTCCGAGTAAAATGTTGAAATTATCAATAGTTATTAATACCCTTTAAAGTTTCCCCAGTTACTGGATGTTTATATTTGAAGACTTTATCAAAAAAGTAAATTTGCACCTTTTTTATAAAAAAATCCGTATGTTTATTAATGTGACCTTTGTTTACTTCAACATTTTTATTTTTAGTTTCGATAAATTTTTTAAGTTTTGTTTTCTTGTGTTTTGAATTTATCAATATCTTCAGAAGGCGAAGCTATCGTGCGCGGTAATAATTGCATGGCAGAACTTGTTTATAAATAAAATGTTTTTATAAATTAAATAATAATACTATTGAATATGTAAAAGAATTTAAAAAATAAAACAGAGTTTTACTAATTAAGCTGAATAACAATAAATAAATTGAAATAAACATAAAATCAGAATAAGATACGCATATAAATAAAAGTTGGTATACGAGGGAGGGCAAAGGTAGTAATGGCAATGGAGGGGGTGGATATTCAAAGGATTTCTGCTTATCAGAATGGACCTTGGATAATATAAGAACTTGAACAGGACTTTCACAGAACATGAATATTTACTTGAATGAAATTTGATGAATTATTCAAATTCTGTAAAAAATAATGGTCTTCAATGTAACCCTAGTTCATCGTCTTTAATTATATTCGTATATTGTAATATTCGTAATACGTTTAACTTATCACTATTGTCATAACCGAGGCACGGTTATGCCGAAACCAGTTATCATGTTTATGTTAATTAAAACGATGTACAAAAAGTGAGTTTTCTTGTCAATCTTAGTTAAAACGATGTAAAAAAAAGTAGTTATCTTATTGATGTTAGTTCAAACGACGATGTAGGAAAGACAGTTATCTTATTTATGTTAGTTAGAACGACGTACAAAAGTAAGTTTTCTTGTTAACGTTAGTTAAAACGATGTAGGAAAGACAGTTATCTTATTTGTGTCAGTTAAAATGACGTACAAAATTAAGTTTTATTGTAAACGTTAGATAAAACGATGAAGGAAAGCTAGCTATTTTGTTAATGTTAGTTAAAAAGATGTACAAAAAGTCAGTTACCTTCTTGTTTACGTTAGTTAAAATGATGAACAAAATGTGAATTACCTTGTTTATGTTTGTGAAAACGATGTACAAAAAATTATTTATCTTGTTTATGTTAGAGAAAACGATGTGCAAAAATAAAGAAATAATAATTTCCAAAAAATTATAATTATAGTTGAATAATTTGTAGAGCGCCTTTTTTAAGAAAAAATATCATTATTATCAAATTAAATGATCAAGGGCGCGCAAAAATTAGTTATCTTGTGTACGTTTGTTTAAACAATGCATAAAAAAATTAGATATCGTGTTCATGTTAGTTAAAACGATGTACAAACGGCGAATTATCTTGTTTACGTTAGTTAAAACTATGCGCAAAAAGTACGGACTTCTTCGTATGCTGTCAGATATAACTCTAGCCATAGAATCAGGTAAGTTAGCACTTATCTCACTCTTAGACATGAGTGCAGTGTTTGACACGATTGATCACGACTTCCTCATTAAGAGATTAGAGGAAACATTTGGTTTGAGTTCCGATATCAAAAATTGGCTGGCGTCATATTTATCCAATCGCTTGCAAGCCGTGAAGGTTGGAAATAAACTCTCAAACTTCGAAAGACTTTCTTCAGGAGTGCCCCAGGGTTCCGTTTTAGGTCCACTTCTTTTCATCCTTTTTACAAATGATGTCGCCAAAATAATCGAGTCATTTGGTCTCTTGTCACACTGCTACGCTGACGATCAGCAAGTTTATTTTTACTGCACTCCAAACGAAATCAGCAGTCTCAAAATTCGTGTAGCTGAATGCCTAGAAGCAATAACTCGTTGGATGTCTTCAAACAAGCTAAAGCTGAACCCATCTAAGACTGAGTTTCTCTGGGCGGCCACAAACAAACGCCAACATTTCATAGACGATTCGCCTATTTCCATTTCCGGCAGCGATATTATTCCCAAGACAACCGTCAAACTTCTTGGCGTTAATCTAGATTCAGACTTTTCGCTTAAAAGTCAAATAAATAGAACTGTAAGCACCGGTTTTTTTCACTTAAGACAACTCAAGTCCGTCTGAAGAAATCTTCCTACAGAGGCGACAAAACTACTAATCAACTCTTACGTAGTCTCGCGACTCGATTATTGTAACGGTATCTATGCTAGCCTTCCAAAATATCAAACTGACAAACTTCAATCCGTTTTTAACGCAGCGGCACGGCTCATAACCGGAGTCTCTAAATATTCACACATTTCAGAACACCTTCGTAACCTTCATTGGCTCAAGTGCCCTGAAAGAATCCAGTACAAATTGTGCTGGATGGTGTTTAAATCAATCAATGAAATGGCCCCACCTTATATCTCTGAACTATGTGTCCCGGAAAATACTGGTCCGAGGCAGTCAACCCTTAGATCAGCAACATCATCAGCTATAGGCAGACTAATGGAACCTAAACGCAAGCCAAATACAAAGTTTGGAGATCGCGCTTTTGGAGTATCTGGGCCTAAGGCTTGGAATAAACTCCCTCCGGAACTAAGATGCATAACAAGCCCAACAGAATTTAGGTCCAAATTAAAAACCTACCTTTTTGGGCTCTCATATCCTTAATTTAAATAAACCTATCTGAGAGTATCATACTTTTATTTTCTATGATATGTCTTAATTACACTTTTCTAATTAATTTTCTAATTACTTGAATCTTTGCACATCAATCTGTCTCGTTACGAATCACATTTAGGAAGATCAAATCTTTGTACTACTGTACCGCCCACTATAAAATGTTGCTTTTGAGTTCCAAAATACACTCATCAAAGAATGTATTTTATACTAATATTAAAATATATTTCAGGATTAAACACATATTACAAGTGTACCCAATAATGTCCTCTGCGTGCGAACTATATCTAAATTTCTTAATAGACAATAAGTGTTAATTTCAAGCGACCTCCCAGGTAAGTATGGACCTGTATACATTTTTAAGAAGCATCGCGTTCATTGGTCGAGACATTGTACATATATTTTCTTATGAACCTGTGGATGCAATTTTTAGCCATTAGTTGTTTTAATTGTTTGTCTAGTTTGTAGTTTTTCTAGACTTTATAAATGTATTGTAAGTTTGTGCAGCGCCCTTGAGGTGATTTTTCACAAAAACGGCGCTATATAAATCATCCAATTATTATTATTATTTACGTCATCTTGTTTGTTAGTTAAAACGAGGAACAAAAGTTAAAATGTGTCATTTCACAATGCTCTATCACAAAGTCACTAATTTCCGAAATTAATAAAACATTATTTGGGTGTTATCAGCGTTTCAGTGCTGATATCCCAAACGTGATAAAAAGTGTCGATGGCGGAATGCGATATTAATAATAATATGAATGCGTACGAATCGGCGCGGAATATAAATGCTAATTTGAGCGCGGGGAATCCAATTATGTTCATTGTTATCATATTAATACAACGGAATCGAATTTCCGATTAGTGGAATGGTTCTTGGTTGGGGATGTAACTCATTTATAATCGGGAAAATGTATTGCGAGCGTTTGCGATACAATGGCGATTGATCATGTTTCAAATAGGACGAATCAAATCTATTGTGATTAGTGACGTGCATCGGGGAATATTCCCTGACCTAATATTTATTCCCCGAAATCGGGATTTTTTTAATAAAAAAGTTATTCTTCATCAAGTTTTCTTTTTTTGATGAAAATGAATTATTTAAAAAAGTTAATAATGAGAGTAAAAATAGTTTTTCAATATTTCCAAAAATGACGAAGTTATTTACATTTACAATGCTCTACACAGGAGGCCCTGAATAATCCCTCAGGGCCTATGTCATCTTTGGGGATGCCATGTTGATGAAGAGGGTCTTTTTATGGAAAGGAAGGAGAAAAGTTCTTGGAAGGAAAAGGTATGAGGGATTGTTAGGAATCTGGAGACATCGTGTCCAGAAGTGACGGATGTACGGAATGCGCTGCGGTGCAAGACGATGGGTCGAGAGAGATCGGCTGAAGAGGTTTAGGTTAGGTCTCGCTCAACCAGTCTCTCTTGATCCGGCCCGCCACGGGAAGAACTAGACAAACCTAATCCCATGAACCCGGATACCCATGCTAAGTCACCGAACGCGGCGAACCACTTGGGGTGACTTACGACAGGAGCGTTGGTTCTCGGAGCTGCGGCACACATACCCGCCTACCACAATGTTAAATGAATTAAAATTATGAGCTTTTATAGTAAACCCTGGTAAAACAAATACAATCGTGAATCGTGACGTTACACTAGACACAATTCATAATTCGAATGGCAGTGCTGCAGTACTGATGCAGCGTTCATTGTGTGTGTACCTTGACGTCACTTTTTTTATCGGCCGGCCGCAAATATTAACATTTTTGACGGCTTACTATTCAGCATTTTTAAAAAAGTTAAAAAAGTTCAGTCCCCAGTAATATGTTTCTTTGTAAGAGACAACCTCGTCGTACATGAAAATTCCCGCAATATCACCCGATTCGGGAATATTCCCCATAAATAAATTTCCGGTAATTTACCATCACTAGTTCTGATAGATACCTGCATTTGATGAATACTTGTTAACAACTAACACATCGAAACATCTGGATATACATCTATAGAAGGGAGAAAGGGGACAATAATTCATCAAGGTGTTGATTAGACGCTGTTCAGTGATGATGACATGCCTACACCTACACATCCCTTGGGGGGAGCTAAATCATGTTTCTTGGTATCCAGCACTTGATGGCTACACCCAAACTAAACGCCGAACACCACATTAATTCAACTAATTATTATACTGAAATACCTGCCCTAAGAGTAGGTATTGTTGGGCTTTAACACAGGCGTTGTTAATAAAATTGTATACAGTTTTTTAATTTTATTTTGTTTATAAGTGAAATGCCCCAGCAACAATCTTTTGAATTTATTAAGTGATATATTTAAAATGTCCACTTACTCGGCATAATTATTACCTTACAAGGACAGGGGCAATGAGGAGTAAAGATTATGGTAAAGTTGTTGTCAACCGCCACATTGCCAGTGTATAACAAAATGAATTAAATAATTCTCCAATTGGCTTGCCAGTACCTTGCTACAGTGGAAACCTCTAAGTGGAGCGTAAAATAAACGGAAATCGAATGCACATAAACATGTACATAAAAGTAACGGAAATGGAATGCATATTAACAGGTACATAAAAGTAACGGGAATGGGATGCATATAAACATGTACGTAAAAGTAATGGAAATGGAATGCAACTAAACATTTACGCAAAAGAAATGGAATGCATATAAACATGATCGTAAAAGTAACGGAAATGGAATGCATATAAACATGTAAGTAAAAGTAATGGAATGCATATAAGCATGTACGTAAAAGTAATGTAAATGGAATGCATATAAACATGTACGTAAAAGTAATGGAATGCATATAAGCATGCACGTAAAAGTAATGCTTATAAACATGAACGTAAAAGCAATGGAAATGGAATGCATATAAACATGAACTTAAAAGAAAAGGAAATGGGATGCATACAAACATATACTAAAAAGTAGCGGAAATGGAATTCATATAAGCGTATACGTAAAAATAACGGAAATGCATATAAACACGACACGCACAAAATTTGGCGAGAATGTCCTTTTACAACAAATTTACTATAATTTTAAAGGAAAATAAATCAACTGGGATTTAATAAAAAAGGACAAAACACGTAAATTCACTGTAGTTTATACGTAGACTTGATAAATACCCATTGCTACAACTTAAAGACCTTTTAGAAATTTGCAGGAAGAAATATCTTAGATAAGGAATCAACGGGTAATATATTTCAACAGAAGTGCGCTATTGCTGTACTTTAGAGAATTTACATAGCCTGAAAACAACAATTAAGACTTTTAGCGTAGTTCTAAATCAAAGTTAAGAAGTTGAGGTGAAATGTTTTGGAATAATATTTATACACGGTGTCCGCAAATCGTATTTCAAGCGGGAAACTGTAGAATCTACATCACATTTGCAGTCGATTTTGTTGTATAACTTTTTTGATTTCAGCTTTCATTTTCGAGTAAATCGAGTCCAAAGTTGTAATTTTTTAGGTCAAATTTGAAAAACATCGGTCGCTACGGGAATAATATTAGTTGTTTATTATCTTTCAAAATGTGTTGAAGAGCTCCAAACGTTTTTTGTTTAGTTGCCGGTAAAGAAAGATTTTTTTTGCTGTTCGAAATTTTTCATTTTTTTGGTTGTGTGCCATAAGATTCACTAGTTTCTAGCTTTTACCTCTAGTTTCGGAACACCGTGCATAATAGCAGTACTACCCGGTTTTGAACAAGTTTCAATCCCCTCTTTAGGGAGTTCCAAGTTTGCAAAAATTTCACGATTACAAAGCTCGTGAGTTTTTTGTTGATTCAGACAAATATAATTACATTCTGCTGTACAGGGATTATAAGTAGTGATCGACCGAAGGTTCGGTTTCGGTTTCGGCAAGTTTCGGCAAAAAATCTGCCGAACCTTCGGCCGCACCGAAACTCTGCGTTCGTGAATTATCGCGCGTCGTTCGTCTGACTTCGGGTAAGTTCGTGGATCGTGTGTCACCCGCCATCATCAGCTGAGTTCGCCGGTCGGTTAAAGTAGTCAATTAATGAGGTCCTTCCTTTATAATGTAAGCGTTGATTGCTGACAAATTTTTGTTCCAAGAAGTAGTTAACATATTTGTTAATTTCTATATTTTTTGTTTGTTTTATAGCAGTAATATCAAAAAAATATATATATTTTTCACACAATTCAATTATTGTTTTTTTTTCATTTAACACGTATTAACTGTCTGTATAAGAGTAAAAAAATAAGCCAAATTTCAGTAAACAACAGATTTACATACAGAACATGTCTAAAAAAGTTTCGGTTTCGGTAGAAAGTTCTGTTTCGGTCGAACACTAATTATAATATTATTTTTTCACAATAATTGTAAAACCACTATGTGGCATCATTTTCATCAAAAATATTTTCATTTAATTATATATATATATAGTGGCTGTATTCGTACGAGTATTTATACGTAACTATAAATGTACTGAAATCCAAGAACGTTTTAATATTATTTAAATGCAAATAATAATGCAATATCTCAGGTGAGAAATGTCATAACATCATGTATTCTGGAAGGGAAGCTGTACGTGGAACTGAAATAAAACGTAATATCAGGAACTGCACTGAATAAAATCATTTCTCGAACATCGCGGAAATACCCGGCGTGAATTTCTTGGAACGAAACGATACGGAAGCTTTCAGACTTCGATGCATTACATCGCCGGAGGGGTGAGGGCGTGGGGAGCATTATAATATGTATTTCGAGCTTCATAAGGGTGCAGTACACCTCCTGGGATACGAGCAACAGGGCGGTGGGGGTATCCTGGAAGGAAAAGTCCAGCAAAGAAGTTACCTATACCGAGGCTGAGCGTCGGACCCACCCTAAGGATTTCAAATAAACATAGAATTAACAAAATATATGAAATTTTCATTTCCAAATCTTGGAAATGTGGATAATATTACTAATTGAAGTTTTTCACCGAAAGTTCCGCCGAAGCCAGGAGGACTCCTATCTCGGCGTGACCGATACACCAGGGGTCACTGATTTAACAGGTGACCCGATAGTTGATCCCCTGACAGTTGGCCCTCCGAAACTATAATTATTATAATTTTTTTTTGTGCATTGTTTACCAATTTCAAACCTAAAATCGACTTTAAAAAAACCTTTAGGCCACGTCCACATAGGCAGGTGGCTTGCTTAGCGTCTAGAGCCTAGCGAGTCGCCTAGCGACGTGCCGACAAGCAAATGAGCAAGGCACCTAGCGACCCACCAGGCAAACCACCTACAGTGCGGCCACCGTGTATCCTAGCGAGTAGCCAGGGTGCAAGCCACTAGGCACTAGGCGCTAAGCAAGCCACCTGCCTATGTGGACGTGGCCTAAATAATAAGTTGGTTGGTGGATTTTTGCATTTTTACGCTGGTATACACAGTAAATAGACAAGTGTGCATTTTAAATGAAAATATGTAATATTCTTTTATTATTGGGCGGTACATCCTCTCTGCACACCCCTTCGGAACACTTAGTTATGTTTTGTGTAAGTAGGCGTTCTGTATTTTCACTAAACCAACTGCACATCGTATGCCGAGGGGCCAACTGTCATGGAATCGATTTGACAGGACTTTAACACTTGCTCCAAGGATTAGAAGGATGTTGGCGTTTAACCAGCCGGTGTACACGACTTGAATGTTGTACGAATGGCCAAAAATTGCGAAAATGTACTAGAAACAAAAAAGAAGGAACCTTCAATATCTTGTTCACATTACGAAAGGCGACCAATAGAGGATTTATCCATAAATGATAATGATAACAAACTAATAATGATAACTAGCTCTCTCATTCAAAATTTAGGCTTATTAGATTTGTCGAAGAATTTATACATAAAAAATGCAAAAATCATTTTAAATACATGTAGGATTACGAAATATTTTTTAAATATTTATTTTGAGAAATCAGTAGGATTTATCGGTCAGTTAGGAGTTCTACCGAGCCGAACCCTCTGATATGAAGATATCTGGAGTCGGTGAATTATTTTCCCGTTTGGTCTCTGGTAGGTTGACATGTTGTTCTTGTATTGTTTTGTATTTATTATACTTATATAATACACCTGCAAAGCGTGGATTGACTAGATGATTTGTGGAAAAGTGTGTGGAAGGGTTGTTTTTTTTTCTGTGGAGAATATTTAACCCGTAGGTACATAAAGTCGAAAAAAACATGAAAACATAAAATGTTTATAGAATGTACGTTTTTCACAACAAAAAATAAGTAAAAAAATCGGGGGAAAATCGATGGAAGAGGGAAGGGGAACAATATTATGAACACATAATTTTAAAATTTTAAGTGACAAAATCACTTTTGCCTGAGTGTTTAATTAAAGTGAAGTAACCACACTTTTTTTTGATTCGGTTACACAAATACCGCGAAAGCAAAAAGGCAGTATCAAAAAGGCAAATAATTCACGCGAAATTGAGGAATATTATTAAATAATTTCAGCTTTCAAATTCATTAAGGTAAAAAATTCTTTCATTTTTCCATTTTTCATTGTTGTGACAACAATACGTTCCAGGAACAATGGCGAGAGATATTATGCATAAAAAAAATATAGGACGAACTGGAGGGGAAAATTCAACCACCAAACAAAAAAAAAGGGAAATCATTTCCCGTCCCTGGTGATTTTATGAGAGTGAATTATGCACATTTTGATTACGTGCCAAGCCACCGGATGATATATTGTGCGGTGTGCGGATCTAGTGGGTAAAAAAGAGCGGCTTTTAGATTCTAAGTAGGTACACGAAAAGTTGAAAATTCGCTTAATTGTCATAAATATAATGGAAGTATCCTTCATTAAGTTAGGAAATCTATGTCATTTGAATTACAAATTTGAGAGATGCCACAAGCAAACCCAACTCAATGAATTATTCTAGAGTAAAGTAAATAACAGAGAAATAGGAATTCATGAATGTATTATATTACAGCTACTGCTGTGAAGCTAATTTACCAAGTTTTACTAGTTGAAAAAATAGAAATAGTAAAAAGAGCCTAGTTTATTTTTTCATGTTAATATCGCACAGAGACACCCAAATGAAAGAAATTTGGTAATGTTTCTCAATAGCGATCTGCGAAAAATAACAATTTGTGAAAGATTCACTTTGGCAAATATATTTTATGAAAGAAAATCGATTCTTCATTAATTACAAAGATCCTATGAAAGTCAAAATTGGATTTGCTTGATATATATATGCGAAATCTAAAACAAGTACAGATTTAAAAGGGGACAAATACTACTTAAAAGATTGTACGTAGCGAAGTTCCGTATTAACTATTTTGCATTTCGTCCATCTGCAAATTTGTTTGTACATTCCGTTTCTGTTTCAAGACGGTGGCCGTTTTACTTTGGACTTTCTTGTTAACTTTTTTTTTCAATATTATGATACTGCTCGAAAAAAAGACGATTGTGCTTTAGACCACACGATTGAAGTAAAACTTTTTTATGCTTAGTACGCCTCGCCCGAAAACACTTTTCGTAACGCTCTCGTCACGCATTCACTAGCTTACTCCCCAAGTCAAGCGTGCATCGTTCGCCTCGCCCGATCGCGAGTCGAGATCGAGATCCTTACTTTTCGACAACAATATATTAAAAAAAAAAAACTTTAAACCAGCACTGTTGAATATCCAACAAACCTGTGAAAACTAACAGTTGGCGTACACGGCAAATAAATAATATTGCATTTCTCGGTACACTGCAACTGGCTGAAAACGATAAAAGCGCGCGAGAATACCAACAGTTGCCATGATATACCATTATCTCGCTAGACCGAGGTTTGCCTTACAAATACACAAAAGCAATATTGGAAGTGCTTCTGCTGAACAATTGAAAATTTCTAACGAAATCAAAATAAGTTCACAGAATTACAACAAGAAAGTAACATAATAACTTGAGAGCGGAAATTATGAGGTCAATAGGGGTGAAGTGAGAAATGGGGTCAGGAAAAACCACAAAAGGGGTGAATTATTATTCAAGGAATATGATTAACCCTTCTTCAACCTAATTAATTTGCATGGATTCCGAAAGGTTTTTTTTTTAATTTTAATTATGTGTGCATGAATATCTTCTCGAGAGAATGATCTATACAGGGTGTTAAGGGACGTACTTGACTTATTTTAACCAGTGATTCCTGACATTATTTGGAGTAAAAAATGTAAATGAAATTTTGGTCTCCGGTGACTTTTTTTAAACTTTTTTTTTTTTTTTTCAAAATCAAACAACGATAATGGTTATCGGAAAAAACGAGCGTTTGTAGAATTTTGCAACAAAGAATTACAACAACATGAAATTAATTGAGTTGCTTTGTGACAAACATCAGGGCAAAATTGAAAACAAATAATACGAAAACATGTATCAGTTGAAAAAATATTTAACATGTAATTACAGAAAAAAACTTCAATTGTATAGCTTCGCTCTTCAGCAGAGCGGCGCAAAACTTGTTTGTCTTAATAATAATTTATAGCTTAACTTCCACCAACAAATATTATTGTCTTATCTGACATTTCATTAAGACCAGGAGTAAGTTAATTATAATACATTAATATTCCAGGCTTTAATGGAGATGCTGAGAGAATAATTAAATTAATTATTGTAAAATCATCCTGTTTCATTTTTGGATTATTGTGTCGTGTTGCGTTTCCTCCTTCTTAAGTCAATTCGGAAAACGTTAGTGCCAACATAATAAGGACAGATGTGTAGATTGTGTTAAAGCGTGTGTTTATGTATGTAGAAGTGAGACAGCGTTGCGCGCGTTAATCCTCTGAAGTATATATAATGATGTGAATTGAATGTGATTAGAAATTAATGTAGATTTTAGCGTTTAGTTTTGCTGTTAAGCTTCGCCCCATCGTCTCTATTAAGGCACCAACCCACTGTAAAAAAAAAGAGATTTTTTTAAATTTAATTTTCCAAAAGATGCGTTTGTTAAGAATGCTCTCACCAAAGGGTAAAAATAATAAAGGGCCCTTTTCAATTTTTTTTTAATGAACGATGAAAATTTTCTATAAAAACCGGAAATAAAAATTCGCTGACACGCCATTTTCATTTTTTTTTTAAATTCCCCTACGTGGTGTTATAAACATGTATGTCTAGTTTCTAAATATATTTTTATTTTATTTTTCTGATGAACCGTGTGGCTTAACAGCTGTCAACCACCGGGCAGAGATTTGGTCGGAGTGTCCCTTTGAAAGCAGCGTACGCCGTAAACCATATTTTAGATTCGTGTATAAAAATTTGTATACAGTCTTCTAATGTATTTATATATATTGACTATGAGTATTAATAAAAAAAATCCATTCATCGTTTGCTTGAAAATAATTGCGAAAAATACACCTTTGTACCAGCCCACGCATCGTGGGCTGGTGCCTTAATATTAATGGGTTTTGGGATTTCAATTGACTTAGTAATTAGGGGTGCTCTAAATATTATAAATGTAAAATCAAAGTCTATTTGTAAAAAAGGTAGGTAATGTTAATTTAATTATTTTTTCTGATTCTCTTGTTCCATAACGAGCAGTATTGCCACCAAGCGGTGATTAAATTAAGCCCTGAGTTTTGTTGATACTTCAGAAAGACTTCAAGCGGAACGATCGAAAATAAACTTTGGGTTAATTTTAAGAAAACGAAAATAAATTTCTAAAATTGGAAGTTATTCAAGGGGATGGAAATAACATTACGATATGGAATTTATTTTGGTAAAAATAACGCCAAGCAGATTTTATGTAACGTTTTTTTAACAGGCTAAAGTAGATTAATAATAATAAATGTTTAATTATTATCTTTCTTTTTTTTAACAAATAGAGAAAATGATATCCTCACTGGGTACTTTCATTTACATATTAAAATTGAACAGCATGAATAATGATATGAAATAATTATAAAATAAATTAGATAGAATTTTGAGTGAAATGCTTTCGGTTTCAGTCTGTATTTTATCTTAAAAGATAAAAGAATAAATTTATTTATCTTAAAAGGACATGTTGTATTTTGGTCCCGATTTTCGTGCAGTCGTTTTCGATGGGGGATATTAATTTAAATCTCACCTGTCATTGTTTTGCGTAACATAATAACTTTGTTTAATATTTAAAATATAGCTAAAAAGACTAAAATATGTTTTTTCTTAAAAAAACATATTATAGTATGTATATTAAACTATAATATGTGTTTATTACTGGTTGTGAACGTGTATTACTGTTCGGTATCGTGAATTTCGGGTAATTTTTGAAAAATTGTTGACGGCAACGACAAAGGACAGATGATCTATGGTAATGTTTAAAGTGTTGCCATTTTTAGAAGATTCAGTACCATTCTAAAACATTTTTTCTTCTCCAATATGAGAAAGTATGAAAATGACGATCATGTAAAGCAAAGATTTTTCACACGGGTTCCGACATAGTTTCCATATGGGGATCGGTATGAAAAAAAGAGTCATGTAAAACGCCCCTTGGTATCACATTATTGTTAATCCGATTGGAAAAAATAAAGTACCACCATATTTCGCGCTTAGTTATATCACAAAATGATCTTATTACGAGCGTTTGCGAAAGGGATGATTCTAATTAGGGTGTACCACAAGGCAACGATGTGTGGCCCGTGTTATTTAGACATTATCAGTACGCTCACTAATGAAGGTGGATCTTTGCGGAGGAAATTCCCATTTCCCAAGATGTCCCCAGAGAGGTAATACGGAGGGCGCAGCAACCCTCGTACAGCAGGCGAGCGATGACAAGACATTCAGTACCATTAGACATAACACAATTGATGACACTAGTCTATTAGAGACGATTGAGTAAGTGCAACTATCTAAAACAGAGAACACCAGTGATCATCATTATTAGTTTTGTTAGTTCTGTTATAACTCAACTATTTTGCAATTCTTCGTCTGTAAATTTGTTTGTACTTTCAAGATGGCGGTCGTTTTAATGGTTCAGAAAAGGTTCATTTTTTGAAAAATGTTAAATCGTCTTGTTTATTTGGACTTTCTTATTCGCATTTTTGTCTCAATGTTATGGTACCTACCAACGTGATGAAAGTTTGAAAAAAGATTGTCATAGATATAGTGACGTTTCTATGGACAAATTGTATAATTCCTTATTTGAAATAATAAAAAAACCTTAAATAAAATATATTGCTTATAATTAAGTAGGTAAGTTAGGTAGCCGCTTCAAAATCTTATGATTTCAGAGAAAATTTTACTTGTGATTCATTCATTGATTAAGAGAAAAATAGAAAAACATTTTTTTGTATGCGTGTTCCACTGTTTACAAAACTACCAGTATTAGACTGTAAGCCATGAGTTTTGCTTATAAAATATAATGGCAAGTTCACACAAGCACGAACTCATTATGGGCAAAGGCTGTTCGTTGGTTCTCGTTAACCTGTAATGTTTATTTTATACGAGAGATTTTGAAAGCTGTAACGATGTTCAACCAGCTGTTGAGCACACGGCAAGTTTAAAGGTGAATATATTTTTAATCCCACGTATAAAGTAAACAAAGTGGAAAGTTCGCATAAAAACAGAGGAACACGATCCAGGCTCGTGTACGGAGCTGTGTCGGTGGGCGGTAACACTCCGCTGACATTTTGTTTGCAAGGTTCACCCGGACCTGTTGAACGGGTTAGGGCGGAGGCGTGGAAGCCGCCCTCGGGCCTTCGATGCACCCTGACATTCAATAACGACCCAGACAAGAAGCGGAATACTACAGACTAATACTAATCGCAACATGCGCCATGTCAGGACGGTGGTGACAGGCTTTTGAATGATCTATATCCTGTACTGTGAGATACAATAAATTAGTGCTTTTATACGGGAAACAATCAATCAATATTGTTTAATAACACCCATGACTTTAGGTGATTTACGATAATATTGTGACGATCGTTCAAAAGCTTAATACTTGGAAGGCCAGGGTAAAATGCCAATCATATAATTAAGTACCAACTAATAACTTACTTCTTTTATGAAAAAAATATTTTTTAATTTTTTTAATTTTTTATTTTGACTTTTTACATTGTTTTAGAAAAGAATGTGTCCTTACTGGGGTACTCCTACTGGGTAAGTTAATACCTATTTGAAAATATTACAAAAGGAAAATATGTTTTTGTAAAGTGTAACGTCTTACTTAGATAGTCTGTTTTTATATTTCTGAAAATGATATAGATAATAAAATGAAGACATACGAAAATATTCTTGAGATTCATTATATTTTCCGGCTAAATAAGAGTTTTTCATAATAAAAAATAAGTTGTGTGATGATTTTCTTTACATATATGCAGTAGGTAAAATGAATTTTTAAAATCTGAATTATGACATGTGATATGGAATTTTGCGATGCGCTTTTTCACAGATAAAATAAACAAGAGACCAAACGACATGCTAAAATAATACTAAGGTCTGAATCCTACAAATTATAGTAGCGTTCCTACAAATCCCTTAACACATTTTTCCCACCCTCATACCCTTTTCCTTCCCATAACTTCCTCTCTTTTCTTTCCTAAAAAGAACTCCACAATCCAACCCAAAAGATGACAGAGGCCCTAAGGGGAATTAATTTCCTCAGGGTCTCCTTTGTGGAGTTAGTATAAAAAAACGTAGATAATGTAGTATTTGTGTTTGTCTTATAATATTATTTCAATTTCTATTTCATCTTACGTCACTGTTAAATATTTTACAAATATTGTTTGATATTTAATTTATCAATTTTACATTACTTTATGATTTAAAACCTTCTTGTATATTTTTTTATAGTTCACATATTTTGGTCGTATAATCTACGTAAAAGCGCAACTGGGCGTAAAACCAAATAAAATAGATGTATTGTTTCCTTGGCAAACGAATAAAATATATTTATATACAGTGTAGGGGCACTTTTAAAGGTTCAAAATACAACAAAACGAGGTATGTGCGGTGAGTTACTGGAAAATGTACGGTGAATTTCTCGGCACATAGGGGTTAATACCCAGTCCAGGGACTGTGTTAAACAAAGGAGAACTTTAATCAACGCTAAGGGAACTTGTATTTTTACAGTGTGTATTTAAGAAACATCATGTAATAATTACTTTGTAAGTTTGTGAGAAATTATCTGTAGGGGCAGTGCACGGAGATCACTGAAGTTGATGCACACAAGTAGTCGCAAGTCTCAAGGCTGACATCTGTTCCCTATTAGTGGAACAGACGGGCAATTAATACGTCACACATGTCAAGGGTTTAAGAGAAGCTGGGTGAAGCTCTTGTTTCGAGCTCCAAGTCCGTCCACAACAAACATTCTCAGAAAGAAATGATACTGGCTCTTTGTTAGCGATCGAATTAATCTCATCATTAGTTTTCGTAAGGTTCAAAATCAAACCACTTGCCGATCTCGTATGCAGATACCATAAAAAAACATTATTAAAAATGAGGAACTTTGATTTCATAGAAACAGCGGGGGCGCGTTCTGACAATATTATAAATCGTTCAGCGATCGAGGTAACAAGGACGAAGGGAACAATGAACCGAAATGTAATCAATATAAAGTGAATAAATTCATCCCGTTATGTTGGAAGAGCCTACAGGAATATGATTGATGAAATATCCTGGAAGAAAGCCTCCGCTGAATAACGGATAAGTGAGGTAATTTCCGACTCAAAATTGAAAACATTCCCCCACGGAAATATTCTAACAGTAGTTGTATGTTAGGCTGGTCGGGATCGAATTAAGGCAAAGAATCTAGGTAAGTTATAATATATTGAATAAACCGTAGACCTACTCAACAGTGTCAACGAACTTGGAGAAGGTCGACGAAAAGTCAAATAATATTGAATAACGCAGAAAGAAATGAGAAAGTTAGTTTTGCGATCCGTGTGCCGGAACAATTTCCAGAATTCGTTCTCCAAATTACCTCGGAAAACAGACAAAACTTTTTCATTGTTGCTATTTCGACTCATTCACACCCGAGGGAAAAGTGGAGAAGTCTGGACAAGGGTCGTAATGAATGGATACCAGCTGATTCACAATTATCGAGGCAAGTGGGACATGTTATATTCAGTTGATTTCCTCGGCGAACAAAGGGAATCCTTGCATGAGCACTGCATCACTTCTTCCAGTCACATTGACCCAGTTCCACTGAATCTGGGGTCACCTCACACGCACACGCGGCACACACCACGAGCTACCGCCACCTGCGACCTGCCAGTTATTCCTAACGGGGTCGTCGCTGTTACCTGTATGCAAATATGATCAATTACGTTTTATCAAAATGTTAAATCAATTGGGGGCGAATAATAATATTGTTCTGGGTTGGTATGCGAAAAGGCCCGTTCCTTCGTAATTTGAGGCGTGTTTATCGAACAAAGAAAATATTAGTACAACTTTATGCAAGGGTGTAAGAGAAATTTACTGCCAGGAAAATTGTTTTTCATAGAGTATAACATTTTATAAACGGGGTGTTGCAGTGCCAGCGAAATGTTTACATCAGATAGTCAATTGTTTTTAGTGCTACAATGAAGAATAAAGCTGCTAACTCCCGAGGTAAGTTATTGATTTTCCGAAATTTTCTAATAAAAGTCGCCATCGGTAAGTTGAACGCTTCAATACAAAAAAACGGATGCTTCAAAAATCTCCATAAGGGAAAATTCCTATATTAAATCAATTATACATTTTTTTTGTAATTCGTCTTTTAAAACTTTTTGATTATTTGATATATTTATAGTTACCTTCAATTTTTTCTTTTGATTTTATGTGGTGTTAAATATTGATTTATTTCAGTCCCTTTTTATTTAAAAATAATATTTTATTGCATGTGCTTACGCCAATATGGGACACATTGCATTGCACAACCCCAGCTTTTGTATATATTATTATTAATTCTTATATATATTCTGAACATAAATTATGAGGTAATTTAAGTTTTAAAACATTTTTACAGTTAAAGAATAAGGTAAACTATTTTTATACAAATAGGAACTTCAAGAAATCCATCAAGGGTAAGTCTGCCTTCTTGAATCCATAACTCCGTTGGCTATATCTATACATGTAACATCTAAAGCCATCCCCAAGAATTACAGGGGCCGTTGAATTTAGATTCCCCATCACGAGTCGGCTCAGCCTACCTAGCCTGCCTCCCCCAGGGGGGCGGCGAACCTACTTAATCATGGAGGTATCCCACAACTTGCTCGCATCCTTTACAGTTCACACGCGGCGTGTATCAAGGCTTTGGGGAACCCTCTCTTAATTCACATTTCGAGGGATTTTAGAGGACTCCAGGCATTTAAGTATTTAATTTTATTAGACGTGGAAAACGTGTCTTAATGAACCGATGGAGGCATAACTATGATTAATTGCGGGAATATAGTGATCATAATAAATTAAGCTTAAAATGTCCCCACTGTGCTTCTACGGATTTCGAAGCCAAGGTTCTTACTCTATTCAGGGGGAAGTTTCCTTTACAAGACTGACTTAACTTTGGGGAAAATAATCCTGATGCAATCTAAATTAACGTATCATCATTTTTAACCCTTTGAATGGCAGGAGACCAGATTTGTCCCAGCTCACTGTATCTCTTTTACTATCAGAGTGAGAATTATATTCTAAACAGTGTTAAAAAGGCAAAACATCACGCTTTATAGTCTAATCTAAAAAATAAAGACGAAAAAAGTAAAATGTATACCTTTATGAAACCAAAGTTTTGAATCGCAATTTGAAAAAAAAAATTGAATTTTTGGGAATTTTTTTTTTATTATTTTTATATCAAAAGACAAAAAAGTGAGGTGACAGTAACATTGATAATACATTTTTCTAATAAAATATATATGTGTTTTTAATTTTTTTTTTTTTGTTATTAGTAATTTTAGTTAGAAAAAGCGTGAGGTTAGCTATTTTTTTCAACTTTTTTATGTTTGCATGCAAATTTTTTATATTTCAAAAATTATTTGTTTATTTTGAATTATAAAATTTAAAAGCGTATTACATCATCTTTCAAAAACAGTTTTTTGTTTTGGGATATGTTTAGAAATATTCCATTTATTTGCATTTTATTGAAAAGCGGAAATATTTTGACCCTGAAAAATACGCCAAAATTTTGAAGGGTTAAAAGGTACGAAGAATGTTAGGACCGTTAAGGGGAAAAATAGGTGTAGAGGCTTCAAAAATTTTTTTTTTCTTAAATCGATACTAGAACTAACTTTTCAAAAATATATTCTGAAAAATTCAAACCAAAATTCTTCCGAGTGTCCCTCGGTCGACCTACTACTTTTTTACTGCCGGTCTTATTTTCAAACGCATTTTTCTCGGAACTAATTTTTTCGAATTTGTGTAACTTTTAGTTCCTACAGTTTTTGATCAATCATTATAAACTCCGCTCATAGTTTTTTTTTTAATATAAATAGCTCAATTTGAACTTCAATTCTTAATAAAATCTTTATTGTAACTATTTTTAATTGCAAAAAAACGTACGAAAAATGGTAAAAATTCTGAATTTTTTCACATTTCTCAAAAAAATATAAATTTTCGATTTTTTTGTGAGGAGTAAGGTTCAAATAGAAGAAACACTTATAAAAAAGTAAATTTTTTTGAAAAATTGATTTCGGATGAAAATTGTGACCTCTAGGAGTTACACAAAGCCGGACGGCGACTTGCAATGCGCGGCAGCTGATATCTTCATTATTTTTTGAGGAAAATATTTGAAAATTTTATAATTTAATGTTGAATATATGTGTAAAATGAACTTTAGGTATAAATAAAAAAATATATATTCCTTGTGTTAAAAAAATTCAGAAAATCGCTAAAAATGCGCCGTCCTACCCCTATTCCCCCTTAATGAAACAAAGTTTCTCAGTTATATAAAAAAAGGTTCATTTATTCTTCACACTTCTTTTGGCAATTATTTATCTAACAACGATCCCAAATGAATAGCAAAACCCTGGTACCGTAGTCCGTACCCCTGATAGTCAGCGTTCTGTTGTATTTAATACGAGACATTAAGGACGGCCCTCTACGGGAAATGAAACTATTGGTCATAGGGATTTATTCGAGATGATAATCGTAAGATAAATCTTCAACGCTCTACAAAACCATTGGGTTTCCGTGAGGCATTTTCTCTGACATAGATTTCCCATGATTAATCTTTATACTTCGCTTAACAACTCTACGCTATTGGCAGAGTACCATGTTAATAATACCATGACCTCTACGACAAGACAAAGACGGAACAGTTTCATGAACGCGATCGGTAGGTCATATATTATGTATATCAATTCTACATACCATTTTCAATCAGGGGGAAATCCTAATACTCATATCTGTACTCGTATTTGTGTGAATTCATTTTCTACAGTCGCCGACTCCGTAATTTGTAACTCTAATTCTTATTGACACGACTTACAGTAAAGCAACTACATTTTATCGCTTATCCTTTTTCTTATAAGTACAAAATTATATATTTAACTAAAGCTTCTATGAGGAATCCAATCGCAACACTTTTCCTTCTATAAATAAAATGTTATTTAATTAAACAATGTAATATGAAATTATGAAATAACTAAAATTGTCAATTTGACTGGCCTAAAACAGGATCCATTCCTAGTTGGCTAGTCGAGAAATAAATTATTATTATTATTACCGTCAATACAGGAACATTTTATTCAGTGCATTAAATTAATCTCGTATATTCGGACTATGTTAACAAATTTAAGTTAATTTATCCTGGATTTGACGTTTTCTACGCTGTGAAAATAAAGTTTAATTTGATATCGCTAATTCAAATCTGAGAGAGTACATTTTGGAAACTATTCTGTAGAGGTATTTTTATAAATTAGCTTTGAACTATGTTTTTTTCCTCAGTTCACAGAGCGTTTTCAATGGATTGCTGTGGGAATTTAATGTGGAATTTGTATTCTATTCCAGAAGGGGTAAAAAGCGAATTCGATAGATTTATTTTCATTATACAGCAGAGCCTCCAGGTTTTAATGATCCCTTCTCAGTGTAAGTATTAAACATGGAATTGATGTTTCCTCGCCGGTGGAAAAGTAAATCAAGGATTTAATGATCCAACACCTGTGGAAATGCAAATTGTGGATTTTAGCTATTCTGGGGCGGTGTAAACAGCGCATCGGATGCCTTTTTTATCAATACATTATGTTTTTAAATGGATTTAATGTATATATTTATTTGGGATATTAACTACATAGAATGTGCTACATTTCGTATTCAACACACAGCAAATTTTCAGACATTTTGTTTGGAATCATTTTATTTCACGTGTACATTTGTTACTGAATTTTGTTTATTAAAATTAAATAACAAGTGTACATGTGAAATAAAACTCTCCAAAACAAAATATGTAGAAATTGTTACATAATTAATGCGGCAAGCAGTGTGTTGCGTCCTCTCTACAGCTCGGTGATAAGGAAATCCGAGCTCAGCATCAAGACAAATATGGCAGTGTTCAAAACGGTATACCGCCCGACGCTTATTTACGGCCACCAGATGTGGATGCTAAACGAATGAACACGTTCTAGAGTCCAAGCTCCCGAAATGAGGTACTTGACAGGAGTGGCAGGGGTTACGAAATGGGATCATATAAGAAACTCGACGATCCGAATCGATTGAACCACTGCTACTCTTCATACAAAAATCGCAACTGAGGTGGCTTGGACACGTAATAAGAATGTACATGTACTATAAATGCCTGTTGGCCTAGTTCTGAGGAAAACACTGAGTGCGGTCCCAGAGGGTAGACGTCCAGTGGGCCGCCCCAGACACAGTTGGGCGAGGCAACTCCAGAAACTGTGTGAGGAGAGGATGGGATTGCCATGGACGGAGGCCTAATTATCAGTACAAGTCAGGGACGTATGGAGGAGCCTTGTCGATGCAATGGGTCCCCGACCCGAATGTGATAAGGGGAATAGGAAAAAGAAGAACTAATGCCTAAGAAATAAAATAAAAAATTGTGAATTTTCAAGTTATTTTTTATTTACTTTAGTAACAGTGTAAATGTGTGCATACTTTGTGAACATGTCAACTGTGAATTTGATACTACAACCTCTGTAGAAGTGAAAACTATGGGTTTGATGTTTCCTCGGGTAACCCATTTCATGTTCCGAATGCGCAAAGTTTATCCTCAGTCCGGAAACCGCGGCTAGTTAAGTGATTAATAGGCTACAAAATGGCCGGCTTCAGTCGGATGGCACTACCCCAGCCTCAACTTTGCGGGAGATTACATTAAATTTCAAATAAGGATCAATATGCAAGATTATATTATAATAAAGCGACGGAAATTAATATTACAACTTGTTTTATCAAACGCATTTCATTCACGTCATCTTACTCCTGGTATCTCCAAGACATTTTTTGATATTTTAGTTTAAAATTGTCGCGAAAAATGGTTTTATTTCTGAAAGTGTCTACCGGTGATTTTATTTTATGTTAGCAAGCTGAGATTGTAGAAAAGTCTAAATGTGTAATAAATTGTTGTAAAAGTCATTTCGCATACATGAAGATATTCAGGAAACTGGTAAAACGCTAGAGATATTTGAAAATTTTAGAGAAAATATTCTGCAATTTTTTTCAATCTTGCAAAAAAAGTCTCACCTATCTACACAAACGAAATCACTTTTTGGCTGCTAAATCGGCTTTAAAATGTTTAGAGATTCAAAATGATGCATGTAGTTCTAAATGGAATGTATAAAAAAATGTTTTTTCTCGTTATTTATTTTTGAGGTGTTAAGCCGTGTTGCGCTACTTCCTTCTTTAGCCAACGTTTCGAACTTTGTAATACACCTCTAGCAAACACATTTGCAATTTGACATTGCAATTTTCAGTATATATTTTTAATATCCTGAAATGCAAAAGTTCTTTCAATTTCAATGCAAATCTTTCAATTTAAAGATGGTTAAAGTACTTGTTTAAGACAAAGAAAAACTAAGAGATTTCGCGCTAAAACAAGTGACAAAGCATTGCTTTTGTATACTAAAGCTAAATATAGGCAGAATTTATTTGACTTATTAGTATAACTCAAATAATTTCTGCCTTCATTTGCAATATGAAGTCTTGACTCAATTCTAAAAAAAAATGGGAATCCAATCCATTATCTACCCTGGAAGAGTGCTGGGGTTGTGTAATCTAATAAGCCCATTTCTAAAACAAAACCTAAGTACAACGTTGCTCATTTACAAGAACCATTAAAACTTTGCAGAGAATAATATGTGGGTTGCACGTTATAACCGGGGAAACACGAGTTCAACGTAATAATAATAAAGTGGGCAAAATGCATAATTTCTCAAGAGACCAGTTGAAAACTTATTACGTAAAATTGTTCCTGCACCTTAGTAAGGCTTCGGAGAAGATACAAATTATTATTCTCAAAGAACATAGACGTAATTTTATTACTGTTGTTTATGGTCTAAGCCATATTTCTCAATGTATTTATATAAAGAAGAGCGTCTGTGAAGGGCGGGCGTGGATTTGATTTTTATTCAAATTGATTTTATTCAGAAATTGATGAATTTTGCAAATTTAAACTTCAAAACAAGAGGAAAATCACTGTACGAAGTTTCGAAAAAACACTTCTTTTTACCCTTTTCCACCCTTAAAACAAGAATTTTTACTCTTCTGGGTGAAATTTTGCAAATTTGACGTTTAAAATAAGCGGAAAATTACTATATTTTTAGAAAAACTCTGCGTAAAGTCGGGCACCGCCAGAGACTTCAGTTATTAAAATTTAAAAAAAAATTGTATCATACTTCGACTAAGATTTGAGTGGTCAGCGCATTTGCCCGGAATGCGAAAGGTCCTGGGTTCGAGTCCAAGAGGTGCAAATATCTTTTACTGATTTTTTTTGTTTCCAGATTTTCGCTAAGATTGAGTTTCGCTAATATTGTCTTCATTTAATCAAATATTACAATTTGAGGTTTTACTCATTAAGTTTAAAAAAATGTATTCATCCTAGACTGGCAGAAAAGTCAATAGATGCCGCATATTAAATAAAATGTATAAAGATTTACCCAGACACTACTCTAGATAGCATTTAATTCGGGTTTGAATCTTGCAATCATACATAAAGATAGCAGCCAATAAAATATGCGTTAAAAAATGAAAAAAAAAAATTGTTTAGGCTTTGGCGGAGCCGTGTTACCATTAAATATTCATAAATTTAAATATTCTCTCTGCCGCATTCATGCCCAATGTAAAGGAAGTTTCAAACAAGAAGACCGGCTTATTTCTTTTACTAAAAGAACTGTACGAAATACACGCTCGAAACTGTAACGACCAAGTCCATACTTTAGGTCTAATTCCATTAACTTTGAAACTGGACTGTAATTGAAATGTTATCAAAAGATCTAAAAGGCTGGTCCATTGAGGAAGGAGAGGAGTGAAGGATGGGGGGGGGGGGGGGGAGAATTCTGCTTTCACAGTTTTCCTTAATGGAAAAATGCTTTTCTATCATAGATTATGCAATTGAAAGACATTTATCTTACTTTTATGCTCCAGGATTTTTAAAGAGAGAGATTTTTAAATATTCCGCAAAAAACAGCGTTTAATTTGGTAATAATTGATTTTCAATGTAAAATACATCCATCTCCATAATCTCCATCTCCAGTTAAATCAACAAAAAGTGTGCTAGATGTACATTACGTATTCAATTATGTCGTATGATTGTTGCCCTCATAGCCTCGATATTATTCATTTCAAAGGCTAAATTACCGAGGGAAAACAAGAAGAATCACGGTCTTGTAAACAAGTCAATAATTTTACTTTGTCAGTGAAATCAATTCCAACATTGACATAGAAAAGAGGCGAGGAATTATTAGACACCGTGACGGATATCGGATAAAACGACCAAATTTCACTTTCATTCCTACTAGACAAAAAGTATGGAACGGCGTTCATACAGAACAACATTATAATACAAAATCATTCACTCGGTATCTCTAGACGTAATGTAAAAAACCGCCTCATTTCAAATAATCTCAAACCGTATAAAGAGAAAAATCCAAAATTTAATTCTTCTCTGGTAGCAACGTAATGTAAAAAACCGCCTCATTTCAAATAATCTCAAACCGTATAAAGAGAAAAATCCAAAATTTAATTCTTCTCTGGTTACGCAACAAAAAGTGTGGAACGGCATTAAGAATTTTAAAGTCGTATTAAATCCATGTACACTATCCGGTTACGCAAATAAAAAGCGTGGGTGGTTAACTTTTGTTAAGATAAGTACTTGAACCTTAACAAAATTTCAGACGCTTAAAAAACCGTCTTATTCAAATCTTACAGAAGGGAAAATCGACTAAAGCGACCAATTTTCGCTTACTTTCTTCAGACAGTTCCGTTCACAAACAAAAAGTGTACACTCATAATAAACTTACGCGGCGCGATAAATCACGGGGAGTTTTATTAGAGAGAAAGAGGGTTTGTTCAAATCTGCTTGCGACACTTTAAAATATGGGGTTGTTATCGCGAGCCTCCTTTTCATCTGCGAGTCAAGGGTACCTAGAGCACTCGGGGCGGGGGCGGGCATTCGACAGTCCGCGTACTTGCTACCTTAAGGCCTGACCAAACCGGCGCGTTCATTTTGCGTCCGCGATGGCTTGCACGGTGAGCGTCCTATGTGCGTGCAGAAACCGTTCACACCAAACTAGCGATCAACTAGCGTCCGTGATACCATGTGTACACTTATTGGAGCTGAAGCTTTTGGATTAAGCTCAAGTCTGGTGCGTCCATTTCCATACAGGTAATCAAGAGATGACCCGAAATTATCTAATTACAATTACAGATTATGTAAAGCAAGGCGTGTGGTGGAAATTGCTTTCGGCATTTTGGCTCAAAGATGGCGAATTTTTTTAGACCCGTGAAGGTAAAAACTTTTATTATTTCGATAGTAAAAACTTATTGTGTGTTGCGTAATTTTTTTGAGATCGAATAGCAGAAATTTGCATTACGATAATAATTTACTACCTCCATTGATTGGATGAGAGCGCAAACGGTTTTCTAAATATGGGAATCGGTAATCGTAGAAGTACAAACTACGCATTCAGAATATGTGAACACTTTGTTAATTACTTTAATTTATAAAAAGGTTAGGTATATATTTTTTTTCTGTATTTGTGCAATAAAAGTGTAAATTATATGTTAATTCATAAAAATTTATGTCCTATAAAAATAAATATATTTTTCTATAGCTTATCACTTAATCCCAATATTTCTCCCATTTCTTTCCAAACTTGATCCTTTTTTCTATTATTTTTATATTCTGGATGTGAAGTGTCATAAAGTAAACGATGCTTGCTAATTTAGTTGATTATTCTTTCTTTATTTGTATCCGACATCATAAAAAATACCATCATATCAGAAATAATAACGTTGCGTGCAGCGCGCAAACTCTGCAAGAAGCAACTGATCTCGGACGCGAGCGAATGTCGCGTCCAGACGCAGCACCGGACGCCGCGGGCAATCAGAGAACGCGTCGATGTGAACACGTTGCTACGAATTCGTACACAATATCTGATTCACGGGATCGCGGACGCAAAATGAACGCGCCGGTTTGGTCAGGCCTTTACTCGGACTCGGCTCGAGTTCGGTTAGCGACTCGGTGCCATTGTGTTTCTTTCAGGCGGCTTTCAGGAATCGAGTGGAGTATCACCATTATACTACGGCCGGAGGTTCACAAAGAAAAGCGCGTCAAGAAGGTGGGTAATTGTTGCGGTTAGAGCACTGCTTTCGATGTGACTAAACGATTGGCGGATTTTTGTAAGGATAGCTTTGGTTCGGATAAGAACGGAAAGGTTAGGTTAGGTTACGCACACAATATACTTTCCTCAACTTCGTTACCAGGATGCGTATTTCCAAACCCTACATCGGTTTAGTCGCGGTAGCGACAATTTACATTATCAATATCATAATTTTAATATTAAGAAATAAAATGATTAATACACATTGGAAATATTATTTTATTTAGATTCTAGAACAATTTTTGTATTTGCAAAATGATTTTAAATATTTAAAAATAAAAGTATTAATTTCTAATACACACATTGGAAAGATTTTTTTATCTACCTTTTAGAACATTTTTTTTGCAGTGATAAAAAATAGCCAATATAGAGGTGTATTTACAATGTAGAACCGGTATAGGGTTTGGAAATAAGCTACCGGGATTTGATTTTTTGAATTCTATCTGGGCTTAAAAATCTTCACATTTAGCTGAAAAAGCAATTTTCAAGTTATATACGATGTTTTCTTCATCCAGTTTCCATAAGGGTTGTCTTTTCATAAGAATTCGATTGATGAAAAAAAGCGTTCTATTTTGGTACCGATTTTCGTACAGTTTAAGACGGCAGACATTTGACGTTTTTTTTCGTCTTCATTATTTGACGTAAATATGTTATGTTTAAAATGTACATATAATATGTTATGTTTGCACGTTTATTTCGTTTTATATGTAAATATTAATTTAAAAAACTATAAAATGTTTTTAATGGTGACCGGACAACTCGGAATGAAACCAGCTCAGAACCATCTGAGATAAGTAATTTAGAGTGATAAAAAAATATGTATAAAAAAATTGGTTAAATAGATTACGTTGGGTTAGGGTTATCGGATAATTTTAAATGATTATTTTCATAGATTTTAATGACTTTTCAAGGAGGCGTCGAGTTGACTTCATTCTCAGTTGGCATGGAACCGTTTTTAATAGTGATTGTGAGCGTGTAAGTTCTGTGTTGTGAATTTCGCGTGTATTTTTGATGATTTGTTGACGGAAAGGCAAATGACAGTGCTTTCCAGTCGATGGTTATGTTCCAAGGTGTTGCCATTTTTGACGATTTAATACCGTCCCACAAAATTTCTTCTCTAAAGGCAACTACATGAAACGGGTCATGAAACTGGCCTAGTAACGTTTCAAAACCTGTTATAAATTTTCTTGATAGTGCTTTTAATTAATATTTTATTCCACAGCTGCAAGTTGCTTACATTTTTGAAACTAATACAGGAGCAATTTAAAATAAGCAGAACACCCTGAATAAATTATATCCAAGTAAATTAATTGCATAATAAAGGCAGAGCCATTACAGTAAAGAGCACTTGGGGGTGAAATATCACTAGAGTGCGCTACATAAATTATTTTTTATTATAATAATTATATTTTATGAGGCAAGGTCGGGAGATAAAGCTGGTTTATTCACAGTATACGAGACACTATTTAAAGCCAAAAGTTTAATGTTAAATTCTAATGTAAGCATATTTTATTAGGCCCGATGTTCTTTGAAACCCGTTAAGCAAAAATGAAATTAAACGAATTGTAGACTAAGGGAGTATTACACCATCCTCCTCATAGATTATCCACACGATGATTTCCGATTAATTAAACATGATTTATGTATTTAAAACGTCTGAGTTTACTATTCGGTACTTGAATACATGAATAGTGGCTATCAGCTAATAGTAGGATAATAGCTAATAGTAGGATAAGTTAGCTGAGTTTTTTTTATCTGTTGCGAGTATTTATTTATTAATATTCGTTATCGTATGGTTGAGCTATCAAGAGGATGGTACCCCTTGAGGAATGAATAGTTCTTAACCCGTTTAATCTCAGGAGACAATATTTGTCCCAGCTCACATAGGTCTCATAGAAATCATGTCTCCCGTACTGTTATAGAGAATGATCTTAACGGTATTGGAAAGAGAAAACAGCACGCTTTATATACAAATCTAAAAGTTAACCATAAAATAATTCAAATATACACCTTTATGAAACCAAAGTTTCCGACCACAAATTGAAAAAAAAATTATGAAACTTTGGGAATTTTTTAAGATTTTTTTTTTACATGAAACGATAAAAAAGTGAGGTAACAATGATATTTATAATTCATTCATTCGGAGCTCGACTGTTGCGAACTCCCGAGTCTGGTTAATGTAAGAGTACCTACTCGTCATTCACAAACAATGCCAAATTATTACTAATTACTCGTCCACATAGTTTCGCACACGAATATACAAAGAATATCGACATTTTTAGCATAAAACAATCAATGTTTAAAATATACCTAAATGAATCATTAAGTCAAAATATCATAAATGAAGATGTTTAGATTATAACATATTTTTAAATTTTGTATTCAATTGTAAACCACACGAAACCATTGTTTATTATTAATTATTACTAACACTTGTAAAAATTAGGTAACAATATGTAGCAAATGTAAAAGCCCTATGGGCGTATAAAAGAGTAATAAAGAAAATAAATAAACATATTATAGATAATAACTAATAACTACACTTCTACGTTGGTGACTCAATAAAAATACTTCAGCCTGACATAGCCTTTAATCATTTCCGCATCGATTCAAAGTGATTTTCAATACAAAAATAAACATTGAAGACGGCCGAAAAGCATACATTTTTATTTGCAAAAGGGCGGTGAAAATAATATGGTATGATGATTAGTTGACACTTAACGCAGATAAGAAATCGCCACACAAAGAAAATACAATAAAACATCCATATTTACTTGCCTTACTTTCTATTTACAGGCCATTGAATAAATACAAATGAATAACTACGTGAATTGTTGACAAAGTATAGGGTGGTTCATAAATTTTTGAAATAACCATGAAAAAAAAAACAGACCCATAATTCGTGATTCGGTTCGCAAATTTTCAGTAATTCGAAAATTCGCCAAAAGATGGCGCCACTTTCATTCCTAGACTATTTGCCATTTGCAGTGCATTCGAGTCCCTGGGTTCTTTAATTGTATTTAAATAAATGATTATTGATAAGAACAAAAATATGCTGGAAAATCACGTCGTAAAAATAATTTCGTCAAAATGGCCGCAATCTCGCCCCCGGCATTCCTCAAATCTGGCACTTAGATTTTCAAAAACTTTTCGATACTAAGCTCAGGGGTATGTTGACCATTTTTTATGGATATTTTTTATTTGATTTTTTGTTGGATCTCCTTTAATTGGAGTATTTGCGTAGACTCGACTTTTAAGATAATCCAGTAGAAAAAAATCTGCTGGATTTAGATTT
The DNA here is from genome assembly GCA_936435175.1 of Glyphotaelius pellucidus. NCBI lineage: Eukaryota > Metazoa > Arthropoda > Insecta > Trichoptera > Limnephilidae > Glyphotaelius > Glyphotaelius pellucidus. Next base: position 8,092,299 of record OW386543.1, on the reverse strand, counting down.
GGGCTTCGGGGAGGCATCTACTCTACGAGAGATCAGCTTGTTAGGAAAATTTTCTTTAACCACGGTTACTCTTTTTGTAAGTTCGGCAGGTTGCGCCATCTTGCTGCGTCCAAGTCCTATTGTTGTAACCAATGAACTGCTGCAACTGTTGTTGAAAAAATTCTATCGCCAAAGCATCTGAACGCTTGCACGTCGACACATTCGGATCGTCTCGTACAGACATGTTTACATGCGCCACGTTCTCGTCACTCCTCCTGCTCCCCGGCCGCCCTGTTTGTTTTCGTTTGAGAGTCGTGCCGGTTTCGTTTTTAACCCATGATTTAATTAAATTAAACTCTTAGGCACTGATTAATACTCTGTAATTGGTGATGCGAATGAAATAGGCGGCGTGCATCCTTGTTTTGTAAAACATAACAGAATCATTGTTGAACAAAATCATTGATTTTGTAAAAAAATATTTTACCCAGAAATCGCGTTGCTCTCCCGCAAAGCGATCCATTTTAACTAAATTTCCAAGAAGCGAGGAGCCACGCGTAAGTGGCCCCGCTCTCCTCCCCCGCTCGGAATTCCCGCTAGCACGACTACAAAAGTGCAAATATTTATGGCCCATGATAAGAAAATCATGGCATCCGTGTTTTGGGACTGTCAAGGCATAATTTTGATTGCATATCTGCCTCAAGGGGAGACCATCAACTCTGCAAGATACTGTGAGACCCTAAAAAAATTGCGGAAGGCGATTCAAAACAAGAGGAGAGGCATGCTGACAAAGGGAGTCAGCCTGCTGCATGACAATGCCAGACCACACACGGCCAACGCCATGAAGGAACTGCTTGCCTCGTTTAAATGGGATGTCCTGAACCACCCCGTGCATTCCCCTGACCTAGCACCTTCAGATTGTTATCTCTTTGCCTCCCTGAAGCTGCACATGGGTGGAAAAAGGTTTTCAATCGAAGAGGAGGTAAAGGAGGAGGTGGAGAAGTGGATGAAGGGGTTGGCGGGAAACTACTTCGAGGAAGGCATCAAAAAGTTCATACCGCTTCACCACCTGCATTGAGAGGAATTGCGACTATGTCGAAAAATAGCTTACATATGTACTACGGTAACCAAGTAATTTTTTTGTTTCAATAAAAAAATTTGTAACCTACAAAAATTCAGTACACTTACTTTCTGGATATGCCTCGTACTATCTTAAATACACTTGAATGTCTAATAAGAGTTATCATTAAATACATCAAACATCCTAATTTCGGCAATGGGTCTGTCTCCTAGTGATTGCAACGTAAACCTAGATTTTGAATACATAATTTTCAAAATTGAAACTAATTGTGTGAATAATTCAGATGAGTGATAAAGTACCTATCCACCTACTAATATTATAATATTTGAACAGAAAAACATTTTAATTGACGTTTTAAAAAATGGAACTATTGCCTCAAGAATTCAGATAATATATATTTCGATGAAGTACCTACCTACTACATAATATTTTTAACATTTTTTTAAAAGTTCTTTACTTAAAAAGTGCGTTTCTTTTCTTATGATATTATTAAACTAATTAATCTAATTTTAAAAAAATCATGATTTTTCAAGGGTCTGCGTTTTTCCCATTTTCAAGAAAGCGTTATTTACTAACTAGATTTACTAACACAGTATTCCGTGATTTTTCAAGTAAAAAGCAGTAAGCTTTTTAATCGAAATTAAGAATAAAAAAACATAATGGCTCCCACGTAGATAATAACGGTTCAGTTTGTAAATATATAATTTTTACGAGATTAAAACCTTGTGTTAACATCCGTTCAGTAGGTACTTCAGTGGTCGTGCGGTACTATTGTGTAAGAGTTATTCAAAACATTATTGTTAAAGCGTGTTAGAGTACAATGAGATAAAAATGAATGGCCCTGATTTATGAATGGGCGAGTAGTTGCGTAGTAATCGTTTGGTCGGCGTGTGTTAATACAAATAAATGTAATACGCACCTGCTACAAAGGAAAAATATTCAACATAAAAAAAATATTATACAATAAAATGTAAACATTTAAACAGGTTATGGTGCAGGGAATCTGGTGGAATTGGAAAATCGAAATGACTAATCATAAAGCAGAATAATCAGACTTTCAAAATAAGCGGTGAGCTCTGGCGTTATGAAATTTTAACTAATAGTTTAGTGAACAAGACCTGGCGTCCAAAAAAGCATGTTTCTAATTTGCTCTCATTTTTAATATATCAATTTGTAAGTAGTTAATTAGCTACCTATTTAATTAAAAACCAAATATTTTATGACATTTGTTTTATTTAAAATATTGGATTATACAGTTTTACAAAGAAATGTCACTATCCCAATGACAATTCTCGTTTCAAAGTTTCTTCAGGCAGGTATGTACCATAATATTGAAAAAATGTGAATAATAAAGTCGAAAAACAAGACAATTTCACACTTGGAAAAATTATCCTTATTGAATCGAAACTGACACCATCTTGAAACAAACAAATTTACAGACAGGGGTAATGCAAAACGGTCGAGTAAAACAGGATTTCGATACGCTTAGTCATAAATTTTCCCTTAACAAAGATATTTTCGATTTGAATTAGGGAGCTATGAAATATATAATTCAACGAAAAAAAAACAAACTGACAAATATGCTTGCATCATATTTTTCAATTGGTCGATCAATTTAGAGAATAAATCTACTGAGAGAAAAATACATTCAAGGGCGAATTCGGATCGTGAAATTAGTCAAATGTAAATCCATTTGTGAACTCATCATTCAGTAACGATGATGTGTAAAACTTGCTATTTTAATTGAATTGTAATATAATTAATACATCTTGTAACTTAAATTATTTAAATGAATTGCATAAGTTAATGACTGTACACTGTACCTACCCAATCTGTAAACTTCATCCACCATAACACAGGGACATCCCTAGCATGGCGGATGAATTAACACAATTTTTTTTGTTCATTGTATAAACTTCTTTTAATAAATAAATAAATAAACTATAGAAAAATGGTGAATTTTGAGAAGAATACAATTACAACAACAAAATAACAACAAAATTTTGTGCGAAACTTGCGGTCACACTGTCCCTATTTATGTCCCTATTATGTCCCTGTATTTGCATACATTACCGTGTAAATTCATAGTACGAAGAGTTCAAATTATCCACTTGTTAACTTTGCTTAAAAATACTTTGATAAACGGAGACCATTTCTTAAAAAAAAATAGCAGCTGGAGCGATCCGCTTGAACAGGCTAGAAATCAAGGTAAGAGTACAATGAACGCGTTTTATAGATCTAACAAAAAACCAAAAAAACTGCACAAAGCAAGCGATAGGCCACCATAATTTATTGATTCATCGATTGGATAAAAAAAGCAATTGATCCGCATCTATCTAATTAATAGATCTATTAATTTATGGTAACATAAATGGGAGAGGAAACATAATAAGTGATTAAATAGGTAATAAAAAGATATACGAAAGATGGGCCATCAACCATTGTAAGTATAAAACCGCGCGCACAAAAGAGTCGCCAACATCTTTACCTATATCTATGCACAGCGGCGCGGCGCTCAGCTTTTGTTTATATCTACACATAAATATACGGCCTATTGCCTTTTTGATAGTCAAAGCAGTTTGGTCCGAGCTTGGAGACTGTCGGCACAAGGTCGGCGACTGTCAGTACAAGGCGGGCCCGCTGCACGCCGTATCTCTATGTGTTTCTATTATCCATGGGGAGAAGGTAAAACTAGACGCGATAATAATTAAAATAACGTTTAGTGGAACAATATGCCGGGTGTTATTTAAACTTAGCTTAGTTACGAAAAATCTGGGTTCAATAGTAGAATTTTTTTGAATTTGAAACATCGTAAAACAGACGAAAGCAATACTGTCATAAATCGGCAGTACTGTAGATTTGAGGACAAAGAAATTTTTAAATCTTGTTTAGTGATATGACGTAAGAGAAAAAACTCCTGTGTTTGAATTCTTGAGTCATCGAGACTACATGCATAAAAGCCATACTTGAATGATAAACTTAATAAGGTAACGACAAATACAAAGTACAAAAAAATATTAAGAATAAAATTTGAAGAAAATAAAGCGTCGGTAAATAAATCGGGTTGAAGAATCGGTTCCATGCCAACTCCGAATCGAGTAATCTCAACACCTCTTTGAAAAATCATTCAAAAGTATGATTTTTTTAAAGTAGCCCATAACTTACGTTAGCGTAACCCCTATTTAACCAATTTAAAAAAATATTTTTTCATCACTTTTATTGGCTTTTCAAATGTGTTGAGTTGCTTTCGTTCTGAGTTGTCATCGAGAATGGGGCAATTACAATAGGTACTAAATCATTGCCATATTAACAAAATGAAATGCAAGAAAATTTGGTTCTGGTAAGGAAATATTTGCAACAGCCATTCGGATAAGCACGTTATAGATAAGCTAGTTTCTGCAAATGATATCCAAAGGTTCCGTTGGTGTTATATTGCTCAACAGTCACAACACAAAAAAATAAAGTAAAATAGGAGAGGTCATTCGTAGTACTACCGTAACAAATGTGCTAAACGTTAAAGCATGAATGACGTTTTAAATGTTTTCTAAATTCTCGAAAAAAAGGCTTACATATATATTTTTGAAGGAAACTTATCTTTCAACAGAAACCCAAGAGTTTTCAGAAAATATTCTTATTGAATATCTTCTAAGTATTTATTCACTGTCTATTTAGATTTCAACCAATAAGTAAAAACTTTTACTTTTATGATTGAATTGGTAGTAAAAAATACATGATTTTCATTCACATTGAGGATTTACGACTTTACTTTACACGAAATTTATTTCTTCTTATGAAAAATCGTGTTGTTTTATTATAAAGCCGTGCTATTTGAACTAAATCTAGTTAGTAAATTTCCATTCAGAATCACTTCTCGTAAGGAACGAATTCGTGTGGTAATCCGCCAAAAAAAACTCAATCTCGAAATTGAGTACATTTTGAACAATACCAAGGGAGAAGTAGCCGTTCAGTTGCCTGGCAACACAGTCCCGTCGATAAAAAAGACAAATAAAATGTCCCAGAACACCCGCTCGTAGATTTTATTTCAGCTCTGCTGTATTCCCATCGCAAGGAGAGATGGCACCAGGAGATAAATGGCCACAGGCAACCGGAACGGCAACACATTCATTTTATATTTACGAAGATATATTCGGTCGCAATTATATTCACTCAGCGATGAGTTTAACTGCCAAACACTACAATAAACTAGAGCCACACACTACGACAAAAATAAATGAAAAGCCCTGTCATAAATCTTGAGTCGAAAGAGTTTTTGAGGATGCAATTTTTTGACAAAAGTAGTCAAGGATTAATCTCGATATTATTCAATACTTTGTTTTTAGTAATAGATACCTTTATTTTAGGTCGATCGTTATTGGGTGCTTCTGAAACTCGGATGCTATCCGTCATTTTTCTTGTGTTTCCCTTGTCTTTGTGTTTCCCACTTCCTCCACAGTTAGACATTAATTCTTCCTATATTTTTGTTACTTTTGAAATAAGGAAGGAAATGAGCATCGCTTGTTTAGGTCAGCAGCGATTACAATTTTTTTACGAGCACGAAACCAATTAACGTTATCTTTTACCGACGCTTTCGCATATCAAGCTGTAAGCTTTGTCGAGAGATTTTAAAACAGTGTTACAGTGATTTTTGTCACCTACCAGTTGAACTTCAATAAAGGTGCAAGTCCTTTTCAAAACACAATCCACATGAAAATAAACTTCCATGTGGAAAGAAACACAAAGAGATACTCCGAATAAGAAGTGTCAAATTATAATAGCAGATTTTCAACAACCTTCACTCAAATTGAGGTGCCTTTACCGAGCTTTGGACTTTAATATCCGCGGTATAAATATACCACAGACAACGATTGCACGTTACAGTTAAAAGCATAAGAAAAAGTAATAAATAATTTCAAAAAAGATAACAATTAATCATCAGAGTATAAAATAAATAAAAACTCAAATGAAAATTAAAGTAAGAGAAACAATTAAGTAGGTACATACAAAGTATAATTTTTAAGAAAAGTAGACTTAGATTAAATTAATATTGATTGAAAATATTTGATAACATAGCCTTCTAGAACCTACCTTCCGTGCAGTAAAATAGATTCGTCACATCTGCGTATCTATTACTAACTTCATGCTACCAAGGTACAAGCGAGTGTTTGAATTACTCATTCTTGGTATAGTTACATATAAAGAGGATTTTTTTTAACGATTTGCTCTCGCAGGTATGTGAATTTCAATGAGATTAATTAAATCAGGACTGTCGATAGTACAATTTACAATTTTTAACACAAATATTTAGGATGGGTTGTTTCAAAAAATTTGACGAATTCGTCAAATATTTGACGTTAATTTTCACGTTCTGTGTAAGTTCTATTCAAGTTCTGTGATGATTTCAGTTTTGTGAAGTAGCTGGCCTATGATGATAAAAAAACAGAACTCAAAAAAAACTTACACAGAACCTGAAAATTAACTTCAAATATTTGATGAACTCATCAAATTTTTTGAAACAACCCGTCCTTAGTCAAGTATAAATTAAATTATTTCATCAAGTAATTATAGTTTATGCTTCCAACAGGAATAAGGAGTTTCAAATTAATGCGACTTAGGAATTTATGTCGAATTTTTTCGATTGCATCTGAATGTATTTTAAAATGGGGGGACCAGATCGAGGAGTTAATTCGAATTGAAAATGGGCAGAGCAACTCTGTACGTATGATTTCTAAAAAGAAAGCTACGGCAATATCTTAAAAGGAAAACGCCATCGGAAGTCGACACTAGAGCTTAACTATAAAAATGCCTGCCACAATAGGCAAAATGCTTAGGAAGACCAATAGAATAAATATTATGAACAAAAATCGGCAGCATTAGGTAAGTACAAGAGAAATTTTCTAGATCTATTGCGTTGAGATTTTTTTTATTGTTTTTAAAATCTAAATTTTCTATTCGACGAAACTTTGGCAAAAAATTAAAACGAAAATTGATTTTAAAATGAATTAAGGTTCGTGTCGTAGATATGCAGTTTGTTGGTAAATCCGACGAAATGGATGAAAAAATATCGGCGTACGTTGTACCAAAGCGGGATATCCGATCAAAGGAATAACGCCGTTTGGGGCAGCAAATGACTTCCTAACCCTTTCAGGCCAAGTGTATGAATATTTGAATATAGACAGATTTCAGATTTTTTTCTTCACTATGCTAATAAAAATTGGCGGTTTTATTTTTTCCGATTTCTGGTATAACGGAGCGACATTTTTAATTGGATTTTAGCTAGCAGTCCAGGCGGTAGCCATTTTTATATTTTGAAATGTGATTTTTGTGTTCAATCTCGACAGTACTTTTTCAGCCTATTTTTGAAGGAATTTTATTAATGTTTAATTTCAATGTAATTTTTTTAAAATTTATTCGGTGTACGGTGTGTCATTTTATGTGAAGTACGCCCTCTGAGACTTAATTTTGTTACAAATGAAAGTAGCAATAACTTCTAAACTATTGAAAAAAAACAAGCATCAAATACGTTCTAAAACTGCCAGTTTTAATTCAGGTCTGAAAGAGTTGAATCCGACCGTAGCAAAGGGAGGGAGACGCACGGCGACACGCGAAAACGCTATTCAAAATAATCGTCAGCGCACGACACAATAGTTTCATTCCGCCCTCCCGGGAGTGCTACTCAAACAACAACTGCTGCCGCACAAAAGTTGTGCAACAAAAAGCTATGTATACACGCTTATTCATACTCGACGGTTTGGCTCGATCGAACATGTTGACTTGGAAATGTGTATGCTCGTCGTAGCGTCCACACGCTCGACTAGCTCCATTTGGCAGGCGGTTGTGGGTATCGCCGCCCAGGGCACCATTTATTGGTTAACCAACAGCTTTGCCGTAGGTCACCACAAGTGGTTCGCTATGTTTGGTGACTTAGCAGAGGTGCCCAGGTTCAAGGGCTCAAGGCGTAAGGTTTGTCTAGGTTTTGGCGGCGGATGCGTCTGCCCAATTCGTGCGCGGCGGATAGCATTGAGAGAAACTTTTCCAGCCGGACTCTCTCGACCCATCCCCTTGCGCCAAAGTTGGGGGGATGGATTCGTACATCTGTCATTCCTGGACGCAATGACCCCCAGATTCCTACATATCCCTCATACATTTTTCCTTCCCAGAACTTCCTCTCCTGCCTTTCCTTAAAAATACCCTCCACACAGCATCCCCTAAGATGACACAGGCCGTAGGGAAATTATTTTCCTCAAGGCCCCCTGTGTGGAGCGAATGTAAAAAAAAACAAGACGCTAATTTCTGTCGAAATCGAACAAGAATTACGGACCTTGAATCTTTTTCGCGTCGAGTCGTTGGCTCGAAATCGCACAAAAAAGCTTCGAGCGAGTCGTTACGAACGTTGCGGCATGTTCGAATTAGCGTAAAACCATCGAGCACGAACGAGCGTGGGTAATGGACACACAAAGACGAACGCACGTTTGAATCGAAATGAAAAAGACTGTGAAAGAGCTGTAAGAATTTGGGTTTTAAATGCAAAATCAACTAATTGACAAATTAAATTTATTTACTACTAATCCAAAGTAGAAGACACACACTTTCATTAAGTATCGAAACAAGACTTTAAATAGTTTAGGAAATGTTTGGTAACCAGATCAGCCACAGAACAGCCACGTATTTCCCCAACCTTCCTATACTTTCTAATTTTCCTAGCCCATTTCAGTTCGCCTAGCAACATTTACCAAGTGGTGGAGCAAATTTTCACAAAGTTGAAGAAACCCATTACCCCAAATACGAAAAAATACTAAATGGCGAGTCTTCTTTGAAAATTTAAAAATATTATTTTAATATTTTCATCAATTTTTTATGAAGACAGTTTTATATTATTCTAGCTGAATTCCCCGGAGTTGCCCGGGCTTTAAGCACAGTTTTTTTTCAAATCAGATGTAGCTAGTAATTTTCTTCTTATTTTGAAGGTCTGGGTGTGCAAAATTTCATCAAGATCAAGAAATATCAAAACTCTGCGTTAAGGGATGGATTGGAAAAGGGGATGGAGGGGTGGTTTATCAAAATCTCACGTGACCAATCGACAGTGACCTTCATCTTGTTTTCAAGGTCAAATGTGCTAAATGTCGGAACAAAGCTGTAGATTTGCATAAAAATCAAATCGACGCCACCCGCCCGCCGCCACAGACAATTTTCTTTAAATAAATAGAAATATAGATACAGCAATGAAAAGGGTTTAATTCAGGAAATTCAAATTAAAAACAAATTGGTTCGCATCCATCAAAGGCGTCTTTTTAAGCAAAAATGTAAATTTATCGCAGACTTTTTTTAATCGTACCGGTTTTGATTTATCACCGTAGCGCTAGATGTCGCCTACCGCAAAAAGAGGAAATATATAACCGGGGCTGGTAATTCTTGATGGGGTGCATAAAAAATATCTACATTATTCCCAAATTAAATCTATTTTCAAATCTATTTTCAAATTTATTATTAAATTATTCATAATTTTTTTTTAATTATTAGACAATTTCCCATAATCTATTTACCGATTTCTGAATAAAAGGTTGAATGAATCTTGTGCAAAGTATTTTATTTGCACATATTTTAAAGGAAAATATTTAAATATGACGTATACTTACTATTTTAAAATTAGAAAGAACCTAGGAATTCTCAATAAGCTGTACAGCGCCCTTGAGGTGATTTTTCACAAAAACGGCGCTCTACAAATTATCCAACTATTATTATTATTATCAACTTTTTATTTATTTTTTATATGAAATACCGCACAAGAGTCCCAACTGCTCCCGTCTGGAGCCAGTGAGACTATGGCATCCCCAATTGGGGTATGTTGTGAGGCTGAAGGAAGTGGGGAGGGGAAGGAGATAGGGAAGAGGAAGGTGGGGAAGTACCTGGCTATTCAGATCTGGTCACTAAACACGGCTAAAGCCATTTCAAGCAACGTTTCAATTCTGAATGGTGGTCTTACACCAGGGCGATACTGATAGTATCTTCCACTCTGGAACGTGCCGCAAATATATAATATATTATTTTAAATGAATAAATTGTGAAATAACACAAATTAATCAAATAAAATTTATTTGCGCACGCCGGGTTCGAACCCGCGACCTTCGGATTGTGAGTCGAGCGTCTTGCCTCGGGACCACGGAGGCCGTCGAAGAGTGCAGATAGAACGATCGGCAACCATACAATACATTGCATAAGGTTCTAACTACATTTCCTTAATTCTGTTTATTTCATTTAATTAAATATTTTCCTTTAAAATATGTTAAGGCAGTATTCTAGTCTAGAAAAAAAAATCAACTTTTTTTTCTTCATATTTCCAAAATATTCAAAAATATCTCGTTAAAAGGATTTTTCGAAATTCGCATTATTTTAAAAGTTAAAACCATTTTAATGTCGCGATTTAGAAGGAATCGAACTAAATCTTATAAAAAATTGAATAGAACAAAATTTTAAACGAATTTTTCTCAAAATCATTTTTTTCGAGATGGTTGACACGATTTCTCAAGTTCTACTAAACCAATTTGCTTGAAATTTGGTGTGAGCCTTCTCTATATATTACTCTATGGCGGGAATTAAAACTATAACAAAATTTAAATTTTTACTATTTTTAAAAAATTGGGAAAGTCAAAAAAACTGGTAAAAAAATGTCTTTATTTCAGACAGCCGCCATTTGGCGAAAAATATTTTTTTTTTTACTTTTCCTTATTTCGGGCCATAACCGCATTTGTTTGGATTAAGGATTATTTTTTATTGTTTTTTAGATTACTAGGAGGGTTGCAATCGTGTCAACCAGGGCGCGCCATTTTTTTAGACCTCCCACTTCAACACCCTGTAACTTTCTGAATTTTGAATTTTTTCGTTTGTTTTTTTTTTTTAATGTGTTCTTTGTTTAATCAATATTTGGTAAAATAATGGCTTGTAAAAATATTATGCTTTTTTATTGCACCTGAAAAATACCTACAATTCATGCTTCTAGACTAGAATACCCCCTTAAGTTAGAACCTTGTTCAACGGTTATGACGTTATGACACATTCTGAAGTCATATTTCTTATAATGCGCACCGTCACCTTGAAGAGCGTAACATAATAGGGATTATGATGCAAGATGAGCTGTTTCTAGAATTTGAGCGCGATTCGGGCATCCGTTATGAGCGGCGCAGGTGAGTCAGGCGTCAGATGTTCTGTTTTGTCGACACTTGGATTTTGCATCATAATGCGCTTCGCAACGTTGTCGCTAGTCGCCAGGGCGACCCATTTCCACTGCGCGCAAAGAGGAATATTAAAGCAGAGCTCTCAGAACTTTACATTGTACAACTACGGTATTGCATTTTGACTTGCTATTGTGAGAGTTGGTACAACATGGTATGGCATGGGATGTCGTTGCTTTTATACTTCTGTGTAGTTGTGAGCAGCAAACCTCGCGGCCAAAAGAGAATGCTTTTAATTTTCTCTTCTACAATAAATCAAAACCAAAACTACCTGTTAAATGATAAGATTTGTAAGTAGGTAGGTACTAAAACACCCACCTATTTTAATATAATCCACCTATTTTAATATAATCCACCAATTTTTTTGGCTGTAACACATAATTGTATCACAAACACTTGAATGTAAAGGCCATTTTATGGCGTTGAAATAAATAAATAAAAAATAAAAATAAATATTACGAATAATTTTTATTATTTTATTCAAATACGGAATTCATTTTTCAAATATGTAAATCAATTAATCAAATATGTGAATCAATTTTTCAAATATGTAATTCGGGGTGTGCGCCGGCGCACACGATAAAATTTTCAATTATTTTTATTTTTAAATTCGATTTTAACCCTTATGTATAAAGAAAATGTATGAAGAACAAGGTAAGAATCGCTTGGGGCATTCTTGTTCTTCACGTAAGAGGTATCCTAAATACATAGCCACTCGGAATAATTTTTATTAAATTTATCTATGACATCGGCCCTTCACTTTTCGCGCGATTTGAGCTGTCAAACTACGAGCGACGTAGGTCACGAAAAAGATCTAAAAACCTATCAATTTGTCAAATAAACGCAATTAATGTTGTTTTATGCATAATTTATTGTTCAAGGAATGTGTTTCGGTAAATATAATATACGATAGCACAAAATAAACCCACAAAATATTACATCAAAGTCAAAACTTTCCGAAATTTACGTGGTTTCCTCCTTGGCCCTTTACAAGTTAAAGAAATATCGCCATCTTAATGACAATCATTTACTCAATCTTTCTCAAGCCTGTAGGTACCATAATTTGAATAATCATTCTGATTTGACAGCTCATAGTAGAAACCACGACCAGGCGGACTCTGAAGGGATAACAGTAGCTAGTATTCAACACGGCCAAAATATTAAACCGGAACCGGAACGCAACTAACAAATTTATGGGCAGAAGAAATGCCAAATGAAGGAGTTAAAATAGAATTTCGCTACGCTAAGTTAGTGGGTGTAACATCAAAAATAATAAAAATAATTAGAAAACTCAAATATTTTTACTTGGGCACTTATTTTAATTTATGTACTTCTAGTTCCGGACAAGTTCATAAAAAAGAAGTACTGTAATGTTCAGCATTAAACAGCGTAGCACTCTGGCGAGCGCTTCCAAAATGAAATTACGATCGTCGCTGTTTCAATAAATATAATGGCAACAGGAACTTCCGGAAAGCCTGAATCCGAAGCAACGCCGACTTCTGCGTCGTGACGCTACTCAGGCGCCCGCGCCCCCTGGCGGCCTGCGAGCCAACCGGCAAACCAGCCAGACCAACCAACCAACTTCCAACTCGGTTAATAATGCCTAAAGCACAGGAAACAGCTGAAAACAGGCAAAATCTGAAACCTCGCCGAAACAAACCTTGTTTCACTACTGAAATTTACGACTGCAAGTTAGCACCTGTATTGAATACAGTCAACAATAAGGATCATAAAAATATTATAAGAGTTTCATATTTTTAAAGAACGTCATGATAGTGATCAATATTGAAACAATTACCTGGGTAAACAGGTCCCAAGCGTTTTGCTGAAGGGTAGATATAATTTAACATACTAATTACCGATGTGCAATATCCCTGCGTAATAAACAAATTTCTGTTTGAAATTTTCAATTCGTAAAAAAAACAAATTAATATATTTATGGTAGATATTGCCACTAGGCAATGTGCACGGTCCATAAAAAAAATGTTGTGTATAATAAATATGATTTACAATTAGTAATAAATTACTCACATAATCAGGATCACGGAGAATTCGAAAAAGGTATGCAAATGTAGACTTACCTGAAAAAAGGAAGAAAAAAACATCGTTAACATAGGACAACAACATATGACGGCGTTTTATTCGTTTTTAAATGACGATTTAAAATTATATATTCAGAATCAGCAATTTTGTTGACCTATATGAATACATATTTTTAAACCATGACATTATTCACCGGAGTTCCAATTTTTTTTATGGATTATAAAGAAAATTGGCAGCACTGCTTTTGAAAGGCAATGTGATCCGGAGGCAAATATTTTATAGATGCTTTCAGCTTCGCAAATCCTACAATAATATAATATCCTGTGATTTATCAAGGGTCTGCGCTGGTTTGATGATAAAAACATATATTAAACTCCCTTACCGTAGAAAATCTTATTACATTTAATTGCAGTAGGTACTCGTCAAATAACGAGGTGATTTCCCAGCCCAATGACCCAACTAGCTGTAAAATGTCAAAATGCTGTTATCAAGATGAGAATTATGTAACATTATGCTAACTTAGTCTTATAACTGTTATCACGATGATGCCAATGGTCAAAGGTCCCCAATAGTAACAACCTAATGATAACCTAGCTATCAATTGAAAAGATTTGGCAAAATCTGTTACTAATAAACAGATGTGAATGTAAAATGTGGACATACGGCTTTTTACAGATATTGAAAAGAAATCTTAAATTATGAACCTTCTGAGGTATTTTGGAAAGCCGGTTTAACTTTTGATTTATTCAGGAGTCTGAAGGTGGATCAAGAAGTTAAAATAAGTGTAACAAAGAGACCAATCGAACATTCCGTAGCGAGTACTACCCGCGCGGAACTTTGATTCGAGAAGTAAGTTTTTCGTGTTCAAACTTTGCTTGCTTATGTAAATATTTTTAAATCCGCCGGATCTAAAGAAGATTGGAAAATTCAGAATTCTTTTACCTCCTTTCTGTAGCATTAGTTTATTTACGTGGGTGGAATGCCTTCAAAGGTTAAATTAAGCAAATACATTGCAAGTTCGTTTAAAGTAAAACAAGTGTACAAGTAAACTACAATGTAACAAACTGCCTTCCATGAACGTGGTTTTCCATTATTCTATCGATTTCTTGAATGACAGGTTACGGTGAAAAAATCTACGTTTATTTTTAAACTAACACGGAGGAGCTAAAACAAACGCAAGTCAAAAAAGGCAAACGCAAATAATTTCTTCCCACAACAAAATTTCCGTCAGCATTTTCGTGGAATATTTTGAGATATGTTAAGGTCTACAATATGGACAAGCGAATATTCGTGTTGCAAAATTCTTGCCACCAGCGAATAATTTTAGAAAGATGGAGATGTGGCCACGTAGCGGTTTCGCAGGGAGAGTGCCGAAATAAACCGAATCTAGATTCGGGAGGTTAAATATGCCGAGGCAATGTTGCTAGCCGACAAACGTAAACTCGAGTAAATGGCTTATGTAAAAAAGCCGGCTCCACGACTGAATAAATTTAAATTCGTGAATTCGTAACGGTTTCCAGGAATGGTACATAAAACACTTTAAAATATAAATAACAATGAAAACACTCATTTACGGCAATACTTGACCAATTCGACTTATTTGTTGGTACGTCTAAACTTGTGTACAGTAGACGCACGATAATAATCTGGGCAGATATAATTATAAAGTAGGCACAACATAGATATATGAATATTAAAATTTAGTTGAATATTTGAATTTCTCCGCGGAATAACGAACTATATACATTTAACACCTAGATTAGGTAAAAAAAAAATTTTGATGATTATTGATCAAATGGCATTGGGGAGGTAAAATTTTTAAACACTTCTGTGATTAATATTATCTGTGGTTGAATTTTTGTCTACGCGTATAATGAACTATATTACCCAAGATGGTGGACCATCACACGGTCAAACTGTCACATCTGGATATTAAAGCTCTAGAAGAGAAAAACGGACGTCCAAAGTAGAAAAAAATTGAAAGGATAATGTGCGTAAGGTTAAGTTGAACCACTGGGAAGAATATATTAACAGGAAAGGTGTAGTAAACAGTAAAAACGCTCATAAATTGTTAGTGGAAAAATGGTATACGCTCTACATACCTAGTACGTAAATTTTATCACTCATCTTATGGTAACAAGAAGTATGTTACACTAAAGGGTTGTGTATTGTTTATTTTCAGTACCTTATCTGCGATTTAAAATAATGTGAGGGAAAGCATTGCTCTTGCATCACATGTAAATGTAACACATACACCGCTATTCCACCATGTTGCATGTACGTCCTTCTTCCACCAACTCTTTTGAATTGTATATATATATTAGTACATTATATCTGCGTAATTATTTTTTGTATATTTTGAATATGAAGGTGTGAAATAGTTTTTTTGACTCTCCTGAACAAAAATGATTTTTCATATAGATCGTTCTTCCGAGGAGGTGTTCAATTGTTGATTGTAGCTGAAATTACGGAAAACGTGAGAAAACATGTGTAGTCTTCATGGACTGGCGTGTGATAACTTTGCACAGGACTAAAATACGAAATATTAGATCCTATAAACGAGTCTCATTAAGCTTTATTTTTATGTTTTTTTTTTATGTGACTGGATTAATAGGCGTCAGAAGTGTAATATTGTTTAAAGAATAATTGTAACAAGGAATAAAAGATTGGCAATATCAAAACAATAATTACGAGGGAACGTTGATGTAACATTCTATGCGAGAGAATAGCCAATTGAAGCCTTATAAATATTTTAATCGCCGTACCTATCATTCGCGTCGGATATCAATGAGACAAACGACAGAGTTAAGAACGGTTAATTAAAAAAAAAAAAGCGAATAGATTAATTTGGTTGAATTCCCGTCATTAGAATACGAATTGGAACGCAAATGCAATGGCAATATTTAGGTAGCGGGTGGGAGACCTGAGCTGAGAGGTCTGACGGAGATATGGGGGTGCGGTGAGGTATAATCGAAGACCCGGAGACGGTAGTAACTTGGGATGAATATTTAAAGCCTCTCCACTTCTGTCGCCCGCTGGCACCGAGCCAGGGAACTATTACGGCCCTGGCTGGGAGGTCTACAGCCTACGGCCTACACACACGTAGACTCGTAGCCTCGTAGACCTCCTATACGTTCGATTTATTTTATTACACCCGCGTGTTTTTGTGTGTGTCGGGTTTGCCAAACAAACAACCCTGTCAAAACTAAGAATAGGCCGGCGACAATCCTAACATTTCAGACGAAATAAATACGCACCCAATTAGTTAGACGTCGCTTCGAACCACAGTAATTGTTGAGATGACAAATAAGATTACTTGACGGATTATGAGGGAAGAAGCTGATTGATGAGAAAAATTCTAAAAAGCGTAATAACATCGTGTATTAGCAAGAATAATTTTCTATCAGCTTTTAGGAACTGAATGGAAAAAAAAACTTGAGTTATCATTACGGGTCGTTAGCAACGATGATGTTCGTATATATTTTTTTAAAGAACTGTAAAGTCATTTTGTGACAAACTTATTCAATGCGTTCATAAACATATTGATAGTATGCTTTTCGACTTTTGAGGTATTGAGTAATGTACCGCTTCCTACTCTTAATTTTAACGGCTACTTATAACCTTGACGGCCGGCGTGGTCCAGCGGTAAGGCTATTGACTCGCATTCCGAAGGTCGCGGGATCGAATACCGGCGTGGCATTTGATTAATTTGTTTCACAATTCATTCATTTAAAATAATATATAGTATATTTGCAGCACGTTCCAGAGTGGAAGATACTCTCAGTATCGCCCTGGTGTAAGACCACTATTCAGAATTGAAATGTTGCTAGAAATGGCTTTTGCCGTGTTTGGTGACCAGATCTGAATAACCAGGTACTTCCCACCTTCCTCTTTCCCATCTCCTTCCCACTACCTTTAGCTTCACAACATACCCTAATTGGGGATGCTATAGTCTCACTGGCTCCAGACGGGAGCAGTTGGGACTCTTGTGTGATATTCATATATATATTTTTTTTAAATTAAGCCAAATTTACAATTAATATTAGATATTTACGATGAAATGGACAAAACATGTTCACGAACCGTCGTATTTGAGTCAATCCGTATCTATCACCCATTGTGCAAATCGAATTTGTGTTTGCACTGACAAAGGAAGTCCATAACAAAAATTCAATAAAATTCTAAAAAAGTTTTGGAAGTTTTAGAGTAATAAAGTGATGAGATAATACCATTCAATGGCTTTCAGAAACAAAAAGCACTTGAATTACTTGCTTGCCCTCTGAATACCGATGGTCAAGACTGTTGCATCACGTGTTTATAGTCTCGGCTGCATTATTGTGCAGTATCATTATGTCCGATATAGCGGTGGCTTCAGCAATTACTGCATAACCGAAGAGGGGTGGTTTTCTGTAGTACCACTCCCCACCGCCCACCGCCACCCATCGCGCCCGGCGTGGCGCTGGCATTCTGACAGCCCGCCATGTTAACTGAAAACCGATTCCAAATTCTACATTATAATACCTACTTTATCTAAGGAATACGTAGTCATAGAAGCTACAAAGTCATAGATGTAGTTAACGGGTAGGTCCTCAACCAGATCGGTGCTGGCATACTGGGAATGTTGATTAATTATTGCTTGGCGTGAAGACACCGTATGAAAAATTACATTCAGGTTCTAATCGTATTAATATATTCATATATATACTCATTCCTGTGAATTCCCATCGGAATCTAAGTGAATAACACGAGTAATATTGTTAGAGGCAATTAAATTAAGATACGTTAAATTTATTCCTAAATAAAGGGAAAACTTTGGGGAAATATTTACTCATTGGCATAAATTTCACAAGTCTACTGTTTGCATTTCAGAAGTTCGTGTAGCAACGAGAAAACTGAAATATTGGACCGGAGCAATTAGCTCTCAGAGGAGAGGGAAACAAGTAATAGGCCACTTGACCCATAACAGATTGACAACGTGCTGATAAATATATTGACAAATTTGTGCTGATAAATAACCTTTTCAGAATGGTATACATTTCTGAAGGCATGTGGAAATCGTCCACGGAATATCATCACCCACGCTGCAGCATTTCAAAGTTCTAAAAAATAATAACTAAATAAAGAGGTTTATGGGGTCAAGTTAAAAGTCTTATATGTATCAGTAAGTATGCAAGATTGCTGCTAAAATTCCCCACAATTAATACAGTAGGAAAATTTTTCTCATCCCGTCAGCAATAACAAAAAATGGGATTCTATTCCCCCTCCTGCCCTTTCCTGTGGTAACGATTTTGACGTTGCTAATCCTTGCAGATGGTAAAAATAAGGTATATTACCATCATGAAAAATTCCCTAAAATTGTTTCATTTCCCTAGACACCACACGATGAACATGCCTGTGTTCAATGTAGCCTCTCGTATCGATCGCACATGGTCCCATAGACACTAGCACATGATGCTAGATGGCTGGTAGCTGCTACTGCTAGTTGGTAGGTAGCTACTAGACTCTGGTGGTATCGATCCCGTGTGTAGGTGCGTTTAGTCCCAGTCAGCCGACACGTTCCCCGACAATTTGCAATAACCGCGACCTAGGCCGTAACGTTTCCAGTAAACGCCGCTGCCGCCGCCATCGGAGGGCGTAATTTTTGGCGGGAAAACGTGTTTCCTGCCACCATTTTACGGCGTCAGTCCCGGCCAACACGAAAAAGCAAAAAAAGAAAATTGACCCTTTGTACATTTAATCAGGCGGCTACGCCAATATACGAAATAAATTTGATGCTTTTTGCAGGGTTTGTACTTGAGCATTGTTTGCAGAGCTGATTGAGCAAGTACTGACAACCCGCAGCACATTACGTTTCTTTCGCTTCATCGGATGTAAATAAAATACCTACTTCACAACAGGCAAGTTTAATTTTGTAAAACTAGGGAAAAGCAAAAAGTAAAGGAATATAGACAGTCATTAGTTTTGCGCTGCTTCAACTTTTGTAGAAGCTTTTGCGGTCCATTTTCTAGAAACTTATTTAGACCGCAGAGCCGCATCCTTAAAAGTTTGAGAAACTCACAACAAATTTAACATTTTTAATTTTTATCGCAACAACGCTTTGTGTTTTGTTGGGGGTACTTAACAACTTGTTTACCGAAGAATTTCATTTTTAAAAAAAGAAGAAAGTAGGGAAGAAAGGAAGAATGGAAGATGAAAGACCGTTACGCGTAGGCTACGAGTGAAATCAAACAGTTTATAGCGTGTTCTGGGTTCTGAAGGAAGCTCGTTAGGGAAGCTCGGTGCCTCAGAACACGTGAACGTAATAAGGGCGGAAACAGAATTTTCTATTCCCACAGAATTGGAAAAGAAAAAATAACAAATAGAATGCCTTTGTTTACGAAAATAAAACTAGAAAATAATACGAAAACGATTTTTTCTTCAATGAAAATAATATTTATATTAAAGACAGTTAAGTTTTAAATTATATGAAAACCTCGAGGAAGTGCAATAAAAATGATAACGGGGGGCATAAGGAACAAAGCCATAAATTGTGGTAAAGTTCGTAAATGGAGCAAAAAAACTGCGATCATTGTGGATAGTTCTTAGTTATAAGCCACTAGAAATAAATCTAGTTATAAGTCTAAGTGATAGGGTCTAGGTTAAATGCATACATTAAGTTATAAAGCGCAGTAAAGGTGATTTTCTCACGAAAACGACGCATTAGGAGTGATTCAAAGATAAAATTACACAAGTCGATATAATTGTTAAATAATCATGTCATTTGAAAGAAGGGAATAAAACTTCCTGTTCGGTTGCACTAACACTGACATAATATTAAAAATAAATTAACTCATAACACGATGTTTTTTCTTTAGTGACATAAATATTTAAAATTGGAATACAAAAGTCAGTAAAGACACAAAAGAAACGGTTGCTCGGCCCTTTTTATGCAGAACTTAATTTTGGATTTGAGGACAAATACCTTAAAAAAGTTAATAGTTTTTTTTTCAAATAACAATGTATAAACAATATCTAGTATAATTACCTACTAGCAAGTTAATTTATTTACGATTTAAATTATAAAATAAAGGCTGTTAAAGAATTTGACTTTCCGTGATTTAAGAGGCTTTGGAACTGGCGAATTTTTTTGAGAGTTAATAATTATTATTAAAAAATAATCTAACCCAACCTAATTTGTAAAAGAGACGTTATTTTGGGTCGAAATTTTGATATATATCTACAAATTTGTGTTCCAAAGTAAACTAGTTGTTTGTAATAATTTTTTTTATTGTATACTTCATCATATTTTCATGGTGGTTGGGGAATTAACTCACCATTGCACCGATTGCCAAAGTTGCCTCAATATTATATAATTTAAAGCTGGTCGATATTTTGATAACAAAAAATAATCAGTTTCATCGAATATTTTGGCCTCAAATTCAAAATTAGGATTTGTGTGAACCTTAGTTATATCCTTAACAAAATGTGATTGCTATTAGTCCTCGTGCTGTTTCCCGGTCGATATTACATGTACTGAAATAAAAAGCGACATCTCTGACGAGCCGACAGTAAGCCACCGCCACATAATCTGCCATCTTGCCCGAAAGCAATATGTACTTAGCGCATAAACCGGGCTCTTGAAGGGTTAATAGCGCGTACTTTATAACCGAGAGGGTTCAAACGTCGAAGGATTTCCCAGTGGCGTGCGCCTCCCACTTGTGGCCCGCGGCGGGGCAGTCCGGCGCACGCCACTGTAAAATTAATTTAGTGGTAAGTTTTACGTGACCGGGGTTTGTAAATGTCGGCGGGCCTAGCCTTATCTAGGTTCCCGGCGAACCGAGTTCCTGTCCTGTCGGTTAGAATACATTTGGCGACTCGGGAGGGACGAGATGTTTCCGTGGCAAAGTTCAGCTCGCAGCCTAACTTATATTGCTGTTTCACAAGTGGTGGTCTAGAATCTAGATTCCATCAACTGCAGCACATGTCGCAGACAAGAAAATGCAGAAAACTTTAACACTATCTTTAAAAAGAGTTCCTTTCCTGAAGACAAAGCAATATCCATACTAATATTATAAATGCGAAACTGCTCGAGTTTGTTTATGACCTTTTCACGCATAACACAATATAAAGCCTTTAATAATTCTTTCACCAATATAAAGCTAAATTATATGCGCTGACTACAGGTTGTATATGATGGTAAGCTCTGGCGTTATGAAATTATGAATATTAATATATTATATTTGTTATACGTTTTCTGTCGCTAACAAAAGCGAGTTTTTGCTAACGTCAGAAAAAAATCTTTTCCATCGAAACAACGTTGATATATTTTTGGGCTCTATGCTGGTAGGTACTCAAGTCTACTGGTCAGCTACTACTGCAGAAAATTCAAATATTAGAATTCGTTTTTTTTTTTTTTTGACAAGCTTGGAATAAATGTCAGATTCTCATTTGACATGTTCCTATATTAAAAATTTAATTCGTAACGATTATAAAGACTGAATGATAAATAGAGTATTTTTTTTATTATATCAACGAACTTCCAAATATTTCAATAAAAATAAACATCAGAAATGTTTGTAAGCGCATAAATTCCGAACGAATGAACAAAATTGGATAAGTAATTCTTTTTTTCTTTGAGCTATAGCATTATGAAATTTAGGTGGTAGGCGAGATGTTTTAAAACTGAATGTAAGGGAATGAATATACGGAATGCGGGACGGGATGGGGGTGGGGTGGGAGGAGATAATTGATAAGTGCAAGCGCTACAGTAATTTCCCGTAATACCATGCGAGCGAAGCCGCGGGGAAAAGCTAGTAAAATAATAAAACTTTAAAAGAACGCTGATTCAAACTATTTTCAGCACACAGATACAAAAGCGTCATGTACTTATAACACGCTTTGATCTTTAAAATAAATATTATCAAAATTTACTTTTCAAAAATTATTTTAAAATAATTGTTAATTTTTGTTTGTAGACATTGTGCACTTTCTCTCAATTTCCGATTTTAAATCATTTTCTTAAATATATATTTTTTTACAATATAAAAATATTTGTAAATGTTAATTTGTCTGGTGTCAAAGTGAGTATGTTGAAAAGTTTACGTTTTATAAAGACTTGTTAAGTACTCTCTGTATATGTGTTTTCTCCTTAAATAAAAAAAGTAAAATGCTGGTCAACTTATCTTAACTATAAAACAATAATTAGATTGTTGAAGCAACAATAAACTCATAAAAGGTGAGCTCTGATATTTCTAAGTCAAATATTTTTAATGCAACGTAATTTTCACGATTTAAAAAAAAGTTGGAGCTCGAGCGAAGCCGGGCAGTAAATACTAAATACTAAATTAATATTAACTCTAATGATCATGCTATTTCACATTGTTCTATTAGTAATACAAAATATTAATGTATTAAACAAATTCTGACATTGATAAATTCATGAAATAAAGGAGAAAACGTCTTTGTAAGCCGTGAGAATTAAAAAATATTTCACTGAACCGTATCACATAAACGACGTTAAAATTTTTTCAGAAAATTAAATTACAAAGTCTAATTTTCTGATGTTTAATCGTGCAAGTTCTGTTGTTTAATCGTGGTGATTAACCTAAAAAGTAATCTCACCAACTATGACCCTACTTTTAATCTTTGTAAAGTTTAACGGGAGCTTCGGACGCAATTTGATCCCAAACAAACTTCATTTATCCTCATTAATATTTAAATACAAAGTTGTCGATACGCCAAATCGAAACGAATTTACAATATAAACGAGTGCTTAACGCGCGGTGTACCCCACTCAAAAAGAAGAAGATGGAGAGTTATGTAAATATGAATGTTAGAGAGAGAGGGCTAAAATTAAAAACGATAATATTTAAACGAAAATTGTGAAAATATTTAATAAAACACGGCTCATTAAATAGAGCAAAAATCACGGGGGAGTTGACTAAAATAGCATTAAAAAACAATGAATTTTTCATACATATAACTTGTAAAATAACTGAAAAAAACGTGTTTGTAATAATTTTCGGAGCACACTTTGCGATTTTTTTCTATCGAGGGAATTTCATATAATTGCCGTTTCGGCGTGTAAATATTATCTTCAAGAATAACACAATATTTTTTTTAAGAGCTTTAAAACTAGTATTTAAGGAAAATATGTCATAAATCGGTAGAAATGCGAGAAGCCAGGCCTAATCAATTCTAAGCCATTATCAGTAAAGCTGTGTACACACACAGCTATAAAAGATGTAGCTTGGCCTATTCCAGCCTAGTTACCTAAATTTATGCTGAAACAGGCTAAGCTACATCTTTTACAGCTGTGTGTGAACACAGCTTAATGACAATCAAAGTATTACAATGTTTTTTTAATTCGAATTGAAAAAATAATCATTACTAATAATCAATTTCCTCTTTTATATTTACTTGAGAGACAAATATGAATTCGTCGAATATGAAGACATTGGACACAAAACCTAACTTTTCTTTAAATATATTAATAACAATATGTATATTAATTAATTTGAATAGTTTCCTCCTTATCGTGATTAATTTTTGGGTTACTACGCCGTGTTGCGTTACCTCCTTTTTTAGCCAACGTTTCAGACAGCATTACAGTGTCCATCATCAGGGCAGATGTGTAATTATAGCCCTGATGATACACACTGTAATGCTGCCCGAAACGTTGACTAAAGAAGAAGATAACGCAACACGGCATAATAACCCAAAAATAAATCAGGATAATAATTTTTGACGTGAAAATCTCAAAACATATTATATCTTATCTTAATCTATACATCGAAAATAGGTTAAGTACCTTTATTCAGTAGTACAGTAGGTGCATTCATGAAAATGAATCCACTTAGTAACACATTAATAACCGTACTTAAGGGCGAATACAATCAAACGGGGCGGAAAAAATATCAGATGAATTGAAAAATACTGCTGGTACCTTGCGCGTTTGGAAATTTTCAGAAGTACCCACCGATAATGGAAAAATTCTGATTGCTCATTTTTTTCAATTTGCCATCACAAAGAGAATTTATCTTCAGTCGATTGGATTATTGTACGTAATGCGCAAGATAATGTACCTACGCCCTATTGCCTACATCGCTTACGAAAAAATATTTCTCAAAAGAAAATACACTTTGCTCGAGAAAAAAACAGTGATTTCAGCAACTTTATTTCATTACAAAGTTGATTTAATTTATCGATTAGCAAATATATTTAATTTATCGAATTTTGAAACAATAACAAAATTATCAGAATATACGAGTATAATAATACTACAAAAACACAGAAGAAAAAGGGCCATTGCCGTGATCAGAATTTGAACCTCGGGATGTTCTACCGCCGACAGCCAGTATATTATCAAATTATCATAAAATAAATTATTTTTTACGTATTTATTTCAGCGGAATTCAGAAATATTGTCTTGGATAATAATGATTTATTTTGAATACAAATAAAATTAAAATAGAAAAGAATGCAATAAGATAAGATTTCTACGTATTCGTGAGCTCTGGCGTTATGCAAATATTTCCTATACCATTCATCCGATTGTGATGAAACTTCTGTGATTTGTTGTGCGCACTCCAGCAAAGAATTATATATAATGAAATTTGTATATTTTTTTTACGATAGGTGGCGCGCGACCTGTTTAAAAAATGTGTGTATTTTATATAGTTTAGCGGCACGGAGAGGCGGGAGGGGAACAATAGGAAAAACAAAAAATATTTTGTACCCAATAGCACTTCAATAATTAGAATTAAAACAAATATTTTTTTCTTTGACTGGCAGTGCAACGTATGCCGGGTACGCGCTACTATTAAATTAGTATTTAATAAAGACATAACAATAGGCAGAAGTTTTATTTTTTTCCAATAAGTTTTACATATTGTTTACCGAACGTTTTTCACATTTCATGGTACCATACAACTTAAAAATTAATATAATTGGTAATTAAAAAAATAAAAATTAGGTATCAGAAAAAAATCCAAAACATATAAATTAACTAGCTTTCCCCGCGGCTTCGCTCGCATGGTATTACGGGAAATTACTGTAGCGCTTGCACTTATCAATTATCTCCCCCCCCCACCCCCATCCCCTCCCGCATTCCATATATTCATTCCCTTACATTCAGTTTTCAAACATCTCGCCTACCACCTAAATTTCATAATGCTATAGCTCAAAGAAAAAAAGAATTACTTTTCCAATATTGTTCATCCGTTCGGAATTTATGCGCTTACAAACATTTCAGATGTTTATTTTTATTTAAATATTTGGATGTACGTAAATATAATAAAGAATACTCTAATTATCATTCAGTCTTTATAATCGTTACGAATAATATTTTTAAAATAGGAACTCTCACCTGACATTTATTCCAAGCTTGTCCAAAAAAAAACGAATTCTAATATTTAAATTTTCTGCAGTAGTAGCTGACCAGTAAGACTGAGTACCTACCAGCATAGAGCCCAAAAATATATCAACATTGTTTCCATGGAAAAGATTTTTTTCTGACGTTAGCAAAAACTCGCTTTTGTTAGCGACAGAAAACGTATAACAAATATAATATATTAATATTTATAATTTCATAACGCCAGAGCTTACCATCATATACAACCTGTAGTCTGCGCATATAATTTAGCTTTATATTGGTGAAAGAATTATTAAAGGCTTTATATTGTGTTATGCGTGAAAAGGTCATAAACAAACTCGAGCAGTTTCGCATTTATAATATTATAATAATAATAATATAATAATAATAATAAGTATAAGTATATACTTATATATTTATATAAGTATATATATAAATATATAAGTATAAGTATGGAAGTATGGATATCGTGAAATAAATGTAAGGAACGAGAATTTCAAAACTGGAAAAAATGACAAATCTGAATGGAAACAATTTTCTAATTCCATTACGACCCTTCCTAGCGAGATGATTAAATTACAACATGGACAATCTTAAGCATTTTTCAAAAGCGAAAGTCATTCAAATGCAAATAAAACGATCTTGAGATTCTTCCACCAGCTCAAATTTAATATTGCGAATTCGCACGAAGATCGTCGAGGCAACAAACACCACAATGTGATGGTGATGAAGGTTTACGACCGTCGCGACTAGGACCACTTTATAATATCCGTTAAAAGGCTTTATTAGATTTTCATAGTGCATCTTGTTGCTGGTATTTTTCAGACCTAATGTTTTGCAACACTCGTGAAAATATTATGTCCACAAGAAAAATATTATGTCCACAAGGGGGCTAAGTAAAGATCACTTATAAATTCCAATTAAACACCCACTCTAACTTTCAGAGTGTTTTGGAGGCATGGTTATTTCTGACTTTTAGTTAAGCTCGCCCTTCACCGTTAAGGTGATTGTCAAAAGAATTCGTATTCTACTCTTTCGTAGATGGCGCGCGTATAATTATTTTACGGAAAAACGCTTTTTAGAAGTTATGCTTTAAAATATTAAGAATAATCAATTATTCGCGCCCGTACATAAGCAATATGAATATGAATGAATAGTTTTGTCAATAAAAAAACTCAAATCTTTCAAGAGAGGCTGACAAATACAATATTGCATCGGTGATTCAATCCAATATTGTATTTGTCAGCCTCTCTTGAAAGATTTGAGTTTTTTTATTGACAAAACTATTTATTCATATTCATATTGCGTATGTACGGGCGCGAATAATTAATTATTCTTAATATTTTAAAGCATAACTTCTAAAAAGCGTTTTTCCGTAAAATAATTATACGCGCGCCATCTATGAAAGAGTAGAATACGAATTCTTTTGACAATCACCTTAACCGTTTCTTATTCGAATAACTTTTTACGGATTTTCACATTTTTGTGATGTTTACCAGGCTACATTGAAAATTAAGTAATCTTGAAGAGTAGCCGAACACGCATTTTATGAATATTTCATTTAAAGAAACACTTCGATTCAACTTACAATACTAGACAACAAGTTTACCACTGATTCTTTAAATTTTACTCCAAATGATTTTGACTGAAATAAATGCTTTCCCAAGGATCGATTTCAAAAAATTTAAAATTCTGATTGACAATTTTTTTTTTTCAGTTTGGTTCGGTATTTTGATGTCAAATCCAAAATTAAGATTTGCATGAAACTGGCCACGCAAACGTTCTTCTTAAAGGAATATAAACGCTAGAAATATTTCGATTCTCGGCGAGGCGAGTAAGCGAAAAAGTGGTTCTTTTATTTATTTTTTGCTTAATTTTATAAGAATGAAAAAAGTTTGAACATACAAAACCTCAAAAATAGTCTAAGCCATAAAGGGGTATTTAAAAAAAATTGTTTCTTATATTAATCAATTCACAGTTAAGTCATGCAAAAACATTTTTTTTAGTGGTTTACGCTTATATTTTTTGTTATGTAAACAATAATTTTATTGTAGTAATTCCAATACATAGAAAAGCTAGTAAAAGCTTCAATTTATCCGTAGAATTTTTTTTTATATTCATAATGTAAACCGATTCGTCGTAAATATTAATAATAATAAAAATATTTGGATGATTTACATAGCGCCGTTTTTGTGAAAAATCGGCTCAAGGGCGCTTAAAAACTTACAATATATTTCTAAAATCTAGAAAAACCACAAACTAGATAAAAAAAAAAAACAACTTATGGCTAGAAATTGCATCCACCGGCTAAAAATTGCATACAACGCCTTTGAGGTGATTTTTTAAATACGGCTCCTAAACAATTCATCAGAATAATATCATTATAAGTTTGAAATTCGTTAATTGGTCGATAAAAATGAACCTGTAGAATAGGACTACCTATGCGTCAGTCTAGTCTGGTACCTACGTATGCACGATTTACGTGACCTACCGACCGATGAGCAGGGAATCCCGGCGACAGGCGGCGATATCGATTCGCTCAGGCGTCACTACTCCGCGGGGGTACCTACAGGAGTACCAGCGCAACGGTGCCAACACTATGTGGAGCTGACAAAACCCTGACACTTGACTGCAGAGCGGGTACCTACCCAGGGTAAAAGTACCTACCCGGGGTTGCAGCACCTACCCGCTGCATTTGGCCTGGGGGATCTGCTCACCCCGACACCGCGGTAGGTTCCCAAACCGAAGAACGCTGATTTTGAATTCTGGGTGGAAATTTCCCTTTGAAATGCACTCTGCAGTCTGCACTCCGGGCGCTCGCAAAGCGAACGGTGATTTCTAATCTGGTAAGGAGAAAAAATTACTCAGCGCTCCATCTGTTCAGTTTGTTTACTTAGGGAAAATAGCGGAGAGATATTTTAACCACTTCTTACTTGCCGGGATCGATGAGGTTATGTAAATTGTGGTTGGATTTTCAAATCATAAGTTCTGATGAAAATTTGTGGATGTATTCGCGCCGTGATTCAAGCAATAATTTATTATCAAACATACCAATTTAAATTATCTGTGATGTGTCCGCACATCACAGACAATTCACGTTCAATGAACTCAAATTTTGTTTCGAATTTAAGCGTCATTTTCAAAATTGGACCTACTTGTGTGAAGAATAATTGAGACAAGAGATAAAGAAGGTAACGTATCGTCAAAAATACTAATTTCAATTGTCTGTGATGTGCGTTATTTCTGCGTGAAATCTGATTCAAATTAATTCAAATTTTCTTTCAATTTAAGTGTCATTTTCAAAATTGGACAGAAAAAGTATAATTTATTTATTTATTTATTTCTATACATTACAGTATTTACCTTTATAATTTTATTATGTTGGGTGTAAGGTAGGTTTGTGAAGGTGAAACTGTGGGTAGGTATTGTTGTATGTTTCGTTAACACCTCACTAGGAGAACCTGTGCTGAGGTGTTTACGTGTTTATTTATGTTTATGTGTGACAAGTATTTATGTGTTGTAATATAAAGTTTTATATGTATTTTTTTTCAAATTTTAACAGTTATTGTACATTGGTTATATAGAAGAGAAAAAAAAAGTATTTAAATATATTAGAGGAATATAAAAAAAAAAATTAAATATATATATATATATATAAACATACACATACATACACATCCATATAAATACATGTACCTGCACACATGCATATGAATATATATATACATACGTATACATCCGCATACACATTCACATACACATATATATATGTACACACATATATAAATTGTAAGTGTATGTATAGTTATTGGATACTTGAAAAACTACTTAATTTTTAGGTTTATTTAATTTTATACTTTTTATAGTTTTGTTATGTTTGGTTGGGAATAATAATGTTTTGTATAAAGTTTATATCTTGATTTTTAATCCAGTCAGTGATATGTTTTTTATGAATGTTTGTAGATGTATTTGCAGATAGTATTTGTTTCAAAGTAATGGGCATGCAATTAAAAAGTTTGGTTGCATAATACTGAAAGTGTCTTTGTCCATGTGTGGTGTGGGTTATCGGTATGTTCAGTGTTTTATTTGTTGAGGACCTGGTTTTTGTTATGGTTTTTGGTTGAATTGGAATGTGTTGTTTGTTTTGGACAAGGTATATTATAGCAGATTTGGCATAAAGTTGTCTTATTGACATGACTTCTAATGCTTTGTAGATTTCGCTAGAATCTGTGTGAAATGGTACTTGCAGGATGAGTTTAATTATTGCTTTTTGTATTTTTTGAATTGGGTCAATTGCTATGTTTGTAGCACTTCCCCAAGCTAGTATTCCATATGTGGCAATGGATTGACAAAGTGCAAAATAGATCGATCTTAGTATTATTAGTGGGAAGATGTTTTTAACGTACTTTATTAGGTGCATTACTCGTTTCAGTTTATTTGTGATGAAATTAATGTGGTCAGTCCAGCGTAAGTGTGAATCAATAATAACCCCCAGGTATTTTGTATGTTTTACCCTTTCTATATGTTCGCACTGGCAGTTGGATAAAGTACAGTCATGTAGAATCAAGCCTATGTTTGATGGAGGTTGACCTCTTTGTGTAATACTATGAGTTATATATTTTGTTTTGATTGTATTAACTGTAAGAGTATTACTGTTTAGCCATTTTTTGACGATTGATAAACTTTTTTCGGCTATTATAAATACATCTTTCCATGTGGCTGCTTGACAGAGAAGAACTGTATCGTCAGCGAAGGTCACGATTTTACCTTCAATTTTAATGTCGCACAGTTCATTTATATAAATGAGGAATAATAAAGGGCCAAGTACACTCCCCTGTGGGACTCCGTACGTAATTGAAAGTGGTTCACTTGTCTTGTTGTCAATTTTAACTTGTTGCGTTCTGTCAGACATGAAGCTTTTAATTAAATTGAATTCTACTCCATTAATGCCAATGTTTTTTAACTTCTTGAAAAGTTTTTTATGTGAAATTGTGTCGAAAGCTTTACATAGATCTAAATAAATAGAGATAACTTTTTTTTTAGCGTCTAGATTATGTGTAATGAAGTCCGTTACGGTAGCTATTGCATGTTCTGTGCTCCTGTTTTTCCTGAAGCCATGTTGGTTTACCGACAGTATTTGTTTTGCTTCTAAATAGTGTTGGAGCTGTTTTTTAATAGTTTTTTCCAGGATTTTCGAAATGGTATTTAGTAGCGTAATGGGTCTGTAGTTGTTAACATTATTTTTTTGTCCTGATTTGAAAATTGGAATAATAAGGCCTTTTTTTAGTAAGCTAGGAAAAATTCCTTCTTTTAGACTACGATTAATTAAATATGTGAGTGGTATAAGTAGTTGTTGGCTTAATGTTAAGATAGTTTTAGAGTCTATACCATCAGGACCCGCAGTATTGTTAATCTTTAGTGAATGAATTATTTTATTGGTATCTTCTTCTGTAATATTTTGTAATTTGAAGTGTCTGTTAAAATTTTCATTGCTTATGTTAGATGTATTGTTTTGAGGTTCCTGAATATCTTGGGGAGGCTGGGTAATTTTGATATTTTCAGCTAGGCTAGCTCCAATATTTGTGTAGTGTTTGTTGATGTAATTAAGGATACGTGTAGGGTTGTCATGAAAGTGGAGTTCTTTATCATCAATGAGTAGATTTTTTATGGTATCGTCTTTTTTCTTCTGTGAATGCGAACTTTCCCTCAGTATTGACCATACGCTTTTAGGGTCATAGTTTGATGTTATCAGTTTGTTTCTATAGTATAATTCTTTGGCTTTACGTATTGTTAAAGAACAGATGTTTCTGTACCTTTTGTAGAAGAAATTTAGCGAGGTATTATATGGGTTCAGTTTGACTTGTTTGTGTAATTTGTCCCTTTTTTTAATGCTATTTATGATGCTTTGGGTAATCCATTTTTTAAGTCTTACTTTACGGTGTGGAATAGGTATGTATACCGTTTTGGTATTTTGGGTAATGAGAGTTTGTAGGTAAGTTAAAAAGAAATTCCAGGCCTCTTCTGCCGAGTTATAATATCTAAGATGTTCCCACGTTTTTATTTCTAAACATTGTTTTAGGTTAACGTAATCAATTATTTTTTTTGTGGTATTGTTTTGGAGAGTTGAGTTTCTAGTTAGCAAAGTTAGGCCTATCATAATTGTGTAGTGATCTGTGATTGTGGATTCGTATACTGCACTACATATTGGACTTTTTGATTTTACCATAAAGTGATCTATACATGATTCTGAGTCTTTGCTTACTCTGGTAGGAGTGTTAATGATGCTAATAATGCCGTGTTCCAGAAGCATCAGTTGGTAATCGATATTTTGAGGGTGGCCATTAGGAAGTATATTTATGTTTAGATCACCAGCTATAATGATGTTTTTGTATGAAGTGAGTTTTTTTAGGTGAGTATCTAAAGCTATTATAAATGGTGTAACGTTATGTGTGGATGGTGATCTGTATAGGGCGAGAACACACGTATCTGAGTCGATGATTATTTGTAGACAATTAGTATTTATCAAGTCGATTTCTGAAACAGAGGCGTTAAGACTATCATGTATGTATACAACAATCCCATCATTTTGATTTTTGTTTTTTAGTGTGTGATACTCAGTATAATTTAATTTATGTTTTTTTGTAAAAGCGGTTGATATCCAACATTCCGTTAGGATTATAATTTTGAATTTTGTATTAAAGTTGTGTAAGAGTATGTCAAGTTCGTCATAGTTACGATTAAGTGATCTTATATTTTGGTTAATCAGTGTCAGAGAATCTGGATTGTTAAAAATATCATCGCATAGTTTTGGGTCATTGGTTATATGATGATGGTGAGAGCTATTTAAGTTCATTGAGAGTAGATCAGCCATGATGTTGTATAAAGCCGGATAGTTTTGTTTCGAGGTCTGAGTGGCCTTCATTAGTTACATAATTTTTTTAAGTCATTTTCGTGTTTTATTTGTATAATTTTTTCCCCCGGCCCTTTCCGGGCTAGCAGTTTTCCGGATTTAAACCATACGAATTGGAAGTTTTTGTCTTTTGCTGTTTGCTTCGTTTTCCAAAGTAATTCTCTATAGTACGGTGTTAGGACTTCACTTATGAATATGGGGGAGTTTGAAATTAATGTTTTGGCCGCGTTTTTTAGTGTTAAAAAGGAATCCCTAGTTTTCAGGCTGTGGAAAGTAGCACGGAGTTTGTCCGGGGTATTGTGTCTCCGGTCCTGTGTTGAGGTCACCATTCGCAGATCCTGCTGTAGCAGGGGCATTCCCAGGGAGCTGGCGACCCGAATTAACGCTTCCACAGGTGGTTCTCCCGGCTGCAGCTTTACTCCCGCCATCTCTATGCTGTCAAAAAGTTTTTCCTGCTCCAATTCTGCCAGACGACATTCTAGAGAAGAGATTCTGATGTTTTTATTTTCGTTTTCCTCGCGTAGGTATTTGGTCTCTTTGTGAAGATCCTCCATTTTTTTAAATCTTGTGAGCAGATCTTCGTATTGGTTGCATATGAATTCACTGCTTCTCTTTAGTTCATTGATTTCATCTGTAAACATTATTTTTATTTCCGTAATTTTTGCATCGAAGTGTTTCGTAAGGCGCTCATAGAGGGAGTTGCTTTCTTCATTAGAATTAGGTACGTCACTTGTATTCGTATTCTGTGGGGTGTCCTTGATCCTTTGTTTGGGAGCAGTCTTGTTTGAAGGTATGTCATTTTCATCTGCGTCGCAAGATGTCGCTGGTTTCCTTTGTCTGCTCATTTTGAATTATTTTAGTGATAAGTTTTGTAGAAAGATGGTGTTATTGTTATTTCAAATTATATTAATAAAAGGATTAAATTCCTATTATAATAATAAAAGAAGAAAATAACAAAATTGTTCGGATTCACTCGGTTTTGAACTGAGGTCGGCAGAGCCACAGTCAAATACGATGACCACTGGGCTATTTCGCTAGGTATCGATACTGCCTTTTATTCACAATATAAACTGTTGTGTTCTGTTGATGTGAATATGCGATTATGAATTATGTTGTATCGATCTCAATGTCACTGGAATGTATGTATTTTTTCACTTATTTAATTGGTTTTTAGCACAATAAGTCTAGAATCACTGATTTTTGGGATTTGTTTAAATTTTGTATGTGTTTTTAGATTTACACAGCCACAGTAATTATAGTGATTTGTTAATAGTTACTTTTTATTAGTCACTGTATTCACTTAGTGAGATTATCAAGTATGAGATTATGAATTTGGGTAACGAATCACTTTTTATTTATACAAAAAATACACGTAGTCACGCGTGGTAGTTTGTTAGATATTTTCTGCACTCTTTACTATTCCACTATGGCTTCTAATTAGATTTATTTTACTTTTTTTATCTCTGTTGATGAGAGTTCGTATTGACGTATTGACGTTTGGTATTGTACGTATAATATGGTATTGTACGTACGTATAATATGGTATATGGTATTGTATAAATATAATATATTAATATTAATAATTTCATAGCGCCAGAGCTTACCATTGTATATAGCCTATATTACTCGCATGTAGTTAAGCTTTCTATTGGTGAAAGAATTTTTAAAATCGGTTTATTTTTTTATGCGTGAAAGCTTAACAAACAAACACGCAGTTTCGCATTTAGGTATAATATTAGTATAGATAACACAATAGTTGGAGTTGTGTGGAGAAAAATTGAGACAAAAGATAAAGAAGGTAACGTATCGTCAAAAATACTAATTTCAATTGTCTGTGATGTGCGTTATTTCTGCGTGAAATCTAATTCAAATGAATTCAAATTTTCTTTCCATTTAAGTATCATTTTCAAAATTGGAACTGCTTATGTAAAGATTAATTCAGAGGACATAAAGAAGGTACCTAACAGAAAATCATTTTAATTGCCCTTTTCGAAATTGGAATTATAATATCCCGTGATTTTTCAGGGGTCTGGGCTAGTATTAGACTTATCAATTATTTATATAGTGCTGTTTCTCTGAAGAATGAACTCAAGGCTTACTCATCATTTGTAAGTCAAACCAAATTTTCTGAAGATCAAGAAAGTGTGGCTTAACGGTTTTTACCGACGCAATGATGTCGAAATTGCGACTGAAATAAATGATGGACAAATCGAGCAATGTGAAAAAGGACAACAAACGGTAATAACTTAACTTCTAAGAACGAAATGCTCGGGTGATTTCTTACAAAACGGGAGCAGATCTTCTTAAACCTCATCCAATTAATTAATTTTATAGTTGTTATTTTGTAAATCAACTCTACAAAGGAGGCCCTGTAAACAATTTCCCTCAGGGCCGACGTCATCTGTTGGAGTTGTATGGAGGGTCTCTCTGAGGAGAGGACGAAGTAAACATGGGTCTTCAGACACAATCAGTTGGCATAGAGGCCGGTAAATCGTCCCACAGCCGAACTGCTGAATCAAGAACTTAGAAATCACATGATCTCATGTGACAAATAATGTCAACCGAGCAAAAATGTTGGGTACGCGTTTGGCGTATTTTCCGACTATGCACCGGTGGCAAAGGGACCAATGACGTTAATTCCTCGGAGCACTTTCCATTGAAATACTGTTTAACAAGGACAGCTTTACCACCGCCTGTACCAGCTCTAAAGATAGCAGTTCATTTATAGAGATAGGATAATCAATCAAACGGACCGCTTTTTTTTACACAAGGTATTTTAAAAATTAATAATAAATTATAATAAATTAATATTATAATAAATTAATATTATAATAGTTGAACATACAAATTTCTCTGAAACACTAGTACGAAATGTGCCAATTGAGCTATAAAGTAAAAAGCTCATTCTAGTTGTTAAAACATTCTGCAGTAAATCGGCAAAGGAAGCAAAAAATTGCACGCAAAATAACTTTGTATGCACAAAGCTCCCAGACTTGGAGATTTAACATTCTTCTTTCAATTTAGTAAAGGTGATTCAACTGCGTCTGAAACAGAGAAATCGAGTTTGTTTTATTGCTACTGTTATTCGATTTTATGAAGCAAAACTTTCCTTTGAATTTCTAAGCGAAATGAGAGAGAGAGCTATCTTGTTCACGATGCAGCAAATGGTCAAATAAAACATATCGATTTTATTTGGGTTGAATCAACAGAGAAATCGGATAACCTTTTGGAAATCTATTTTGCAGAAATACAATAAGGAATGCGCCAGAAATGAAGGGTTTTACGTTTCAAGTCTTCGATAATATATTTTTTTATGTTAACGTTGTAATTGTGCAAATTAAATTCCTTCCCGTACCTTTCACGTGCTTTCCAACCAGAAGGGTGATTCTGGATTTTTGTGTTATCTTTTGCGCTAAGTCAGCGAGACAATTAAGACAAAAAAAGGAAAATCCGTCAGATATCGGAAGGGGTCCGTCGTGCGTTATCGACTGTCAAACTTCTGATTTTCTACGGCTTATCTATGCCCGTTGTGAATTAAATGGATTAATTATCTACTTAAAAATACGAATTACTATTGGGAGTTATTATAAGCCTAATAAGCGTTCATAAATGACTTTCAGTTGTAATGTTATTTTGGTGTTTGTACGCGATGATAGTCGGTTCGCAAATTTTCCCGCGACTGACATATCTTAACGAGGATTACGCGGCAAAACGCGCTGTCATCTCTGTCGTTGGGGTAACTACTTTAAAGAATTGGTGTCTTAACACAAGCGCAGTATTCGCAGATACGTAATGCCGCATTTAAGAAAATTGTTAAAACGTGTCGTAGACGTCCGATTTAACACGCGTTACGCTGTCGCAAAAGATGAAAAAGATAAGATTCTCAGAAAGAAGTTCAAGAAGATTTCGTTGCCTTACAACAAAAATCAGAGTGTGCAATTCACACGCGGTAGAAGTGAAACTAGAGAGTCGTTAGATGTCGCTTTCTTTTATTTTGCCTGTTTATTTAAAAGTGGTTTGAAGATTGGATATTGATTTCACAAAAAATAAAATGTTTATTTTTTTGGACTTCGTAGGATTCGAACCTCTTTTCGCTGGATGTCTGTCTTTCTGGCCGCTGAGATTTGTCAGGCGCCTTAGCCGCTGCGCTATCGGAGGCTCGCGCCTGGCCGTGAATTTACCGCATTATATTAGAACCGAGGACCCGTAAAATAATAAAATTTAGTGACACACTTCCGTTCCATCCGAATTTCGAATCACAAAGGGGCAATAGAAGTTTCACTTCAAAAATACAACAAAGTATAATGGGATTACACGACATTCATAGAATCATTAAAAATGGTGACCCGTCATTATTACGTTATAAGTGAAGTTCAAACATTATAAAATAGACAAAGTTATATAAATGATGGCAACAGGTGGAATGATAATACATTCCGTTGAAATAATTGTCCTCGTCTCGTTATCACTCATGTTATTGCGATAAAAACTCAATACTAATGGAGGGAAACAATTATACCAAGTCAGTGGACATCTTCAATTTATCTTTGAATAAATATAAAATATTGTTATTGAGGCAGTTCAGTTATGTACAATAAAATGTTTTTTCTATGCTATATATGTAAAAGCCCCGATAAAGGGCGTTTATTTATAAATAAATAAATAAATATTTAACAATATTATTATTTATTCCAGCAGCCTCAAACTAATTTAAAAATAATAAGAAAACGACAAAACAACACAAGATTACCCAGCCGGATTTCCCTGAATGAAATGTATTTATTTATTTATGGTAATAAAAGTTCCTTTAAATACACAGAATAAATCATGTTTACAAAAAACAAAAGTACGTTCGTTTACCCAGTGTAAATATACTAATACGATTCAGAAAAACAAAAATTTACAATGAGGCTATAGAAAACGCTTTTGTAAACTTATATGAATCAACTAAAAAGACAATTATAAACTACTAGCTTTTCCCCGCGGCTTCGCTCGCATGGTATTACGGGAAATTACTATAGCGGTTGAACTTATCAATTATCTCCCCTCGCCCCCACTCCCACCCCCACCCCTCCCGCATTCCATACATTCATTCCCTTACATTCAGTTTTCAAACATCTCGCCTGCCACCTAAATTTCATAAAGCTATAGCTCAAAGAAAAAAGGAATAATACAATTTTGTTCATTCGTTCGGAATTTATGCGCTTACAAACATTTCGGATGTTTATTTTTAATTAAATATTTGGAAGTTTGTTAATATAATAAAAAAATTACACTATTTATTATTCAGTCTTTATAATCGTTACGAATTATATTTTTAATGTAGGAACTCTTATCTGACATATTCCTTGCTTGTCCAAAAAAAAACAAAACATATTCTAATATTTGAATTTTCTGGAGCAGAAGCTGACCAGGAGGCTGGGTACCAGCTTAGAGCCCACAAATATATCAACATCGTTTCCATGGAAACGATTTTTTTCTGACGTTAGAAATAACTCGCTTTTGCTAGCGACAGAAAACGTATAACAAATATAATATATTAATATTTATAATTTCATAACGCCAGAGCTTGCCATCATATACAGACTGTAGTCTTCGCACATAATTTAGCTTTCTATTGGTGAATGAATTTTCAAAGTCTTTTTATTGGTTAATGCGTGAAAGCGTCATAAACGAACTCTAGCAGTTTCGCATTTATAATATTAGTATGGATTAACTTTTTATTCACAATAAAAAACGCCCATTTTTAACCAATTTTATTTTTTTGAAGAATGACGAATAACGATCAACCGGACAATATTTTAAAATTTCCTACTACCACCACAATAAGCAGAAAATGTTGCTTGTGTCGTGATGAAGAACTTAGCCAGCCATGAATTGAACTCACAACGCCTCGGTGGGACTCAAACGAGATGCCAACTAACCGTTTTGTTTAATTACAACTGACATTAAATAAACCCCTAAGAAATGAGCACAAAACATGTCGGTTGTATTTAAACAATAAAAAGTGGTTAAAACTAGATGCTGATAATTTTGAATTAAAATGGTGCCATAAAATAGGGTTTGCTGTGCTTGAAGAAGTTATAGTTTTTTTTCAAAATGGTTTTTGTAAGTCCTTTCTGTACTATCACTTTGAGCAAGTATATCCTTGGTCGTTGACTATCAAACATAATATCTGCTACTTCTCCATTTTTGTTACTGCGTGGTATAAAGCTGCCTATATATTCATGTTACAAAACGCGAAACGAACCATGCATTATATAGAAAAGGATTGAAGCAACGGCAAACGGCGCGAAACGCCACTTGCAGTTACATACTTCGTTCCTTCCAATAATTTGTGTTTCGTTTCGAGTTTTGTTACACGCATGTATGGTTCCACGACTTTTCAACCCGCGACAAAATATCCTACGAACAAAACATCCCCCACAAAATATCTACTAAAGCCTAACTTAACCGAACAAAAAAATGGCTAAAAAATAATACAGATATCCTGCAAAGACAATAAATTATTGTTATCTGTATTATTTTTGTCCCATTTTAATAATTTTGAAAATAATTTATGTTTCTTCAAAATTCGCAAATTCACTTTGTGGCGTCATTATTAATTTAATGAAAACAACTTTGTGTTCACCACTATTTAATTAACAATATCAACATGTTTCGAAAACTATGTTTTCTTCGTCAGGATAATACTTATTATCCTGACGAAGAAAACATAGTTTTCGAAACATGCTGATATTGTTAATTAAATAGTGGTGAACACAAAGTAATCTGTTTTCATAACAAAAAAAAATTATGTCTTTATAGGATGTCTGTATTATTTTCGTTCTATTTTTTTGTTAGGTTGTGTTAGGTTAGGTTAAGTTTTGGTAGATATTTTGTTGGGGGATGTTTTGACCATAGGATATTTTGTCGCAAGATGAAAACGCGCATTACCGCATGTATGCGTAGTCTAATAGAGTTCATAAACGAATTGGTATATGAGATTGAGAAATTTTAACGAATTGGTAAATGAAGTTAAGAAATTTTATCATACAATATGTATATTTATATCACAGCAAATAAAATTAACCCACAAAGGATCTGCAAAAGAATGCCCCATCTAATTTAATCGCTATGAACATTGCAAGTGTGTAACAGGGGTAGAGGGTGAAGCCACGACAGGGGGCGCATAAACATGCACTCATTACGACGTAAAATGTTGTACCGACTCGTCGGGAGATCTCCGCGCATTTTTATTCATCTCCCTTTTAAATATTCATGGAATATGAAGCATTACGAGGACCTAAGAGCGCATTTCACTTTTTAAAAGTGAAAAACACTAGGTACTCAACTCTCGGAACTCGCGATTAAAACTAACAGCCGTTTTATTCAGGAATATTCTATATATGGTAATTGAATTATCTTCGCTTTGGGGGAGGGCACTAAAGCACGGTGGCAGATTTTTAACGTGACCACTTAAAATATTAATTTTCCATTAGCAAAACTTACACTGTGCAAATGGGTATAAATCGAGAGTAAAAATCAAAAAACGAAATTTACTAAAAACCTTTTACTTTTTTGCGGTGCGTTTTAATTTTAATGGACGGAATGTTTGAATCAGATGATAAAAATATAATAGTCATATCTACCTGAGATGTTTAAACAGGGTGTAACAGCATTTACCCGAAGGATTTTAACCAGCCTGAGCATATTTGGACTGAAAAATGTAGATATCATTTTGCTGTGATAATTTGCTGATGTATTTTGCTGATATCATTTTGCTGATGATAATTTTTTTTCAATTAAAATTTTTTTTCCATCACACGTAGCAACTGAGTCATCGGGTGTAGCCTGGCGGGTCACGCGATAAGCATTCCGTATCCTTCCAGCAGCACGGTAACACTTGAAACAGCGCGCAAAGCACGTGATCCCATCGCGACGTGTAGGAGTGGAACCGTAGCGACGTGTGGTTGAAATTTTTTTATTTGTTTATAAAAAAATATCATTGGGCAGCAAACGACGTCTATTCTTGAACTTCAAATATGCTCAGAAATCGCGGCATGGACTCCGCTAGTTTTTGACAATTTTCAAAGATCTTGACCAAAGACCCGTGTTCACTCCTTCCTCTCCTCAAAAACACCCTCCACACAGCGTCCTCAAAGATGACATAGGCCATATGTTTTTTATTAAGGAAAGGGAGGAGAGGAGCGTTATGAGAAGGAAAAGGGTTTAAGGGGCGGGTAGGAATCTGGGGTTCAGTGTGTCCTGGTCATCCGCCTCCAAGACCTAGACAAACCTTACCCCATGAACCCGGGCACCCCCGCTAAATCACCAAACGTAGCGAACCACTTGGGGTGACCTATGGCAGAGGTGTTGGTTATCCAATAAAGGTTCCCGGGGCGGCGGTACCAATTCCCGCCTCCCAAATTTCCTATCAACATACGAAAAGCTTGAAACAACCGATTGAAAACTGTTATTATTGCT
This sequence comes from Glyphotaelius pellucidus, assembly GCA_936435175.1. Taxonomy (NCBI): domain Eukaryota; kingdom Metazoa; phylum Arthropoda; class Insecta; order Trichoptera; family Limnephilidae; genus Glyphotaelius; species Glyphotaelius pellucidus. The sequence continues at coordinate 8,051,245 of OW386543.1, read as the reverse complement.
CTTTTTATAATGTTTACTGGTTGTCTTGGAGAATAATAAATAACATAAAATCAAAATTGTTCAAATTTATTGAAATCAACACGGTTTTACCCATATTACAATTTACATATTAAAACAGACCACAATATTAAATGCATCAGCAAGTTGATTAAATCAATACGCTTTGGTCAAAAGATTAAATATTTGAAAGCATTCGTGAGAAAAATTTTGGATTTCGACCGGAACAATTGCGATGAGGAATCCTATTTAATTTCGTCGCCTTTTTGACTTCGCTGAAGATCTTAGTTTGTTTGCTTTTCGTCCTTTGCTATATTCCTTTTTGTTTCCACTTATTTTTGATATCCTCGGTCTTCCCCCTTTCCTGACTCCTCTCTTCTCCATTCTGTCCTTTTTTGGATCTTGCACTTTACTCGGTGGCACCAAATCTGGTTTAACGTTGACTGGGTCTACTTTTTCAGGAATGTACCACTTTTTATTGTTAGTCCTTTCGTCCATGCCGTAGTCACTATCGTCGTCGCTGCTCCCTGGAACTTTGCCGTCGTAAGGTTCCGGGCCTACGTCATCTCTCAAAGTCAGAGGTCTGTAAAAATCTGATTGTCCACGGTAACCAACAGTTGGTGATCTACCTGCGTTCCTTGCGTTCTGCCTCGGATGGGTACATCCGCAATTGCATTTGGTTTGCGATCTATAAAAGTTCGACATCTTTGTTAAAAAAACGCACTTTAAAATTTTGTTCACGAAACGATATGAAACAACATTCTATCAAAAATAAATAATTTGTTTTAGAAAACATCTGAACATTAAATGTTTATCGTCAAATTTAAAATTTATTCCTTTCTCTTTATGTATGAACTTATTACAACTTTTGTGTAAGTACCTAAATTCTTACACTGAATATCATTAACTTGATGTTAGGTAGATAGGAAATGTTCATAATAAAACTACATACGTAATACGTACGTTCTTAATACAGTGCATATTAATATTTAAATGTCATCAATGTTTATTTATTTTTAATTGTTCTTTTTAACAGATGAATCTTCAAATAATTTATAGTCCATAGTTAGTAATAAGATAGAGCATTATAGAAATGTATTCATAACCAATTTGTACAGCGCTCGATTTTTTCAAGTGATTTTTCACAAAAAAAAGGTGCTATGCAATTCTTCCAAATAATATTAATTGGATAATTTGTATGGCGCCGTTTTTGTGAAAAATCCCCTCAAGGGCGCTATTATGATTATTTATTATTTACTCAGAGTTTTGCGAAATCAGGTGTAAAAAGTATATTTTCCTCTCATTTTGAACATCCAAATGTGCAAAATTTTATCAATAAGTACCAAAATTCTGTTTTGAGGGGTGAGAAAGGGGGTAAAGTGATTTTTCAACAACTCATGTAGACAGTGACCTTCCTCCTGTTTGGAAGGTCAAGTGTGCAAAATTTCATCAATCTCGGAATAACGAACAAACCTGCACCGGGACACTCTTATTTATGTTCATATAATAATAATATTAATTTGTAGAGCGCCGTTATTGTGAAATATCACCTCGAGGGCGCTGCAAAATTTATTGCGAATTCTTAGGCTCTTTCTAACTTTATTTACAAATAGATACAGAAACATACTTAGATCCTTACTTTTAGGACTTTAGGAGGCACCTAATATTTCCAACACAAAGGGAAGCACGTACAATACGGACAAAATGTGCATGCATAATGCAGTTAGTGGTTACACACAGGTCCCTGTATCCACTCAAAACGTAAAGCGCAGTTTAAAGCCGGGATTATGTCAACAGGGAAACCGAAAGCAGCGGTAAGCTACAAGCTACACTAGCGTCGGAACTTTATAGCATTGTATTGTGATCACCGAGTAGTGTGCATTTCATGGCCACCCCAAAACCACCCTTGAGCCAGGGGAACATCTACCTACAGGAGTAATAAATAGTTCCGCAGATAATCACTCCAATTACACGGTAATTGTGCAAACCCTGCAAGAGGAATTGTTGGAGAAGGATATTCAAAGGAAATACCTAGAATATATTATATTATGACATGTGAGGATTTCAGCGATGACATTAGTCATGACTTCGCAACACGAATGTTTTAGTGTATTAAGGGGGTATTCTAGTCTAGAGGCATGAATTGTAGGTGTTTTTCAGGTGCAACAAAAAAAAAACAATAATATTTTTACCAACTTCTATTTAATGAAATATTTATTAAACATCAAAGAATCCATTAAAAAAAGATCGAACTAAAACATTAAAAATTCAGAAAGTTACAGGGTGTTGAAGTGGGGGGTCTCAAAAAAATGGCGCACCCTGGTTGACACGATTGCAACCCTACCAGTAATCTAAAAAAAAAAAATTATAATTCTTAATCCAAACAAATGCGGCTGTAGCCCGAACTAAAAGAAAGTAAAAAAAAATATTTTTCGCAAAATGGCGGCTGTCTGAAATAAAAAAGACGTTTTTGTAACAGTTTTTTTTGACTTTCCAAATTTTTTTTAAAATAGTAAAAATGGATATTTTCTTATAATTCTAGTTCCCGCCATAGAGGAATATATTGAGAAGGCTCAAACCAATTTTCAAGTAAATTGGTTTAGTAGAACTTGAGATATCTTGTCAACCGCCCCGAAAAAAGTGGTTTGGAGAAAAATGGGTTTAAAATTTTGTTCTATTAAGATTTTGGTTAGATTCCGTCTAAACCGCGACATTCAAATGGTTATAACTTTTAAAATAATGCTAATTTCGAAAAATCCTTTTGAAGGAGATATTTTTGAATACTTAAACTTTGGAAATATGAAGAAAAAATTTTTTTTTTTTTCTAGACTAGAATACCCCCTTAAGTAAAATAAATCGTTGTTTAGTCAGAGGGTCAAAATATTTTCACTTTACAATAAAATCCAAGTAAATGGAATATTTCTGAACGTATTTCAAAACTACAAAATGTTTTCGAAAGGTGATAAAAATACGATTTCAAATTTTATACCTAATTCAAAATAAACATATAATTTTTGAAATATAAAAATTTTGTATGCAAACATCAAATGGCTTTCCTCACGTCTTTTCTAACTAAAAATTACTGATAACGAAAAAAATACATGCATATTTTATTAGACAAATGTATTAAAAACGTTATTATCACCTCGGTTTTTTGTCGTTCCATACAATTTTTTAAATTCCCCAAGTTCATTGATCTCTTTCTTATTTTGATTTTACTTCTTGCAATGTTAACTTTTAGATTTGAAAATAAACCGTGGTGTTTTCCCTTTCTAACGCGTTTATATCACATTATTGTCCATGATAATAAGGGAGACACCACGATTTGTATGAGACCTGAATGAGTTGTTCCGAAAAGCGAACCAATTAACCTGAGGGTTAATAATGAAGTATTATGAAGTATTTTTTATTTTATTCATTGCTTTAACATAGTAAATCAAATGACATTTAAAATACGTTGTAATTTAGTTACTTCACTAAAGCATTTACAAAATATTTTAAGAAGTTGACTGCTTTACTATATTATTATGATATAATATGGTAACGCATCAATGGGATGAATATTTTTGGCGCCTTAGAAGGGTGTCACACGTAAAGATAAAAGATCATTTGGCTTGAACTATTTCAGCATATCGCTCGCCATATATTCCACCTGGAAATATAAAGCGAGCGATATGCCGAAATACGCCAAGCCAAATTATCTTTTATAGCTAGGTATTTGTGGCACAAGTCTTAATGTTTTTTTTTACTGGATACACTAAAATATGTTCTGTATTTTACAAAAATGTAAAAATACCTGTCCTTTGCATGATTAATAATATGATACATTTGTAAGTAACATTTTTTGTAGGAGACAACCTCACATAATTCACGCAGAGCACTATATATACATATAATGACTTGCCACAAAATGCGGAATGCCCAGAATATTTTTTCATTCGAAAAATACATCATAAATATTGAAATTCCATTCGTCAATCATTTGATATGGGGCTACTCAGGGGATAAAAATGTGACACATTTTTTTATTGAGATTGAAAAGTATTTTCAAGGGGTGATATTTAAGTAACCGTTCCAAGAAAAAAAATATGCAGCGGAAAAGGCGTGGCAACAAAAAATGTGGCCATACTTCATTACAGAGGCCATTTATCGTATTTCTATTCTTGATACGGACAATTCGTGGTTGAATTCCCTTATAATAATATATCGACAGCGGTGTGGTAAAATCTTTCAAGCCACAACATAAATACTTTACAAGAGGCGATAAAACCAAACATTTACAAATTCGTAAAACTTTTAAAAAACTTCAAATTTTTATAAGAAAATTTCGTGTAAAATATTGTAATTTTGTTTTAAAAAGACCCTTTATACAGCATCCCCAAAGACGACATAGGCCCTGAGGGAAATTGTTTTCCTCGGGGCCTTCCAGGTGGAGCTCTTTCAAAAAAAAAACAGATTCAATAGCAAAGAGATGTGATTACTGCGTACCAACAAAAAGCTCTGGTTAATACATCCCTGATATATTCTTTATTATTTTACAAAATAATAAAGAATATATCAGGGATTTTACACAGACAACACTCCCGGCAAAGTAATGTGCACGGTCCAGAATTATTATTTTGTCGAAATTGGAAAAAGCACTCTGCGCGGCAAGTTAGTGGCAAATGAAAAAGCTTCGTGCGGGCTCTACTGGAATGCGTAGAGGAAAGTGCTTACGTTTATTTCGGCGTACACAATTTAGTTTTCGTGTGGGGAATAAATAAAAACAACGCTGTGTTGGCTAAAATGCAAATGTCTACATTTTCAATTGCGCTGGACTGCAATTTCGGCGAAGAAATAATTTAGGCGGCGGGTAAATGAAAATACACAAAGCGTGAATTTGTGGAACAGATGGATGGTATTTGTGTTTCAGCTTCAGGAGAATGAAGTTTGTTATTTATGAAATGAAATCCATTAATTTATTTTAATGAGCACATTAAAAATGCAGTTATTTGAGGTATACAAAATGGACATGTAGCACAACTTTACAGGGATATATGCCAAATCACTTTTTGGTTCAGTTAATAATAGAACTAGTACCCAATGTGCGCTTTTATAAATACCGTGACGATTCTCGGTTACGGTACCATGACACAGAAAAAAAAGCATAATGAAGGTATAAATACCAATATTAAAACACTCTTCTTCTGATTAATTTTTGTGTACTTTTCGTATTAGAACTTGTAAACCTAATTGAGATAAAAGTATTAAACATATACATACTTCTTTTATGAAATTCTATTCTCTACAAAATTGATATCGGTAATTTTTTCACAAAATTGTACTGGAAAAAAGATACGCACAGAAAACCAAACCAGTCGAGCAATTTACCTGTTTTTATAAACTTATACACACTTTTACGACTGGATATCTAATTGTCAGATACAGAAGAAATGTTTGAGACAAAAATTGTAGGTACCTAATTTAATGTTCTACTAAACTTGTAAAGCTACTTTAGCCGAAATTTTTTCAAAATGGCGGCGAAAGCTCAAGTGCGCCAAGGTCGAAAACTCAGATTTTTACATCAGAGTGTTTAAAACATATAAAAAAATTGGGACTACCGCAATAATTCCGATCGCGACCCCCTTTTTTGCGCTAATTGCACTGGCCTAATATAAAGAAAATGAAACACAATTCCAGTAGCCAAAAAGTAGTACTTTGGAGGAAACAGTCACACGCATTTTGTGTGTCTCACCATAATTAAAGTGTAAGAAAGAGCTGCAGCATAATAGCGATAAGGAACGTATGTTTATTACCTTTTTTGCCGTCATGTTATCGTAACAGTAAATCGTCACGGTAATTACGAAAGCGCACAATAGATAAATAAATGTCCTTCTAGAACTGTTCATATGAACCTACTTTAGTGTGGTTATCAGACTTTTTTTAAATGTGATACCACAAACTGACACCGGAAACGAACAAAGTTGAAGAAAACATCCAATCCACTGACCGCAAATGAATAATGATCAAAGTAAAATTCTTTGTGAAGTAAAAAAAAATTACAAATTTATCAATTTGTCTATCTGCTCTTAAAAGGGTATATTATGGTCCATCAGAAAGCTTTTGTGCGTGCGTAATGTGTTGACATCTCACATCTGTCGGATGCACAGCGGCTCACATTTACGATGAGTTATGGCTGCCGTGTTAATGGTTGGACAGCTTTATCAATTTATCATGGGAGTTCCTCCACACTTCAGCAGCCTTGGCCCAATTAGGGCGTAAGGCCTTGCGGGTATCTAAATGCACCGCAAGCCACAACAATTATCAAAAATACTAAATTCAGTTGTCTGTGCGTCCTGCGTAATTCTAGTTCGATGAACTCAAATTTGATTTGAATGTAAGTGTCATTTTAAAAATTGAATTGTTGGTGAGAAGAATTCAGACAAGCGACAAAGTACCTACCAATGATATAAAAATTTGGACAATTTATTTTTATTTTTATTGTCTATTTGAAATTTGTCAAGCATATATATAGACTAAAGGTACCGCAATTCATCACGAGTCTGCGCTAGTTACAAACGAACAACCTATCTATAATTAATTATTATGTAAGTATAACACAATTTATATAAACCCACAAATGTAATTTTTTTGGATTAATGATTTATCATATTTTTTTCTGTCACTCAACCGATTGATCAAATCGGAGACATTCATTTTACCAATAAAGAGCTAAACAATAAATACAACCACACGTTCCGTCAGGACAGGAAACTCCTTTTCCTACATGTACATTTGTACATCCTAACCGCTAGAGTCGCTAGAATCCTCAAATCTCTTTGTAATGGTTACCAAAAATGTACCATTATTTTCTGATTAAAACTTTTCAGCAGTTAGATTTTCGTAATCATCAAAAGAATAATAGTTCTGAAAACTCCCTAACTTCCGAATAGTTTTTTTTTACTTGTCTGATAACTTTAAGTCTGTTTTCTGAGAAAGTTGGGAATATCTCTTAGCGTTGTATGTAATTAGTAATCACATAGAAAGTGCTGAAGTAACTTACCATTTTCGTAACGGTAGAAACGAAATATTTTATTTTGAAAGAACAATGATAAATTGAACCCATTAAAAAAATACGAACCATCAAAGGACGATTGGCTTTTTAATATACAAAAAAAGATTGATAGTTCTCGCATTGTTGTAGAATATTCATCGGAACTTGTCATCAACGAGCTCTGAGGGATCGATTATAGTTCAGTAAGACTGGGGAAAAAATGCCAACTGTTAAAACTCAGTTCGGACGTATAATAAAAGCGAAAAATGCCTACAGCGGAACGAAGCAAATTAACATATTAATTAAAATCGCGGAGACCGAACATTCTGGAAACACAATTATCCTGTGTCTAGAATGTTTCGTAATTAAAATCCTTATAGTGCTCAGAACATGCCTGATAATCCAGTTCCCTCCGCCCCCGACTTGGCGTGGTGCGAAGGCTGAACATTCTAAGCGACCCTTCATCTTCCACTGCCCTGGCCTAGTGGCTAGGCTAGTTGCCGCACTACACACCGATCAATGAAAACAAAGGCCATTTAAGAAATTCAAAAACTGATAAAATACTGCCGCCGGTTAAAAGATGTTACGACGATTAAAACTTATAATTTATAACCGCATCGCTTCTCAACTTAAGCCGCCACTACCCGAATTTCTACCAATTTCTTGCATATCTCCCTTGAACATTTGAAGTTTTTAAGCTCTGAAGAAAATATGTTATTTTTGAAGATAATATCTGTACAACCCCCACGCAGAAACGCAAATTATATGAAATTCCCTCGATAGAAAAAATCGCAAAGTACGCTCCGATTTTTTTTATTTTCAAGCCTGTCTCTATTATTTAACTAGTTATATGTATGAAAAAATTCACAGTGTTTCTTTGAACGTTGTTTTAGACAACCCCCACGAGATTTTTGCTCTATTCTTAACGAGTCAGTGTTTTATTAATTTTACTGTTCGAGATATTAGCGCGCTCTCTCCAACATTCGTAATTACATATCTCTCCATCTTTTTCTTTTCGAGCTCGGGTACGGGGCCTTAATCAACGATAAGCACCACAAATTGTTGAAAATCCTTGGTTTTGAATTCTAAGCTATAAAAGTACAACAGAGTAAATATCCAATTACCGTTTAATTTTCTCATTTTGACAGTCTTAATATCTAGGAAGATAATTATTATACAAAAAATCTGAAAGCTTTCTAAAGAAGAGTTATATGTATCTAGTGTTTCCGATATTTCGTTCAACAGCTTCATTCTTCTTGTCATGCTATAGCTTACATTTTTACGTTGATTCCAAACGAGAAATAATTTTTAAGTAAGACTGCTGCCAAATTTTAAGTGCTTTCAAAAACGGATACTAAGAAAAGCAAAAAGATATTATTTATCATAAAATACAAGCCAACCATATTGCAATTAGCCTCGCCTATCAAATCTAATCCATTTGCGCAAATAAAATTCCAACTCAAAACTCATTTCATCACAAAATTGCATTCCGCAGAGGTCGCGTGTACAGGCACAAGCCATCAAGGACTTAACCTATCGGGTAGGTGTTTGTTCGGTATCGGCCAGGATCAAATCCCGCGATATTCCAGAATAGCCCGGGATATCCCTGCAGCGTGAGCCCCAAATCAATCACAGACAAATCCCGTCGGATCACGTCGCTATCCCGTGAATCGAAATTTATATCACGTCACGAATGCGAACAGGAATATCCTATTGGTATACTTGTTATTGATGACACCGTTCTCAATCAGTTGGTCATAACGCTGACTCTGCGCTGATTTACTAACCGTTTCAGGAAAACCTCAGGAATTTATTTTTGTTTTCCGACTAAAATAGCAACAATACCTAGTAATTTGTTATCACATCTTTGAGAATGTGCATAATATCCGCTTTCAGAATTCTCATGTAATTAGTCAAAGAGTTTCTTCAGAATTTTTATGTTATTAGTCAAAGAATATTAATAAGGTTATTGTTTTTCAAAGTACAATCCCGTTAAACTGCAATTTTGCAGTTTGTCAACGGGAATTTAATGTTCAATTACAATGTTTGTTCAAATACAATGTAAACATACATACATGTTATTACTACTACTTATAATGTAACTGTACAGATTGTCACAATTAACACGCATGACTTAGTATAAAGCATCTCTACTTAGTAACCATGTTTTCAGTATATAACTTAATCTATTTGGTGAATCTCAATTTTTTATATTGCTTGTTAACATGTTAAATATTTTGGGCACGCTATATTCCCGGGTGTACTGTTCATATTTATTGTTATATTTCGCAACAAGCATTCCTTCATTCTTTGTGAAACCAGTATAATGTTGTGTTCCACTTCCTTTTTCTATTCAGAGTCAGATATATGCTGTATCAATAGTTTGTACCATAGTAAGGCCTGCACCGGTAAGGTAGTAAAATTCCGATACAACGATGATATGTTTCATCTTTGTGTAAAAATATGTTTCTGAATTAGTAATTTAACTACAGAATTTTGCACTGATTGAAGACGGATTAAATTAGTTTTGCAAGTGTCTCAAAGTGAAATTTTGTAATAGATCATTTTTTTAATTTTTTTACCTACATTTGACGATGAAAAGTAAAAATTCGCCTTAAAAAGACATGTTTTTTTTCTTTTGTTTATTTATTTTTATAATATTTAATAAAAATTTAATTTGATAGTTTTATTATCAAGTTCTGCAAGTATTTTAATATATATTTTTGTTACAGCTGTTTCGGTTTACAAGACCATTTTCAAACTATGGTTAAATCCACTGTTAGGAGACTTATTGATAAGATTTTAAATGTCAATTTTCGAAGTTGTCTATATTGATTTATTACTGGTTAAACCAATTTGTTGATACACTAATTGAGGGTGTATTATGTGGGGATCGGAATCTGTTTCCCCAACTTTTATTCACCCATATATATACTTTATTTGACTAAGATTATGTTTGTGGTGTTTACACTTTGAAACAACGAATTAAATAAAAACAGCTACTTAAAAAAATAACGTTAAAAGTAACTGCCCAGAAGCTGTATTGAGTATATCCTAGTTTTAAGGCCATTTCTTTTAATTTATTCGCAAGTTCGTTTCTTTTGGTCCATGGTGAAGAGGAGGTATTAAAGGCAGCTTTTATGGAACAGGAACGAGGAAGTATAAACTAAACTCAAGCGTCTGGGCTGGACGTATTGAAATGTTCTCAAAGCCCGTTGTTCAATGTTAGTTGGAGCTCAGGCTCAGCTCAAAGTACATAAATTCCGTGGCTTAAACGAGCGGATTAAGTCAATCTTACACAGAACAAACTGGGGGAGGAATTGTTACGAGGGAGCGGAACAAAAAAGTCACTAAATACCGAAGAACTACTTTTATTGTCACCAGATAGATAGGCAATCGTGATCATTGAACTCTACTGAACTATTTAATACCCTTATTACTAGGACATTTCATTTCCACATTGGAGGTTATCCACCACTTACCCGCTCTGGTATAAGTAACAGATGGTTACTCTTTCAAGGCTCTCGCAAGATTCTATTTTTTTTGTTAAACGAAGCTACATTTATTTATTTTTGAACGAATCTAGACCTCCAGTGTCCCTGCATACGTTGCTAGTAAGCAGTATGCAAGTGCTTAACGCCTCGTATAGCCTCACGAATGAGTTTTTATTTTAGCCTGTTTAATTCATATTTGTCTTAGGTATTGATGGTGAATGCCTTTTCTCACCTACTTTGTGGCGGGACGGATCGAGAGATTGGTTAAGGAAGGCCTTTTGACATTTCCAGCCGGACTCTCTCGACTTATCGCCTTGCACCGCAGTGGGAGGGATGGATTCATACGTCCGTCACCCCTGGACACATTGACTCCCAGATTTCGGAATATGATGAGGAATTTTTTTTCGTTAGGGCCTCTCCTGTGTGGAACAAATGTAAAAAAAAAAACTAGATGCAGATTTCGAGTTTCGACTATTCCGTTTTTAAATTAGAGTAAGAGAGTACTAGTTGACTCGTGAAATTAAATTCGTCCGACCGCCAGCCGAGCGTCACACCCGACGGAATATCGATCACATTATTTACATGACTTAAAAGTAAAATAAATGAAACAATAATAACTTTTCCAGCTGTTTAGGCACAGTTTTGGTTGGGGCGCGGCCGCGTAGCATTGTATCTGCGAGATCTCAGAACATAATTCAGTTAAAGCGAATGCAAAGTCGGGCAGGAGTCGGGACAAAAGGGCGGTGGAAGTTCCAGTTCGGGGAAGAGAAGCGTGCTGGAGATGGGTAATGAATGCAAAGCGCCGTCATAATGAATTCTCAACAGCGGGATGCTGCGGGGAGATATAGGCTAAAGGGAAGGGCATTTCTCCAAGGGAGGGAAGTTGACTATATTATAAATGTACCACAGATTCACAAGAGAGGCTGCAAATTATAGGATGTTACGCATTGTATCACTGTATGTGTACATATAATAATGTACATACATGTATTATGGATTGCGCCCGGTCCCGAGGGCAGCTAACTTTGTTGGGGATCCGTGGCTAGAAGATCTCTCGTGAGGCTTTGTATTAAAACTGGACCACACCTTCACTGACCTTCAAAACATTCAAAGGTCAGAGAGACCCTTGCGTATGATTGCTAATTAGTTTTTTGCGAAAGGGTATTAACTTAAGGGTAGGTATAAGTCCATTACAAAAAATGGTCTTCAAGTTACCATAGTACTTTTTACATTAGCCCCACACGGGAGACCCTGAGGAAAATAATTACTCTCAGGGCCTATGTCATCTTTGGGATGCTGTGTAGAGGGTTTTTTCAAGGAAAGGAAGGAGAAGTGACAGGCGTGTGAATTCAGCCCTCCCGCTGCGGTGCAATACGATGGGTTGAGAGAGACCTGCTGAGAGGGAAAAAAGTCTCCCCAAACCGGCCTCTTTCGATCTGGCGCGCCACGCAGTTGATAGGCAATTCGACGCCAAAACCCGAACACATCACACCCAATGAACCCGAAATCCCCTGCTAGGTCACCAAACTAGCGAACCACTTGGGGTGACTCAAGGCAGAGGTGTTGGTTATCCAATAAAAGGTACATAATATTTCAGTTTACAGGGGGACACTAATTTTAAATGTTTATCAGCCTTGCAATCTTATTTAAAGAATAGGACACACCTGCACCTAAACTTGTTCATAGACTTATGTTATGTAAAGTTTGTTCAAGAAGTTTCTAAAACTCCGCAAATACTCGTCAAATAACTAACAAAATTAATTTCGAAAGCAAATTATTGAATAAAATCGAAACCTTTCAACTAGGAGTTCTCTATAAGCCGTAGGTATTCCGATAGTTTAAAAAAAAAACTTGAGAGCAAATATTTCTTACCAGCTAACTTACCCGCGGCTTTAATTGCATGGCATTAAGGAAAAATTAATTGAAGTAACGAAGTTACATTATTAGGAATATGATTGTTTGCTCATCCAAAAAGACTTGGTAAGGTTCGAAACGTTTTGCAACGAAAATAAAATTTACCTAAGTTACAACAATGTATATAAACAACAAGCTTTACTAAAAATTAAACAATTATTATATCGGTAACTATTCACCTGGGCAAACCTTTTGATTTCACATTAAAAATATTGCGAATAAAGGGTAGATGATTTTGATTTCACATTCAGAATATTGTGAATAAAGTGTTACAGCGTGGCTGTTATCAGAAACAGCCGCGTATTTCCTGAAACCTACCTTCTCTTTTACTATATGACTTGAATACCGCGCACGACCATATGGATTCCACTTTGCGATGTGTATAAAGATAGCATCAAAAAAATTTCTGCATTGCCTTAAAGATGGTTCACACAGAGCTACAAATCTGCGAGCAGATATCTGTTGATTCGCGAGCGCTTATCTTTTGTGCTTTCACACGAGGTTATCAACTATTTCTTCCTGTGGTAGGAGAGGGGGTCAGTTGAATTAGGGAGCGGCAGCGGAATGCACATTTTTTGTACTGAAATCTGTCAACTTGACATCTGTCAACTTGACATCTGTCATCCACGGGTATAGGCAGCTCCGTAATTACAATGACCCCCCTCTCCTGTTTTAGTCGGAGAGGGGGAGACTTATTTTCTGGACATATTGCCTCTGGAGTGTATTGTCTATGATTGATCTGCGCTTAAAAACGCATAGGTGTGAACGGTCTGAAGGGATTGTATGGAGAGCGTTATTTGGCGTGCTATGATATTTTATATTTGATAGCTGTGTGTGAACCAGCTTTTAATTATAGAATGAGCGCATCTAAACGGGGATACATAAAAATGCTCTCGAAATATAAAGTCCTCACTCCATCTAACCGGCGAACCTACCTTGACTCCATGACCCTGCATAAAATCTGCAACAACGTTATCGACTGTCCTTCCTGACTTATTCAAACCACAAAATTATAAAAAAAAACTCACTCAGAAAAACTTCCACATTAGTCAGACGCGTACAAATGTTGGTGTCAGGGATCCAATTAGAAGAACGTGCGAATTGTTTAATTAAAATCAAAACATGAAGAATTCCGACATATTTTTGATACAAGCTAGAAAAAGCTTTTGCTAGAAAATTTAAGGCTGTTTCCTATAAAAACAACAACTTAGACATGCATCGTTAATACTTAAAAAAAAAACATTATTTATGATTTTATATTTTTTACCTTTTAAAAACTTTTCTAAAAATTATTTGTAAACATTTATTAGTATGCTTTGCGCATTTCTATCATTTATCCGTGTGTAAATTAATTTTCCTATTTACATGTAAAAATATTTGTAAATATTGATTTATCTGCTGCTCAAGTTAATCCGTGAGAAATAGTTAAGGTACAGGCGAATGCTCTAGTTATTATTTAATATTGTCTTGTTATTTCTGTCTGTATTTGTGTTTTCAACAACAACAAAAAACATTCCCACAGGAATGAAATGTTTTCCGGGATGAAAAGTAGCCCATGTCACTTTCCAGTCCTCCAACTATTCCTTCGCAAAAAATCACGTCGATCGCTCGCTCCGTTGCGACGTGAAAGAATGACAAACAAACGAACACACTATCGCAATTTTTATATTAGGAATTTAAAGTTACATAATATTTTACTCGTCGACTCTCAGCAAATTTTTCCAACGTCGTGGAACAAAGGAGGCGAATAGTGAAAAAAAACTGGGAGGAGAACGCGAGCAAAATTATAATAGTAACGAGAAAAGTTAAGATATTTTCACGTACTTGAGGAATTTTTAATTACGGAAGCAATTCCGCTAGTAGTCATGGCGACGAGAGACAATAATTATTATTGAGACACGGTTTTGTCAACTGCGGGACTGAGTTTATTTGCCAATCTACCCGGGTATCCGACGCGCGACGATCTAAAGTTACGCAAGTCTGGCAATTTAATTAACGCGCGAATAATACCGAATTCATCGGAGATCCATAAATTAGTCGTGAAATATATTTTTAGGCCATTACAGCGGCGAAGACCTCAAAAATACATCTATCAGCGCGTACCAGTCGAGAAAAAATGTTTTACACGGAAATTATGGCCCTTCGGACTTTGCCGGGGAAAAATACTGATTTGTTTTGTTGTCACCGACTGCTTTAATTATAGATAAACTGGTGCCAATCGTCAAAATCCCCATCTCCATATAAATAAGGGGTGGAAGGAGCCTAAACCCTTCATTCTAAGGGGAGGAAAATAATCACAGGAGTGGAGAGTCGCGCAAATATTGACTGAAAAAAAAATCTTGGATAATTTTCCACCCCTACTTGTCGCATATCATTTGTAGATTTATTTCAGATGAAATCATAATAATAATCGTATTTTTTTCCAGAGTGTGGGGAAATTAGTGCAATCACACACACCTAGTACGGAGGATAAATTAAATACAGCGATTCACGTAAGAACATATTTACAAATACGAATAAAAAAGAATAGTATCGTAAAATAATAAATAATGTACAATGTAAATATAAATAAATTAAAAAAAAAAAATCATATACGATTGCTTGTAACCTTCATTTGAAGCACCCGCTAAACTGCCAAAGCAGTTCGTCAGCAGGTCAATTTAAGAATATTAATATAATACTAATGGGGTATTTCACCATCCTACTGATAGCTTATCCATACGACAACGAATATTAATAAATAAACAAATAAATACTCGCAACACGTAAAAAAAACTCGGCTACGTTATCCTATAAAGAGCCACTATTCATAGGTTTAAGTACCGAACGAAACTCAGACTTTTTATATGAATAAACCGTGTATAATTAATCGAAAATCTGCGTTATCGTATGGAATATCGATGAGGAGGATGGTGAAATACCCACTAAAGCACAAATATAACAAGAAACCACAATATCGAAGATAGATGCAGAAGAATAACTTTTGAATAACTACAATATAAAGCCATTAAATACGCAGACAGACAGATATAATAACACATGGGTTGTTATTGATCCATCGGATCGAAGATTGAATTAATTAAACTTTTTTTTAATTTCAAGAAAAGTTGTGCTTCAGTAGCTACAAATATGTCGGAGAATTGATTTAAACAAAGAAAAGGGAAAAAATAAGAAAGGCAAATTTGAATCTACTTCGGAGAAGTCGGTGGATTCTAAATTGGATTTCCTTGTAACATGGATTGTAATTCGAATGAAGAGTTGCTGAATAAAGTGAACTGATTGATGGCTTAGAGAAATTCGCTCACACGGAACTCTTTCAATTTGAGAGCCAGTAAAAAGCCGGGCTGCAGCTGTAATACCGGGTCGTAATTAAACGCGGGAACTTTAAACGGAGCAGCGAGAAATTTCCTTGAAATCATTAGGTATCCAACCATTAATTAAAGTGCCTCCCTTTGCATGCGTCGCGTTGCTAACGTAGATTTCACGTCGGCTCCGAGGACTTACAGTCTTGCACATCACCACCACCAAGTGAGAGGGATGCGCGAACCCCACAACTCCTCGCGGCGGTAGACAGAAAAGCTTGTCATGCAACTTGCTAACACATGCGACACACTGCGTCACAATAATAATAGATATGAAGGAAGCCCCTGTAAGGGCGCTGGGAACAATGCACTAACTAGAATTAGCTAGAACTAATACAAATGTAATAAGATGCACATTCATTAGGGTGATGCACCACCAAGTAATGCAAAATCGTCTGTTGTCGGTTTGAAACTCGGATTTTTTAGAAATATTTTAGATGCTTTAATGAAATACTGTGAATGGAACACGAACCTTTGAAATAATCGGGTATATATTGGATTACTCTTTTTATAAGCCCAGAAAAAATAAACGCGCGCAAAAAACTGCTTTAGAGTTCAAAATCTCCTACTTACGAACACCTTTTCAGAATGGTATGTTTTTAGGTTTTCACGGCCAAAAAGTATTTTTGTTATTGTTTTTGGGGTGTTATGCCGTGTTTCGCTACCTCCTTCTTTAGCCAACGTTTCGGACAGCGTTACAGTGTCCATCATCAGGGCAGATGACCTCAGATGGTCATCTGCCCTGATGATGGACACTGTAACGCTGTCCGAAACGTTGGCTAAAGAAGGAGGTAGCGAAACACGGCATAACACCCCAAAAACAATAACAGAAATACCTTTTCAGAATATATATTTTTCAGAGCAGATAGTAAAATATAAATAATCTGAATTTCATCAGAAAATGAACACATAAAACAGCTTTATTGCTTCCAAAACACGTTATCTTGAGTAATTATTAGTCATGAAAGCAAAGGATCTGCCTATCCTGACACTATTCTGTAGATTATACGCCTCTCATATCGCGTTGAACTTTCAACGCTGAATAGACAAGGCCCGCCCTAGGTAGCCCTCAAACGAGAAACGCTCTATTAAGATAAGGCCAAATGGAGTAATTTCAAAGCTAAGTAAAATAATAACAGCGTCAGGCTGTGAATACACGGAATGCGTCCAACTATTCCACGGACGCTTTACAGTATTTAGATTGTGTCTGTTATTGCTATTACTGGGAGGACCTTAGACGTGACCCTGCCGCCGGAGAAATAATTACATTATGCGCCGTTATTATTACAAGTGCGTACGATATTATTTAATATAAATAATGCGGGAAAACAGCCCTCGGCGCGGACCGCCCGGGGCAACGAGGAAAGTGAATAATTCGAGAGATAATATAATAATATATCGTGAAAAAGGTTCATAAAACGTTCCGAAAACAACGGCACTCGGGGAATATTGTCAGCAAAAACTTAAGATGGTATTTTTATCAGATGAAGAAGAATATCATGACGTAATACAATCTTCATTCATACGCACTTTTTTCACAAGTCCAAAGGCGTAGAGCTTTACGTTGTTCAGTAGAAGAGAATGTGGGAGGAAAGGGAAAAGAGTAAGAGGTCGGAGAATACTTAGCTATTCTTATTTATTTTCTAAACATAGCTTTAGACATTTGAGCCATATCTCTCAGACAGTGACGCCATTCAAAAAATGAAAAACCTTGTTTCGGAAGTAAAATAACCCATTAATTAAATTTTTAAAAATATGTTTCGAAGGTATTGTATAAAAGCATGTAAAGAAATATGTTTTAGGTAAGCTTTTTTGAGAATTTACATAAAGAAACAACGGTAAACCTATCTAAATGCTTAATTAATAACAATCATTTTATAATTATATAATGAGTCCGTCGACTTTCAAAACCCACTCCGGAATTTTTCGGATACGTTGGATGTCACGAAAAACTGTTTCGAACACTTCGAATATAAAAAGATTTTACAATTTACCCTAAATATCAACAAAACTATATAGCATTATTTTGTAGCGAAAAATATTGTTCATTTATTTATTTTCAATTTGCAACAAGCACTTAGGCACTTGTTGTGAATGTATCAGAACCTTCAGAATTTCCAGAGCGGGTTTTGGGACTCAATTCTTATTTGAATAAAAAAAAAATCTCCACACAAATAAAAACGTAAATGTAATTTAATTTTTTTACCGATCGATCGATTCATGAGAAGTTCTCCCATCACAATTTATTTTTTCTATACATCCTACAGTAAGTGCAGGTATTTATTGAAAAAATATTAATAATTAGCTAATGAGACGTGAATCTATATTGAACGACAAGAGCTTCATTCCTGAATTCGGGATTTCGCATTTCCAAAGCGGACCATGCTAAAATATTTTCGTATCTCCATCAAAAGTATAAATTTTTGGTGACCGGTAAAAAACCGTGTCTTGTTAGACACGACTTTAAAAAACACACATGGTAAAACTGTGCAAATGGCAACAATCTTAGCAGAGGAGGTATGTACACAAAACATCAGAAACGAGGCGGGAAAAAATGCCAGGTCGGGATATTAAATCACTGAATCTTTAAACCTCTGAACACAGAGGCATTGGGTTTTGGCATAGAGGTTCGCTTAGAGGTCGGCCTAGTAGGTCGTCGGAGGTCACTTCATTCATCTTGAGAATGTAATGAGTAATGAAGAATGCATTTTCAATCAACTGTACGACGAATTGCTGCACCTACTTGTTTGCATTGCGGAATAGAATTTTAAGCAAACTGCATTAAGAGGAACGGCTGCGCGACCCGTTTCATGCAAAACTTAATTTTGAATTTGACGCAAAAATACCCAAAAAAACTGAATAATATTTTTTAATCAAAAGTTATATTAAATATATAGTAAGAACCTACGGGTGTGTGCTATTTTTTTAATTATGATTTTAAGGTAATTAATTCAATTTTGCTTTATTTTGCAGGCAACTTTGAAATTTTTTTGCGAGTTAATACTAATTATTAAAAATACATATTCTGCCTTATCTACTGTGTTAATATAATTGGAAAAAAAAACATCGTAAAAAACTCGTTTTTGGGTAGTAATTTCAATTTGCCCACGTGAAATTTGTGTTCAGACGTAAACAGGTCATTTGTAATTTAAATTTACACCCATCAAAATGCTTTAATTTAATAATTAATTTTTTTTACATTTCATCATTTTTATGTAGTTAAGTTAAATAATAGTTCAATTTGCCTCTAAAATCATGAAATACTAAAATCTTGAATGGCCTGTATTTTATTTTTTACACAAATACTAGATATTTGATATACCTTTTGATAAAAAAAAATATAATTCAGTTTGGTTGGGTATTTTGGCCTCAAATCCAAAATTAAGATTTGTAAGAAACTGGCAGAAACCATTTAATGTTGTTATTTAACTACTCGGATTTATAAGCTTATTTTCACTAATGATTCCATAGCGGCTTATTTTGATATTCAGGGGTTAAATACAGTTAGGAGGCCCAAAAAAAGCGATTTTTCAAGAATTTTTTTCTGAGAATACCTTTATATTTATTAATGTAAAAATTTGTACACATTATGGTAACTTTTAACCGTATTTTAACATTTTTGTATTTGTAAAAATAATATTTTTGAAAGCTGCTATAGCTGATCTTCAGAAGCTCCTCTCAAAAAAGGCATCTTGCGGTGACCACCAAATCTCTAGACTGGATCATTTAAAATAAAAACCAAACGGATTTTGTTAAAGAAATGCATAAACTTTTAAGGACGAAGCAAAACAATTTTTTTGACAAAATGGCGGTTTCTCAAAAAAAAACGATTTTTGACCAAAATTTTGGTCTTAAATTGTTTTTAAAAAATAATATATTTATCGGTGAGAACCGACCTTTGATTAATAACTAAAAAAATATACTTGATAGTACCCTTTACACGCAGAGTTCGGAGAGGGACGTGCCCCGCGCCACTTCAGGCCGCCGCGCAGAAAAGTAAAGACCGAAAGTAATATAACGGTTTACAGCGCAGTTCACTGTGAGACTTTTCTGCGCTGCGGCCTGAAGTGGCGCGGGGCACGTCCCGCTCCGAACTCTGCGTGTAAAGGGTACTAATGAGCTTGTGTTAAAATTCGAGACAGAAACGGTTCAGCCGTTTCCGAGACATCTTAAAAACACAGTTTTGAGAAAAACGCGTTTAAAGTTTGCCTCGAAATGATTGACTTGAAATTTTCTGTGTGTGTACTTAAATATATGTACATTACGAAAATGAAATTAAAAAAATCGATTTCTTGAAAATTCTGACTGTATAACTGTATATTTAACGCAGTAGTAAACGGAGGGTCGCGTCCATAAAGAACCTTCTCTCAAATCTGTTTCCAGTGTATCACATACATTACAAATAATTTAAAGGAGTTTCACTTACTTTCATCAGATTGCGGTGCAGAAAGAATGGCACTGTGCTTCTTTTTAACTTCTTCGACATTTTCCTGGATCTTGTCTATCATAGCCCGTATTTCCTCAACCTGTAACAAATTAAAACATTAACGTTACAACTCATGTTTAATTCAAAGAGATCGAAAGCGGACGTTGATGTAATTGCAAACACATTTACGCACAACAGTACACGTATGTAGTTAATGAAAGACACTATTCATAGTAACTAATAACGTTTTACAGCACAGTGTGCACTAGTGATGGGGATAATCGAAATTCATTCGAATATAAAAAAATAATGTTCTAATCGAATATTTACATATTACGAGGGGGATTTTATCTAATTTTCAATGTTTTGGAATCTAAATATTTCAATAAATTAGTAGTTTCTGTGAACAAAAAAAACTCGCGTACGAAAAACGTGTTCTTAATTTTATCTTGTTTATCAAATTAAAATCAAAATTTCCTCTAAAATCACAAATTTTAAAGTAGGTACTTACATACATACCTACTTATTTTTAAACAACATTTCACGTAACATATTTTTATTTCATAATAATAGAATAAGGAATTACACATTTGTCCAAAGATACGTCACATCTCAACGACTTTTTTTCAAAATTTCATCAGGTAGGCTAAGGTCCATTAATCACGTGATGTTTTTTAGCAACGTTTTAACCCCCTCCCCCCCTTGGCGATATGTGGTGAGGTTTTAGACTACCACCCCCCCCCCCCCCAATACCCAAAATCACGTGAATTTTTTTAGTACAAAGTATATTGAAATTTTCAGAATATTATCTTTAAAAACAGGTATAATCTGATTAAATTTTTGAAAATTAAGCATCGTGATAAAAATGTCCAGACATTAAGGTTGCAGGTTGTTTTTGACTGGCATAAATAATAAAGGAAGGTGTAAAAAAAACATATATTTGTACATGAATTATATGCATGTTTTCGGCGTCAAAATCACAGACTTACTGGCGACTGGTGAACCGAGCGATTGTCGCAAGGCGCGGGAAAATCGTTGCCTGGCAACGATTTCCCCGCGCCAAACATGGCTGGCGCCGCTGTTTGGCTTAGAAATCGTGCGTTCAACGAAAAATACGTGATATCTATAAAAAAACGTGATATCTCATTGTAACCCCCCCCCCCCTTCTTTAAGATATTTCGTGATTTTTTTTCCGAACACCACCACCCCTTTCGAGCCTCACTTGATTAATGGACGACTCCTTTGAAAAAATAATCTTTACTGAACATACAAACAAATTCACAGACGAAATGCATAACGGCCATTATTTCAGTCATTATCAAAATGTTTAAAACGTAGACATCACTAGTACGACAGTAGTTGTGTATCAACTTCGTTCTCCGACCTGCTTCAGTTTGTCTGTTTAGCACAAGTACCTATCGCGCACAGGATTACATTCACCATTCATTTTCAGTTTGATTCCACGGTACAGAAGTAAACTTAAGCCTCGATGACCTTGAGCGAGTTTACAAGCTACTATCTGGGAAATTCACTATCTGTTAGTAAACTCGCTCAGTGTAATCGTATTACTAGCTAACTAGCAGATTGTGGACAATCTACGAAAAAAGTTGAAAGGTGGTCAACTTTACTCACTACTCGATCAAGATGGCGGCCCACCAACAGCTGATTTCGTAACTGTCAGAATAAATTCGCGCGGGAGCTGTAATTCTCGCTACTGGCTAGCGTGTGGCGCTAGCTGCGAGCTCAAGTTTGTTACAAAATGTCGACCGAGTCGTTATTTTAGCTGTTACTGTAGCTACTGAGCGACTAGACAGTTTTGTGTATCATCATGACAATCTCACTCGCCGATTCACTTGCTTTTAAACTTATCAGCTAGTAGCTTGTAAACACGCTCAATATAATCGAGGCTTTAGAATAAACAAGATTGTGTTTGTGGTATGAAATCGTGTCCTTTTACCTATTCCTAAGACGCTAGCTTGGCTTGGCATTAAAAAATGAGTACCCGTGCAGCATTTTGATGGTCAGTCGAAATTGGTAAGCCAGACGACTCCATCAATCGCCAAACGACCGCTAACCGAGCCCCATTTGAAGAAATTACTGCCAGAATAGCAACACAGTGCCAATTTTACAATATAGTGCTGCTTTCAAAATCACGAGCCATCACCGCCAGCCTCTACTTTGACACGGAGCATGCAATGTGTGGCATATGCTGGACAAACTAATTGAGACTGAATTGGCCATTCATTGAAGACATCCTTATTTTCTTCATCCACGAATCACAAAATTCCTAACTTAACATTTGCCCTCCCATTCCTACGTATTGTGCAAATTAATGGAAGAATTGTCAATTATTATTGTAAAACCATTTATTGCTTGTAAAATGATATTTTTACATAATTATACAACAACCATTATGCAAATTAATAGGAAATATCTTCCCTTATGGCTTCAATAACTGCTATCACTCGTTTTGGCATGGACTGTGCTAGTTTTTGACAATTTTAAGAGATCCACATTCCGAAATCAAACCTGAAAGAGCGTTTCTGCCATCTTTGTTCTTGTAGTGCAGTCGATTTTGCGTACTATAACTTTGCAAATGGCCCATAAATTCCAAATAGGGTTCATATCTGGTGTATTCCCAGGCCAATCTAAAATATCTCCTTATTCTGGAAATATTTCATAATTTTTTTGCACTTTCTTTTAGATAAATGTTTTCATTAATCAATATTTTTGGTTCCGGTAATTTTTAAGACCCATACTTGTCTGGATATACTTGGTCGATACTCGTGTGTCACTTTGCATAGACCGTATAATACGTTGGTTTAGTCAGACAACAAATTGCCGATTCATCGCCAGTCGTTTTCAGTCAATTGAAACGAAAATAATAATCATCAAGCTATGACACACGTTTTATTCCTTGGTAAAACAGATCATCTGGTGTTAGCATCCTATATCAAGGAATGATCACAAATGGTGCAGAAATAAAGTTGTTAATTGATAAATATCGACATTTTCAATTTGTGCCATTGCCGGGGTTCATAGAAATATAAAACCTACTAATCGGAGATTTTAATTCAGTTATTAAATTTCATTTCGAAGCTGCTTGTAAATAAATATTTTGGTAGCCTGTTACAAATTTTATTCACCAATGAAAATCCAAATATGTTTGTATTCTTTATGGCCGACGTAAATTTTCTTCCTCAGATAAACAAAGCAATTTCATATCCGCCCAATAGAAGGCTTCTGGTAGAAATAAATAACCCCCGAGGGATGGCAAAAACTTTGTCTCGCGCCTAGATCATAAAATGGAAATTTCATCTTCTGACCTTAGAGACGTTATCTTAATGTTTTAAAGAAACCGTAGTTCCTTTAACAATCTTTTTATTTAATCGAATGTACAAGAATGGGCCATTTGCTGCCATATAGACCGAAGTGATACTTCCCAAGAAAGAGTGGTTAAAACTTTAAATAGGCTTCTGTTCAGTTTAAAGACTTGTGTGAAATGCGGATTAAAAGTTTTATCGTGCATTTGTCTCCGTCAGCGAAAATATAAAAGACAATTTGCGAGAACAAGAGCGGCATTGTTATAAAAAGGAGATAAACAGAGGGAAGAATAGGGAGAAAAAGGAAAGAGGGCGGAAACGATTAAGGGAACCGTTTACGTGTTTGAGATAAGCGGAACTGAATCTATAAATCAAGATGGAAGCCCAGAATTAATTGACGTTACCGAGCTATAAATAAAATATCTGGAGTTGATGGCACACGCAAATCTGCCAAGAATCAATGAGCAAATTGGATTTTAAATACAAATTTAAAGAACCCCTGATATTCCTTAGCTTAATCATTATCAGTGCTTTCTTTGTATGTTTACCAAAGCAATCAGGGCTTGTGCATTTTGGAGTCTACTTTACCTGCGCTGAGACGAAACACCAATGAAGAGACGCCAGGAATATTATGTAAGTAGCGTAATGTGAACTCGGAGAAAATTAAAGTAAATATGTGAATAAAAATTGCATCAAAACAATCGGATTTATAATAACACTAGCTTTTACCCGCTCGCATGGTATTATGGGGAAATTACTGTAGCGCTTGCACTTATCAATTATCCCCCCTCCCGAATTCCATACATTCATTCCCGGTACAATCAGTTTTCAAACAGCTCGCGTGACACTAAATCTCATAATGCCAGAGCTCACCAGTAGTAAAAATTATCCAATTTGGTAAAGTTATGCGCGTACAAGCATTTCGGAGATTCATATTCATTTATATAGATAGATATTAACTACGACGCCTGAAATAAAATTTCCCGCAAATATATCAACATTGTTTCCACGGCAACGATTTGTTACGTTAGCAATAACTCGCTTTTGTTAGCGACAGAAAACTTATAATAAATAGAATATATTAATATTTATAATTTCATAACGCCAGAGCTTACCATTATATGCAGCCAATTTTACTCGCATATAATTTAGCTCTCTATTGGTGAAAGAATTTTTAAAATCGATTTATCGGTTTATGCGTGAAAGCGTAACAAACAAACACACGCAGTTTCGCATTTATAATATTAGTATAGATTCATAATTGACTAGCAAAGTTCAGTTTTAAATCGAGCGCTTGGCATGTCGTTTGTCTGTAATGTCTTTAATTTTTACGAGATAGAAGATAACTAAAAGCAGTATTGAAATTAGCATGCCTAATTTAGTCTTAAAAAGCTGAAAAATCAAACTCGACAGACGATCATGTTATCTAGTATATACATATTTCCATCTATTTATTACATGCAGGAAAAAATATTTTTAGCAAAATTATTTGACCTCGTGTGAAATGATCAAACCGCGCACGGTTAAAACACAAATATTCGCCATTAAATGTGTAAATTGCCAAGGTTTTCCAATTACAAAGCCCATTAAATTTCCAACATTCCCCGCCCTCCGGAGAATGGGCTGTTCATTGCGACCCTGCTGCATGTATTCAGAACCCATTAGAATGAGATATAGGCGTAACGATGATTAGTTGATAATATAAAATCAATAATGTGCGCCTAGGGATTAACCGTTCGTCCACCAATGAAAATATTATTATAATTTAAAATTTGCATAGCCGACAGCATGTTCAAATTATACAACACATATTCTTCGATTCCACGTCAACAGAATTGGTCTAACTATGTAGTAATTTTGTCCAACAAAAACTGAATTGACGGAAATAAATAATATTTATTCCGATTGACAACATTAAAGCGTGTGCAATGTGTTTGATCAATTGTTAAAGCAAATGATAATATAATTATAATTAAATATCCAGTAGGTGACTTAAAATAGATTTCTTATTACTACATACTTTAAAAATACAAAATTAGAAGACAAATGTAAAATAAACGATTTAACATTTTTATTCAAAATACTTAACTCTAAATTCGACTGGTGTGAATTCCTGCAACTCATTAACTTACGAACACCCACAGTAACAACACGACAAAATACAATATTCTACAGCAGCACTCATAAGCGTAACTACATTGTCCACTCTCCGATACAATGACTTCACACCATGGGAAACCAGTACTTGGGTGATGTTGACATATTCAATATCATCTTGGCGAGTTTTGTGGATCATCTAAAACATGGGTCGGCAACCTGCGGCCCGCGAGGCTTCTTGGTGCGGCCCGCAAGATTCTCGCCGCAACGAACGCGACGGACGATATCATACACAACGGAGTGAAAGGGAGCGAGAAAGGGAGCGAGAAAGGGAGCGAAGGGATAGCGGAGGGGGAGCGATTTGCAAATCAACGTTATAAGTTTGCAAAGTGATACCACACTTAAAATGGCTTTTAAAGGAAAAAAATTGGTGGATTACTATGGGAGTTTGCATTCTGAAAACTACAAGGAGTTAAAAAAATGGTTTGTTGAGCAAATAATTATATTTACAAATACAAACACAAAAATCTACTTGATTTTATTAACTAAAATAAATGTCGTAATCATACGTTAATCATACGATAAGCGTTTTATTTTTAAAACTAAAATATTGGTACACTAAGTTTGTAGGTTTTCCCTCAGGGCTTACGTCATCTTAGGGGATGCCATGTGGATGGTCTTTTTAAGGAAGGGAAGGATAGGAAGTTCTGGGAAGGAAAAAGATATCAGGGTTGGGTAGGAATCTGGGTGTCAGTACGTCCAAGAGTGATGGACGTATGATCGACCCTTCCAACTGCAGTGAAAGGCGATGAGTCGAGAGAGTCCGGATAGGTCAAAAGGCCTCCCTCAACCAGTCTCTCTCGATCCGGTCGAGCAGGTGGGCAGACGCATCCGCCGTCAAAACCTGGACATACCTCACCCCATGAACCATGAACCCGGGCACCCCTGCTAAGTCACCAAATATCAGGTATACTGTAATGGCATGTAACCCAAGTTCGGCCCGCATTAATCCCCACATAAAATATTTGGCCCTTTTACAACCAAAGGTTGCCGACCCATGATCCAAAACATTAGTTTCAACACTATTACTAAACACATCTTGTAAACCTATAAAATAGCGGTATTTTTCTGTTTTTGTTTCTGTGATTGTATGACTTTTATCAAATGTAATTATATTTTTATTATTTCGTAAGTTTTCAAAGTATCTGTCAAATTAAAATTATCTACAAGTCATGTAAAAGCCCTCTGGGCGCTAAATAAATATCTAATAAATTAATAATTAAGATTCAACGTTTCAATTATATAAATTAACAATATATTTTTTAGAATTCAGTATAAAATTAACTGAGCTAGCAATAATCCCTCAGGATAATGTGTTTGCTTTTGGAAACAACTCGTAAAAATCTCATGGAAAATCTTGTTTCCCTTACTATCTATCACAGTGATAAATATGATCTAAATGGTAGAGAGAGAAAATCCCACGCTTTATATTCAAATTTAAAAGTTAACCACAGAAGCATTAAAATGTATATCTTTTATGAAATCAAAAAAATAAAGCAAAACATTGGTTAGACGACAACCTTCTGACTCTTAATATTGACAAAACAAAATATTTACTTTTCTCCATACGTAAAGTCACTCCTCCTCAAAACTGTCCTGATCTTATCATTCACTCATGCTCACAGAACCATATTACCCCTACGCCTCCCCACAATAATTGCTCATGTACCAACCTAAAAAAATCCGACCAAATTAAATATCTGGGGATTGTTATAGATGACCAACTGCGTTGGGAGGACCATGTCAATTTCACAACAAAAAGACTCCGCAAATTGTGCTATATATTTCTCTCTCTCAGATCAATCCTGAACCTTCAAACAATGAGATGCATATATTTTGCACTATTCCAATCAATAGCCACATACGGTATCGTGGGATGGGGAGGCTGTGCAGCTTCAATTATATATCCCATGATCTTAATTCAAAAGCTGCTACTAAGGATTATATTAAAATGTCACCCATCTCACCCATCAGAGCCACTTTTTAAAAAATTCGCAATCCTAGACATTAGACAATTATACGTTAAGACAATTCTCATACACATAAGGAAAAATGATTTAACACTCAAAACTCAACAACATATTTACACCCGCTATTCATCACACCAAAAATGCAAAATTCCTCAAACAAAAACAGCTTCCGCCCAACGTTCTCTTACATCGCGCCTAAAATGTTCAACTTACTGAGTATTGATATTAAGACATCGAAAACTGATGATCTTTATGCCATTAATATACAGAACTGGTTATTTACTCAGGGAAGGAAATATTATAAAAAATGCCTTACATCTTAAAAACTGTTCTTATTTTTTCATATTTCTCGAGTAAAAAATCTTATCTCTAAATTAATTTTCATCCAAAACTTTATATTACGCTGATGCTTTTCTTTCATATTTTTTGACATTGTTCGTCTATTTCATATGCTGCCTAGGAATACTTGCTTTTGTTTTTTGGGGTCTAAGTCTATCATTGTTCATCTGTATAGATGATTTACATATTTATTCTTATTTTTTATTTCTATTATCCTTAAAATATTATTATTTGTTACGTTTATTTTTATTTGTTATTCTATTTTATTTTTATTCATACAAGATTCACCTAGTTTAACTCCTTTCCTGTATGTGATCATGTACTTAATACTAATATGAATATTTTCCTTAATATGTATGCTATATGTTTGTACTTTCATCTACATATATATGGATGATTATTAATATTATATACTTAATATCTTATAAATCTCGACTACCATAATACGGGCATTTGCCTAGCTTGGTAGTCGAAATACCATGTAAAACAATCCTTTAATAAACAAAATGAATAAAGAAAAATAAAAAAATAAAAAAAAAAAGTTTCCGACCTCAATTTGAAAAGCATTTATGAAACATTGAGAATTTTTCATTCATTATTTTGACATAAAACAACAAAAAATAAGTTGACGGTAACGCTCATAATACATTTGTTTAATAAAAAATTTTTGCATTTAAAAATTTTATGCTTCAAAAATTATGTGTTTATGCGATTTATGAAATTTGAAAGCTTTATTTCATTACCTTTAAAAATCAGTTTTTAGTTTTCGGATACGTTCAGAGATACTCTATTTACTTGGATTTTATTGCAAAGCCTATATTTTGACCTTCTGACAAAATAGGCCAGGGACCTGAGGGTTTAATTTATTATGTTTAGGAATAGAAAACAGATCTTGATTATATGTGCGTAGATATATTAAATGCAGAGCGAATTTAAATTAATAATATTTATGAAATCGTGCTTAATCGCAAACGCAGACGGTGAAAAGTCAGCTTTAGTAAATGTCAGATTCGCATGACTAACGGATAAAAGGGCGACATTATTCACAAGTTAATGTCCCTTTAATAAGCTTTCATAAGTTTTGAAGTTTGCGGGGGAGTTTGTACCTTCTGTACTGTACCAGAAATAATGACAACAATAAATTCGCATTACAAACTCATTTGGGAAATATTAAAGAAGAGGCTGCTTTTCTAAAACTGCTACTTAAAAGTACTAAGCAATTAGGATCAGTTTTAATTAATTAGGGTCGCTTTTAAATTTTTAGAGCCGAAAATACTTTCATTGTAGTTTTTTATTTATTTCTCAGTTCTCTGGCACTGGTAAGAAAACCGATAATTGAGAATGAACCATATCTATGACAAACACATAACGAGTTGTTGTTGGCTTTCGTGTTTTCAACTTTACTAAAACTCTACTGAAGATGGTTTGAAAGGGAGATGTTTTTTTTATAATTTGCGTTTTTTTTTCTGGGAATTTTATACAATTAATGTTTCAATTTGGCTAATGAATCTTCAAAATTTATATATATTTTAAAAAAATTAAAAAACTAAACTAGTGTTGGAGGGAAGTATGTTTCATGTAGGTAGATATTTGGAATGCCGGGCCTTTAATCCGGGTCGTAGAAGACCACAGTGAGAGACAGCATGGGTTCTCATTGCCTCTGGTCCGCCATCAATAAGATAAGGTGCTCCCATGGTCGCTGTACCCATATGATGCATAGATGGGGTCTTAAAGAGTATGTGTGAATGCGGTACGGTGCAGACCACCGAACGTGTGGTCAATGAATGCCCGCTCTATTCAGTCCCTGGTAAAATTGATGAGATCCACAGGACGATGCCCGAGGCCCTTGACCGGCTCGCAGACTAAGATGTCCCCCTCTGACCCCTCACCATACAGAAGAAGAATACGGGTGAACATGTACATTCCTTTGTTCTCTTCCTTAACCTTCCTCACGGCATCTCAATCAGGTGGCCACATAGTTCCAATGGCTCTATACTAGAGATGCCACGAATAGTGATTTTGCCAAATACCGAATATTCGGCTAAGCTCTCGGCCGAAGCGCCGAATATTCGGCGACACTTAGTACATTCCGCGGGTGACAGGTTCCGACCTGAAGAGATATTCTCTCTTTTGTGAGAACGAGATCGTTCTTCCGCGAGATGTCCTGTCAAAATTGTGTGATTTTCTACGGCTGTTATTTGCTTTTTCTATAGGCGGATGTCAAAATTTCAACTGTGAGCTGTCACGTATTTTAGTTTGGGTCGTTTTAAACACGAATTCCTGCAAGTATGCACGATTATTTATTCATTTAACAGCTGTAGAAAATCACACAAATCTGTTAGGACATCTCGCGGGAGAATGATCTCGTTCTCACAAAAGATAGAGAATAGGTCTTCTGCATCATTGAATTGCGCCGTGGGCGTATTTGTTTCATTTGCGAGTAGGTCGCGTCACAACACGAATTATTTGTTGATAGTTACATCAAATTGTGCTACTTATAGTGTGTATATCTTTAAAAGTGTCACTGTTCGTTCGCGAAATGGCACAATTTAATAAAAATCTGATTTTTTGTTAAAATAAAAAAAAATTGTGAGTAATATTTATAATGCGTTTTTTGTGCATCCGAATATTTGTGGCATCTCTTCTCTATACACTTCACAGTATAGCCAGCGATGTTCATATTGTGATGAGTCATATAAATAAAGCCTTGCTTAATCCAGACTTTAGCAGAACGACATGGCATCATTAATGGAAGACATACATTAAAATTTCAGCAGAAAATAGCAATAGGTATTTGTGCCAAAAGTCATTTCCACAAAGCGTTTTGCGTTTAACTTTTTTTGCGTTAATCTTAAACAAAGCAATTTTCTCAAGTGTGAAAATTTATCAATCAGGGCCATCTATGTGCAGGAAAAAGTTGTGTCTCAAGACTGCGAAAAGATTCTTATAATAAAATGAGAAGATTAATTCTTGCATAATGAATTGCTTCATTACTACCATCATAAAATCGTGATTTCCCGTTATTTATTATTCCATTAAATTTAAATTATGATTAAATATCGGATGCGAGCAGCTCGGATGTCTAAAATTCTTGAAGAAATATTTAGGATTGAATACAGGAGCGTAGGGCGGGAGGGGCGGGGTGTTTTAATGGGCTGATGGGAGGCCGGGCGGTGCGGATGGCGGATGGCGGTCGGACGGATGGATGTCTACGGTTGAATGATCGCTAAGAGGGATATTGGAACGACTGGACTAATCTACTTAACTACTTATTTAGGGCTTCATTTCATTACTTCGGTCCGCCGGGGCACGGGGCATGTCCTGCGTGGTTCAGCGCACCGCTAAGGCGGCTTGGAATTAGTGAAGATGCCAAGATTAAGCCTCTTGTAGCTAAAACTTTTCAAATAACGACTGCTTTCAATAAAATCAATAAAATTGAGTCAACCCTAAGTTCAAAATTGACGACTCAACCTCACACTATCAGCGTCAACAACACGGCACAACCAAAAATATGGGAAATAATAAATTAAAGATAATATAAAGATAACAGGCTAAAGAAGGAGGCGGCCTAACGCGCATAACACCCCAAAAACAAATAACGGAAATCAAAGTTAATGTTAGTAATAAAAAAATGGAATTATGAGATTGACAAAAACTACGAAAAGGTGCAATAGTCTTCAATTGGTAGCGACGCTAGTCCCGGTAAGACTAGAGGACCTAGGTTCGAGTCCCAGGTGCGACCGTTACCTTTTTTATTTTATTTATTTTAAGCCTCTTATTTATATTAAGCCAGTTTACAAGCTACTGGCCGGCGTATTCACTATCTGCTAGTAAACTTTTCAGTGTAAAATCTGCTAGTTAGCAAGTAATATGATTACAGTGAGCGAGCTCACTAGCAGATAGTGAATACGCCAGCTAGTAGCTTGTAAATTCGCTCAATGTAACCGAGGCATTATGTATCGGTCTGGTTCCGTATTTTCATTGAGATTTGTTGATACTATGCTTTACTACTGGTTGTTTATCAGTTGTGTAAAATTTAAAACAAGTTTATTAGAAAGGGGGGAAGGGCGTTTTATTAAATGTGTGCGTGGGATTTTTTTGGTTAATCTGCTAATTGTATTATACTCTACTTTTTTTCTGTTTATATAAAAAGCTTGTAATATAAAATTATAACAATTGTACCAAAAAAATTGTTCATAAAAAAAAGTTGTACACGGCAAAAGCAAATGACAGCTACGTTAATGTGAATGGTTATGTGCAAGGCGTTGCCATTTTTTGAGAATTTAGTACCTACTGTCCCAAATATTATTTCTTCTCTAATGTGTGAAATCGTAAGTAAAAAAATAATGATGGTGGCAAAGATTTTTCATATAAAAATTTTCGCTTCACTTTTATCGTTTGAAATATTAGCGCGCTCTCTCCAACATTCTTAATTACATATCTCTCCATCTTCTTCTTTTCGTGCTCGGGTACGGGGCCTTAATAAAAATCCCGACTTTGGGGAATTTATTCCAGGTCGGGGAATATACCCGGCTGCGCATATGCAGTGACATATCAATCATTTAATAAGTTAGTCACCGCCATCGTGATCGCTATATCGAGATCGCTACCGTACGGGCCGTTACGGGCAGGTCGTAGGTCAAACGAAGCAGAGTGTGCTCCGTATTGAGCGACTTGCCTGATCTGCAAGTACAAACAAGGACAACGCCCCATTATTGTGTGTGATGTTCCGTGGACCGCCCACATCTAAATATACCGCCAGGGGAACTGAGCCCTACCACATCACCTTTAACTGGCATATTGAGGTTACCGAGTCGTGAATCGAGAAGAAACTGAATGGGCACTGAAGATACGCCCAAAGTTCATTACGCATAGATTGTATGGGCAGGCGTATACATTGTTATGAAATCGTGAAACTGGAAAATCAAGAAGAACTGGAGTGAACAGTAAAAACAGCGGTAAACAAACACACAAATAAGCAGTAACGAGCATCAACAACAATCGCCGCCATTTGCAAACTGTAGTTGCTCGATGGCACTGATTTGATCACGTGATACTTGAAAATCTCTCGGGCGCTAAGGCGCTAAATCAGCCTTGATGAATGCAGTATGATTATTTGTGCCGTCGGAAAATAAATATAATATGATGGAATCAAACCCAATCACTGCTCGAATTATAAAAATTGTCAAAAATTAGACATCATAACTGGTAGAATCCTGAGAACAGTCCTGATTTAACTAAGCTCATTGAATTTCATATACCCACGAGAGTCACTCGTTCTAAAATCCCGTTTAAATGCTACAATAACCGGACTGAGTATACGAAACACTCGCTTGTACCTAGATTACATGAGGTTACTAATAGATATGCAGATGTGGCAGATCTATTTAACTGCACGGAAGGTAGGTACAAGAGCGTTATATTATCAAATATTTTCAATCAATATTAATTTTATTTGTATTATAGATTTTTGCATATTATCCCATCTCTGGTGTCATTTCTATTTCAAACGCCACAATTATCTGTTATAATCTTTATTTACTGTTTCTAATATGTTTCCTATGATTTTGTGACATGTGTGCTTATGGTATATTTATACCGTTGATATTAATTAAATAAATAACTGAACAGAAAGAAACTCTCCAACTAACGAAAAGTTATAAGAGTAAAATAATAAAACAAGTCAAAATTAATCACCATACTAGCAAGCCACTGCTGATTACATATGGAGTTCCACAAGGAAGCTAACTAGGGCCCGTTGTGTTCACTATTTACATAAATGAACTCTACAGTATGGAAATAGATGGAGAAATAGTTAGTTAAAACATAATTGCCTACATCTTGATAGCTGAATAAAATAAATCAGACATTTCCAAAAATAATGTGAAAGTTCATTTTTATATTCTGCTTTACTTTCAATTTTAATGTTGTTCATGTTGCAGCGTCTAGCCTACACGAATTCTCAGAGTGTAATATAATTCAGCAGTACAGTACTATAATATTAGTAAGCACAACGAGTATCTACTATCGCCACACGAAATAAAGGAAACACTGACTTTCACTTCAATTCCCACATGACAAAGTTAGGCGTCCATATTTTCAAACAGCTTCGCACGGAGGACCTTGACTGGCCGTCTAACCGTAGAAATGACGTAACCCACTGCACATTCGCAAGGTAGACTAAGCCATAGGGGAAGGTCTTGTACCTTTAATACAATTTGAACATTTTGCTCTGTAGCACTTATTGTGTTCACTGAAGGTAAAAGTTAACGGTAGGCACATGAATATACTATTTTTGTATTTCCATAAGCGATAACAAATTAATTGAAAGCGTAATAATCATTTGCCCAGCCACTATTGCAATCACATATCCTTTTTGGCTTGACTTCATTCTTAATGTATAAATTTATCTCTACATTTTATGTGTAAGTTATTTGTCAGTTACAAATAAATAAAAAAAAAAAAAAATAAGTATCATCGACCAACAGTTTCAAGGTACACCAATGGTGTGGTACCTACCTTGGAACATACCATGTTATGCTTTAAAATAAGGTACTGCTGAAAACCAGTTGCATTCCAGGAGAAATCCTGAATTGTAACCAAAATTTAAAAATATGTATGCTAAAGGAATATATAAACGCAAAAAAATCAGCCACGGGTTTTGATTTATGTAAGAAAAAAACATTTCCAAAAAGGGTGTTTTATTTTATTTTGCGAAGTTCAGACAAACATTTAAATGTTTTACAATCATTTTCTAAAGAATTTATTTTGCAACACTATACAATAATACCAGATCCGAAAAGGTGTCCATAAGAAGAGATTTCGTACTTTAAAACAGTTTTTACAGACTTCGTGTTTGTAAAAAGAATTATTGGATTCATAAAAATGCTCGATTATTTCGACGATTCCGAAGAACAATGTCAGATGTGCGATTTTGTAGTTTTGCAGTAGAGGTGTTGAAAGTTTCGTTTGCTTCTGCGTTTTTACTGTTTTTGAGATCAAAAAAGTTAGTGTTGTTTTTATAGTTGGCATTTAATTCATGAAAAATTCCGAAAATACAGACTTTTAAATCAACAAAATAATGATTTTTAATTTTTAGATATAATTTGCAGATCCGATCTTGTTCTTCGGGACCGTCAATTTCAAAGGCCAGTAGTAATGCTGCGCGTAAGACGTATTTTTTTTTAATTGCGAAAATCTTGAATCCGTTTCAATGTAAAACGTATTCTAGGTACAGCACTTTCCTCTACATCCGAACATTACCGGCACGGGTACACTGCGGTTTTACCATTGATGGAGTTGCTGGTAGGAGTGCCGGTGCTGGTAGGAGTGCCGGTGGCTGGTGGCAATGCCGCTACGGGAGGAGGTGAAGGGGACACGAGGTGATGATGGTGTCGGAAGTGTCGACAGTGGGCGGATATCAGAATATTATTTAGTTTTGCCGGCGTTTTGCGAAACGAACGCAGCGAACCGACTAAATGCGCATTGCATTGACAACGACTTTCGTATTATTATTTTGATGTGACTTTTTGGCAGATAAACTGATTTTTTTAACATTCCCTACAAATGGAAAATAATTCTCTTCAGGAAAAGATGACATTTGGGGATGCCATAAATATGAAGCGTATTTTTAGAAAAGAAGGAGAGGAAGATCTGAGAAGGAAAAAGAGAAGGAAATGATGGGTGGTTAGGAATCTATAATCTATCTATCCCTCCCACTGCGGTGCAAGGCGATGTTCCGAGAGAATCCTGCTGGAGAGGTCAAAACGTCTCCCTAATCCAATCTCTCTCGATCCGGCCTGCCACGCAGTTGGTGGGCAGACGCATCCTATATACCCGGGCACCCCTGCTAAGTCACCAAACACAGCCAACCACTTAGGGTGACCTATGGCAGAGGTGTTGGTTATCCAATAAAAAGGGTGCCCGGGGCGGCGGTACCATAACCGCTTCCCAAATTGAAATAATGCAAATCGGGGATCTGAGAGAGACTGAGATATTTGGTTGGGTTCCATGCCAACTGAGAATAAATTCAACTCAATACCTCTTTAAAATCTATGAAAAAAAAAACATTTTAAATAGCCCATAACTCGCCCTAAAGCCTATTTAACCAATTTTTAATTTATTTTTTTATCACTCTTAATGACTTTTCTGAGTTGCTTTCATTCTGAGTTGTCGGGTCACCATTTGGTTGGTAGCCGAAAACTTACTTTTTTCAAAACAAAAAACATATACGAAAAAACCCAAAAGAGAGACAATTCTTTCCTGAAATAGAAACTCTCCCAATGAAAATCCTTTATGGTATGAAAAACGCAAAAAAATAGAAGAAAGGTTACGGCACGCCACATCTAGGCAACATTGTTAATTACATAGATACAAGCGAAGAGCACAAGGAGGAATCGTAAATTGTGTTGACACTAAACAACGAGCCCACTAAGTTTTAGGGCTATATTCATCCTCAATATTGGCTTATATTATATGCCAGAGGAAATGACCAACATTTCATATTTGGAAGTTTTTAGGAGAGCCAAGAACTGTTATTTTGCCAGATTCATACATTGTATTACATATGGTTTTATATGTTCATGGCCAAAAGTATTAGTGTTTTATTTTTGGGGTATTATGCCGTTTTGCGCTACCTCCTTCCTTAGCCAACTTTTCAGACAGCGTTACAGAGTCCATCATCAGGGTAGATGTGTAATTCCAGCCAGTTCAGTTCCAATCGCCAGCTCCAATCCTCGACGAGCTGGTATTACAGTATAATTAAAAATGGTTTTCTGCGTTTAGTTTTGGTGTAGCCGTCAATTACAGGATACCAAGAACTGTAATTGACGAATGTTTGAATTGAATTATGTAACTGAGCTTAGCCCCGTAGTCTCTATTAATATTAATGGGATTTTTGTGAATTTCAATTGCCTCCGTAATTAGATGTGCTGTGTGTGATTTGGTCTTCCCAGGATTTCAGGAACAAGTTCCGGAACAAATTAGCAAAACATTTATTAAAATTCAATTTTTTGAGAAAAACTCTATAAAAAATAATTAAATAACTCTAAAAAACTCTATAAAAACTCCAAAGAAATAATTAATTATTTCTTTGAATGATTGTTTCCAATAAAAAGAGTAGTTGCCTATAATATGGAAAAAGAACTAGTTGAAGATAATATTAATGATTCTAAATATTTGAAATATGAGATTGACAAATATGACGGTTTGACAGAAGGTGGCAATAGCGAAATTGGAAAACGCGCACGTCCCGGTTAGACGAGAGGTCTGGGTTCGAGTCCCAGTTGCGACCATTGTTTTTTTTCTGTTTTTCTGTGTCTTGTTTTCTTTCATATTTTAATTTAGATTATAAGTGTTATCTTCTTCTTCAATGATTTATTAAAATCTTTAAGAATCAGGCAAAAAACATTTTTTGGCTCTCTTAAAATAATTCCAAGTACAAGACACGCCTACACGCCTTTTGGTCATCAGACCGACGATATGTAGGAGTGGAAAACGAAGGTAGCATGGAAAACAAAACCGAGCATAGCATTTAGACATCGATATCCATTTTAGTATACCGCGGTTTAACATAAAGAATGAGCTATCATTTTCCCTACCGATAAGCAGCAATACAGACACCACCTAGCGGCAAAGTTCAAAAACCACCCTAATTTCCTTCTCAAGCCTCCGAAGACTTCTTCAATATGATCACTCGGACTGCAGCCATTTATATCCAGCGAGAAAACAATACTTATTATAAATGGAAACGGGATAATTTTCCGTCAGAACCGCCCCGAATGGCCGGGCGAGAAACCCGCAGGATATAATTTTCATGAACGAACACAGTTTCGGGTCTGCATTTTACATAATTAAACCATTGGGAACGAAGGAAATGGAATTACTCTCTCGTAATTTACATATTATAAATTAGACTTATTGTGTTCTCTTTTATAAATACAAACGGTTATGTCTTCTGGGGCATACAATTGGCAGCACTTAAAAAAGACCGAAGGAAACCTATTTGCTTCATAAAACAATAATTTTCTTTTGTATTAAATACTTCACTCTACGTATTGTAGGGGGGAAAAGGACCAGAACAATGCCTTAAAACTTCATTAATTTCAAAAGAAACCATAAACCTTGTATTTTTATGCGAATAATAATGCGTACCTACTAGAAATCTTAGGTTTTATAGCTTCTTGTGAAAAAATAATCAATCACGTTAACCTTTACGTGCCTTCAGATAAAAAAATCAACCGGAGGGGTCACCAAGGGCCCCCGTATCTCGCGGAGTGATCGTGTTTCTCAATCTCTTTTCAGTAACACTAAGGCCTCGATGACATTGAGCGAGTTTACAAGCTACTATCTGGGAAATTCACTATCTGTTAGTAAACTCGCTCAGTGTAATCGTTTTACCTACATGCTAACTAGCAGATTGTAGACAATCTACGCAAAAAGTTGAAAGGTGGTCAATTTTACTACTCGCTAATCGCTCAAGATGGCGGCCTACCAACGGCTGATTTCGTAACTGTCAGAATTAGTTCGCGCGGGAGCCGTAATTCTCGCTAGGGGCTAGCTGCGAGATCAAGTTTTTTAGAAAATGTCGACCGAATTGGTTCGCGCGAGAGTCGTTATTTTAGCTGCTAATGAGCGAGTAGACAGTTTTGTGTGTCATCATGACAATCTCACTTACCGATTAGTAGCTTGTAAACTCGCTCTATGTAATCGAGGCTTTAGATGCTTTTGTACTACCGCTTTAACCGGACAACGCCCATCTTTGCCCAGCAGTCAATCATTAGATAATGCAAAAAATAAAAGAGATATTACAAAGTTGGGCTTAATTCAGTACTATTATTGTAGTAATTCCAATAAAATGCGCTTTCTACATCCGCATAGGGGGGGGGGATTAATTTAAAGGGATATTAAATAATATATATATATATATATATATATATATATATATATATATATATATATATATATATATATATATTATTAAATATCTTAAAAAACAGTAACAGAGTATATTTAAATGTAGCGATTACCTTTTTGCTTATGACGGCAGTACAAAGTATGTTGTGTAAAAAACAACTTAAATATCGTACAAAACTCTTGTTTGGGGATGTATATTATTCCCATTCGGTGCGAGAGGGTTAATAGATAATCCATAACAATGCTAAGATATAAAAAAAGATATAAGTTAGTTGTGATAACGTCACATCTGCCCGGAGCCAGTAAAACATGGTAATTCAATAAATTAAATGGCAAATAAATTCCTGATAAAACGAAGATCAGATAATAAAACACGGGAAACGTTGGAATGCAGAAAATGCACAAAAAGGACGCATTATATGGGAATTCTTAAAGTGCACATTGAGGTTGGTTCCCGCAGCAGCTCAATTTGCAGTAAACCAGGGAATTTCACAAGGGTGCTTCTAAAAACATTGCTCGGCAGTAAATTTAGTTAGCAATGTTTAGCTTCGAAATAAGTGCTGTGTGATATTTAACTACTCGGACCCATAAGCTTGTGTAAACGCCGATGTAACATTTCTGGACACATATGATGTATGAGGCGTACCTGAGTTATAGACAGAGAAATAAAAAGGTAACGGTTGCAACTGGGACTCGAACCCAGATCTTCTAATCGTATCCAGGCTGGCGTCCCTATTAAGTAAGCCACAATACGTAGTAAATTTTATCAATCCCATTATTGATTTTATAACCATTTTTGAATTACTAACATTATCTTATGTTTTGCCTTATTTCCCTAATGTTTTGACTGTCATGATTTTGGTGTGGTTGCAAAGTTTTACCCGAATACTTTTACAATCTAGACGTCCCTGATGGTGTCTTTGCTAAATTGTCAACTTTATTTATACGAGATATCTTTTGACTTTTTTATATAATGAGAAAGAATGAATATTATCGGAAGATGGGTGAGAAACACAAAAGCCTATCTACAAAAAAATCAAATGTTCAGGAGAGCAGAAAAAAATTTCGTACGGAGTGTTTGTCAATTGTTTTAACTTCTTTTCAAAAATAGATTAATTGATATTGAGTTCTAAATTCCATTCATAAGAATGACATCCCCTCTTTTAAATGGAATGAATTTTTGTTGTTAACTTTGAGTAAATGCTGTTTTTTTTTTCAAATTTCAAATGGATATAAATACCCTTTTACGTTTTGGGTTACAAAGCGTTTTCAGTTTTTGTGATTGCACGAAGACATATTTTTTAATTTTTTTAATATTTCAAAACTAAATCAATAATCAATTGTATAGCTTAACCAACAACTAGTTAAAAAGGATAAAACCAATGATTTGACTATAAATTATTGCGATGCGCTGCAGCCGCGTGATAAGGTTGTCTGTTGGTCACAAAAATGTAAGTGCGCGATATTTGTTTCCAACCTTTAACGAGACACCGCATAGCATCTGAAAAAAGTAAGAGATTGTGTTTCTATATACATTTGCAAATAATGACATACGTTCTAGATTATTTCACTACCTCTAGTAGTGCTTGGGGAGATGCGTCTTTGTGTTGCGAATAGAATCGATTATATTTTATCTCTCCATACTTAACTCAAAAAAATTCATTTGTAATCTTCGTATCATAAATTTCCAACATTATAATAAAATTCTTTGAATTGCAGCAATTAAAATGGTAAACGCGCGTGCAGGTGTTTCTGATGGAATGAGTTGAATATAAATGGATTTCGAAACACGGTACTCTCGATTAAATGTAGTTTTCTGGCTTGTATGTCGCTTTTAATTATAAAGTTTGATGAATGCAAAATCATTGTACCAATTCAGTAGTACTCGAAAGAGACAAACTAAATCGGGGTGATGAAAATTGCTTTGCGCCAAAAATAACTCTTACCCCTTTGAATGGCAGGAGACCACATTTGTCCCAACTCACATGCGTTTCATGTAAATCGCTGTAACTCCCTTACTACCAAAGTGAAAAATATGTCGTAAACGGTTTTAGAAAGGCAAAACATCACGCTTCATATGTCTAATCTAAAAAATAACCAGCCTAAAAGTAAAATGTACATCTTTATTAAACCAAAGTTTTGAAGCGCA
Source organism: Glyphotaelius pellucidus (assembly GCA_936435175.1). NCBI lineage: Eukaryota > Metazoa > Arthropoda > Insecta > Trichoptera > Limnephilidae > Glyphotaelius > Glyphotaelius pellucidus. The sequence continues at coordinate 8,010,167 of OW386543.1, read as the reverse complement.
ATTTAAAAAAAAAAAATTGAAACTTTGAGAATTTTTTATTAATTATTTTCGTATTAAAAGATAAAAAAATGAGGTGACGAAAACGTTTTCAATACATTTGTCTAATAAAATATGTATGTGTTTTTTTTTTCGTTATTTTTTTTAGCCATTTTAAAAACTCTTTTATGTTTGCGTTAAAAATTTTATATTTGTAAAATTATGGGTTTATTTTGAATTATAAAATTTGAAAGCGTATTTTATCACCTTTCAAAAACTGTTTTTAGTTTTGGGATGTCATCAGAAATATTCCATTTATTTGCATTTTATTGTAAGGCGGAAATATTTTGACCATCTGAAAAATACGCCGAAATTCTGAAGGGTTAAGTGAATGGGGATCAGGAGGCAATTTTATTTTCAATATTTATTTCAGACAGAAGGAAGTTACATCAAATTTACAAGCTTATGAATTCGAAGGTTCCTGCCTATCTGTTCGACAGACTGCAGTGCTCCCGTGACTTTAAGACAGTACACGCCAAAGAGACCATTTACTCGCTCTCCCCAGACATAAAATTGCTGTGTTTGAGGGTAGTTTCAGCTATCACCATCAAAACTTTAGAATGAAATACTACTCTCTATTCGAGTATCGACGTCGTTACAGTGCTTCAAGAAGCTCTGCAGGGAATGGTTGCTGACTGAACAGCCAACCGCACAACATCACAATAATTGATAGAATTTACAGTTAAAGGGATACCTACTTCTATTTGTGATTATATTATTTAATTTGAATTTTGGTAAATATATTTTTTTTGTTACTGACAATGCACAAAGAGGGGTATTATAATTTTGACATGTCTGTGTGTCTGTCTGTGGCATCGTAGCTCCTAAAATATGTACTTTTGTTTTTAAATAGGTTTTCTATTTCAACAACTTACTGTAAAATATGGAACAAACCACTACTTGGGTGTTAAAATAAAATTGATGTGATATGACATGTTATTTTTGAAGATAATATCTATACAATTGCCACGCTGAAACGGTAATTATATGAAATTCCCTCGATAGAAAAAATCGCTAAGATGGTCCGAAAATTATTATAACACGTTTTTTCGGTTACTTTACAAGTTATATGTGTGGAAAAATTTAGTGTTTCATTAAATACTATTTAAGGGGGGGAAGGTTTTAATTTTTTTTCTAAACATTTTTCTAAACATGTCGAGAGTATTGTGTCAAAATTTCAAGTAAATCGGAGCAAAACTAACGAAGATACAGCATTTTAAAATAACAAATTCACCGAAAATTTTAGCAAAAATCGCATTTTTGACTTTAACATGTTGCAAAAAACAAAAACAAAAAATGCTTCGTCACTACCTGGGGGGAAAACATATCATCTTTTAAACTCATTTCGATTTTTTGTTTTAAATGATTTGTTAAAGAGTTATGATGTTCACCGCATAGCACCTTTTTTTTCGAGGCGCTTTCGGAGATTCGCTCTCACGGACTTATTTATAAATATTTTTAATAATTTTTTTTTTCAAAGATACTTCAGATGTTATCCTATAACGTGAATATAAAAGAAATAAGCCAACATTATTCATACCTCCAAAAAAAAATCATGAAAATATGCCTTTTTCGCCTTTAAAACCTTACCCCCCCCCCCCCCCCCCCCCTTAAGACATTTCCGACGAGATTTTTGCTCCATTTTTAAAAAGTCGTGTTTTATTTAACATTTGCACAATTAACGCATAAATATTATCGTTTTTAATTTTAGCACGCTCCCTCTAACTTTCATATTTACATATATCCCCTTTTTCTTCTTTTCGAGCATTTACCACCGGGCCTTAAACTCTTGTAGCCATTTTCTATTTGATAAACTGCCTGTAGATTCAGCTAGGAATTATTCATTATTGTTTCGTATAATATATAAAAAATATCGTTTGAAGTATTTCCAGGTGAATCATAATAACAGGTTGAGACCGATAAAGCGATGACGTAAAATCACAACGCTTCGATAACAGTGTTTTGGCGAGATACCGCCGGTTATTGAATGATTATCGAGACCAAATGCCTATTACGTCTACGTGGGTCTATATTATATCGAGATCCTGAAAAGGTATCAAACAATATAATTTCTTTGCGCGTAGGTACGTACTTACACTTGTACGTACGAGAGTGACATTTTTAAAATTGGAACCTATTGTATGCGTTAAGAAAATTATCAAATTAACAAAAGAATCTCTCCAAAACCAGAATAGGGATTAAGTACCTACCTATAATAATATTTTACCGGAACGTTTTTTTGGGAGGCGGATATGGGTACCGCCGGAATCATTTATTGGATAACCAACACCTCTGCCGTAGGTCACTCCAAGTGGTTGGCTTTGTTTGATGAGTTAGTAGGAGTGCCCGGATTCACGGGTGAGGTTTAACCAGATCTTGGCGATAGATGTGTCTGACCACCAACGTGGTAAGCCGGATCGGGAGAGACTGGTTGAGGGAGACCTTTTGATCTCGGAACATCGCCTTAAAGCAGTGGGAGGGATAGATTTATATGTCCCGTCACTCCTGGACCACCTCTAAACACCCAGATTCTTACTCATCAATCATACCTTTTTTCATCGCAGAACTTCCTCTCCTTCCTTTCCTTAAAAGACCCTCATTTATTGTAGACATTTATTATTTTATATTATTCTTATGGATTCTGTTTAAACAAAATTTCTCAGCTTTCATCTTGGCAACCAATACCCTCTGACGGGTTACTAGAATATCAGTTTTTTAAGGGTCCCAACTGCTCCCAACCGTCTGGAATCAGTGATACAATCAATGGGGGTATGTCTAGAGTCCGAACAGAGGAGGGAGTGGAAGGAGATGGATGAGAAGTACCTGGCTATTCAGATCCGGTCACGAAACACTAATCTAAAGCCGTTTCTTATTATCGATTATCTTCCACTCTGGACCGTGCAGCAAATATAGGTACCTACCTACTATGTATCATTTTTAATTGTTAATTAATTGTGAAACAACGCAGATTAATTAAATAAAATTCACTTGCGCACACCAAAATTGAACCTAGGAGGTTTTTCTTGAACCCGTTATGCTTAGTTCACACTGAGCTATATATCTGCGAGCAGATATCTGTTGATTCCACAAGGAGCGCTTATCTTTTGTCCTTTCACACGAGGCTATCAAATATTTCTTCCTGTGGAAGGAGAGGGGGCCAGTCGAATTAGGGAGCGGCAACGGAACGCATATTTTTTGTACTGAAATCTGTCAACTTGACATCTGCCATCCACGGGTCAGGATGGCAGATAGGCAGCTCCGTAATTACTTGCTCAACGTGACTCTTGTGCCCTTGAGGTGATTTAATTACTAAACAGCACATATAAATACTTTTAATGTCTAAGTAAGATCTTTAGTCTATTTCAGAGTCTCTGAAGGTGGAGGAAAATTAAACTAGTATTTGCTAACACGCTGACTTCACTCCCACTTATACAGATATTTCTCCATAATCTACAACAACAGTAATAATAATAATCCAATTAATAATAGAGCCTAGGGGATGTATGGCAAGGATATCTGACTAATTAAAAAGCTTAATTGGAATCAGATGGCAAAATCAGATGGTGGTACAACGGAGTATCGCTAAACTGAAGATTCAGAAAAATGGCGAGGAGTCCCTCAAGGATGTGCGCTACATCCACTAGTATTTAATTAATACTGTTTTGTGGAAGCCGGAGACGATTGTCACAAATGAGCGACAATCGAAGGTGAAGTAATAAATGCACTCATGTTTGCGGATGACACTTTTCTCATAAGTGAAAATATTATAGAACTCTTCGATATAGTAGACCACGCTAGTAGTATAATGAGTGACGATAACATATTTTACCTGGTAGAAAGAGTCAATAAGGTCAATAGTAGAAATGGACGGATGTGAGTTTTTTAATATTATTTTTGTAATGCGATTGTGCACCGTACTTTTTCGCGGTGTGCCTGATAACCATAGCGCATATTTTCCAGAATGCGCGGGAGTTTAGACAGAAAGCTAAATGAATAAGGTTGATGAAGCTATAGTGATGTGAATATTTTGAAGAACACTAAATATATCAGAAACAGGCCCACAAACGAGCAAATTCTACGGATAGTAAAAGAGCTGTATCCGAAAAGAAAAATGGCATTCTTCGGACACATACCACAAAGCAACAAGTGTAACATACTAAATTTGCTCATTAAATAGAAAGAAGGGTGCGAGAAGGAAATTCATTCAAAAATCACAGTCGGGAAGACGCATTTAGATCACCAGAAGAAAATGAAATCTTATAACAATTATGCTTGCATCAGTTGATACACCGAACATTTGTTCCAAATTAACATTAACACGACATCGAGAAAATCAAGATTTTAATTTCTCTCCTTCGCGAAAATTAAAAAAATAATTATAATACTACAAGTACACTGCCCCAATAATGAAGTAAACATGTTTAATAACCCAATTGAACACTTTAAATTAGTTATACCGTCAATCATATCAAACTGATAATGTGATGATGCCCTTTAAAGGCAGTACCAAATCAGTGTCATTAATACAGATGCCAGTAATAAATTGCTATGTAGGTACTTTGTATTCTAATCGTTCAACTCGATATAATTTACTATTAAACATCCATAAATGTAAGTTTTGGGCATCATGCCTGTTCTACGAACTTAAATGAAATAATTAAAAAATAATAATAAATTTGTCTTTCCGGAATTCTACACCCTTTGTATCCAACAAAACGTAATTATTCTGCACTGTATCCCTGCTGCCAGTGGCGCGCGTTACCGATTGCTTCCCACTAGTGCCGCACGCCACTGTCGCGTGAACAAAGATGGCGTCTCTTTAATAATAGTCTCATTAATAAAGTAAAGGAGTTGGTGTAACTTACCTCACTGAAGAACTCGTCCATGAAGCCGTCCCGCCCCTCCACGTTGACGGCCACATCGTCGGGACCAACGTCATCCTCGTCACTCTGCGCCTGTACACACAAATTAAACAAGTTAATAAGACGTCCATTAGGGGCCATCCATATTACGTCACACCTTAAAGGGAGGGGGAGGGAGGGAGTAGAGAAATGTGACATTGTGTGGCAAGGGGTGGTCATCAGCTCTGTGACGTCACATGTAAAAATCTGAATTTTGATTATTTTTAGATGTACAATTGCAAAATATGTGACGTCACTCTAGGCGGAAGGGAGTCTCAGAAATGTGACAGGGAAGGGGGGGAGGTCAAAAAAATCATGAAATTCGTGTGACTAATTTATGGACGGCCCCTTATGCCTGCTGTGGAAAATGACGCCAGAAGAAGAGCCGGATGGATTGTCTGAAAATGCGCGGGTAAATCGCGCCCAAACCAAAAAAAAAGTAAACATTTTTTCGGTTTGTGTCAGATTATTTAACATCTGGGGAAACTTTAACCATACCATACTGATTAGAAAACTTAATAATACAGGAATTAAAAATAAATGTCTGCCACGTTAAACAAATTATTTACTTGATCGCAGGCAATACATAAAAATTGGTGCTGATATTCTACGCTGGTGATTATGTAAACCAGAATCTGTGAGACATAGGATTCCACAAGGAACAGTTATCGGTCCTAATTTATATTAATGGCATCTATGCAGCATTAGTTTTACGGGAAAACTATACTCATGTGATGATGGTACCGCAATCACATTTCATGGTAAATCCTGGAACAAAGTCCTTGAAAATGCAAATAATTGTACATCCATTGTCAAAGAATGGCTCAACCAAAACCTTCTAACCCCGAACTGTGAAAAAATCTAATTATATTCCATTCCATAATACCAAAAGGGCGGCAAATAAAAGGTTTCACGATAATGCTCTACCTGAATAGAAATGCATTCGGGGAAATACAGCCAAATCAAATGGACAAATCACGTAGAAAAGCTTAGTAAACTTAGATATTTACGGATTTCACTGTACATTTTCTACAAAAGTTTGAATATATATTTAAATAAAAGCAATATGCACATGATTAAATTTTAACTGCTTCATAAAAAAAAACAATTATATCTACGTACTGGCTACGTGGGATTTTTTGATATCGTACATATGAATATTATATTTGTTTTTTTTTTATCTTTTATCTCAATATTTTTTTGTTATTTATTTTTATTTACTGTTCACAAAAAAAACCTTGATCCCCAGATTCCTACCCACCCCTCATACCTTTTTCCTTCCCAGAACTTCCTCTCCTTCATTTCCCTACAATGATCCTCCACATAGCATCCCCAAAGATGACACAGGCCCTGAGGGATTTTTTTCCTCACAGCCTCCTGTGCGGAGCTAACGTACAAAAAATGGTATAAAGCAAGGATAAAACCATGATAACTATCACCTTGCGAGATAGAAAGCCTAATGATAATGAGTGAATTAGGTTAGGAGCCATCCGACATGTTAGTAGCCCCAGAGAGAGATTTACGAATGTTCCTTTTCACATGTCATGTGTGAAAACAAAAAAATACAGAAGATAAAGAACGATGACATCACATACAACCTCTCTATGGGAGTACTATATCATCACAATCTCCACACTCGACCAGGACTATGCTGGGCAAACAACTAGACTAGAAGATGACTATTGGAAAGAAACAGATGTTGCCCACGAAGGAGTTGGAGGAGGCGTAAAGTGAACTGATGGCTACAGACAGGCGAGAGCCCTCAATAATAGGCAAAGCAATGGAGTCCTTAAGGGCTGAGCAGAACGCCAAGGCATCGAAAGGTATCAAGGTGTAAACCATAAATAAATAATACTTAATTAAATTTGACTTTTCCATTTGGTCCAAACCCATTGGAAAATTCATCCAAGCAAATCAGAATAATTAGTTGCATACAAATGTATATTTAAACCCAATTTATGCAGACTGTCTGTTTGATTATAATCTCCATGTAATTTGTCAAATGAGGATTAGTTGACTGATTACAGATTCTACAGAATAATCTTGAATGTAAATGTATTTATGTACAATAAAAAAAACCTTGGACTTACTTACTCACAAATAAAATCAGAAAAAAATCTTAATTCCAAGCAGTACAGCCAACAACTGAAAAAGGCAAAGAAAATATTTTCATCTAGCAACATTTTTTTTTTGTTAAATTACAAATTGCATAATAAATGTTATTTTAGCCTAATTTTATCTACATATGTTATCATTAGATTAAAAGCTGATTTTGTTTATTTGACAACCTTTAAAGAATGACTAGATAATGTATATCAACAAGTGGATACTGAATACAGAATGCACTGTTTCTTTGATTTCAAGGAAATATCATCTTCCACAACATCATTAAAGACAAGCAATCGTGATAGGTATGTTTCTTAATCTTTCAAATTATTTGAATATGTCTGCGTTCAAACACAAGAGAAAAAACTCAAACATTATTTACTACGGAGGAGGCAAAATTTTTAGATATGCAGTTATTAGTGTGTATTCTTGTACTTATCATTCACAGATAAAATCATGTGATTTTTAAACAAACAATCTCTCATACATGTTATCAGTATGATTTATTTTTAGTGAATTCCTAAGATTCTATTAATCATTTTTTACGATGGTATGACTCGCTCTATCTTCTTATCTTAAAGATATGTATGTTGTGTATAAAAGTGATCAATATGGAACACGGTGAAATAACAAACCTCAACAATTTGTAGGTCAGTGTTGGCCTATTCGGTAGACTTTTTAAATAGAATTTGGACTGATACTACATGAAAGTCCATCTCTGCATGTGTTAGATAATAAACTACCCCAATATGAATACGGGCTACAACAATATGAATATGGACTACCTCATTAGTATTTGAAAGCCCTACCTCGGTAACGGAAGCAATCAAACATCAGATTGGGTAGATCAGGTCAGAGCTAACATGGACTGCCTTAATACTATTTATAACACCTATTATATAAGTAATTTAACTTAAAGCCTATGTACCTACCTCAATACTATTAGATAGACCTATTTCTCTACACCAGATCAAAGTAAAAATGGACTATCTCAATACCATTAGATAGACCTAGTTCTGTATGTCGGGTCAAAGTGGAAACGGACTATCTCAATACTATTAGATAGACCTATGTCTGTATGTCAAAGTGAAAATGGACTACCTCAATGCTATTAGATAGCCCTATTTCCGTATGTCAGCAAGCAAACCTTATTGGGTGGGCCCACAATTTAATCACATTATAGACAAGGAACATCAATAGTACTTGAAAGACCTGTATTTGAGGACCTAAAATTATGTAAGCGATCAAATTGTGTATTGAAATTTGATTGTGTTGTCAAGAATCAAGGATAGAAGGAAAAAATATACAGAGAAAGTCTAAGACAGACATTTTCCAGTAGTGAAGTCAAGAATTAAGTCTTTCTTAGAGGTGTTGGCTGTTGGCAAAGAAAAAATTAAAATTTCTATATGGACAACTACCTACCCCGTTCTTAAAAATCAAGAGAGATGAGAAGGATCGAGAAAGTAAAAGATATACCTATCCAGTTTATTTAGAGAAGTGCGAGTCTCAGCTTATATTTGAATATGTTGGACTCAAGCAAATTCATAAAAGAATATTCTGTAGGGTCAGAAATTGGAATTTGGATACCCCTCTTGATTTATTAGTTTTAAAATAAATATTTGCAAAATATCAAATTAAAATCAATATACATATTTATATCATTTCCTCTGGTCTCCTGGAATCAAAAATATGTTAAATGTATGTATATAAGTATCCAATTTTTATCATGAGTTTTAAAAAATACAAAAAGAATTGATTGAGATAGATAAGTATCAATAATGATATAGAGCCCAAACAGTGTTGTTTATCTCTAAAATGACAGTTCCATAAATTCCATGAGTCATATAAAATGACAGTTATTTCATCATGTAAATAACACAAAAAAAGGGAAAGCTTGGTACTTAAATGTAATATTACTTTATTTGGTGGATGAAAAAAAAATTAAATTAGATAACTTTATAAAAAAATGACATAAAAAATCAGTTGTCAGATGATTGTTAAGGATTATTTATTTATTGACAATGTTTGAAAACACCTTTCTGCCTGTCAAACTCTTTATTTTCAAACCTGCCATCAATCTTCAAATTATTGTATGGAAGGGTGGAATTCGTGACATACCTATAATATGAAACCTAATATCTAACTTTCTCCAAGTGGGGATTTTACAGATAAAGGGTAACAGTTTATTTAGTTTTAAATAGAAAATGATCAATAATAATAGAGGGGTGGGGCAGAAGCGATTTTTAATCTAATGTCAAAGAGAAAATAACGAAGAAAATTGTACAATGACTTATCGCATAGACTTAACCTAAGTCAGCATACTGGATATGAAAATAAAACGTTAGCAACTCTAGATAACTGACAGCTTATTTAAACACGGTGCCCCATTTGTGACCACGGTTTTATATCAATAAATGTCATTGATTAATACTGATTTCATTCAGAGGTAATGTAGAATGAAGTGACATTTGTAATACATGGAGAATAGGACTTACCGCCCGCAGCGCGTCTAATCTATCCTTCGTCATCTTTTACCGAATAAGATCACACACCGCGAAAACGTTTTTCTTTATAACACAATCCCATTCACAAGATTTTCCATCGAACGGCACTAAACTAAGTACACGGCCACTACGCTCGCAAAAATCGATAGGCTTCTTCAGACTTTGACTACTCTGCAGTGGTGCAGATGGCGCTGCGCATGCTCCAGTGACGTCAAACCCGGTCGGTAACATCACTGACTTCTGTATTGTATTAATTTTTAATTTTGGAGTTATTTAATTAATTTGACTTCAGGAAAATTTCAGAATATCAAATTATAATTGATTTTATAATTTTTGGAGTACGAAAAATAATTATTTGTAAAATACTATTTTTTTTATGAATACAGACACTATTTTGGTAGCCGTTAACCGTCCTCATGCGTCCTCTCACCTTCCTATCAAGGAAGACGCCATTGTGAACCGTAACGACTCTTGGGGGCTCTGTATAAAATCGCCTATTTTCGCTCCAATCCTCAGTGTTTACGTAATTTTATTAAGGTATTGTCAAATGCTTATTTCATTTTACAAAACATCTTACTTATTTGTGGGCTACGACATGTATTTATTCTAATATTTGATTTTTAATACGGCACTTTTGTACGAAATTCCTATGAGACATTTTAGAGCGCCATTTCAATAGAATTTCAATCGCCTGTTATCCCGGTTTTGCCGTTACAACTTCAAAATATTGAAGAGTTTATGAAGTATTTTGTTTTTACTGTCTTTTGTTTTTACATTGTTTTGCGTAAGAGTTATAACCTTCCATATAGTGCAATGCTTAGTCATTCTTCTAGAAGTCCTTGGAATTAATTTGTCATCTTGTATCTTCTTTTTTAGACGTTTCAAATAATCCCAACACAATGGCAGAACCTGATATGCCCAACTTCAAGTGTGTGCTAGTTGGAGACGGTGGTACCGGAAAAACTACGTTCGTGAAGAGGCATCTCACAGGCGAGTTCGAAAAGAAGTACGTCGCAACCCTCGGAGTGGAAGTCCACCCCCTGGTGTTCCATACCAACAGAGGACCCATCAGATTCAACGTCTGGGATACGGCCGGCCAGGAAAAGTTCGGCGGTTTACGTGATGGTTATTACATCCAAGGACATTGTGCTATCCTCATGTTTGATGTTACTTCAAGAGTGACATATAAGAATGTGCCCAACTGGCACAGAGATCTCGTCAGAGTTTGTGAAAATATCCCAATTGTTTTGTGCGGAAATAAAGTCGATATTAAAGACAGAAAAGTTAAAGCCAAAGCCATAGTGTTCCACAGAAAGAAGAATTTACAGGTAAATATTATAATTTTTTGTAATAATTCTTCGAAAATGCATCTGAACGTTTTGACATTATGTGGCTTGTTTTCCTCCAGACCATACTAATATCGACGCTGGAAAGTATACATGACTAAGAGCTCGTTCACACACAGCTATAAAAGATCATCGCACGCCAAATAACGCTCTCCAGACAATCCCTTCAGACTGTTCACACCGAAGCGGCTTAAGCGCAGATCAATCATAGACAATACACATCTTATGACGTAACCGCTCCAGAGGCAATATGATAAAAGTTACGCGCCCCCCTCTCCGACGAAAACAGGAGAGGGGGTCATTGTAATTACGGAGCTGCCTACACCGGTGGATGACAGATGTCAAGTTGACAGATTTCAGTACAAAAAATGCGCATTCCATTGCCGCTCCCTAATTCAACTGACCCCCTCCTATTACAGGAAGAAATATTTGATAGCGTCGTGTGAAAGTACAAAAGATAAGCGCTCGCGGTTCAATAGGTATCTGCTCGCAGTTTTATAGCTGTGTGTGAACGAGCTTTAAAGTGCCGTATAGCAGTACGGCGCTTTATCATTATATTATACTTAAAAGGCTTAGATTGTATGCTTGCTATAATTAAATACGGAAGCAACCAGTTTCCCAACGCCTTTATTAGCAAATGTTACGATAGCAAAAAAATAAATCGCAATTCTCTATAAAAATCCAGTTACTTTTTATGCTGACTTGATATTTTATTGCTTCAATTCCTAGAATTTTTTGTGCTAAGCAATTTTATTTACACACTGTCTTTTTTCAGTACTACGACATCTCTGCCAAATCGAATTACAACTTCGAAAAACCATTCCTGTGGCTGGCAAGAAAGCTGATTGGAGACCCCAACCTGGAGTTCGTGGCCACACCAGCGCTGGTGCCTCCAGAGGTACAGATGGACCCCACCTGGCAGAGGCAGCTGGAGAAGGAGCTCAAGGAGGCGCAAGAGACTGCCCTTCCCGAAGAAGACGAAGATCTGTAAAAAATTCCAGCCTAAATATTTGCATTAAATATCCCAACACTTTGTTACTCATAGTATCAGTTACTCACCGTTGTATGTTTGCAAGATAAACAAATTTAGTCCTTTGTAACCTAATTCAATAATTTTTAGTTAGGTTTCATTTATATTCTTTTTTTGGCTCATTTATTTTTGAGACACTTTGTAATGATGACATGAGTATTATGACATCATCTTGAATCTAACAAATCTTTATCTTTTATATTAATTAGATGTTGTTCATTTTGTATGTTTTTACAAAAATGTCTATCAGTGTCCCTGCCATCTGAAGTGATCTTTCCTAAATTATTGTTATTTAATTTCATATGATTTCAAAAATTATTTTTCTCATTATAATTTGTGGATGTAATTTAATTTTTTGTTGGTTCCTGTTTTGACATTATTTGTTGAAGTTAAGTATTTACCCGAATATGAGGATTTTTTAATGGAATGTTTTTGCATTTTTCCTACAATGAATAAGACGCGTCCTGGTCAGGGCACACGGACACCTGCAAACAGTGCAGCTTTCTACTGGGAGACAGCTTGGGGCATGATTGTAGTAATGAGCAAGTTGTAAATGAACTCAGTGCTTACGTTGTGTGTGTTCTGGTCGGAGGTCTCTTTAGGTTAAAATAGACAATAAGGTCAATGTAAAATTTGTATTGGAAAGAGGAATGATGAGTAATAAATAAAACGTATTGTGTAATTTCATCTGGTGTTTTATTAATATTTCCTGGCACAGACCTGTGAAAAATCATGTACAATCTGAATTCTTGACCAATCAGTTCCAATTTTAAAAATGGCAATTAAAATAATTTTCTTTCAAAAGTATTATATATAGGTAGGTACTTTGTTGTATGTTTGAATTCTTCAAACAGACGCTTCCAATTTTAAAAATGATATTTAAATTCAAAGAGAATCCGAGTTCTGGAGCTCATTGAAACAGGGTTGCCCACAAAAGAAATTAGTATTTTTAATTATGTATTCAATAGAGAAGATAGGCCTTTTTAGTAAAGGCAGCTTTATATCGAGTTAGAGCCCTTTCACATTTACGTTTTAAAGTCAGATGCTGTAGAGATTATATGGAGCTGTTCGCACATGTCTGACATGATTAAAAAACAGATCCAGCATGTTTTGACTGAAGGATAGCCAGTGCGGCAGCCCGTTTAAAAATTTTATTGGAACTCGCTCGCTCATAGGTTTGTATGAATCACACTTGCCGGCTAGTCCTTCTGTCATTCCATTTTAAGAACGTAGGGAGGCATCCAATGTCCAGTTTTTCGTCGTCTATTTTTTAAACGGAAACAGAATACAATGAAATAAATATTAATAATGTACGGCATTATAGGATGGGGTGGTGCGCTTGATGCTTTTATTAAGCCTTTACAAAACACTCAAAAGCGCATTATTAAAGTTATGTACAATAGAACTAAAACATTCTCGACTGAGTTACTTTTCAAAGATACTAAAATATTCAACATCCGTAAATTATTTATATTGCAGACTATGAAATATGTATTTAAAAACAAAAATTGTTTCGAAAAAAATGAAAATAGAATTAGCAAAAGGACTAATAATATCTTTTACACCCCTCAAATCAATACCAAATTAATGCAAACACATAGCAGCTTTATTGGTCCTCGGACATTTAATCTTATACCAAAACACATTCAAACGACAGATAAAATATCACTACATAAAAGAATTAAAATTATGGCTTTATGGTGCAGATGTTAAAACATTTTTGCTATAAATTCTATGTTAACCTTAATACATCACTTTTCATTTTAATTCTAACTCATATAACTTTTTTATAACTTATAACTATTGTTAATTGTACTTACTGATGTATGCATTTTTGTTTATATTACCCACGCACAGGCAGTGCCTTTGTGGGTTCCCATCACCTACTTTTTACTTTACGTAGATTTAATTATTCCTAACTTTTGATTTATTTGTTTCTTATGTGTATTTTGAAATGTTTAAAATAATGGGAAAAAATAAAGATTAAAAAAAAAAAAAAAAAAATTGTGGGGCATACGTCGCCACCAAGGAACTACATGAGGATGACATCACATTGACTTTTTTCTGATCTCAATCCACACCTTCTCCGCTAAATCCTTGTGTTTTGGTAAATTATAGTTATATAAACATGGATATTTTCCCACCTCCCGAACAAATTTAACATTCAAATCATGTTCGGACACAATTTCTGTCAAACACATAATAGATGCGTATGTAACTACAGTGAAACCCTCTTAAGCGCCTGCGTACATGGAGCTACTTACAAGCTATTCGAGCCTGATGCCCGTAGCACGCGCACCGCTTGTAGGTACCCGCCATACAATTTTGCTGGTGTTCGTACACGGCGCTGCACGACGGATGTCGGGTTGAAGTCGGTAGCGCGCTACCGACGGTGCTGGTAGCGCGCTATGCTTTGCAGCATTCGTGTCTACTACTTTCGTTTGACGTTTGACAGAAATGGCGTCTGAACATGAAAGTAATGTTAGATTTGTTCTGGAAGTGGAAAAAAATGTGTGTTTATATAACTTTACATTACCAGAATACGCAAGAAAGGATTTAGTGGAGAAGGCATAGATTAATGTTGGAGAAAAAGTCATTTTTTTTTTTTTTTTTTACATTAACTCCACACAGGAGGCCCTGAGGGAAAAATAATTTCCCTCAGGGCCTATGTCATCTTTGAGGATGCTGTGTGGAGGGTGTTTTTGAGGAGAGGAAGGAGTGAACATGGGTCTTGAAGAGACCCATATTGTAGGAGGGAGGAAACACAGAGGCCGGCAAATCGTTCCACAGCCGAGCTGTTGAACTCAAGAACGAGTCGTAGAAACGACCCGTTCTCATGTGACTAATGTCAACCGTGTACAAATGTTGAGCGCGCGTTTGGCGTGTTTCCCGACTATGCACCGGTGCCGAGGGGATCAATGACGCTAGTTCCTCGGAGCATCTTCCATTGTAATACCGGTAGAACAAGGACAGCATTCCCACCTGGCGCCTGTGCTCTAAAGATTGCAATCCGTTAGTTAAATTAGGAGAATCTATCAAACGGACCGCCCGTTTCTGCACAGAGTCAAGGGTTTTTGATTTGACATCTTGTTAACTGCACGGCTGCACGTGAAAAATTATTAAGTTCAGTATAATTCGGGTAGTGCTGTGTACGGAAACCAGCTTTAAAAAGTAGTATATTTGCAGGGTACTTGTGTCACAATCATGTAATTTGTAAGTATCTCCATAAGGAGATGGAGGGCCTAAGAAGTTCTCTCTTAAGATGTTTCGTGGCTTAAGAAGTTTGGTTTTTTCGGTCCCTCGGCCCAAAATTGGCCCAATTTTTCCCACATATAAGGTTTTCCTGCTTAAGAAGTTTGTTTTTCTGGTCATTTGGAAAACTTATTAAGAGGGTTTCACTGTAGCGTAGCATGCTACCAGCATAGTTAGTAGTATGTAACTGACATCAAACACATTGTAGACACATCCCGTTGTGTGTAAACCTAGCAAAAAGTACGGCAGAAACTAAAGTCGCTTTAAGTTTCTATGTGTAGGAAATATAGTGGCCTACAATTTGTATTGTTCCAATACTATCCAACAAACCACTACACAATAAAAATGAATTTTCTACAAATATTCAGATGTTTTAGTTAAAAGCTGCAAGTAGAGGCTGAAGGAAGTTTGGAGGGGAGGATAAAATAGGAAGAGGAAGATCAAAAAGTACCAGGCTGAGTAAAGGGAATTTTTAAGGAGTTCTGGGAAGGCTTTTCCCTTCCCAGAACTCCGGGTACGAGAGGCATTTAAGATTCTGGGAGATTATGGTTAACTCATAGCGCCTCCGTACATGGAGCTACTTACAAACTATTCGAGCCTGATGCGCGTAGCACGCACGCCGCTCGTGGGTACCCGCCATACAATTTTGCTGGTGTTTGTACACGGCGCTGCGCGACGGATGTCAGGTTGAAGTCGGTAGCGCGCTAACGACGGTGCTGGTAGCGCGCTACGCGTTGTAGCATTCGTGTCTGCTACTTTCGTTTGACGTTTGACAGAAATGGCGTCTGAACATGAAAGTAATGTTAGATTTGTTCAGGAAGTGAATAAAAATGCGTGTTTACATAACTTTACATTACCAGAATACGCAAGAAAGGATTTAGTGAAGAAGGCATAGATTAATGTTGGAAAAAAAGTCATTTGACATCGTGTTTACTCCACGGCTGCACGTGAAAAATAATCAAGTTCAGTATAATTCGGGTAGTGCCGTGTACGGAAACCAGCTTTAAAAAGTAGTACATCTGCAGGGTACTTGTGGTTGTGTCACAATCACGTAGTTTGTAAGTATCTCCATGAACGGAGGGCCATAAGCCCAAAAAAAAAAAAAATCAGGTCTTAAAAAATGCTTTGAAATGTAAAATCAGATACATACTTACAAAATCTTAAAAAATGCTTTGAAATGTAAAATCTGATACATACTTACAAAATCTTAAAAAATGCTTTGAAATGTAAAATCTGATACATACTTACAAAATCTTTTTCGGATTATTTGGGAAGCGGATATGGGCACTTCTACCTCAGGAACCATTTATTGGATAACCAACACCCCTGCCACAGGTCACCCCAAGTGGTTCGCTACGTTTGGTGACTTGGGAGGGATGCCCAGGTTCATGGGGTGAGGTCTGTCTAGGTCTAAGCAGCGAATGCGTTTGCCCACCTACTGCATGGCAGATAGGATCGGGAGACTGACACTACCCATCGCCTTGCACCGCAGTGGGAGGGACGTCCGTCAATCCTTCAGATACCTACCCACCCCTCATACCTTTTCCTTTCCAGAACTTCCTCTCCTCTACTTCGTATTTGTAAAAAGGCCCTCCACACAGCATTTCCTTAGATGACATAGGCCCTAAGGGATTTTTTTTCCCTCAGGGCCTCCAATGTGGAGTAAAAACGTAAAAAAAAAAAAAAAAAATTCTTTAGAGTACGACTGGAAGGCATTTTAACAGCTTTCTGGACGATCACGCAAATAACAGCCGTGAAAGATATTATTAATGAAAAAAATAATATGGAATACCGTCCTTCGAGGGTTTAATTTTTCATTTTGTTTATTGATGTTTTAATATTGTTACATAAAATAGTTTATTCATTTCTGGCTTATATTATTATCATGACCTTGTATCAACAAAGAAGTAAATTTATAAAATGTTAGAATTTAAATATTTTATGGTTCACATAACATTGCAGAAATAAAGCCCTTGCCATGTTAAAAACCACCAAAGCTTGAGGTTAACCCCTCATGCTAATTTATTCGATTTTTGGAACAACTCATATAGGTCTCATAGAAATCGTTCTCTCTTACGGTTAGAAAAATTATTTAAATGGTGTTAGAAAGAGAAAACAATACATAATAATACATATTCAAATCTAAAAGTAAGCTACAAAATAATAAAAATGTACATCTTTATGAAACCAAAGTATCCAACCGCAATTTGAAAAAAATTATGAAACTTTGGGAATTTTTTATTAATTATTTTTACATGAAACGATGAAAAGTTAGTTGACAATAACATTCATAATACATTTGCCTTATAAAATTTTTTTTTTTCGTTTTCAGTTTGTTTGGTTGCATTAAAAATTTTTATATTTTAAAAATTAAAGTTTAATTGAATTATAAAATCTCAAAGCGTTTCAAAAACTGTTTTCATTTTTCGGATGTGTTCAGAAATATTCCATTTATTATAATTTTATTGCAATGCGGAAATATTTTGATCTTCTGACAAAATAGGCTCGAGGCCTTAGGGGTTAAAATAAATACAAGCCAAGAATATAACAAAAAAAAATTTTTTAATCATCTTTCAATACATACATTTTCAACTATTTTTTTATTCACAAACCATAAAATTTCGAATCGAGCTGTTGCATTTTATGGTTGTATTTCTTTCCCACAATATTATTGCATACTTTAGTAAGCTAAATGTGATAATTTGAAATACTAAGGCAATACATATGTAAATTTATTGTATGTAATTATTTTTATACATTATATTTATCATAAAATGCAAACATTTTGCAAGAATACAATATTATAGAATGTTTAAATAGTCGAGGGCATGTCATATCATACACATTGGCTATTTACTAACTCTTACAACATAATTAACGCATTTACAAATATTTGGGCTTATAATTTATTGTTTGTTTGCCTTTTCCCTGGCCTTCTTTCCTAGCAAGAGAGTGCTGCGTGCATTTTCATCGAGGCGGGGCAGGATTTTGGTGACCACTCCGGTTCCGAGGGTGATGACTCCGTTCCTCAGGGTGAATCTTTGACCAGCTTCCAAAACCATCGGCTTCACCAGTTTCAAAATCAGTCTGTGATTGAAAAACAACACAAAAAGATATAGACAAAGTAAACAAGAAAATGTATTATATATATGTGGGGATGATCTTTTTTTTTATACAATTTTCCAAAATGGTTTCAAAAATAAAATGTATATCACATTAACCGTACCGCTGCCCTGGGAACCATTTATGGATAACTAACACCCCTGCCACAGGTCACCACAAGTGGTTTGCTACATTTGGTGATTTAACAGGGGTGCCCGGGTTCTTGGGGTGAGGTTTCTCTAGGTCTTGGTGGCGTTTGCTCACCCACTGCGTGGCGGGCCGGATCGGGAGAGATTGCTTGAGGCAGATATAATCTAGACCTCTCCAGCTGGACTCTCTTGACCCATCGCCGTACACCGCAGTGGGTGGGATCTCACTCCTGGACACATTGCCCCCAGATTCCTACCCACTCCTCATACCTTTTCCTTCCCAGAACTTTCCTATCCCTAAAAAGATCCTCTACCCAACTGACCCCTAAACATTAAGCAAACATTAAGCAAACATAAAGCAAAAGAAATACACCATTCAAATTTAGAACTAAAATAATTTTGTGGTAAAAAATGTTATATTAAAGTAGGTACTTTTTATTGCTTTTCTGAATTTATGACACAATCGTTCCAATTTTGAAAATTACACTTAAATTCCAAACAAATCCAAGTTCACTGAACCAGAGTTATGTAAGACAGACCCAAAACAGAAATTAGTATGATTCATGATGTTAAAGTAGAGAAATACTTACTTGGAATCTTCCCCTGGCATGACCATGTCTTTGTCGGGGATGTTGACAATGGTGGAGCAGTCCCAGGTCTTGGAGAACATCTGCAGCTGGATGAAGGAGGTGAAGGGTTTGGAGCGGCCGCCCTCCTCCTTGCTGAGGATGTACACTTGAGCCTCAATCTGGTCCTCCGCCTTCACGGTCCCCGGCTTGGCCATCACCATCCCTCTCCGGATGTCATCGCGCTTGATTCCTCTCACCAGGGCCCCCAGCTGGTCTCCCGCATGAGCCTCGTCCAGCAGCTGGTGGAACATCTCCACTCCTGTCACTGTGGACTTGAAGGACTTGTTGAAGCCCACAAACTCACATTCCATTCCCTTCTTGATGATGCCTGTAACCAAAATAAGAATGATTAGTTTTGACTACAATTGGGTCAAGTGATACATCACAATATTAAACATGTCCGAAAACTCATAGTACCGCAGGAAAAATGGTGAATCTACATTACTTAATTTTAATTCATCAGAGCATTTAATTTTTTTTAACAATTTCCATTTTTTTCAGTAACAAAGGATTAAAAAAAATTTTGGTGTTACGCTTCGATGCATTTAAAAGACAATAAATAGCCTGTAGCAACCATATAATGACTGACTTTTTCAAATTAGATTTAAAAAATTCCATCAGACTCAATTTATTCAAAAATGAAAGCTCAAATCAAAAAAAGTAATATTTATCATAAAATCGACTCTAAATGTGTTGTAGATTCACCAGTTTCTCACTTGTTTTTTAATTTTTTTTTTTACATTAGCTCCACGCAAGAGGCCCTGAAAAAAACAATTTCCCTTGGGGCCTGTCATCTTGAGGATGCTGTATGGAAGGTCTCTTTAGGGAAAAGAAGGAGAGGAAGTTCTGGGAAGAAAAAATGTACGCCGGATGGATTGGAATCTGGGGGTATGTGTTCAGGAATGACGGATATATGAATCCACCCCTCCCACTGGTATAAGGCAATGAATCGAGAGTCCAGCTGGAGATGTAAAAAGGTCTCCCTCAACCAGTCTCTCCCGATTCGGCCTGTAATGCCGCAGGTGGGCAAACGCATGTGTCATCAAGACCTACACAAACCTCACCCCCATGAACCCGAACAACCCTGCTAAGTCACCAAACGTAGTACACCAAACGTAGTCACCAAATGTACCTGCTAAGTCAGCAAGCGAACCACTTGGGGTGACCTATGGCAGGGGTTTTGGGAATCCAATAAGTAATTCCCAGGGCGGCAGTACCCGTACCTGCCTCCCAAATTAATTGTTCCATGAGTTTCCGGACACCGTGTACAAAAATTACATTGCAATGATCTATTACAATGAAATAGGAAAAAGTGGGAAAAGGCTTCTACTCCTGCGGTAAGCCAGTAAGCCAGCGGCAAATAATACATAAAAATGGAAATCAAAAAAAAATTCACTCCCCTCTAATCCGCCATGCACAATATAATCTTTTCTTTTTATCTGACATGATAAGTCATCGTGCTCTATTTTCAGGATAAATACGTTGTTGACGCAACTACGTACTTCCCTTCTATCTACTATCCATGTACCTATCCTATCTGACAGTGTGTGGCCAATTTACCTATGTTTTTTTTACAGTTAACACCGCACAAGAGTCCCAACTGCTCCCGTCTGGAGCCAGTGAGACTATGACATCCCCAATCGGGGTATGTTGTGAGGCTGAAGGTAGATGGGAGGGGAAGGAGATAGGGAAGAGGAAGGTGGGGAAGTACCCAATGAATGTGACATTGTGACAGAATGTGTGACATTTGCAACAATAAATCATGGAAATCTCAGTCTATTAAAGGGGCTGTGCAATAAGGAACTCCAGTCCATTTTTAAATTTTTTTTAAATGAATAATAACCTTCTAACTTAAATAACTGCATTTTTATTTTTATAGTTAGTTTTAATAGTTAAAATAAATGTCAAAGTTTAAATTTTTCAGGATCCCCTGAAAACCACCGTATCTAGTGTGACGTCAGCATGACCAAAAGTTATAATCATTTTCAACAGATGTTGTCATTTTGTATGGAAGAAGCTATGAAACTATTCAATAAGTAAAACGTTATTTAGGTGGAATTATTTATTTATTATATTATTTATTATATTTTTCAATATTATGAAGGGAGAGTGGTATAAAAATTGTTTGAAATTATTATTTTTTTTAGCTTTACGAATTGAAATCAATATTATGGAAACCGAAGCACCAACTTTGTGGGCAACTGAAATCAGCTGTTCGTCGCCGGCCATTTTGAAAATCAGAATTTCAGTGCTGCGACAGGCATTACAGGATGTTTTTAGACAGTTAAAGTTTTTGAATATTTTAAATAATATAGATAAACTAATACAGAAACTCTATTTTTGATACTGAATTATTTAGGCCTAAATGTTTCAATTAAAACAATAACTATTATATGTCTAAACCTCTATAAACCAATAACTTGGAATGTTGGATGGCTTACCATTTTTCAATACAAATATACCAGGTGACTGGAGAATTATGGACGCGGTGACGTCACGCCTCACAAATTCAATAATACCAACTTGACAGGGTTTTTAATGACGCCTTTTAAAATGGACTTTTTAATAATGTTTTTAAAACTCTACATTTAATATTATTTAATAAAACTTATATATTCAGAATCAGCGTTTATTGGTCTATATAAACATATTTTTTTAAAGCCATAATATTTTTCACTGGAGTTCCTTATTATCAATTCCTCTGATGATATCTCAGTGAATTTAATATTGATTCAAATACGAAATCTGGGCAGTGACCACCTCCTACTCGCTCGGTGTTTACAATTAAGAAATCTCTTATGTGTGATTGTGCAGTGTAAAAGCATAAGATATTTTTATCAACATGAACATAAGAAGACAAAGAGTAATTCAGTCCTCTACAAATCCAATCTTTACCAAATCCTGTAGTTGAGTCAATTTCAAATATATATATTTTTAAATAGCGATTAGTCCACGAATTGACTCGCAGATTTTATGCGATTACATATGTAGTTAAGTCGCAGAAAACTAATTAACATGATCAAAAGGTTAAGAAATCAGCCTTAGGCGTCTCCAAACAATTCATAATAATTGAAATATCTAACAGCTTCTTTGGTTTAGAGTTTAGACCTATAATAAAAACCTAAAAAGGAGTAATCAGAAGAATATAAGAGGAAGAAGGAGTATGATTAGCATACCTCTTTCCAGTCTGCCAGTGACAACAGTGCCACGTCCAGGGATGGAGTAGACGCTCTCCACAGGCAGCATGAAGGGCTTGTCCAGGTCTCGGACGGGCGTGGGAATGTGCTTGTCCACCTCAGCCAGCAGTTTGATGATGGACTCGGAGCCGATGGCCGGGTTCTTGTCCTCCAGAGCGCACAGGGCAGATCCTGAATATTTGTTACATATATAAGTAATATTACAAACAATTTATCAATGAAAAGACCAGTATAAATTATGACTTTTTCTAAGTAACGTCTTAGTTTCTTAGTTTCGTCAATTCTGATTCCAGCAATCCATAAGAAATAAAAAATGGATGGAAAGAAAAAGTGCGATGGACAATATTATTGGATGTTATCATAAAGAATAATGTGATAGATTTCAGTGGTGCCTAACATTTTGAGTCACTTTCGATGATTTCTTGATAGATTTATGTAAGTAATATGGGGCGACTTTGATCATCATGGAAATCTGAAATAATTCTTGCTACAACTCAGAAATTACTTGCTTGTAAAAACAAACAAGTAATTTCTGATCCAAAATATGGTTAACGTCAACCAAATGACGTTTCGAAATTAAGTATCAAATTAATTAATTTCTAACTAAAATAACTATCTTCAAACATATTGTCAATTGAATCGTGAAGCCGTTTTTTATACATTTTCAATGGTAAAGAGAAATGTCCATACATTTTATAAATTACTCAATGATTATAATAGTTATGTATCATTTATATTATAAAAAGCGTATCAGTGTCTATCAATATATAATATTATAACTACTTTATTATTTGAACTTTTTTTTTTCTGAAAATTTTTTGTGAAAAAAATCGAAAGATAACTTTGATCACCATATTTTAAAATTTTCTTTTTGACTTCCCAAACACATTTACAATTTATTTAAAAATATATTTCAATACAACATGATGTGCAATAAATACGGCAAAAATAATGTTCCCACACAAATATTTTCATATAAACTTATTTAGTTTCAAAATTGAAAATTGATTCATCACCCATTATGCATATGGTTTATCATGTTTCTTTTGCAACTAGTACAAGGCACCACAGCATAAGTAATAAGGCCATGCGTCGGTTTAGGCTCTCATGTGCATATCACTACCTATATGTAAGATATATTAATCACAGCGAGAGGAAGTTTGAGACGTCATCGTTCTAGTATCTTCTTTCTTTTTCGTTTTCATACAAGAAGGAAGAGTGCATACAAATTCTCGCTGGGAATAGTTTAGACCCATGTGATCCTAAACTTCGTAATGTGACAAATATCATTTTGCATAATGTTGCTAACACACTTGCACTATGCTCTCGTGGCATCACCATTTCAGTGAGCTTTGGAGAGACGTCCTACACTTACCCGCCCTGGTATAAGTAACAGATGGTTACTCCTTCAAGGCTCTCGCAAGGACTCTAATTTTTTTTTTAAACGAAGCCACTATTTATTTTGAACGATTCTAGACCTCCAGAGTCCCTGCATACGTTTTTAGTAAGCAGTACGCAAGTGCTTAAGACGACACAATACCCTAAAATATATTCAGAATCTTAACAACATAAGTAAAGAAGCCGTGTATACAAATTGCGACTCGCGACCCATGTATTGGACGGACCTACTGTCGAATTCGTACAATCAAAGAAAAGAAGAAAAATAATGTGGGAATCTTAAGGAAGAGGGACGTAAGTGAAAAAAGCATGTAAACAAATATATGCCTGCGGCATGGCGTATTGCACAGATGTACAGTCAAATTCGCCCTAGCAGGCCTGGAGATTCGACCTTTCCGCCAGGTTCATTTTAATTAATTCTGAAGAATGTGTTACTAAAATTTAAGATGTTTCTAAACAAATCCCTCCCAAAGTTATTAATTCATCGTCTAGAAAATTAAAATCTGGTGCTCACCGCTAAATTTATAGTTATATATATGGGAAATAAAATTTTCAAACCGTTCTACGTAAAATATATTAATGGTGAGGTATTGTTTTTATTAATCTTAACTATAAATAACTTACATCCCCGGGTCACGGTTTGAAAAAGAAAGTTTATTTTATTTACGAATTTATTAAAATGTGAGCCTTGAGCACACCCCCAATATTAGGGTAATATGTCGCCTTAACAGGAAATCAAAATGCAAAAAATAGGTAAGACAAATATGAATTAAAAAAGGCAAAAGAAAAACTCATTCGTGAGGCCCCATTGCATCGTGTAAAAAACCTATTGAGCGAATGGAATGCTGAAATAGGTCAAGCCATGAGAGTACGGCGCAAGTGTGTCAGAATAACTCACAAATCATGTAACAAATATAACAGCCAGAAGGTTATATTGCAGAAACGTAAGAACATGTTATAGAACCTTTAATGACAGGGATGTTATCTCCATCGTATCCCATCTCGGTGAAGAGCTCTCGGATCTCCATCTCCACAAGCTCCACCATCTCCTCATCGGCCGCGTCCACCTTGTTGATGTACACCACAATGTGCTCGATGCCAATCTGCTTGGACAGCAGCAGGTGCTCCCGGGTCTGTGGCATGGCGCCGTCTGTGGCCGCCACCACCAGGATGGCACCGTCCATTTGCGCCGTGCCCGTTATCATGTTCTGGAATACACCAGATCTTTCATCTTACATGGGCAAACAAATTATTCTTTTATTAAAAATAACACTTCGTCTTAACCACTTCTATTGTTTAGATCAGTGTTTCTTAACCGTATTGAAAAAATCGCCCCCTTTACCACTTTAGTTAAATTATTCAGCCCCCATACATTTTATCAGGCTTTTAAAATAATGGATTGGCCTGTCAACTGAATTTGGGACACCAGTGTCTTAAGAGGAACGAATGCGTGGCCTGTTTCATACAAAATTTAGTTCCGGATTTACGGCTAAACTATCAAATTAATGGTTTTCAAATTTTTTTTAAATGACAGGTTAGATATATAAAAAGTACGGATATGAATCCGATTTTCGATTTTTGCTTTAAATTATAAAATATAGGCTCCAAAAGATGACGATTTATCGATGAATTTAGGAGGCTACTTTGGAATTTTTTTCTGACCAAATGGATGCTATTTTTGAAAAATCCTTTCACATCCTGCCTCAGGAATATGATGAAGTATACGATAAAATTTTAGTTTGCACTGAAAACAGTTATATTCGCGTCAAAAACCGGATCTAGTTACGCGCAAATTTTATAGTAAAATTACCTAGGTTTTTTGTTGTCATCTCATCCACTCTTTTGCCAGTCTCCGGGAGGTAATGGAATCGTGTATCTGTGTGTGTGTTGTCAGACAAGCGCACGTGCATGTTCGTTGTTTGTTTTATCATTTTAGATCTGTTTACCGAAAACTGGAGATTGTATTCAATAACGCTAATATACTTGTGTTCACTAGGTAGTAGGTAGTAAGAAATTCAATTGTGGCAGTTCAGATTTTATTTTAAAAATATTTTCTACGATACCAGGGTACCTAACTAGGTATATGTATGGCAGTAAGGCATGGAAACTGGCAGAGGAAGGATGAAGTAGACTGAATGCGAGGCGGGTATGGGTACCGCCGCCCCGGGAACCATTTATTGGATAACAAACACCTCTACCATAGGTCACCCCAAGTGATTCACTACGTTTGGTGACTTAGCAGGGGTGCCCGGGTTCATGGTGTGAGGTTTGTCCGGGTCTTAACGGTGGATGCGTCTGCCCACCAGCTGCATGACAGACCGGATCGGGAGAGAATGATTGAGGGAGTCTCTTTGACTTCAGCCGTAGGAACTCTCTCGAAACAACGCCTTGCACCGCAGCGGGAGGGATTGATTCACACGTCCGGGACACTCCTGGACACACTGACCCCCAGATTCCTTCCCACCCCTAATACCCTTCTCTTTCCCAGAACGTGAGGAGGGGAAGGAGATGGGGAAAAGGAAGGTGGGGAAGCACCTGGACATTCAGATCTAGTCACTAAACACAGTTAAGGCCATTTCGAGCAACGTTTCAATTCTTTATGGTGGTCTTACACCAGAGTCCTACTGAGAGTAACTTACATTCTGGAAAGTGCCGCAAATATACCATATATTATTTTTAAATGATTGAATTATGAAAAAAAAAAACAAATCAATCAAATATAATTTACTTGCGCACTCCAGGATTTGTACCCGTCACCTCCTAATTGCTAGTCGAGAGTCTTACCCCTCGACCACGGAAGTCATCATTAATTTTTTTTGTTTTCATGAAAGTGCCTAAATATGTCGATTATATGGTTCCATGCCAACTGAGAATAAAGTCAACTCAACACCTCCTTGAAAAGTCATTAAAAGCTATGAAAAAAATCATTTTCAATTAGCCGATAACCCTAACCTAATGTAACTTACTTAACCAATTTTACATTTATATATTTTATCATTCTAAATGACTTATCTGAGATCGTTCCGAGTTGGCTTCATTCCGAGTTGTTCGGTCACCGATTTTATTTTGTACGCGAATGTTAGGCCGGGTTGTTTAATCGTAACTCCAAATTAATATTTGACAAAACTTCACATTTTGAACTCTGTTCTAACATGTTAACATCAAATCGGGGTAAAATTCTATATTGTTTTCTTTTGTTATAATCATAATTGTTTTCAATGATTCAATCAAGATAAAAATATCACAACATCGTTGGATATAAATTTGAGTATATTGTGAAACAATCAAACCTAACCGAAGAATTATTGTAAAATTGTAAATTTTGTTGACACCCAGCGTTTGTACTATAAACAAACTAACACTACTACAGAATATGTCCAGACACCTCCGCATGATGTGTCCCTCATCCGCTAATGCTAAGGTACTAAACGAAAGGGACCGTTCGCCGGCTTCCTGCAAATATTCAAGCGTAATACTACATATATTCTCCGTTTTGTTCGCTACATAGTTATTTAATTTTTGTGTTCGCTCGCGATGTGCGACAATACGTATTACGATTTCCCCCTCGTACGTCCCTCTCCCTGTACTTTACTAGAGCAGGACACACGATAATATACCTATCAGTACGCTTTTTTGAGTAGTCAATCTTAGCCCGCGTGAACAGACCTCTCAATAAAATTCATAATGTTTAAAAGCGATTTTAAGGTGATCCAATAGTCTAGGAAAAATTCGGGATCCACGCGTCTTTTTGGGAGGAGTTTTAAAATACTTGAGAAAAATCTTTTGGAAATGTTGGAAAGGTATTTGAGATTTTTTTTTTACAGTTTGATTTTGTAAAGGCCTGTAAAAAAACATTAACTACTTTTTTACGCATTGTTTATTGTAATAACAAGGAAATTTAAAATTGATTTCACGGAACCGAGCGACGCGGAGTCTAGGATGTCTATTCCCCTTCGCAGGCGGGGCGTAACTGATACGAAATGGATGGGCCAAGTGCATGGTTCTTGTGCCGATGGCATAAAATATGATATGTTCTACACGCAGTATTTATGAAGCATCTATAAGACTTCTAAACGATCAAATTTAAAAAAAACAAAAATACATGATTTTGCATTATTTCGCATGACTTCATCTTAACAACTATGTATAAAGGAACTGTATGAAGGACAGATCAGATCACATTGCTTACGCTAAATAATATCAGTTTAGAAATGACATTTTATTTGATGAATGCATAAATGATCTCTAACATAAATTATCTATGATTTACTGGTTACTTAACTAATTGGTAATTGTTAACAGTAACAAATTTACAAACACTGCTCTGTAATTACTATGTAATTGTAGTGTACCTTTATTTTTTGCTGTATGTTGTCATGCTCCTGTATAAATTACCTATATTATGAAGCTCCTGTATAACCAATGTTACATATAAAAGCCATCACGGCGTAAATAAATAAAATAAAATAAAAAATAGATTTAAAAAATATTATTTTTGAAGGAAATGTTAAGTTGTAGTGTCCACCATACCTTGATGTAATCAGCATGGCCGGGGCAATCTGTGTGTCCGTAATGTCTGTTTTCAGTCTGGTATTCAACATGGGCCACGTTGATTGTGATTCCTCGAGCTCGCTCTTCCGGTGCATTGTCAATATCTGCATATAGTTTCATCTCTGCCATGTCCAAATCTGACAATACTGGAAGAAGATTTTATTTTATTAGTTGCAGTTGGTTAAATAAATTTAGGGACTTTTAGGTACAATACGTAACTTGCATTTTGCTCAAGTCAAATTTATTGATTACTTGTGTAAGTTACAAAAAACCTGCAATGTATACATATGTGGAGCAATGACAAAGAACATATTAAAAAAAAAAAAAGTTCAAGAAAAGTAGCAACATAATATGTTTCCAATTATCTATTATATAATATTACAAAAATAAGAGTTTCTGTAGGGGGTTCTTTTTTACACAAATCTACAGTTTTATTCCGAGATTGATAAAATTTTGCACACTTAACACGGCCGTTGACGGGTTAAGATTGAAAAATCAGTGAGAGAGTTAGAAAAAAATTTAACAATTATTGAACAAACATTTAACAATTATTGAAAAAAATTTAGAAAGGTCGGCAAGTGAGCAGAGGCGGCTCCTGCCTTAGTGCATTTGTGCAGTGCACTGCCGAACATCGACAAACGTCAGAAGTGTAAATCGTACATCCACTCACGAAGAATTCCCGCCAATTCGTTATAATATTCTTACCAATATACTACCTAGACTCCCGTGCGTACGAAATAGCAATGCGTGCACCGTGCATCTTTCGTTATGCCGAGACGTGACGTCACATGAAGTGATATTTCTACTGGGACTGTCTTCAGAGGCTGGGCCCGTGAAATGAGCAAGACAGGTAGAGACCCATTTCGGAAGTTGCGTGTTAGAGTAGTGAAGATATATGACGCACGCGTGCACTAGCGGAGAGGCATTCTGATTTATGACAAAACCTTAAACATGCGTGACATGGTACCGAACGTTTGGAATGAATTAGTTAGGACTAACGAATTTACGACTAATTAACAATGTTATGTATTAGCGCTACCAGCGCACCGGGGCGGCGAAATCAAGCTTTTGGCAGCTCACTGATATTGATAGTGATCAGTATTGACATAATTTTAATGGTTTTCGCTAGTTTTGCTTTGTAAAAAACTTATTTAAAAAATGAGTGAATAAATAAATTGTTTTTGAAAAATAATGGTCCTCCAAAATCATTGCTGAATATAATACAAGTTTGTAAGGTTAAGTAAAAAAAAACTGTGAATAGAGTTTTTAAAACAAAGTATTAAATATTCGAAAGCATCTTGGCTTTTTGAATGTGATCGTTTGAACACATTTTTTTTGTTTTCTAGTTTTTGCATAGTCCCAAGCACATACATAAATAACATAGGTATTGCAATTCAGTTGGTTGTCAAGTTGATATACGATTACAACTTGATGTTGGTTTTCGCGAATCTGTGAATCAATCAATTATATTTTCCCGTATTAATGCTACCATTTTTTTTTGTGAAATGCACTGCTGGCAAATTTTGTCACGGGCCGCCTCTGCAAGTGAGTTGATTAGTTACCCTTAGTGATAGCCGCGGTGAGCGTGGTTTTTCCGTGGTCAACATGGCCGATGGTACCGACATTGCAGTGGGGCTTTGTCCTTTCGAAGGTCTTCTTCTCGGCAAAGTGGCGGGCGAGAGTGCTGGTGATGGGGGCAAACAATTTGGAGGAGCAGAGCTGCGGAGTGTACTGGAATGGACCCTGCTTGAAAACCAACCGCAGGGCTGGAAAAAAGGAGTTAGTTATTTTAAAGAGTAATAAGAATTCCAGGGTTGCTTATTCATGGGATTAATTTCCATGACATTTGACTGACTATCAAATCGACGGTCAAAACCATTTATTTATTTTGTTAAACACGGATTTTCGGCCCAAGAGAAATGTCAAACTGCTAGGAGCAGAACATACAAGAACCACCAACTGCAAATAGACATTTTTTTTTAAAGAAAGACAAACATTCCCGGATTACGAATAACCCAACAATGTTTGAAAATCTCCTACTTCCACCACAGTAAGCCAAAAATGTTGCTTGAGTCGTGATGGAGGACAGCCAGCCGAGGAATCGAACAAGCGACGCGCGGGTGGAACCCAAACGCGATGCCCTCTCAACATCATATGCTCAACCTATGATGACTGATTTTATTATAATTATTGACAAACTTTCGAAATCGCTGGACATGCATATGAATATTTTTTTAGAAAAAAACCTGCAGATTCTCCTTATAACAAGGATCAAATTCCCCAGGGTAATATCTCTTTCCGGAATCGCTTCGTCCATTACTAGAATTACTATAAAATACTACTATTTGCATTCGGGAGACGGAAAATAATGCATTCAAAATTTTAATTTTTCAAAATTTGCTATCGTCGTATGAGCGAATGGCCGCGATCTCATACGACGAAAGCAAGTTTTCATTATACGTAATTAAAATTTTGAATGCATTATTTTCTGTCACCCCGAATGCAAATAGTTGTCTTTGACAGTAATTAAAGTGAATCTGAAGATTTTTTCTGAAAAATATTCGTACTAAGCGTGTCCAGCTATTTCGAAAGTTTGTTTATTCTAATAAAATAAGTTAATCCTATTTTCTCTCCAAATAAGCGTGATTTGTAAATATATTCTAGGACTAATGCTAGGTCCATTTCTTGATTTTGTTAGAGCAGTCATATTCTATGAAGATGGGATTTGTACCAAATCAACTATAACATCAATTACATAGAAGTGAGATTTCGGAAAACATGTCAGCTGTCTATACAAATATTATTTATAGGTTAGTTAATTTTACCATTTCACCCAACCCCATTATGAATCTCTTCAAATGGTAAGAATAATTCTAAGGGGAGAAATAATATTCCAAAAAGAAAAAGGCAAGCGCAAATATCAGGAATAAATTGCTTAGCTTCTTCTCTTCCCATACCAAGAGTTTTGAAAATATGTTGTTTTTATTGTCAGGATGTGGACATCAAGGCAGTGTTATAAGAGCAATACATGGTTTATATAATAAGGAACCATGAATTCAAACAAGCGCTTTCCCATGAAAATGGGAGTCGTAGTCTGCCTATGGAAAATCTTAACCTTAAAATTTCATTCAAACCCGGTGAAAGTTATTCAATATATTTCATGACACATGTAAGTACTTACATGGGGTTAGTAATTGTTTCGCCGTAAATAAAGTAGTCATTTTGCTGAATAAAACTTCAATATTATCAAAATTTCACCCCCACAGGGCCTTCGATAAAATATTTAGGCAGCGCGAGAGGAAAATTGGTAACCTGCGAAGTATGCGTGAGAACTTTTTACTACAATTGGTTGGTCAACCTGAAAATTTTGACAAATGAGAAGTCAGATGGCAGAACCGGCATATTTTTGATTGGATAAAATATTAAAGATGGCTGCCTATAAGTCAGTCTGTTTACATAACATGAACCATTTATTGCTACCAATATAACATTATAAAAATAAGGTGCGGTAGGTACTGTTGAGTGATTTTTCCAAAATATTTCTGATAAGTAGGTACCCAATAAGTAAATATTAGTATGCTCACTGAGAAGTTTCTTGCAAAAAACTAGAAACTCTTCTGTGCCTTTGTAGATTTACAAAAAGCATATGACCGAGTTGACAGGAAAAAGCTGTGGAAGGTGTTGTCCAAGTACGGAGTGAATACGAATCTCATACACGCAATTGCGTCTCTGTATGATGGAAGCGTTGCGTGTATTAGGGTGAACGGCGATTTTACGGGGTGGTTTGACATCACAAAAAGTGTTAAGCAAGGATGCGTAATGTCATCGTGGTTATTCATTCTATACATGGATAATTGTATGCAAGAATTGAAAGAGATTGGAATGGGCGCAAAATTGAGTGATCTAGAAGTATGTTGCCTGTAAGTTGTATGCTGATGATGCGGTGCTGATTTCTAACAGTATGGAAGATCTACAGTCGCTCGTGTCTAGGATGAACGAAGTATGTATGAAGAATGAGTTAATGATGAATGTAAGTAAGTCTAAAGTAATGGTATTTGAAAGAGAGAGTACGAAAACAATGTGCAACATAGTTGTGAATGACGAATACTTGGAGCAGGTGGAAGAGTTTGTGTATTTGGGAAGTATGTTTACGAGAGATGGAAAGACTGATAGAGATATCGAAAGAAGGGTAAATGCCGGTAACTCCATTAATGGAGGACTGAACGCCGTTGGCGGCAATAAAAAATTGTCAAAAGGAGCGAAGCTAGCCGTCCATAATAGAGTGCTGGTACCTACCCTGATGTATGGCAGTGAGGCATGCAACTGGCAGAGAAAGGATGAAAGTAGACTGAATGCTGTAGAAATGAGATCCCTGAGACGTATGTGTGGTAAAACCATGTATGATCGTGTGAGAAATGTGGAGATCCGCAAAGAATGCAAGGCTGATGTAAGCGTAATGAATAAGATTAAGAAAGGGACGCTCAGATGGTTTGGGCATGTAGAGCGAATGAATGAGGAAAGGAGTGTAAGGAGAATATATGACGCAAATGTGAATGGTAGACGAAGTCGGGGACGCCCGAGGAAGACATGGCACGACCAAGTGAATCAGATACTTGAGTCGGGCGATGTCAAGATTCAGCATAACAGAAGAGCATGTATGAGACGATGTATGAATGTGAACGAAGCAAGGAGTGTGTGCCAAGATCGAGTTGTTTGGCGGTCCGACCTCTCTGCCTACCCCTGCGGGGAAACGGCGTGATGGTTAGTTAGTTAGTTATAAATTCGGCACAAAAAAATTGATTTTTTTTCGCCAATGAGTACGTATAAACCACACCTTATTCAAGGTGCAACTTTCGCTTCCTTTCTCTAATGTCAACAAAAAATAGCAAAATAAATACAATTAAAACTAAAATATGGCTTTCATTACTTTGACTAAAATACTTGCAAAGGGGGGATCAGCTGTGAATTCTGTGATGAACGGATGAACCCATAATCTGTTTAATCGTTAATCGTTAAACTTTAATCGTTAAACCCATAATCGTTTGAGCGTCTGGTACTTACGTGATTAAAAATATCATTATGTACTAACTGAAGTTCACGACGTTATCCGGGCTTTTGTAGGCTTGGCGCCGCCCCCTGAAGTCAGCCACTCCTAGGCCGCGGCCTATACGGCCTATTGACAAATCCAGGACTGTCTACAGATAATATGACTCAAGAAGCCGCACGTTAGGGACGCGACGAAGTCATGACAGGCTTAGGAAAAAGCAACTAAAAACTAAACATTATACCGGTCAGTGGCTGCGTTGGCATCGCGTTTGGGTCCCACCCAGGCGTCGTGAGTTCAATTCCTCGGCTGGCTATGTCCTTCATTATGACACAAACAACATTTTCCGCTCACTCTAGAGGTAGTAGGAGATTTTCCAATTATTGTCGGGTAATTAATTAATCTTTCTACAAATTGACCTATCCGATAAAAAGGCGGTCTTGATATTTTTAGAACATAAATCGTTCCTTTCTTATCCGTATTTTCGTAGTAGGTACTTACATAAATAATTTTCATTCTATGAATGTATTTAGAATCTGTAAAAGAGTTGTACTCCACTGCTAGGTAAGTACTCCATGATATTATTTTTGTGTTTTGAAAACAGGACTATGTGGTTATGAGTTAAGATAGCGTAAACCATTTCCTGTAATATGTATCAAAACAAACAATAATTAATAATACCTAATGTATTATTCTTTGATTCAGATAAACAGATTAGTGAATAAAAAATATTTTGTACATAATCTAGAAACACTAGATATTTTTTTATTCAAGTTGTGCTGAAAATAATTATTCTTTTTATCGCCGTGTAAGAAATATAATAAAGGTTCCTGAGTGTCAATCGGTGAGATTATGGTTGTAGCAGATTGATGAGATTACATTATTTAGATGAAGCGCCCAGCGTTGCCCGGGCTTTATTCTGCTGGGGTGGGAATAGGGGATGAAAGTAGTTTTTCAGAATCTCGTGTAGACATTGACCTTCTTCTTGTTTTAAAGGTAAAGTGTGAAAAATTTCATCAAACTCGGAACGAAACCGTAGATTTGTAATTTAAAAAATCCACAGACACCCTTACGGAAACTCTAACTAATAACTTTTTTTTATTTTTGAGCTTTCGTTTTTGAGTAAATCCAGTCCACAGGTGGAATTTTTCAGGAATTTTTTTTTTAAATTGTGGGAAAATAGGCTTTAATCGTCTGTTTAATTGGTCTTTTAAAATGTGTCAAAGCGGAGACCTGGCTCCAAAGATTTTTTTTAACCTTTACTTGCCGAAAAAATGGAACAAGTTAAAAAAAAAGTGGAATTGCTCAGATTATTTATTTATTTATTTACGCCCTAGTAGGCTTTTACAAGATAAGTAAACAAACAGTACAGTTGTGTTAGGTATATAGTATACAATATATAATGATTTATGATTAAATTAAATTTAATTAAAATTAAACAAATTAAAATTAATAGTATGCAGTAAAGAAAGCGAAATACGTATAAAGAAACATAGAAATTTAAAAATCAAAAGTATATTAACTAAGGAGCCGTGAAATCATACATATCGGTAAAGTGATTAAAAAGACTTCGTTTTAAAACTAACACGGTATCTTTACATGTCTACAACATTCCCAAATTTATTGCCAAAGTGATGTAGTCTGTTTATAGGTGTATGAGCTTCATAGTTGTACAACCCGAAGACGTGACCTCTATTGTACGGGTGGGAGGTAGGAGCCGCTCAGATGATACCCGCTCTAAACCAAGAGACATAATAGTCACCCTCAGCTCAAAACTAATGCGTGATCTGTTCTTGGCCAAACTAAAAGAACATATTAAAATAAAAGGCCGAATAACAACTTCATCACTAGGACTACAACACGCTCAGATGGCTCATGGTTCTCCTATTTATGTTTCCGACCACCTGACACCAAGAAAAAAATTTCTCCTGGCCCAAACCAAACAACAGGCTAAAATAAAAAAAAATACAAATACACGTGGTCGAAAGAAGGTCAGGTTTATGTACGCCAGTCTGAGGACTCTAAAATCCTTAGAATCTCATATGAATCGGCCATCAAAAAAATGTGACTTGAGGTCAACAAAAAAATTCCATCACTAAATCTACTTACCTATATTAATTTACTAATTTTCATTTATACCGCTCTCCGCTTATACTGCTTTTCATTTATGCTTACCTTTATTAATTTACTAATTTTCATTTTTATTTTTTCTACAGACACTTTTGCTCACATTATAAATCAACTTATTATTAACTATATCAACCTACCTCAAATATTTATCTTAACCTACTTCATAATTCCCATTTATTTAATTATTTTAAATTATCCAAATGCCCCATTATACATAACTGTTACCATTTATTCATTTATTTCCACAATTTTAATATATCAAATTATCTTAATTAACTCAATTTACTTAATTATATTTAATTGCTTAATTATCTTTACTAATTTGATATGTGTTATACATTCGATTGTTTCAAAGAATGTAAGTATCTCAACAAAACTTACAAGTCATCAAATAAAATTATTAATTTTAAATCAATTTCCTCACTTATCATCTCTAAATAATGATATTCAAAAATTAAATCCATATATTTTATCACATTTCTTAATATCTAACCTCCTGATTCCCTCTATCTCATTGATTGCATATATTGTATTTGGTTGTTTTGATTTGATTGTTATTATTCTTGCACTTTTTTTACTAATCTTAATAACTTCAATTTTGTTAAATCTCTTAAACATGGTAATTTTATTAATTCCCTTACGTCACTCAGTAATTATTATACACTTAATTTTAATCCCTTTACTTCTCCATACAATTAAATTCTTCTCTAATTCACTTTACTATCTTAATCGCCTGAACTATTATTATAACAATGGTTTGAACCATTTCCAATACTTTAACAACTTACATCATACAATCTGTTCTAATTATTTTGATTATCCCAATGTCTTTTATTTTTCAATGATTTTAAATTATTCCATTTTTACTTCTACTCCAATTCTTTTTATGGTACAAATTTATTTTATTTTCAATGTCTTTTATTTTTCAATGATTTTAAATTATTTCATTTTCATTTTTACTAACATCCCTCCTATTGTTGTAATTTCTTTTATTTTCAAAGTCTTTTATTTTTCGATAATTTTAATTTATTCTATTTTCATTCGTACTCACATTCTTCATATTGGTCTAACGTCTTTTATTTTCAATGTCTTTAATTTTTCAATGATTTTAAATTATTTTACTTTTATTTTTATTCACATTCTTCCCTTTGTTCTGATGACTTTAATTTTCAATGGCTTTTATTTTTTGATGATTTTAAATTATTATATTTTTATTTCTACTCACATTCTCCCTATTGTCCTGATGTCTTTTATTCTCAATGTTTTTTATTATTCGATGATTTTAAATTATTCAATTTTTGTTTTTACTTATATTCTTCCTATTCTTCTAATGTCTTTTATTCTCAATGTTTTTTATTATTCAATGATTTTAAATTATTCTATTTTTATTTTTACTTATATTCTTCCTATTCTTCTAATGTCTTTTATTCTCAATGTCTTTTATTTTTCGATGACTTTAAATTATTCTATTTTTATTTATATTCACATTCTTCCAATTGTCCTCATGTCTTTTATTTTCAAAGTTTTTTATATTTCGGTGATTTTAAATTACTCAATGTTTATCTTTAATCACATTCTTCCTATTGTTCTTCCTATTATTCATTCCATCCTTACAAAACTCCTTAATCTCATACTTTCAATACATTTAATTAACCCAATGATCGTAGTTCCTTTAAGTGTACGTACTCGCTTTATATCTGTGATTCTCCTAAGCTCTAGAGTAACTAAACATCTGCAAAAAAACTCATTAAACATTAATTGCTACTACTTGTACATCCACTCAACTTATAAAATCTCTGCTAAATTCGAACCCCCATCAAACACTGACGCTCATAATGGATCCAACTAACTCTATCGATAATTTTCTTAACATCACTGTTCAAACGACAAATGATACAAATGCGTATAAAAAAATGATCTCCAAACCTAAAGCACTAAAAATGTTTGCCATGAACATTCGTAGCCTCAATAAAAACTTTGACAATATACTTGTACTCCTAACTGACTTAGGAAATGAATTTGATATAGGTAATTGTTCTGTCAGAGTGCTGGATTAATGCAAATTATATCCCGAAAATAATTAACAACTACTCTGTGTATAATACAACTCGGCACTGGTCCCAATCCGACGGGGTCATAGTTTATGTAAAATCTCACTTAAATCATATAGTGTCGGAAACTTCAGTTGACCATGCAAATTGCCTCAAAGTCTTTATTGACAACTTAAATATCTTCGCCATATATCGTTCCCCTAAGTCCAATAACGTCTCCCCTTTTCTCTACTCGCTCGAAAAAAAAATCGATGACACCACTAAGGATCTCATCATAATCGGTGACATCAACATAGACATCCTAAACGAAGCCAGCCCTCATACTACAAAATACCTAAACCTCATGGGTCTGCATGGCCTTATACCATACATCAACATACCTACCCGAGTTACACTCACTACTAAGACATGCATAGATCACATCATGGTCAGAACTAAGCGAACCGCTAAATCAATTGTATTTGAATCTACCGTAACAGACTACTCAACCATCCTAGAATTACACAACTCAAAATCTACTCCCCCTAAGTCCAGTAATCCCTCTCATAACATTGTAAACATGGATTATCTGATAAAGTCTGTAGAACGAGAAAAATGGGAGTCTACCCTGCTTTCTGAAAATGTCAACACAGCTCTTGAAATTTTCTCTGCATCACTAACTGCCCACATTAACCAAGCGTCTTTCCCCACCAATACAGCCTCCAATAAAAAAAAGAAACTAAAACCTTGGATTACGAACGGCCTTATCTTCTGCATACGTAAAAGAGACAGACTACATAAACAAGCACTTAATAATCCAGACCCCCAAGTCTTACATTTCTATAAAAAGTATCGTAACATCTGCAATAACCTGATAATAATAACCAAACAAAAATATTATTAAAAAAAAATTGAAGATTCAGGATATGACAGTAAAGTAATCTGAAACGTAGTCAACGACATCTCAGAAAATAAAAAAAACCTCACTCAACATTCAATCACTACTAATTAACGGTAAAAATATCCAAGTCCACGAAGACCCAAAAACCTTAGCCGATCACGCCAACCATTACTTCAGTAACATCGGCATGAACTTAGCCAAAAAAAATCTTAAAACCACAAATAAAACCGAAAATCTTCTAACTTCACAGGTAAAACAGCAGAACTCTCTTCATCCCACCCTTATCCTAGCCCCCACATCCACTAAAGAAATTGTTGACACAATACTCTCTATAAAAACAAATAGCGCTGCAGGTATTGATAAAATTTCACCTTACATACTAAAACACATAGCTCACTTTATTTCCACACCGTTAAAACATATTGTAAATCTAAGTTTCAAAAACGGCTCCTTCCCTAATCAACTAAAACATGCAACGGTGATTCCAATCTATAAGAGTGGCGACAAAACAAATATCGAAAACGACAGACCCATTTCTTTGCTAAGTGTCTTATCAAAAATCATTGAAAAAATTGTTAAAAGTAGACTTATCTCACATTTGGAAACCCAGAAGATTCTCTCGCCCAATCAGTTTGGCTTCCAAAAAAAAATTAGTACAGAATCTGCGATCTTAGACTTGACTGAGAACATCACCAACAGCCTGAATGAAGGCGATTCCTGCCTAGCCATATTCCTAGACTTAGCCAAAGCATTCGACACGGTTTCCCACCCCATTCTTCTGGAAAGACTATCTCAAATAGGCATCCGGGATTCAACTCTTAACTGGTTCTCCTCGTACCTAACTGGAAGATCACAAACCGTGAAAATTAACAACATAGCTTTAAGCAACCCTTTACCAATCCAATTCGGAGTTTCACAAGGAAGTGTTCTAGGCCCTATTTTGTTCCTCATATACATCAATAAACTCTGTAACCTACCCATAACCGGAAAAATAATATCCTTTGCAGATGACACTGTGCTTATAGCTCGACATAAAAATTGGAAAGGAGCATTCGACATAGCTCAATACGACATAGGTCTTGTAAAGAATTGGTTAGATGATAATCTCCTCACCCTCAATGCTGGTAAAACTAAATTCTTAACCTTCAGTCTATCTGCTGCAACCCAACCTTCTATCAATCAGAAAATAACAATTCACTCTTGTCCAAGTCCCTACTCTTCCTGTACTTGCCCAAATTTGGAAAAAGTATCTCATATAAAATACCTGGGGATCCTAATTGATCACCATCTTCGTTGGGATCAGCACTTAGCCAGTCTAACTCCCCGAATTCGCAAGCTCTCTTATGTTTTTCGAACTCTAAGAAATATACTTACTCCTATAACACTAAAAACGGTTTACTATGCTCTCTGCCAATCCCAGTTAGCATATGGCATCATAATTTGGGGCGGCTGTGCTCTTAATTTTATTGATCCTCTGCAAAAAGCCCAAAAAACGATTTTACGTGCTATCAACAAGCGACCAACAAGATATTCCTCCAATAGACTGTTCACAGAATATAATGTCTTAAACATACGGCAACTTCATCTAAAATTTACACTAACACATTTCATGTTCAAATACAAGAAAAAAACTCTGTTACATCACAGTTACACCACCAGAACAATAACCAAACGACACTACAATGTTCCTACACTACGCACCACATCAGCTCAAAGACATTTCATGTACCTAGCTCCTAAAATGTTTAACCTTCTCCCCGAGAACCTAAAATCCGAAACCCAACCCCATATCTTTAAAAAAAAATTATCAAAATGGATCCTTACATTCAGTAACGATGATGTGTAAAACTTGCTATTTTAATTGAATTGTAATATAATTAATACATCTTGTAACTTAAACTACTTAAATGAATTGCATAAGTTAATGACTGTACACTGTACCTACCCAATCTGTAAACTTCATCCGCCATAACACAGGGACATCCCTAGCATGGCGGATGAATTAACACAATTTTTTTTGTTCATTGTATAAACTTCTTTTAATAAATAAATAAAATAAATAAATAAAAATAGTTAGTTTTAAAATTGTCACAAAAAACACTTTGCCTCATATTTCTGGTCGGTACATACAATTTTATTTTGGCGAGAATTTCAGGGTTGTCAATGCAATTATTGATAATTTTATTTAATAGTACCAGGTCAGAGATGATCCGCCTATTAAGTTCAGTTGTTTCATCAAAAAGACATAGTTAATATTTTGAATTGGAATATTCAGTTTAAAGTTGATAAATCTTAGAAATTTGTGCTGTACCCTTTCTATATTGTCAGAATGTATTTTATACAATGGGGACCAAATAGGCGAATTATAGGTATATCTACATATATTGCCAGGTAGAATATAGAAATTATATTCTACCTGGATATAATAGAAACTATTATAACTATTTTACACATTGTACACAGTAGAATGTTTGAAATTTCAAACATTGTACTTCTGTGTACAATTTTTTCAAACATTCTAGAGACTTGAAATCACTTATATGGCTATGTGATGGAGATTCGTCAGTTTTCCGTTCTTACGAGTTTCCGGACACCGTGTATAGATAGAAGATGGAAGAAGGTTGGTTAATTTTATTTATACGTCGTTTATCCGTTTATCCGTCGTTTACCCGAACTGAAAAAATCTAGGATTTGTAGGTACTTCAATGGAGTGAGGTTTGTCCGGGTATTGGCGGCGGATGCATCTGCCGACCAACTGCGTGGCACCCCGGATTGCGAGAGACTGGTCGTGGGAGACCTTTTAATCTCTCCAGCAAGATTCTCTCTGAACATCGCCTCGTACCGCAGTGTGAGGGTTGGATTCATACACACTGTCACTCCTAGACACACTGACCCCCAGATTCCTGACCATCCCTCATACCTTTTCCTTCCCAGAACTTCCTCTTCTTCATTTTATAAAAAGACCCTTCCCACAACATCGCCAAAGATAAAATGGACCCCGAGCGGAATTATTTTTCACGGGGCCTCCTATGTGGAACTAATGTAAAAAATACGGTTTTTTCAATCGTAAAATGTACAAAATATTATAATTCTAGGTACCTGCTTACCTGCTTTATCTAACAGACGCCCGTGTTACTTGGTCACTCCAGCGCATTGGTTATTTGCTCTGCTTCTTCTGTCAACCACTTGTTACGTTACAAATAGACCGCCAATATAGAGGCGCGCGCACTACCCCCTCCCGCGAGCGACAAACCGAGCTGTCGCTAGACCATCTCGAGCGGCAAGCGGCCAGTCTTCAGCGAGCGAGCTTCCCGAGCCCACGTCCCGCGTGAACATGTGCGACACGAGTTCAGTTTCGCCGGTTGCGCACTTCCGGTGTCCGCGCTTGGACGCTGCTGAGACCGGGAGAACAAGCGCGTAAAGCCGCTGATGGCCCATAAACCAAACGTGAGTCAATTACCATGTTACCCTTTGTGTGCAAATAATGTTTTAGCCCTAACCACGCGTGTAGAGAGCAGAGACTGACGTTCAAACTAACTTTCAGCTAGGATCGTTCCTCTTATGTATTATTGTGTCTCCTAGAATTGAATAAACTATTTATGTGATAACCTACCGTGTTTTGCTTGTCGAGAGAGGCCCTGGGGGGACGGAGAAGCGTGAAGTTCCGAACCACAAGCACTAGCCTTGAGGTTAAGAGAAACCCTGCTTGCACCGAACCTGAGCTAGTTTTTATTTGGGGCAGATACAGCAACTAATTTGTATTAAATATGTGGGAGCTTTCTCCAACCCTGCCGATAGCATCAGCACGCCCGCCGACGCTAACACTGGCGCTAAACGTGGGGCCATTTAAATTTTTTTCTGTTCCACCACGGCCTCGTTCCCAAGCAACAATTGTAAACTCTGAAATGTTATTATGATGTATTGTTTATTCCCAATTGTCTAGCACTTCCAACAGGAATCTCGGCGCGAACGTAATTTCGAATCACAATTTAAATTATTACGGGCGCGATTTTATCATTTGTGACTCGTCACTCGACAAAATATTACCGGTATTCCAACGCAAGGTGCCCAACCTAGGAAGTTGTCGCTGCGAATAATACAGTGATTACAAAGTGTCGGCCGA
Organism: Glyphotaelius pellucidus; assembly: GCA_936435175.1. Taxonomy (NCBI): domain Eukaryota; kingdom Metazoa; phylum Arthropoda; class Insecta; order Trichoptera; family Limnephilidae; genus Glyphotaelius; species Glyphotaelius pellucidus. The sequence goes on along the minus strand of OW386543.1, from coordinate 7,967,738 downwards.
TTAAAATTGCTATTTTCAATACAAGTGAATAGTGGAAATAAACACAAATTAAAGAAGAATTTATTCAACAATTAAAATCATGTACATGATAAACAAATCATCCGCTTGGTCTCGAAAGTGCTAAATATTTTTAATAATATACTATACTGCAGCACGCTGGTACGTCTCTTAAACGGACACTTGCTGACACCTAGGGAACAAGTGGATTTAAATTCTTTCTGTCATTTGACAATTAAGTATTTTTGACTCTGTCGTCTGCTGAAACCGGGTCATGCCGAATCACATTCGAATAATGCAAAAAATACTAAATTCGCGTTGACGTGGATTCCTTGACATCTGACACTATAATACCTTGTCAATTGACAAAGAAGGTAATATCTTGTCGAAAAGACGAAGGGAATTCGCGTGTAAATACCAGAAAAATTGGTGCTGTATAAAATCAGGCTATAGGAAGCCGCGTAATGAAACCATGCCCCCAAGATATTGTTGAATTCTCAAACAAATTACTTCCACGAAAACTTGTGAAAATTTTTCCGATTTTTTCCTTTTTTCGATTTTTTTAATTTTCGAAATTTTTTTTTCCAAAACGCTTGGATTTTTTCTTAAAAACGCATGGACAGAGGAAAATCGCTGCTCAAATTTTCTCCAGTTTCGGACTCTGAAAATTTTTCCGATTTTTTCCTTTTTTCGATTTTTTTTTTTAATTTTCGAAATTTTTTTCCAAAACGCTTGGATTTTTTCTTAAAAACGCATGGCCAGAGGAAAATCGCTGCCCAAATTTTCTCCAGTTTCGGACTCTGAAAATTTTCCCGATTTTTTCCTTTTTTCGATTTTTTTTAATTTTCGAAATTTTTTTCCAAAACGCTTGGAGTTTTTCTTAAAAACGCATGGCCAGAGGAAAATCGCTGCTCAAATTTTCTCCAGTTTCGGACTCTGAAAATTTTTTCGATTTTTTCCTTTTTTTCGATTTTTTTTAATTTTCGAAATTTTTTTTCCAAAACGCTTGGATTTTTCCTAAAAAGCACGTGGCCAGAGGCAAACCTCTGCCCAAATTTTCAAATAACCCAAACACTTACAAATACGCGTTTTTTCGCAGAAGCATTTTGTAAAAAAAAAAAAAAAAATATATATACGTCCCCAGTGGTCAATCCCTGGCAAAAATTTCTTTCCAATTACGGATAAAGAGTCGAGTTCTCGTTTTTCTCCCAACGTAAGGTCACCCTGACACGACCCTATACACTATGGAAGTCCCTCAAGTCACGCTGGGTATAATCCCCCACATTTCTACGTCAAAAAAGGAAGAACTACTACAGGCCCTGAGAAGTAGAAAGATTTCTCCCAGGAATAAATCCAAAAAATGCCTTATTCAATATGCTTCTTTCTACAACAAAAAGTACATCAGGAAGCACGTCACATTCAAGGAAGAAGACATCGTCTGGAGGAGAAACAACACTCTGTCACAAGGTGCGCTGTACTTCTCTGCCAAATTGGCACCCCGTTTTGTAAAGACGAAAGTCCTAAAGAAAATCTCAGACCTGGTTTACCGATTGTCCGACATCTCTGGTAAACACATAGGTAACTACCATATAAAGGACATTGTAAAAAGTGGTAACATGGAAACAAACTCCATTGCCACGCCCGTATAACCCCAACGGTTATTCCTTGACTCCTAGCAACCATTCGTCTACACCGTGACATGGATCACTATGGAAGTCAACCCTTTTGTTTCGTCACTAATGAGCGGCCTCTCGTAAACGATTGTCACTCATTGGGACACTCAAACGAAACCTTTCTAGCTCTGGCACAGTGGTGTCAACTGTAGCCAAAGTCATGGAAGAAATTATAATTCTCCCTTGTGGTTTCGTTTCATTTTATTTTATTTTATTTTTGTTTGTATAAATATCTCGTCATCATCAGTCATTCGCCTCTAATTGCTGCCCCAGGTGTCAAACCTTGGAAACATCGTTTTTTCTAAGCATGCACACCTCTACCTGAAATTGATCACTTCGGAGAAAGGAATTCCCTGTGGCTTACTGCAAGTACGTGCCCAAGGTTTTGTGCATCGTCACAACTAGCAGCATCATATTTTCACATCATCATGTCATACCTCGTCACCCCTTTCTAAATGTTAGAAAATCTTTTTTGTACATTAAATATCGGGTCCTCGCCAAAGTGCATCTAACCCTTATGTCATATGTAGTTAAATTAGGTAAGCAAACCTGTGTAAACCCACGGCGGTATCAGATGTTTGCTACCCGTTCTAAGTTTTTTTCTGTTTTTTAAGAAAATAGAATGGCGCTCAATAAATAACCCAAATTGCTCTAGCTCTCCCCAGAACTGGATGTGGAGTCTGGAAAGTATCGTTATAAAAGGGACAACTTTCAACGTGCCTCTTCATTAACGATAAATTTTTTTTACAACATTTCAGCAACATTGAGTCACCCTGGGTCTCAACTGCTCAAACTGAAATTTTGGGGTTGCCTTGTTGTGACTTATCACGTGCAAAGTACGAGGTCACAACAAGAAGCCAGGTCTCCAAGTGAACCACCCTGTGAACAACCCATCCCATTATTATAATTTTCATAACACCAAGGTGTGCCCATCGCAGTCTGTTTAAGTAAGTAAAACCTAGAAGGTCTTAAACACTCAAATCGGATCAATGTAAATAATTTTCCTTGTCAAACAACGATAAGCGCATGTCTTGTATTGTTGCTACCATCGTACGTGTAAGTACAACAAAAGTTGTACCATCACGATACGATACTCTGTGCGTAACCAAAAGGGTTGTACCACAAAGGATCTCTTTTGCGGTAAGCTTAGATGAAATTCACATTCCATCAGCACGCCAGAATTTTTTTTTGTCCCTTAATTGTTGAAGTATAAAATCTTGGCCAGATCTTCAAATATGTTTTTGCCTTTGTGCAAGTCTTTAACGTACGCTAATATGGATTTATTATGCTACGGTATTGTTGTACTAAGTACATCAGTATGTCTCGCCGTCTGTATTGAATAGGTACCTTTATATGAACGTTAACCTTTGTTGCCATCATAGGTGGGAACCTTATAAAATCTGCCGTCATAGATGGGAATCTCAGAATATCTACTAAATGCGATACGGGGAGCCCGTTATAATTACTCTGTGGGTTTTTGTCAGAAATGTCATAAATACCTAGTCTTTTGCACCTCCCTTCAATACTGGGCAACCCAGTTGTAATTCGTTCATTGTTATCCGTGAAGACGTTATAAAACTTACTTGCAAATCCCTTGATTTTGCAATCTTGTACGCTATACGTGAAGACGTTATAATACTCACCATGAATCGTGCGAACGAAATAATATCAAACCTTTATGTGTGAACTACTCAATGTAGTCCACACCCCTTTTTTGTAATCATTAATATGCCCGTGGACTTCCTGTCACAAGAACCCAGGAACTATCTACTATCTCAAAAGGACTAATCATACGCTTCACTCATGATTATGGGGCATCGTGTCGTGGGAGTTAAGTTGATGGACACAAAAAACACCTAACTCGTTGTCTGGGAGACGAACAAAGAAAATCCCCAGGTTTGTGAGATTTGAGCAAGGGTCTGTCATTTCTCGCAAACAAGTAGGAGAATAAAACGACCCCTAATCTTCTGCCCAATACACGTAGAGGATTAGACTTTTATGTCAGTGTATTCTTTTGTCCAACACTACCAAATATTATTGTAATGTGCCAGGATGACTGCTGTAGACCTTGTTTCACCTCCACCCAGAGGTCGAATTTCGGAAATAGCCGAGTCCCCAGCAGTTTTCTTCGTTCAAATGTTCCCAATTATCACCCCTCCCCTTCCTCGAAATTATCCGTGAATGGGGATATATGCGTTACGCACTTGGCGTTTCGTTTGTCAAATGGGACAATCTTCATACGCGGATCCTTTCAACTTCCTACTCCTTTCCCAGTTGTCATTATTGTAATGTGCCAGGATGACTGCTGTAGACCTTGTTTCACCTCCACCCAGAGGTCGAATTTCGGAAATAGCCGAGTCCCCAGCAGTTTTCTTCGTTCAAATGTTCCCAATTATCCCCCTCCCCTTCCTCGAAATTATCCGTGAATGGGGATATATGCGTTACGCACTTGGCGTTTCGTTTGTCAAATGGGACAATCTTCATACGCGGATCCTTTCAACTTCCTACTCCTTTCCCAGTTGTCATTATTGTAATGTGCCAGGATGACTGCTGTAGACCTTGTTTCACCTCCACCCAGAGGTCGAATTTCGGAAATAGCCGAGTCCCCAGCAGTTTTCTTCGTTCAAATGTTCCCAATTATCACCCTCCCCCTTCCTCGTAATTATCCGTGAATGGGGATATATGCGTTACGCACTTGGCGTTTCGTTTGTCAAATGGGACAATCTTCATACGCGGATCCTTTCAACTTCCTACTCCTTTCCCACTTTGTTATAACTAATCTTGTACGCAATGTTTTGTTTTTCGAAAGTAGAAAAAATGCTACCGTATAGACGTGAGCATAGGTCATGGAAGACCAACTTCTTTCGAATGGGGAATTTTGTTATACGTACAATCCCTCAACCACGTATTCTTGGAAATGTATTTGGTAAAGAAAAAAAACCAAAAGGGGTTACACAGAACCTGTCCTTGAATACGTACCTTTGTAACATGTATTAGGAATTAGCCACATTTAGTTAGCTCTCTCTCCGTCTCTCTCTCTACACGCCAAACAAATCCAACTTTTTCTCAACATGCACACTTGTTTCTCTCCAAACTTTTTTCATCATTGGTCTACTAGGCAGGTAAACTTCAAGAATTTTGTTCTAATAATAATTTTTGCCGGATTTAAAAAAAAAAAAAAACCAGCAGCTCTGCACCCTATCTACATCTGCGCCTCTTCATGCTGCCCTCGCTACCGTCACGGAGGTCCCTTGCCTTCAATCCCTGCGTACCAAAAGCACCCGACCGCATCTAACATAACCTAGTGTGAGTCGTGCGTGTAGTTGCGAATTGTATCACCACAAAGAACCGACACTCAAAACAAACCCGAGCACGCCAGCTCTAGGTTGGTTCATGTTCCTGTTGCCCTTGTGCAAATGTTCCTGCTGCATAATACAAATGTTCCTGTTGCCCTTGTGCAAATGTTCCTGCTGCATAATACAAATGTTCCTGTTGCCCTTGTGCAAATGTTCCTGCTGCATAATGCAAATGCTCTGCTGCCATTATGCAAATATTCCTGCTGCATAATACAAATGTTCCTGTTGCCCTTGTGCAAATATTCCTGCTGCATAATACAAATGTTCCTGTTGCCCTTGTGCAAATGCTCTGCTGCCATTATGCAAATGTTCCTGCTGCATAATGCAAATGCTCTGCTGCCATTATGCAAATATTCCTGCTGCATAATACAAATGTTCCTGTTGCCCTTGTGCAAATGTTCCTGCTGCCATTATGCAAATGTTCCTGCTGCATAATGCAAATGCTCTGCTGCCATTATGCAAATATTCCTGCTGCATAATACAAATGTTCCTGTTGCCCTTGTGCAAATGTTTCTGCTGCCATTATGCAAATGTTCCTGCTGCATAATGCAAATGCCCTACTGCCATTGTGCTGATGCTCCTGTGCCCTTGCGCAAATAACAATACCAACGATTGTTCACAAAACAATCCCACTACATACAAAAACCAGTGTACCAACCACCAATTACGATTCCACTCTCCAGTACTTCAATGGTTTCGTACTGGCTCACCCACAGGATCCGGAAGCAGTTACCCTTTCGACCTCTGTGACAGGTAGAACTCTCCACACCACCTAGAAGCCTCATCATGTGTTCTCTTCCTCGTATTTTCTTAAAGGCCCTAGTGTCCCTTGAGTGTAATCTCAAATGGGCCAGGTTACTGTGACAAAGTAACCTTGTAACTTCAGTGAAACGTTCAACCACCCCAGACATCCTACGCAAACCACGTTCGCAAACATTAGCTCACAGACCAATGATACAATTAGAGTTTTTTTTTTCTATCACTGCATAACCCTTGTACCTTTCTTCAACAGATCCTTGTTCTTTGCAACTGTATTTATGTATGCCACTGCCTTTATATACATTTATTGACAATTCCTTGTTACACCATGTATCATCTCTTTTGTGTTCTGTTCATAACTATTCTCCAGCTAGGAATCTCTCTCTCTCTCTCTCTCCTCGTTTCTCTTAAATGTTTTTGGCACAAGTGCTGAAAAGGTAAGAGGATTTATTAGTCCTACAGCTCCATTGCCACGTCGCTTTTATTGCGGCGAGGGGGGAAGTGTTACGTTACAAATAGACCGCCAATATAGAGGCGCGCGCACTACCCCCTCCCGCGAGCGACAAACCGAGCTGTCGCTAGACCATCTCGAGCGGCAAGCGGCCAGTCTTCAGCGAGCGAGCTTCCCGAGCCCACGTCCCGCGTGAACATGTGCGACACGAGTTCAGTTTCGCCGGTTGCGCACTTCCGGTGTCCGCGCTTGGACGCTGCTGAGACCGGGAGAACAAGCGCGTAAAGCCGCTGATGGCCCATAAACCAAACGTGAGTCAATTACCATGTTACCCTTTGTGTGCAAATAATGTTTTAGCCCTAACCACGCGTGTAGAGAGCAGAGACTGACGTTCAAACTAACTTTCAGCTAGGATCGTTCCTCTTATGTATTATTGTGTCTCCTAGAATTGAATAAACTATTTATGTGATAACCTACCGTGTTTTGCTTGTCGAGAGAGGCCCTGGGGGGACGGAGAAGCGTGAAGTTCCGAACCACAAGCACTAGCCTTGAGGTTAAGAGAAACCCTGCTTGCACCGAACCTGAGCTAGTTTTTATTTGGGGCAGATACAGCAACTAATTTGTATTAAATATGTGGGAGCTTTCTCCAACCCTGCCGATAGCATCAGCACGCCCGCCGACGCTAACACACTTTACCAGTGACTATGAGTTTCTCCTTAGTTTGACGAGCAACGTGTCCAAAGTATCTTAAAATCATTATAGACATTCTAGATCTAGATAGTTGAAAGCCTCTTGTGGATGCCTAGCTCTTCCAGAATGGACACATTTGTGCGTCACATAATAATAATATCCAAGGACAAAGAATGACGAAGAGAAACATTGCAGATGGTCAATAGGTATATGCTTTGAACATCAGACGACAGGAAAAGGCGGGAAACGTTTGTGGTTTCTCAGCTCCAATAATATTAATAAAAAAAACTAAGTTCTCTAATTTCTGTGTATCATACTTATTTATGTTGATAATGATAACTAAAAAAATGATAATGTTGATACAGATATGACCGAAATGGATGAGGTCGAATTAGCTCAGTGGTTAGAGTAGATCCCCGGCAAGGCTGTTTCTGGATTCGATTCCTAAATGCGACCGAATCTTTTTCTGATTTTTCTGGTTCAAAATTTCATTTGAGAGTGGCTAACATTGTCTTCGATGATTAAATTAAAATAATGATTATTGATTATTTTGACGTTGAGTTGATAACACATAAATATGATTAAGGTAAATAATTAATAAAGTATAATAAGGGGTCATCCATAAATTACGTCACACCTTAAGAGGAATATAAACGCTAGAAATATTTCGATTCTCATGCATACAAAATTTAAAATCGCGCGTCGTATTTGCACGAGGCAAGCAAGCGAAAAAGAAGTGATTTTTATTTATTTTGTGCCTAATTTTATAAGAATGAAAAAAAGTTAGAACATACAAAACCTCAAAAATAGCATTAGCCATAAAGGTTAAAAATTGTTTCTTATATTACTTCATAGTTAAGTAATGAAAAAACATTTTTTTAGAGGTTTAAGCTTATATTTTTTGTTATGTAAATAATAATTTTATTGTATCCAATACGTAGAAAAGCTAGTAGAAGCTTCAATTTATCCGTAGCATTTTTTTTCTTGTTCATACTATAAACCGATTCGTCGTAAAGATGAATCTAAATAGTACATAAATAGGATTTCACATGTAGCTTCATCTTAAGGGGGGGAGGGGTGTAGAGAAGTGTGACATTGTGTGACAAAGCGTACGGGGGATCATCAGCTTTGTGACGTCACGTGCAGTTAGGCTTACCAGATGACAAGAATTTTCCTGACATGTCCGTCAATGAAACCCCGTGTTCTCCCACACATCTCATCTCGCCCCCTCCGTTGGAGGTAAATATGACAGCGACGAAAAACTTTGTGTGTGATGTCACGCTAGGGGGGAGGGGTCTCACAAATGTGACAGCGTGTGACAGGGAAAGGGGGGGGAAATAATGTTTGTTTATTTCAGCTGAACAGAGCGGCGAGTGCAATACTATGTCTGCCATGTAAAAGTATATGCATAAAGAATTACATCATATGAAATTGAATATAATATTAATAAAATAAAAAGGTACGGTGTAGGGCGCGCCCTGCCACTGGGCGACGCCTGGACAAGGTGTTTTCAGATATCCGGTAGCGCAGACTCATTCCGGCTATTCTGTGGCACATCAAAGCACCCTACCCCCTGCGAACATCTGCGAAGCGCTGCATCGCCAAGGGAGTGTGTTCGTGACGCTTTGTGTATCCTTGTCCTTAGTCATACCCTAAGAGTATGGATAGTTCCATAGTTCCACGATCATACCACAATATGGTTAGGTATTACGGTGAATAGAATTATAATTTAATAATATTTTATAACTTATTATGTGGCGACAGTGGCGATGTGGTGACAGACTTTGCGGTGAGCTGAATATAAAAATGATATCAATATTGTATTTATTGATGAAAACATACCATTATTATTTTCCAGGCCAACTATTTCGTAAAAGGAATAAATATTTTGAATCAAACAAATATCATGATGAGCATTGAATTTTGAAAACAAAATGTAGTATGTACCTAGCACGGGTGTACATTTTTGAAGCGTTTAGTGGGTGGGGCGGGGCACAAACATTAGTCGTGAAACCCTGATCTAAAGACTAGCAGGGCAGCCCATCGATAGCGGGGTGAAATTTGGTCGATGGAATCATTTGGAAAAATAATTAATTTTCAACCCCGGAACGAAAAAAATTATATCCTAGATAATTTTTTTATTAATAAAGCGGTTCAATCAACAATTCCCCATGAAAATTGAAGCAAAATGCCCCCCCCCCCCCCACCTCAAAAAGGTTTGGGAAACCCTAGTCTACAGGAACATCTTCAAACTGGACAAATCTTGGAGGAAATGTAAGACTGTGTATACATTTGCGAACATAAACGCTAACGGAATCACGAATTACAGGAAAGGATTGGAGCAACCGCAAACGGCGCGAAACGGCGCTTGCGATGGCTTCATTCCCTTTCCATAATTTGTAGCTGGCCTCGCGTCTCTGGCAGTCCTGGATTTGTCAATAGGCCTTATAGGCCGCGGCCTAGGGGCGGCAGAGTGCAAGGGGCGGCGCTCGCTCGCTTTGGTAAACCGTTAAGTTTGTGTACGATTATAAACAAAAACAAGTCACTGTGGATAGATAGAATTTTCTATCTAAAAAAGTACTTTAGACCCCCAGTGGTCCCGCACGGGACTTCAATACCCGACAGTCCCGTACTGGACCGATAATTATGATGCGAATATTTCACAATAAAATGCTTTGGCAGTGGGCTACCTGTATTTGGTTTCTAATCATATTTTGGAAGACTAAATAAAGAGTGCTCAAATTCAAAACAGCTGTTGATGTACTAACGGTATCTGATCTTTATGGATCTCTTCTTGAGTTTATTATAACAGAGCGAGAAAACTTTGATTATAGCGAAGAAAGTGCAATTGAAATGAGCGCATTTAAGACGACATTTAGGGCGACATTAAGAGTAAGGAGAACCCCAAGAGAAAAACTTCATAGACGAAACATCAAATGAGGAAATTGAAACAACTCCTGGCTGAGAGCTGAATTAGAGAGATGGCAAATTGTGTATTGAGAGAAATAATTGTAGTTTTAACAGGAATTGGTGGACTTTTAACATGAAGAGTCACAAAAAAAGCTCAGTCTCTTGTGCAATATTATAAAATTTTATAAGTAAAATTTACAAAATTTTAAGAAACCCCCGACACAAAAAAGGCTGATAACCTTGAATTGCCTTATCAAATTTTCATGAATTGTAGCTAAGTACTATCTCTATTACGTCAGCTTTCAAAAAAAAAAAACTGCATCACAATCGGTCCATTCGTTTAGGGGTTACAATGCCACAGACAGACAGACACGTCAAACTTATAACACCGCTCCTTGCGTCGGGGTTTAAAAAAGAGTCAGAAATTATTAATCTTTAAATTAATTTTAGAAACAATCTCTGTGCAACGTTTACCAGAACTTGGATATAGCTCTCCGCGTCGCACTTTGCACTCCGGCCACAAATTGTTCTAAAGGTCTTCATTGTCGCAAGAAAAACTTTACTATTTGGCTCTTCTATGCGTAGAAGCAGACTTAGGTATTCTAGTCTAGAGGCATGAATTGTAGGTGTTTTTTCAGGTGCAACAAAAAAAAAACAATAATATTTTTACCAACTTCTATTTTATGAAATATTTATTAAACATTGAAGAATTTATTAAAAAAAGAATCGAACTAAAAAATTAAGAATTCAGAAAATTACAGGGTGTTGAGATATGGGGGGTCTCAAAAAAATGGCGCGCCCTGGTTGACACGATTGCAACCCTCCTAGTAAATCTAAAAAAAAAAAATTATTCTTAATTCAAACAAATGCGGCTATAACCCGAATTAAGGAAAAGAAAAAAAATTTTTTTCGCAAAATGGCGGCTGTCTGAAATAAAAAAGACGTTTTCGTACCAGTTTTTTTGATTTTCCAAATTTTTTCAAAATAGTAAAAATTGAAATTTTGTTATAGTTTTAGTTCCCGCCATAGAGGAATGTATAGAAAAGGTTCACACCAATTTTCAAGTAAATTGGTTTAGTAGAACTTGAGATATCGCGTCAACCGCCTCGAAAAAAGCGGTTTGGAGAAAAATGGGTTTAAAATTTTGTTCTATTTAGATTTTGGTTAGATTCCGTCTAAACCGCGACATTAAAATGGTTATAACTTTTAAAATATTGCGAATTTCGAAAAATCCTTTTAAGGAGATATTTTTGAATATTAAAACTTTGGAAATACCTATGAAGAAAAATAAAATTGTTTTTTTTTTTTTTTTTCTAGACTAGAATACCCCCTTAATGAATATTTTAAACTGTGGAGCTAAACTATATAGATGATTTTGTCAAATAAAAATCCCGTAAAAAAATTGTAATTCTTTTTGTATGTTTATGAATGTAATTTTTTTGATTTGTAACCTTGTAGAGTAAGTTAATGTTTTTAACACTAAGAAATTGCAAAATAAAAATCATTTTCCGAAACCGATACTTTTAAAAACTTTGGGAAAAGCATCAAAAATATGTTCCGGCTCTTTCAACCACAAAAGAGAACTACTGAAAACTATCGAGAATGGTCGGTAGTTGAAATATAGATTTACAAAGAGTACTTTTATATTCATGTTACACTTTTAGTTTATGACTAATTTATTCGTTTATTTCATTTTTGAATACCTACTTAACCTATATTTGAATATTTATTTTTAAAATTGTGTGTACCTTAAAGCCTACAAGTGAATGATTATGATAGATGGCAACTTCTAAGAATGAGGAAGGGGCGGCCAAATGAAGTGGCCTATACGTATGAAAAGTGTAAATCCGGCCCTGGTCTTTGGTGATAACCCCAATCCTTCCTCATCCCCAATTGGGGTATGTTGTGAGGCTGCAGGTATTGGGAGGGGAAGGAGATGAGAAGAGGAAGGTGAGGAAGTACCTGGCTATTCAGATCCGGTTACCAAACACGGCTTAAGTTTCAAGAAATGTTTTAATTCTGAATGATGGTCCTACACTAGGGCGATACAGTCGATACACATAATATCTTTCACTCTGGAACGTGCCGCAACTATACCTCCTATATGTATATTATTTTGGTAAACTTTCGAAATCACCTCAATACTGATTCACCTTAATATACTGTAATACTGTAAAAGATATTTTTTTGCATTCGGGGCTTGCTACTGCATTCGTCGAAAGATAAAATTTACTTGCGCACGCCGGGATTTGAACCAGCGACCCGAATTATCAGTCTGGAGCCTTACCCTTCGACCACGGAGGCCTTCTGCAGTCTGAGGACTGCTGAATAATAATATACAACCAACCACTGACATAGAAGAGGTTACAAAATTAAGAAATGTTATTTTATGAAACCCATTTCGGAAAAACCCAATATTATTAAAATACCTACCAATTTCTTATTGACAGATCAAAACGAAGTTTTATTTTAATTCTGTAAATTTGTTTGTACGTTACGTTTCCGATTCAACGGGGTGGCCGTTTTAAAGGTTCAGTAAAGATTATTTTATCAAAAGTGAAATCGTCGGGTTTATCGAGGCTTCCTTAGTCTCATTTTTTAATATTATGGTACCTACATTGCCTGCTGAAAGAGAAATTTTTTTTTTAATTATCGTTAAAAATCTTATGATTTCGATTTATTAAATAAGAAAAAATTAGAAACATATTTTTTGAACATTGATCTACTACTGTTTCCAGAACTTCTAGTTGCTAACAGTCTTGAAATCTATTGATAAATTTGTTTTTAATCAAACAATGCAACCGTTATTTTAGGAAGTACTGACCGGTTTTGTGGTTAGCTTTATTATGGTCAAATATTTATGCAAAATTCGTGAATTTTAAAATTTTGTGGTCATTTTTTATGATCGAGTGCATTTTTATTATGGCAGTTTGTCAAACTTGGGCTCGGTCATAACATAGGTTCTATGAAACAAAACGGCCTGAAATTTTGGATTTCTTCTAAGAATTACGTTCTGTACACGAATCAATCGTAAAATCATCCAAATGAAGAATTTCAAAATTCTTTCATAGGTACTTTTCACGGTTCGGTCATAACTAAGGCCTCATGTCACCGAACGGCCTGAAATTTTGGATTCGTACAAAAAATTAGGGTCTGTACACGAATCAATCAAAAAATCTTCCAAAAGTAGAAGTTCGAAATTCTTCGTACAAAATTTTATACGTTTCATGGGCACTTTGTCAAACTTGGGCTCGGTCATAACTCAGGCTCTATTAATGCGAACGGATTGAAATTTTGGATTCCTACACACAATTCGGGTCTTAACAAGAATCAATCAAAAATACTTCCAAAAGTAGAAGTTCGAAATTCTTCGTACAAAATTTTATACGTTTCATGGGTACTTTGTCAAACTTGGGTTAGGTCATAACTTAGGCCCCATGCCACCGAACGGCCTGAAATTTTGGATTCCTACAAACAATTCGGATATGTACACTAATCAATCAAAATATCTTCCAAAAGTAGAAGTTCGATGTTCTTCGTACAAAAATTTACACGTTTCATGGGCACTTTGTCAAACTTGGACTCAGTCATAACTTAGGCCCTATTCCATAGAACGGCCTGAAATTTTGGATTCCTACAAACAATTTGAGTCTGTACACGAATCAATCAAAAAATCTTCCAAAAGTAGAAGTTCCAAATTCTTCGTACAAAATTTTATTCGTTTCATGGACTCTTTTCAAACTTCGGTTCGGTCATAACTTAGGCTATGAATGCGAACGGCCTGAAATTTTGGAATCCTTCTAAGAAATTCGTTCTTAACACGAATCAATCGAAAAAAAATTCCAAAAGTAGAATTTCAAAATTTTTCGTACAAAACGTTATTCGTTTCATGGGCACTTTGTCAAACTTGGGTTCAGGCATAACGTATGCTCCGTGGAACCGAACGGCCTGAAATTTTGAATTCCTACTAAGAATTACGTTCTGTACAATCAATATTTTCCCAAAAGAAGAATTGAAACCGAACGGTCTGAAATTTTAGATTCCTACTAAGAATTTTGTTCTGTACACAAATCAATCAAAAAATCTTCCTATAGTAGAAGTTCGAAATTCTTGGTACAAAATTTTATTCGTTTCATGGACTCTTTTGAAACTTGGGTTCGGTCATAACTAAGGCTCTATGAAACCGAACGGTCTGAAATTTTTGATTCCTTCTAAGAATTACGTTCTGTACGTCCACAAAAAACCTGCCAGGCCAAACCTGGTCGGCAGACCAAGAAATTCTTCAATCTTTTGATACAGTTATTTGTTGGTTTCATTCGTGTACTCGATGGCGTAAGATTTACCATTTTGTATCCCACTTTGGCGCCGGCTGCCTGCGAACGTGCCAGGCTGCTGGTTGGCAGACCTGTTTTTTTCTCATTTACTAATCGACCTTTATCATATGAAAGCATTTCCATCACTGTGAGGCTCCTGCCAAGTGGCGCACCTGCTTTTTTAAGACTTACAAAATGTCCATTATCACTACAAAGTAGTTTCATTCGTGTACTCGATGACGTAGGGTTTGCTTTCTCTTCTCCTAGTCTACATAACAAGGGAGCTGTACACATTGTATTCTTTCCCGCCCGCCACACCTGAATTTCTAGCAAGACTACTTATCATAGTAGGAATAAAGAAAAAAAAATATTTAAACTTACTAGGCTTTATGCACACATAACATCACAAACATACCCACAGTCAATTTGGGACGCGGGTAGTATGGGTACCGCCCCTTTATTTGAAACAAATACCTCTGTCATGCATACAAGTCACCCCTAGCAGTGCGCTACGTTTGATGAATAAGCAGTGGTGATTCATGGGGTGAGGTTTGTTCAGATATTCGCAGCTGATGCGCATGTTCACCAGAGCTGTGGTGGAATCGGGAGAGGTTGGGGAAACCCTGAGAAACCAAAGGGAGGGGCGAATACACACCCTTCTGGACATGGGCGTAGGCACGGTGGGGCAAACGCCCCACCCTGGCTGACCGATGCATGACCTCTGGGATTGTCGACCGAGTCGCGTTTTCAAATTTACAGCACTTTATAGGTTGTTTTTTTCCTTCTTTCGTTCATATTCTTAGTATTCATATAGCCCAAAGCATGAATAGGTTGTGGAAGTTCCTTTTTTGCTCCACCCTAAATCAAAGCCTGGCTGCGCCCATGCTCCCGGACACACTGACCCCCAGACTCCTACCCACCCCTCATAACTTTTTTCTTCCCAGAACTTCCTCTCCTTCCTTTCCTTAAAAAAGATTTTATTATGGAAGCACTTGCGTACTGCTTACTAACACTGTATGCAGGGACATTGGAGGTCTAGATACGTTCTAAGCTAAATGTAGCTTCGTTCTTTCAAAAAAACTTAGATCCTTGCGAGAGCCTTGAAGGAGTAACCATCTTTTACTTATACCAGGGCGGGTAGGTGGTGGATAACCCCCAATTTCCTTAAAATGGTCCTCCACTCAGCAACCCCAAATAGGCGCCAAGCGTCATTATTATCATCATGGCCTTCTCTGTAGAGATAATGTTTAAAAAAAACTTACCAGAAGTTATATAGATTATTAAATATAATTATAGTTGTCCAATTCATAAAAGTACATGTTTTGGTATCCACATATTTTAAGACTGTAATCGTTGATAAGCGTGTGTTTATAACATTTATGTTATTGTTATAATATGACTGTCATCTAAATTCTTAGTTATGGCCTCACGGCCGCGGTGGTATATTGTTATGTAAAAAAGGCGGTAGGATTTTCGGATTGAAAATAAACCTACGGGTGTATATATTTTGCTTGCAGTGTGAATCGATCCCTCTATGTGCGCACCTACAACATTACACATAATTTTGTGCACGGTGCTTGGAAGTGCGTGAATTAAGCAGTAAATTACACAAGAACGCATAACACCAATAAGCCACTATAAAATCATAAGATAATAAGTAAGGGGCCATCGATAAATTACGTCACACCTTAATTGGGGGGAGGGGTGCAGAGAAGTGTGACATTGTGTGACAAGGCGTATGGGGGGGGTCATCAGCTTTATGACGCCACATACAGGAATTTTCCCGACATGTCCGTCTGATTGTACGAATTTTCGAAGGAAAACAACAATGAAACCCCGCGTTCTGGCACACATATGTCTATTCCCGAGAGTTTATAAAATTAGGCCGACACCTCGCAGTATCCCATTTGGTCCCTCCCCGCATGCAGTGAAATCACAAAAATATCTATGATATATAGGGGGAAGGGTTGAAATCTCGTTAAACCAAATTGAGACCTATGTTTTTACATCATTTAAGACGAGTATTCTTCCAATAACAAATCATAATAAAATTCTGCAACTAGAAATTTATAACTGATTTCTAATAACATAGGTATATACGTAAACACATACCTACCAGCTGTAACTGTATCTGGGTTTCTCTGGGTTTTGTAATAATAACTTAAAAATGTATCTGAAACACCGTGAAAGAAAACCGTTCTCGCTGTCTGAGTTTAATTTTATATGGTGTTTTCAGTAGGCCACACCGAAAGTGCTCACGGAACTCACTAAAAGAATTTTCGCGGGCCTGGTTTATAATTATATTTATATTTCTGGTGAAATAATTATAACTTATAACCAGAGTACAAATGTAAGAATAAAACGGTAACCGGACAACTCTCAGGACAGTGACAAATCAACACACTTTTGAAGTGTTGTATAGTTATGAAATGATAGGTTTATAAGATAATTTTTCATCACTTTAAATTACATTATAATATCACTTTTCGAAAGTGTGTACACTTGAAACTCCCCGAGTTGTCATGGATAAAACATGATGCGTAACGTTAAGAATTGAAACTGAAATTGACCAGATCTGAATAGCCAGGCTCTTCCCCACCTTCCTCTTCCCTATCTCTTTCCCCTCCCTACCACCTTCAGCCTCACAACATACCTACCCCGATTGAGGATGCCACAGTCTCACTGGCTCCAGACGGGAGCAGTTGGGACTCTTGTGCGGTGTACACATAAAAAAACGGAAGACCAAGATTCGTAGAAAATATATTGTTAAGTACGGTTCCATGCCAACTGAGAATAAATTCAACTCAACACCTCTTTGAAAAGTCATTAAAAGCTATAATTTTTTTAAATTACCCATAGCTCTAACCTAATGTAACCTATTTTTAATATTTTTTTCTTCACTTTTAATGACTTTTCTGAGGTGGTTCTGAGTTGGTTTTATTCTGAGTTGTCCGGTCACCGTTAAGTACCTCTACCTATATGTTTTTTTACGGGTTCCATGCCAACTGAGAATAAAGCCAACTCAAAACCTCTTTGTAAAGTCATTAAAAGCTGTGAAAAAATAGCCAATAACCCTAACCTAACGTAACCTATTTATCCAATTTTTTTTTTCATCACTCTTTAATGACTTTTCTGAGGTGTTTCTGAGTTGGTTTCATTCTGAGTTGTGCGGTCACCATTTTTACGAAACTTGACGGAAGATTAACCGCGTTGCCGCGATGGTCCTGGGTTCGAACATCAAATAGTAAAATAAACAAAAAAATACCCACTTACAAAAATTAAGAAGGATTTAATTAAAAAAGGTTTAGTTGAATTGAAAAATTATGCTTAACACTTTACACCAATGCATTTGCTTTATCTATAAAACTATATATTTACTTATTATCATCATCATCAGTATCATCATCATCATCATCAGTATATTAATACGTGAAGCAAAAACTTTGTACCCCTTTTTACGAAAATTGCGCGGACGGAGGAGCATGAAATTTCGCACACTTATAGTTAAGTTAGTTATACAGAGAAGGAGTGCAGAATGCTAATATTTTTTTTAAATTATCGGTAAAAAAACATTAAATCAATTAAAAAAAAAACATTACAATTCTGGTCGAATTTCGACTATTGGGCGACCACTAGTCATCATCATCAATCATCAATATATTGATACGTGAAGCAAAAACTTTGTACCCCTTTTTATGAAAATTGCGCGGACGGAGGAATATGAAATTTTGCACACTTATAGTTTATATAGAGAAGGAGTGCAGAATGCTAATAATTTTTTTTTAAATTATGCTTGAAAAATACACTAAATCAATAAAAAAAACATTACAATTATGGTCGAATTTCGACCATTGGGCGACCACTAGTTATAATTATTATTTAACTATCCAAAGGCGGCTAAGAGTAAAGACTATGTAGCCAAGCTCCCCTTTACTGGGAATTTTTGAACAGGAAAGAATTTCAATATCCTTATTTATGTGAGACCTATTTTCAGGATCGGCCCTTTGCAGGCGCATTTGCAGCAGTCCATTCCGGGCGCCGACTATCAAGACGCCCAGGAGCCAAGGGCCGAGGCACTGGTAATAACATAACACCTTAAATGCACTACCCATCTTCCGATTTACAGCACTGCTTGCAGGTCTGTACGCAGAACCCCAAACAAACAAGATAATAATAATTCGGTTTACGGTTTTGCTTACAAATGATCCGATTTGCAGACACCCCGCATGCTGCAGTCCTGCAAGCAGTGTTTTAAATCGGCAGGTGAGTAGTAAGTTTAACACAGCGCCTGTTTTTAACTATCGTGGTACGAGAACACCGCAGGATGTAAGTTGCAGTAAAACACTTCTTTTCTTCTTAAGGACAATTTATTTAATACAATAAAATACAAATAAAGCAAGGGTCTATTTTCCATCTGATTTGGTGATCTCCACGATCACCAAACTGACAGGTCTAATTTCCCTCAGTCTACCGTCAGTTCTTAAACACTACTCAACTGAAGGTACACTGCATGTACCTTCCAGTTCCACCGTTACAACAACACTGAATGGAAAAAATCGCATTCTGGAACGAATATACCCCTTCCCGTGAATTTACTTAACTAAATAGGTAAAGAATGCGATTCTAGTAGAATTTACTAGCGCCTGGCGCCGTTTGGCTCAGAGCCGGCCCTGCCTCTTTTATTACAATTATAAGAATTAAAACACAATTTTCGAGGCGAACAAACTCTTACAACTTTCCCAACAAACAAATATTCTAAGAGTCAAATTTCACGCCAGTTCCTCCCTGTTCCGATACAATTTATTTTCACAAAAAATGCTCACAGGTACAAAATAACACACCAAACTTTACTTCCAAGTTTTATTGCACAGCGTATTATCTAATTTTTTCGTTTCTTCGGCCAAGTCTAAAACTTAGTTAGTGATGGTGATTTCCACGAAGAAACTTAACACGGTCCTTTGTTCACGGCAATGGTTACGTTGTGGAGTGTTGACCGCAGGCGCCGATAGCGATATCAGGAAAGTTCTATCGGTAGCGGCCGGCTCCACCATCTTACTTCTTACTCAGTCAGTCCTCAATCTTGGTTCTGTTGACCGGCTGCATCATCTTGCTCCGTCCTCAATCCTCATCTTGGCTTTGAACCGAGTTTCTGCCGCTCACGACAAGCGCTCCACCTAACACAAAGAACATGTGATTTTTTTTAAAACCGCGTGTGATTAGTCATTGATGTCGAGTTAGTCAGTCATGAAAACTGTGATTAAAATTCCTGTAATTCTCGCAGTTAAAGAATAGAACCGCAATGCTTTATACGAGTATCCAATAAATTGAAATTATTTACATTATAACAAATCCTAGAGTTAGAATTTCGTGTGCAAATAATGTAAAACTCATTGTGATTTTTAGTTTTTTTTTATTATTTTTAATTGTCAATATGATTTCGATTAGTTTGAATGGGTTGTCGTGTAAAAACAATGTGTGTAATTTAGTTATTTATTTGTTTATATTAATATGTAGTCAAAGTGCGATGTGTGGAGAATGTCCATCCCTAGACGATGGGGTGGAGTTTAAATATCACAACTACTCTGCGATGACAACTTTTTTAAAGCAGTTTACTAATTGCAACAGCAATTTGACCTCCATTTATTCAATTGGAAAATCCGTTCGAAGTGAGTACAATTTTAATTTATAAAATCTACTACAGGCGCTGGAAAATTTGAAACTGCAAGGCTGCCCAAACTTTGGCTAAAGAAAGAAAAATTAACCAAAAACTTGGATTTCATTAAAAAAACAAACATCCTGTAATGTTATATTATTGATTTATTTATAATAACATGCGCCTATACGGGCATTTACAAAACATGTGATATAAATATAGTTTAATCTCTTTATAGTTCTCATTAATAGGACTACATTATGAAATGCAAACACTAGTTTCCTTTATGTTTAAGTGTAAAAATATTTTTATTCCTTTTATTTATTATTATTATCATTTTAATAACTGTTGTATGCCATGCATACACAAGTGAACTATATGTTTAAACCCTTTTTTTTTCAAGAACCTATACATATAAACCTTTTTTTAAAATAATATGTTAATACGCTTTTAACTTTCCAATTTTATGTTTTATTCTTTCTCTTCTTTTCATTTCTTCAATTTTCCCTCTTTTTGTATAAATCATGGTCCATATATATTCACACTTATCCTAATTTGACTGTCCTAAAACGGGAATCATCCTAGTTGGACAGTCAAAACATTTTATAATAATGTTCATAAATGTGTAAATATTTTACTAAATAAAAATAAAATAAATAAATAATAATTTTGAGGAACAGTACCTAATCATGAGGTGAATTATGCTACTTAATTTATTTTTTTTAAATGTTATTTACAAGAATTTTTTTTAACATTACAAATTATGCAAAGTTATACAATAATTCATTATTATTCCACTACTCCATAAGTTGAGCTCTAGTAGCTCATGTTTATGGGAGGAATATTTACATGCAAAAAAATAATGTTCTAATGAAACATGTAAACAATGATCAAAGACTTATGAAATAAATATACAAACATTATTTGACATAGGTATAATATATGATAAATTACAATTTACAATTTATAAAAAAATAGTTCTTGAAAAACAATTACAATAATTTTTTTAATATTAAATATTACAGATTAAGTAAGGGAAAATTAAGGGTACAATATATCATTATCCAATTTCAGAACTTCAATTATACAGAACCCACGGAGAAGAATAGTAGGTATTATGCTAACATTGATTTATTGAGGTAGGTATTATAGCCTGTTTACAACAGTATTCCGTGTAGTCAAACACATCTACTACTTACTACTTCTGAGAAAGCATTTCAAACTGCATGCAATCTAGATACGAGCGAGTATCTAATTGACTCAGTCCTGATCGTTGTTGCAATACTTAAAAATAATTTTAGATCAAGTAGTTCTTGTTGGTATAGAAGGACATTGAAGCATGATGCTTCAACATTGAAGTATGATGCTTCAACATTGAAGTATTATAGCCTGTTTGCAACGGTATTCCGTGTAGTCGAGCACATTTACAATTGACCATTGATATATTTAACTCAATGTAATTGACTCAGTCCTGATATTGTTGTTGCAATTAAAAATTATTTGAGATCGAGTAGTTCTTGTTGGTTATTATAAATAAAATTATCTATTACAGTATTTCACTAAGAAAATTTGCAAAATAATCATTTTCCCAGGGCATGAAAACGAGAAAATGGTGTGAAGTATTTTTAATAGGGTGTTTTCTTGATTATGATATTTTGGCTGTTCTTTATTCTCGATAAAAATTACGATAATTAAGGTATTTTTATTTTTTTATGTTGACGAATAAAATTTCTACGTCGATTTTATGTGCCATTTTCGATTTGCCGCCAAAATGACATGTTCATTTTTATTCGTAAATTCGGCGGCGTTGACGTCACGCCGGGCAATGTTGGTGATAGCTGTCTTAGGCGTTTTCCTGTTCGTTGTAGCCAGTTGAAACGGTTTCGGAATATGCGGTTTATTTCAAATTAATGAATGAAAATATTTTAATTACACATTTTTAGTTCAATGATCTGAATCAGAAAAGCAAACAAGTCTTCCGCGCATTTTTAACGGTATTCAAACTTTGTGAAATTGTTAACATCAGGTTAAAACATTTACGTAAAACTAAATAGATTCTAACTGGAAATCTAGTCGATAATACTATCGATGTAATCTACATCTAAATAGCTGGTATGAAATAAGTATTGCGCTTTGAACAACTGTACGCGTAGAACGAATACTTAGGTATGGTTTTATGTGTTCATATGTGGTTTTAGGTTATCGGAAAATAACATACCTACTTACTTATCACACGATCAAATAAAAACTTAATCGTGTTTAAAAATGATTACTTTTGTTGTTAATCAATCCGCTTGTTAGTCATGATAATAAAGTGAACACGTAAATTCTGCATTGTTTTAATATTTGTACGTCATACGTAGATAGGTACAAATCGAACTTAAAAATCTGTACTTAAGTTCTTAATTGTATGATATACCTCATAATAATTACTGTAAAAAATCCTTTTTGACAATGTTTCTGCATTTTAACATTGTTTGTTTGTTTTAAACATTCAACTTTGCAATTTGCAATATATAAAATATCAATGTTTTAGAATACCGTGCCAAAATCACGTTTTCGTAGGGGCTTGAACCCAAAAACCATGGCAGATAGATTGAATATCAAATTATTTGGAGTGTAGATGATAAAAACTAATAACCACCTTTGTCTTAGATTAATTTATTGTCAGCGCATAAATCTTAAACCACAGAAGTATTTACCTCGATTTTGGCAAAATAGGCGGAAGCTAAATAAAAGTTACCTACACAAACAACTCCATCCAGAGGACAACTGAATAACTGTTTACATTAAAAATATTATTACAAAAACCATTAGCAATTTTATGAGAAAATACGATAAAAGTAATAAAAATATAGGTTAGTTAATAAATGATACAAAGGATTGATAAAGCAAAAACATAAATCTAAACAATAAGTAAAGTTATGAGTTGGTACCAACCACAGTATTAACCACAACAGCACAGCATCACTATATATTCAAGGGTATACAATTATTCAATAAATTACCCCTAGAGATATACGATCGGAAGAAAACTACAATAAATATAAAAAATAAAAATAAATTTAATTTAATTTTTATTTGAATTTTTACTAGTATTTAATTTTTACATTTGTTGTAGTTTTCTTCCGATCATGTATATCTAGGGGTAATTTATTGAATAATTTTATACCCTTGAATATATAGTGATGCTGTGCTGTTGTGGTTAATACTGTGGTTGGTACCACCAACAGACACAAATCTTTTGCTAATATTGAATTGTGTTGTATTATTTTTATTAAGAAATCTTTATCTAATTGCAGTAGTGCAATTTTGTCATAAATTTTTCTAAGTGAGGGAACCGGGAAATCTTGGAAAATATTAATTGTTGGGTTTAATAGGGCTTTTTAAGATGATTTTTATTACATATTTTTTTAATTGTCTCCAGTGGAAGTAGGGATGATTAATATGCACCTCCCCCCCCACCAGAATGCGCAAGTGAATAATAAATATCTTTTAGTATTTTTAATGATAGAGTATTTCTAAGTCTAAAAATTATATAGATCAGTTTTCTCATTCTGTCTACTGTGGAATTTATTTGACTTTTCCATTTGATGTTATTATCAATAATTAGGTATTCCAAGATATTTTATTTTTTCTTTACTGCTAATGTGTATAAAATTTGAATTACAGGGTGCGATTCCAAGAAGGCAATTTCTTTTGTGAATTTTTATGTTTACGTTTATATTTGAGATATTCCCAGTTAGACTATAAGGTACAAAATGGGATTTTCGACATTTAGTAGACAAATAAGTTTTCGTCAAACCATTGTTTTACGATATTTATTGCATTATTAGCTGATACTTCGACCTCATTCCAAGAATTTCCTTCAATAGTTATCGCTGTATCATCCGCTTAAGATATAATGTTTCCAATGATTGGGAGTTCAAAAAGTTCATTTACATACAATATGAATAGTAAAGGTCCTAAAACAGTTCCTTGTGGAATTCCAAAATTTATATTTTCTATTTCACTTAGTTTGTTGTTTACTGTTTTACCTGTTGAGTTCTTTGATAGAGATAACTTTTTAACCATGTTTTAGCTTTGCCAGTTATTCCTGTATTATTTAGTTTATTAATTAATTTTGAACGTGAGACACTATCAAAAGCTTTACGGAGGTCAATGAATATAAAGTTGATTTCACTCGGAGATGTCCAGTCACCGAGCAAATAGTACTATTTTGGATTATAGATGGCGCCACTTCCGTTGGCATCAGTCTGATGTATAACATATTTTAGCATAATAATTGTAACGAAATATTTTTTTATTATTATTTTAGAGAGGGAACTGTGGGTCGTGAAGGTGTCGGCATCGCCCCAAGATGCGAAGTTGGTGCCAAATATAAAGCTTTTGGCAAATATTCACGGAAACGAAGCAGCTGGCAGGGAAATTCTTCTGCATTTTATTAATGTAAGTAGGACTTTATAATTTTTAACTGTCCTTCAGGCCTCGACGATATTTTGAAAGTAGGTCAAAATATTTCCAGTTTCAATATAAAACCGAACAAATAGATAATATTTAATATTTAAAAAAAAAAAATTGATTTTGTTTTTCACAAAAATATGTAAACTTTTTTTTTCAATAGTTTTTAGTTAAAAGTTACTGGGATGGGTCTCCAAAAGTGAAATATCTCCTGGAAAACAATGTGATACACATTCTGCCGTCACTAAACCCCGATGGATTTGAGAATGCTAAGGAAGGCGGTTGTACTGGAGGTGCAGGGAGACATAACGTCAAAGATATGGATCTCAATAGGTAAGTACTAACACACACTAACAAAGGCAAAAAATAATAATCAAGCTAAAATTAATATCAGTTTGGTTCTCTATCACAAAAGACGATCACAGAAGTGTTAAGAGTTTATAAAATTATAAAGCACATTGATACAATGCCAAACAAAAAATGTTTTTCTAAAACAAGAGGCAACACATTGAATACACATCACGTAAGGCTTGTTCACATTAGGCGAGTATTTTAGTTGAGTGGAGAGTATAGTATTAACTAAATGCGTCCGAACGCCACAATTTTAGTAGAGTGGGTTAGTCAACTCTTTATTAGATTCAATCCATTTCGTTCTATTTTTTGGGTGAGCTTTAGCAGAGTTCTTTTGTAAACACGCGAAAATGTAGTGGCATTGGAGCGAAGATGCTACTCTAAAATTATTTATTTATGCTGCTATTAATCTCTTTACGTGTCCATAGTTTATTAATTTTCATCTTATTAATTTATTCTTCCACCATGTGTCATGTCATCTTGCAACGGGCGGCGGGCAATAATGTACTCTACTTAAAAGTAATGCAAACGATTTTCGGCGAGTCAAGTAGCAAGTATACTCACTACTTGATCAATGGGAATAAGCATTTAGGGTTATTTTATGCATAAGCTAAGGTGATCATTAGTAGGCGGCGGGTGGAGGCAAAAATATTGGGAATGTATGGCAAGCGATATGCTGAAATAGACCAAAACCAAATGATCTTATATCTTTTATAGCTAAGTCTGTTGGCCCCGTAAAACAAATTAGACAGGGCAAATAACGATAGTTTAATTGTTTTGCCTTTAATAATTAGCGGCTCTGGAATTTTCGTTTTGCCTCCACTTTCCGCCTTCTAGTGATCATTCATACTGGTTTTACCAGTAGAGTACCTACTGTTTTTTGGTCATCTGTCTTGGCTAGTTTTTTTTTACATTAGCTCCACAGAGGGGGCATGAGGAAAAAATCCCTCAGGGCCTCTTTAGGGATGCTGGGGGAGTATCTTTCTATTGAGAGGAAGAGAAGGAAGTTCTGGAAAGGAAAAAGATATGGGATCGATGGAGCGAAGAACGTATGAATCCATCCCTCTCATTGCATTGCGAGGTAATGGGTCGAGAGAGACCAGCTGGAGAGTTCAAAAGATCTCCCTCAACCAATCTCTCCGTCCAGCCACGCAGTGAGCAAACTCATCCGCAGCCAAGACATACAAACCTCACCCCATGAACCTGGGCACCCCTGCTAAGTCACCAAGCGTAGCAAAGCACTTGGGGCAGTCTATGGCAGTGGTGTTGGTTTTCCAATAAATGGTTCCCGGGTGGTGGTACCCATACCCGCCTCACAAATTGACGGGGGTGGTTTTTCAAAATCTCTTAGTAGACAATGATGTTCCTATTATTTTGAAGGTCAAGTGTGCAAAATTTCATCAATCTCGGAATAAAACTGTAGATTTGTATAAAAATTGAGTTCTGTTTTACCGACTTTCTTACTTTAATTTGCAGAAGCTTCCCAGATTATTTCCGGCGGAACCCGAAACCCCTCCAGCCGGAGACGAAGGCAGTCACCAAGTGGATGAGCGAAGTGCAGTTCATTCTGTCTGCAAGTTTACACGGAGGA
Source organism: Glyphotaelius pellucidus (assembly GCA_936435175.1). Classification (NCBI taxonomy): domain Eukaryota; kingdom Metazoa; phylum Arthropoda; class Insecta; order Trichoptera; family Limnephilidae; genus Glyphotaelius; species Glyphotaelius pellucidus. The sequence continues at coordinate 7,941,533 of OW386543.1, read as the reverse complement.
GCAATGGTGGCCAACTATCCCTTTGAAAGCACTAAGGAAGATTGTTAGTAAACAATTTTAAACTATGAATCGGCAACCTTATGACTTTTAAATCAAGACTATTAACCCTTTGCATGCCATACTTGAAGTGCGGTACCATCTACGAGTGTGGTTGTAGTATTTGTATTGTGATTGTCACAATACAAATACTACAACATTTAAACAAAACTATTAAAACAAAATAATCTGGCACCATGGATAAGCAAAAGAATTAAAGTTTGGCAATTTTACAAATATGAGAAGAATGAGTCTCCTTCAACGGAAGCAATCTTCCGAAAAGGCCCTCCATTGACATGTTTGGTGTAACTCTAAGTGACAAGCTCAGATATGGGGGCTCCGTAGAAGCCAGAGTTAAGTTAGCCTCTCAAAAATTGGGCGTATTGTACAGGGCCCGCAGATACTTTAACAGTACACAACTGCTAACCCTGTACAAATCACAAGTGCGCCCCACGGTTGAGTTTGACAGCCACCTCTGGTCTGGAGCCTCAAAATACCTGAAAAAAACCCTCGACTCTGTGCAGAAATGGGCGGTCCGTTTGATAGATTCTCCTAACTTAACAAACGGATTGCAATCTTTAGAGCACAGGCGTCGGGTGGGAATGCTATCCTTGCTCTATCGGTATTTCAGTGGAAGATGCTCTGAGGAACTAGCGTCATTGATCCTTTTGGCACCAGTGCATAGTGAAGAAACACGCCAAACGCGTACCCAACATATATATATGGTTGACATTTGTCACATGAGAACGGATCGCTTCTTCGACTCGTTCTTATGTTCAATTGCTGGGCTGCGGAACGATTTGCCGGCCTCTGTTTTCCTCCTTCCTACAACATGGGTCTCTTCAAGACCAATGTTCACTCCTTCCTATCCTCAAAAAGACCCTCCACACAGCATCCCAGATGACGTAGGCCCTGAGGTAAATTATTTTCCTCAAGGCCTCCTGTGTGGAGTTAAAATGAGAAAAAATAACTTTTTTAAAAAATGCTCTACTTTAAAACATTTTGATCTTAAACAAAGGTAGGTAGGAATTTTAAATATTATAAATAGTATACAGTTTGACACGGAGAAATTTCTAGGTGGCAGAAGGAACTATTTAACTATTTTTAAAAAATTACACATTTTTTGTATCCCCTAAATCTACACTAGCATCAAACGAAAATTTGTTTGTGTCAAACTGAAATGATGTAGCATTTATTTTTAAATTGATATTAGGTATATATACAATCTTAAAGGATGAATAGAAGGTGCACAAATTTTTTGTGTTGAACAAATGTATAAAAACTATTTCTAATCAATAAATTTTGTTCAGTGTCATTTCCAGTGAAGCAGGAGTCCAAATCTCCCGACGATGATGTATTCCAGCACCTGGCCCTCACCTACTCCAAGACACACCCCAAGATGCATCTGGGCGAGCCATGCCCAAGCGCCTTGAACACGCAATTCCCCAATGGAATCACCAACGGGGCGGCCTGGTACCCCCTCACCGGGGGCATGCAGGACTACAACTACGCCATGCACGGCTGTATGGAAGTTACCCTGGAAGTCTCATGCTGTAAATACCCCGCGGCATCTCAGCTCAAGAACATTTGGGAGGAAAATAGAGATGTGAGTTGATACATATTCAAATAAAAACTTGCCTTATCGGGATAAAGTTGTGAAAACATAACTTGTTTTAAAATCATAACTAACCAATAACAATAACATTGAGCTTCAAGTTGTTTAGAGACTTTCACGTTTACTGTACTTACATAATATTCAGTAATCTGTTTATAAACTATTTGAAAGTCACCTTAACTAATCTTAATAAATATATGAAAATGAATGTATCTTTTTATTCGGGTATGTTTTAAGGTTTTCACGGCCAAAAAGTATTTTTGTTATTGTTTTTGGGGTGTTATGCCGTGTTTCGCTATCTCCTTCTTTAGCCAACGTTTCGGACAGCGTTACAGTGTCCATCATCTGCCCTGATGATGGACACTGTAACGCTGTCCGAAACGTTGGCTAAAGAAGGAGATAGCGAAACACGGCATAACACCCCAAAAACAATAACAAAAAAAAAAAAAAAAAAAAGTATCTTTTTATTATACGTTCCTAAACATTCAAACAATTGTGGTGAAACTTTGGTAATTTGTTCTACACATGCCCATGAAGGTTTCTATATATCGTTGCAAGAAAGCAATACTGCTGTAACAGCCAAAAACCAAATTGTTCAATTGTTGATTTTGAGGTGTGTACATCAGTTAAAAAAACGTATTATTGACAAAACGGCTAGTTTTTCCAACATCGTACAGTTCTTATTTATAGTTGTCGAGTGACGGGACCCAGATAGATCGACGCAGAAAATCAACTCTGCAAAATGGTGTATAAAAAGCATTTTCATAGGTAGTGGCGGTTACAGCAGTATTGCTTTCTTGCGACGATATTATGGCATTATGAAATTATTTCCTACTAGTGGTCGCCCAATGGTCGAAATTTGACCATAATTAATTTAATGTGTAATGTTTTTTTTATTGATTTAATTTGTTTTTATGCATAATTTAAAAAAATATATTAGCATTCTGCACTCCTTCTCTATATAAACTATAAGTATGCGAAATTTCATACTCCTCCATCCGTGCAATTTTCGTAAAAAGAGGTACAAGTTTTTGCTTCACATATTAATATACTGATACCATTCATGTGATTGCGATGAGTTGACGCCAGAGAAGGTTTCTTTTTATATACTGGTGTGCTCTGGCGTTATGAAATTTGCATAAAATTTTACAATAGGTGTTAAGCGAGTTGTTTGAAAGATGTGTGTAATTCATATAGTATAGGGGCAGGGTGGATAGGGGAATCCGGGAGGGGGGAACGAAGGAGAGGGGCTTCGCAGAAGGGGGAAAGGCGGGGAAGGTGGAAGAGGAACGCAGGGAGGAGGAGGGGATGGGGGGGGACGGGAAAGGTGGAAGAGGATGCGGGAGGGGAACGAGGAAGCATGGGAAAGGACGTGCAAGAAGAAACAATTTCTTTCATTATCTGACATTGCAACGCATACTGGGTACCCGCTAGTTAAAAAATAATAGATACCTCCATTAGAAAATAAAATCAATGTTATTACATTGTTTATTATTTTAAAAGAAAAACAAGTTTCTTGTGGTTTTATTCAATTATTACTTGTAGGTATGTATTGTTAATGATTGTGAATTGAATGTCTTTTTCAGACAGTCAGTGAACTGTGTTCTTTAACTCTTAGGTGTGAAGCTACAAAATTTTCACCGTGCGCCATCTGATTCTAATTTCATCAAACTTGCTTGTTTTTTTTTAACCTACCGTATAATATCAATTTTCCAGAATAGCTAGCCATATTTGGAGAATTTTTTTTATATGTATCATTAAGGATAAGCTGGTTCAAGAGATTAATAAGGAATAATTAATTATCTATCAGAACACATATTTTTTAATAATATTTCATAGCTATAAAATTTGACTAAAGAAAGTAGTGGATAAAAGAAAATAGATCTTAAAGAAATCATATTATTTCAATATATTAAAAAACAAAACTAAGGTGCAACATTAAAAATAAAGCATCTATGTAATTTATTTTTCAGGCATTGATGGAATATTGCTTACAGTCCGGATTAGGGGTGAAAGGAACAGTGAGGGACGTTGACACGAGTGAGCCAATAAGGGCTAACCTTACAGTAAACCAGAGAAACATGACATTCACCTCATCAGATAAAGGAGAATTTTTCAGAATATTGTTGCCAGGACAATACAAGTTAAAGGTAAGAAGATAATAATTATTTGTATATAAATGTTTTTTTTTTTCAGAAACCTAATTATTATTTGCGTTGAATTGATATTCTAGTGGTTCTTTTTTAAAAATTAACTTCACACAGGAGGAAATTAATTTCCCTCGGGGCCTTTGTCATCTTTGGGGATGATGTATGGATGGAGGGTCTTTTTGAAGAGAGGAAGGAGTGAACATTGCAAATGTCAACCGTGTACAAATGTTGGGCGCGCGATTTGCGAGTTTCAATGATGCTAGTTCCTTAGAGCATCTTCCATTGAAATATTGGTAGAACAAGGACAATATTCTCACCTGGCGGCTGTGCTTTAAAGATTGCAAACCATTTATTAAGAAACTAATCTATCAAACGGACCGCCCATTTCTTCAGAGTCGAGGGTTTTTTTCAAGTATTTTGGAGCTCCAGACCAGAGGTGGCTGCCAAATTCAACGGTGGGGTTTACGATGCAAGTAAAATCATGCAGTGGTTCTTTCTCAATTATACACTGACTTCCAATGCATAAAAACTATGCAGCAAAGAAACAAAGACGTGGAAAAAATCGTTAGTTGGTTCCTCAAGAGAGGAAAATTCAAAATTTAATATAATTTCGTTTCATTTAAAACATGTTAAAATCTGCATAAATTATTCATGCATAATTATGTAACATAAAATGTATAATTAATTTAATATGTAAATAAATATAATCAAGTTTAATATTTATAAATTTAATGATAAATGTTTAATCTAGTCCATAACTTATATTTTTAACTATCTATCGAGCAGTTCTCAATAAAAATATGCATTTTTATTGAGAACTGCTCGATAGATAACCCACCTGTGTTCATAACCTTTGACTGCTTTGACTCCATTGTAGTGTCTGGAGTCTGAACCGAGTGTTGTGTTTATTTATTCATATTATGGTTAGATTAGTTGACCAAAGCAAACATTTTCATAACACTCTTAACCCATTCCATCCTGAGTTCATTTGACAGAACCCACAATGAGGTTGTCTCCAATACAATGTAATTTTGTGTTATTTACAAATGTATCATATTAATTAACCATTCGAACCCATAAGCTTGTATTCACGATAATTTAACATTACCAGACATATGTATGATCGTGAGGTGTACCTGACTTATTAAAGCATGCTTACACAGAACTTTTTGAATTTTTGGAAAAATGCTAAAGATATATAAAATCGACTAGTCGGTGGTTGAGTGGGCATCGCGTTTGGGTCCCACCCGGGCGTCTCGTGTTCGATTCCTCGGCCGGCTAAGTCCTCCATCACAACACAAGCAACATTTTCGGCTTTCTGTGGTGGTAGTAGGAGATTTTCAAACATTGTTGGGTTATTTGTAACCCGGGAATGTTTGTCTTTCTTTTTAAAAAAAAAATATAAACCATTAAAACACATTTGCGGCCGGCCAAAAGCTGCAAGTTTTTATTTTTTATTAACATGATACTATTGTTGTCACAATGCCAATCAATTAATAGCCAAAGAATTTTCATGAAAACTTATTTTTATTCACACAGATCCAAGCGGATAACTACAAAACGAAAACGGTACCATTTAAAGTGGAGCCAGTGAAAGTGGGCGAGTTTCCCAAAATGACGATCCTCGACATTTCCTTAACCCCTGGGAACGGCAGCGAAGTTGAAGACGTACCGACAACTCCAAAGAATGATTTTATTTCGACAAGTTATAGTCAAGATACAAGTGCTAAACAGGATAGTACCACGCCAGAAGTGATAAGATTGCCCGAAGAGCTGATGGACCATTGGAATAAACGAGAAGATGTGCTCATTGCAAAGAGTGGATCAGATATCAATCATATTTCGGTGCTGGGTTTGATACTGATGGTTGCTCATTCGTGTACAAATGCATAACAGCGAAATCTTAGAGAAAAGATAAACAATTTCATAAAAGGTTTTCCAAGGAAAAAAATTCTTATGTGGGATAAATTGGGCCATTATTTAATTTATCTTCAAGGGATCGAAAAATAACTTCTTAAAGCCTGGTCTCCTGCGACCTCCGATATGAACATTTGCTTAAACATTACTACAAACTTTGTTGATGGGTCGTGGCTTTGAACAATTCTTGTTTGCAGATGCAGTGTTCATGTTTTCCGTGGCCGCCGCGATGTGGTCAGTCATGGAGAATAAATCAAATGAGTTTGTGGGGTTGTGTCAACTGCGCGAGCCTAATAATTATGAGTTTAATAAATTGTAAATAAATACTGTCGTAATGGATAATTTCTATCGCAAACTCACTTGTAAATAAAGTATATTAATTTATAGTAGAGGGCCCATAAACGAATGTAACAATTTATGATAATACTTGTTGTTTTGAAATTCTTAGATCTTGTATGAATGTTAGCAGCCATAAATATTAATGTAACACCAATTCGTATTTCTGGTGAAATTTTTCTTGCACATGTAGGATAATTAAACCCTGTTCTTCCAAATCGGTTTCAGAGACACGGAAGAAATTGCCCAACACAAATCGGTATTCTATTCTCAATAATTCCTGATAAATAAACACTAATAAAATTTCGAGGTAGCACGGTCTAACTTGAAATCTGTGTTTTCTCCCTGATACTTACATGTAGCAAATACAATTTTATCGCTAAAACTGTTAGAATCTCTTCTCCATCAGAACTTGACGTTTTTTGACGTCTATGTAATTATTACGTAGCAAATGTGTAAGCAAATTCATGTTCATGTTCATGGTCGGAGGAGATCCCGCTTAACAGGTTCACTGCTGGCCTTGGACAATGAAGGCTTGAAAAACTCCAACATTATTACCATTTCATCATGGCACCATGTTTTAATTATAAAATAAGTCCAAAATATTATTTCAATTTTCTTTGGTTTGTTTCATTCAAGTACAAAGACAGCATAAAAACAGTTATCAGACAGCATAAAAACAGTTATACACAGCGACAGTTGTCAGACGAACACTAAAGCAATGAGTTATATTGACGCGCAGCGCCAATTGGCGGGTGCAGAGTTTCTCGAAACATTTGAACTTCAAATTCAGAGTTGGCAGTAATCCTGTTAAGCATGAAACTTCTTACGTGGGGACCTTATAAGTGGGTTTCACTGTATTGTATATTACCTCTGTAAGAACTGATATCTGATTGAATCTCAGAAACCTGAAAATGTACAGGATTTAATTGATCAGCCATTCTATGAACTGTTGAATGAAGCCACTCTGTTTTTGATTATCTCGCCGGTTCAACGGTTTTTAAAGTGGCCCTGAGCTCTCATCGAAAGAGATGTACAATTTTTTTTTTTTTAAATAAGCTATAATAAACCTTAAGATTTGTAGTACAGACCTTTTCGCATAAAATTATATGTTCTGAGAAGGGAGTAACCGTACACCCTGTATCAAACGATCCTACCACATGCTAGTCCAATGTCCAGTGGACTACCAACTAGGTTTGTAATTTTTAAAATATATATTATTTTTATGTGACACCATACAAGAGTCCCACTTCGTGGAGTCAGTGGCACTATGGCACCTCCTAGTGGGGAATGTTGTCAGGCAGAAAAAAATGGCTGTGAGGAAGGAGAAAGTTACTAAAGACATTATAATGGCTTTCACCAGGGTGATACTGAGAGTATCCTTTCATTCAATTTTTCAATTTGGGAGGCGGTTATGGGTACTGCCGCCCCTGGGACCATTTATTGGATAACCAACACCCCTGCCAGAGGTCAACACAAGTGGTTCGCTACATTTAGCGACTTAGCAGGGATGCCCGGATTCATGGGGTGAGTTTTGTCTAGGTCTTAGCGGCGAATGCGTTTACCCACCTATTGCGTGGTAGGCCAGATCGGAGGAGACTGGTTGATGGAGACCTTTTGACCTTTCCAGCCGGACTCTCTCGTCCTTGCAGCGCAGCGGGAGGGTGGATTCAAACGTCCGTGAAGCATTGACCCCCCGATTCCTACCCACCCCTAGTGCCTTTTCCTTCCCAGAACTTCCTCGCCATTCTTTCCATAAAAAGACCCTCCACATAGCGTCCCGATAGATGACCATAGCCCCTGAGGGATTTTTTTTCTCTGGGCCTCCCGTGTGGAGCTAATGTAAAATAAAAAATCTGGAAGGAACAGGACAAAAAAGAAATCTGGATACAGAGCCAAAGCTTTCACAACTCCACAGCGCTTTTAACCTTTTTGATAATAAAATACCTTTGTAGAATTTATATAAGATAATTTAGAGTAAATAATATTATATACCGCAGAGTAATGAAATATATGTATACAGAGGTGAACTAAAAGGTGAAGGGAACAATTAACATGAGCAGGTGGGATGTTCGTTCCGTCCCTTTTTACAATGGTGCGAAGATTCCTCGCCTTCCTTAGCCGTAACAAAAAAACCCAGATCTCGAAAAAATGGTTTAACTTGTTTTAAAACTAGAATATATTATAAGAGTAAACAGTGTCCCTTTTGCAATTGTCGTATAATTTACTCACCGCACTAAACTATCACATTGTATTTTGCTTCACTCTGCTTATGCTTTGATAGTATGAGCGTCACTCATTAACTTCTTAAAAAAGTGTTCAAATTAAACTGATTATGCTTAAAATTAAGTAAAATAATGCTTATCTGTGAAATGTAATAATATTAGTGATTTGCATATTTACACAATTGAAATGCACAGGAAACCAAAATTGCTGAGTTCGTGCGTAAGATGGGAGTCAAAATACTAATGATAACATTGTTTATTCAATAAATGTGCGAATCCCGCTGGTGCCAAGGAGGTTATCATGTGGTTGCCTCCAGACCGCTGAAACGATATGCAAATTTGGCTTCAGGGCAGGTTTAATTATACCAATATCAGTGATAAATGTACAGGAAAAACATGAATTAGGTAAATAATTATGTTATTGTGCCATAACGATTACATATGTAGTAATAGATGCAATGTAAAGATTAATATGTCATTTAATTATTGAATTCTTTACTTAAACAATATCATTGTAAAACAGTGTAATACAAATTGTAAATACTCAATAGATAATTTAATATTCTTATTAATAAATATACGACGGAATGAATAAAAACAACGGCTTTTTATTTCTATTATTAAATTCCAATAAATTCAAGGACCCTCTTATGCCCCAACTTTGAGTGACGAAAGGGCAGTCTCCAGAGATGATACGTCCTTTTCTTGAGGCTGGAAAGAAGAAAAAAAATTATGTTGATTGAGTTATTTTGTATTGAGTTACGTTGCGCTTCTTGAGCTTTTCCTCCTCCTTTAAATAAACATTTCGGACAGCCTTACAGTATCCGCCATCAGAGCAGACCTGTAATGTGATTCAGTGGTACTATAACAAAGTCAAACTTTATTAATCTGGGCCAACTGAGAGGTGGGATGGCAAAAGGTGTAATCCGATTGTGGACTAAAGAATTGTCAATAAGCTTACATTCTGGAGTGTAATTTTCCATTAAAACACATCAGAAGGGTGATTCTGTGTCTTTTGTGTTATGTTAGCATTACGAGATAATTGAGATAAAAAGGCAAAATCAATCAGATATCGGAAGGCATCAATAGTGCGTTATAGGCTGTCAATTCATCTTTCAATTGAGAATTTACAAGATATTTTGTTGTTTAAAATAACTTGGTTCCGCCATAATTACTACAAGAAATAATATTTATGTCGGGGAGAAGGTAAAAGATGCATTAAACTTTTTCACGACACTCCATTTTTCTATAAAAGTTAAATTTGAATGTTAGGAAATATGCATAAGCGGAATTCGGCAACTTTACCCAATAGCTTATCAGGCGAAATACATAAAGGATTGCCATATTATCAACATTATTATATTATAACTAGGTACGTTTAATTAATTTATTATTATGTATTACAACATACTAAGAATATTGAGATTAATGGTGTGCTCACCTTTAAGAGGAATATAAACGCTAGAAATATTTTGATTCTCATGCCATACAAAATTTTAAATCGCGTGTCGTATTTGCACGAGGCAAGTAAGCGAAAAGTGGTTTGTATTTATTTTGTGCACAATTTTATAAGAATGAAAAAAAGTTAGAACATACAAAACTTAAAAAATAGTCTTAGCCATAAAGAAGTATTTTTTTTTTGATTGTTTCTTTGTATTACTTCATAGTTAAGTCATGAAAAAACATTTTTTTTAGTGGTTTACACTTATATTTTTTGTTATGTAAATAATAATTTTATTGTAATTCCAATACATAGAAAAGCTAGTAAAAGCTTCAATTTATCCGTAACATATTTTTTGATGTTCATATTGTAAACCGATTCGTCGTAAAGATGAATGTAAATAGTATCTAAATAAGATTTCACGTATAGCTTCATCTTAACTGGAATTGTCACGGTAACCATTTTCAAATTATAAACTAATGTAATAATTCTATATGTAATGTCTTCTGTTGGCGAGCCAATAAACAAAATAAATAAATAAATACTTATTTAATAATATAAGTCTGATAGGCGTTCATAAATTTTTTCATGATGCAACAAAATTTGTACTTACAGAATGGCATTTAACAGTCTAGGTGTTTGTATGGGTTTAACCTTTACAATGCTGGCCTTTTCAATGCTATCTATCATGCGGCACCTTTGTATTGATATAACGTTACGTGTTTGTGAAACTTCATGAATAATATGCGATGTCCGCTTATGGGAGAGAGCTGCCAACGGATCGCATATGTGTGATATCCACAAACGGGGAAAATATGCGATATCTGCATATGGGGAAAGCTGCTGATGGGTCACATATCTGCGACATTCGCATATGGGGAAAGCTGCGGACGAATCACATGTGTGACAGTCACGTGGACAAGGTTAATAGAGCCAATAAAACTTTGATTGCATAGAATATAATATTACCATGATGTAGATCTGACTAGGTAGGTTCCTGTCCATGAGCTGCTGCACGTAGTGGCTGCCGCCGGCGGGAGAAAGGAGATCTGGAGAGGAAGGAGAGGGGGGTGCGGCGCCCTCCAGGGGGCTGAGGATGAACTTGGGAGGGGTGACGGAGCCGCATACCAGCGGGTACAGGTTGAACACCAGCTCCTGGGTGCTGTCAGGCAGCAGGCTGATGGAGCACTGAAATTTTAAAACACAAACACGTGAAAGCAGTGAATGTGTAAAAGTTTTATCCACCTAATAAAGAATAAGTAGTAAAATTTTTAGATTATTCATCAATTGTACTGTATTTACAAAATGTAATTTCGAAAAAATGATAATTTAATTGCTGGCAACCCGGGCGTTTATTAACATAGAATGGATAATACAAGTATGTTTTGTCTGGTCAGTGGTTGAGTGGGCATCGCGTTTGGGTTCCACCCGGGCGTCCCGTGTTCGATTCCTCGGCTGGCTAAGTCCTCCATCACAACACAAGCAACATTTTCGGCTTTCTGTGGTGCTAGTAGGAGATTTTCAAACATTGTTGGGTTATTCGTAACCCGGGAATGTATGTCTTTCTTTTTTAAAAAAAAAAAAAATTAAATTAAAAAAAAAAATAAAAAAAAGTTACCCGCCTCGCTATATGTTGTCTGTTCTAAGGCTAGCTTTACACTCGTAATTAAAAATTACGGATTACGTAAGATTTTGACAGGTTACTCCCAGGAGCGTTTACATATGAATCTGACTTGTGGTAATTAATGATCACGGAAGTTTTTCGGAAGTTCGAGCTGTGTAACTGCTCATGCGACCGTTTACATATGTAAATGTATTTGCGGTAAGATGGCTTCCTTTCAACAACGACCTGCTACTGTCAAATTTACGCGATTTTGTCAATAAAGTCGAAAGGGACCAAATAAAGAGCTGAAATAGAATTTGGCTTTAATTAAACAATTCTCCACGCACTTTTGTGCCGTCAAAGGCGAAAATTAATGGATTTCTTTCATTTTATTCGAATGACAGCTACCTGACAGCTGCCGATAGCAACCGACTTCGTATTCAAATACGTAATTTTAAAAACAGAAATATTGAGATTATAAAGGTTTGGACCGATAATTGAATAGAACGATGCTCATTTTCAGAAAACTCAAATAAGTGGAAATAAATACTAGTTTTATAGGAAAAAAATCCAATAAAAACAAATGTCTTTTGATTTTTGACATTTCGCAACGGCGCATTTTGGTACTATTTCTTACAAAAAGTCCCTCAGCTTATCAAACTGATTTTATAAGCTGTGAGAAGGCTGTAATTTCGCGCGGACGCGATTAGACCTGTCAAAAAACTTCCGAAAGAAGAAGTTCTGTAACATGCTTTAAATTACGTTAAGTGACTTTTTGTGTCGTTTACATAGGTAATTTGGCCATAATTCGCTTACACGAGAAAATTACGGGAAAAAAATTACGAATGTAAAGCCAGCCTAAGACAGATGATAATAAAAAATTAAATATTACTACATTTTTTAATCAGAATTCCATTAAGTCCAGAGTACATAAAATTTACACAAAATAAACACAAAAATACAAAAGTATATAAATTAGGAGAAAATATATAAAGTAGGAGAAAATATATATAATTAGGAGAAAATATAGAAAATATTTTGTTAATGGTAGATATGTAAAAAAAAATCATTACAAATTGTTAAAAAAATGCAAAAAAAATACATAAAATATGTTTTTATAAGAATTAGCGATTGAGAAAAGATCTTTTTTTACATTAGCTCCACACAGGAGGCTCTGAGGAAAATAATTCTCCTCAGGGCCTATGTCGTCTTTGGGGATGCTGAGTGGATGGTTTTTTAGGAATGGAAGAGGAGGAAGTTCGGGGAAGGAAAAGGATATGGCCTGCCATACAGCTGGTGGGCTGACGCATCCGTCTCCAAGACCCAGACAAATTTTGACATCGAGATATGAGAGAATTGATTTTGCCTACAACAATGAATTGAATTATTTCAATTGTTAAAATGATCGATCATTGGTCGATTGTGCCCATCGCTAACATGGTGAATTTGGTGCGAAGTGGCCCTTAGGGTACCGACCTGCTTGTGCCCCGCAAACATGAAAGAGTCGCTGGCCTCCACCTTCAGCATGAGGGTCTGCGGGCAGACGGCGGAGGAGTGAAGGCGAAGGACGAAGGGCAGTGGGGAGCGCAGGCGGCCGTGGGCCGGCAGCACAGCCTCCACGCGCAGCCAGCTCGGCACCACCTCAGGGCCCTGGAAGGACGCCACCGTCTGCGAGGTCACGGAGAGCAAACTGGACTTCCTGATGGCATAAAAACATATTGGTGGAGAAAAGTGAAGACTGACCTTATTCGTTTATTATATTCTGTTTTATCTGGTAACCTGTTGACGCATAAGTATGTAGTTTACATAAAGAAAACCAGATAATTGGTATCATAATGGCGATAGCGGTTCCATTATAATTTTTAAAAGAGATGAAAATGAAGCTGTAGAAAAATCTTAAAAAAAAACGAATTTAATTTAACCTAACTTATTCTTTGTTCATGCAGTCTCCGTGGTTGAGAAATTGGTGAATCTGCATCAGGTTTGAAGCTGTTTTTTTTAAACAACTTTTTTAGATTGAAGCTTTCGTTTTCGAGTCCAAAGTTATAATTTGTTAGATCAAATTTTTTTTAAAGTGGTCACTAGAAGTCCCTATAAGCTGTTTATTGTCTTGCTTCGAAACAACTGATGTCAGAAGAGATAGAGATGCTGTAAAAATCTGGGAATCATTCTGAGGAGCTGGAAGCAAACCACATGACAATATTTTTGGCACCAGATACAATTTGGAATTATAATTGTCCTTTCATGAAATTCCTACCCACCTCCCTCCCTACACTACCTACAGTGCAGTTTCAACCTTCGAACAATATGCAGTGTATTATTATGAAGTTCATGCTTTCAATAGTGGAAAGATAACCTTCGGCGAATAAACATTGTATTATTATGAAGTTCATATTTTCAAAGTGCTAATTACATGTGTATGCAAAGACTTCAAATAACTTATGTTGATCATACCATCTGTACAGTTTGGAACATTTTATGTGAATTCTTATGTGCACATCAACCCAGCCCGCTACATTAATCATGGTGAGTTTTTACCATTCCTATTTTCCCACCTACTACTGAAAGTTCCTAACAGAAGGGTTCGAGCATATCTTGAATCACTTGTATATTGACCGCCAGCCCCTGTGCAGAAAAGTAAAGCAAGAAGGAAACGGTTTGCAGGGCAGTCTTTTCTGCATAGGGTCTGAATGAATGTAGATTCACCAATTTTCCGCTTTTACCACCAATTTCCAGATATCACATTTATCTAAAATACTAAAACACTAATAACTGTAAAGCATCCGTGAGTATAAAAAGTGTAACCTCTTCCAATGAATGTTGTAATTTCCGAGGTTAGTTGGTTCACTGCCAAAGGAGGTTGCGCTGATGCAGATGGCCTCGCTGGCTATCACATTCTCCTCCACCACTAGGTCCTTCAGGCAACTCGCCGACTCTTTGTCCATCTTCTCAAATTTATCACTCTGCAAACAAAAAAGAATCAACACGCATGTACATATGTACGAGGATATGCAAATACAGTGAAATCTCAATTGATCGGTCCTCGAATAATCATTTTTTCAGTTCCAAATAATTCCATACAAAACTCGCAAAAACAGATTGCATCGTTCATTCTTCTGTGCAGAATGAAGGGGGTATTCTAGTTTAGAAAAAAATAAAAATAAAAAAAAATTCTTCATATTTCGATAGGTTATAAATTCAAGAATACCTCCTTAAAATGATTTTTCAAAATTTGAATTATTTTAAAAGTTAGGGCCATTTTAGTTCGACCAGTTTAGACGGAATCTAACTAGAATCCAAATAGAGCAAAACTTTAAATGCGTGTTTTTCAAAACTTCTTTTTTCGAGACGGTTGACACGATATCTCGAGTTCTACTCAACCAATTTACTTGAAATTTGGTGTGAGTCTTCTCTATACATTATTCTATCGCATGAACCAAAACCGTAAAAAAATTCCAATTTTTATTATTTTTAAAAAATTCGGAAAAGTCAAAAAAACTTGTAAAAAAATGTATCTTTATTTCAGACAGCCACCATTTTGCGAAAAATATTTTTTTTACTTCTCCGAGGTTCATGCCGTAGCAGCATTTGTTTGGATTAAGAAATAAATTTGTTTTTTAGATTACTAGGAGGGTTGCACCCGTGTCAACCAGGGCGCGCCATTTTTTTGAGACCCTCTATTTCAACACCCTGTATCTTTTTGAATTTTTTCATTTGATTTTTTTTGTGTATTCTTTAATGTTTAATACATACAATTCATGCTTCTAGACTAGAATACCCCTTAAAGCAGAGGTTCTCTTAACCTTATCTGGCTCATCGCCCACTTTTCAAGTATATAATTTTTCAAGGCTCCTGGGGGCGGTGAAGGGCTGAAATGGGCTGAAATACTGCCCCCGTTGCGAATCACTGGTTTAAAGCTTTCAGTTTTAGTACTATTTTATAGAATGGACCAGTTGCTTCGAACATTAATTGTTGTTAGACATTCAAACACAGCGTGCGATTATGTTTTTACTTTCTAGAACAACTCATATAGGTCTCATAGAAATTGTTGTGTCTCTCTTACCATCATGGTGAGAAAAATATGATCTAAACAGTGTTAGAAAGATGGAAGGCCACACTTTATATTGAAATCTAAAAGTTAACCAGAAAATATTCAAAATGTGCACCTTTATAAAACCAAAGTTACCGACTACAATTTGAGAACTTTGAGAATTTTTAATTAATTATTTTTACATGTAATGATGAAACACGAGGTGACAAAAATGTATATAATACATTTGTCTAATAAAATATGTGTGTGCTTTTACATTTTTCATCATCAGTAATTTTAGTTAGAAAAAAGCAAGGGGAGCCATTTTTAAAACTTTTTTATGTTTCCAAAAAAACATGTAAGGATTAAAAAATTTTATATTTAAAAAATTATGTTTTTTTAAATTTTTTATATGTATACCGCACAAGAGTCCCATCTGGAGCCAGTGAGACTATGGCATTCCCAATTGGGGTATGTTGTGAAGGTAGTGAGGAGGGGAAGGAGGCGGGGAAAAGAAAGGTGGGAAGTACCTGGCTATTCAGATCTGAGCCAGTGAGACTATGGCATTCCCAATTGGGGTATGTTGTGAAGGTAGTGAGGAGGGGAAGAAGGCGGGGAAAAGAAAGGTGGGAAGTACCTGGCTATTCAGATCTGGTCACCAAACATGGCTAAAGCCATTTCAAGCAACGTTTCAATTCTGAATGGTGGTCTTATACCAGGGCGAGAGTATTTGAGTACACTGAGAGTATTTTCCACTCTGGAACGTGCTGCAAGTATACTATATATTATTTTAAATGAATTAATTGTGAAATAACACAAATTAATAAAATAAAATTTATTTGCCACGCCGGGATTCGACCCGCGACCTTTGGATTGCAAGTCAAGAGCCTTACCTCTAGACCACGCCGCCCGTTATGTGTTTATTTTGATAATAAAATTTATATTTACCATTTCCAAAAGAGTATCTGCTATTAAAATCGGCCAGGGGCTCAAAACTTTGATCTGAGGCATAATGATGAATGGATCTCCTCCAAAACACTTGTCCAAACTTTCAAATCTCATTGTCACAAACTTGTAGGATAAATCAAACGGCTTGACTACCGTTACTTTGATCGGATGCTCCTTGAAACAGGCCATTTTCTTGTTGTCAGACATGTCTCCTTGTTCGGCCGCTTTGTTCTCCATGACGATGTTGGCTTCGGACTTGTTGCTATCGTTGGCCGTGATAATATACGTAATCTTCATCATGACGGTGGAAGACATCACTTTTGTGGAGCGGAGGAAAAACACTTTCTTGAATTTTGATTGCGAACTTAAAGAGCCGACGGAAAGGGTGAGAGGTAAAGGCGATTCTTCGCCAACTTCGAAGCATAACTCCGCTGGAATTAAAACAGCAAGTTATCTAATTAAAATATGTAAGTTACGTGTCACATCACTAGCGATGATCATATTATTATCTATGGTCTATCTCTAAAACTTGTCTATTATCAAATCTGAAATTCTGAAGTCATATTATAAAACTGTTGTCAGTGATTCCTATAATAAATCACACACAATAAAGAATAAACAAAACATTCAGTAATAATTTTGGTAAAGTTTCGGCAACTAGCGTGTCTTTTGCTTGCCATTTCGAGATCTCTACAACGTGTCTATAAGTTTTGTAATATCTTTGCGTTTAACTCAATGATATTGTATAAAAGGAAATGAAGGAATAAATAAAATGTAGGTATTTAATTATAATATACTAACCAAGAACTTCCGAAGGTTGTGTCTCCGAAGGATTGATCAAATTCAGTGAAAGCTCAATGTCCTGAGCGTCAGTCAATTCATCGTTGGTAATGTTGATGGTGATGGGGAACCACTCTCCCTGCAGGGCTGGATCGGCTTGCTCTATGATGACCGACATCTTGGATTCCCTAACAAAACACACAAAACACGGATAAAACATTACGTCAATGTGAATCAGTCTCTGTAAATCACAATATTGATCACTTTCCAGGAGAAAAAAAGGATACTATTTGTATAAGCCTGGAGCCTGCAAATAACTCCAAACTCTGCAGGCATTTTATCCTTAAAAATTGTTATTCTATAAACTGCCAAAATGGATTACTGAGAGAGTTAGAGAGATTACAAGTTCAGGTCGGCATTTAAGTTTGACACTTACCATACATGCAAACTTGAAATACCTTTAGATGCAAAATATCATATGAATGAATAATTAGAACTAACCTGGGGATGATTTGGGCTATGGGAACAGGCTGTATGCTGTCAAAATCTGGTAACGGTTTTTGGACGGATCTATAGTTGAATATCTCTGGGTAGAGTCCTGAGACAGGACCCCCTGCTCCATTGAACTGGAGGATAGCGTGTCTTCCATTGGACTTTCCCACTTGAAGAGTGATAGACGCTATCTGAAAGGAAAGATAAATCAAACATTGTACATCACAGATAGTATGGAGATGATTCGCAAATATACCAAGAGCTTTGAAAGAACAGCAAAAGATTGACTCGAGGAACTAAAATAAGCAACATTCAAAGATAGAAAAGAAAGAGGTAACTTAATTGTGACAATCTGGAGTTTCCCTGGTATTCAAGAAATCTTCATCACCAATAAATGCTAATTTCCGTGAACTAAAATAAATTAACAAAACGCCTTTTGCAACCAATCCTATAAAAACATTTCCTTACAAATAACGTAGTAGAAAGAAGCAAGAATGTAATATATACTCATTCATTTTGTACATGCATAGTATTAAAGTTAAGTCTAGTTATAAAAAAAATATTAACCTGCAAGTCCCTCCCAACGTCCTGTGGGTCTGGCACAAACTGGCAGAGGAACTTCCTGACCTGACCGTCCTCAAAGAGGAGCAGCGGAGAGGAGGGAGTTTCGCACACGGCAAACTCACAGCTGTAGCGCGGGTTGTTCACGCACACGCTCAGTCGGTCCAGCTGGATGGGGGAGGGAGCCAGGACTCTGGGGAAACAATATAAATACATATTTAGACAATGAAGTTTCATGGCAAAATGAAAAAGTGAAGAAAAATTACAAACAAACCTAACCCTAAATAAACCTAACCTAACCTAACCCTATCTACTCTTTTGTTATGGACATGATTTGATTGGAGAAGAAGTGTGCGGATAATATGTAGTTATTTTCTTCTTTAACCTTTATGTATCCAAAGGGGGTCGCTAGGGTCTCCTGTATATAGCGGAGCGATCGTGTCTCTTAATATTTCTTTTTTCCTTCTCACGAACATTCAGATATTCGTTTTTTTTATACCTACATTATGGTAAAATAAATAGTACAAAATCAAGCCTAACGTAGGTACATATTATTGTAGCCCCTTCCGGTAAAATGCACTTTTACGTACACACTTGTGGCTTGTTGTGGCGAAGAATTTTTAAAAAATTAATAGGATTCCGAGGGTGGGGGATGTTAATTACCCCCATCCGATGCGGGAGGGTTAATGGGACTATTTTTTACCCATTCATTCAAAGGCAATAAATAATGTACAGCCTAGAAAGAAATAAGAAAATACAGAAATATTACAAAACTGAACTAAAAATTTTCATACTCTGGCAACGCTGGGTAACATCGATTTTGGAACAAATTTTAGTACATTCAAAAGCTTGACTCCCTAATATTAGGACAGATTGATCTTTACAGGAAAAATGACAAACCTCCTTTTCAATGAATATAGAACTGCACTTATATTAATTAACAAGAAACAGGTTTCATGGGATATTGAAATTTTTTCTATAAGTATAAGAAAAAGAAAAGACAGTAACCTGATAAAGAGCTCGATGGTGACAGAATTGTCCACCTGGTACTTGGTCTGTGTGAAGCGAGCCTTGGCCTCGATGCAGGACGTGATGAGGGACATGTCCACCGTGATGCGGTGCAGTTCCCGGTTGGCCGCCAGACCCCACATCTCCACAGCGCTGGCCCCGCAGCTCTCCGATATGTCGGGCTCCGGATTGGGCGCGTCGCACTGATAAAAACAATATTTAAATTTCTCATTTTTTGTGTTCGACCTTTTGGCCGCATTAACTAGTTCAAATACAAGATGCCATATCGAGGGTTGATACGGCCGCGTTTTTCTTGCTACAACAAATGTGAATGGTATAATCGCATATGCGAAGATTAAACTAGCTTAATTTTTTAATGTGAAGCGTCCCAACTGCTCCCAACTCAGCCAACAGTGAGACGAGGGCATCCCCAGTCGGGGTATGTTGATCACCAAACGAGGCTAAAGCCATTTCAAGCAACGTATCAATTCTAAATGGTGGTATTACACCAGGGCAATACAGAGAGTATCTTCCACTTTGGGATATGCTGCAAATGTAGTATGTATAATTTTAAATATAATATAACTCAAATTAATAAATCAAATTTACATACTCCAATGTACAAAATATGAATGAAATAAAAAGTCCCCCCCCCCCGCCCCCCCCTCCACAATATCCTTAACTAATTGTATCTCGTGACCTGTGAACAGTGAGAAAATTGGCACTCTTATATAAATAAGCTTTTTCAAAACTTTAAAAAATACTATTTCAAAGAAATGAAATCCACAAACAATTCTAGAATTGTCAAGAGACTTCATAACAGTTAATCATCCTGTAATTTTTCACAGGTTTCAAATAGTTATTGAGTAACAAAGCAATGTTTATGGCTTGCTAACATACATTTAGGACAGCCATCAGGTTATCTAGAATCCTCTTCTTGTCGTTGTTGTGCACTTTGATATTCTTGCCGAGCGCCTCGATGGACAGAGTGACATAGTCCTGGACATTGGCAAGCAAGTAGGCACAGGTCAGGGCCTTGTTCAGGATCTTGGACACCAAGTCCCACCACTTCTCGCGTCGATAGTCCCACAGCATGTGCATCAACAGCCTGGAAATACAGAAATGATTACAATTTTACATCATGCTCCATGCTTTAAATGTACTTCACTCTTCTCATTTTAACTTAAACATATCTATGTGGCTGTCACTTGTGTGATTCATCAGTGACTATCCCTGGGGGATTTCACATGCATAATCCATCGAGTGTCACAGAATCATTTACATACACACATACATTTTAACAAAACATGCCGTAAGATGGGATAGATTGCATAGAAACGGCCTGTTAGATCAACCAATCTATTGGTTCTATTGTAACATGGCTGTCATAACCAAACATCACTAGTGATTTTTTCAAGACGTGTGGAATATGGAACACAGAATTAGTTTAACTCTAGTCTATTCTATGTTTCGTCTGTGCTCTCACCATGACGAGTGTTCCTGGGTTTCAAACAAAGAATTCTATGTTGCTCATATTTAATGCACAACAAAAAAAGGACTGACTTTACATCAATAAGAAGTTCACAAGTGAACGAAATCAGCTATATATATCAAATATAAATTATGTCTAACAATGCCCTGATCAAAGCATGCCCTTGAAATGTGATATTCTAAACACCAATATCAGATGCCATTGCTGTGTAAGATAGAACATTGGCATAAAATACTTATCCTTTTACAATTCTAAAGTCAGTAATCTTCGTTTTCAAACATACCAAGGAGCCACCAAATATTCCTCCAATCAATCAATCAAATGAACTGCTTGAGGCCTCACAGGTCTGGGACATATCCTAGCGGAAGATATGAAGGGTAAAGAAGGTATGGAATGACAAAGAAAAGCAATTAATATGCTAACTCTATAAACCAATCAGTGTTGTGTTTGCGATGGATTGAACTTACGTGAGAGCCTTCCCGTAGTCAGCGCAGGTGTAATACTCTTGCGCCATTTGAACCAGGAGGTGTCTCCGCATACGAGGGCAGCGATAAGTCTTGAACTGCGCTATGGCACTTCCCAGGAGACTTATTATTATCATCTGGAAAAATATTATTCAAAAAGAAAATTTATTCTTGTGGTTGTTGTTGTTCTTTTTTTAATGTGACACCACACAAGAGCACCCTTGCCTGTACGGTGTAAAGGCAGGGGAACCATGTCACCACCCGGTTTGTTAGGTAGGGGCTGTAGGAAGGGATTTATTAATGCGGGTCTTAAAGAAGCCCGGATTATAAAAAGAAGGAGGAAAAACAGATGCCACTAGCTCGTTCCATACATGAGCCGACTCGACACAAAAACGAGTTGAAGAAACAACCCGTTCTCATGAAGGTGTTCCGCTCATGTCAATGTTGCTAGCTCCTTAGAGCAAGCCCCATCATAGTAACTGTAGAACAGACTCAGTATGCCTACATTATGTCTGTACACTAGAGATGGTAATCGGTATTAATAACGGGATGTCAATCAGACGGACCGCCCTCCCTTGCACAGAATCAAGTAGACTTATCAAATATTTTGAGGCTCTAGCTAAGACTCCCAAATTCAACTGTTGCATGTACTTGAGATTTGTGCAGGGTTAGCAAGTGGTCACCATTGAAGAATCTGCTAGCCCTATAGACGTCCAGTTTCTAGGAAGCCAGATTTACTCGGGCTTCTATGGAGCCCCCATACTTGAGCAGGTCTGATACACTTACTCCGAGCATTTCAATGGAGCCTTTATTGGAAAGGGTGCTTCCATCAAATTGCACCAGACAGTTTGATACAATGTTTCGCAAAAAAAATAGTGGCCAATATATTTTATAGGCTATTATCAGGGCCAATCTTCACCCTGCGCTAACTGCAGCCTGTAACAAGTTAGGGGAACTTCACTCATATCTGTCACGTAAATTTAAAAGTTGGAGGCGTAGCGATGTTATTAAAAAATACAAGATTTACATATAAACAATGACGTTATATATCTATACTAATATTATAAATGCAAAACTGCGTGTGTTTGTTTGTTACGCTTTCACGCATAAACCAATAAACCGATTTTAAATATCTTTCACCAATAGAAAGCCTCATTATATGCGAGTAATATAGGCTACATATAATGGTAAGCTTTGGCATTTCTTTGTGACATTATAAATATTAATATATTATATTTATTATACGTTTTCTGTCGCTAACAAAAGCGAGTTATTGCTAACATCAGAAAAGAAATTGTTGCCATGGAAACGATGTTGATGTATTTAAATAAAAATGAATCTCCGAAATGTTTGAACGCGCATAACTTCCAAACGACTGCACTAAATTGTATAATTTTTTTTTTATTTGAGCTCTGGCATTATGAAATTTAGGTGGCACGTGAGCTGTTTGAAAACTGAAGGTACCGTGAATGAATGTATGGAATGCGGGAGGGGGTGGGGGAGGGGGGGATAAATGATAAGTGCAAGCGCTACAGTAATTTCCCCTAATACCATGCAAGCGAAGCCGCGGAGAAAAGCTAGTTGCACATAAAGCAACAATAAGGGCAGCAAAACTGCCTGGTCACAGTTTCCATTCCCATTTCCAGATCAGTGAGTTTAACAATAATTTATTACAGAATAATAATTCTTTTCATTTAAGAATTTTACGACAAAAGAACAAGGACTTACCGAATGGTTGACATGGTGCAGCTCAATGTACTGCAGAGCCAAAATAGCATCCTTCTCCCTCTGGGGGTCCGGAGGATCAGCGCTCAGTTTGCCGGGTCTCCAAGCCCTCTGCCCATAAAACTCTATGGTACCTGGAAATGAAATAAAACCAACATTAAAATAACTGCCGATTAGAACAACAAAACATATTCACTATGAGATAAGGGTAATGGAACTCCACAAGCACCAGTAGTAAATGTATGAATATTAGATATTGTTTGTGATTTCAAAATATATATATATATATTTATTAACATTCAAATCTGCTAAACTACTTATGTAGTTTGTCAGCAGGTACATAAAGACAACATTTTTTACAATAACGTGGTACGTTTTCAAAGAATATATATGTGTAATGTTGATGATAAATTAACAATAAGATAAATTGGTTAAATTACAGAATAGAATAGAATCACACATTTCTCGCTTCATCCACATTCATACATCATTTCAATCACCATTTTTACTCATAAATTTCCATTTTCAAAAAATTTTGATTTTCAAAAAGATGTTAAATTTAAAAATTTTCAAATAAATTCAAATCACTAACTATTATCGGTACCTGTTCGGATATTGTGCATCAGAATAGACTGATGTACTGAGTGGGTAGGGACTGAAAGTAGGAATCATTTTTCTATATATATTTAATTCATGGAACATTACCGTACCCGAGATGGATTTCAAATTACGCGTCTCAACCTACACAATCCGAAAGGCTGGGTGAAAAAATTAAGCAGTTAACTTAGACCCTTTTTTTCGGGATAAAGCTCTGTTGGTTTTCCAAATAAAATAATGAAATCTTTGAGCCGGGAGACCGAAGTCGCTCAGTAGGAGAAGTTCTGAATTAAGCGGTAAGCTCCCTGGGCCGTTTAAATGTCTCAGTGGTAGGAGTCTTCTTTGTAACAGAAAAGTAGGCAATATGGGTATCAAACTGCGCATGTCGACTTAAACACTCCAAATTGCACAGTGAAAAATTGAGCAGTAAGCTCCTTGGCCCCTTTTTACGACAAAGGGCCCATACTGAACGCCTCGACCCGGGTGACCGAAGTGGATCAGTAAAAGGTGTACGAAATTAAGCAGTTAACTCCGTGGGACCTTTATGTAGGCGTACACTCCTTGATTAGTCATCGCATTCGAACATTATTTTTTTTTTCAATATTAAAATTTAAAAAAAATGTATTCTTCTCCTACTCCTTGCTTCAACCACATTCAAACATCAAATCGCTTGGTACTTTTACCAATTAGGTGCCTGCAACAGGCAAAAAGCTAGTACATAAATAATATCATGGTTCATGTTATGGGCTTCGAGATGCTGCCTGATTTTTCACCATGTCACACTGTTTACAATATTAATCATATCACAAAACAGTTTAAGATAAGCAAATTACAAACATGTCAAGAAATAAGAGTTAATAGCAGATTAAAAAGATAAGTTGTGACTCATTCATGTACATTACATGCACATTATGATTGCTATTCTGTTTACCTCTAGAATGAGGTGAAAGGTTTTTTTTTAAGTATAAAAAACAAGCCCGTCATTCTTTATTCGTTGAGAATGGGGGAAAAGATAAAAATAATATTATTTTGTTTTTTAATTTATGGCTATTCAACGAAACATGCATTTACTTGAGTACCTACCTTGCAATGGGTCTGGCTGGGGGTAGCTGGAGGCTCCTATGCACAGTGCTTGACAGGCTTGTCTCCTGCTGGTGGCACATTGGGCCGCCTGTTGATAGTAAAATCCTGGGTGAAGAGTCTGAATTGCAGGCAGACCCGCTCTGATGGCTTCGTCAAATAATTCTCCAAAGACGCTATACCTGTAGCGAATAATCATGGAATCAGTAAAATGAATACTGTTGTGTCTGTTCGAATCCTCAGGCGAATTTGCTCACTTTTTGGAACAACTTATATAGTTCTTATATACATAAATCGTTGTTTCTCCCTTACTAATGTGATTGGAAATGATATAAATACCAAGTTAGAAATGGTGTAAGTAAAAGAGAAAATACCACAATTTACATTCAAATCCAAAAGTTAACTGCAAAACAATTAGAATGTACACTTTTTAAATCCAATGTTTCCGACCGCAATTTGAAAAAAAGTTATGAAACTTTGAGAATTTTGTATTAAATATTTTTACATGAAACTATAAAAAAGTGAATTAACGATAATGCTTATACTTAATACCTTTTCCTAATAAAATATATTTTTGTTTTTATTTTTTTTTCATTATCAGTAATTTTAGTTTGAAAAAACGTAAGATGAGCCTTTTTTAAGTTTGCATTAAAAAATTGTATACTTAAAAAATTATATGCTTATTTTAATTTTTTATAAAATTTTAAATCGTATTTTATTGCATTTCAAAAACAATTTTTAATTTTCAGATATGCTCACAAATGTTCCATTTATTTGGATTTTATTACACTGTGGAAATATTTTGACCCTCGGACAAATTATGATCCAGGCCTAAGATATTAAATAATGTTATTAATTAATGAGTTGTTTACTGTCTGGCCATCCAGGCGTGGTGTTCGAAAGCCAGCTCTTTCATCCCGGAGGACCTGTTCTTGTAGCGGTCGATGTGGGTGCGCAGCTGCGCGATGGAGTCTCGCGGCAGGCTGAGGTTGAAGAGCAGCCGGCACAGCTTGTAGTTGATATAGCCGGCCACGGTCTTCACCTCTAGCGCATTCGTGTCCACTATACGGACTTCGTACAGATTGTTGTAAGCGTGGAGATAATGCCTAGAATGGTCAATTATTCATTTTGTTAAAATGACAAAAGGAGAATTAAGTAATCTTGTTTATGCATGTACAGCACAATGAAAAATTAAATATATCAAGAGATCAAGAGGTCAAGAAACAAGCAGTCAAGTAGGTTGTAGCAGTTTACTCTGACATTGCATCTACCTGCCTCTTTTCGCTGCATTGAGTAGCGATTCGACTCTAACACCCCTATTCTTCAGCAGTGTCACATCACTAGCATACTATATACTGCGAGAGGCCCGTTACCAACTTCAGTGTTGTAGACGGCATCACGTCACCAGCACCAAGCAAAAAGGGACAGGTAGGTGCAATATCAGAGTAAACTGCTACATTGTATGTAATAGTGTGTCATATATACTCAACAATGAAAAATTAATAAATATTTATTATTTTCAATCACATGAATAAATTCAATCTGTAAGCTTCTCCCGCCATAGCCCAGGGTCATTTCTGGCATAGCAGGTGAAATAATACAAAAAAATTGAATTTACTATTTTTTGCAAAGAAATTTTTTACCCAAAATAATTTATTTTTTTTAACTTTCCCATACCAGTCCAGTTTTTCTTTTCGCCATATTCTACCCAATTCTGGGCGTAGGCCTCTTTCTATCTGTCCAACAATCTTTATTTTGAGCCATTTTACAGTAGAATACAAAGAACATTTATAGTTAATTTGTCAATTGTTTAAAGCAACTTTCTCTGAAGATTGTCAGTGAAATAATGTCGTCGCTTACATTTTTTGCATGCATTGACTTCAGCAGCTGCCATTAAATAGTAATCGAATATTAATGTATGTGTATTTAATTATAGTTAAACCAAAACCAAAAGAACGCCAGCGAGCTACCAATAAACCACAACCTTTCTACGCATAGTAAGAGGTAAGAGATGTGATTCAAAGATGTGTCATAAAACAATGTTGCAAAAAAAATTGATAATGGTATACGGAGCCTATTGCAAAGAGCAAGCTTACTTATGAGCCGTGCTATTGTCCTGTTTGAGCTCGTGGATGAAGCCCATCTTGAACTGGTGGCGCACAAACAGGTACTGGTGCGTGGTCTTGTTCAGGTGATCACGGTGCAGCTTGATGATCCTTGCCTCGTGGTGGTAGTAGTTCTGCGCCAGATCGTAGAAGGCATTCTCCAGCCTGATAGCATAACCTACAAATAGAAGGTATTATTTTAATGTGTAAGGATTAGTATCGGAATTCGTATTTTGCCATGGTTTATCGAGCTAATAGAACAACAACCTAGGAATACAAAACAACAATTGTTATGTTCTTCGGGTTAATTTTTTTTTTTTTTTTTAAAAGAAAGACAAACATTCCCAGGTTACGAATAACCTAAGAATATTTGAAAATCTCCTTCTACCACCACAGTGAAAATGTTACTTGGGTCGTGATGGAGGACTTAACCAGCCGAGGAATCGAACACGTGATGCCAAATCAGCCACTGACCGGTCAATTACATTATTAATTAACCCTTTGTTTGGTTAATTGTAATTATGAACTTTTATTTAGCCACGATTTAATGTTAAATAAGGGTATGGTTTACCTACCGTCTCTTTCTCTATGATGATTTATGTTTTTATCAATTTAATAAAAAGTGAGAAAAGCTAATTTGAATTTAAAAAAAAACAAACTTCAAATTTTTATTGAAAACACAACAGACTGATTGATTTCAGAAATATTCTGTTGTATGTATTACTTATTGTCCAATATTTTAGATACTGTAATTTTTTTTGTAACTGTGTTTACCTACTATAAACAGTATGTTGTACCTTTATTATTTCTAAATATGTATTAGTAAATAGACTAGCTCCCCAGTTAGACCTAAGATTATTTCTCTACTAACTCGGTAATTAAAATGGTTAATGAATATTATGTAAAATATTATTATTTTGTATATTTAATTCATAATTTCCAAAAAAAACATTCAACAGAATTAGAGAAGCAAAAATTGTGTCCAAAAATCTATCTAAAAGAAGAATATTTGTGGAGGGCGGTGTGGATTTGATTTGCATACAAAACAAGAGGAAGGTCACTGTCTACATTACATTTAAAAAAAAAACTCTCTTAAAGCCTGGATAACGTCGGGGACTTCGGCTAGTAAATAATAAAATTAAAATAATTTCAAATTGCGACAGCACTGTCGCAGAATCCTAATTATTTCAAAAAGCATTTATTTTGTACACCTAAAAAGTTGTACTCAACTGATTCAATAGTTACACTGTGAGCTCAAAGTTTTATACAGATATAGTGTAGATACATATACAACATGGGAGGAAATTAATAAATGGGAAAGTATAGCTTGAGAGAATGTTAGAAATAAAGTACCCATGAGATGGTCCCCATGCGGCAAGACAAACAGTGACTTGGACTGTATCTCGCAGGCGGCGCACAGGGCCTGTGCCCTCTCGGCGCCCAGCACGTCCTCCGAGGGGGGCAGTGGGGCAGCCCCCTGCACCACCACCACCACCAGGCGGGGGGCGTGGCCCTCCGTCGCAGCCCTAAATCAAACAACACACATAAACTAGTCGATCGTCACTATTTCTCGGAAACAATGTTTTTTTTTTTAAATGCTTCTTTTTGAATTTCGAATATTTTTTCGTGAATGAATGAATAAATGTAAATCTTGGGAGTGGAAATTAACCCACTTCCCGATATTCGATTGAGCTGAAACTCGGCAAATAAACTCATTGTTGATGACAATGCATTCTATCAACTTTTAGTCTAGCACTCACACACACGTGCACACACTGTTGATTACCGGTTGATTTCAATGTTTTCTTAAAATATCCACGGTTACTTACTTCGGTAAGCCGTTATTTTTTATTTTACATTTTTTACTTTAGAAAATTCTTTGTCAATTGCCAAACATTCTTTTTGTTTGCAACAAAAAGTTGTTGATTGCAAAAATGCCGGATATAAAATGAAAATTGACGAAGAAAATCGGCCTTAATTTTGCAGTAACTTTGTCCTACAATAATAATTTTTCACGAGTCGAGGTTCATACATGTTAAATTTAAATTTCTTTAATCTAAAATTTGAATGAAGTGAATCGGATGAAAATTCAATGAGCTACGATTCCAGCCAACTTGAAAAACGTGGTTTTGAGAAACAAGTTTTTAAAATATTCGCTTGTAACCGGGCCGCTCCATTTTCCGTTCTGCCTGCTTGGCACACATCGCTCCTAACTATATTTCAAGATCAAATTTGATGCTATAACTTTGGGAATGTATTCTCCAGATGGATAGGAAAATTTTTAGGTAACAAAAAAAGATTTTTTTTAGATCAGCTGGACCAACCTCCCCCCTTAATTGATAGTTCTAGTTCTTAGTTTGGCTTTATTTGAAAATTATAAAAGAAATAGCCTAAACACATATTTTATTATTAGTTTTAGGTTATACAGGGTGCGGCAGCATAACTTTCCTTTTTCAAAACTTAATAAAACCCATTGTATGAATTAGAAAATTTTCGTTTGTTTTTTATAATGTAGGCACATACCTAAAGTTTTGTTTTACTTAGTTTTTGAAGATCAAGTCAGGTAGGTGACTTCCCCCATTATCCTTACACTGAGTAAACCGATTTCTGGCGTTTCTCATGACTCTTGCCAGCAAATCAGGCGTTAAACTGGCAATTTCTTTCTGGATGTTGGTCTTCATATCTTGTAGGGTCCTTGGACGGTTCACATAAACATGGGATTTCAAAAAGTCACGTAGAAAAAAATCACAAAGGGACAAATCGCCCCTAATTGAGATGAGGCGCTCTGGGAACAAAAAGTCCGTTCAAAAAGTAGGCCTCAACGGCAAAAGCACGCTCCTCACTGTTCCAACGCATGATGGCGACTAAACTGTGTCGGGACAAAATTTTATAGTTCCGCCTCTCAAACGAGATCACTAACGCTCCGCTACGACATCAACCGACTGAATGGCGCGCATTTTAAAAAAGGAAGTTATAGCACCCCGTATACAGTTCTATCAACATGATAGTTGGCCGCCGTACTAAATGTGTAAAATATTAATTTTGATTTGAATGAAATAGCTAATTGCACTATATTCTGTCTCCGACAACAACTGAAATAGTTGTTTCTTATTATAAGAAGTTGAAATAAAGTATTGTTTAAAAAAACGTGCATATTACAAATGGTTGTCGAAGGTAAAATTTCATCGCGATTTTAACCGATTTAAACCAAGTGATCTTCAATTGGAGTTATTTTTTTATTTATTTAAGCTAGCAAGCCAAACTTTTTGCTAGCTTCCTAGTTCGCTTTATTTACCTCATAGACTGGACTCGTGATGCGCACTCAATTATCTTCTCATTCCACTGCGGGTCGCTCCAATCCATGTCATAGAACACCACAATAACAGCGGGGATGAGGTTCAGGTGCTTGTTCAGCCAGTTCTTCTTGATTATTCCCTTGGGGATGTACCACTCGTATGAATTCCTCTTTGGCTTGATGATGGGAAACTCGTGAGAGTTTGATAAGAGTTTGAAATGGACCGGCACTCTATCAGGGCGACGGTTGTTACCGAAGGCATCCCATATTGATTTGTGAATTGCATTGTTGACAGTATCAAGCCCAGTGATTCCAACCAGCGCTAAAGGCTTCGCCACCAATTCGGGCGGCAGCTCAGTGCCGTCTACAGGCTGGGTCGACATCATGAATTTAACAATTTACACCACTAAACGAGTGAAGATTGGGCCTTTTAAATAAAAATATTATTTATTCTAGGAATAATTCAGAAACGTCAACATGACAAATGTCAGAACAAAATTATTTTATGCCAATTTCTATGGATCAAACGACCATAGATATACGCTGATGATTAGCAGTTAGTGATGTTCGAAATAGCGGGTCGCGAGACAACGATACTGAATGTCGATAAAAAAAATGGATGTCTGTAAAGTCGGTTTACGGACGATAATTTTACGTGATAACGTCATATAATAACGATGGAGTGGAGGAGAGATAGATGCGTCAGCCGAACGCTTAGGCCGAACGCTTGTTCCGCGGTCTCGCTTGCACGCTCGGCTCAGGCGGAACGTGACAATGAGTCATGCTTTTTCGTGCATGCAGCCGGCGTTTATCGATTTATAAGACGTTATCAGGTCAAAAGCAATGAAGTCTAAAAATCTGTTGGCCGCCTGCGTGAATGTTTGAAAAACCACTGAAACAGCGTTGCATTTTGGCATGTCATAGGACGGGTATTTCAGACATTTTTTTTTAAGTAACGGTATCACTAAGCATATCTTACTAGGGCTCTTACTAGATAGTAACTTGACGGACTGAGCTTAAATACAACTGAAATACGGGCCCATAGTTATTTGGGTTTCCACGGTTATTCGAGGATATTTCTAATACTGCACTTAGAAAGTCAGTACGGCTCGACGGATATTGAGAATTAATGCTTGTTCAATTGCAAAGTATTCTACAGAAATTATGGAAATTTCTTTAGGCAGTTTATAAGACAGATTAACCCATATATGCCCAGAACTATTTTTGGTCTCCGATTTTTTTCAAATTAGGATATGTGGGTGCCTGAAGGATTGTTTTAAAGAATCTCACTGAAGTTTCGAGGTGGGGGTGGAGAAATGGTCATTTTTTTGATGGGTCGAAAACGACCCCATGGTCAAATGCATAACTTTAAATTCATGTTGAATAAAAATGCCATTATTTTATTTATGCTTTATTTATAGACATCGTTAGTAAATTAATCAGACAAAAACATTTTGAAATAAAAATTACGAATGAAACTGCGAAAAACATTTTTCACGTAAGTTTACACCGCATTTATTGCACGCCGTTACAGTTCTATTTCTACAAAAAGCGCACCGAAGTCTTGACAGAGCCTTTTCCCGTGGTGTGTGTTTTGTGCTCCGTATTGTAGTTTCGCACAGTATAAGGTACACTCGTTTGGATCTTTCAATTGTGTCCAGATTTAGGTCTTTCAGTTCCATTATTTTGCAACAAAGTGCGGACAATGCTTCGTCGAAACTCCAATTTGTCGGTGTCGGACCTGTAATGGCGAACTTAAAGTGAAGCATTATTCCTAGGAAGGTCTCTCTTCATCCAAGTGCGCTCTCCATCCGCTTGACGTCTCCTTCCACGCTTCCTTTCGTAAGCTTGTTCGTGACTGTCCCTTTCAAGTGGTGTACTGATAGATCCTCCGCGTCCGGTTCCTCTGCCAATTTCACGTGCTCTTCCCCATGTTTGTCCGCGTGCCCTTCCACGTGCCCTACCGCGCCTGTCTTGTTTCGGTGACAACGGTGATGTATTGTCAGATTCTTCATCTTCGCTATACGTGGTTTTCTCAGCAAGTGGACGCCTCAAAGTAAGACTGGCAGGTGCGAGTAACTGTTGACAGGATAAGTGATGGGCAAAGGTACCTTCTTCATCGCCAGAATCACCGTCCGAGACCCTGCCATCGCCAGGTGGGTCAATAAAAACATCCCCACTTTGTATCTCATCGCCAAAGTCCAAACTTTCCAACACCTCTATAATGTCGTTCGTACAAAGGGATTTTCTATTCCTAGAAATAAAAATAAAAAATGGATATACTTCTGCCCAAGGGGTATTTAGCGACCCATAAAAGTTTTGACAACTAAATCTGTGAAATCACATTTTTTTTTGGATTTATTCATTTGCATTAGATAAGTAAACTATCTAATTTTACAATATAATAAAAATAAATGGTATATTTACAAAGAAAAATATATTACTTACATTATTCTCAGCAAAACCGGATTTTTTCGCCAACTTCAAATGAGTCATGAATTGAACTGTCACCAGAAATTATAACTTTGACCGTTAAGCAAAACTGTCTATTTGTTTAAGAAGATAGTACTTTCGCCCATCGAAAGATGGCACTAGACGTCGAAAACAAGCAGTTGCGTTCAACAATTCGCTACTTTTCTAGAGTGTTTTTCGGGTCAAAAACGACCCACTGGGCATATATGGGTTAAAACAACCAAACTAAAATATTTGACAGCTCACAGCTGAAATCTTGACATCGGCCGATAGAAAAAGCAAATAACAGCCGTAGAAAATCACACAAATCTGACAGCACTTCTCGCGGGAGAACGATCTCTTATCACAAATTTTAGGGAATAGCCTTTCAGATCGCCTGTTTGTATTAACTTTCCCCAGTCTCAGTGCAGTGATAATTAGGGAATTTCTCTTGAATCTAGAGAAAAATATTTTTCAGGGAA
Source organism: Glyphotaelius pellucidus (assembly GCA_936435175.1). Classification (NCBI taxonomy): domain Eukaryota; kingdom Metazoa; phylum Arthropoda; class Insecta; order Trichoptera; family Limnephilidae; genus Glyphotaelius; species Glyphotaelius pellucidus. Next base: position 7,908,700 of record OW386543.1, on the reverse strand, counting down.
AAGGGAAAACCTCAAAAATTTAAGGAAACTCTGAAATGTTGACAACATGAGGTCAAATTCTTGGGGAAATTTCAAATATTCTAGGGAAATTTTGAAATTTTCTGGAAAAAATTTCGAAATATTATCGGAAAATTTTTGTCGGAATTTTAATTTTTTTTTTTAATATTCTATAATATTAAAATAATTTATTTACAAAAAATACCTATCATAAATACCTATCTTCAAATACTATAAATACATCGTCTATAAGTGTATAACCATGGTATAACCACAGTTTGATAATGCCTTCAGAAGGCGAAGCAGTTGTCGCGTGTAATAATAATTACATAGCAGAATTTGTTTATAAATAAACTGTTTTTGTAAATTGAATATTTATAAAAGAAATTAAAATTATCATGGAGTTCTACAAATTATACTTGTTATCAATAAATAAATTGTCCGAAATTCTCTACAAATAATTTTATGAATTCAGTTTAGATTTAAAAAGTGATCGGTCGTTTCGAGATTGATTTTATCTTGATTTCTGTAATGGAATTCTAAGCAATAGGCAAACCGTAAGAAAGATACCATAAGAAAATTCTAGATTGAGTTTTATCTATTATGATATCTATGCTTTATCTTATTCTTTATGACACAACCATACAGCCATATATTTATTAGCCATATGTTTTTTTACTATGTTTTTGACGTGGGTGGTTTGGTATGGGATTAGTATATTTATGTTTGGTATATTTGTGTTTTTGACCTTTGACATGCACAGACATGCTTTTGATTGACGTTATCGTGTTATCTTTATTCTATCTGTAATATATATACGTCGTTGTCTTTCGATACTACTCTACTGATGCTACTGATTATTGTCTTGATCAAATCAATAAGTTGAAGCTGTTCGACGTTCGTGATAGTTTGTGGGTAAAAAATACCAATCAGTGAATATTCTATATAAAATATCAATTTTAAGAGGTAAGCTGGCATATTTTTCCTACATAGTACCATGATAACTTAACAACTGGAAATCTATTACGTGCGAGAGGGTGCATTGCCTATTTCTTATGATTATATTTATTATGGAATATCTACTGTCTCTACATACTGCAACCATTGTGTAATATCTAAGCCGTTTTGAAATAGAAATTACAAAAGATTTATAATTGTGAATGTTGAATTATTGGAGCAGATGAATGAGTTCGTGAACAAGTATGTTTTCTAGAGACGGGAAGGCTAAGGACAATGACATTAGGGTTAAAGGAAGTCCACAATGATGTTCTGATACCAACCCTGATGTAAGACAGTGAGGCATGGAACTGGTAGAGGAAGGACAAAAGTAGGATGCAGTGGATAAGATAGAAATAAGATCCCTAAAGTGCGTGTGTGGTAAAATTGAAGAAACGGGAGAAAGAGAAAGGAGTGTCAGCTGAATATATTATTATGATGTGCAAGTGTATACAATAAGTCAGAAATGTCTCAGGAAGGCATGACATAATCAAATACTTGGGTCGGGTCATATCAATAGTCCAAATAACACGGAAGAATACGTATGGAACAATGTATAATAAATGCGGATGAAGTTGTTACTTGACTCTACTCTGGCATTGAGTCTGTGTCAGTTATGTTAAATCTGTGTTCCTAATTTTAATGTGAATATTTTTTCTTTCTAGTAAAATGGCCTTTCAAGGATTAGTAAATGGAGAGTGTGGAGGGAACAACAGTTTAGTGAATCTCGCTTCCATTCTGTCTCGCGATGGGGCCATGCATGCCCGGGCGGGGGGCTCGCAAGCTGACCAGTTTGTGGACGATTACATCGCACAGAATCAAAGACCTCCTCCCCAGACGTTTCACATGAATACCCTTCTCCATAGTCTTAGAGATATCCAAGAACAAGGACATGAAAGTAAAAATAATGCTCAACTTCAACAATGGTCACAGGAATTTTCACAGCAAATACCCAACGAGGCAATGGGAATAAGACCAAACGTCACATGGAATCCAGTCTCATCACAACCCCCACTCTACCCTATGATGATGCAGCGCAATTTGGTGTATCAACCAAATGTTGTAAGAAGACCCATGGTGCCGCTTCAATATCTAGATGAAAATCCAACCATGGAAGACTTTCCAACCGAATTAAGTGCTCAATCTTCGCTTAGAAATAATGTCCAATCTGAAATACAGGAGAAAGCCAAGGAGCTGGTAGAAGCAGTTGTAGATCAAAATGTTGCCTACAGCCAGTTCATATCTTTTATGAAGAAAGTCGGTGGTGGAGAAATCCCTTTAGAAATGCCGGAAGAGGCTTCCGCATCCAGAACTTACTCTAATCAAGATGAGCAGCTAGAAAAATTGACTGAAAACTTTGCGGACGAATGGGCCAAGCTCAGTGATGTACAAGAGCATCCTTGGCTCTCTCAGTTCAACCAGACCACCAACCCTTTCGTAGAATACGCCTTCACAAAGGAAAACGCCATGTCGGGTAATGTAAATGCTTTAGAAATTGGTAAAGAGAGACTTAAACAAGGAGATGTCCCCGGTGCTGTTTTGTGCTTCGAGGCAGCTGTTCAACAAGATGCCTCAAAGGCGGAAGGCTGGCTTCTCCTCGGCACCACGCAAGCGGAGAATGAACAGGACCCACAAGCCATCGCAGCCCTCACCAAGTGCGTTGAGCTGGCTCCCACCTGCCTGCCGGCGTACATGGCTCTCGGGGCTTCGTACACCAATGAAAACTATCCACATCTCGCCTATACCGCTTTCAACAACTGGTTGAAGGCTAACTCTAAATATTCAGATCTGGTCCCCCTCGATGTTGATTTAACCAACATGAATAATATGGTTCTCCAAAGTCACATTCAAAACTTGTTCATAAGAGCGGCTCAAATGAACCCGTCGCAAGTAGACCCGGACATTCAGTGTGCCTTGGGAGTCCTTTTCAATATATCGCAAGAGTATGACAAAGCTGTAGACTGTTTTAAGGCCGCTTTAATGGTTAATTCTGAAGATTCGCGTTTGTGGAATCGACTGGGAGCGACATTGGCTAACGGCGAGAGGTCGGAAGAAGCCGTTGATGCATATTACCGAGCATTATCTCTAGAACCTGGATTCATAAGAGCCAGATACAATGTGGGAATCACGTGTATGAATTTAGGCGCCCACAAGGAGGCTGCGGAACATTTCTTGCATGCGTTGAACCAACAGGCGAAAGCTCGTGGACTCACACCCGACTCCAAGCAGGAAGAGACAAGTTCTACAATCTGGTCAACACTCAGAATGGTTTGCGCATTCATGGGCAAATATGAAATCACTCCTTCTATAGACAATAGAGATTTACCTGCGTTAAATAAATATTTTGGAATGGAGTGATAAAATACAAAAACTAATCTCATAAATATTTTCTGGACTGCTTCATATAAATTTATCTTTTTTAGAAACTTCATAGTGATGTGACAATTTTGAAAAAAACAGTAATATTTTTCTTAAATTTAAATGTGAATTTTTTAGTTTAAAAAAAATAGGGGGTTATAGTTATTGTTGTGTTGTGGAAATGATTAAATAAATGAGTGTAACCTTAAATAATACACAAAAGGCAAATTGATACAATAATAATTATCATTTTTATACGTGCATGAATGTAATGTTTCTTGAGGTGACAGAAATGATTTATGTAAATTAATCGGAAACGATTTTGTAATATTGAATATTTAGGATTTATATTTTAATATGATAACATATTTTATCATCGCTGCGAACCCATCGCTGTGGGTGTCAATTCACTGTGTAAATAATTATGAAATGACTTTTCTCTGTGGTAATTTTATAATAACAGTTTATTATAACAACTTGTTATAATTTGTTACTTTTATGGTAATCTATATTTTTAAAACAAGTACAATAAATAAAATATGTATTGTACAAGAGTTCCAACTGCCCGGAGCCAGTGGGACTATGACATTCCCAATTTGGGAAATGTTGTGAGGCTGAAGGAAGCGGAGAGAGAAGATACGGTTGTGATGTACCTGCCTATTCAGATCTGATCAGTCATTTCAAGCATCATTTCGATTCTGAATCGTGGTTTCTCACCAGGGTGTTGCTGAGAGAATCTTATATTCTAGAACGAGGCGTGAATTATATTTACGTAGACGCATTTTAAAATTTAATTAAACTTAGTTAAGAACCCCTCCAATATGTACATAAGTGTGTTAAAAATGTTAAAATAATCGTGGCCATAATTTTGCTGTAAATCATTTTAGAAAGTGATTTTGTGTCTTTTCGTGATCCAAAATAATTTATGCAGAAATTATCCGAAACTCAACGATTTAAGTATCTCGGCAACTACCGCAATGCATCTGAGCGGAGGTTCGTAAACACGCACACGTTGCTGACATTTTGTAAAATCGTCAGTGACGCCAGTCTCCTATGACCAGCCGATCGAAGTCGTTGAAATTCATGTCGTCGAGACTTTAAACGTGAGAATTAATAAATATGATAGTCTCATTGTTACTTGTGTGAGACATTTGATAACAATGTGTGTGCTTTAAGTCAATGTTAGGATACATCATTCAATAAAAAATTACTGCTACAGCAGAAGAGTAAGATTATGAAAGTTAGTTTTGACGTTAGGAGAGGTGATGGTAACGCAGGTCTCGTGATTTCAGTAGCGATTTGTATGAACTGTGCGCGATGAAGTTGTTTGCAACGTGAATACACAACATCAGTATCGAATATTTGTGTATTCCTGTGAAAGAAGGGCCAAATGTATAATATTGTTATTTAATCTGTTATTGTATCTTGTAAATGAATAAAATTTATATATCAATATTGAATGGATTATGTGTTTCTGTTTTTCTCTCACAATGAAGTTTTAATAAATACAATAAAAAGAAGAAGATGCACGGGCAGCAATGACCGGCAGATTGTGGATAAAAGTGTTTTACATCCAACATTGAAGATGATGCACAGACTACAATGACTCGGCAGATTGTGGATAAAAGTGTTTTACATCCAACATTGAAGATGATGCACAGACAACAATGACTCGGCAGATTGTGGATAAAAGAGTTTTAGATACAACATGTAGATTGTGGATAAAAGAGTTTTAGATCCAACATTGAAGATGATGCATGGACAACAATGACTCGGCAGATTGTGGATAAAAAAGTTTTGGCTACAACATTGATAACTTATACATTATACAAGGTATCTAGGAATAAAGTGCACTAATGGTCCTGCACACATGCTCATTAATAAGCCGGCTAATGAGCATGCTCATTTTTGGGCATACTCATCAACTGTACACATTTGCTCATAAATAAGCAGGCTTGGTTTGAGCTTTCTCATGAATGAGCATGCTCAAAGCCAACAATTGAACATTCATGCTCATGTCAAATGGAGTCGGTTCCATCCGCCCAGAACTAAACACAATAATCTTATTGCTTGCAACGCAATTATTTACTTCTGACAAAAGAAAATAAAACGGTTGATTTGGGTCCAAGATCTCAACAAATCCGAAATTGACTAAATAATAAATGCTAATTTCAATAGAATGTGGTTTCATTTTGGAGGTAAAGGAACTTTTGGGGAATTTAGAAATTTATTGTAGGTATTTTAGTGACCTTGTGTTCCAAATATATTCGTGATTTGCATATAAATCATGAAAAATAGGGTTTTTTCGTCTCTCCAGCAGGCCATTTTTGCAAAGAATGCGCAGGCGCGATCTGAGATCGGGTCGAAATGAGCACGCTCATAAGCTAGCCTGTTCACACATGCTTAGAGGCTTCCCCTTCCCTCCGATAATCCAATGAGTTTATTTTATCCAATGAAAGTTATTTATCTATTTTACTTGTACTATCACGTGGTATCACCTCCTGAAGTTAGTTCACTTTATCACCGGACACCTTGTATTAAAATTTACAAATCGTAATGGGCATGTTTGTTGGTGCAATAAGTACCTGTCCAGCCCTAGAGCCTATAATAATTAGTACCTACTGGGGATTTGAAGTTCGAACAGCAGCCATGTGCCTACTAAGTCTAAACCTGACCTGGCAATTCACTTCGCTTATTCGGTGACTTGACTAATGGGAGCGTATGAGGTCACTCAATTGGTGTGAAATGAGCCTTACTGACAGAAAATCTAAATAAACAGCAAAAATAACCAATAGACTAAAACAAACAAATGTTTTTTGATAAATTTATGAATAATGGCATTTAAGCATTATTGACTGTTATGCAATGCTTAATTTAATAATCTTTTTTGATGATAACACAATGCCAGATAATCAACGATACAATAAATTCCTATCAGCTTTTTGATTGATATAAAATTTATATAAAAAAAAAAAACAATAAATACTTATCTTTTTTAACAATAGCTCGCACAGGAGGCTCAGAGGAAAATAATTCCCTTCAGGGGGCTACGTCATCTTTGGGGATGCTGTGTGGAAGGTCTTTTAAAGGAAAGGAAGGAGGGGAAGTTCTGGAAAGGAAAAGGTATGAGGGGAGGGTAGAAAGAGTGACGGACATGTGAATCCTTCCCTCCCACAGCGGCGCAGGGCGATGGGTCGAGAGAGTTCGACTGGAGAGGCCAAATGGTCTCCCTCAACCAGTCTCTCCCGATACGGCCCACAACGCAGTAAGTTAGAGTTAAGTTAAGAGTTAAGTTAGCCTCTCAGAAACTGGGCATACTGTACAGGGCACACAGATACTTTAATAGTATACAACTGTTAGCCCTGTACAAATCGCAAGTGCGCCTCACGGTTGAATTTGGCAGCCACCTCTGGTCTGGAGCCCCAAAATACCTGAAAAAAACCCTTGACTCTGTGCAGAAATGGGCGGTCCGTTTGATAGATTCTCCTAATTTAACAAACGGATTGCAATCTTTAGAGCACAGGCGCCAGGTGGGAATGCTGTCCTTGTTCTACCGGTATTACAATGGAAGATGCTCCGAGGAACTAGCGTCATTGATCCCCTCGGCACCGGTGCATAGTCGGGAAACACGCCAAACGCGCGCTTAACATTTGTACACGGTTGACATTAGTCACATGAGAACGGGTCGTTTCTACGACTCGTTCTTGAGTTCAACAGCTCGGCTGTGGAACGATTTGCCGGCCTCTGTGTTTCCTCCCTCCTACAACATGGGTCTCTTCAAGACCCATGTTCACTCCTTCCTCTCCTCAAAATCACCCTCCACAGCATCCCCAGAGATGACATAGGTCCTGAGGGAAACTATTTTCCTCAGGGCCTCCTGTGTGGAGTTAATGTAAAAAAAAAAAAAAAGTGGGCAGAAGCATCCGCCGTCAAGACCTTGACAAACCTCACCCCCTGAACCCGGGCACCCCTGCTAAGTCACCAAACGTAGCAAACAACTTGGGGTGGCGTACGGCTATCCAATAAATCGTTCCCGGGGCGGCGGTACCCATACCCGCCCCCCGAAGTGCATAATATCTGATACTTATTTTATCATATACGTTTTGTAGAGACCCTTTCTTGTTGAGTTGAGCAATAGATGGATCAAAAAAAATTTATTTAATGACAATAATTCTGTTTTTGTTAGGAAGCTAATGCCTCAATTACATTAAGAGAGTTCACAAGCTACTAGCCAGTAAGTTTAAAAGCGGGTGAATCGGCGAGTGAGATTGTCATGATGACATACAAAACTGTCTACTCGCTCAGTAGCGACAGTAGCAGCTAAAATAAAGACTCCCGCGCCAAGCAATTCTGTCGACATTTTGTAGAAAACTTGAGTTCGCCACACGCTAGCCAGTAGCGAGAATAACGACTCCCGTGCGAACTAATTCTAACAGTTACGAAATCAGCTGTTGGTGAGCCGCCATCTTTAGGCTGGCGAATAGCGAGTAAAGTTGACCACCTTTCTGCTTTATTCGTAGATAGTCCACAAACTGCTAGTTAGCTAGTAATACGATTACACTGAGCGAGTTTACTAACAGATAGTGAATTTTCCAGCTAGTAGCTTGTAAACTCGCTCAATGTCATCGAGGCTCAAGGAATGGAACAAAAATTACATACCCAAATTGTGTTGTTTTTTCTGTTGATGTTTCTACGCACCCAGTATCTTTGGGCATTTGTGGGGTAAGAGGGGAAAGCAGGAGGGTGTTTAAACAACAAAGTTTGAAAAACTTTTTTTGAATTTACGATACTATCGCTGTGCACAAATACTTTCAAACTTGTCCTCTTTAAAATGATTTGCATGTAGATTAATTATTTATTTTGCCATTGTCACCAATAACATATTAATTCTTGGGAGTACATACATAGTTAGGAAAAAAACAAATTCAACATAAATAAGGCAATCAATTTATTTTTAAATATTACATTCTACAAGTAAAGTAATGGATGACATAACACGTGAGCAAAAAGCTTCTTTCTAACAAAGATTAAAGGTACAATAGGTACTGAAAACTAACAAAGAATAAAAAAAAACAGTCAGAACAAAGAATAATTAAAATAAATAAAAGTGTCTAAGGACAACTTAAGTAAAAATTATAATAAAAAGGTAAGAAAATGTTTGAAAATACATAATAATATCGTATCAATTATTATTTTATATTTTTTGGTTAAAATCTATGTTGAAATCTAATCTTTTTATTTCTTTGAAAAGCGTGCCATTTTTTAAAATTTGCATTTGACAACTGGCGTGGTCTAGGGGTAAGGCTCTTGACTCGCAATCTGAAGGTCGCGGGATCAAATCCCGGCGTGGGCAAATAAATTTAATTTATTTGTGTTATTTCACAAAATAATATATAGTATAATAATTTTTTTTTTTTTAAAGTTTAAACATGTTTTTTTTTAAATACAATTTTTGTAAAAACTGCACATCTCGATACAGGAATACCCTAGTGAGATGTGCAGCTTATATTTCTATGTAATACTTTATTTTTCAATCAATCAATATTTGCGGTATGTTCCAGAGTGGAAGATACTCTCAGTATCGCCCTGGTATAAGACCACCATTCAGAATTGAAATGGCTCTAGCTGTGTTTGGTGACCAGATCTGAATAGCCGGGTAAATCCCCACCTTCTTCTTGCCCTCCCCACTGCCTTCAGCCTCACAACATACCCCAATCCCAATTGGGGATACCATAGTCTCACTGGCTCCAGACGGGAGCAGCTGAGTCTTGTTAGGTATTCACGTAAAAAAAAGAAGTGAAATTGCGTCTCACTTAAAATCACTTTTGAACTATGTATTACTTAGCTTAAAAAAAAATTCTTGCTTTTTGTTAAAATTAAAATATGCAAAAATGTGAGGTATGCTTTTAGGTTTTCACGGCCAAAAAGTATTTTTGTTATGATTTTTGGGGTGTTATGCCGTGTTTCGCTACCTCCTTCTTTAGCCAACGTTTCGGACAGCGTTACAGTGTCCATCATCAGGGCAGATGAGTAAATGATATTGTAAGTAAACACTCTCTCAGTAAACACTCTCAGTAAACACACTCATAAGTAAACACACTCATAAGTAAACACACTCATAAGTAAACACTCTCACCAATATCATTTACTCATCTGCCCTGATGATGGACACTGTAACGCTGTCCGAAACGTTGGCTAAAGAAGGAGGTAGCGAAACACGGCATAAAACCTCAAAAATCATAACAAAAATGCAAAAATGTGTTTTCTCCCACAAAATGACATGTTAAAATAATTCATATTTAATAATGTTAAATTTAAATTTTTTTTTTTGTTATTTAACAAAAAACTATGTAGAAAGCCGAAACAGCTGTCATATTAATAATAAACTTAAAAGACTGGCAGAATTTTGATAAAATTAGATTTATTTTAAATTATATTTCTTATTTCATCAACTGCAACCAAAAAATTATCAGAAAAGATTATATCCTCTCTTTCGCTTGTTCCACACTCTCGCCGAACGCTTGTTCCGCGCCATCGCTTGCACGCCCGGCTCAGGCGGAATGTGACTATGTGACAATGAGTCATGCTTTTTCGTGAATGCGGCCGGCGTTCATCGATTTATAAGATGTATGCAAGTAATTATAGGCTGTATATAATGGTTAGCTCTGGCGTTATGAAATTATATATATTAATATGTTATTTAAATTATACGTTTATTGTCCTTTGGAAAAGCAAGTTATTGATAACGTCAGACGAAAAGCAAAACAAATCATTGTCTTGGTAACTATGTTGATATATTTGAGGGAAATTTTATTTCAGGTTTAGTAGTTAAAATCTATCTTCGAGGGGAGAGGAGGGGGACACGGGAGAGGAAGGGGAGGCGGAAAGGGACGAATGGGAAAGGATAATTATTATAATTTAGATATAATTTTTTATCTGATTAATTGGGATTGAAAAAATGATACATTATGTCAAGTGAAAAAATGAGCAAACATATATTGTAAAATTTTCTAAGTTAAAATAGTAATGTTGTCATATCATTTTAAAGCTTGTTTATAGCTCTTTTACGAACTGTAAAAAACAAACTGACAAATATCCTGTAATAAGTAGAATTTTCAACGATTTCGGTTAACAAACATAAATTTCACAAGTTTTTGAATTTCATGATTTTTTAATAAAACTTACAAACTTGATAAATTATAAAATATAGGTAAATTCATTGGCTTTATGACGATTATCAGTTTATCTGTTTTTGTGTCAACATTCAGAGAAATGATTTTTTTTATGAGCGCGAATCCAAAACCAAAACCAAATCCAAAACCAATTTGAAAATCTCCAGCGCTCAACTCATTTTTTTTTTTTTGTAAATGTCTTGGCGCTCCGGTGGTTAATTTCATTTATCTTCCTCGATTTTCATTACTCATACCAAACAATGTTGGGTATGCTACAGCAACCCCCGATCAAATCAAATGAAAAATTAAATAATTATTGACAAAAAATAATTCATTATTCAGTTGAGAACCCCTTCACGCCAAGTTACCGCTGACACAATACCTACAAAGTAAAAAAACACGATTGGGCTTCCATCTTGCGCACTCGCATATATAACTTTTAAAGAGCTCGAATGAGACGCAACGACGTGAGTCACCGCTATTATATTCGGCTTGCCCAAATGCAAGTGAATTTATTGAGTGACATACTAACACGCTTTTGATTGTATTGGTGAATTTATTCCCGTTTTTCAATAAAATACTTCTATAGAGGCCAACAAAAGCTTATTATTGTGTTTATAATTATTTTAATAAATTCGTAAATGTATAATGAAGGATTAGCTAAAATCTGAATCCTACATTTTAAGATATATTTACATATTTTGAGGCGATGTGTATTAGTTATACATCACCGGTAAGGAAAGGTTAACCGGGAGCTGAGAGACGTCATCTCAGCGGGCCGCAGTAAAATTATCAAATGTTGACCGGTCCGCGGCTATAAAAAGGTTGGGGACCACTGCGCTACAGGATTCCAGATCAATCCCTTATAATCATCATCTTAAATTTGCAATAAGTTAGTGACTCACAAAAAATGTTTTGTTGAGGAATGCCATCCATGAAGGTATTTCTGAAAAGAGTTGAATCACTGATAACATTTTGTCTAAAGTCATTCATGTTGTTTCTTGTGTCGTCTAGAATTTGTCAGAACAATAAACAAAGATATTATTTTTAAAGTAAAATTATCTGCTAAGATAAAAAGCAAATATATTTTCATTTTCTTGCACTAAATTCTCAAAATACCAAAAATAATTTAACAAACAAAATTATGATAAATATACAGAAAAACAGTACACAGTTATACTAAAATAGGTTTATAGGCTTATTTTTATTTGTTTTTTTAATTAAACCTATCTTAGTACATAATTTAAGTTAAATAAAAGTAGAAAAAAGACTAACCATAAAAATTTCCTATTAATAACAATGGTTGCCAAGTGAACAATCGATTTTAATTTTAACAAAATTACCATTAAAATGCATTATTTTCTATTTCCTGTTATTGAAATAGTGGTTTGTTTTTTTCTAACTGATACAAAGAGTTTTTAAATTAAAATATATCCCTAGTAATAACCATGTCCCACTTTTCTGTAAATTTATCAAAAATATAATTACATAAGAGGAAAAGAAACTAGAGAAAATCTTTAATCATACACACATTAGGGAAGAAAAAAGTCACAATTATTATCAAGATTCCGTCAGAGGCATGTTGAAAATCAAAACAATTACGTACATATTTGAACGGCTGTTCCAGCAACACTAAAACCCGTATTCAGAGTCGATACTTTAGTTCAAGGAGTCTTCCTTTCCTTTAAAAAACGTAGTTTTGTATTCAGAGACACTACTAAGGTCGGTGTGACGTCACTTTATAAGGAAGCTACCTTCCTTAAGATTTCTAAAATATTTGTATTCAGAGACAGTTCTACGAAAGTCTCTACGACACTGCGCACGCGCATTCTTGCTTACCTTGAATTTTAACTGTCAAAACTTAAGGTTGGTAATAAGGGTACCTTTGCCTTTCAAAGTCGGTGATTTGTTCCCAATTATTACTGTTAAAGACGCAAAACAACGGAGATGGATATTATTGTGGAAATGATTAATGAGTTTTTGAATTTCGCCGCTCATAGCATACGATTTTTCTAGCCCAGGGTTCGTAGAAAATGTTTTAACATGCATTTTCTACGAAGCTTGGGGACAGCCAATTTAAAGAACGATATCAGCTTGAAAAAATAACAGTGATGCATCTTTTAATTTCTCTCTTATTTGCATATTACGCTTTAATAAATAATATGGCGAGATATTTGTTTATAAGTATAATATACATTGTTTATCATTAAGCAATTCACAATCTCGAATTTATTGTCGAAATGCGATGCGAAACAAATGTCAACGGAGCATAAATAAACCAATACGCAGACTTTTGACAGGCCGGTGTTATTTTTTACTTTTGAGTTTTTGAATTTCGAATTTTAAACACACAGTTTGTCACAAAACGGGGTATGTTGTTCCAATAGAAGCGGGACATCGACAATTTTCGGATGACGTCACAACTTTTTTCGGCGTAGACATAAAGGTCTCTACCTTAGGAAAGGAAGCTCAAAGTGTGGACTCTGCATAGAGGCGTTAAAGGTAAGGACGGTTCTTTCCTTTACTAAGGTAAGGTCGAGCCTTTACTTAGACAAAAGATAAGGAGCGTCTCTGAATACGGGTGTAATTCATATTTGTAGTAGATCACTCTAAGAATCATACAGACTTTCCAGTTGTCTCTTGATATTATTAGAAGTTATGTTCCTACTTTTTGTGTTGGGTGTTTCTAAAGCCAGGTTGGACGAATTGCTCTTTTTCCCTTTACCGACTGGCGTCTTCAAAAACTGAACACTCTCCTTCAGCGACTTAAAGATCTGCTGGGATTTTGAAGCTGTTCTCGGTGATGCTGGAGATTTGGAACTTCTTTTTGGTAAAGTGGGAGATTTCGGGATGTTCTTTTTACTCTCCACTGTGAATTTAAGCACTGTTTTCCTCAGATCGTCAACTTTTCGCTGTTGAGAACGAGGCGAATTCATCCTCCGAGGAGAGTTGGCTTTCTTCGGTGATGGTGTTAGATTCTCTTTTTTGAGATTGCTAGCTAAATCGTCAATATCCTTCTTTTCTAAAGAGGTGTTTGGCTTGACTTGACTAATCAAGCTCTCGCGGCGATATTTCTCGTATAAAGGTCTCGAAATGGATTTTCTAACAAAAGGTGAACTTTTTGCCTTCAACGAATTAACTGAATCTTTATCATTTGATAAATTGTCTATTCCTATTGCCTCTAAGGAAGCACTCGGTACGATAGAAGCTCTCATACTTTCTCGGCGATACTTCTCGTATAAAGGCCTCGATACTGATCTTCTGGGAAAAGGAGAACTTTTACTCCGGGGAGAGTTTATCTTATTCTGCAAAGGGGGGACATTTTCTTTTTTGTCGTCAACACACTCTACGGTTGTTTCTTGAATATTTTTTGTTCTACTGCGAAGATTTAGGTTTTCAAATGATAATAAATCATCCATTTCATCATTTTTAACGGGAGTACTCGGTTTCACAAAAGTCAATAAACTTTCTCTGTGTAATTTTTCCAACAGTGGCTTTTTCACTGCGCTTCTTGAATGAGGAATACCGGTAAGTTTGTTTTTTTTACCCGATTTCTCAACAGTCCCACACTCATTTTTCAAGATCTTCAATAAGTCATTAGTCATGTTCAGAATTGTTTTATTGCTTTCGATGCAAGTTGATAATGTTTGTTTATTCTTCGACACTTCTTCCAAAATATACATTAAAAATTCCATTTGCTTTTCGGAGTTTTGTAAATTTTCGTGAATTTTGTCTTGGATGTCTCTTATTTTTTGCATGACTTTGGTTTGGTTGGATGTGGGTTCTGTTCTACACATCATGCCACTTAGTAGGTCAGACAACTGAGAGTCAACTGTATTTGTTTCTGTTTTTTGTACTGGTTCGAGGATACTTTGTTCCTCTGGGATTACTTGAGGTGATCCCTCATCTTGTATGGAAATGTCAAAAGATTCATTGATATTTCTGTACTGCGTAAACATTGGGATCTTATCGTTGGCGGCAGCGGTGTCATTTGATTCTGAAGTGGTTGTTCGACTTCTAAGTTCGTATGCGTGGGTATTTGGGTGCGCTGCTGTTAGATTGTGAGAATTGTCTCCAGGAACGTGCGTTACAGTTTTTCTAATGTTGGATTTGTTTATATTTTTTGCCTTGTTCGTTTGATTGAAGGTTTTCATTTTGGTTTGACCTGTAACTGTAAAAAAGTTGGACATTACACGAGGGTTTAAGATTTGAAATTTAATTTCCCGCAATCCGTTTAATATATTATTTTTCATTGCACATGTTACTTTACCTGCCTCACTAGACAATGTCTGTTCTAAGATGGGGTATTTTGGGATAAATAATAATAGTTGAAATTAATTAATTAAATGATTATTTAAAAAGGGTATAAACGTAATGCCTACCATTCAAGTTTGATTTCTCATTTTGATGGAGCCTGGGAACGAGAGTTTGTCTGGTGATCTTTTTGGAGTTTGGATGGGTGACTTGTACATCTTCAATCTAAAGAGAGAAATTAAAATACAAACAAATTATCAATTATAGTCTTCTAATAGATTACTGCAAAATAAAAATTTCATTTTTTCGCTCCACACAGGAGGCCCTGAGGAAGATAATTCCTCTCAGGGCCAATGTCATCTTTGGGGATGCCGTGTGGAGGGTCTTTTTAGGGAAAGGAAGGATTGGAAGTTCAGGGAAGGAAACAGGTGTGAGGGTTGGGTAGGAATCTGGGGGTCAATGTGTCCAGGAGTGACGGACTAATGTATCCACCCCTCCCACTGCAAGGTGCAAGGCGATGAGTTGAGTCTGGCTGGAGAGGTCTAGGTAAGGTCTCCCTCAACCAGTCTCTCAAGATCCGGCCCATCACAATCTACACAAACTTCACCGCATGAACCCGGGTAAACCTGCTAAGTCACCAAATGTAGCAAACCACTTGGGGGTGACTCATGGCAGGGGTGTTGGTTATCCAATGGATCCCGGGTCGTCGGTACCCATACCCGCCTCCCAAATTGCTATCCCATCAAATATATATTTTTTTACATTTAGGACATTATTACAGTGTTCATCATCGGGGCAGATGTAAATATAAAGAACTCATTCAATTTCAAATAGCCATTATTCCTAGACTAGCAAAACATGTTATGGAGAAATATTTTACCCCTCAGGCCTTGACCATATTTTGTCAGAGGGTCAAAATATTTTCGCTTTGTTAATTTCCAAATAAATGGAATATTTCTGAATGTATCAGAAAAATAAAAACTATTTTTGATAGGTGATAAAAAACACTTTCAAATTTTATAATTTGAAATAAACATAATTTTGAAATATAAAAATTTTTCTAACTAAAATTAAATAACAAAACAAAATAAAAAATAAAAAAATAAAAATTATTGTCACCTCATTTTTTTGTCGTTCCATGTAAAATACTCAAAGTTTAATAAATCTTTTTCAAATTGTAATCTGTAAATTTGGTTTCATAAAGACGTACATTTTACTTCTTTTGTAGTTAACTTTTAGTCTAATATAAAGCGTGGTATTTTTTCATTCCAACGCTGTTTAGATCATATTTCTCCCTATGATAGTAAGGGAGGCACAACGATAATAATAATAATAATAATAATTGGACAATTTGTAGAGCGCCGTTTTTGTGAAAAATCACCTCAAGGGCGCTTAAATATCTATGATATCTATGAGACCTATGTCAGTTGTTCCGAAAAGCGAATAAATTAGTCTGAGGGGTTAAGTTCTTTGTGAAATTATGTTTGGTGAATAAAAGAATGATTGATCATATTGTAAATGGAAAATTTTAGACAACTGTTGCTAGTTTTTTGTTTAATATATAAAAATACAATAATTTACCGGATTAGTAGCAATAAAGTTAAGGGCCCGCCGCACAATGGTGTGGTCTGTCTTCCTGTATTGCACTTGCTTCTTGGAAGTTGAGAGATATGTTTTCTGCACTGAATTTGTCGGCTTTTTGACCGACGTGATATTATCTGAAACATTTTATTATGTTGATTGATAACATTTTGTAAATGGATTTATAAACCGAGTTTTATTTTTCTTCCAACGATATGTATTATTAGGGGCCATCCATAAATTACGCAACACCTTAAGGGGGAGGAGGGGTGTAGGGAAGTGTGACATTGTGTGACAAGGTGATAAAATAAAAGTAAAAGTACCCATCGACAAACTGCTAAAAAGTAGTTTATTGGGACTTTTCTTTTTTCTGTATAATATTTTATTTTTGCTGTCATATTGTATTACTTTGTATTTATAATAAATAAATTAAACATTGAAAAAAAAAAAAAAAAAAGGGGGTATGGGGGGATCATCAGCTCTGTGACGTGGGGGGGGGGGGGGGGGGGGGGAATCATGAATGTAATTTATGGATGGCCCCTTATTAAGGTTTCTTTAATAACTTAAAGAGTAAAACCTCAAGTTGTAATATATCATTGGAGACATTATTAGAAACTCTAAAATGAAAATTTGAAAAAAAAAATCAGAAAAGATTCGGTCGCATCTAGGAATTGAACCGAGGACCTTAGCCTTTCCGGGGCTCTGTTCTAATCACTGAGCTAATTCGACCTATCCCCCTTAGGTCATATTTAACTAAATCATACTTTGACTAAAAACTACCACATTTTTATTGGCTGGTGTGTTCATGTATGATTGCAAGATTCTTCCGGAACTAAATGCAATCTAGAAAGTGTCTTGGATAAAAATATCCATTTTGATTAATGTGCGATACCCATTGATTGGAGCAGAGCTCTGGAAAGGCTTCGGTTTAATTCCTAGAAGCGACCGAATCTTTTTTTGACTTTTCTGTTTCAAATTTTTCATTTGAGAGTTGCTAATATTGTATCCAATAATTATGTATTATTTTTGTTATCTTTCTGTTAGAGGAATATAAATGCTAGAAATATTTCGATTCTTATGCCATACAAAATTTAAAATCATGCGCCGTATTTGCACGAGGCGAGTAAGCGAAAAAGTGGTTTTTATTTATTTTGTGCATAATTTTATAAGAATGAAAAAAAGTTAGAACATACAAAACCTCAAAAATAGTCTTAACCACAAAGGGGTATTTTTTAAAAATTGTTTCTTTTATTACTTCATAGTTAAGTCATGAAAAAACATTTTTTTTAGTGGTTTACATTTTTTATTATGTAAATAATAATTTTATAGTAAATCCAATACATAGAAAAGCTAGTAAAAGCTACAATTTATCCGTAGCATATTTTTTGATGTTCATAATGTAAACCGATACGTCGTAAAGATGAATCTAAATAGTATCTGAATAGGATTTCACGTATAGCTTCATCTTCAATGTTCCAAATGAAAAATAAATGAATGAGTAATATATTTTTTTACAATCTTCCTGCGTTCAATAATATTCGTAAAATAATACAACTTAGATATAGTATTTTTAGATTCTCTTACTTCGTTTCGGTGGCGGCATTGAATCAGAAAACAGTTGCGCGAGGGTCTTAGCCCCGCCGGAGGCAGGGCGCGGGGGCCCCATCCCCCCCGCCGGCTTCTGCTTCACCCCGCTGAATGTCATCTCCAGCTCGCATAGCGTCAACGCTCGGCTAGGCGTGCGTGCCGCTTGTTTATGGGACATCTGCAAATGCAGAAATATAAAACACTTAATAAAAATAAAACACAAATATGCCTTAATTACGTAATATAATACAATGAGCAGTTCTTTAATAAAAACAATAAAACTACCGGATCTTACAAATATCACGATTTGCCAAATGTCATCCTCAGAATAAGAAAAACCAGCGTACTTTGAGGTTTGGTAGTGATCCAACAAGGTCGTTGAACAAAAGTATTGAATGTACTGAAACTAGTTTAGCAATCGTTCTGTCACAGATAGGCACCAACACAAGCATTGATGTAATAATATTTATTTTAACTCTTCAGACTAATTTGTTCGCATTTCCGAACAATTCATATAGGTCTCATAGAAATCGTTGTCTCCCTGATCACCGTGTTTACAAATACGATCTATACGTTGTTAGAAAGAGAAAATACCATGCTTTTTATTTAAATCTATAAGTTAACCACAAAATAATTAAAAGGAACACTCATGTTAACTGGGAATTTTTATTAAATATTTTTACATGAAACAACAAAAAAGTGAGTTTTTTTTTTAAATTTGTGTAATAAAATATGTGTGTGTTTTGTTTTTTTTCTTTATCTGTAATGTTAGTTAGAAAAAAGTAAGGTGAGCCATTTCTAAAACTTTTTTATGTTTGCAATCAAAATTTTTATATTTCAAAAATTATATGTTTATGTCGAACTGTAAAATTTGAAAGCGTATTTCACCACCACCCGAGAACATTTTTTCAGTTTTTGGATGCGTTCAGAAATATTCCATTTATTTGGCTGGTGAACACGATTTGTATCAACGGAAAGCTTTTACCACTTATACCTAATAGTGTAGCAATGTAGACAGACTCTTGACTGAAAACTTCAAATCTTCTACAGTTTGATCACAGGGAGATGAATTGTGCATTTTGTTCTTAACCTGCTCATCCAAGGCGTTTTAGCAATGCACAGCAACAAAAATACTTAACATTAAAAATGATTTGACGAGGCGCGAGTTATGTTTTGGGTTTGAAACCGTTGTTATCTAATTTATTTAATTTTTCATCCGTTAATGTTATTGTCCAACTAAGAACACGCGTCAAATAAACGCAGAGAAGTAGCGTTAATGAATTACTACTCAGGTATTTACATTAATGAGAATAGTCTAAATAACATAAATTTCTGTCGAATGCTAGAATTAATTTATTAGGACCACGAAAACAAAAACATTCCATGTTATTATCTGAAATCATTCAAACAGGGCAAAAATGACATGAAATTCGGCGGGTAATAAGTGAAGATCCATTTACTGCCAACATACCTCGTGATCGTGTAACTGTGGTAATTGTCCAAAGGCCTAAAGCTATGAAATGTCAAGTTAAAAACTATAGCGCTTGAAATGACTGCTCAAATATAAAATATTAACAACACAAATTGTTTTATAAATCAATGATAACGTACGTTTGCGGTTCATATTCAAAATTTGATCCATAGACATAATACGTAAATCCATAGAAGTTCATAGAACTCATCAACAACATTTCTATATTTTTGATAAAACGAATAAAAAACCGGGGTTGGTTATACTACAAAATAATTATCATAATAATTGATGTACAAATATTGGTACAGTTTTATAGGTTTGGTTTCACACAGCGATAATGGAATTTTTAGCGCCTGTTTTGGTGGGGTTTCGATTAGATAGTTTAAACTCGCACCGAGAGAAAAAAATTAAATGCAATTTTGCTAAAAGTCTTGAAAGAAAATGATAATCTGAAAAACAAGGTAATACTAAAAATCTAAACAAAAAATGAAAAAGCACAGGACACAGAAAAATAAAAAGATAAAGGTCGCAACCAGATATCTCGTCTTATCGAGACGAACGCCTTACCAACTTGGCTACTGAAACCTCTTATTTTAGTCATTTTTATCAATCTCATATTTCAGAATTGACAATGTTATCTTCGACTATTTTTTTCCTATATTATTGCCAGCTACCCTTTTAAATGTTTAAACAATTGTTTGATTGCAAATTGGAAACAATTGAAACAAATTGTTCGAAGAACTGGTTAGTGTCTCGGATAGATTATATCTGATTCTTTTTATACGGGACACCTATAGATCTATTTTAAAAGTCTAAATGAATATTCAATTTTTTAAATTAGAACAACTGTTTTAAATAACTTTTGAAAGTTATTCCCATATATCATCGAGCGCCAGTTGCGACCATTATTTTTTTAAATATTTAAATTATTTTTTACTTTTTTAAATTTCTGTGTCTTGTTCGTTTTCATATTTCATTTAGATTTTTAGTATTATCATATATTATATTGATGGGAATAACCTTCAAAAACTATTTTAAAAAGAGTTAAAAAAATTGAATAATAATAATTGTTTATTCCAGACTGTGTGCAGGGGTAATGAAACGTAATACATTCCGTATTTCCAATAATAAAAAAATTGATAAAATAGCAATACAAACATACATACATAGAATAAAATAGAAACAGAAAGGAAGTGAAAAATAAAATAATAAGTATAAAAAATGTATACAAATATTCATTCATGGGATACACATGACTGTCTCCCATCTGCCGAGGGCCATCAGGGGGACTCCATACAGGCAACCATTGCAGTGATAATGGTATTCTTTTTTTTTTTTTTTTTTAAATATGTTTATTCAGTTTTAATTTTACAATCTTACGAAACTGATCAATCAGTTTGATTGTAAGAAATCTCTCATTTTTTTCTAATTATTTAATACAGTATACTTTTCAGTTTTACACAGTATATACTAAATATAATACTTAATATTAAAATACTAATTATTACGACAAACTAATAACCGCGGCCCGCTGGGAGAGGGGGGGGGGGGGGGGGGGGGGGGGCGTTGATTGTTTATATTTTAGACTGTTTTGATATTTTTGTTATTTATTTTTGGGGTGTTATGCCGTGTTTCGCTACCTCCTTCTTTAGCCAACGTTTCGGACAGCGTTACAGTGTCCGTCATCAGGGCAGATGCTCATCAGTCCCGCTCAAAAGCGAGAGGGGCGCCACTATCAAGTTTCTGCCCTGGTTTGAAAAAGTCGTTGATCCGGGCTGGCCATATGCACAGAAATTTGCAAAGACATATTTTAATAATTTTTCATCTGAAAAAAATTTCAAAGTTTCTTCTGAAAATAAAATCATTTCTGAATATGTTGAACTTTTTGAGGTTAAAATTAAATACTTCTTTTGAGTGTATACATTTTTATTTAATGAAGAATATCACATACAAAGCAATTATTTACACATTGGCATGCATTTTACATAGCAAAAATCAATGACATTCATTTTTTAATGTGAATACTGCACAAGATTCTCAACCGCCTGGAACCAGTGAGACTATGGCATCCCCAATTGGGGTATGCTGTGAGGATGAAGGTAGATGGGAAAAGGAAGGGGAAGGAGACGGGGAAGAGGAAGGTGGGGAAGTTCCTGGCTATTCAGATCTGGTAACCAAACATGGTTAAAGCCATTCCAAGCAACGCTCCATTCTGAATGGTAGTCTTACACCAGGGCGTTACTGAGAGTATCTTCCTATATATACCTTATATCAATTTAAACGATTAAATCATAAAATAAAATAAATCAATCAAATAAAATTAATTGCGCACAACGGGGTTTGAACCCGCGACTTTCGGATTGCTAGTCGAGAGCCTTACCCCTCGACCACGGAGGCCGTTAAATTAATTGGTAAATTAAGTACAGTGAATACTATAAACAATGAAGGAGGTAAACACATTTCATGGGGAGCATGAGAGAAAAAGATGGATGTTGGTTGAACAAATTCGTTAGAATTAGAAAATTGTCCCAAGGGCGCAAATGACACCGAGATTTAAAAAATTTAAAAATAAAAATTATCTAAATACTACAGTAAAACAAATTTAAAAATCAAAGTTACAGAAAAATTACTGCATTCACAAACCTTTATTATTATTTTATTTATGGTTCTTGGCTGTTATACATAATAATAAATGTACAATGATTTTTTTATTATTTACATACCTGTAAACATGAAAGGCCCCAGGCCTCTAGCATATTTTGTCAGATGGTCAGATTATTTCTGCTTTGCAATAAAATCCAAATAAAAAAATAAATAAATGTATTCGAAAACTAAAAATTGTTTTTGAAAGGTGATGAATATATTTTCAAATTTTATTATTACAAATAATCGTATAATTTAATAAACATATATTTTTAACGGTTTAAAAAAGACCCATCTCAGGTTTTTTTATTAGACAACTGTGTCAAAAACTTAATTGTATCCTAACTTTTTTGTTTTCTCAAGTAAAAATAATTTAAAAAAAATGCACTAGGTTAAATTTTTTTTTAATTGTGGTCGTAAACTTTGGTTAACTTTTAGATTTGGATATAAAGTGCGGTGTTTTCTCTTTCAAATACCGTTTAGACCTTATTTCTCACCACGATAGTGAGAGATACACAATGATTTCTACGAGACATATGAGCTATTCTCAAAAGTGAACAAATTAGCCCGAGGGGTTAAGACTAATACTTTCATTAGTTCATGGAAATCAGTGGCGTGCATTGCTCTGTGATCAAAGAAAGGCTGCGTGTAGTTAGACGTTCCTTAAAGAATTCAAGAAGAAACACATTTTGATCAGAAAAATGTCACATTCTTATTTTTTCTATCAGATATTACTAATTTTTTTTTTTTCGTTTTCTTATGGCAGGCACACCTTTGCAGCCCACACCACTGCTAGAAACATAATTAAAAAAAATCTGAAGTAGGTACTTATTTTTGAAAAAGATTTTAATATTTTTTAATGCAACATACATTTTTGAGGCTGCCATCTTTGTTTCTACACAGCTCGAGCATATAGACAAAAAGCATTTAGCCTAAATATGAACAAGTTATTAATGAATATAAAATAATTATTTTCGAATTTCAGATATGGTAGGATATGTTAGGTCACCTCAGTTGGTAAAGCATAATCTTCGTAATGTACGTCTCCCCAACAATTAAAATACATATCATTCTTATGTAGTGTGTGCAAATAATAGTTTTACCATCAAATTGATTTGATTACAGTAGAGAACTTCATAAATTTATCATTTTGGGGCTCCCAAGTGAAACAAAGTGGGAAAAAGCATTCCTAAAACTGATTGCAAAATATTGGAAAGAGATAAGCAGCAACAAACAATATCGGATATCAAAATTAAAAATGTTTGATGCAGAGGCCTTTATTTTAAAGTTGTTGATGACCATACGAACTTTTAGGAGGATTGCAAAAAACAGTTTTTTTTACCGATTGTTGCAACATATTATTTCAACTAGAGTCCTTAATAATCCAGTTTTCTTTTCCATTAAAAACACATAATGAAGAATACTTCTTCCATAGTTACACAAAATAAGAAATTAATACCAGAAACGTTTAAACAGTAGGCTCTTTTGTTAGCAATGTAACTCAATAATACTCATGTACAAGCTATTGAAAGAACACAAAATTAATTTTTATGTTTTCTAATTTTAAAATGGGTATTTCAGCAATTATCCTGAACTATAATAACACTCTTTCAAATGATATGAACATGCTTAAATTTTCAGACAGAAGGATTTTCACTGACTTGGTATTTCTATATAAAGTTTTAAATGATGTAGTTGATAGTCCAGAATTGCTTGCATTAATAAGCTTTTGGGTTGCACTATGTAATACTAGAAGTCAGGATTTATTTCAGTGTGGAAATTCCGAGACTAACTACCATATGTATTCCTCTTTACCCAGAGTACTAAATGAGGGAAACAATTATACCAAGTCAGGGGACATCTTCAATTTATCATTAAACAAATACAAAATCTTGTTCTGAGGCAGTTCAGTTATGTACGATAAATACTGTATAATTTTTACTATTCATATGTAAAAGCCCCTAAAACAAATCAAACTTGAATGCAGAATTATTCTAACTGCTTTTGGTCAAATTCTAGAGCCATTATAATTCTTTAGAAGTTTGTTAAGGTATATAATATGCGAAAAAGTTGACAAAAGCAATCAAAAATATTTATTAACGTTAAGATCTTTCTGCAATAATTAATTGAAAAAAAATTGTTTTATTTGCAACTTAGAATAGGTATTGAAGTGACAGAACTAGGTACTATCATAGACATCCAAATTAATAGACTTACCCTATCATGAAATCGGAGGCTTCAGGAGGGTTTGAGAATCGATTGAATAAACTTCGTCATCAGTCATACATTGACCACCGAAGAGCGCACATTGAAATAACCAGACCCTGAACAGAAAAGTAAAGTTTGCTAAAGGCAAATGTTTTTGCAGTTCCCATTGTGGGACTTTTCTGTACAGGATTCGGATTTTCGTTTTTAAATGAACCGTCTGGTGCAGGGGCGCTAAAATTGAGTGCGTAAATTATAACCTATTTGTAAAAGTGTCTAACAAAATATTAAATTGTGAATACAAGCTCAAACTTCTGTTTACCCGATTTGGGATTTGCAGTTAAGCTTTTTACCCACCATTGTAAAAAGGAATAGTGATAAGTAAGCAGATTTTATTTTCGAGGACTGAGTGGTGATATTACAATGCGAGTTGCATGTATACTGTCAGATTCATTTATTGACAATCACAGAAAGGGGGACAATTATGTCGCTTTCTGCGCTCTGTGCAACCTGGTTTGTTCCTCTTTCCCCGATTGGCTGGACTTTTAATTTGAATATCTATGGGTACTATGCAGAGTGGTATTACCGGTGAAAAGATATAAAAAAATATATTTATCTGATTTTTCATTTTGAATAAAGTAATGAAAACAAAGTTTTATTTCATGCACAAAAACAATTTTTTGTATCAAGGGTCTGAAGATTTAAAAATAAAAAGCAATCTCGTTTTTGAAAAGAGAAAAAACGTTGAACCTCTTCCTCATCTTCACCAGTAAATGATGATTAAATATAACCTATTTACAAAGGGACAATCATAAAACATTGACTTACTTATACATCCTAATTTGGATTTAATCCCGGTACAACCAGAGATCGTTACACATCTCTGTTCGATTTCAAATCTCATGTCTAATGAATATTTTATTAAAAAAAGTTTAACAATAAATTTGAAGTACCTATATACAATATTATGCCTCGCTTATTTGGAGGCACTCTGGAAAAAATGCAACAAACACTAAAATCTGAGGCTATCATTATGTGGATTTATTTACTTAATCAAATAAATAAATTAATTATTAATCGAAATTCACAAATTGTTTATAAAGTTGTTATAGTCATAGAATATAGAAGAACACTAAAAATGCCTTCTGCCTCTCTTGCACTTGCCAGATGCTGTGTATTGAGATCCCACATGATAATAATGGTGGAACACATTCATAATAATGTTGAAACACAGTTCTGCACATGAAATTTAAGCGAAAAATGGTCAAACTTTTGAAACACTAAATTCGTACACATAACAATTCTGTGTTCTTCTTTATTCAATGATTGTAGCCCACTACTGCTGCTGCTACTCTTAAGCAATCACAATGTGACCACAACTTGAAAATAATAAATACTGGATCATTTCTATAGCGCCGTTTTCTCGGGAAAACCACCTCAAGGGCGCATAGTTATTACAATATTTGAAATAATAATGGAAAAATAACAGTTTAGTAAATGCATCATAAGAATAATCAATATATATTATAAAAGTGTAAAAAAAATGTGCATCCTACTAAAACTCAGAAATGAGTACCGGTACGATCAAGGGAGTTATATGGTGTAGTAGCCCTATATCCCCCATACGTGAAAAAGGTTCCCGTTTTTACCTGAAGGGCGTGCTTTTGAAGATATAAGGGCTGGAAGTTTTCGCCCTCTAGAAATTTCTAGAACAGTCCAGAACATTTGAGAGTATTCAAGAGCATTCCACAACATTCCGGAACATTGTGGAATGTCCGGGAATAGGGTTTCCATTTCAGCAACTCTCAAATGTTGTGGAATTTTCTGGAACATTGCGGACTATTCGAAGCCTTTTTTGTATAGGCGGGGTTACACACTGGTAGAGGCATATAAAGCAAGATCCATTATGGGTTCGAACGTCAGTTCAATCTCATATCAACTCCCTGAGCGAAAATGGGTACCCCAGCTAGTGTTCAATATAAGTCAAGTGAAAACAGAAAAGCGAAAACATTGAGTTTTCTAGTAATAAAACATTTTTCTATTATTGAAACAATATTGCACATAAATGTACCAAAAATATGCAAAATATTTTAAATGATTGCGGGCCTGTTTGATAACCAGAATTACTGTGCATTCTGTCAAATAATGAGAAAATCTAACTTGTATTCTGGATCTTATTAAATAATGCTTTCTAAGGTAAATTTTTTTTTTTAAACAAAGTTTTCTTAAAAAAAAAAATGTTTTTAGTAATTAATTCGTATTAAATGTGGTAGTCGCAAATAAAATTTTAACTTTTCTGTAAAACATTAAAAAAATATCAGAAAAAAAAATTACTAACATAATAACATACTGCATAATTTGGGCTTAAACCTAACTTCCTTTTGTTAATAAATAGATAATATACATTGCTTCAATCACACTTCCACATTTTCTCAAAATATAATATTTATAATAATAAGCAGCGTTTCATCTTATTATGTACAAACAGAAACACCCTCGTTTTTTGAAGACTTTCAATCTCCAATAATTACTACACAATAATAATCAACGTACTAGTAAAAATAAAGTCAATTTATTTCGAATGAATGATATTAAAAAAAATAATGATAAAGAAAATCACACGTTAGGAAAAAACATGCAATCTATCAAAATGGTTATTCGACAACCGCTATTAGATCTATGGAACCTTCCACTAACGAGACAACTGTTCTACATTGCTGAGGTAACTTATAGACCCACCGTGAGCTGGTCAACAGCTCGTGGGTGGGATGCTTGGCTAGGAGTTGGACGGATCGAGTTCCATACTCACGGTGGGTACTGACTTATTCGCTTTTTAACACGAGTTATGCTTAGTGAAAAGGTTCGGACAATAAATATTCGGGTTCACAGATAGCACACATAAAAAAAGAAGGTAAAACTAGTTGATAATAAATTTCAAATAAAATATTTATTATACGTATTGGCGCAGAACTACAGACAACCTTAAGAATTTAGTGGTTTAGGTAATCTGGCTAGCGCAAGGGCCCATTGTCGTTGATTGAGGCATTGTTTTATTGCATTTTAGAGGTGGGTAAAAATAATGCAAAACGGTTGTAAAAGTGTCACAGATTTTGGGGTACCGTTTAAAAAAAACTAATCCTGCTAAACTAGAGTATAAATCGTTTGAGATTTTCGCATGGAACATTTAAAATAGCTCCCCGCAACACTTTATAAACTGCTATATCCGTCGTAAACCGTTGCAAAAATAATAAACACGTCTGCAATGATCTGCTTGAAAATCAGCAACCCTGTTGCAAAAGCCGTAACCCGTTGCAAAAAAAAGCTTTCGCCGCAACTGTTAACCGAGAAAAGATTCAGTTTAACAATTAATTTAATAACGGTACATTTTTAAAATTAAACGTTTGCAATGAAAGAAAAACGTAGCAATGAACGAAAAATGAAGTATTCAAATATATATATTTTTAAAAAATTATTACATTTGTTTTTAACCTCCGAAATATCAGGGAGGAAACGACGTAAAATCGCAAAGTTTTGACTTTGACGTAATATTTTGTTCTATCGTATATTATATTTACTGAAACACATTCCTTGAACAATAAACTATGCATAAAAACAACATTACTTGCGTTTATTTGATGAATTTATAGGTTTTACAATCTTTTTCACGAAAACGACGCTAGCTAGTATGACAGCTCAAATCCCGGGAAAAACAATGCCCGGACGCCATAGAGAATTTAATACAAATTATTCCGAGTGGCTAGGTGTGTTTACGGTATCTCATACATCAAGAACAAGAATGCCCCAAGCGATTCTGAGCTTGTTCTTCATACATAAGGGTTAAAATCGCATTCCAAAATAAATTTTTTTTGTAAATTTTGGCGTGTGCGCCGGCACACACCCGGCACACTAGGCGTCAGTTTCAAGTAACCTTTTATTTCGAGAAACCGAAACAGTTTTGATAATTTGAAAAATAAATGCCCACCTCTAAAAAGACCCTCCATACAGCATCTCAGATGGTATAGGCCCTGAGGGAAATTATTTTCCTCAGGGCCTCCTGTGAGGAGTTAATGTAAAAAAAAGTAGATAGTATTTATTTGATTGCTTCATATTATCTTGGTGCTTTATGAATTATAAATTTTGTCCAATAACCATTGTAAAGTTTATCCACAAATTTGTTTTTGTGTATTAAGATGCTTTTCAATAAATCAAACATAACAATTTACGCTATTTACATCAAAGGAGTTATTGTAGAGTTATTACATCGAAACATCGAGTTTAATATACAATATTAAGTATACTATGTTGTATTGTTAAAGATTGTTCTGTTACAAATGTGTATACACCGAGTGAAGCTACCATGTCTAGCTACGTACAGCTGTGCTTTGAAATCCAAAAATAATTGCAGTTTGGGCTTGAAAATATATAATATTTCACAATGATTATAATAATATTATCATGAATTACAGTGATCTATTCTACTACATTTATATGAAGATGGATTAAATATTATGTTAAATCTTTTCAGAGCACATTGAATGCGCCCCAAAAATTTATTCATCCCAAAATTCACAATTTCTTCTTTGCACAGCTACGATGGTCACAATAATAGGAGACAGAAAATTTACGATTTTGAAAATCGTCATCACCATTAAGAATTTGCTATGCGGGAGTGAGATCACAATAACTTATAACTACAAATTGGGGGCTGCATTATCGATGGCCTATTTCTATAGTGATGTGTTTAAAAAACTACAGTTTCCTAAAAATGGGGTCGAAATTTTTCGAACCAATTTTTGTCATATTGCAAATGGTTGCAACCACAGATTAAAAAAAAATCATAATTAAATTAAACGTGTTATTACGGTGTAATTGTGATTCTCTTATCAATCTATTAGTATAAAGAAGAAAGTTTGTGGCCGGCTGGCGGGTGGTCACATGGAGGACAACGAGCAGATTTGATTTAAAACAAATCTACAGTTTTATTCCGAGACTAATGAAATTTTGCACACTTTACTTCCAAAACAAGAAGAAAGTCACGGTGTACGTGAAATTCTGAAAAATTATTCTAAAAATTCAGATAGTTTAAAAAAAATTCACAATTGACACAATTTCAACTTATTTCCAAAAAATTTGTTAGCGTACTTTTTATACTTACTTAGTCAAAATAGAATGTTTTTGAGATTTTTATCAGGAGCAGGAGGCAGATTCCCATTCTCCGTCCTTAGCTAAGGACATGTCCTCAATATACCTAACCCCCATTTCAGCCTTGGCACAAACCAGAGCGAGTGAGAAAGTCGCATAACCGATCACTAGCGATTGCTTTGCAGCTATCTCACTCACTCCAGTTTATGCCAAAGCCAAAATGAGGGGATAAGTAAGGACACGTCTTTAGTCAAGGATAAAGAACAGGAATCCGCCTCCAGAGCATAACTCAATGAAATTGCATCACTAACTCAAAATTGGTAATTCATAATTATTTTTAGTGACGGGTAAATTCCCAGACATTTATTTTTGGGGACTTTCACTTATTCACATATGTATCCTCAGTATGCCGAGGACAGAATTTTTTGGAAAATACTGAAGATATAAGCCGTCAAAGTGTTGATATGTGGAGCCGGGCAATAAGCGTGTGACGTCGCATTACATACAATGACTAGCGCAGCCGTAATGCACCACTACCATTCGAATTATGTCACGAGACACAATTGTACACGTTTTACCCAAGTTCACTTTGAAAGCTCATAACTTCAAAAAAAAAATATTTTGCAATAAATAAAAACGAAAAACTAATTTCATATAAAAGAGACAATCTCATTTAGGATAATTAAAAATAAATTCTGACAAAGGAATTTATGTTAAGTTGGGTATATACCCTGGCGAACTTCACTAGTCTTCGTTTAGAAATAGGCCATCATTATGTATTGTTTCAAATTGTTAGTCGGCTGTCAATGTTAAAAGAAAATACAATTATTGGAGGCGTTCAACAAATTTTAGCGGAATCCCCGACAACAATAACTTTGTTTTGTTGATATTACCTATTTCTGGATTGTAGTGCAGAATGGCCTCCCAACACATCTCACTGAGTTTGGGAATGCGAATCCAGGTTTTATACATTGTGTTCGTACGAATGTAGGTGGTGCCTTTCAGCTGGACTCCCCCAAATGTGAACACGCAGCCCGCCGGGGTGATGGTGGAAGAATGAAAATGTATCTTTTTGGGGAGGACGGATTTCATCATAAGCGTCCATTGCAGCGACGGGATTTCCAAGCGCCAAATATCTTTGAATATGGTCTGGCCTCCGGTTCCGCCGATGATGAAGACGTGGATGTTAGTGGGATTGTTGACCTGCACCGCGCTGTGGCACATTCGAGGGTTGGGATATCCGTTTGCGGCGTCGAAGCGAGGATCGGGTAACGACTTCTTAAATTGCCAGGTATTTGTTTCTATGTTGAAGATGGGTATATTGGTGAAGTCGAAGGAGGTTTCGGCAGTCCCGCCGGCGAGGATGTAGATGTTCAGTCCGTCAAAGGCCATCTCATGGCGGTAGCGGCCGGGGGGCTCGTCCGATGTATTGCCGGTGCAGGTGTATATGGCTTCCCAGGTTTTCGTTTTAAGGTGCAATCTGAAAGTTCAAAAAATGTCAATATTAATTCAATTCAATATTAACCAACGTGAAAAGGCAGAAGTGCAGATGAACGAAAGTCTGAAAGTTCAAGAAATGTCAATATTAACCAATGTGAATAGGCAGAAGTGCAAGTGAACCCTAATGCTATGTACACATGTATTCATGCTCAACGGTTGGGCTCAATCGAAAATGTTGACTTGGAACCACGCTCGTCATTGCTCCAGCAGCTCGACATAAGGCGCCGTCAAATGTTGGCGGTGGTGTAAAAATGGACCAAAGTTTTATCATTATAATTTAATCTGGCAACCACACCTACTATTGTTGTCATAGATAACAGTGACCTATTTTTTTGCCAACTTTAGACAAAACTTTCAGTGTCTTACGTTAAATGATAATTATGTCTTGTTATAAATTTTTATATTTCTGGATTCAGAATCATGATATTCAAGGTTAGATTAAATTATTTTTTTTTAAATCTGCATTTTTCAGATATTGTCTAATAATTAGTCATTTTAAGCACATTCAACATAATACATATTTTGTAAAAAGATTAATATTGCTTCAAAGTACGATATCATTGGAAACAGTTCCCTTTATGTGATGGTACATCACAGAATTTACACATAAATCATGTTTTGCTACACACTTTGTGGGCTGAGCAAACACGACATCTCCTTTGTAGATTCTTATTTTTACCAGCCCCTTCAATCTTTTCCAATGTATGTTGTCTAATATCCGTTCCTGGATGATTTTTTTCGGATATCAGATGATGTTGATGGTGTCCTGTTTATTATGAAAACAATATGTAACAAATAACTCTTCAAATACAACTAATAATGATTAAATACAAATATTTCACATAGTGATAGATATTTTGTACAAAAATAGTAATTTGTAACAGCGGAATGGAGGCAGAAACGAAAGTGGAGAATGTCTTGAACCAACGAATATAGCTACAACACTGAAGAAATGTAAAGATAAAAACAAAATGTTACCAATAAACCAAATGCAGTTCAGACATGCACAGTCTGCCACCTGGCAATATTCTAACAAATGCCGGGTATCTAGTACACGTCTCACCAGAGTTCGCACCAAATATTTACTTCCAATCGTACGTAAATACAAAAAATGCTTTTAAGCGTCTCCCGCACTTTACCAACAGTATGAAAAATACCCGTTTTGGCGTCTCCCGCAAACAATGTGTTAAGCTAAATATTTTTCAAAATAAGATTTGAGTAAATTAGCGAATGTTCTTACGAGAAAGTAAAAATATGCCCAGTTATTATATTATTTGCCAATCGAATAAGATTATTTACGCAAACAAAACAAACGAAATCCACAAATATTTAAACAGTTGTAATAATTTTAATTTGCACGGTGCTTCTCACCTGTGAATATCGCATGTGTAGTTGTATCCATTGGTGCCCCCAACTGTGTACAGGTACCCGTCATGGAAGACAATGGCTTGTCCGTATTGAGGGCTGGGGGCCTCACCCACAGTGTTGACTCGCCTGAGGCCACCCCGGTCCCCGCTGGTGTGGTACACGCTCAGCATATTGCTGCAGCGCAGTCCAAAGGGGGAGCCTGTCCCGCCATATATCTACAAAATAACAATCCACATCTTTATAATAATCATAGATTTTGGTGACACTCCTATCTGTGTAAATGCAATTTCTATGCTTTGTTTGATTATCCTGGAAAGAACCTGAAAATTAATGATAAAATTATTGTAGGTAGGTAGTAAGTGTAATGAGTAGTATCTTAAATATAATAATGATAATCTCGGAGTCTATATTTTATTGTATGTCGCAGCTAAATTGTAAAGGAGCAGCTACAAATTGCAAACAAGATATTTGCAGTTTTTGGGTATTGCACACTGTTTTACCCCTGTTTCTACAGCAAATTCGTCATAAATAAGAACTGTAAAAATTATGGTACAAGGTTCTATGAAAATTATTTTGGAACATGACAGCATTACACCTGCTCCTGACCATCGGCAGAACAGAATGTGACGTTACACATTTAGTTTTCGTTTGATGATAACTGTATAGAAAAAATGGTAAATGGCATTAACAACTAGTTGTGATATCCAAAACATGTTGCGGCAATTTGTGCATTTTCAAATACGAGAGCAACGCTAACAAGCCATTTGTTTATTAGATGAGATCAGAAAAGCTATTCACTAAAATTTGTGATAAGAGATCGTTCTCCCGCGAGAA
Organism: Glyphotaelius pellucidus; assembly: GCA_936435175.1. Classification (NCBI taxonomy): domain Eukaryota; kingdom Metazoa; phylum Arthropoda; class Insecta; order Trichoptera; family Limnephilidae; genus Glyphotaelius; species Glyphotaelius pellucidus. The sequence goes on along the minus strand of OW386543.1, from coordinate 7,875,589 downwards.
GTGCTGTCAGATTTGTGTGATTTTCTACGGCTGTTATTTGCTTTTTCTATCGGCCGATATCAAAATTTCAGCTGTGAGCTGTCACATATTTTTGTTTGGGTCGTTTTAAACACGAATTCCTGCAAGTATGCATGATTATTTATTCATTTAACAGCTGTAGAAAATCACACAGATTTGAAAGGACATCTCGCGGGAGAAAGATCTCTTAGAGAATCGCTCTTCTGATAATATATGAGTATGCAGGAGGAAGACATAATAAATACTGCTCTCGCTCTAACATGACCAATAACTAATAGATATTAAGGTGACAGCTGTATTTAAGCAAAACCTTAAGTTAATCTTGCAGATTGTCTGGTGGACAAGCTGCATTTCAATTCTTGTATGAAAACGACACTTATAAAATAATAGACCGCATTAAATCTTTTCCTGACCTGTATAAAAACATTTAAATCTGTCATTCACAATTTTTTGTTACATTTTCCTCATTTAAACATACTTTTAGCCCCCAACTCATCACAACATTCAAAATTGTAGTTGAATTTCTTTGGCATGTTTCTATCTGCACTCAAAATATAATATGTTTGTACTAATTTATAAAATAAACGTAGTTAGCTGTCGCATTTATTTATACACCTTTCCATGCTCTACAAAAGCTTAAAATAGAGTGCGTACCATCAAGGTTTTTCCTTCCAGACAGACGGCGTTTGAAGCTAACTCCTCGGGAATAGATTCCTTGACTGGCAATAGCGTCCACCTTCCTTTGGAGATAGAGTAACTCCACAACTCTTTAAACAGAGGGTTCTCTTCCGTCCAGGTAGAGGGGTCTACGGGAACATCGTGAACACTGGATGGATTGTAGCCCCCGAAGCAAAACAGAGTAGAATCGTCGCACACAATGCGATGGCCACTTCGGGCTCTGGGCGCGAGAGAGGACCTGCTGCTTATTCGCTCCACCGCAAATGGATGAAACGCATAATTCCCGTCAGGATGGTTCAATTTTCTCTCGTTTTGGACGAGCTTTAGTCCCTTCGCCATCTTGAAGATGGTCTTGAAAAAGAAGCCTTCTATTTTATAATTCCATATGTCCCATTTCATAAATATTAAATAAAACACCGAAAACAATACTGCCCGCACAGTTTGGCACTGTTTCGAACCAAATCTCATTCAACTGTCAATGAGCAAATACGAAGAAAACTGATCTATGCTTTAGAATTTTTTTTCCATGGAAATGTGCAGTTCCATATATTTTGTGGCTACTGATTACAAAATGTCCAAGTTGCATAACTGATAATGTCGCAACTAGTCCCTGTACTCAAAACTTTAGAAGAGGTTATTGCGAAGTAGAGAGCGATTTTAAAAGATACTTCGGCGATAACTTACATTAAATTGCCGTAGGCTTCATTGCATCTTTGCATCGGCGAACAGGCGTTTTATAACAGAAGAGTTGACCAATACCGAGATAGCCGAATCTATTGACATCCGCTCTTTTGTTGAAATTTGTTGTGGTTTTGTGTATTCAACTTGCAATCCAAATATATGGTTTTCAGCTGATCAAAAAATAAGACAAAACAAACAAGAACCTAAAAACCTTTTTGCACGAAAAGTTAATGTTCAGGACGTCTATTTTTTATGTCCCTGTTCAATAGGATACGAGTAATATTAAAAAAAACATATTTTGACATTATTAGTAATGCGCGTTTGAAGAATAATATAAAAAGAGAATAGTTAATTAAAATACTGATAATTTTTTTATAAATAAGATTTCAATTTTTTTTTTTCAAAATGGCCGCTGTGGTAACTAATCTCCTGAGACCCTCGTGGCTAAAGACATCAATTGGCGGAATTTTTAGCTTTTTTTACAGCTATCTGAAATCTAAAATTTTGGTTTGAGCGTGTTTATAAAACATGTATCTTCTAGTTGTACCAATAAAAAAACAATAAAATCTAAAACTCGTAAATTGGCACGCCTCGGAAGAAAAAAGTTGGATTTTTCACCCTTTTTTAAAGGTTTTTGGGTCAAAAATGACAATTTTTGTAATTTTTTTGGCATGCTTGGAGTTCAACTAAAAGCTAATACTATAGAGAAGACGTGTGCCAAATTTCATAAGAATCGGTTGAGAACTTTTTAAGTTATCTTGCCCGCCAATTTAATAAAAGTAGTTTGGAGAGAAACACTCGTAAAATTTTGACACACACCATGATTACAGCGACTTACCAACTAGGCAGTGATTCCAGGGCCACAGAGAAGTCCTTCGGTGCGTTCGTAGTACTCATTTTTCGTCTTAAGTTCTTCTTGACATGCTTGACAAGCTTTTTGGTCGTCAAAGAGCTGTGGCGATTTTCTCGCCTCACCCTTTGGTCATCGATTTTGTCTTTGAGTTGAGGCGGAGCACTTAAATGAGTTTTTAATCGATAAATAATGCGAATTTCATTCTGAAAATTTACAGGCATAAATATTCGTCCTTCTTTAAATATTCTTATTTACACATTATTACACTTATTTACACATCTTTTGTAATTTATTTCAGAAAGTAAGAAATTAATTTCTACTAAGTATTACAAACATTGTCCGACTAGGAAATTCCCGTTTTAGTGCAGTCAAATTGACAATAGGTATTAGTTCAATTAGATATAGATACATACCTCACAACATTCGCACAGCTACCTCAATATCGTCATTATTTTTGGGTTATTATGCCGTGTTGCACTTTCTCCTTCAGCCAACTTTTTGGGCAGCAGTGCACTGCAGTGTCCATCATCAGGGGAGATGAATGGCACCCATATATAGGTGTGTTAGTATTAAGTACATGCGCATGTTACATGGTGTGTACAAGTACAATTGTACATGTAAATACGTTTAGGGGGTTCAACCCCCCCACTCCCTCGTTATCTTCATTCCTGAAAAAGACAAAAATAATATTAGTAATAATAATAACATCTTTTTAACCTTGTGTTGTAAATTATAAGTTGTTGAGTTTCCAAAAAACTTCCTAATGAATTTTCTATCCTCCCATTTCTCCTTACCTTCCCCCCAGGATGGAATCCTCCCTTAAAGGGACAGCCCACTGTGCGTGAGCGGAAAAAGGTGTATTTTTCGTAATTATTTTCAAGCAAACGATAAACAGAATTCTTTTTATCAGAACTCATAGTCAATATATACAAATAGAAGAATGCATAAACATTTTTGTACATTTTTGAATCTAAAATACGGTTTGCGGCGTACGCCGCTTTCAACGGGACGAAATTGCTGCTCGGTGGTTGACAACGATTAAGCCATACGGTTAAGGCCACACTTCCCGGCGCAAAAAGAAGAAGATGGAGAGATATGAAATTACGAATGTTGGATACAGCGCGCTAATATTTTCAATGATAAAACTGAAGCGAAAATTATGAAAATGCTTAATAAAACATGACTCGTTTAAAATAGAGCAAAAATCTCGTGGAACGTATCTTAAGTATCATTTAAAGAAACAATTTTTTCACAAATATAACTTGTAAAATAATAGAAATAGACTTGTTTTAAATAATTTTCGGAGCATACTTTGCGATTTTTTTCTATCGAGGGAATTTCATATAATTTGCGTTTCGGCGTGGAACGTATCTAGATATATTCTATTATCTTAAAAAATAACATATAATTTTTTAAGAGCTTAATAACTTCAAATGGTTAAGGGAGATACGTAAGAAATTGGTCGAAATTCGGATAGTGGACCCTTAATCAGAAAAATAAAATAAAGATATGTTTAGAAACTAGACATATAGGTTTATAGCACCACGTAGGGGAATTTAGATATCTAAAATGAAAAAAGGCTTTTATTTCCGGTTTTTATGGAAAATTTTCATCGTTCAAAATAGTAGGGGGTCTTTTATAAAAAAAATCTCTAAGTGGTGCCGTAGAGACTGGATTTTCGAACAGTTTAAGAACTTGGTGCATGCAAATCGGATTTACAGTTTTTTAATTTGCTGTCAACCATGTTGAAAAAAGTGGTTTCGAGAAAAACGCGTTCAAAGTTTTGCTGAAGTTCTATTCATCATAAAAAACTGTTTCAAACGGTTTCACATACATAAAATGCTGTATCCCCAATTCAATAAAGTGTCGATTTTACGAATTTCTTTAAAAAATTTGGTGAGAGCATTCTTAGCAAATGCATCTTTCGGAAAATGAAATTAAAAAAAATGACAATTGTTTTTTTTTCACAGTGGGCTAATGATTTAACGTCGAACCCCCCCATGTGAATGCTATAGCTACGCCCTTGACAGTAGACCTAAAGGCCCATGTGATACGTTATAATAATAAAAAATATCTTATCTAACTGCCTGTCTGCATTCAATGATGATTGATAATATAATAAAGCCTACTGAATGTATTAATATTTATAATTTATTATCAAAATCAGCCTTTATTATTAAATTCATCACCATCACTGAATTTGCTATACTGTTATGGGCAAGCAGACAAAAGGAAATATAATGAATAATAATACCTATAATAAAAATAATAATAATAAAATTCTTTTAAATACCAACCAGGAATTATTAGATTCCTGGTCAAATAAAATTATTCACGCCAAACACTTCAATTATCTCAACCAAACGTATGTTGACAAACTTTCGTCAAACAAATGGTTGAGTATTGGAGAATTGAGCGCAGAAATAGAAGGATTTATGCTTGCCATTCAGGATAGAGTCATTAATACTAAAAATTATAGGAAGTATATAATCAAAGATAGAAATCAAATTGATGATTTATGTAGAAAATGTTTGGCTTTTCCGGAAACTATAGAACATATTATATCGGGGTGTTCTATATTAGCGCCTTCCGAATATACTTTTAGACACAATCAGGTTTTAAAAATAATTCATCAAAGTTTGGTAATTAAACATAAATTGTTTGATTGCCGTAATGTAGTACCATATTATGAATACGAACCAAATTCGTTTTTAGAAAATGAATTTTATAAAATATATTATGATAAAACTATACTAACAGACAGAACGATTCGTCATAATAGACCCGATATAGTTTTACATGACAAAATTAAAAAAATAACTTATATCATTGATGTCGCTATTCCAAATTCCTGTAATATTCAAAAATCTGTTTCTGAAAAAATTAGAAAATATACAGATTTAGGAAATGAGATTAAAAGAATTTGGCATTCTCGGACTATAAAAATATTACCATTTGTTATTTCGGCTACTGGCATTATACCTAGCTCTCTAATTAAAAATTTAGGCTTATTAGATTTGTCAAAGAATCTTTATATAAAAATGCAAAAATCAGTCATATTAAATACATGTAGGATTACGAAAGATTTTTTAAATATTTATATTGAGGGATCGGTAGGATTTATCGGTTCAGTTAGGAGTTCTATCGAGCCGAACCCTCTGATATGAAAATATCTGGAGTCGGTGAAGTATTTTCCCATATGGTCTCTGGTAGGTTGACGTGTTGTTCTTGTATAGTTTTGTATTTAGTATACTTATACAATGCAATTACATCGCGTGAATTGACTAGATTAGCATTTGTGGAAAAGTGTGTGGAAGGATTAAGTTTTTCCTGTGAGGAAGATTTAACCCGGACATAAAATCTAGAGAACAATTAAAATATAATTAAAAAAAAATACATGTTACAATGGTTTATAAGTTACATAAGTACAAAAGTTAACAAGAGATAACAATATACATTATGAACAGTATGTACTTGAAGAATAGAAATTTGTAATTATAAATTTAGGTTTCTCGTAACCTGCCTCACTAGGCTAGTCTGTGTTGGCTAAGACACATATATATATTTTTAAATAGTCATGTATGTGGCCGCGGCCTCGACATCGAAGAAATGTTTGTAGACTCTACACCAGTGGTTCTTAACCTGGGTTCGATCGAACCCCAGGGGTTCGGTGAGTCAGTCTCGGAGGTTCGGTGGAGGTCAAGACCCCCGACTTAATGATTCGTGGTGACACGCCCCGATTGTCCAGCATTGGCTGCAGGTGATACCTTGATGAAATCATTGAAATTCAGCAGAGCCAGGTTCAACAGCAACTCTTCAGAACAACATCGCTCTCAACGTTTTGGTGTCAACAAATGGAAACATACCCTGTTATTGCTAAGAAAGCTCTGGAGATTTTTATACCGTTTGTTACAACATATCTTTGCGAGCAATCCTTTTCGAAGATGCTAGAAATAAAAACGAAGAAAAGAAATAGACTTTGTTGTGAAAATGACATGAGAGTGGCACTTGCCAAGGTAAAGCCGCGAATTTCTGAATTGGTTTCTGAAAGGCAACAGCAGAAGTCACACTGATTTGAAGTAAATATTAATTTATATGTTTCATGTTTTGATTTAACCATTAAAATTTAATGTTTTGATCTTTGTTTTTTATTTTTTTTTTCATTTTGTACACCTATATATAAATATGCACCATGTTTTGAATTTGTAAAAATCTAATATTATTTTTCAAATTAGGAGGGGTTCGGTGAATGCGCATATTTGTAAATGGTGGGGTTCGGTACCTCCAAAAAGGTTAAGAACCACTGCTCTACACTAATACATTAATAATAACTAGCCCTTAAAAACCCGCACCGCAGGTTTTTGCCGCTAGGCCGTGCGGGCGGCTTGTGGTTCGGCTTCGCCCAGTTAGTGTTGGTGACCATTTTATAAATCCAATACGAACTGGTTCCAAAACTAGCCTGTTATTCGGATCCACTGTCATCGAGTGATAGTTACCGGGACAAAGTAACCGAGATAGGCAATGACGTCACATGTATTATATAGCCGCTTGATACAACTGAGTATTACCGTCAATATTTCCAAATCCGGAGTGGTACTGCTAGTTCACTAAATCGTAGTACTTATACTTGCCTGGTGCACGTCCCCACCAACCTGCCGATGGAAGTGGCGACATCTTGTAACGAATTCTTGAATTCGAAACCGAATAACAACTGTAGCTTCGTTTGAAATTCCACGTACACAGATGTTTTTTGTGGCGCGACGCGTACGACGTGGCGTCATCATGCACTCGAAACTGGGTTCTGAAATTCAACCACGCAGACGTTACCCTATTAAAAGTCGAAGCGCAAACCAATAAATGCTTTGATTTTTATTTTTTGGAGAGTCAGCATTACAACAATATTTACTTAGACGAAAATTCATTAGTATTTTTTTGTTTGAAACGGGAACCTTTAAAACACCTCATCTTAACCGGCTAGTAGCCGAGTGGACAAAAGTCAGATTCCCACCCGGGCGTCGCGAGTCAAACCACTGCTAGCTAGGTCCTCCATCAATGCACAAGCAACTTTTTCCGCTAACATAAAAATGATTTTTTGACATGATAACGTTTTATAAATCGATGAACGCCGGCCGCATTCACGAAAAAGCATGACTTATTTTCACGCTGTCACGCTATCACGCTGTCACGCTATCACGCTGTCACAATGTCACGTTCCGCCTGAGCCGGACGTACAAGCGAGGGCGCGAAACAAGCGTTCGGCCTAAGCGTTCGGCTCGTGACGTTATCGCGTAAAATTATCGTCCGTAAACCGACTTTACAGACAACCAAATTTTTTTTCTGGGTCCTGTGTTCTCCTGTGTCCCTCTTCGGTATTGGGGCCCTAAGGAAATTTTGAGTTATTATATGTATATATTTTTTGTGTCCCGTGTCCCCAATGTGTACCATTTTCGGAGCATCTCCAAAGATGACATATTATATCTTGAGAAATTTATTTCCCATTAGGGACATCATGTGGACATCATCTTATATACAAAAATCAATATTTGTTCTTTTGTTTACCTTCTTCTATACCTTTTTGAGCTCCGGCGTAATGAAATTTTTTCCTGTACTAATCAACCATTTATGAATTTTTTCCTTGGACTGTTCATCCGATTGCGATGAAACTTTGGTGAATTGTTGTGCGCATGCCCGCGAAGGTTTCAATATATACTGGTGAGCTCTGGCGTTGTGAAATTTCTATGAAAATTTTGCAAAAGGTGGCGCGTGAGATGTTTAAAAAATGAGTGTATTTCATATAGTTTAGCAGCAGGGAGGGAAGGAGGGGGGGGAGAAACCATTTCATTATTGTGGCATTGAAACTCATGCCGGGAACTTCCTAGTTGTCTAATCATTTCATTAGCTGTGCGTACGTAGGTACCCAGCAAGTAGCAAGTAGCTCCTAGCAACTAGCAACAATTAGTAAGTGGCTATTTGGAATTTATAACTATGAAATTAACGTAGGTATTGAGTAATATAACACTTGGTAGTGATGTTATGCTATATGTTTATTTTACTTTCCCCGTCTATTTTAAGACATTTTGATGGCAAATTATAATAATTAAGAAAGGTTACGTCTCTACTTTGTATTTTTGTTGGATATTTAGAATAAATGTTATTAAGCAAATTAAAAACATTATTTTTATATAATAATACCATACGACAGTGCCAACTGCCCGGAGGCAAGGATATGGTAACCCGATCGGGTTATGTTATTTTGCTGAAGATAATGCTTAGTTCACACTGAGCTATATATCTGCGAGCAGATATCTGTTGATTCGCGAGCGCTTATCTTTTGTCCTTTCACACGAGGCTATCAAATATTTCTTCCTGTGGTAGGAGAGGGGGTCAGTCGAATTAGGGAGCGGCAACGAAACGCATATTTTTTGTACTGAAATCTGTCAACTTGACGTCTGTCATCCACAGGTCTAGGCAGCTCCGTAATTACAATGACCCCCTCTCCTGTTTTAGTCGGAGAAGGGGAGAGTTGTCTTCTGGGATATCGCGTCTGGAGCCGTTACGTCTAAGATGTGTATTGTCTATGATTGATCTGCGCTTAAAAACGCTTAGGTGTGAACAGTCTGAAGGGATTGTATGGAGAGCGTTATTTGGCGTGCTATGATCTTTTATATTTGATAGCTGAGTGTGAACCAGCTCTGATGGAGAGGATTGGAGGAAGAGAAAGGTGCTATGGTGCTCGACGCGACCTTTCGATTCTGAACGATGCTCGTTAACTAGGGCGATTCTGAGAGTGTAGATTACTTACCCTTATATACATTTTGATTAATTTAGTCTCAAATAACACATTAATTCACAATTTTTCAGCGCATTTCCGGATTTGAGTGTTGTGACTTCTAAGGACGGGTTGTTTCAAAAAATTTGACGAGTTCATCAAATATTTGAAGTTAATTATCAGGTTCTGCGTAAGTTCTTTTCGAGTTCTGTTTTTTTATCATCGTAGGCCAGCTGCTTCACAAAACTGAAATCATCACAGAACTTGAATAGAATACACAGAACGTGAAAATCAACGTCAAATATTTGACGAATTCGTATGAAACAACCCATCCTAAGTGTTGAATTTGATAATGCTTTTTCGATGGATGGTTCACAACAACTGTGCGTTTTTTTTTAATCAGTAATTTTGGTTTGAAAAAACGTACAGTGAGTCATTTTTAAAACTTTTTTATTTGAATTCAAAATTTTTGTAATAAAACAAAAAAAATACATATATTTTTTTATATGAATACCGCACAAGAGTCCCCAACTGCTCCTGTCTGGAACCAGTAAGCCAGCCCTCACAACATCCCCAATTGGGGTATGTTGTGAGGCTGAAGGTAGTGGGGAGGGGGAGGAGATGGGAAGGGGAAGGTAGGGGGGTACCTGGCTATTCAGATCTGGTCATCAAATACGGCTAAAGCCATTTCAAGCGACGTTTCAATTCTGAATAGTGGTTTTTCATTAGGGCGATACTGAGAGTATCTTCCACTTTGGAACGTGCCGCAAATATACTTCAGATTGTGAGTCTAGAACCTTACCTCGGAACCACGGAGGCCGTCAATTTTTTGTCAATGCCGTTTATGAGTATTTCGAATTCTAAAATTTGAAAGCGTCACATTTTAAAAATTATTAATTAATTATTAAAAATGATTAAGTTAAGAAAAAATCCAGTTATTTGAATTTTATTGCAAAACGGAAATATTTTTACCTTCCGACAAAATAGGATCGAGGCCTGAAGGGTTTATTCTAAACACTGGAATAATGTGTATAACATAGCATAATGAGGAATCACGCCATTGGAGGGACCCCACCACTTTTTCAATGGCGTTACAAGGAAACATATGGTTTCCTCCTTCACCGCATACATCAAGCCTATTTTTTATTGAACGAAGCTACATTTATTTGAACGACTCTAGACCCTGCATATGGGGTTAGTAAGCAGTATGCAAGTACTTACATTAACATAATACAAAAGAGAATTACCACGCCACGAAGGAATCACGCCAGTGAAAACATGGTTACCCACAAACCTACTTACACTAAGCATATCGAAAACAAAATTCACAATGTACAGTATAAATACAGTCTAAATAAAATTCACAATGTACAGTATAATGTACAGTATAAATATAGGGACAGCCAAAAAACAGTACAAACACCATAAAAATACACATGAATGTATAAACCATCAACATCTGCGATTGCCCTACTCTAGAAAAAACGGTGACCGGACAATTCAGAATGAAATCATCTCAACATCTTCTTTGAAAAGTCATTAAAAGAGATGAAAAAATTAAATAAAAAAAATGTTAAACAGGTTACGTTATGTTACGTAACGTTATTTTTCAAATTTTTCCCATAGCTTCTAAGGACTTTTGAAAGAGGTATTGAGTTGACTAGGTTCTGGGTTGGCATGGAACCAGAAAAAAACAGATCAAATAATATATCTAGGAAACATAATTGACCATAACCTCACATGGATACATCATATCAAATAAATCATAAATAAACTCAAAACAATACACATTTTCCTAAGAAACAATATGTTTTGCACTTTGCCAATCCACAATAGAATATGGAATCATTGTTTGGGGAAGAGCAACCCGGTCGTATGGAAATCGCACAGAAAACCATCTAAGGCGGTAATTAAAAGAATTCATAATCTACTTTTTCATAGATGGCGCGAGTTTAATTATTCTAGGAGAAAACGCTTTTTACGAGTTAAGGCCTTCGCTCACGGAGAAAATGAAATGAAGTTGTCAACGCACCTGCACTTTTGCTTGTGTAGCAGTTGCTTTTCAGTTGCCTTGTTAACGGGTTGCCATGGTAGCGCTCACGAATTTCGAATTGGTTGACAACTGGTTTCATTTCAGTTTCTCCGTGAGCGAAGGCCTTAACGCTTTAAAATATTTAGACGAATTAATTGTTTGCGCCCGTTCATAAGCAACACGAATAAATAGTTTTGTCCATAAAGAAACTCAAATCTTACAAGAAAGGCTAACAAATACAATATTGGATTGAATCACCGATACAATATTGTAATTTCTAGAAAGATTTCAATTTGTTAATGTACAAAACAAATTATTAATATTCATATTGCTTATGTTTGCGCGCAAACATTTCATCTTAATATTTTAATATGTACAATAATTAATCTCGCACCATCTACGAAAGTGGAGATTAAGAAAACATAGAATGATTGAAACAGACCAAATATTCAACATGTTTGACGTACACCCCAAATATACATAAAAACTCTACTTAACTACACTTTTGACCAAAAAAACAAATTTCAACAAATACAAACTATTATTAATAGACCAGTTAGACAAGCGTACAAAAAAAACATAAAAACTCCTCTAAACTCTGGACAAAGACACTACAAATACCAGACAATAAAAGCATTCAACAATCTTTCACAATAAAAAAAATGAGGGAAACAAGAAAAAAAAAATAGATACAAAATTAAAAGATGGATTGTAGAACAAAAAAGACAATATTACAAAAATTTTACAACTTAAAATAATAAAACATTTATACGTAATACAAAACACCATTACAATATACACATTACAATATTTGCGGATAAAAAGAAATTCACTACTGCCTTTATGTATTTTATTTTATTTCGTCATAGGTCTATTTTATTTTATCAAAATTAATTATTTTATCATCATCATCATCTTCATCCCCTTATCCTATTCGGGTCGGGGACCCATTGCATCGACAAGGCTCCTCCATACGTCCCTGTCTTGTGCTGACTGTTCGGCCTCCGTCCTTGGCAGTCCCATCCTCTCACACAGTTTCTGGAGTTGCCTCACCCAGCTGTGTCTGGGGCGGCCCACTGGACGTCTACCCTCTGGAATCGCACTTAGTATTTTCCTCGGAATTCGGTCATCAGACATTCTTAGTACATGCTCAAGCCACCTCAGTTTGCGATTTTTCTATGAAGAGTAGCAGTGGTTCAATGTTTACGTCTCGGATCGTCGAGTTTCTTACATGATCCCATTTTGCAACCCCTGTCACTCTTCTCGAGTACCTCATTTCGGCAGCTTGTACTCTAGAGCGTGTTCGTTCGTTTAGCATCCATATCTGGTGGCCGTAAGTGAGCGTCGGGCGATATACCGTTTTGAACACTGCAATATTTGTTTTGATACTGAGCTCGACCTTCCTTATCACTGAGTTGTAGAGAAGACGCAACACACCGCTTGCCGCGCCGGGATTCGATCCCGCGACCTTCGGATTGCGAGTCAAGAGCCTTACCGCTAGACAACACCGGCCGTCAGTAAGATTAGAAAAATTGTTCTAAATTTCCAAAATTTACCCTTCTTGCTCCGGAAAAATGTCATTGAATTTCCACATAAAGTTGCATTTGTGAAAATTTACTTTGAATTTAAAAACACACCTTTCATTGAAAAATTATCCTATAGTTTTTATGCACACCTGAAAAAGAAAAAGCTCTTAGCAATTCCATAGTGGATTTTCTTTAAATTTCACTGGTGAAAAATCGTCCTTGAATGTCCACGTACTTGATTTTCCAGAGGGTTTACGGCGTCCCGACGCCAGGGGCGCTTTCTGCCGCGACGCCTCTATGGAGTTCGCGCGCTTTTCTCCAGTACCGTCACGGACCCTCCCGCGGGGCTACGTGATCCTACGTTCCTTCAAATACACCGTACACGTAGAGCGTTTTCATACTATTTCAAAGTACGAGAAAACATTTTAGTCGCGTATACAAATAATAAATGATTTAAATAGTTAGTTTAATGAATTATTATGGCAGTAAATAAAGGTAATGAGATGTTGTTTTCCACTTGGGTGTGAAGTGTAATAATGTGTTTGGATGCAGTGCATGAATCGTAAATAAAGTTTACAACGGTTAATTGTTTTTTTGCGTGTTGCTTCAAGAGCTAAATTTGAATAATTTAATTTCAATGTTGTGCTGTAAAACCCTTATGAAATATTATGCATTTTTAAAAATGAAATTGTAGTAGGGGTCACCATCCTCAGCAATGAAAAGTCGACTTGAAAGTAAGAATACATGAAAAAACATACATAAAATATAAGTGAGGTATTCAACAGTTTTTTCACGTAGATAGAAATAAATTACTTTCAATAAAATTAAAATTTTCGTCTTTTACATTATTTTTGATCTTCTGTTATTTAACCTGTGTTAAAATTTATTAAAGTTTTTATAAAAATAATAGTGTTTTAATCAGAACAAATAATTGTTAATAATAAATATCTATCTATTGATAAAACATAGTGAAAAGCTTTCACTGCAGTTGTATTTTAAAAAGGTGAAATTAAAGTGCATTCATTTGTGAACTGCGTATAAAATGTGTGATGTTTCTAAGTAGGTACCTGCCTACAATGTAAGTGAATAGCAGTCATCTACTTGGAACTATTAAAAATTAATATGAAGATCCTTGGTAATGATTTCCTTCGCACCTGTGAGCCGCTTATGGCCAATTAATACCCAATTCACAGTGCAATGAAATATCGATATACTTCCACATGGAGCGACTATTGTTCAGAAGCTATCAGTGTAGTGTGTGACATGCGTGATCCATAAACAACGTGTCGGTAGCGTGCTAATGTTGTTAATTACATACCGATGCTACTAACGGCTAACAGTTAGATGTCATTGTTTGCCACTAAGTGCTCCATTCACTGGTGGGATCCTTATCGCCTCCACTTCAGAAGATCAATACTTAAAATTAATACCCGACACGAGCTTTTGATCATTTTACGATTACGAGAGGTGTGAAATGTCATCCTTGCGCCAAACTGTCTATATCTAAGGCAATGTTTCTTGTATCAATTGCTCGTGTTTACGTCAAACAGATTGGATGATTGCTAATGAAATTATAAAAAGGTGAGTCATTCACCAAAATATCTGAAGATATGAGTGCCGGAATGGCGCTGGAGTTGGCGCAATACAATGCCAACATGTCAGACATCATGGTGCCATTGGAGTTGCAATTCGCTTACACGTTCCTGGAAATCTTGGTGGCCATTGTGGCTGTGATCGGCAATTCGATGGTGATCATAGCTTTTAGGAAAGAGAAAAGATTGAGGAGGAGGACGAACTATTATATAGTGTCCCTGGCGGTGGCGGATTTCCTGGTGGGGCTGCTGGGGATCCCCTTCGCGGTGTTGGCCTCCGTGGGGCTGCCCACCAATCTGCACGCCTGTCTCTTCACGGTGTCGCTGCTCGTGGTGCTGTGCACGACCAGCATCTTCTGTCTGCTGGCCGTCTCGGTGGACCGCTACTGGGCCATCCTGCATCCCATGGGCTACTCCAGGAATGTCAGAACACAAACGACGATAGGTGAGTTACTTTTTTAGCTTTCAGTACTTCAAAAGAATGAGGATGTCTCCTACAATGAAATATCATGTTATTTACGAATGTATCATATTAATATGAGCTTGCTGAAAACAGAACTTTTTGAAATTTGGAAAATACCTAATAGTACCAAAGATATAGATCATCCAATTGTTAGACATCTCTGAGTTGAGTTGAGTTGAATATGCAGTTATACAGGGTGTTAAGGAACGTACTGGACTTACTTTAACCAGTGATTCCTGACATTATTTGGCGTAAAAAATGTAAATGAAATTTTGGCCTCCTGTGACTTTTTCGATGAAAAATTTTTTTTCAAAATCAAAGAAAAAAAAAATCTTCCGCATGTCGTCACTGGTCACTCAGCCGAGTAACAGCCCAACCTCTTACCCCGCCCCCAGCTGTCCAACACCTAATATTTTTTTATGTTTAAAAAAAAATGTCACCAAAATTTCATTTACGTTTTTCACTCCAAATAATGTAAGGAATCTTTGGTTAAATCAAGTGTGTCCCTAAACATCCTGTATCTAAAAGTGTACACTCCATCAAGTACAAAAAATAATACTAAAAAATAAAAAAATAAAAATAAAATTTCAAAACGTCATTTTAATATACCGAACCGTCATGCCTTCCGATGTTATTTTATAGCATATTTAATATGTAAAACACAGACACTTGTAAATAATATTTGATTTATGGTTAGCATTTGAATATTGCTTTCCTCAGTTTCTCAAACTGAGTATCTACCTATTAGGAGATGTGTGACTAATCAACTGAACGATCGATATATTCATGCTGTCAAAACGGTGACATTTGTACATGCGCGGTAGTACTGAAGCTCAGCCGTTGAGGTGATTTTCACAAAAAATGGCGCTCTACAAATTATCCATTTAATATTTAAATTAGGAATTGTACTGCGTGTGACGTCACGAGACACAAATACAAACATTTTACCAATGTTCACTTTGAAAGCTCATAACTTCGTCATTTTCGGGGATATTGAACTAATTTTACTGTCGCCATTAAATTTTTAAGTTGAATAAACTTCAAAAAAAATATTTTTTTTTGGTGACAACCTCATTAACGCGTATTTAAACACTACAAAGCATGAATGCTTTTTCTATATTTTTTATACATTATATTAAAAAAAGATAATAAATAAATGAGAAAATAATATAAGTTTATCTTTACCTTCATATATAAATATTATATTAATTTAACTTCCAGTAACTCATTACGGATAATGCAGTATTGAATTATTAACAATTTGTCATTTATATGTGATAAATCAACCGTCGTAATCATCAGTAATCCCATTAATGCAATATTACCTGCATAGAATTATCTGAGAGATACGTATATAATATTACATTTTATCAGTTAAATAGGTACCCATAATTCAACCAAACCACTTTAATTTCCCTATCAAGCCATCAACGTACGCATAAAATGGATAAATTAATGCTGAATTAGTGCGAATCGTCATTATCGCATTTGTAGTTTATTGATGTAGACGACAAACCTGATAAAACAGTGTTCGCTGAAACATACGAGTAACACGCGACAATATTAAGGTGACATCACCTCATCAGGCGGCGGACCTCCCCTTGAATCTTACTGACCAACGCCACCTCATAAAGGCTAATAAAACATTGATATACTACCGTATGGGCGGTCTACGCTCTACAGCTCTAGCATTGGCAATGATTTCAGAATGAGTTTGTTTGTATGGAATACTCAAATTATTCTGATGAGGTGGTCAGGTGTCCCACCTCAGAGAATTTCATAGAAAAAAATCCCAGAATGCGTTCGTACCTTGGGATACGGCTCTGATACAAACACATCGCATATAGGGAATGTAGTAATGTAGTGCCAATAAACAACCAACACCCCGCCTCACCACTTGACCGCTTCTCCGCCTCTCCGCCTCTCCGCCTCTCCGCCTCTCCGCCTCTCCGCCTCTCCGCCTCTCCGCCTCTCCGCCTCTCCGCCTCTCCGCCTCTCCGCCTCTCCGCCTCTCCGCCTCTCCGCCTCTCCGCCTCTCCGCCTCTCCGCCTCTCCGCCTCTCCGCCTCTCCGCCTCTCCGCCTCTCCGCCTCTCCGCCTCTCCGCTTCTCCGCTTCTCCGCCTCACCGCCACGATCGTTCAGTAGATTAGTCAAACATCTCCAAATAAGTATTACATTACAGTACATCTCCAACTAAGTATTGAGATAATGAGGAAAGCAATATTCGAATGATCACCATAAATTTAATATTATTTACACGTGTCTGTGTTTTACATATTAAATATGCTATAAAAAAATAATACCAGTAGGCATAACAGTCCGGTACATTAGTATGACATTTTGAAATAACCTACTAGTGTCCCAGAAATTATAAACATTTTTTTATAATTTCACAAATAAAATTTTCAGCATTACAATTGATTTAGTGGTGGTGTCAATGAGTAAAATGAGTATTGCACCAGATAGAGGGTACACTTTTACATGTAACTGAATTCTCAACTCAAATTACGATTTTTCGGAGATGTCTGACTAATCAACCCGACGATCGATTTTTGTATTAATTTAAAACCTTTTGTAGAAATACAAATAATAGGAGTTGCGAAAAATATATTTTACGAGGTGGCGGGAGGTTTTACGTTTGAATAGGAAACTTTTATAGTGCATTTTGTATGAGTTATACAACACTGTACAGTTCTGACATTATTATATTATTAACCCTTTCAACGTGGGATGCTTAAATTTAAGCAAACAATCGATATTCAATAAAAGCTTAATTATGGCTAATTTTATGCGGGTCTCAGCTGTCGGCAAGTGGGATTGTGGGATTGCCAATTTGGCTAATGAAAGTTGGGAAAGGATGTTAAAGAGGAAAACAGCTAGGAAGAACACGGCTATTTAGATCAGATCACTTAATATGGTGAAGGTAATTGCTAGAAAATTTCAGTTCAGAAAAGTGGTAACGTAATATTCTGCAAATGAGAAAGAAATAATTTATACAATATTTTTTTTTTTGTATTTCGTGGGTATTATTACTGATGACCGGCCAACTCAGTATGAAACCAACTCAGAACCACCACAGAAAGATCATAAAGAGTGATGATTAAAACATATAAAAAATGGTTAAATAGATTTAGTTAGGTTAGGGTTAACGGCTATTTTAAATTTTTTTTTTTTCATAGTTTTTAATAACTTTTCAAATTGTTGAGTTGATTTTATTCTGAGTTGGCGTGGAACCATTATTACTATGTAAACATTTCTTGACATTTTGTTTTGGAGAGTATTATTTCACGTGTACATTTGTTACTTATTTTTTTATTTATCTGCATCCGTGTCATTCACCAGCAATCTTAAAACAATCTTAAAAAATAAAATTAAGAAACAAATGCATGTGAAATAAAGCTATTCTAAACAAAGTTAACAAACTTTATTTTTCCGCTCCTCATTTTAAACCTGCGAGCCCTGAATCCTGAGCAAAGGATGGAAATACAAATGAAAAACTGTAGAATTTAGATCAAATTATAGAGAAACCAAAAAACATTTGAAAAAAATAACCAACACCAATTTTTTCTTCATCTAAAAAGGGTTAAAAAAAACTTTTCACGCCGTATTTACGTTTCAACGCGCCTTAAAGCGCCGTACCCGAGCTCGAAAAGAAGAAGATGGAGCGATATGTAATTACGAATGTTGGAGAGAGCGCGCTAATATTTCAAGCGATAAAATTAAAGCGAAAATTGTGAAAATGTTTAATAAAACACGACTCGTTTAAAATAGAGCAAAAAGGGGTTGTCTAAAACAACGTTCAAAGAAACACTGTGGATTTTTTCATACATATAACTTGTTAAATAATAGAGACAGGCTTAAAAATAAAATATTTCGGAGCATACTTTGCGATTTTTTCTATCGAGAGAATATCATATAATTTGCGTTTCGGCGTAAGGGTTGTATAGATATTATCTTAAAAAATAACATATATTTTTTTAAGAGCTTAAAAACTTCAAATGTTCCAGGGAGATATGCAAAGAAATCGGTAGAAATTCGGATAGTGGCGGCTTAAAAGACAATTAATGGCTGATGGTAAATAGTAACCCACCGAAGACTGATTTTTTTTCAGTTTTGACTTAAAAAAAATTACAACTTCGGACTCTATTCGAAAACGATAGCTCAAACTAAAAAAGTTGTTCCTCAAAATCGACTCCAAACATGATGTAGATTCCACAGTTTCCATTTCGTATGACTAGTTGCTAGACATCTTGCCACATCAAGTATTTATACCCGATAGGGCTTCCGCTCATGGAGAAACTGAAAAAAAGTTCTAGACGCAATTGCAATCAGCCTAAAATGTAACTGGTCCGTTTTAAAATCTATGTACTGTTCATTAAACTATCATTTTAAAAATATTTTTCACAAAGCACTCTCTCCAGGGTGAATTGCCTAAAACAAAAAAAAAAAAAATATTTTTCTTTTAATTATATAATTTTGTCCTTCACGTATTGTATTATTATTATTTATAATAATCAAGATAGCGTTTTATGGCAAAGTTTAGAGATATTTGTGAAGAATAAGGAAGGTTAAATCTCGAAGAAATTATTTCGATTTTACCGACTGTGATCGTATTGTACTTTTGTCGTATCATATTTGCGATTTGCGATGTGTGTGGCGCCCTCGCCAAAATCTCACATACCGACGATGATGCAGTAGCGTCTATCGGGTTAGAATATCGCCGGTGTAGGATTACAATGTAAGAGTAGCTACCTCGTCGCCACCCCCATTGAAATGAAAGGCACGTCATTATTGGTGTCTGTCCCCCCTAGGCTAAATGTGAACAATCAATGTCCCCTAACTGAAAGGGGCGAGCGAATATGACCGATTTAGGGTGTGAGTACCATCACTAGTTCAGAAAGTTCTTTCGATACCTAAATTATATTCGTCGTTCTGTACATAACTATTCACCTAGCCTACCTAAACACTTTTAAAAATAATTGAAATTAAATCCAATTTAATACATTATTGAGTATTGCAAGTATTTTATTATTGTGACGGCTATCTCGGCATGGTACTGCGCGTTTTCATCCCGCGACAAAATATCCCCGACAAAATATCCCCGACAAAATATCCCCGACAAAATATCCTACGGACAAAACATCATCCAACAAAATATCTACTAAAACCTAACCTAACCTAACCTAACCTTATATCACATTTTACTAATTTTGAACAATAATTTATTGTTTTTTTACAGGATAACTGTATTATTTTTGTCCTATTTTTTTGTTAGGTTAGGTTAGGTTTTGGTCAGGTTAGGTTAGGTTAGGTTTTAGGAGATGTTTTGTTCATAGGATATTTTGTCGGGAATATTTTGTTGTAGATATTTTGTCGGTTATATTTTGTCGGTTATATTTTGTCGGGGATATTTTGTCGGGGACATTTTGTGGGGGATATTTTGTCGGGCATATTTTGTCGGGGATATTTTGTCGGGCATATTTTGTCGGTTATATTTTGTCGAGAATATTTTGTCGGGGATATTTCGTCGGGGATATTTTGTCGGGAATATTTTGTCGGGCGTATTTTGTCGGGGATATTTTGTCGGGGATATTTTGTCGGTTATATTTTGACGGGAATATTTTGTCGGGGATATTTTGCCGGTTATATTTTGTCGGAGATATTTTGTTGGGGATATTTTGTCGGGGATATTTTGTCGGAGATATTTTGGGTGACCGGACAACTTAAATGAAACCAACTTTGAACCACCTCATAAAAATCATTAAAACTGCTGAAAAAAAAAATGATTAAATAGTTACTTTAAGTTAGGGTTATGGGCTATTTAAAAAAACATAGCTTTTAATGACTTTTCAAGGAGGTGTTGAGTTTGACTTTATTCTCAGTTGGCATGGAACCATATTTTGTCGGGGATATTTTTTCCTAGGCCTTGGTTTAAATTCAGAATACCTACCTTGTACAAATCGAAAATAATCTTGTTCTATAAGGAATTGTTTTTTTTTTAACTTGTGGTTATCCCACATTTAGACAACGTATATGTATGATTTTATGGTGACCGGACAACTCAGAATAAACTCAACTCAACACATCCTTTGGAAAGTCATTAAAAGTGATGATAAAAATTGGTTAGGCGGGTTAGGTTATGGGCTATTTTAAATTTTTTTTCATAGTTTTTAATGACTTTTCTAATAGGTGTTGTTTTGAGTTGATTCTGTGTTGTCATGGAACCGATTTTATGTACCCTCATCCTATTTTAATTTCTTTATTGTTTAAAGTGTTTTATTAATTTTTTCAGTAAAACTGATTTACTTAGAAAATTAATTGTGCGAGACATTTGAGACGAAGATTAATGCTAAATAATTATTTTAGATTAAACTTTATTACGAATCGGTTTATATTATAAAAACAAATAAATATGCTTTGGATAAATTGAAGATTTTCCTACAGTTTCCGTTGAGTAGGATTTAAATATATTTTTTAATTACATTATTAAAAATATAAAGCGTGAACTTCTAAAAAATATGTTTTTTCATTAGAAATATATGAACGCATAAAAGAAACAACTTGTTAAAAACACAGTTTTATGGCTAAAATTATTTGTGACAGTTTCCACTGATTAACTTTTTGTCTTTCTTATAAAATTATTCACAAAAAAATAAAAACCACTTTTGCGTTTGAAATCTTGACCTCTAGGCTTGCCATGCGATTTTTATGCCTGTTGATATATTTGTGGCGATGAAGATGTGGCACTAAGAATATACACATTTTTGGCTTATGGCTTCCTCTTAAGCTGCCGCATCCCGAATTGCTACCGATTTCTTACACATTTCCCTTAAACATTTTGAGTTTTTGAGCTCTTAAAAATATATGTTATTTTTGATGATAATATCTAGACGTTCCCCATGCCGAAACGCAAAATATATGAAATTCCCTCGATGGAAAAAAATCACAAAGTATGCTCCGAAAATTATTATAAATACGTTTTATTCACTTATTTTAGAACTTATATCTATGAAAAAATTCACAGTGTTTTTTTAAATGATATTTTAGATGTTGAAATGATGAAAGATTGATGAAAGATTTTTGACCTATTTTAAACGAGTCGTTTTTTACACATTTTCACAATTTTCGCTCAAATTTTATGTTTTTTTTTATATTGACGCGCTCTCTCTAACATTAGTATTTACATATCTCTCCATCTTCTTCTTTTTGAGCGGGTTAACGTTAAGATTTTCTTTTTCACCCTCTTTAACGATGTCAGGTTTGTCTGAAGAAAATACTAACGTAAATAAATCTATGTAGGGTGGAAACAAGATCGTAAATCCATGCGGCGTGGAAAATAAGACCGGTTTCTTTTCGTTATTTATTTTTGGGGTGTTATGCCGTGTTACGCTACCTCCTTTTTTAGCCAACGTTTCGGGAAGCGTTATAGCGTCGATCATCGGGGCAGAAGTGACACATCTGCAACACGTCATAACACCCTAAAAATAAATAACGAAAATACTTTCGGCCGTGAAATCTGAAATCAAGACCGTGTTCGTTACCCGATTACGAAAACGGATGTTCTATATTTAATACTAGCTGACCCGGACGTACGTTTCTACGGCTAACGAAACACAACGCCATCTACTGAAAGGTTACCCAACCTTTATAAACAAGCGTTATTAACTCCGCCTTCTGTTAATTTGCATACAAATCCAATCCACACCGCCCGCTTGCCAGCCCGCTCATTCACCACATACAGACATTCTCCTTTAATTATTTATTTCAACCAATTTACATAAAACCTTGACAAATTTTATATTTAAACCTTCGCCATGAATCGTTCTATCTATTGATGAAAACAGAATGAAAATCCGTTCAGTAGTTTTTGAGTTTATCGCGACAGACAGATAAGTTAACCATTATTTAAGAATTACCTGAATGATATTTCTATGTAATATATTTATTATTATTATTAGAGACATCGCTTAAGAGATAATGCAAGTTTTTTTCTCTTTTTACAATTTTCTACAATATAAAAACTTGTTCCTCTCTTTTCATTTTATGTATTACCCACTTTAAATGTATTTATTTTAATATACGCCTACATGGGCTTTTACAAACATATGAAATACATAATAATTTTGTGAGAATAGAACAGCATTGATTATTATTATTGAAGTGTGTTATTGTAGCCTGCTTGTAACTGTGTTCTGTGCAGTTGAACACATCAACTACTTCTGATAAAGTATTGACATGTATTATTCACTCGTAAATTATGGTTTATGAACCCATGTACGCTATATTATTATTTTTATGTCATCTTCTGCAATTTAAAAAATGGTTTCGTTTTTTTTTCTTATTTTCTCATATATATACAGGGTGCGGGAGCATTACTTCCTTTTTTAAAATGCGCGCCATTCAGTCGGTTGATCTCGTAATCTCGTTCGAGAGGCGGAACTATAAAGTTTTGTCGTGACACAGTTTAGTCGCCATCATGCTTTGGAACTGTGAGGAGCATGCGTTTGCCGTTGAGGCCTACTTTTCGAAGAATGTTCTGTGATCATGTTTTGTTCCCAGAGTGCCTCATCTCAATTAGGGCGATTTGGAGTTTTCTTGAAATTTGGAGGGTTTCTTGAAATACTGTTTCTGTTTATGTGAACCGTCCAAGGACCCTACAAGATTTGAAGACCAACATCCAGGAAGAAATTGCCAGGATAACACCTGATATGCTGGCAAGAGTCATGAGTCATGATAAACGCCAGAATTCGGTTTACTCTGAGGATGGAGAATAGGGGACGTCACCTACCTGATTTGATCTTCAAAAACTAAGTAAAACAAAACTTTAGGTATGTGCCTGCATTATAAAAAACAAATAAAAATTGAACTGCAAATAAAATAAAAATATCAATAAAAACAGTAAGATATTATCAAAAGCACGGATTGATGCAATGACCGATTACCGCCTTAGCCCTGACCATGCTATGACGCAATATTCAAGAGCCACAAACCGCAGTCTGACATGATTCCTTGATGTCATGTCCGTTTCATGGAGTGGCTAGGTGCTCGTCGTGGAATATCAAATGGGCATCATTACAAACTGCTTAATTTTCTGACAGGGCTGTTATAGATTTTATAATTAATTGGGTGTCGATTACTGAATATCGGTTAGGCTGAATGCGTCACTATTACAAAAATATTATTTAGAAGTGTTAGCAGTGTTTGGATTCCACAGGAACATCGTTCCGGTTTACTAAAATCCATAAAATAAAAAATTCTTTTCGTGAAACATTATGTTCGGATTCCACCGGAACATCGTTCCTTTATTCCAATTTTTAATATCTTTCCTCGAAGAGTCTTCCCTGAAAAGAGTGTTATAGATTTTATAAATAATTGAGTATCAATTACTGAATAATGCAATGTAAGGCAATGAATGCGTCACTCAAATTTTTTTAAATTTAGAAATTGTAGCAGTGTTTGGATTCCATCGAAACGTCGTTGCGTCTATTTAGATTTGATCAATAAACGAAGCTAAATACATTTAAATCAACATTTCGATTCCGAAAGGTGATCTCTCACCAGAGCAATTCCAAACCCTTGCAGTATAGCTGAGCACTCCATTTTAATTCTTATTCTTCGTATAGCGGAGGATAGTTGGCAGAGGTCATAGTGGAATGGTGAGGTTATTCAGACAGTCGACAGTCGATTCAGGCGTCATTTGGTTCAGCACAAAAGTGCCTCTGCGGAGTTTATGAAGGGGACTTTCTTCTACGATGTATTTGAATATGTCCGCATTCACACAATTTAGAATCCTTTAGGCCCCATTTATGCATCACATAGGCACAACGTCTGTGCATCGGATGCGGTTTAACGAGGTCATCAGGAAGAGAGTGTCCTGGGAGATAGTTGGATCCACAACAACATTCTGTTTTTCACGCCCGAAGACTTTTTCTTTTACGTTTGCTCCACACAGAAGGCGCTGAGAAAAACAATTACCCCCAGGGTCTAGGAGGGTATCTTTTTAGGAAAGGAAGTTCTTTGAAGGAGAAAGATATGAGGGGTGGAAAGGAATCTGGGGGTAAGTGTGTCCAGGGGTGACGGGTATATGAATCTATCCATCCCATTGCAGTGCAAGGCGATGTTCCTAGAGAGTCCTGCTGGAGAGGTTAAAAACCTCCCTCAACCAGTCTCTCTCGATCCGGCCCTCGATTAGGTAGAGAGACGCATCCGCCAAGACCAGGACGAATCTCACTCCACGAACCCGGCCACCCCTGCAAAGCCACCAAACATAGCGAACGGGGCAGCGGTACTCATAAACGCCTCCCACATTGAAGTCTGCTAGTGAGTTCACCACAACTCTTCAAAGCTTAAAATTAATTCATTTTAAATCATAAAATTGACCTGCCTACAATTCGAGTAGCAATCGATCTAGTGGCTGCACACCTCGGATAACCTAACTTCTAACGCGCAAATAAAGCATATACTTAACTGTGTTATTTGCTGATGCGTGATTTTAAGGCGACGCTTCCCAGCTCAAAAAGAAGAAGATGGAGAGATATGTAATTACGAATGTTAGACAGAGCGCGCCAATATTTTCAATGATAAAATTTATGAAAAAATGTTTAAACAGTAGATAAAAGATGTAAATTATAACTTTAAATATATTTGTAAGTAATTATAAGCACCTGCTGTCAAGCCAATTGCAATTGGCTTAGCGGGAATGGATTGTTGATTTATAAAATAAATAAATAAATTAAAAAAAAAAAAAAAAAAATGACAAAATTGATGCAAAAATTGGGAAAATGCTTAATAAAACATGACACGTTTAAAATAGAGCCAAAATCTCGTGGAAGTATCTTAAGTATCATTTAAAGAAACATTGTGAATTTTTTCTCAAATATAACTTGTAAAATAATAAAAATAGACTCGTTTTAAATAATTTTCGGAGCAAACTTTGCGATTTTTTTCTATCGAAGGAATTTCATATAATTTGCGTTTCGGCGTGGAACGTATCTAGATATTATCTTCAAAAATAATTTTTTTTTTTTAGAGCTTAAAAACGTCAAATGTTCAAGGGAGGTATGTAAGAAATCGGTAGAAATTCGGGTTAGAAATTAGGGATTAACCCCGCGACGTCTGGGTCCAAAGACAAAATATTTACACCTCTGGCACTGGCCTTACCGTAGTTCCGGTTGGTAAATTTAACAAATCCGAGCACTGAGTTCTTATGTAAAGAGTATATTATAATTAATGTGTTGTGTTATCAACGTTTTAATAGTGTAATCAATAAGCAATGGCGCCCGCAAAGATAATATAATATATTACGTACCGGCACCAGCTCGGTGTGCTTCATAATGACCGCAAAACGGGTACTATCTTATTCAAAACCGCACGAAACCAGAACCGAATTTCGGAAATATTGATCGAAGAATTAATTACAAATTACAACTATTACATGATCACAAAGTAAACGCCTAATGATTGGTTTGTAAATAAGCATAGTTTAATCACGTAATATTTTGTAAGTAAACATAAAGTTCAAACGGTATAATGACTTATAGGTACAACTTCTGTTTTACAGCCAACACAACTAAGATGAAGCCATAGTAAATAATGCAAAATCACACAAATTCATGTGTTTTTGTTTTGAAAATTTGATCGCTTAGAAATATTATAGATGCTTCAATTAAATAATGCGTGTAGAACATATCTTGGCCCTTAAAAATATCGGTCATTTTTTATGTCTTTTAATAAGCCTAGAAAAAAATAAACAGGTCTATAAAAAAACACTTTCAAGTGCAAACTCTCCTACTTACGAACATCTTTTCGGATATGATTTTATTGCTTATTGTAGCAAATTTAGTTTCTTTTATGATAATCGCAAAAAAATTGATATTTACGCCCGATATTCACAAAATAAAATAAAATATGCATATTTGCGTTGTTATTTAACAATACGGCTGGCAGCCGACGAATGTGGATTTTCAAAGTGACCTTTATGTCGTTCACCGAAGGACTACTGGCTTGCCACACCCCACTTCCATTCAGAACCGCCCTGGCCGGAGCAGGGAACAGACGTGTGACTCCACGTCGCTCGGTTCCGTGAAATTAATTTTAAATTTCCTTGTTATTACAATAAACAATGTGTAAAAAAGGAGTTAATGTTTTTTTTAGGCCTAAAGGCCTCCTTCGTAAACGAAATCAGCCTGTAAAAAAAATTCTCAAATACCCTTTTCAACCGTTCCAAAAGCTTTTTCTCAAATATTTTTAAACTCCTCCCACAAAGGGCGTGAATTCCGACTTCGATTTTTCCCTGGACTATTGGATCCCCTTAAGGAGATCCACTAGTGCTGAAGAAATTCGGCAACGGAATCCACGCCTCTTTTTGGATGGAATTTAAAAATACTTGAGAAAAAGTTTTTGGAAAGTTTGTTTTTCAATAGGTGATTTCGTAAAGGCCTGTAAAAGATATTAACTCCTTTGTAATTGTATTAAAATTGTTTAATAACAAGCAAATTTAAAATCGACTGGACGGAACAAAGCAATGCGGAGTCTACAGAGTCTGTAGTACAGACGTCCTTACACCCCCTAATCTGGGAATACGACTTATCGAAGCGCTATCGGCTCTTCCGCAGATGGCATAAGGATGATATTTGCAGTTGGGTAACGCCTCTTTTTATGTACTTTATAAAGTATATTTTCTAATTTTTTCAGAAACAGATTTTTGAATATTACAGGAATTTGGAATGGCGACATCAATGATATAGGTTATTTTTTAATTTTGTCATGTAAAACTATATCGGGTCTATTATGACTAATTGTTCTGTCTGTTAGTATAGTTTTATCACAATATATTTAAAAAAATTCATTTTCTAAAAATGAATTTGGTTCGTATTCATAATATGGTACTACATTACGGCAGTCAAACAAGTTATGTTATTACCAAACATTGGTGAATTATTCAAAAAAATGATTGTACCTAAATGTGTTCTCGGACGGCGCTAATACAGAACATCCCGATATAATATTTTATTTATTATTTATTAGTTTTATTCGAGTAAATTGTTCATTTAAGTTTATTTCAATTTCCTAATTTATTATATCGTATCATATTTCAAGCTATATTTTTTCTTGTTTTATGTATCTCCTACAATAAATTTTGAATTTTCCAATTGGTGCGGCCTTTAAAGTTTCTGGTAGAGTGTTGTATAACTTCATCCCTTTGTATAGTAAACTGTTCTGCGTAATATGTTATATAGTTTCCGGAAAAAGCAAACACAAATCATCCAAAGATTTGTAACTTTTATTATATACTTCCTATAATTTTTAGTATTAATGACTCTATCTTGAATGTATAATTTTTTAATCCAAATAATGTTAGGAAGTAAGTCAAGTACGTCCTGTAATGCCATGTATATTAGAGGTTCAAATCACCATTGAATAATGTAAAATGCATTAATATACTTAAATACTTTTTTACTATCACACTATACACTTGTTGAACTCATCTGTATAACTTTTCAAGATATTACAACTCATGTATTTTTTATTTATTTTCTTCTGTGTAGGTACTATTTATCGCTGCGTTAATTTTGCTGAATTCTTGAAAAACTTGCTTTCGAACAATTTATTCATGATCAAGTTAATAATAAAATCAACATAGTAAATACCTACACGTTCCTCAATAACTACTTTTAAGTATCTTAAGCACTCTTCTGTTTTACCATTATTATACTATGTAAACTTTTTAACTCCTTTGTACAATTTTAATGATAACGAAACTACATACCTATGTACATATTAAACCTGTTTGTATCCTTAAAGTACAGTTTATAATGTTATATACTTCAATCTTACAATTATACTCCTGAATAACATGTGTAACTTGAATAATGTGATTCTTTAAAAGCCTTCAAGGCGTGTATGAATAAATAAAACAAAAAAAAATAAAAAAAACAATAATTGCAATCTGTAGACCTCAGAACAGGTATAATACCTAGTGAGGTATATATAACAAAAAAATAATAATATGTAACTCTTTTTCAAAATAATAAATTGTTCATTGTGTGCATTGTCCCGCTTGATGCCGTAATATTACGTAATTATTATAACTAATTTCCATAACTTTTCACCATTGACCGAATTATGTTAACTGAATTCATTACCTACCAAAGTTACGTAGTTAAGTTGAATTTATTGGGTGGAAGTTTGCAGGTTAGATCTATTGTACATAAGTGGCTTGTAACCAAGTTGAAAGTAGCTACTTAGAGCAGGGATTACTAAACATTGTAGTGCTTCGACACAATTTCAATCTGTTTTGTAATTTTAATTCATCTATATATAGTCAGTGGAGGAATTGGCATTGCGCTTGTGTTCCACTCAGGTGTCACGTGTTTGATTCCTCGGCTGGCTAAGTCTTCCATCACGATACAAGCAATATTTTCCACTTACTGTGGTGATAGGAGATTTTCA
Organism: Glyphotaelius pellucidus; assembly: GCA_936435175.1. Classification (NCBI taxonomy): domain Eukaryota; kingdom Metazoa; phylum Arthropoda; class Insecta; order Trichoptera; family Limnephilidae; genus Glyphotaelius; species Glyphotaelius pellucidus. The sequence goes on along the minus strand of OW386543.1, from coordinate 7,846,526 downwards.
GGTTATTCAAAACCCGGGAATGTTTGTGTGGACATTTTTTTAAATATATACAAACACATTATTTTTTACAGTAAAAGACACACCGGAGTCCCTGAGGAAAATAATTTAAATCTGGGCCTGTGTCATCTTTGAGGATGATGTGAGGAGGATTTTTTTAAGGAAGGAAAAAGGTTTAAGGGTCCATACGAATCCATCCCTCTCGCTGCAGTGCAAGACGATGGCTCGAGAGAGAACAGCTGGAGAGGTCCCCAAAGGTCCCCAAAGGTCCCCAAGAGGTCCCCAAACCTGCCTCTACCGATCCGGCCCGCCACGCAGCCGATGGGTAGGCGCATCCAGCGCAAAGACCTGAACACACATCACCCGAAAATTCCGGGCACCCCTGCGAGGCTACCAAACGTAGGCCTACGGCAGAACTATAGGTTGTCCAATAAATGACTCTAAATGAATATTCAATTTATATTGCAATAAATTTTGTTATAATAAGTTTTTAAGGTTACTCCCGTCAATGTAAAATATCACTGAAGAAGAAGACAATACTAATAAATCTAAACGAAATAATGAAAAAGTTCAGGACACACAAAAATGGTGACGGTCGCAAGTTGGAATCGAACCTAGTATGTAGGTTAAGCGTGTGTGAATGGATTGTGAATAAATCAAACAGGCATTTGATATTGTACTTACAAGTTTATTGAAACAATTTACTTCCGATTACATCCGAACCTTAATTTAATATTTATAAACAATTTGTATATGAAAGTGGGAGCGAACAAGAAGCGATTTACAAAGCTGTTATTTCGGCAGTCTAGAACAGAACGGTTCCGTTAATTTTGTCACGGCAAATGCTTCCCACACTAGGATCTTTTGTGAAAATGACTTAAGGCTATTCTAGTCTAAAAAAAAAACAAAATTGGAAATAATAATAAATAATTTTGAAATTTGGCGTGAGCCTTCTTTATACATTACTCTATGGCGGAAACTAAAACTATAACAAAATTTTAATTTTTACTATTTTTTAAAAATTGCGAAAGTCAAAAAAACTGGTAAAAAAATGTCTTTTTTATTTCAGACAGCCGCCATTTTGCGAAAAATAATTATTCTGACTTTTTCTTAGTTCGGGCCATAGCCGCATTTGTTTGAATAAAGAATTAATTTTTTTTTTTTTTTATAGATTACTAGGAGGATTGCAATCGTGTCAACCAGGGCGCTCCATTTTTTTAGACCCACCACTTCAACGCCCTGTAACTATTTCAATTTTGAATTATTTCGTTTGATTTTTTTATGTATTCTATAATGTTTAATCAATATTTGGTAAAATAATGGCTTGTAAAAATATCATGGTTTTTTTTATAGCACCTGAAAAAATACCCCCAATTCATACATAGATTAAATTATGTATTTTTGTTTTGAAAATTTGATCGCATAGAAGTATTGTAGGTGCTCCAATTAAATACTTCGTGTTGAAAATATCTTAGCCCTTAAAAACGTCGGTGATTTTTTAAATAAATATTTTAATATGCCCAGAAAAAATAAAGTATTAGGTCTATAAAAAAATACTTTCAAATGCAAACTCTCTTACTTACTTCCCTTTTGGGATATGATTTTATTGTTTAATGCAGCAAATTCTGTTTCTTTTATAATAATCGCAAAAAAATGATATTTACGCCCGAACTTCACAAAATTAAAAAAATCTGCATTTTCGCGTTGTTATTTCACAATACGGCCGGCAGTCGACGAATTTAGATTTTCCAAGAGATCCTTATGCCGTCCACCCAAGAACTACTGCCTTGCCACACCCATTTTGTATCAGTTCGGCCCCGGCCGGAGCGGGGAATAGACGTACAGGCTCCGCGTCGCTTGGTTCCGTGAAATCAATTTTATATTTCTTTGTTATTACAATAAACAATACGTAAAAAAGGAGTTAATATTTTTTACGGGCCTTTACGAAATCAACCTGTAAAAAAAAATCTCAAATACCCTTTCCAACCTTTCCAAAAGCTTTTTTCAAGTATTTTTAAACGCCTCCCATTCCGATTTCGATTTTTTCCTGGACTATTGGATCACCTTAAAATTAAGAGGTACCAAAGGCCGAGTTAAGGCGTTTATCCCGGCAAGACAAGAGATCCTGGGGTCGAGTCCCTTTTGCGACCGTTACCTTTTTATTTTTCTGTATGGTGTTGTTTTTCACATATTTGGTTAGATTTATTAGCAATTCTTTTATTGTTTTGACAAGGTCTACCAAAATAAACATCACAACATCAATCAAAATGATTGACCTTTACAAGTTTTACCTTTACTCTGCCTATATTTTATGATTATTTGTTTTGATTATTTGACAAAATCTTTATTACTTTTATTTTGTATGAGCTTGTCGACTAAAAAGAAAACACAATACGAAAGTAATTCGCAAACAAATAGCAAGAAAAGTTAATCCTGACAGAAGAAAAACTGCTCTCGCCATGTTGCGTTACTTTTTGTTTCTCTGGCAATACTTGGGATTTAATAAGAACTATCAAATAATAAGGGTGCGAAGGACTTCAAGTAACTTTAAGAATTATTGAACACCCTCAGGGCGAAGTTGGTTACTGTGCCCGGTTCTTCTTCGCGTTTATACAGAAAGTTTTGTAATAGAAACTTTAAAAAATACTGTTATGTTTGTATTGGCTGACTGAGCTCTGACATTTTATCTGTATTGTAATAATGTTACATCTGTATTGTAATAATGTTATATCAATGGATTGGATAAAAGACCTACGTGTAGCTTAGGCCAGGTTGTTTGACAGACAGCCATTTTGAAATCGACGATCAGCGCCATTTTGAATATTTTGACATTATTATTACAAAGATTGAACGGATATTACTTATCAGTTCCAATGACTAAACAAAATATCTAAGAGAAGACTTGGCATACCGATTCAAATTCATACCTAACATTCTGTTCAAACGGTTATACAAAAATGGCGGCCAAGATGGCCGCAACGTCGGACCGTTTCTAAAGCTACTGAATAATATCTATTGGTAACCATGGAAACGATGTCTGTTGGCAGCCATCTTTGCCGCCATTTTTGTATAACCGTTTGGTCAGACTGTTTAATGGTTGCCAAATTCTCTCTTAGGGTATATTTGGGGTTTATTTAGTCATGGTTTTACTTCATTTTTATAAATGTTATCGTGATTTATTTTTGGGTTATTGTGCCGTGTTTATCCTCCTCCTTCTTTATCAAAGGTTTTGGAGAGCGTTATTGTGTCCATCATCAGGGGGAATAAGTAGATTGTTGTGAAGTGTGGGTATGTAAAGCGCGTGCACCGTGTTCTCCGGTATTTCAGTATAATAATAAGTAAAATTAATGTAGTTTACGCGTTTAGTTTTGGTGTAGCCGTCAAGTAATAAATACCAAGAACTATTGAGCTTATTCCGGTCCTCCCAATTTTAATGGAGTTTTGTCGATTTCAATTGCTTCCGTACTCAGGCATACCCGATGCGTTTTCATACTCGTGGTAAATAGGAATATGTGTGTTCTAATGTCCTACAACAGACGTCGTTAGTAGTTAGAGGTGTCTCAACTCTCAAAAGATGTCAGTAAGGTACTGTAGGATAGTACCAACTGTCGCCGTTCGTGCCCGAAATGTTTGTGTTACCGAAATTTCACAACATGAAAGAATAAAACATATGAAAGAATAACACGCAACACACAAAAACAATATAAAACACACATCACTCACAAACACACGACACATAATATATTCGCTTGCTGAGGATTGGTTTGTACTCCTGTATTTTTAGGTTTTTTTGTGAATTGAAGTATATGTTAGTTCATTCAAAGTTCAACCAAATATGTTGTTCTTTTACTTATAGATAGATTAACCCTTGTATATTTTAAAAATATTTATAGAAATTAGTTTGAATTAAAGGAAACAAAAATATAATTTTTTGAAACTTTTAAACTTTTATTTTTCAATACGAGTTTTTGTGGACATAGTTCAAACCAATCCTCAGCAAGTGATATGTCGATTTTTTTATTTAATTTTATATTTGTAATTTTACTTTTACTTTTAAATTTTACTTTAATCTTCAGTTTAAATTTATCTTAATTTTATGTTTACCAACATTATAAAATTTGATATGTATATATTTTTTTCTTGTATTATAAAATGGGGCCTCAGCACGGGTTAGCCACCCAGTGAGGCCAACATAACTGGATTATACTTTGAAATGTAAAATATTGCATCAAAAAAAATAAATTATAATCGTGAATTGCCTATTTGTCCGGATGGCCGAGGTTGCACGCTCTCAAATGTTCTGAGATCCTTATGGATTGCGAAAATGGTTTAGATTATTATATTTCAATCAAAGACTATTTATTCCGCTGTGATTTGGTTTCTCGGTAGATTTGTATATAGTTGGCGGAATTTGCGGGAACAGAATATGAATATTTATAGTGGGATGAATAGAGAACAATCTCAAACACATACACACACATACACACATATACACAGATACATTTTCAGGAAACCTAAAGCTTTCCTGAAAATCTCGTCCGTACGAACAAATAAAGGTACGTACACACATATACACACATACATTTTCATACACACATACACACACACACATTTTCAGGAAACCAAAAGCTTTCCTGAAAATCTCGTCGGTACGAACAAATAAAGGTACGATATATTATACAGCAGGTACCCTGCTTGTCCAAAAGTATTTTACTTGTTGAGGTTTTTTCAGTACCTTTGTGGGTATTTCCTAATGGTTTCCCGTCATGACACCTTAAAAAAGGAATTTTCGGAGCATTGTTTGTTTTGTCCTTGGTACATTTTTGGAATTTTGATAAAACAGTGAAGGAACCTGCAGGAGTATAGTTCAATTATATCTATACTAATAATACTAATACTAATATAAATGCGAAACTGCGTGTGTTTGTTTGTTACGCTTTCACGCATAAATCAAAAACCGATTTTAAAAATTCTTTCAACAATAGAAAGCTACATAATACGCGAGTAATATAGGCTGTATATAATGGTAAGCTCTATATATATATAAATGCGAAACTGCGTGTGTTTGTTTGTTACGCTTTCACGCATAAATCAAAAACCGATTTAAAAAATTCTTTCAGCAATAATATGCGAGTAATTTAGGGTGTATATAATGGTAAGCTCTGGCGTTATGAAATTATAAATATTAAAATATTATATTTATTATACGTTTTCTATCACTAACAAAAGCGAGTTATTGCTAACGTCAGAAAACAAATCGTTGTCGTGGAAACGATGCTGACATATTTGCGGGAAATTTTATTTCAGGCGTCGTAGTTAATATCTATTTAAATAAATAAAAATGATCCGAAATGTTTGTACGCGCATAAATTCTACTAGCAAGCTCTGGCGTTACGAAATTTAGGTGGCACGCGAGCTGTTTGAAAATTGAATGTACCGGTAATGAATGTATAGAATGCGGGAGGGTGGTGTGGGGAATGGGGCAGGGGTGGGGGGAGGGGATAATTGATAAGTGCAAGCGCTACAGTAATTTCCCCCTAATACCGAGCGAAGCCGCGGGTAAAAGCTAGTATAAACCTTGTTTCATTTAAAATGTAAGCATAATGAAAGGGTCGAGTCTAAAACAATTAATGTAATAACCTGAAAAAATGTAAAATTGGTCTCTGAAAAACATTATTCAAAAATTATACAACGCTTCTGTTTTTAGTACTGCTTTGTTTTTAAAGGTCATGTTAGCCTTTCCCTTATTTCTCAGTCTTCTTCTGGTTTCAAGCGTAGATTTCCATGTTTATGTTACGTTTTCGATCCTTATTCATCAAGGCGACGCTTCCCGGCCTAAAAAGAAGATGATGGAGAGATATGTAATTACGAATGTTGGACAGAGCGCGCCAATATTTTCAATGACAAAATTGATGCGAAAATTGGGAAAATGCTTAATAAAACATGACTCATTTAAAATAGAGCGAAAATCTCGTGGAAGGTATCTTAAGTATCATTTAAAGAAACATTGTGATTTTTTTCACAAATATAACTTGTAAAATAATAGAAATAGACTTGTTTTAAATAATTTTGGAGCAAACTTTGCGATTTTTTTTCTATCGAGAGAATTTCATATAATTTGCGTTTCGGCATGGAACGTATCTAGATATTATCTTCAAAAATAACATATATTTTTTTAAGAGATTTAAAAACTTTAAATGTTTAAGGGAGATATGTAAGAAATCGGTCGAAATTCGGAGAAACTAACATCCAACCTAGACGTTCGGCCATCTTGAATTTAAATAGATCGTTTTGCGGGGAAGCTAAGAGAGCTCACGAATCTACTAGAGAAATTGATCTATATCATTATTGCATTCACTATACAATTCAGACAACATGTTACGCAGATCACTATTGAGGCAGAGCTTTAATTATTGAAAAAATAATCCTTGAAATTTAATAATAATAAATAATAATTCTTTAGACTTTGAAAGAATCAGAAGAAGACTGAGTAATGTGGAGAAGGCTCATAACCTTAAAAAACAAAGCAGTACTAAAGATAGAACCCTCAAAAAAAGTATGTATACACACGCGAGCCGAACCTGCGAGCCGAACCACGAAATGGGAAAGGATCGAAGCTTTTTTTTTTTTTTTACATGAGTTCCACACAGGAGGCCCTGAGGAAAATGGTTTCCCCTCTGGGCCCATGTCATCTTTGGGGATTCTGTGTGGAGTGTTTTTTTTAAAGAAAGGAAGGGAAGGAGAGTTCTGGGAAGGAAAAGGGTTTAAGGGGTGGGTAGGAATCTGGGGTTCAGTGTTTTCTGGTCATCCGCCTCCAAGACCGAGACAAACCTCACCTCATTAACCCGGGCACCCCTGCTAAATCACCAAACGTAGCGAACCACTTGGGGTGAACTATGGCAGAGGTGTTGGTTATCCAATAAAGGTTCCCGGGGCGACGGTACCCATTCCCGCCTCCCAAATTGAGTTGAAGCTACTACAAATGGCGCGAAACGCTGCTCCGCTTGCTCCATCCCTTTCCCACAATTCGTGGCTCGGTTTGCGGTTATGTTCGCAAATGTATATGCAGCAATACTTTATTGAATATTTTACCCGAACATTTATTTATTCCATTGTGATTTATTAAATAATATGAAAATTTAAAAAAAAAAACGCTTGTTGAGATTTTGTATTTGAGAGGCGGGTATGGGTACCATTGCCCCGGGAACCATTTATTGGTTAACCAATACCCCTGTCATAGGTCACCCCAAGTGGTTCGCTACGTTTGGTGACTTAGCAGGGGTGCCCGGGTTCATGGGGTGAGGTTTGTCTAAGTTTTGACGGCGAATGCGTTTGCTGATCTGCTGCGTTGGCGGGCCGGATCGGGAGACTGGCTGAGGGAGGAGACCTGGCCTCTTTCCTGCTGAACTCTCTCGACCCATCCGCTTGCACCGCAATGGGAAGGATGGATTCTTCCGTCACTCCTGGGCAGATTGACACCCAGATTCCTTCCCATTCCTCACACTTTTTTCTTCCTAGAACTTCCTCTCCTTTCTTTCTCCAAAAGACCCTCCACAGAGCATCACCAAAGATGACATAGGCCCTGTGGGATTTTTTCCTCAGGGCCTCCTATGTGGAGCTAATGTAAAAAAGAGATTATTAATTTTAAATACATTAATTCAATATTTTTAACTTTATAAATAAAAAGAAAAGCGAAAAAAGCGAACCTTTCTATTCAATTTCCATGGTCATTTCGTCGGCAAACACATTACCTGAAAGGTTAAATAAAAACGATGTAAAGTTCTCTTATTTATATAATATTTTAATTGGAATCCAGCCCTGCTACGTGACCGAGAACACGTTAAAAATACGTGTTGCGAACTAATTCTTATAAAGCCATCTCTCAATCATGTTTCTGAAATTGATACGATAGAAAATGCTCACTCACCGTCAGATAATTAATTGCAAATGTCTACCGCCCGCGTCTGTATGAACTTTCCCAAAACAACAATCGGATTAAGCGATTATGATGGCTTTGGGAAAGTTTATTAGAAAGATATTTAGCTAAGTGCAGCGCGGAAATTGATTAACGCTATTTTTTGAAAGGGGCTATTTTTTATATAAGTACATGATTGAAAGGTTCGGTTATAATTTATAATACACTAGCGAGTTCCCGGCATGCATTGCAATGCCATTTAAAGAAAGAAAGTGTTCCCCATCCTTTCTTCCCTCCTTGCCGCTAACTTGCCTTGACGGCCTCCGTGGTCCCGAGGCAAGACTCTCGACTCACAATCCTAAGGTCGCGGGTTCGAACCCGGCGTGCGCAAATAAATTTTATTTGATTAATTTGCGTTATTTCACACTTGATTCATTTAAAATAATATATAGTATATTTGCGGCACGTTCCAGAGTGGAAGATACTATCAGTATCGCCCTGGTGTAAGACCACCATTCAGAATTGAAACGTTGCTTGAAATGGCTTTAGCCGTGTTTAGTGACCAGATCTGAATAGCCAGGTACTTCCCCACCTTCCTCTTCCCTATCTCCTTCCCCTCCCCACTACCTTCAGCCTCACAACATTCCCCAATTGGGGATGCCATAGTCTCACTGGCTCCAGACGGGAGCAGTTGGGACTCTTGTGCGGTATTTCATATAAAAAATAAAAAAAAACTATATGTAATACACAATTTAATTTCGAACACAGCAGCCAATAAAATATACGCTAAGAAAATGAAGATAATGTTGGTTATTCTTAATCGAAGTATGATACAGTTAAAAATTGAGAGAATCCGATAGGGACTCATTAGCTCAGTGGTCAGAGCTGCGGAAAGCCGAAGGTCCTGGGTTCGAGTCCCAGATGTGACCGTATTTTTTTCTGATTTTTCTGTTTCAGATTTTCGATTGAGTTTCGATAATATTGTTTTCATTTAATTAAACGATAAATTTAAATTTATTTATTTCTCTTCTTGTACATACACTTTACAAATTGTTACATAGTTTACATAGATAATAGGTTTAGTAATAAGAAAAAAAATGTAACTGGATGTAAATAGGTTAGTCGTAGTATTTTGTGAACACCTCACTAGGCGAACCTGTGCTGAGGTGTTCCCATGTTTGGGATTAAGTGCTATTCTGTCGACCTAAGTCGAAACACCGTATCCTCCTTAATATTGTCAAGAAGGGCACTGTGGGTCGACCCATGGCGGCAGTATCATACACATAAATTAAAAGATTAGTTTCGGTGGGGATCTATGTAAACAGTTGTTCTTAGAATCTAGATTGTGAGTAAGATAAATAATTGTCTTGATAAACGGTAGATATATTTTTTCTATGGACCACGCGCCAATGGTATAATCACGGATATTGTGGTAATATTTTCTGTCTCGAAACAAAGTTTATTTAATAATATTTTTTTTATATTTGGGATGGGTTATGTTTGGTTAGGTGTTATAATTTTTTGAGTAAATTGAATACCTTGTTGTTTGATCCAGTCTTTTATGTGTTTTTTGAGAACTATGGTAGATGAATTTGTAGTTAGTTTTAGTTCACGATTTAGATTTCTGTTGAAACACTAGGTACTCTAACTCAATTTACTAAAGGCGCTCATTCGAATTCTGATTGTTTCATTAATTTGTCAACAAAAAATTATATTAACGAAAGAAAATCGAATATATTTGCTTCTTAAAAAAAATGAATACCACAATAGACTTTATTATTTAAACATCGTAAAATCTACAGGTTATTCCGGAGATTGGTGAAATTTTGCACATTTTACCTTAAAAACAAGAGGCCAGAGCAGGCACTGTCAACGTAAGATTTAGAAAAACCACCTCCTGTCCCCTTTTCTCACCCCTTTAAAGTAGAATAAAACCCGGGCAACGCTGGGTGCTTCAGCTAGTTCCAGTATAAAACAAAATATACATTTGCAAGTCAAAGCAAGCAGGGACCTAAAAACCTAGAAAAGGTCGAAAACCTAGAAAGTTAAGGGAACTACTAACAGCAAATAAGGTAAAACTAACAGAAAAATCAAAGATTTCCGTGAAAATTCTACTGTAGAGGTTAAGATAAAATGAGGTTAAGGTGAAATTTGATGAAAATGAACGATCCTGGGTCACAGGAGGTACGCCTTCCCAGAACACTCTGTGATGTCTCTACCCGACTAGGGATAAAGGGACTTGTTTTTTTGTTAACCTTTTCCCTCTTTTATACCTTTTGAAGTAAGATACCATGTTCACGACCTACTGCTATTTAGGGCTATTTTGTTTGACATCGTCACTTTGGTTAGGCACGGTTCTAACTTGACTTTACCTTGTTCTTAGATATGAGGTTTCGTAGTTTGCAAAGACGGTTTTTCGTCATCTATTTACCGATTCCTGTTTTTGAGATTCAATATTTTTAAAAGTATTTTAGTTTAATTTGAAAGGCAAATATTTAAATAGATCGTATACTTACCATTTTAGAATACACTTAAAAGTGCAGATAGATCCATATGCAACCAGTAAGGGCATAATACTTTATTGCATCAAGATAGGCTAAATCCTATAGATATATTATCCTATAATCAATGACATATTCAAGCAAGCTTCCATTATAAAAATGTATAAAGAAAAATAAAAATAACAAAGAATATCAAGAATTTTAACAAACTAATGAGAAATGAAAACCAATTTATTACACCCAATTTTAAAACAACTCAAACACAAAATCATTATATTTACCAAGCTATAAAAAACTACAATAACCCCCCTTCTGAATTGCGCTGTATCATCAACCAATCAGAACAAATAAATAAAATTAAACAACTTTTCAAAAAAAAAAAACTTACAATAAAAAGTAAATATTTTATTCAAACATGATATAACTTACAACCTAATTAACAATCGTGGCTCCCTTATCAGGCACAAGAACTCCTCTTTTCTGATGGGGTATAACATGACCAAAAACGACCTTTATTATAGTTTTTTGTAAAATTTGTGAAGTTTTGTAAATGTGTTAAAATGTGAATATATGTAACCCATGTTTTTTTATATTACAATAAAAAATATACGTATATGGGTTTGTCTCTTTTTAGTGTCGCTATTTTTCGTTTCATCGAGTTTCGACTGTGCTAAAGAAGTTTTCACTTCAAAAATGGTTTTGCATTTAGAGGTCATTTTTGAAAAAACTTGTCCAACTGAGGTGATGATATGTCCTCTGGTTATATTATATCATGTAGTGTTCGGATTACTATGAAACAACTCTATTCCGGTTTTGGAATCCGTAATCGATAACGCACCGATTTGAATATTCTGTAATTTATGTTGAAATATTACGAACATTTTAAAATATAAAAGTTGGGAGTAGGTTATCATTCCGGTTGGTGAAATGCGTAAGTTATGGCCACGGTTTTTATTTATGAATAAATGCCTTAAATTTGCATGTTTAATAATATATTCACTGATAAAAGTTGTGATTATGAAACTTGCGTTAAAAGTTGTGATTATGAAACTTGCGTTGAAAGGTGATTATGAGGTATTACGGGTGTAGACAACGCGATAGGGAAGATATATTAACAACAATAAAAATCATGTAATAATCCCAGTAACTGAGATAAAAGGAACATAAAATAGAAGAACTCTTATCGTAATAGGTAACGGAATAATCAGTGAATCATTGAGGGGGTAACGAAGCGGACTAATATCCCCCAACACAGTCTTTCTCAAAGTGGACAATATCGCCCCTCTGTGGGCGCTGGAGGCAGTGGCGTAGCTAGCATGGGTTGCGCCCGGGGTGAATAACGTGGTGTCACCCCCCCCCCCTAAAAAAATTACTATTCAATCCACTAACCTTGTTTTTTGAACACTAACAGAATAATAACTTTTCAACAGCCAATAGGTAATAATTCCCTTCACGAGTTCACGTCAATCACAATTTACGAAAGAAATGAGAATGACACAGGTGACAAGCGAGGAATATTTTAGGGGAATCCCCAACCGAGCAATAGTAAGGATGGGCGTACGCTGAGACATCGGTCGCGCAGCATGTTCAGCGCAAGATAGTTTTGGTTTTTGTGTTTTATGGAAGTGTATGGAGCGACATACGCTGAGACGTGCATGTTTCTCATACATTCCACAACTGCGCTGAACATGCTGCGCGACCGATGTCTCAGCGTACGCCCATTCTAAGAGCTAGGAACGGAAATATGAATAACGGACCGTGTTCATGTGTAAAATATTTTTGTGACAATATTCTTCGTATTTTTTTTCCACTGGGGGGCAGGGATTATCTTTTAAGTTTTATCTTTTAAGTGCAGTTTTACAAGTTTTAAAATTATTTCAAAAGAAGGATGATGATTGTCGACATTTGATAACCCTGTCGCTCTCGACAGATTAACGTTGGTTTTATCACAAAAAAGTAGGTCAAGAATATTACAATTTCCATTAATAATATAATTGAATTGGTGAAGGTTACACATTGAGGGTGTCTTACCCCTCATCGGGTGGAACAGGTCGCCCCCACCGCCCCCCCCTAGCTACGCCACTGACTGGAGGCTTTCAGGGAGGCACTAGAAGACTCAAAGAAAATTAGGGGGAGTTGAGGAAATCTGGAGAGGAGACAGCAGACAAATTCTATCTATAAAAATTTGACGGAATCTAGATTAGCAGACAACACCACTTGAGATGCGATTTACCACTCGAATCCTTGAAGTCCCGTATGTACGGTTAAATTAGAGTCGCTTACGCATCTAATAATGTGGGTGCAGCATATTTCATGTACGTAAATAAAAAACTAAATAAAATTCTCCGTGATTTCCGAATTTTTCGGTCAATCGCGACGATTCCATTCCTATCAGAAAATTTTGAGGTGCGATTTTAGGCTTAAATGCTTGAAATTCTTGACGAAAAAACTAAAATCGCTTGCGCAAGCACTAGTGTCGTTCTTGCTTTTATTTTATGAATCTGGCATCTCCGGAAGTGGATCTTTTTTTATCTTTCAAACTCGATGTCTTGATATTTGCATTAACTGTTTTTAAGACACGCAACAAATGGTAATCTAAAAAGGTAAGTAAAAATACGAGGAGGTACTAGATTTTTTCAAAGTGGGCGGTGATCGAAAAAGTTTGAAAACCTGTGCCTTAGCCTTAACCAATCTTCCACTTTCTCCATTAACTTGTTCCGTTTTCTAGCCTTGTGTTTTTCTCGTTTAATACTTTGTACGTATTATGTAACACTGGCGTAACCCGTCGAAAAAAAAATTATAACAATATTATGTACACTTATGAAAAAAAATTACCAATGCCGCGAATAAAACCCCCAATCAAACGCTTGGAAGGCAACTAGGCTATAACCTATACCCAACATATAATAATTTGGGCATTACAGGCAGTGGCGTAGCTAGCACGGGTGGTACCCGGGGCGGAAAGCACAATGGGTGGGTGTAATGGGAAAGGGTGGCACGGGTTCAAACAGAATATTTACCACAACGGAGGGGACGGAATGGGATAGGGTGGGACGGCATATTTACCACCAGAGGGGGCAAAATGGGATATGGGGTGAAACGGGGTAGAATGGGGTGAGTGTAACAGCGCGTACCCGAAGAATTTCAAGCAGCGATTCCTGAGCATATTTGGAGTAAAAAAGTAAATGTCTATTTGCTTTTCGACGATCTTTTTTTTTTCTAAAAAACTACAAAAAAATATTTTTCAATCACACGTCACCTACAAGTCGCGACGGGATCACTTGATACGCGCGCTGTTTTATGTATTACCCTGTTACCGTGCTGTTGGTACGACATGGAATGCTTATCATGTGACCTACTAGGAAAATTCCCAACTACTCAGTTGCGACGTGTGATGGAAAAATATTTTTATTGTTTTTGATTGAAATAAATATCGTTGGACAGCAAAATGACATTTACATTTTTTATTCCATATTATGCTCAGGAATGGCCTTTTTCGGGTAGGTAGGTACCGTTAAACCCTGTATGTCGAGTTCGAAGATGGAATTTGTCAAATAAATAAAAAAGTCACTTGTGGTCGGTCACTAGTCACTGACGTCATTAAGGTCACTGAAGTCACTAGTCAAGGATTATTATAAGCTGCTTAACGACTTTTAAAATGCGTCGAAGAGTAGACTCGGTTTTAAAAAAATTTTAACCGCATTACTGCCGAAAAATGGAAAAAGTTAAAAACGAAAAAAAAACTGTTTTTTTTGGGTTCACCAGTTTTCCGTTTGCACTAAAGAGTTTCCGAACACCGTGTACGTACTGAAACACATAAAAACTATGTTTTTTTTGAATTTTCGAATGTTACGTACATCACATCCGAAAATATATCTATAAATACAAAAATGAAAATATGTTTGCTTCTGTCTATGTATGCACGTATGCTATGCGTTGCTAAACCATTCAACCTTTAGGGATTTGATGTGCACATGCCCGCGATTCTTACTAGACAATAGTGAGTTCTGGCATCATGAAATTATGCGTTGCTAATAGTTTTTTTAGAAAATTTGGGGAGTGTGCCTGCCAGCGATGGTTTCTATACATATATATACGGTGAGCTCTGGAATTATGAAATTTGTGTAGAAAAATTGCAATAAGTGGCACGCGAGCTATTTGAAAACTGAATGTACCGGGAATGAATGTATGGTATGCGGGAGGGGGGAGGGGAACCAGGAACGGGGGGGGACTTGGGACGGGGGAAAAAGGCGAGGGGAGTGGGGAGAGGGAAGGCGGAGTGGGACGCGCGAGGGGAAGGGGACGCGGGAGAGGAAAGGGAGGCGGAAGGGGAACGGGACGAATGGGAAAGACACGGACACGCAGAGAGAAACAACATCTTTATTAAGTGACATAGTAACGCTTGCCGGGAACTCGCTAGTTGTTTAATAAATTCTCGATTACTTTTGGGTTTCTACCTGTTTCGTTTTCTATTAATCAAAACCGTTTGTTTATCCGAATCTAATTAATATTCTACGATGAAAATGAAAGCCATTGTTTGAACTATGAAAGCCATTGTCTACTAGTTATGAATACGAAATTTAGTAATTTGAATTTATAAGGGATTATCACAAAAAGTAGATTTATTAATTGTCGCTGACGTTGGAAGTGATTGGAGTGAAATGAGATCTAATCGTGTTATGTAGGATGCTTAGAATTAAGGGCTTGTTTTCGCGTAACTTCTTGCATTAATTCCGCGAAGGGATGAAATAAAGGGGTTGGGTAATTAAATCTTGCGTAAACACGATTACCATTATTTAAAAATAAAACAAAGCGGTTTCTGAAAAAATGGTTCAGAATGCAGATTAGCTAGATACTTTTTAATAATTTAAGGATTCTTGATTGCCCTACTACAGATCAACCATTTCGCTTATTTTTTACACTAGCTCCACGCAGGCGGGTCCGAGGAAAATAATTTCTCAGTAAATTTTTGGAGATGCTGTGTGGAGGGTCTTTTAAAGGAAAGGAAGGAGAGAAAGTTCTGGGAAGGATAAGGTTTGAGGGGTAGGAATCTGGGAATCAGTGGGTTCAGGAGTGATGGATGTACAAAAACATTCCCCCCACCGCGGTGCAAGGCGATGGTCCACAGAGTCCTGCTGGAGTGGCAAATGGTCTTCCTCAACTAGTTTTTACCAATCCTACGCAGTAAGTAGGCAAACGCATCAGCCACTAAGATTTTGTCTATATCACCCCATAAAACATAATGAACCACTTGGGGTGACCTATGGCAGAGGTGATACATTTAATGGTTCCCGGAGCGGCCGTACCCATTTCCGCCTCCCAAATTGAGAACAGCCTAAAACGGAAAATCTTATGAAAAACTGCAACATTTTATAAAATTAACAGTCGGTGGCTGAGTGGGCATCGCGCTTGGGTCCCACCTAGGCGTCGCGTGTTCGATTCCTCGGCTGGCTAAAATCCTCCATCGTGAAACAAACATTTTCGGCTTACTGTGGTGGTATTAGGAGATTTTCAAACATTGTTGGGTTATTCGTAACTCGGAAATGTTTGTCGTTCTTATATAAAAAAAAAAAAAAAACAAATAAAAAAATAAGAAGAGAAAAAAGAACTCAATCACGGAGTGGCAGTTTAATCCGACAAATTTTTATGATAATTCGGTATTTAAATTAGTAAATTAAGGATGCTAAGCATCATATTGTTATATCGTATCTTTGTTTCAAAAATTTAATAAAAAAAGTAGATATTAATAAGGAGATAAAAAAAATAGTACGTTACTGATCGACACGTCTATTACCACAAAGAAAAACCCTCAAATTTACTTAATCTTTTGGTCAGAAAACCATAAATACCATGCAACAGAATTATATAATACACTTCCAACTGTAATAAGAAACCATGAAAATAAATAAATTAAAAAAATATGTCAAAATATGTCTAACTAAACACGAAGATGACGAGATAACAAAAAATCAAGTAACACCAACACAACAACCTAAAAACAATCATGAAAGCGAGGAAACCAACAAAAACAGCCATCCATTAGAAATGACGTAGAAAACATAAAAAAAATTACGAACTTAATATCTTCATATATAAAAATAAATGTTTCTTTGTTTGTCCTATATACTTTCCTATACCATTCATCCGATTGCGATGAAATTGAGGGACAGAATGAGGGATTGCAAAGAAGACATAGTAGTGGTAGGGAATAGCAGGGGGGTAAATTTAAAAAAACCACGCTCCTCACACGAACAACCGCACGTGGCCTGCTCACGCGTCAAAAAACCTTCTGATTTATTCGTGCACTAGACGGAAAAAAAAATTGTTTGTCCAAAATCACTTCAATAAACAGAATTAAAATACAAACACTTTCTTTCTTTAATTGTCGTTGCAACGTATGCCAGGTACTCGCTAGTAATATAATATTTATTTTTTAATGAACAATAGTTAGGTAATGTTTAGGCTCCAGAGTGGAAGATACTATTAGTATCGCCCTGGTGTAAGACCACCATTCAGAATTGAAACGTCGCTTAAAATGGCTTCAGCCGCGTTTAGTGACCAGATCTGAATAGCCAGGTACTTCCCCACCTTCCTCTTCCCCATCTCCTTCCCCTACCCACTACCTTCAGCCTCACAACATACCCCGATTGGGGATGCCATAGTTCCACTGGCTCCAGATGGGAGCAGCTGGGACTCTTGTGCGGTATTCATATAAAAAATATATGTATTTTATCATCATTTATGACTTCCAAGTACAATGAATATATAACTAGACTTAACGTCCGTTAATCTGCGGTAGGGGAACCGCTCACTTAAGAAGCCCGCCTCTAAATCCGACATGATCGGCTATCTTCGTAACCGTTCGGGCATTAGACCTAAACTTCCGAAGTCGTCTCTATCATGTAGTACTAACAATGACACCTATTGAGACACCTTGAAAGTACATATAATCTTTATAATATTTCGTCTCAAACGCATCCATTAAAAAAATAAGGTAAAATAGTTTGCTTTGTTGTTTGTTTTCATAATATTTGTTTTATACCGGAGGGTCCTTTATCCTTTGTCACTATTTTGTTTCTGTTACAGACAGTGGATTAGTTAGTCGAGTCCCAGGTGCTCTGTTGTTGACCTTTGCTGTTTTAATTAAGCCTTTTCCGGACAAATTTCCTTACTAGAAAGGAAATTGTATATTGAGGAACAAACCCTCCGCATACGTCCTTGTATTAGTGAAGTGTCGCAAAAGGTAAACAAATTTGATACCGAAAGAAGGAAACATTTATTTTTTACCTGAATTGAACACAAAACCCGTTGATAGGTCGCGCATACAAACGATGACTTAAAACACGATTTCAATTTGAATACGATTAAAGGTTTTCACGGTCAAAAGTGATTTACTTTCGGTGTATTGTGCCGTGTTGCGTGTCGTCCTCCTTTAGCCAATCTTTCGTAAAGCATTATATTAGGGCAGATGAGCAGATTGATTTTTTTTTATTTACCAGATTTTTTTTGATTTTGATTTTAATTTTGTGTGTTAACAAACCAATACAACGGTATAAATAATTTTTTTTTTACTGGTAAGGTAAAGAATATTAAAGGGAAGATTTAAAAAAATATGTGTGCAGTTCACACGCGGTAGAAGTGAAACGTCCAGAAAATTAAAGTAGGGAAGAGTGGGGAGGATACGAAGCATCGCACAAAGAGGAGACCGCTCATCTCATTCTCTCGCAGGCTTAATCCTGTAGATGTATGTGTTTGTCTCTTTTTATTGTCGCTATTTTTCGTTTCATCGAGTTTCAAATCACAACGATGTTAAAAAAGTGTTTACTTCAAAAATAAGGATATGATTACTCATTACTCATAAATTTTAGAATAATTATAGACAAGATTTTATAAAAATTAGAAACATATTATATATATAGGCATTTTCAATATTGGAACTGTTTTGTCAAGAATTCAGACTAGTTTATCACATTTTTCTAGTGTGAAATATACGCAGTGTCCGGAAACTCGTTGAACAAGCGGGTCTCTGGTGAATCTACATTACATAGAAAACCCCCAAAAAAAACATTTTTTTTCGATTTGAGCCAGTGAGACTAAGGCATCCCCCAATTGGGGTACGTTGTGAGGCTGAAGGTAGTGGAGAGGGGAAGAAGATAGGAACAGCAAATTCAGATCTGGTCACAAAACACGGCTAAAACCATTTCAAGCAACGTTTCATTTCTGAATGGTGGTCTTACACCAGAGCGGTACTGAAAGTATCTTTCACTCTGGAACATGCCACGAATATACCATATTATGTTATTTTCAATCGTTAAAATGTGAAATAACACAATTCAATCAAATAAAATTTACTTGAATATGAACCTACCGGAATATGATCCTGCTAGATGAGAGCCTTACCCTTCACGGAGGTCAACAGATAGAAATGTGAGGTTGGCGCGCCTATGTGTTCGAAGTAATGTCAATTTTCCCTTACATAGCTGAAATTGTTAAAAAAAATTCAAAATTGTTTTTTCTTGAAAATATAATCATTTTCGTTGGCCTGTCTAGGGTCTAGGAATCGAAAGATCTTTCGTAAATTGGCGACATTTCTTTTCTTCTTTTATAACTCTTTAGGTTCTCTCTCTGTCAACAATATTCGAATCGGTATTCAGTACAAGATCATGCGGAATTTTAGATTCTCCACGTGAAAAGAGAGGTCGTATGCCGAGTAAATCACCATCGACACTATTAAAGCCTCTCTGTACCCGGCATCATTTCTCTATAAAAACCATGAGCAACCTGTCTATCCAGCTGGAGTTACCGTTTATCGTTAAACTATAACTGCGCGCCACACGATCCACACTGAACACAATATGGTTCACATATTCCACGAGACGCAAAAAACGGGAAAGCGCAAATTTGCTGAAAATGTCAAAGGTTCGCCAATATGTATGGAGATGTTTGATTTCCATATTATTCAGCTCAAGTTTCTTAGAAATAGACAAATTTTACCTACATGAATAATATGACCGTAGTACGTGCAGATATATCTGTGCGAATTGACGTGGCAAAATCGTTTATTGGAAAATATATTTTGGGAATATGTCAGAATCATAAGTCATCAAGATGATTGATCTTGCTTTAAACATGTGTTCAAGACTTTTTCGAATCTCTACGACATATGGTGTACGTGGCAGACATACTTATAATAGTATTCACGAAAGATATCCATTACGAAATAATGAATTCGGAATTCAATCGTCGCTTTTATAATTACCGTAATGACTCACGGGTACGGTACCGTGACGGCAAAAAAGCAATAAACATACGTTCCTTATCGTTATAATGCTGCAGCTCTTTCTTACGCATTAAATAATGGAGAGAAAAAAGATGAGATAAATAAAATATGTGTCTATTTCTTCCAAAGTACTACTTTTCCTTTGGAGGAAACATTTATATCTTATTACGGCTCGGCCACGGCGGCGGGAATTTCATTTTCTTTATACGTGTGAGGGGGATGTATGATAATGATTGTTTTATTTGGGGGGTTGCAGAAATAAATTCACCGTTTGTCTCATTTTCGACTGTTGTTGTTATTTATTTTTTAATTTTTTTTATACTGGGTTGTACAGATATTCGCACTTGCGTGAGAACAATCCAGTTATTAAAACTCAGTTATTACACAATTACAAAATTCTACAATTAAATACAGATATGTACAAATAGAAACACAAAAACATCACAAATAAAAATATAGAATTATATACAAGCTCACTCAAGTAACACATTACAATGAGTGGCAAGAGACATAAGAAATACGCGAGGCATGCATATAGAGACAATTGACACAATTTAATTATTTAGTATTTTTTAACAGCGCCTGAACTTTTTTTTTAATCTGTACAAATTATCGACGAAAATATCTACTTCAGCACAATCTATCTTGTTATATAGTCGACACATCTAGGTCAGAGGGTTAAAGTAGACAATATTATTTTTAAATGTATTCATGTGAAAAATGTTGTGGCGTGTTAAACAATGGGAATTGGGGACATTTATTTCAATACTGTTAAGACATAATGTAGTATCAAGATGGCCGTGAATTATTTTATGTAAACATATTAGATCAATCAATTGCCTTCTAGTTTTAAGTGTATCAATCTTGAAGTAATCACGATGTACGTCGTATGATCTAAGATGGTCGTGTAGTCCACATTTGTAGGATAACATTCTTAGTATTTTTTTTTTTTCCAATTCTTTCATATTTGCAGTAATGTGGATTCCAAATAGTGCTTCCATATTCAAGTTTACTTCTAATTAAGACATTGCAAAGAGTTAGAATTGGTTGACGATTTTTGAAAGGTTTACATATTCTGTGAATAAATCCCATAATTTTTAATGATTTGCACTTAATGTCATTAATATGTACATCAAATATGAATTTAGAACCAAGAGTGATTCCTAAATCCTTTATTGAAGTCACTTTTTGAGAATAATATTATTGATAACATAAGAAAAATCCTTTATAATTCAATTTCTAGTGAAGTTTAAAATGTAACATTTTTCAACATTTAAGGGCATATCTTTGACAGTACACCAGAGTGTGTCGAGGTCATTTTGAAGCAGTTGATGATCAGAAACAGACTTAATTTTACTCCAGTGTGCAGCTTTATATGTTTAAGAACAAAATCAAAACTAACAGCGAATTGACATTTGACGTTTTTGAATTTTTCTAATTCACTCACACTTCAATTATATCGTTATTATATTCCATACTTTCAAAATTATCGTCCCGGCTAGTAGTAATATTGTAGGTTCTACGGAGACGTTACGGTGCGAGAGAGGTGCAAAAATATGATAACCTTTTTCCTTTGGAGGAATTACAGACATTGTGCATCTCAGTATATCAGTATATCATAATATATCAGATGCTGATTTAATATGTTTATACAAAATTATTCACGATAAACTTCAAACCCCTCATTGTCTGAGCAATATTCATATTAAAGTTTCTAGTAGACGTAATTTAAGAAGTCATAAAATATTCCATCTTGAATTATTTAACAACATATTGCATACTTCAATCCTCTGTATCGAATGTGTCGTCTATATAATACTATTGAATGTGACCATATAGATATCTACGCAAACAATCTCACATATTTCAAAAAACAAATTATCAAACTGCTACCATCACACTTCGTGGAGAAGTTATGTAGCTGCTTTATTGTCATACCCTTTCTTTCTTTTTTTTCTCGTTCTCTGCAGGGTATTATATTTGACACTACTATTTTTAAATTTCATTTTGATTACCATTATTTATTTTTATCACCACGAGCATTTCCATCTAGTAACAACTAACCATTACCAACTTACCATCCTGTGAACATTTTTAATTGGGAGTGTTATCTATGTAATATAACAACGGCAATTCTATTATTGTAATAATTGTTAACACTCTGTAAATGTTTCAAACAATAAATCAATAAATAAATCTCATCTTTTGAAAAAGCTGCAGCATTACTATTTTAAGGAACGTGTGTTTATTACCCTTTTTATGCCGTCACGGTACCGTCACGTGAATCGTCACGGTAATTACAATAGAACGTGTACTCCTTTAAACCCTGTCCTTTTCTGAAAGAGGTAGGGTTGTCATGTTCGTTCAAGGTTGTGTTCCTTGTCACGGAATCTTAATTTCAACCGTTTCAAGAGTTCCACTGTGTAGTTCAGTTAACATAAATGATTCATCGCTGTATATAAATTTAAATCGTAGGTACAATGTGCCCGCCATTTTCCATTATTTGTGTTACGTAATGTGGTAACAATGAATTATTGTTTGCGGGACTGTCCTTGTACGTAAGTAAGTAAGCTAAATTTGTTCTTAAGTAGAATGTTTGGTGAAGAAATTCATCATACATTTCCAAACATCGAAATATTTCTCGAACAAATAATTATCAAATTCAGGAAAATTCTTAAGTCTATCAAATTGGTTTAGATTACACTTCTTGGGATACCCTTTCGAGGAGGGTACGGCCAAAATAACTTAAGGTGATCCACTAGTCCTTGAAAAATTCGAACTCGGAAGGGCTCCGCCTCTTTTTGGGAAAGATTTAAAAATACTTGTAAAGACTTGAGAAGTCCTGTTAAAAGTGTAAAGTATATCTGATAGTTGAATTTGGCGGCCACCTCTGGTCTGGATATCTAAATACCTGAAAAAACTCTTTAGAGTACAGGTATCAGCTAGGTATACTGTTCATGTTCAACGGAAGATGCTCCAAGGAACTCACGTTCTAGTTCCCTTCGGCACCGCGGCGTAGTCGGGAAACTCGTAAAAGCGCGCCCAACGTATGTACACGGTTGACATTTGACACATGAGAACGGGTTTTTTCTGTAACTCGTTCTTGAGTCCAACAGCTCGGTGGTGGAACGATTTGTCGGCTTCTATTTTTCCTTCCTCCAATAACATGGGTCTATCATTGAAGAAGATAACACTTATAATCTAAATGAAAATATGAAAGAAAACAAGACACAGAAAAAGAGAAAAAGACAATGGTCGCAACTGGGACTCGAACATTTGCGACCATTGTCTTTTTCTATTTTTCTGTGTCTTGTTTTCTTTCATATTTTCATTTAGATTATAAGTGTTATCTTCTTCTTCAATGGTATATTACGTTGATGGGAATAACCTTCAAAAGTTATAAAAATAGAGTTTTTCTCTAAAAAATTGAACACGGGTCTTTTCAATACCCATGCTAAATCCTCCCTCTCCCCAAAAAGACCCTCCACACAGCATCTCCAAAGATGACAAAGGTGTGTGGAGTTATTGTGAAAAAAATATTTTATGTTTCAAAAGTCTTAAATCTCAAAATAATTATATTTTTACAAAATTAAAAAAAATACTTTCATTAAATTATATAAATTTTTTATTTTATACTTAAATAAAATCATCAAAATTGAGGTTTCGTATTCCTCATTTTTCTCCTCCAAAACTGAACCGATTTTTTTTTATTACCGTGTTAGAAGAAAATACTCTACGTCTGTACGTCATATCTAGTTCGTATACTGAGCGTCTGTTGATAGCATTCAAACCAGGCAATTTTAACTATTTTTGGGGGACCTAACTCATATAAGAAGTAACTTATCAAAAAAAGCAAAACACACCAGCCAGAGGACAGCCAGAAGATGACTTTAATCTCAAATTACAAACATGCCAAGAAAACTATCAAAATCAAGGCTTATCATGCCACTGTCCTACCATAGCACACTCCAAAAGTATCAAATATCTTGGTATTGAAATTGATGATAATCTCCGATGGAACGGGCACATTGAAGTAATCACAAAAAAACTCACCAGATACATTTACTTCTTTAGAGCCATCCGTAACATCCACAACATAAACGACATTAAGAAAGTGTATTACGCTTTATGTCAATCACAAATAGAGTACGGGATAACTGGATGGGGATCTGCCTTGAGCACTCACATGGACCGGCTCAATATAGCCCAAAAAGGAGTACTAAAGACAATTTTGAAATTACCGGTTAGAACTCCGACAGAAGAATTGTTTCAAAGCATTCAAGTCTACAACATACAAAAACTTTATGCAAAAAATATTTTATTTAAAATTAAAAAAAACATATCAGAATACTCCACTGTCCAACATAGATACACAACCAGGGCAATAAACCAAAATATTCTAGCTACAGCCAGTTTGAAAACATCTTTTGGACAAAGAAATATGAAATTCAATGCGACAAAACTATACAACGCTCTACCAACTCAAACAAAAAAAAATAACAGAAATAAATAAATTTAAAACAAAAGTAAAAATATGGTTGAGAGAACAAAGTGAAAATGAACTATCAAACATACTGAAGACCATGTAAAGACAACTGGATACTAAATACAAATGTGGAAAAACTACAGGCCGCCTCAGAACAGGAAACTCTAGAGGAGGACTGTGAAAAAAAAAACTTTATAATACAATTTATAAATACATTATGTACAAATTTTGCTATAGATACTAATAAAATAAAAAAATAACAAAATGCTAGTGGTCGATTTACATATTATATTAAAAAATATTTGCACCAGCGTCAAAATCCAGAGGGGAAATTGGGGAATACTTTTGTATGGACCCCGTTTCCTCTTAAAAGTTTCCCCCCCATTAATACTTAGTTATATTAGTTAGATACTTAGTTATATTTTGTGTACATAAGTATAACGTATTTTCTCTAAACTGACTGCATATTGTACATAATGTCGCCTTAGTTCGTATTTGTCCCACAAACCATTAGAAAATTTTACAAGAGGAGAAGGTTTTCTTTCATTATTTCAATAAAACATTATGAAAGGTGTTTAAGATAAAGCTATTTCGTAAAGGTAAGGGTCTCATTAGTTTAAATAATTCTTAGTTAAGTGATTAACCATACTTTTTTATACTCTATTTTTAATTTTAAAGTTGAGATTGAACAAAAACTAAAGTGGTCTGTTGGACAAATAAGAACTGAGGCGACGATAAATATACCGGGGAGCCAACTGCCGGGAAATCAACAGGCATGGAATCGAGACACATCACAGCATCGATCGTTGAGGTATTCCTTCAAATAATAAAGTTCAAGCATCCTGTTTTGAGACCTTTCACGTTGGTTTGCATCTAAATGAACCCGGGCAAGTAATCAGACGTAGTGAAACACTTCGGGTGACCTACGGCAAAAGTGTTGGTTTTCCAACAAATTGTTCCCGCGGCGGCGTTTTCCATACCCGCCTTCCATATTTTGTTGAGTGTATTTTGGGACTATGTGGTTTCTTGCGTTGTTTTGGTGTACGTCGTGATAAAAATTGAGGGTATGATTCTGTGGTGAGTGTTGAAATACATGCCAGATATTGTTTGTTATTTCAAAGATTAAAAGCATTTGAGAGTTCTTTAGCATGGTGTTATGGGGAAATTACTGTAGCGCTTGCACTTATCAATTACCCCCCCTCCCTTCCCCCCTCCCCCGTCCCGCATTCCATATATTCATTCCCGGTAAATTCAGTTTTCAAACAGCTCGCAAATTTCATAATGCTAGAGCTCACCAGTCGTAAAAAAAAGAATGATCCATTTTGTTGCAGTCGTTCGGAATACAAACTTTTCGGAGATTCATTTTTATTTATATTAACTACGACGCATGAAAGATCAACGTCGTTTCCGCGGCAACGATTTATTTTCTGACGTTAGCAATAACTCGCTTTTGTTAGCGACAGAAAACGTATAATAAATATAATATATTAATATTTATAATTTCATAACGCCTGAGCTAACCATTATATACAGCTTATATTACTCGCATATAATGTAGCTTTCTATTGGTGACAGAATTTTAAAATTCGGTTTACTGGTTTATGCGTGAAAGCGTAACAAACAAACACACGCAGTTTCGCATTTATAATATTAGTATAGATATTACTTTGACTTTGACTTTTATATTTGAATTAGAATAATAGGCGAATTGTAACAAAAAAGGTTCTTGAGTCTCAAAGATCCCTTTTCAGCTACAAACAAAGAGATTTCTTTTTGACCATTAGAAATAACATTTGCCTTTATTATAATTGGCCATAAAAATTACTCGTTCCTTTTTCAAAGTTGATTTTACCAGTTTGCAGCGAACATTAAAAATTATTTGAGCTTCCTCTAAATAACGTTTTCATTGCGCTTTTCGGACCGTTTTTAACACTCCCTGCTTCAAACTTTTATTTTTAATTGTAAAGGTCAATATTTCACGAAACTAAAAGAGTTTTCCTTTGTTAGGGACTCTAATCCCCTGATAACAAGCAATCAATTCACTTCGTACTAAAGTAATTAAATAATAAAACCAAAGGTATTCCGAAAAAATGTTTTTTACATGGCATAAACGTAAAGCTCTTTGAAGGTCTTTTTATTACAATTGTTTTAAAAGAGGTGGTGTGTTTTAACCTCTTATCTTATTTACGGTTGAACACATTTTTATAATCTAGTTTAAGGATTAACTCCTCCGAAAGTTTTCTTTAGAGAAAATAAATTAACTATAAAATAAATTAAAAATAAATCAATTTGGTTAACAAATTCAACTACCGAATTGGACATGAGGTGGAAGATGAAGAATGTAACATTATTTGTTTATCTTAAAAAAAATGGTATATATTAAAGTACTGGTCTTCCATTAAAAGCATTTGCTTGTGGATGGAAGAAGAGTTTACATTTTATTTATACATTTAAACAGTCACGTGTTTCACATAAGTAATTAGTGCTGTTAATACAAACATATCGCAATTTTTAACTAAAAGACATCCATGTATTCCATAAGAGTAAAAACAAGTATAATTTTTAGTGTTACATTCATGTGGAAAAAGGGGAAGCAGTCTTCCCGTTGCTGATTTCTTTAAAATGATTTTTGATAGAGTTCGATAATTGTATTTTGTTATTAATGATTCTGATTTCTATGGGTAGGTTATAAGAAGTATTTTCCTTGGTATGAAAAATGATGTTGAGCAAAAGAAGTGTTTAGTTTCGGGCATACAAATAGATGTTTGAGTCTTATACGATTTTCCGTTACGAATGAATGTTTTTCTTTTTCTTTTACAATTTGTAAGATTGAATTTTTTATTAATAGATTTTTTAATGTTGAGACTTTAAATTCTTCGAATATTCGTTAGTAGGGAAGTCTGGAGTTTTTTTTTAAATAATTTTTATTATGAGTTTTTGAACAATTTCTATGGGGGTCAGACTAGTTTTGTAAGCTGCTCCCCAACTGGTAACGGCATACTGAAGAATAGACTGTACTTATGCGTGGTATATTGAGTATAGATTTTTCGTTGATAAGAAGTTTCTAATTCGTAAGAATATATAAATTAATTTCCTAATTCTTTTTATTGTATGTATTATTATGTATTAATCGATTACTAGACCCGGCTTCGTACTACAGGAAATGTCATTTTGAACAAAAAATGAAACAAGAACAAAAAATAAAATCTCAAATGCAATTGGTATTGGTGAAAGAAATCAATCTGCCATCTCTCTCAAACACGAGCAAAGTTTCAGCAACGAATCGCAGCGTTGCGCGCGCACCACCGACAGCCCTAGTATTACGTGTCAAAAGCAGGAACTAAGTATGCAAAATGATGCACATGTCATATTCAAATGTGGAATGTGTTCTACATAAAATTACGTGAGTGTGCAATGCGCATTCAAAAGAAAACTCGTTTGTGTTAGTGTCGAAAAAAGGCCGTGCCTTTCAGTACAAATCGCAAATGTAACAATCATTGCCATCCGTTGGTAGGTACCTATTTTAAATACTTCAATTTTACCAAGAAACCAGCAGTCAAACCATTATTATCTAAAACTTCCTAAGGATGGGTTAGTTATAAATAATTGAACATTTCAACAAATTTAATATTTTGAACATTTGAATTGAACATTTCAACAAATTTAATATTTCACGTTATGTGAAAGTTCTATTCAAGTTCTATGATTATTTCAGTTTCACGAAGCAAGTGACCTAAAATGGTGTAATAACTAGTATCCGGCTGGCGGCGGCCAGACATTGGGAATGTATGGCAAGCGATATGCTGAAATAGACCAAGCCAAATGATCTTTTATAGCTAAGTGTGTTGGCCTAATAAAACAAATTTGACCGGTTAAATAACAATAATTTAATTGTTTTGCCTTTTAATGAGCGGCTCTGGAATTTTCGTTTTGCCACTGCCAGCCGGATACTAGTAATAACAATACTTGAATACAACTTACACAATACGTGAAAATTAACTTCAAATATTTGATGAACTGTTCAAATTTTTTTAAACCAGTCCTAAATCAGTTTTTTTAATGTCCATTAATACGCTGTTTTTACGAATACCTTCCCCGATTAAAAACACCGTGCAAGCCACTCTAAATTGAATATTTAAATCGTGTGGTTAATTAACATTAATAACACCATAATACGGGCATTTGCCTAGCTTGGTAGTCGAAACACCATGTAAAACAATCCTGTAATAAACAAAATGAATAAAGAAAAATTAAAAAAAATTAAAAAAAAAATTCACAGTTCTATATCTCGTGATGGAAATGTCGTTGCAAGCTGAAAAGTGAGGAAACCTAAAAACTTCAGAAATAAAAAGTTGTACAAAGTTCACAATATTGGAGCGTTTGGCGTAGTTAAGATTAGCAAAGATAGATTTCAGGCCTTCGCTCATGGAGGAACCGAAAACTGGTTTGCAACTCGATTCACGGTACAACTCAATTTATCAACCACCTGAACAAAATCGATATTTTTCTGATCTGACATATCGCAAATTACTCGAAAATTTGACAGGTCGCGAGCCGCTACCACGGCAACCTCTCAAAATGGCAACTGAAACGCAACAACCGCGGCGACCAGCACTGCTGTAGCCACCGCGTAGCCTTGACAACTGGTCTTTAACAAGTTGCCTGTGCGTGTACCGCCAATGAAATTCATAAGTTCTTTCCTGTGGATAGATAGCGATTGAGCCGCCAAATAGTTTTTTTCAGTTTCTCCATGAGCGGATGGCCTTAATTTGGCGAGATAACGAACGGATTAACTCAAATGGTTGGACAAATATCGTTTTATTAAATGGTTTCAGGGTCCTGGCAAAAATAATCCTAAGTCGACAAAACATTTTTCTTATTTCATGTAATATTTTGATATACTTATTTGCATAGTTTATTACATAATACGCAAATAAGTCATGTTATAAAATCTATTTTGTTTTTAATTTTTAACAGCTATGTTGGAGGAATATAATATTTATACGTTATTTGTTTATTATTTCTTTACATGGTAGGAATTATTGTTTGCAATTCAATGTGTTACCTCATTAATAATCTTGTAAAGTAGGTAATAAAAATAAGATAAAATTGTATATTTTATTATTTTATTTATCAAAAGTATACAATACAGAATATAGTATATTATATAAAGCATTGTACTCCCAGGAGTTAATAAACTCATTGCGGGAATGATACGCATTACATGAAACATATAGCTGTATGTATTAAATGGACATATGATGGGGACATACACAACATTATTATTTCAGATAGTCATTAATAAGATGAAGTTTGAGCATGTTAGTTTGGGTCTTTTTACATTGACTTGCATTGAAAGAACAATATTGTTACATTAATGTTTCTTACAGGTAATGGGTATTTACAAAGCTGAAGGAAACTAATCAATAAATATCTTATATATAAAAATCAATATTTGTTTGTTTGTTCATATTTTATGCGCTGCCTTACCGTTCATTCGATTGGGATGAAACTTTGGTGATTTGTTGTGCGCAAGTCCGCAAAGCTTTCTATACATAATGGTAAGCTCTGGAGTTATGAAATTTTGTATGAAATAAAATGTTTGAAACTATATATTTTAGAGTGTAATAGCAAGATTTCGCGTGGCGGAGAAGGAAAAAATGCAATTGTAAAATTGTTACGTGCGTTATTACGTATATGATTTGGTATTCGTTATTCGGCCGAATGGTTCGCCAATATTCGGCCGGATACCGAATGGTAAAAAAGCATCCGAATGGTATGATTTTAGGTTTTCACGGCCAAAAGTATTTTTGTTATTTATTTTTGGGGTGTTATGCCGTGTTGCGCTACCTCCTTCTTTAGCCAACTTTCCGGACAGCGTTACAGTGTCCATCATCACGGCAGATGAACCATCTGCCTTGATGGTGGACATCTGCTCTGATGATGGACACTATAACGCTGTCCGGAACGTTGGCTAAAGAAGGAGGTAGCGCAACACGGCATAACACCCCAAAAATAAATAACAAAAAGTAGCCGAATATTCGTGGCAGCTGTAGTTTAAAGTCTCTTATGGTTTTATATGTAATATCTAAAACATTTGTAATTAAGCCAATAATTTTAATTGTAGACTCCCTTATCCCGGATTTTCTTCCCTCTCTTCGTATTAAGTTATCATTTCTGCGGTGGCTCATTGCCAGGTTATTGTTTATCGTTCTGTGATGATCTAAGGCGGTGGGGAATTTCTGGTAAGATTGGCAACTGTGAAAGTTTTTAAATGAAGTCCTTTGTGTAAAAGGCAAAAGATATGGAGACAGAGGCGTAACGAAGACCACCAAGATGAGACTCATCCGGACATTGATTTATCCATACACGTTCATACGATGTGGAAACATGCACACTTAGAGCCAGCGAAAAAAGCGGATAGATGCCCTCGAAATGTGGGGCTGGAGAAATATTCCATGCACAGCTAGACGCAGAAATGTTTATATTCTGGAGTGCTAGGTATCCATAATAGGCTTTCGACTATCTGCCTATAACATAATCTAGTCTCCTTCAACAGAAGCAATCTCCTGAACAGGCCCTCCATTGATATGCTTGGTGTAACTCTAAGTGACCAGCTCAGGTAAGGGGGCTCCATCGAAGCCAGAGTTAAGTTAGCCTCTCAGAAACTGGGCATACTCTACAGGGTCCGCAGATACTTTAATAGTACACCTCTGCGAACCCTGTACAAATCGCAAGTGCACCCCAAGGTTGAATTTGGAAGCCATCTCTGGTCTGGAGCCCCAAAATACCTAAAAAAACCCTCGACTCTGTGCAGAAACGGGCGGTCCGTTTGATAGATTCTCTTAGCTTAACAAACGGATTGCAATATTTAGAGCACAGGCGTCAGGTGGGAATGCTGTCCTTGTTCTACCACTATTTCAATGGAAGATGCTCTGAGGAACTAGCGTCATTGATCCCTTCGGCATAGGTGCATAGTCGGGAGACACGCCAAACACGCGCCCAACATTTATACACGGTTGACATTAGTCACATGAGAACGAGTCGTTTTTTCGACTCGTTCTTGAGGTCAACAGCTCGACTATGGAACAATTTGCCGGCTTCTGTGTTTCCTCCCTCCTACAACATGGGTCTCTTCAAGACCAATGTTCATTCCTTCCTCTCCTCAAAAAGACCCTCCACACAGCATCCCAGAGGACATAGGCCCTAAGGGAAATTATTTAAGGGAGTCAATGTAAAAAAAAGCAACAACTTGGAAACTCATGATCACTGGCAAAGTAGAAGGCAAAAGAAGCAAAGAAAGGTCAACAATGCGCTGTAGTGACCAAATTATCATTGGATCGAGCTCTCTACACAGCGCAGAATCACGAGGATTGGCAGAGCTTTGTCCACCATGAAAATTGGAGTAGCAGTCACGATCTTCTGCAATGAGGAAATGAAGAACTGGAACTCATATCAAAATAAAGACCTTTAGTAAGAGAGCCAGTAATCATTTTAAAATCAAACGTTTTGTGAGTTCCATTTCTGTATCACGACAGAAGCAACGTTTTTCACTTACTGTGTAGGAGACTTTCAAATATTGTCAGGTTATTCGTAACCCATGAATGTTTCTCTATCATTTAAAAAAATCTAATAGCACAACTTAAAGAGCCAATATTTCTGAATCCTACCAAAATCTACTAAAGACAAACATTTTTTTTTCCATTAATTTGTATTTGGCTCCCGCCCTTAATGGTATTTTCGGCCACCGATTTTAAGGCGATGCACTACTAAGTAATGCAAAATCATGTGTTTTTGATTTGAGAATTAGATTTCAGACGCTTTAATTAAATACTGCGAACAGAAAATCTGTTTGCCTTCCAAAATAATTAAACATTTTTTTTACTATTTTTTTTATAAGCCCTGAAGAAAATAATTAATCAGGCCTATGAAAATTGCCTTACAGTTCGGAATCTCCTACTTAAGAACCCCTTTTCGGATATGGTTTTATTGCATAATGTGGAAAATTAATTTTTTTAGAAAATGATTGTAAAATATTTAAATATTTGTGCCCGAACTTTGGCAATGTAAAATAAAACACGCTTTTTGGCGACGTTTTTTTCTTGAATAATTCAAAACTCTGGTGTTAAATGGGATTTTAAACCTTACCGCCATCTACATAAGGAGTGTTATTGTTAGTGGCCTGATCCCGTATTTTACACACATCACTTTAATCGCGAGAACACAAAAACAAGAACACAAAAATATAAAACAAATAAAAAAAAAATTGATATGCAATGTGGAAAGGGGTAAAGAAATTTCGGAAAACTTGGTAGAGAAAAGGCCTAATTGATTAGAAAGATCAAGGAATATATAATAGTGCACCTGGTTTCAGTAGGTTCCCAGTTACTATTTTATCATGAGTAAAATATATCTCATTACACTCAGCTTCACAAAAGATGACATGGACCCTGAGAAGAACTATAGGGAATCCTAGGATGGAATTTATATACTCGTATATGAAGTGACCCGTGGAATATGATAAAATTTTAAAAAGGTTAGATGAGACTGGGGATGAGTTGTTTCACAGAATTTGAACAATTCATCAAATTTCAAAGTTAATATTCAAGTTCTTTGAAATTCTTATTAAATTTCTGTCATTCTTCAAGTATTGTGAAACTACCGGCCAATGATAGAATAATAACAGAACTTACAAAAATACAATCTACATCATCTTGTATTTTCTTACAACATTTTTGTTTGTTTTTTTTTTTATTTTTTTATTTATCGGCCATCACATTATAATTATTACATTAATTAATCGGTTATAGCGATGAATCCAATTACACGTGAGCACACCATTAATCTCAACATTCTTAGTATGACATAAGTTGGGTATAAGTTGTAATACATAAATATATTAAATTACAAGTAGGTACACAAAACAGAAGGGATCAAAATCAAATATTAGTAAATACATACTTATTTACAAACATATATAATTATATATGCATATTACATATGCATGCATGTGCACACACTATTTGCGTCTAATAACTAAAAATTAGTTCCACGTGGTGACTTTTCCTTAAAATGAACCTTTTTGTGTAATCACAACGAAGCATCTGACCGCTACTGAAGAGGAACTTGTAAAACAAACCTCTATCATTAACAACACAAATTTCCGATATTCCGTAGGCATGATCGGTTTCTCTGCGCCTAATTTTCCCAAAATCACTACCAACATGTCCAACATTGAACTTTGAGGTTTAATTTACCATTTGTCAGGAGTAAGCCACCAATCATTCTCGCATCGCCTCCCCAAATGGGAAGCATTTTCATTTGTCGATGTATCTCTGTCCGGAGACAGATAGTTGGGTAGTGAAAGGACCATGAAAGTTATTCTGATTTATGGAAAGATTTACCCCAAAAGTGTCTGGTGTCTGAAGCCTGAGGGCATGTGATTATGTAAAGAAAAAAAACATGAGTTTTCTCGAAAAACCTTCTTGACTCTTGACGTATAGATAATAATAGAAATCTAGAGTCTCACAGTCTTACAAAAAAATCACTCCGAAACGTTAAGCGGTGTTTCAGTTACACATTGTATTATAAAGACCGTTCTATTTGATTCAATTTGGTATTAATAAAAAAATCTGCAAATCTCTTATTTAAATCCGCAAACACAGCATTTTGCATCCACGCATGCGCAATAGTCATTATTATTTACCGCACGCCGAGTGCCTCGCGCAGTATTAGGCGACAGAAATTTATGTCTTGTAATTTCTACATAAATCGTTTTTTGTTGATACATGGTCAATTATCCATACTAATATTATAAATGCGAAACTGCTCGAGTTCGTTTATGACCTTTTCACGCATAACACAATATAAAGACTTTAATAATTCTTTCACCAATATAAAGCTAAATTATATGCGCAGACTACAGGTTGTATATGATGGTAAGCTCTGGCGTTATGAAATTATAAATGTTAATTTATTATATTTGTTATACGTTTTCTGTCGCTAACAAAAGCGAGTTTTTGCTAACGTCAGAAAAAAATCTTTTCTATGGAAACAATGTTGATATATTTTTGGGCTCTATGCTGGTAGGCACTCAGTCTACTGGTCAGCTACTACTGCAGAAAATTTAAATATTAGAATTCGTTTTTTTTGGACAAGCTTGAAATAAATGTCAGATTTGAGTTCCTGTATTAAAAATATAATTCGTAACGATTATAAAGACCGAATGATAAATAGAGTATTTTTTTATTATATTAACGAACTTCCAAATATTTAAATAAAAATAAACATCCGAAATGTTTGTAAGCGCATAAATTCCGAACGAATGAACAAAATTGGATAAGTAATTCTTTTTTTCTTTGAGCTATAGCATTATGAAATTTAGGTAGTAGGCGAGATGTTTGAAAACTGAATGTAAGGGAATGAATATATGGAATGCGGGAGGGGATGGGGGTGGGGTGGGGTGGGAAATAATCGATAAGTGCAAGCGCTACAGTAATTTTCCGTAATACCATGCGAGCGAAGCCGCGGGGAAAAGCTATTATTATTATATTTGTATAATTAAATATGTGCCATACTTAATGTGAGAGTTGGAACGTTCGTAAACACCCGACGACTTATCCATTCTTAAAAGGAATATAAACGCTAGAAATATTTCGATTCTCATGCCTTCAAAATTTAAAATCGAGCGTCTTATTTACGAGGCAGTAAGCGAAAAAGTGGTTTTTATTTATTTTGTGCACAATTTTATAAGAATGTAAAAAAGTTAGAACGTGCAAAACCTCAAAAATAGTCTTAGCCATAAAGGGGTATTTAAAAAAATTTGTTTCTTGTATTACTTCATAGTTAAGTCATGAAAAAACATTTTTGAAATATACAAATTTTGTGGATGGTTAAGTCGGGGCCAAAAATGGTTGTGGCTCTGCCGCATTTTTGTGGTTATGTTTGAGGTATTGTTTGTGGAAACAGTCGCAGGAGTCCGACCTTATTGGTTAAACTACAAATCAGTGTACAGGTGCCAAAATAGATATATATATATATTGCATAGGTACTTCTGTACTTTTCCTAGATTATACGTCATTTCCTTTGTTGTTCAATACAATATAATTAATTATTGTTAATCCAAATATTGTTGATGTAAGTTTTGGGCATCTTGCTTGTTTTATATACTTAAATCTATATATGAGATAAAAATCAAAATGTGATTGTTTTAGGGTTTGTATGTGAGATGCCTAAGCGTTGCTAAACCTTTCATCCGATTGCGATGAAACTTCGGGGATTTGATGTGTGCATGACCGCGATGATTTCTGTATACAATAGTGAGTTTTGACATCATGAAATTATGCATTGCTAACCGTTCATCCGATTGTGTTTAAACTTTGGGAATTTGTGGTGTACATGCCCGCGATGGTTTCTATACATGACAGTGAGTTCTGGCATTATGAAATTATGCGTTGCTAACCGTTCAGCCGATTGCGATGAAACTTTGGGGATTTGATGTGTGCGTGCCCATGATGGTTTCTATATACAATACTGAGTTCTGGCATCATGAAATTATGCGTTGCTAACCGTTCATCCGATTGCGATGAAAATTTGGGAATTTAATATGTGCATGCCCGCGATGATTTCTATACACAATAGTGAGTTTTGACATCATGAAATTATGCGTTGCTAACCGTTCATCCGATTGCGGTGAAACTTTGGGGATTTGATGTGCGCATGCTCGCGTTGATTTTTATATACAATAGTGAGTTTTGGCATCATGAAATTATGCATTGCTAACCGTTCATTCTTTGTGATGAAAATTTGGGGATTTGATATGTGCGTGCCCGCGATAGTTTCTATATACAATAGTGAGTTTCGGAATCATGAAATTATGCGTTGCTAACCGTTCATCCGATTGCGATTAAAATTTGGGAATTTAATATGTGCATGCCCGCGATGATTTCTATACACAATAGTGAGTTTTGACGTCATGAAATTATGCGTTGCTAACCGTTCATCCGGTTGCGATGAAACTTTGGGGATTTGATATGTACATGCCCGCAATGGTTTCTAAATATAAAAGTGAGTTCTGGCATCATGAGATTATGCGTTGCTAACCGTTCATCCGATTGCGATGAAACTTTGGGGATGAATGAATGATTGAGTGAGCGAATGAATCAGTGGTAAAAGCTAGTCTGAAATAAAATAACAATAACAATAAACAGCAGTTTTACGACGGTTATTATTTTGAAATCGTTCACCGGGCACCTAAAGATCGTGAACGGAATTATTTGCGGAAACCACTCATCAATATTTAATTCAGATATAAATTTGGTCCAACGCTCCATTTCCTCCAACAATTTATTAATTCCCATTTCGTTTTCCGCCACTTCCTCCTCAATTTTCTTTAAGTACCAGCTCCAAATTTACCGTGGTAATTATTGTGGGGAAAGGCAGGTTTGAAATGATTAATTATTCTACCCTCCATCTAGGTTACTCTCCCCAATCTGCATATCTACAATAGTGGTGATTGGTTTTGGGTGCCAACAAGTCGGATTCCAAATAGTATACAGCGGGTACTGTGATTGTCTGTAAATACTATTCGATAGTTATTAGTTGTCTTAAATCGACCCCTTTCTAATTTACGGAAACGGTTTTCAATTGAGAACTATTATTGAAGTTAAGATGAAGATATTAATGATTATTAATGCTTATGAATGTAATTCAGTTTAAATTAATGGGATGCTATGAAAAGGAATTTCCTACTTCGGTCAAAGTCAAAGAGGGCACGTCTTGTCGGGCCTATCTTAAGATGAAGTTATACGTGAAATCCTCTTTAGATACTATTTAGATGAATCTTTACGACGAATCGGTTTACATTATGAACATAAAAAAAAATGCTACGGATAAATTGAAGCTTTTACTAGCTTTTCTTTGTATTAGATTCACAATAAAATTATTATTTACATTAAAAAAAATTAAAGGCGTAAACCACAAAAAAAAATGTTTTTTCATGATTTAACTATGAAGTAATACAAGAATTTTTTTAAATACACCTTTATGGCTAAGACTATTTTTGAGGTTTTGTTTGTTCTAACTTTTTTTCATTCTTATAAAATTACTAGCTTTTCCCCGCGGCTTCGCTCGCATGGTATTACGGGAAATTATTGTAGCGCTTGCACTTATCAATTATCTCCCCCCCACCCCATCCCCATCCCCTCCCGCATTCCATATATTCGTTCCCTTACATTCAGTTTTCAAACATCTCGCCTACAACATTTCGGATGTTTATTTTTATTTAAATTTAATAAAAAATATTTTAATATAATAAAAAAATACTCTATTTATCATTCAGTCTTTGTAATCGTTACGAATTATATTTTTAATATAGGAACTCCATTTGACATTTATTCCAAGCTTGTCCAAAAAAAAAACGAATTCTAATATTTGAATTTTCTGCAGTAGTAGCTGACCAATAGACTGAGTACCTACCAGCATAGAGCCCAAAAATATATCAACATTGTTTCCATGGAAAAGATTTTTTTCTGACGTTAGCAAAAACTCGCTTTTGTTAGCGACAGAAAACGTATAACAAATATAATATATTAATATTTATAATTTCATAACGCCAGAGCTTACCATCACATACAACCTGTAGTCTGCCCATATAATTTAGCTTTATATTGGTGAAAGAATTATTAAAGTCTTTATATTGTGTTATGCGTGAAAAGGTCATAAACAAACTCGAGCAGTTTCGCATTTATAATATTAGTATGGATGCACAAAATAAATAAAAAACACTTTTTCGCTTACTTGCTTCGAGCAAATAAGATGCTCGATTGTTATTTTGGAAGGCTTGAGAATCGAAATATTTCTAGCGTTTATATTCCTCTTAAGAAACGGATTGCAATATTTTTTAAAGTGAAAACATTTTTAGCACCGTTGTGAAATGAAACTCGATGAAATGAAAACGAGCGAAACTAAAAAGAGGTAAACACATATATCTAAAGGATTTAGCCTGCGAGAGAATAAGGTAGACTAATCGGCGTCCTCTTTGTGCGGTGCTTCGTATAATAAAACGTAAAATAATTTTTAACTTGGTTTCAAAATTAAAATAAATAAACTCTACAATTATCCTACTCCTGATACTCTGCAAACGTCTCATTCTCTCGAAGTTTAGTTTTCTGAAGGTCTCACTTCTACCGCGTGTGAACTGCACACATGTTTTTTTTTCCGGGAAGACAAACATTCCGGGGTTACGAATAATCTAACAATTGAAAATCTC
Source organism: Glyphotaelius pellucidus (assembly GCA_936435175.1). Lineage (NCBI taxonomy): Eukaryota > Metazoa > Arthropoda > Insecta > Trichoptera > Limnephilidae > Glyphotaelius > Glyphotaelius pellucidus. The sequence goes on along the minus strand of OW386543.1, from coordinate 7,808,078 downwards.
CTAATACCACCATACTGTGGTGATGGAAGACTTAGCCAGCCAAGGAATTGGACACACGATGACTGGGTGAGACCCAAACGCGACGCCAACTCAGCCACTGACCGGTCGCAGACATCGAGTGGGAATGCTGTTCTTGATCTACCGGTATTTCAATGGAAGATGCTGCGAGGAACTGCGGCACCGGCGCAAAATCACACGCCAAACGCGCACCCAGCATTTGTGCACAGTTGACATTTGTCACAGGAGAACGGGTCGTTTATCGATTCGATACGATTTATGATTTCGAATACGACTCGTACTTGACTTCAACAGCTCGGCTGTGGAACAATTTACCGGCTTCTGTGTTTCCTCACGCCTACAACATGGGGCTCTTCAAGACCCAGGTTAACTTCCTCCTTTCCATAAAATTAATACATCATCGAAATGGAAAAAAATAGAAATGACACAAAGAATTCTACGTACTCACAATCTACAAGTTATGAACTAGGAAGACAATGTTGAGTCGCAGCCTGAACAATTTATCTATTTCAATTAAATTTATTGTCCATACATCTCTAATTGCACGTGGTTTTAGATATGTATGGTGCTTTAGTGTCGTAAATAAACAAACACAGTCTGCTAGGCGTCTCCCGGACAGTATTAAATATTCGACATAAAATTTTTGAAGGTGATAAATATAAGCAATAATATGCTTTATCAAATACTGAAAAATTTGCGCAAACAATATATGAATTATTTCGCTATCTTGGTGGGTGACTACTACTTATGAGTCACCGTAGCAACATTCAGACGTTTTTTAGTTGCAAATATTTGTATAAAATATATAAAACTAGCTGGTTCCCGGCATGCGTTGCAATGCCATTTTGAAAGAAGTAAATTGTTTCTCCCTGCACGTCCTTTCTTCCGCGTCCCCTTCCCCTCCCGCGTTCCCCTTCCACCTTCACCGCCTTCTCTCTATCCTCTTCCGCTTCCCCGTTCCGCCAACCGTTCACGCGTTCCATATATTCAGTCCCAGTACATTCAGCTTTCAAACAGCTCGCGTGCCACCTATTACAATTTTTTTAATTGAAATTTTCATTTTTCATATATTAAAAATATTCATTTTTGTTTATTATAAGAACAATCAAATATTATATCAATCAAATTTGGTACCTAACATAGGTACCCATTTAAAATATCTGCAATTCTTGATGCGATTCAAATTATTATGTAAGTACTACATTCATTAATTTAAAGTGATTTGAAAATTGAATTTTAATTTTAGAATAATTAAACAAATAAGAATATAAATAACAACCACTCTGTAAATTGCCATCTCAACACAGGCGTTTCAAACCTAGTGAGATGTGCAATACGTCGTCCTGTAACCAAATGTTATATTGAAATAATTTAATAAAAATAAAAAAAGAACTAAAAAAATACTAGTCTTAGAAACTTTAAAACGCGAACACTCCCTTTTTGGGCTCCTAAAAATAATATCAAAATACGTGTTTTGCTCCGTAACTACAAAGTTTACTTACTTTTATTTTAAATTCCTCTATTCTCATGTGTTCATAGGGTAAAATGAACAGACTTTTTCAGTTTAGTAGCATTATTAGTTGATAGTTGGTGTGTTCACCTTTCGAAGGGCAACGAGGCGAGGGTTCCACGTGATGCTACGGCCGTATTAAACCATAAGATAAGGTTATCTGCCCTATTCTGATGCGGCGTTTATTAGCACTATGAAAGAAATATAATATTACCGTAATATATTACATTCTATTGTTTAATATCGTAAAATGTATCTTGCATGCAACTTTACGCATTGATTTTTGTTCAGTGGGTTTCCAATTTCCAATGGTTTCTCTGTTTTTTATTTTGTATATTTGTTACATTTTTGAGTATTATTTCACCCGCCACTAGGGAAGTTCCTGTATTAGGCGGGTGAAATATTTGGTATGTTTTTTTTTAGGTAACGTTGTTTGACTTTACGCCGAATTTTTCTCTCTTTTTGAATATGAAATGCGTAAAATTTCACCACGAATTATCAGAATCTCGTTTGAGGGTTGGTAAAAGGTTTCGGGTGGTTTGTGACCTTCCTCTTCCAGACGGGAGACGGGAGGCGCGAGATACTGAAGATAAAATATACTAAAGATAGAATATACTGAAGATGAAGAAACTGAAGATAGACGATACTGAAGATAGAAGATAGTAAAGATAGAATATACTAAAGATAGAAGATACTGAAGATAGAAGATACTGAAGATACAAGATACTAAAAATAGAAGATACTGAAGATAGAAGATACTGAAGATAGAAGATACTAAAGATAGAAGATATTAAAGATAGAAGATACTGAAGATAGAATATACCGAAGATGGAAGAAACTGAAGATAGAATAATAAAATTTTACGTCGCTTTATTCATTTAAAATTCTCTTCACTGCTTTAGTTAGAAGTAATTTAGAATACAATTCCACTATTTGGTCCCCTTACTATAAAACACATCAAATAAAAATGGAGAGTGTTCAACATAAATTTTTAAGATTCATTAATTTCAACTCTCTATACCCGTTGAATAAATTAATTATGATAACTTAATTTAACTGACTTATCGTGTAGAAGAACCAAGAGCAATCTGGTACCTTTATTCAAATTAGTTAATGGATCACTTGACGCACCTGACTAATAACAACATTCAGAGTACCAAATCGTGTCACGAGACTTCCAGAACTGTTCTATGTTTATTCGTCGAAAACTAACTGTTTCATTAACTCCCCAATCAAAATACAGGCTTGGAAATAAATTCAGTTCCGTTGATATTTATATCAAAAATTTCTAAAATTCTGATATAAATTTTATTATTATTCTAATATTTTTATTTCTTTCTAATTCTGCTTCCTTTCTATTAGTATAAAAGAAGAGAAATAATAATACGAAAAATTGTTATTTTATTGTTTATATTTCTATTACTAACTACGTTTTGATGTAAATGCCCCAAAGACGTAAATAAACAAAAAAATAAGTATGTATATATACCGATAAAAGAATAGACCAAATGGAACCTTCATCTACCATCATCGGTTTAAAAAATATTTTTTTAGGGCATTTATGATAAAATTATAAAAGTGTAATTGAAAACATTTTTGACTTACCGTGATACATACTTATAAATGTTTACGCATTACAGCATGCACTGCTAGCACAAACGAGCTAGGTGAAAAATGATTGTTTTTGTAACGGCCGTATAAATTTAATTGTTGGAAACCCGTTACGGAAATAGGATTACGCCACTGACTTTACGAGTTTTTATTATCGGTGTACTGAAAATATTTGAATGGCAAAAATTTTTCGCGTGAAAATAATGGAAACATTTGAAACGTGGAAATGAATTAGTCCCCGCGGCTGAATACCAAACAAACCGCACGAAAAGACTCCTGTTTTTGTTACATTTTATTCTCTGTTTGAAAATCCCGATCCTTTCAAAAGGTTTTCATCCGAAATTCTAGCGCTATCGGTTATACACAACCTCGTAATATAACAATACTTTTCACGATAAAAATAACCATCACTAGGAATTTTTCTTAACCACATTTAAAATGGTTAAAAGATGGAATATAATGGTTGAAAGAAGGATAAAAAAATCGGGTGTACTTTTGCAGAGCACGTGCTTGTAGCTCTTTGCGCGGTGTAGTTTTACCCACTCTTGCCTACTTTAGTTTTCTAAAGGTTTCACTACTATCACGTGTGAATTGCACACTCTGATTTTTTTGTTCACATCACAAAAGCGCACCCGTCAGTGAAGTGTAGAGTAAAGAAGAACTATAAACGAATTATGTCATCAGCGGTTAAAGCCTCGATTACATTGAGCGAGTTTACAAGTTACTAGCCGGCGAATTCACTCTCTGCTAGTTAACATCTTCAGCATAAAATTTGCTAGTTGGCTAGTTATATGATTTCACTGAGCGAGTTCACTAACAGATAGTAAATTCGCCGGATAAGACTCGCTCAATGTAATCGACGCTTAAGGCGGCGCTTCCCGGATCAAAAAGAAGAAGATGAGAGATATGTAATTACGAATGTTGGACAGAGCGCGCTAAAATTAAAAGTGATAAAAATTAAGCAAAAATTGCGAAAATGCTTAATAAAACATGACTCGTTTAAAATAGAGCAAAAATCTCGTGGAAGGTATCTTAAGTATCATTTAAATAAACATTGTGAATTTTTTCACTAATATAACTTGTAAAATAATAGAAATAGACTTGTTTTTAATAATTTTCGGAGCATGCTTTGCGATTTTTTTCTATCAAGGGAATTTCAAATAATTTGCGTTTCGGCTTGGAACATATGATATTATCTTCAAAAATAACATATTTTTTTAAGAGCTTAAAAATTTCAAATGTTTAAGGGAGATATGTAGGAAATCGGTCGAAATTCGGATAGCGGCGGCTTAAGGTAGAGACTGTAGGAAGAGATTTATTAAAGCGGGTCTTGAAGAGGCCCGGATTACACGAAAGAGGAAAAACATATATTTAATGCGGACCACACAGTCAACAGCTCAGTACCAAATTAAAAAAAGTTCCAAAGTTTTTTTCCATAAATTTCCCATTATAAACATCAAATGAAATCGAGATAAATTATACTCTAAATTCAATTAACATCTCCTTGACGCAAAACGCTCTCTGCTGATCTAATTAAATCTTCTTTCCTTCCACCCTGATTCCTGAATCACGACCTAAACTTTTCGGACCTGAGATTTAAGATTCTAAGTGATCGGAGATAATGCAATGGAAATCTGCCGACTAGTGGATCGAAAAATGAGGCGCTTTTATCAGAAAGTGTGCGGATTTCATTGAATTCCGATAAAAACCCCCATCTCTACACCCGCCTCTCCCATCATCCCTAATAACCTAATCCAACCCTAGATATTCGCCAGCCATATTGTCGGTAAATAAATTCGTATAATCGTCGGTTTATCGCTGAATGTTTTTATGAAGTTAGAATTTTTTGGGTATCAAACCTACCCACTCATAGAATCCATACTAATATTATAAATGCGAAACAGCGTGTGTTGTTTGTTAACTTTCACGCACACACCAATAAACCGATTTTAAAAATTCTTTCACCAATAGAAAGCTACATTATATGCGAGTAATATAGGCTATATATAATGGTAAGTTTTGGCGTTATGAAATTATATATATTAATATAATATATTTATTATACGTTTTCTGTCCTTACCAGCCGGCAAGCTTAAAAGCGGTTGAATCGGCGAGTGAAATTCTCATGATGACACACAAAACTGTCTACTCGCTCAGAGGCGGCAGTAGCAGCTAAAATAACGACTCCCACGCCAACCAATTCTGTCGACATTTTGCAGGAAACTTGAGTTCGCAGCTAGCGCCACAAGCTAGCCAGTAGCAAGTATAACGCCTCCTGTGCGAACTAATTCTGACAGTTACGAAATCAGCTGAAGCTGGGCTGCCATCTTGAGGCAAACGCTAGCGACTAGTGAGCAAAGTTGTCCACAATCTGCTAGTTAGCTAGTAATGACGGCCTCCGTGGTCCCGAGGTAAGACTCTCGACTCACAATCCGAAGGTCGCGGGTTCGAACCCGGCGTGCGCAAATAAATTTTATTTGATTAATTTGTGTTATTTCACAATTTATTCATTTAAAATAATATATAGTATATTTGCGACACGTTCCAGAGTGGAAGATACTGTCAGTATCGCCCTGGTGTAAGACCACCATTCAGAATTGAAACGTTGCTTGAAATGGCTTTAGCCGTGTTTAGTGACCAGATCTGAATAGCCAGGTACTTCCCCACCTTCCCCTTCCCTATTTCCTTCCCCTCCCCACTATCTTCAGCCCCACAACATACCCCGATTGGGGATGCCATGGTCTCACTGGCTCCAGACGGGAGCAGTTGGGACTCTTGTGCGGTATTAACTGTAAAAAAAAAAATACGATTACACTGAGCAAGTTTACTAACAGATAGTGAATTTCCCAGCTAGTAGCTTGTAAACTCGCTCAATGGCATCAAGGCTTAAGAGTGATAAAAAAAATATAAAAAATTGTTTAAATAGGTTACGTTAGGTTAGGGTTATGGGCTATTTGAAAATTATTTTTTTTACAGCTTTTAGTGACTTTTCAAAAAGGTGTTGAGTTGACTTTATTCTCAGTTGGCACTGAACCCAATAAAAGATACCAACACCTGATTCCTAAATTGCTGCATATCCAAGAAATGCTGCATCCGCGCTCCTTCGCAACTAAACTTTAGAAACAGTGGTGGCAAAAAGTGAGAAGTTTCTGTAGCAATCTTCTGAAACTCCAATTAGGACGACCCGCTCTTTACCGCCGTCCAATTACCCAGACATTTTGTTTAATTTATATGTTGCGCATAGCGGCAGCGGTGTCTGTTCAAATTCAGTCTTGAATAAATATCGCCCCACTCGCGCCTCTAGAAGAGTTCAAAGAACATGTTCGAAAACCACACAACATCGCAACAGTTCTTATAACTAAAGGTTAAACACAAAACAATGTCCTGATTAAGTGGAATGTTTGCACGGACCTTTTCAGCCCGTTTCCTACAATCTTAAATTTGGATTTGAGATCAAAATACCGAACCAAACTGAAAAATTATTTTTGTAATCAAAAGATTTATAAAATATCTAGTACGGATGTGAACTACTTTTTTAAATTTTTGCTTTAAATAAGGAACTCCAGTGAAAAATAATATGGCTTTAAAAAATATGTTCATATAGACCAATAAACACTGATTCTGAATTTTTTTATTTCTTTTATATATTTAATAATATTATTATTCAATTTATAAAAACAGTTTATTTATAAACAAGTTCTGCTAGGTAATTATTTTTACACGTGACAGCTGTTTCGCCTTCTGAAGGCATTATCAAACTGTTTGATAATGCCTTCAGAAGGCGAAACAGCTGTCACGTGTAAAAATAATTACCTAGCAGAACTTGTTTATAAATAAACTGTTTTTATAAATTGAATAATAATATTATTAAATATATAAAAGAAATAAAAAAATTAAAATGGAGTTCTACAAATTAAACTTGATAACAATAAATAAACTGATTCTGAATATATAAGTTTTATTAAATAATGTTAAACGTAGAGTTTTTAAAAAAATATTAAAAAGTCCATTTTAAAACGTGTCATTAAAACACCCTGTCAAGTTGGTATTGCTGGATTTTGGCGGCGTGACGTCACCGCGCCGCGTCACCTGGGTCAAAGGTGTATAGACGCAAGCCGTTCGACATTCCGTGTTATTGGTATAAACCTCTATAAAGAGATTTGGACATATAATAGTTTTTGTTTTTATTGAAACATTATTTAGGCCTAAATAATTCAGTATCGAAAATAAAGTATCTCTATTAGTTTATCTATATTATTTAAAATATTCAAAAACTCTAACCGTATAAAAAACGACCATAATGCCCAGTAAAACACTCCAATGCTGAAATTCAAAATGGCGGGAGTCGAACAGCTGATTCCAGTTCCATACAAAATTCATACTTCGGTTGATCATGATGACGTCACACTAGATTCGGTGGTTTTCGGGGGATCTTGAAAATTTAAAACTTTGAAATTTATTTTAACTATTAAAATTAACTATACAAATAAAAATAAATATGCAGTTATTTAAGTTAGAAGGTCATTATTCATAAAAAAAATTTAAAAAATTGGACTGGAGTTCTCTATTATAAGATATAGGCCATTAAAGATTTCAGTGTGGTATGATTTTAGTGGCAACTTGGGCAATTATTTGTGAGTAAATGAAAAACATTAAAAAAATAATTTTGATAGGTCAAAGAAGTAAGATAAGTTAAAAAAGTCTATTATTAATTGCGACCTTGCTCCCTCAGTTATCCCTCCCACTGCGGTGCGAGGCAGTGTTCCGAGAGTGTCCTGCTGGAGAGGTCAATACGTCTCCCACAACCAGTCTCTCCCGATCTGGCCTGCCACGCACTCAAAAAACACTAATTTTTATTTATGTAGATTATATATGGGTAGCGCTCGTATTAGTGCATTTATTTGGTTTATGTATCTCTTTACTTGGGTTTTAAATGTTTTTATGGTGTTGAAATTTTTGAAGGAGAGTGGGATTTTGTTGACGTAATAAAATAGTTGCTTGTTGGATAGTTTACTAGTTTAATAAATGATCAAGATGAAATATCGTCGGAAAAAGAAGGATCTACCGATGAAAAATAGTTCGTGACCAGTGGCGTAACTATACCGTCTGAGGCCCGTGGCAAATTCATTGGATGGGGCCCCCCCAATAAAAATCGTCACGTTGTAATTGAATTTTAATCAGCAAGTTCTCTTAATACACGAAGCCTTTTCTATGTCTCTGAAGGTGGACTGAAAACTGAGGAATTCTCTCGTCTTTAATATATATCTATCAACCAATTCTAGGGATTTTTTAAGAGATCAGTGTCAATTAAATTTAGCAAAGTGGTAGGTTGCAAAACATTGAAATTGGAAACAATTTCATTCATCGGAAGGAAACGCGATTTCAGTTGATTTAATGATATCCAATACTCAATAAAATATGTTCACTTTAAACAAAACTTTCCGCATCTTGGAGACCCTCATTTTCGCAAAGTTCGTCAAAATGGCGTTTCACCTTCCTCTGACGAGTTTTATAAAATTTAGGGTTGATGGACCATTTTTCTTCGATACTATTTACTTCCTTTTTTAAATTTTCAAATTCATGTCGATACTTTTCCGATTCTTTCAGTCAAATTTTCAAACGTTTTAGGGCATTTGAAAGATCGGTGGCTTTAGACTGAAATGCTTAGAGGCTGCATCGATAGTTTGTGGAATTTCGCAATGGAAAACCAATAATATAATAACATTGTAGTTCTCGATCTTCTTCTTGAGTGAAAAAATTTAATTTCTTTCATCCGATTTGCAATTTAAGAGAATTGTTTTCGTTAGCGCTTTTTGGACTTCAAAAAACCGAACATTTAAAACAAAAATAGCATCATAACGTCCTGCCCATCTAGTTGGGTTCAATGTTTTTAATTTTTTTTTTTTTACATCACTTCCACACAGGAGGCCCTGAGGAAAATAATTTCCAGGGCCTATGTCATCTTTGAGGATGCTGTGTGGAGGGTTTTTTTTAGGAAAGGAAGGGAAGGAGTGTTCTGGGAAGGAAAAGGGTTGAAGGGGTGGGTAGGAATCTGGGGTTCAGTGTGTCCTGGTCATCCGCCTCCAAGACCTAGACAAACCTCACCCCATGAACTCGGGCACCCCTGCTAAATCACCAAACGTAGCGAACCACTTGGGGTGACCTATGGCAGAGGTGTTGGTTATCCAATAAAGGTTCCCGGGGCGGCGGTACCCATTCCCGCCTCCCAAATAAAAAAATTTAAATGCCAAATTTTAAAGCTTTCGAAGTTGAAGGCTCCCTTTCTTTCTCAGATATAAAACTTGATAAGATGTTCCATCTTTTGATACTATGCCCAAAAAAAATAAAAAAATTGTTGAACTGTTTCTAAAAATGTTGCACATCAATAACCTCTCTTACTGCATCATTAAGAACTAGATTTAAGTTATGAGCAGCACAGTGAACATATACCGCATTTGGCTCGATATCTTTTATTATTTTTGAATTCCACCAGAAGTGCCTTTCACTATGTTAGCATCATCATGTCCTTATCCTCGACACCGCGACAAAAATTAAGCAACCAATGGATGCGTTCTAAAATTGATCGAATTGAATGCGTTTAAATCTTAATAATTTATTTGATTTTGTATATTATGGTCTTTAGTTGTGTCCAACTTTAATTGATTTTATATACTTATATAAAATGTATAATTCTTAAAAAAAAATTGTTAAGAATGTTAGGTTTTGTCTGAGCTCCGCTGGGCCCATGGCATTTCGCAGGCTTGCCACCCTATAGTTACGCCACTGTTCGTAAAACACGAAAAATATAAGTGCGCAATGTACCTTTTCGTCACAAGGCAGAAAAGCAAGAAGGCCCACGCTTATTACGTCCAGTCAAATCAACTTAATTTAATTCACTCGAGACGTCAAAACTATTCTATCTTCGCAACCCCAAAATCAACTTCCTTCCTTCCAAATGACGGAGTCTGTCCCTCCCCTTATCCCTAACCCCTAACCCGGTTCCCACCCCTGGGGAACCTGACGCACATAGCAAACCAACCCACGTTTCCCCAGACAGACGCGTTCAGGGTCTGCTCATTCATTCATTGTATTTACAGATTTACAGACCGGCTACGCTACACTATGGCCCGGTATATCAGTTGGCCCGTATCCTCGCTACATACGACGTTCCTCACTCAAATTAGAGCGGTTTAAATCAGTCGATCAATAATTGATAACCCGCTCAGCAGTTCCTATTTTAGACACCGAGGCGTTATCAGTGACACATGTCAAATTTGACCTTTACGTAAATAATTGGATATTTTCATCTCACCGAAATTTACGTAAATTGCCAAATTTTATCAGTACGAATTCTTATATTCACCGAGCAATAAGGAATATCCATGATATTAATTGATAATCAATCTAAAATAGTTCGTTAAGGTATTATACGAGGAATTTTAACAATATCAATGTGAGTGAAGTCTGAATAATTTCATGAATAATGCACTGATTCCACCAAGACAGCAAGCACTGATGGTCGCCGCGGCTGTGGCATTTCAGTTGCATTGTTGACAGGTTGCCATGGTAGCGGCTCACGAACTGCCAAGTTTTGACATGTCAGAACAGAAAATATCGATTTTGTTCAGGAGATTGATTGCAATTGCGTTGTGAACTGGTTTCTTTTCAGTTTCTTCATGAACGGAGGCCCTAACAATTAGTAATCCCGTGTAAATCCCTCGGTCGTTGACATTTTGAAAGATCGCGATGACAGAAGTTGGGTTTTGCAAATAAGAAAGAAACACGTTCCTTTATTAAAATCATACACAATACGTGTAATATTGATGATATCTATGCTTACGACCTGTAAACGGATTATGGGCTAGGTTACGAACCATAAAACCGAGCTTAAAAGCAATAGATATGCCGGGTCTTAGACCAGCGCAGCTACGCTATGCTATACGGCCATGGTTGTGTAACGTCATGTCTGTATTTGCTATGGTTATGCTATTTCCTGTGGCTACTGGCCCCGCAGATAAGGTAGGTACTTTTTCCTGTCAGATTTGAAAAATACTCAGATTTATTTACACTACAGAGGCAATGCGAACGGGAAAACGCTCTTTACGCATATGCAGACTCACAACTACACGATAATGGCGCCGGACAAACCGACATACCACGCAGTGCACGCACAGTACCCCAGCACTCTGGACATCGTACTCGAGAAAAACGTCAAGACGATCTCGCCACTGCGCACGCTGGATGAACTGTCATCGGACCATCTGCCCGTGAGCTTCAGTATTGGAGGAACGACTTCAAGGAGCCCCAGAAAACAGCGAAACTACAAGGACGCAGACTGGGAAGGATTCAAGAAAGAGATTAACGAACGAATTCACCTAACATCGGGAACTCTGCGCTCTACAGATGAAATCGACGAGGCCGCAAGCACTCTCACGGAAATCATACAACATGCACAAGACACACACATACCTCTCAAAGAAGTACACACACACACGATCAAGCTTCCCGAGCATGTCTTATCGCTCATCAAGGAGAAAAATCGCTTGCGACGCATCTACCATCGTACGCGCGACGGCTACTTCAAAACGGCCTACAACACTCTACAGCGGGAAATCAAGCAGGAAATAACGGACCTCAGACGCCAACTTTGGACGAAGAAAGTTACATCCCTCACGCCAAAGGATAACAGCCTATGGAAAATGGCAAGAGCTCTGAAACATCAAGACCACACGATTCCCCCGCTAGAGAAGCTAGACGGCTCAGGATTGGCGCTGTCACTAGAAGAGAAGGCAAACGCGCTCGCCGACGGATTCGAGAGAGCCTACGCAGCCACGGACGGCCTATCCGATCCGGAAACGGATCGACTAGTAGATGAATCTCTACGACATCTCGAACAAGCGGAGCAGACGAACGTCGAAGACATCCATTTCAGCACACCGAGCGAAGTTGCCGTCATTATTAAGCGATTGAAGACCAACAAGGCGCCGGGAAGCGATCAAATACACAACATTCTACTCAAACATCTACCTCAGAAAGCCATCATCTACATCACAAAACTGTTCAATGCCTGTCTCATCACCGGACATTTCCCACAGATCTGGAAGACGGCGACCGTGCTGCCCTTCTCGAAGCCAAACAAGGACAAGAGGCAGCCGACAAGCTACCGGCCGATCAGTCTACTATCCACGCTGAGCAAAGTATTTGAACAGGTTATACTCAACAGGCTGCTTCCACACCACGAAGAAAACAACACTTTGCCAGACGAGCAGTTCGGATTCAGAAAGAGGCATTCCACCACCCACCAACTCACCCGAGTAGCGGAATTCATCACCAGAAGATTTAACGAACATCGCTACATCGCCGCTGCACTGCTAGACTTGGAGAAGGCATTTGACACCGTTTGGATCAGAGGGCTACTGCACAAGCTGCACAGAACTAACACGCCCATATACCTAACGAGAGTGATACAAGAATACCTCAAGAACAGATCCTTCCGAGTCTTCATCAGGAACGCGCTGTCGTCACTACGTGAGATTCCAAAAGGCGTGCCACAAGGAAGTCTACTGGGACCTCATCTCTTCAACATCTTTACACATGACATCCCCCGAGACGAGAGATGCAACCTGTCTATCTATGCAGACGACGTCAAGCTGTACGTTTCCTCGCTGAAAGCCGAGATGGCGGCCATATACCTACAGAGAGCGCTCGACGCTCTCGTAGAGTTCTACAAGATGTGGCGCCTCAAACTGAACGAGGCCAAAACCGAAGTCATCATGTACACGAGGAAACGCGTCAGAAGGACACCAGACGTCAACATCGAAATGGGCGGACACGTCTTAGAATGGAAGGATGAAGTCGTTTACCTGGGCCTGACTATGGACTCACGACTCAACTGGAAATCTCACCTAGCCAAGATGCACGCAAGAGCCAGAATGGCACTCGGCATGATGAAGCCCATCTTCAATAGAAAAAGTCCGCTACTTCCCAGAACCAAACTCCTGACTTACTATTCGCTCATTCGACCGGTGCTGACATATGCTATTCCCGTGTGGAGTAGCATCTCACAATCTGACTTTACAAAACTACAGACACTACAGAATCTCTGCATTAAAATCACATACAACACTAGAATCAGAACAAATTTGAAAAGACTACATGCGAGAGAAGACATTCCGACCTTATTTGAATACACTCACAGACTGACAGACCGATTTTACAAATCTTTAAGACACAGTAAAAATAAACTCATACAGGAAATCGGTCAATACAATTCTCCCAGCGACTTCACATTCAAATACGTACACAGACTACCCAAACACATTCTGATGGACCTTGACCACATCTGGCATGAACCAGATTCAGACGCCGACGAGTGAGCGAGCAGTAGGTATTCCCAAACTCCAGACCCCTCCCCCGTAACTTATGTTTATATATCTATGTATATATTTATATAATATTGTATAGTATGTATGTATATGTATGTTTATCCCCTATAGTCCCATAAAGTATATATCTACATAAAAACAGACATACACCCCACACACACACAATGCAGGATATCGTACACCGATATCACTGAAGGCCGACCGGGTTCATGTTGACCGCCGGCCGAATCTTCCTGGATGAGGTTTTTCATGGTTTCCTCATTCCCGAAGGCAAATGCGGAAGAACTCCAAATAAAAGGACATGACCGCCTCCTTCCCACTCCCAACATAACACAAACACACACATATGTATTTATGCTTTCCAGTTTGCTGACGATCAAGAGTAAATGATGACCAAAAAAGATGCAATTTTAGTAGGGTTTTTAGGTAACAATTTTTCCCTACCGATTAAATTCAGGACCTTAAGTCTATAATAAACGAGTAAAATTTTTAAATACCCACATGAGGTAAAGATTGCGAGGCGCAAATGACGCCGTTCTATTTGTATAAAGAACATTAACTTTAAATTCAGTAAATTTAAATGATTCACCTCTTCAAGGAATATAAGAATCTAGTAAATCAAAAAAAAAAAAAAAAAAAAATCAGATTTATTTACACTTGAAATGAATGAACTTTATGAACAAGTTTACTTTGAAAGATAAAGTCACTCTCACGTAATTGTGTTTTCTGCAGAATAAATTGATGGAAATTTTACAAGTCGGTGGTAGAGGAAGTAGTAGGTTTCTACCCACTTGGGTTTATTGAATTAGGTACACATACTATTTAGGTGTCTGGTTAAGAGGAAAGGCTGCGCGGCGTTTTTCATACTAATCTTAAATTTGAGTTTGGGGCCAATATACTTGACCATACTGAATAAATTATATTTTTAATCAAAAGATATGACAAATTTTTAGTTCGGATATGAGCTACTTTATTTATTTGTGATTTAAATTATAATATATAGGCCAATAAAAGATTCAATTTTTCATGATTTTAGAGGCAACTTTTGCAATTATTTGGAAGAAAATAATAATTATCTAAAAAATAATATAATGAAATGTAAAATAAATAAAAAATAAATTGTGAAGAAAAGCACTTTTACGGACTTCAATTTAAAAATAAAAATGATCGATTTTCGATAAAACATAAATTTATAATTTCAAGTCAAAATTTACAATATTTTATTTTTCAAAATTTTATATTTCATTATATTTACATAATTGGGCAAGATTATTTTGATAATAATTAGCATTTACGTTCAAAAATACGTCAAAATTTGCCTCTAAAATCACGAAAAAATGAAACCTTTATATGGCCTCTATTTTATAAATCAAATCACAAATAAATAAAATAGCACATATCCGTACTCAATATTTGCTAAAACTTTTGATTAAAAATATTTTTTCACTGTTCTTCAAGTATTTTGGCCTCAGATCCAAATTTAAGTTTTGAACGAAAAGGGCCTCGCAGCCGTTCCTCTTAAGTTCTTACACGTCAAAATTTCTAGAACACATCAACCAAGATTGTTCTAGAACATCATGGTTAGATTCGTAGAAATATAACATGGTTAGATTAGAAACAAGGTAAGATTTGTAGAACCAAGATAGGACATTGTAATGTTAAACGAAATTTATAATTCTTGTAAGTAAAAAGAAGCATGTTATAATGATTAGATTTCTAAATTTACGCCATGGTTAGATTGGTAGAAGCAAATTATTATTAAACTTCTCTAAGTACACCGTGGCTAAGTTTCTAAAAGTAAATCCTTATTAGTGCATTAAGTGGATTAAATTTTGTCTTTGTCAGAAGTCAACTTGAGTACAATTCTCCCGTCTGGAACCCACAAGAATACAAACAAAATTATAACGCTTTCAAAGTTTTAAAATAATGGATGTTCCAGCAATTATACTGAACGACAACATTCTTTTATATGATACGAATTTGCTTAAATTGTATGACTATTACTGACTTTTCATAGTGAACCCAACACAATTTTACTTTTTCGATCTGAGCATTTTTTAAACTTTTTTTTATTTTGTTGTGCAACTGAACGGTTAAAACAATTTTTGGAACCAGATCTCTTCAACCATCTTACAGGATATTGAACAGAGTTTTAAATCCTACTTTATAAATTACTAGCTTTTACCCGCGGCTTCGCTCGCATGGTGTTAGGGGGAAATTACTGTAGCGCTAGCACTAATCAATTATCCCCCTCCCTTCCGCCCCTCCCTCCACCATCCTCTCCCCACCACCCTCCCGCATTCCATACATTCATTCCCGGTACATTCAGTTTTCAAACAGCTCGCATGCTACCTAAATTTCATAATGCCAGAGCTCACCAGTAGTAAAAAAAAAATATTATCCAATTTGGTGCAGTCGTTCGAACATTTCGAAGATTAATTTTTATTTACGTAGATAGGTAGTTATTAACTACGACGCCTGAAATATCAAAATCGTTTCCACGGCAACGATTTGTTTTCTGACGTTAGCAATGACTCGCTGTTCTTAGGGACAGAAAACGTATAATAAATATAATATATTAATATCTATAATTTCATAGCGCCAGAGCCTACCATTATATACAGCCTATAGTTACTCGCAAATAGTTTAGCTTTCTACTGGTGAAAGAATTAAACAAATCTATTTATTGTTTTACACGTGTAAGGGTAACAAACAAACGCACGCAGTTTTGCATTTATAATATTACATATTAAGTAAGTATAAAGTATATTAAGTATAGATTTAAAAAATCCTCGAGCTTAATTTACATGAAAAAGAAAGCTGAAATCAAAAAAAGTTAATTCACAAAATCGACTCCAAATGTTATGTAGATTCACCAGTTTCACGTTTGTGTACTAACCTAACCGTGATATCGGGATTAACGTAAAGATTTCTAAAAGAACTTCAAGATTAGATTTCCGGAAGAGAACATTTAGGTGATATTTCTAGAAGTTACGTGACTATAAAGAAATAATTTATCCTCGATAGGTTAAGTTTGTAGAAATATTCCCACTGCTTCGGTTGCAATCCTTACAGAATACGTAAGCTCTTTGTAATAACTTGGTACAATACGCTTTTACACTTCAACTCGACCTTCTTTAGTCTCTGACCTTTGCTTGTTATTGAGTTCTGTTCATTCACTAATAATATTAGTGAATGAACCCTGGCATATTGAATATTAGGCCTTGCGGGCGGTTTGTACTTCGGTTTCGCCCAGTTCGAGTGTTGGTAACTATTTTACAAATCCGATAGGAATTGGTTCCAAAAGTTTTTTTATTGAAGTGAATACTTCTATAGCACGGCCGTGATTTGGATTTCGGATGAAACGGAAATAACAATTAGTGCACCTGTGACGCACCAACTGCGCTCATCGGCCGCTTTGAAAATGATGACACTTCTAAAGGCTCCTATTGGTTGGGATATAAAACGGAAATTACGCGAGGTCTGCGCTCATTGGTCGCTTTGATTATGACCTCACTTTAAAAGTATTGGTTGAGATTGTTTTGATAAACTTTTCTGAAGTTTCACTTCTACCGCGTGTGAATTGCACACTCTGATTTTATTTTTATATGAACACCACACAAGAATCCCAACTGCTCCCGTCTGAGCAAGTGAGACTATGACATCCCCTGTTGGGGTATGTTGTGAGGCTGAAGATAGTAGGGTGGGGAAGGAGACGGGGAAGAGGAAGAGGAAGCTAGGGAAGTACCCGGCTATTCAGATCTAGTCACCAAACACGGTTGAAGCCATTTCAAACAACGTTTCAATTCTGAATGGTGGTCTTACACCAGGGCGATATTAAGAGTATCTTCCACTCTGGAACGTGCCGCAAATATAATATATATTATTAATAAACACTATTATTATTATTATGAATTAATTGTGAAATTACACAAATTAATCAAATAAAATTCGATTCGATCCCGCGATCTTCGGATTGCGAGTCAAAAGCCTTACCACACGTATGTAATATATGGCAGCGTGATACTATTATTCTCAACTCTAAGTCTTACCTTCAATCTTTCCATATCCGGAGAGATACTCAAAATTTACAAACCCGTAGTACAGTAAACCCGTAATACCTGCAAGGGGCACGTTCTCATGCGATCTGGTAACGTAAATGGCGCCACCCTTTGAGGAATTCCTGAATTCGAAACCGAATTACAATGGTAGCTTTGTTTGAAACTTCACATACACAGATATTTATGTGGCGAGGGGCGTACGGCGCGGCGTCAGACATCGAAGCCGGGTTCTTAAATTTCAACCACGCAGACGCAAGGCTATTAATACTGTTTGATGATGATGATGATAATTGCATATTGCATTTTATATAAAACAGAGAATAAAGTAAGTACATATATTTCGATGATCCGATAGTTGATCCCCTGACAGTAGCCCCCCGACATTATTTACCATTTTCAAATTTCAAATCGACTTCACAAATACCTTTAATAATAAGTTGGTATGAATATCAAATTGATTTTTACAGTATCGATTTTTTGGACTTTACGCTGGTTTATCAGAACACAGAATAGATTAAGAATTTATGACATTATTTGGCCTAAAAAATGTTAATGAAATTTTGGTATTCGGTGACCTTATCGACGACATTTTCTTTTGATTTACAATTTTTTTTCGTCAAAATCAAACAAAACAAAATTTCTCACGCATGTCGTCACTGGACACTCAGCTGAGTAACTGCTCAACATCTCACCTCCCCGCCCCCAACTGTTCAACATCTACTATTTTTTATGTTTTTGTAGAAAAAAAAAACATAAAAAATGTCACCGGAGACCGAAATTTCATTTACATTTTTTACTACAAATAATGTCAGGAATTACTAATTAAAGTAAGTCAAGTACACGCCTTAACACCCTGTACAGACAAGTGGTATTTTTCTTGCTGTGTTTAAATGAAAATATGTTTTATAGTTTTGTTATTCGACGATACATCCACTCAGCGTACCCCTTCGGACATTTATTTATATTTTGTGAAAGTAGGTTTACTGAATTTTACCTTAACCGACTGCATATTGTACATAAGTATGCCGTGGAGCCGGGGAGCCAACTTTCGTGGTACCACATATTTCGAGGACACTGGAATTAAATGTTAGAGAGGAACAAAAATATTATAGGCGCCAGCATCATGTAGCATCTGACAAAAATTAGAAAACTAGCAAAAACACAATTAGTTTGCATGACGCCTTTTACTTATTTCTTTGGCTCCAATTGAAAAAGAATGAAAAAAATTTTAATCCTAAGTCCTAATCCTGAAGATGCAGCTTTGCGAACTAAACGAATTAGTCGCTTGACTAAGGTATGACGGTACAAGGGCTCAATTCTCAATAGCTTGTCTCGACGAACTTTGTCGAATGTTTCATTTATACGTATTCTTGAATTTCGAAGGGTTGAAGAGACGATTATTATTATTTTATTTTTTTTTATTTTAGCCCAGAGGGCTTTTACATAAATAGATAAAGGCAGTAAAACTTTAATATGAGAAAGAAATATATAAATATAAATAAAGTTACGATAGAAAATAAAAATACATAATTGAAATAAAAATAAAAATACATAATTGAAATAAAAATAAACACTCTAAAATTACAACACTCAACATGAGAAACAACTAATGTGGGTTTTACACCATCTCTTTTTTCATCCCGATTTCCGTATAGAGACCAAAGACAAAATTTTTCGCTTTACGCGATCGCTTTTTTCATCTCTATTTTCATATAATCTACGATTTCAATTGGCATCACTGCAAACAACACGTGAACCCCGTTGTTTGCTGTGATGCCAACTGAAATCGTAGATATGAAAATAGAAATGAAAATAGCGATCGCTTAAAGTCAAAAATTTTCTCTTTGCCACGGGAATACGGGAATCGGGCTGAAAAAAGAGATGGTGTAAAACCTACTTAAGTATCGGTTTCTCATAGTATGAAACCGCTGTATCGGGGAATGAGCAAGAGAGTATTGTATCGAGTTATTGTTGTTGATACGTGTAGGTTTGTAAGGTGCAGGAGTTCGGAACTGTTTGGATTTTAATATTATATGGGCAGCCCTGTGAATATTGTCTTTGTTTCTATTTTATTTTTATTTCTTTTATATATTTCTTTTTTATGAATTAAATAATATTATTAATTTATAAAAAAACAGTTTATTAATGAACAAGTCTGCTATTAATTATTATAGTGGTCGCCCATTGGTCGAAATTCGACCATAATTGTAATATTTTTTTATGTATTTTTTACGCATAATTTAAAAAAAAATATTAGCATTTTGCACTCTTTCTCTATATAAACTGTAGTTCTCTATATAAAAGTGTGCGAAATTTTATTCTCCTCCGTCCGCGCAATTTCCATAAAAAGGGGTACAAAGTTTTTGCTTCACGTATTAATATATTGATGATGATGATGATGATGATGATTTATGATAATGATTGATTACGCGTCTACAAAATAAATTTTACATCCATACATATTTATGTTTCCGATGTTATTGACGTTTCTATCGTGTGAATTTGAAATTTCGACCGCTCTTCCTTCGAAATGTCTTTCGGGTATATTACTCAAAACCAAAACACCCGCGGGAAAGAAATTTAATGCTGCTAACGATTATTAGGAAGTTAATTTTCTTGCGAAAACTATATATCGTCCGTAGAAAAGTTCTCGACCTTCAGTTTGTTGACATTATGTTTTGCAGCCATTATTTTTAATGCCTGGTTTACCGCCGATGGTGGAATGACTTTTGGTATCTAAGTATGTATCTTCGACGAGACTTGAGAACAAGAAAGTCGACCAATGCGAGTACCATCGACGGTGATTGCGAGCGGCTTCGATTGGAGAATCGAGCCCCAGTAAAGTTGCAGTAAACATTGCACGAAAATGAAATGAAATTAAAACACGGACAGAACCTTGCTAGTAGAATAGTAGAAACAAAATCAACCTGCTGCTGTTGTCGTAAAATTTAAGCCGTTTGTATAAAAAAATTTCTATTCCATACAAGAGTCACAATCGTTCGGAGACCGGAGACCAAAAATCGTCTTTTTGAGTTCCCATTTATTAATTTTCTTTTTTTAATTTCAAACATACTGATTTTGGTTGTGAGTCCGTCTGTGATGGACTCTGGTTCAATAAATTCCAGACAAGTGATAAAATATATTCATTAAAAACTTCTATTTGAATTACGATTTTGTTTGCTTGATGGATGAATGAATGCAAATCTTGGAAGTGGAAATTAACCAACTTTCCGACCTCCGATCGATCTGAAACTCGGCAGATAGACTCGTTATTGATGACAATGAATTGTGATTGCACTCGTGCACACACACACACTAACACACGAAAATGGATGTATTATTATAGTAAAAGAACATAATTTTAATGGCGAGCTGATTTTTTGCAATCAAGTTTAATTTGTAGAACTCCATTTAAATTAAAATAAAAATTTTCTTTTATATTTTCAATAAAATTATTATTTCAAATGATATTCCCTTCAGAAAGCGAAATCGTTGTCACTCATAGTAAATGTTTTAATATATTTTTTATTCTGTATTTGAAATGTGCATTTAGTTTGCAAAAATTTCTAGGGTTTCTTTCAAGAAAGCGTTATTTATTAACTAACCAGATTTACTAACATAATATCCCGTCATTTTAAACAGTGCGCTAGTTTCTCAATAATTTATAAATGAAAAAAAAAACATATCACAAAATTGAAAAATTTACCAGTGGATATTTTTGCTTTTCTCTGCCTTTAAATGTGAGTCTTCAATTTTGGTGGTGGGTATGGGTATCGCCGCCCCGGTAATCATTTATTGAATAACCCCTGCCATAGGTCGCCCAAAGTGGTGCGCTACGTTTGGTGACTTAGCAGGGGTGCCCAGGTTCATGGGGGTGAGGTTTGTCTAGGTCTTGGCGGTGTTTGCGTTTATCCGCCCACTGCTTGGCCTTTTGACCTCTCTAGCCGGACTCTCTCGATCTACTGCTTTACACCGCAGTGAGAGGAGATGGATTCATACGTCTGTCACTCCTGGACACATTGACCCCAAATTCCTACCCAGGAATTTTTCCTTTTTAGAACTTTCTCTCCTTCCTTTCCATAAAAAGATCCTCCAAACAGCATCTCCAAAGATGACACAGGCCCTGAGAGATATTTTTCCTCAGAGCCTCCTGTGTTATTTATTTATTTATTTCCCTTAGGGCCTATGTCATCTTTGGGGATGCTGTGTGGAGGGTTTTTTTAAAGAAAGGAAGGAGAGAAGACTTCTGGGAAGGAAAAGGGTTTAAGAGGTGGGTAGGAATCTGGGGTTCAGTGTGTCATGGTCATCCGCCTCCAAGACCTAGACAAACCTCACCCCATGAACTCGGGCACCCCTGCTGAATCGCAAAACGTAACGAACCACTTGGGGTGACCTGTGGCAGAGGTGTCGGTTATCTAATAAAGGTTCCCGGGGCGACGTTACCCATTTCCGTCTCCGAAAGTTGAGCTAATGTAAAAAAATACATACGATATCCAGAAATAAGTGTCTTAATTGTGCACGGCGTTCAAGTAGCGAGACGATAAGCTCTTAAAATAACATTTCCCAAAAATGTCGTTTTCTCTAATGAAGTCTGTACCCACCCCACTTAGAAGATATAGGATTACATTATATTATTTTGTTAGACTAGTAAGCGATCTGGTCTTAGAATATACTTCCCATTAGGGTTAGTCGGGTCCGGTGATGACCGACGGCTTCAGATAAGTCGGGCTTAATGCCTTGGGATGGTCCGACAGGCTAATGTACATTATTTGTCTTGAATATCGAAAATACGTCACTACCACACATTTAAGATGAATGATGTGTTGTACTAACTGCCCATTTAATACGAAAAAACTATTATGCAAATATCTAGACTTAATAAAATTTATTTATTACCCCCAATTTTCACAAAATTACGCCTCTTATTTACTTTAGGAAAAATATTTTTTAACTTTTTTTGTGACACTCACAAATGCCAACTGCGTGTTGTTAATGGGATTATACTCAGTTTAAGAGAACGTGTCAACATGAGTCTCTTCAAAACCCATGTTCACTCTTTCCTCTCCTCAAAAAGATCCTCCACACAGCATTTTCAAAGATGAAAAAGACCCGGAGGGAAATTATTTACCTCAAGGTCTCCTGTGTAATGTAAAAAAATAAAAAAAATATCTCATCTTTTGAAAGAGCTGTAGCTTTATAGCGATAAAGAACATATGTTTTTGCCGCCACGGTACCGTAACCGTGAATCGTCACGTTAATTATAAGAGCGCACAATAGCAAGTCTACATAGATATATCGTAATGTCATCGAAAATGCATATTTTAACAAATGTCTCTCTTCCTGGATAGCACTCAGCGAATTATTGTGAACCTTGTGAAAGGGGAACAGGATATGAAAATGATCTAGCCTCAAAACCAAAGATATTGAAATATAAGGAGATGGTCGATTGGCAGTTTTTACTGGGTGGGACTGTGCTTCCTGGTCTGAATTCTTTAGGGTCGTCGGGAATTTTCCACCAATCTTCCATTTACTTTTCCTTGAGGCATCACCGAGGAACCGGCTAAGAGGCGCGGAAGCAG
Organism: Glyphotaelius pellucidus; assembly: GCA_936435175.1. Classification (NCBI taxonomy): domain Eukaryota; kingdom Metazoa; phylum Arthropoda; class Insecta; order Trichoptera; family Limnephilidae; genus Glyphotaelius; species Glyphotaelius pellucidus. The sequence goes on along the minus strand of OW386543.1, from coordinate 7,784,914 downwards.
AGTGTGATTTCCGGCTAGACCGAACGTCACGTGCATTCTTGCTGGAACTGCCAATCGATTGGAGAGGACTCCCACCCGTTTGCCATGCCCTTATTACTTGTGTACTGTGAGGTCCTCCCATTCAGGTGCTTGTAGGATATGCTGGATGCAATCACCCAGCGCTTGCCGCCTAGCGGACTGTCACCAACCTGTCCCATTGTCTTGTCTATATTTTGTTATATTAACAAATACAAGATACAAAAATTGTATCTTGCATTTCCCGCTAAGCACTTGCATACTGCTTACTAACAACGTACGCAGGGATACTGGAGGTCTAAATTCGTTCTAAAAATCTCACTGTAAACAAAACCTACTTGATGATTAAATAGGAACTGAACGAGTAATAAACCGAATTTGTTTCCAACTAAATTGATTAAAAGGCTTGTCCATTAATTATTATGGTGTACTAAAAGTTTCACGACCAGGTGAAAGGTATTTATCGTCTTTATTATGAAAAACGTAAAAGTAGTAATAAAAATGAAATAAACCAAATTTAGTACGTATCGTATAAAATACACGTTCATGGTGTGTATTGATTTCAAAACATTCAATACATAATATCCGTAGGCAATATTGTTAAAGCTTTTTATTGGAAAACAATACCTTATACAATTTAATTGCAATATCTAAAATACAAAAGATTTTCATTTGCCCAAATTGCTTTTGAACAGGGCGTTAAGTAGAACGTTTGCGCGGCCCTTGTCGGCCCGTTTCGTAGACATCTTAAGTTTGGATTTGAGATCAAAATACCCAACCAAACTGAAAAATTATTTTTGTTATAAAAAGGTATATCAAATATCTAGTACGGATGTGAGCTACTTTTTTTTTATTTTTGCTTTAAATTATTAGATATAGGCCATTAAAGATTTTAGTGTTTCATGATTTTAGAGGCAACTTGGGCAATTATTTGTGAGTAAAAGTAAAACAATAAAAAAATAATTTTACCATATTTATCATAAAATATATAATGAAATATAAAAATTAACGAAAAAAAATTGGTAGGTGACAATTTACAATACAAATTACCTATTTACGGCGGAACAAAAATTTGTCATTTATACATTAAAATTACTGCCCAAAAAATGCATTTTTAACAATGTTTTATTTTTTATTTTATTTTTCATTGTATTTGTAAAATAATAAAGTAAAATTATTTTTTAAATTTTTTCATTTGCTTACAAATTTTAATGGCCTATAACTTATAATTTAAAGCAAAAATAAATAAAGTAGCTCACATCTGTACTAGATAATATTTGATATACTTTTTGATTATAAAAATAATTTTTCAGTTTGGTCGGGTATTTTGATCTCAAATCCAAATTTAAGATTTGTATTTCTTGTTTAAAAATGTTATCTTTCTATGACAGGTACAACAATTTGTTATGAACTCCCAGCCCGATTCTTATCTTCCATAAGAAAACTTTCTTTCAATTACGTTGAATGGTCTCTGAATCAAAAGTTCTTTGTGCTTCCGCCCAGTTCTTAATATACTTTTCTCCTGGCTCTCCCAATAAGATGATACAACCGATGGCATTATTTCGATCTAGTTTTAAACCAGAAAGTAAGTCGGAAACTTTCTGGAACTAACAGAGAGAGCAAAATAAATTTCTTTTTCTCAGAAAATCGAGTCCTGCACCAAGTAAATCAAATTATGAAGCCACAGGTTTATTATTGCTTATACTCTCCGGTGAAAAATCACGGGATAGTTATAAGCCGCCGCTACCCGGATTTTTACCGATTTCCTGCGTATCTCCCTTGAACATTTGAAGTTTTTAAGCTCTTAAAAAAATTTATATTATTTTTGAAGAAAATATCTACACAATCCCCACGCCGAAACGCAAATTATATGAAATTCCCTCGATAGAAAAAAATCGCAAAGTATGCTCCGAATTTTTTTTATTTTTACGTCTAACTCTATTACTTAACAAGTTATATGCATGAAAAAATTCACAGTGTTCCTTTGAATGTTGTTTTAAGCAACCCCCACGACATTTTTGCTCTATTCTAAACGCGTCGTGTTTTATTAAACATTTTCACAATTTTCGCTTAAATTTTATCGATTTAAATATTAGCGCGCTCTCTCCAACATTCCTTATTACATATCTCTCCATCTTCCAGGATATGCCGCCATAATTGTATGATTGATAATTGCATACCCAGAATACTTTTTTTTATATGAACACCGCACAAGAGTCCCAACTGCTCCCGTCTGGAGCCAGTGAGACTAGGGCATCCCCAATTGGGGTATGTTGTGAGGCTGAAGGTAGTGGGGAGGGGAAGGAGATGGGAAAGAGGAATGTATAAATTACCTGGATATTCATATCTGGTCACCAAACACGGCTAAAGCCATTTCAAGCAACTTTTCAATTCTGAATGGTGGTCTTACACCAGGGCGATACTGTTAGTATCTTCCACTCTGGAATGTGCCGCAAATATACTATATATTATTTTAAATGATTTAATTGTGAAATATCACAAATTAAACAAATAAAATTTATTTGCCACGCCGGGATTCGATCCCGCGACCTTCGGGGTGCGAGTCAAGAGCCTTACCGCTGCACTATGCCGGCCGTCGACTAATGGAGGGAAATAATTATGCCGAGTCAGTGGCCTTTATTCAATTTGTCACTAAATAAAAACAAAAGATTGTTGCTGGAACAGTTCAGTTTTGTATACAAAGGAAGAAGAAAACATTGTAATTTTTATTATCCCTTTGTAAAAGCCCCTAAAAGTCGATAATAATTAAATAAATAAAATGTTAGCTAAAAAGCGCAAACCCTTGAAAAATCACGACACCTGACTTTACTTCTCAAGAATAATAAGAATCAGATAATTAAATAATAAAATTTTAAATCTAATTTTCAAGTTCTGTGAAAATTCTATTTAAGTTCTATAATGATAAAATAACGGAACTTGAAAAGAAGCTTTAAGGAAGTAGAAAATTAACTTTGAAATTTAAAGAATCGTTTAATTTCTGTGAAACAAGCCGTCCTAACCTTAAACAATTTAAATAACAGAAATATACATTTCAAATATAGAATTAAAATAATTATCTTGTTAAAAAAAATATTATGGGTAGGTTAGGTATTTTATCGCATGTCTGAATTCTTGTCGCATCATTTCCAATTTTGAAAATGTCAATTCAAATAATTTTCTTCTAAATTATTTTTATTTAATGTGAATTCTTGACACAATTAGTTCCAAGTTTCAAAATTATACTTTAATTCAAAACAAATCTGAGTTCATTGAACCAGAGTAACAATCACAGACAAACAAACGAATTAGTATTTTTGATGATTCTGAAACTATATGAATTTTCTAGCTGAAAATTGTTCCAGTGATCTAGAATTTTCAAACTGAAAAATGCTGTCTATTTTTGATGACGCAAGATTTCACTGTTCAAAAGTTTGTTCCGCTGTGTGTCATGGTCTGCTTACAGACCTATTCCCAAACGTCTTGGCTTCGTGTGTACTCCGTTTACCCTCATTAATATTGTTATCACAATAACAATTTATACGACCCACTAAGAAGTTAAACTCTGGAATGTTTAATTTTAAAATGAGAGACGAGCGTTTCGCATTGCTCCTCCGCCCCTTGTCGTACTGGCCCCGTTGCCCCCAGGATTCTAGGAAGTCAAACCGCCCACTTTGGAAATCAGTATTCTTGATTGAGCAAAAGACGTGTGCAATATTATCACCATCACCAACAATAGTCAGGATTGAATAACCCGAGGCACTGGCCACAGTAACTAGTTATTATTCAAGACCAACTAACCGAAAATAATAACACCGGTCAAATCTATTCGATATGAATTAATAACCCCAAGAACTGGCCACAGTGACTAGTTACTATTCAAGAGAAACAAACGGACTATAATCTTTCAGGTCGAGTCTATTCTTAGAAGTAATATCACCTTCTTTGGGAATCAATGAGACGCACACAATATATACTATCACCAATATATACACCAATAGTCAGGGTACGAATTAATGACCTCAAGAAAAGGCCACAGTAACTGGTTAGTATTCAAAAGGCACTTTTTTCTGGGAAAGTAATTTTCTACTAGGGTAAAGATTTAGATATCTTACTAGAAAATGCACAAAGAGACCTAGAAAAAATCATCAGTTGGCTGCAATCAAATATTTTAACAATGAATGTTAAAAAAACAGGATATGTGATCTTAAGCTCAACCCGTAAAATAATTCCTTCTCATACACATTTAAAAATTGAAAACAACGACCTGCAAATCCTGATCCAGGAAAAATATCTTGGGCTGCGCATTGATCAGCATTTGACATTTAAACAGCATATACAAGGTATTAAAGACAAAATCATACCCTAAATTAGCGTATTTAGCCGGCTATCATATCTGTTGCCAAATAAATCGAAAAAAGGTTTATATTATAATTTCACAGAAAATCCATAAAAAATGATGCATGGAAACAAAACTATTAACACTAAAAAAACAATATGAATACAATACATGTCTCCTTATATACGAAATAAAAAAATAAACTCTTACATACAAAATTCATTAAAACGTTCCAAGTACACAAACACTTTACACGACAACACGATAACACACATTTTAATACCATCCACACTAATTTGGTAAACAATCCATTTGTTACGGGGGGGGGGGGGGGGACAACTTATACAATTGCCTCCCAAACGACTTTAAAAACGAAGAAAAGCCGGGTAAATTTAAAAAAATATATTATTTTTTATTCTTGATAAACAAAGCAATGAAATAGAATAGCGCTAATATTGTTTATTTCAAAGTGTTTAATTATTTCTAGTTAAATAAGTGAGAAGTTAATTTTCTTTTTACTGGAATAAAAAACACGACCATAATCTTTCTGGTCGAAATATTCTAGAAAGTAATGCCGCCTTCTTTTTCTTTGGGTATCACTTCTTCTTGATTGAACAATAAGACGCGTGCAATATATACTATCGCTCACCAATTTTCAGGATACGAATTAATAACCCCAAGAACAGGCCACAGCAACTGGTTACTACTCCATATTATAATAATCAATTATATTAATTACATTTGTTACTAAATCGTTTAAGACTGTTGAATTTCTAAATATTTTGGTAATTCCAGTAGGCTTATTACCATGGGTTTGTAGCTCACTTCAATATTGTTTAGGGAAAATCCTTACAAGTAATATGAATTATTATTGACCTAATTTTATTGTCAAATCGTTATTATATTTATGATGCATGGGATTTTTTATTGCTTTTTGAATGGATACATGTTTACATATAGGAATGGTCATTATATTAACTAAATACATAATTTAATATCGAAATTATTATGAAAATTCAATGGATACAAAAGTTAGCAAATGATTCTAAATGCTTATTCATTACAAAATGATGGGCTATTTTTTAGCTAAGCGGGAAATTTCTAAAGATTCTAGTCTATCTAGTTTATGACCTTTATTCGATGTATGAGGGATTTTAACGTCCTTATCGAACGAGTGATTGTTTTCTAATACATTCATGCTATGCGATGCTACATTCGACATTTCGCCTTTGTCATTCACACAGTTTGTAAAATGTTCTTTAATTTGGGTTTTGAATGACCTCCCAGTTTGACCTTTGTAATATGACGGGCAGTTGGGGCAGTCCACTTGATAAACTCTTGAGTTTTCAAGTTTATCTCTTTTATTTTTATTGTTACTATGGTTACTATTCAAAAGGAATTAACGATTACGAGCTCTCTGGTCGGGTCTATTCTAAGAAGTAATACCGCCCTCTTTGGGAATCACTGTTCTTGATTGAGCAATAAGGCGCGTGTCACACTATCGCGTCACCTACAATGGTCATGATATTAATTTATAACCCAAAGCACTGGCCAGTATTATTCAAGAGCAACTAATGGACTATAACGTCTCTGGTCGAGTCTAGTCGAGTGCATAGACACTGATAAAGTCAACAGTTCTATTATAGTTCATCTATGTGGGCCTATTGACACTCCGGGATAAGTTTATGACGGGAAGTGTGACCGCGACCTTCATCCCATTAGATGACACTATTTCATGATGCGACATTAGACAGGAAATAAATAAAGGTTCAAAACAGCTCCGTGAAAATATGAATAGATTGATTTCTCTGCTAGTTACTGAGAAACTGGATGATTTCGGAGCAAGGCGCAGGTATTTTTTTTTAAACATTAACTCAATATAGGAGGCCCCGAGGAAAACAATTTCCCTCAGGGCCTATGTCATCTGAGATGCTGTGTGGAGAGTCTTTTTGAGGAGAGGAAGGAATGAACATTGGTCTTGATGAGACCCATGTTGTAAAAAGGAGGAAACACAAAGGCTGGCAAATAGTTTCACAGCCGAGAAGTTGAACACAAGAACGTGTCGAAGAAGCGAAATGTGACAAATGTCATTCGTGTACATATATGGGGCACGCTTTTGGCGTGTTTCCCGACTATGCTCCGGTGCCGAAGGGATCAATGTCGCTAGTTCCTCGGAGTATCTTCCATTGAAATACCAGTAGAACAAAGATAGTATTCCCAACCGACACCTGTGCTCTAAAGATTGCAATCCGTCTGTTAAGATGGGATAATCTATCAAATGGAACGCCCGTTTCTGCATAGAGTTGAGGGTAATTTTCAGGTATTTTGGAGCTCCAGACCAGAGGTGCCTGCCAAATTCAACCGTGGGGTGCACTTGTGATTTGTACAGGGTTAGCAGTTGTGTACTATTAAAGTATCTGCGGGCCCTGTACAGTATTGCCAGTTTTTGAGAGGCTAACTTTACTCTGGCTTCGATGGAGCCCCCATACCTGAGCTGGTCACTTAGAGTTACAACAAGCATATCAACCACTTAAAAATTGAATTTCCAGTAGAAAGGTCAATGTCTACCAGAATGTACGTATTAAGCCGCCGCCACCCGAATTTCTACCGATTTCTTACATATTATCTCCCTGAAGTTTTAAGCTCTTGAAAAAATGTATTTTATTTTTGAAGTAATATCTAAATACGTTCCACGCCGATACGCAAATTATATGAAATTCCCTCGATAGAAAAAAATCGCAAAGTATGCTCCGAAAATTAATTAAAACAAGTCTATTTCTATTATTTTACAAGTTATATTTGTGAAATAATTCAATGTTTCTTTAAATGATACTTCAGATACTTTCCATGAGATTTTTGGTCTATTTTAAACGAGTCATGTTTTATTAAGCATTTTCACAATTTTCGCTTCAATTTTATTACTTAAAATATTAGCGCGCTCTGTCCAACATTCGTAATTACATATCTCTCCATCTTCTTCTTTATGAGCCGGGATGCGCCGCCTTAAATGATGTGGAAAGAGGCGAATAAAAACAGAAAATAAATAACATTTTTATTAATAAAACGTAGTGCTTCAACAATGTTATTTATAAACATATTTGTTTTTAATAAAAACGACATACTGGAAGTCATAAAGTTTCGTTGAGGGCTTACGTCATCTTTAAGGAAGCTGTATTGAGGGCCTTTTTGGCAGAGCCAAGAGTTATAGACAGTTTCAGCAGAAAAATATTACTATCACATTTATTACGTATCAATAAATTATTACGTGACCCCCCCCCCCCTCTAAGGGCAAAGTTTTTGGAAGTCGTGGACGCCAAGGTCCCAGAGGAAGAAAATAAAATAAAAATACTAGAAAAATAAGGCTTTGCGATGTATTAGAAATTACTGTAAGAATAAGAAACATATTAGCCCATATTTTAACTCAAGTTCACTTCACGCAAACTTAATGAAGCAATTTTATTATCACCTTTTCTATTCTTTTCACTGCATTCATTATTATAATGTACTTAAACTGCTACTAGCCTAATATACAATAAAAGAATTACTATTAAATTTTATGGAACTGATACACAACCATTCATGATACACAATCCTATTAATTTTTGTTTGCTCAAAACTCACATTTTAATTATTTCCGGCGAATTCGTAACTAAAATAACTTTAATATTTAATTAAATGAAGACATTATGAGCGAAACTCAATCGAAAATCTGGAAACAGAAAAATCAGAAAAAGATATTTACACCTCTGGGACTCGAATCCAGGACCTCCCTACTTTCCGGGTTGGGCGCTCTTATCCACTGAGCTAAGGTGTCGATATCCAATTCGGTCACCTTTAACTGTACCATACTTCGACTAAGAACCACCCATATTATCTTCATTTTTCTTAACGCATATTTTTATTGGCTGCCATCTTTATGAATGATTGCAAGATTCAACTCGAACTAAATGCAATCTAGAGGGTGTCTGGATAAATTTTTATCCACTTTATTTAATGTGCGACATCTATTGACTCTTCAGCAAGTCTAGGATGAATATTATTATTTTTTATTTTAACTTTTTATGAGTAAAACCTCAAACTGTAATATTTAATTAAATGAAGACATTATGAGCGAACTCAATGTAAATATCTTTTTCTGATTTTTCTGTTTCCAGATTTTCGATTGAGTTTCGCTCATAATGTCTTCATTTAATTAAATATTACAGTTTGAGGTTTTACTCATAAAAAGATAAAATAAAAAATAATAAAATAACTTTTTTACTCCAACCGATACCTGAGGATGTAAACTCTTTATATTTAAAATTAATAATAACAATATCTTACCCTTAATATATTTTACGTACAACTATTTTAAAACTTTATAAACAGTTTTTCAACAAAAGTTAGCGGTAAGCACCAGATTTTATTTTTCTAGACGGTGAATTAATAACTTCGGGAGGTATTCATTTAGAAACATCTTAAATATTTGTTACACGTTTTTCAGAATTAATTAAAACGAACCCGGCGGAAAGGTCGAATCTCCAGGCCCGCTACGGCGAATTCGACCGTACGTTCGTCTAATACGCGCCGTGCCGCGGGCGTATATTGGTTTTTACGTTTTCTTCACTTGCGTCGTTAAGGCGACGCTTCCCGGCTCAAAAAGAAGAAGACGGAGCGATATGTAATTACGAATGTTGGACAGAGCGCGTTAATATTTTCAATGATAAAATTGAAGCAAAAATTATGAAAATGCTTAATAAAACATGACTCGTTTAAAATAGAGCAAAAATCTCGTGGAAGGTATCTTAAGTATCCTTTAAAGAAATATTGTAAATTTTTTCACAAATATAATTGTAAAATATTAGAAATAGACTTGTTTTAAATAATTTTCGGAGCATACTTGCGATTTTTTTCTATCGAGGGAATATCATATAATTTGCGTTTCGGCGTGGAACGTATCTAGATATTATCTTAAAAAATAACATATATTTTTTTAAGAGCTTAAAAACTTTAAATGTTTAAGGGAGATATGTAAGAAATCGATAGAAATTCGGATAGCGGCGGCTTAAGATTCCCACATTATTTGTCTTCTTTTTCTTTTCTTTAATAGGGCTAATTCGACAGTAGGTCCGTCCAATACATGGGGCGCGAGTCGCAATTTGAATACACTTCTTTACTTACGTCGTTAATATTCTGAATATATTTTAGGGTATATTGTCGTCTTAATCATAGTTACACTTTACCTAAAACATGCGAAAACCTCAGCATGTGAGTGAGGTGTTCACAAAACTGTTGTGTTCGCCTAGTGAGGTGTTTACAAAACATTATTTTACGATCCACTACCACGATATTAGGAACATTTTTGTATTACTTGCACTTATTTACCTAAACTGAATGTACGAGCATAGAAATAAATAGAAAAACAAATAAGAAAACATTATCGTAACATGTATTTTTTTGTAGAAGAAGTTTTGCCGATTTACCCTTACACGAACGTGTTAAAAACTCTAGCCCGATGAATATCGGGAATCTGTAAATCTATTTTTTTCCTATCTTGAATTTCAGGATGATTCTTTTAAATAAACCTTTTACAATAGCTCTTAATCCCACTAAAAGCTTCGAAGTGTCAGGATTTCGTTTAGTTGTTATAGATGTTGTTTGTAATCTTATGTATAAATACTATCTATAATTAATTTAATCTATCAGTAATTTACCTGTGTTATATCTGTCTGTCTGTATATTTTATGCTTTTGTATTGTAGGTACTTAAAAGTTATTCTTCTGGAACTATTTTGCTATTGTGTTTTCTTATAATATTTTATGTTTTAGTGTTTTATTAATATTGTCAAATTGACCTGCTGACAAACTGCCTTGGCAGTTTAGCGGGTGATTAAAATGAAGAATAAAAAAAAAAAAAAAAAAAAAAAAGATAATAATCTATCTTCTTTATCTCGAAGATTTAGACTCGAAAACTACTCAACAATTAAGTGGAACATTTGTGCGGCCCTTTCGGCCAGTTTCATAGATATCTTAAATTTGGAATTGAGATCAAAATACCCAACCAAATTGAAAAATTATTTTTGAAAGCCAACTCAACACCTCTTTGAAAAGTCATTAAAAGCTATGATTTTTTTTAAAATAGGCCTAACCTAACGTAACCAAATTTTTACATATTTTTTCATCACTGTTGGGTTGAGTTGGTTTCATTCTGAGTTGTCCGTTAACCGATTTTTTTTTAATTTGGGCGGAAAATATTCAAAATGATCTCCAAAAAATCACGAGCAATCGGAAGAATAAGTTTTAAATCGCGCTGTCGCTCGAGTGGTTTAGTGCCATTTGTACAATGGTTTGAATGGCAGAAGAAGTCGGGGATGCCCGAAGAAGACTTCGCATTATCTCAACACTAGAATGAGTCGAATGAAAGTCGATGTAATAGGAGTTTTTTTTTAACAGTAAAAATGTGGATTATATGATACTACATGACGTGAATGGTAGAAAAGTCGGGGACGCTCGAGGAAGACATAAATCTAAAAATTATTTGTGGTAAAATGAAGCGTACGTGATGAACGAAGAAAGAAGTGTAAGGAGAATTAGTGACGTGGAGTGAATAGTAGAAGAATTTGAGGACGCCCGAGGAAGACATGGCATGACAAAGTGAATCAAATACTTCTTTGTGATAAAACTAAGCGTTCGTGATGAACGATGAAATGGATATAAGGAGAATGTATGATGTGGAAGAGAATGGTAGAAGAAGTCGGAAACGTTCAAGGAAGACATGGCAAAAAAGAAAACTTTTCTATTCATTACAATAATATTTTTTCCACCGTAAATTTGCACCCAGTTTTCAGGTACACTGGAATTCACAACCTCAAAACTTTATTCCAATCCATCCACAGCCGCGAGTAACGCCTGGTAAACTTTAGCTAGTAATATAAATAAAAATGAGATAAATTTGGAGGTTCTGTTCTCTCAAAATATCTACCAACATACCTCTACGTACTAAGCGCTGCACGAGGGTGCTCATTAAGGCTTTGTGCGATCCTTCCTGTAGCCTTAAAAGGCTTAAAAACTCTGTATTTTCCAACTTCATCGAGTAAAAGGAACTTGATATGGTTGAGGTACTTTCGAATCATGAATCCGGCGCTCAGAGTATTGAAAAAGTGAAACAAGCAATGCTAAAACTTGAAGTATGAATCTCGCAAAACACAAATTCAAAATCAATTTATTAATTATCTACGTTAATTATTTTTTTAAAAATTGGTTTGAACGTATCTAACAACGGTGAGTTATATTTGTTTGTTCATTTATCATGAGTGATGATAAATGAACAAACAAATATAATTCACTCTTCGTTGGTTGATTTATTAATATCATGTAAATTTATACGTAAGAAAGGTGCGGTATGAAGCCGAAGGGAGTCACCGTGCTGGATAACACCGACTCTAGCTAAGACACTGTTGTAGCAATTTATTTTAGCTTTTAATCCAGATCACCAAGATATACGTATACAAAATACGGTTACATTAGTGCAGCAACGGTCCGCGGGCCCAAACAAACTCCAGTTGCAGACCATGTTTGTGCAGCAGAATCAAAGAAAAATCTTTTCACTGGAACGATTACGTAAAAAAATGACCACTTTTATTTTTCTGCGATTGATAGCGGTCCAAAATTCGACCACATTTTCCTACATTCGTAAAACATTTATTGTAATTACAATCAATGTAATAATTGTAATGTATAAATGTAATTATTGTATAATTACATTTATTGTAATTATACAATAAATGTTTTACGAATGTTACATTTCCATAGCCAGGCATTTATTATAAAACGAAGCTATTGAAATGCTTTATCTATTATAACCACAGGTGTCGCAAATCCGAACTTCATAGAATATTTTAGAACGATGTTAAAAATAAATTTTAAAATATTTTCACGCAGAATTTCTGATCAGCTGTTTACGGTTCAAATTAAGTCCTTTTTCCATTGAAATGCACCTTTCATTATCACGTATACCACAGACAACATACAGAAATCGAAAATATTCTATATTGACTCGAATAAGAACCTCTCATGGAGTTTCAAAGTAACAAACACGCAGGTTTCGCGCGGTTATAAACTTAATGATTTTTTATATTTTTTCATAAATCCTACAAATATGAACGGTAAAATACAGGTTAGTTTATTGGCTATACAGCACTCCAATAAGTTTTTATAAGTCCATGTTAAAATTCGAAGGTATGATTTTTTTTATGTTGGTAAAAAATTTACAAAACGATGTTTTGGAAATCTCGAGCAATCGAGGCAAATTTGTTTATTTCGCGTGGTCGCTCCAGTGGATGAGTATAGTTTTAATTCCCCGCAAACAGATTTAATTTAAACCAGTTTTGTGTTCAGAATACACCGAGTGAAGTTTTACATTTGAGTTGCACACCACATGCTTCAAATTTCTGAGTAATTGACTGTTCCGTATGTAACTATTATTTCAGCCATACTATTATCAATTTCCGAGAGCAGTTATTCAATTTCAGTACCGGCAACCCGGGCGTTTATTTTATTTTCATTTATGTACCTGTTTTTTCTTTAACCCACCTCAATAGATAAAGTCTGTTTCGAGGCGGGTAAAAAGGTATGAATATATTAAAATGTGTATATTAATGTGTACATAAGCATTATGTAGTTGTAGTAAATATTTACATGTAAATTTTGTTTTTATTAATTGATATATGTATAGTTGCAGAATGTGTACATGATTTTTTATTGGAAGAATACTCGTCACATATTATACAAATCAAGTATACAATCGGTATAAAATGAGGGCATAATCCATACTAATATTATAAATGCGAAACTGCTCGAGTTTGTTTATGACCTTTTCACGCATAAACAATATAACAATATAAAGACTTTAATAATTCTTTCACCAATATAAAGCTAAATTATATGCGCAGACTACAGGTTGTATATGATGGTAAGCTCTGGCGTTATGAAATTATAAATATTAATATATTATATTTGTTATACGTTTTCTGTCGCTAACAAAAGCGAGTTTTTGCTAACGTCAGAAAAAAAACTTTTCCATGGAAACAATGTTGATATATTTTTGGGCTCTATGCTGGTAGGCACTCAGTCTACTGGTCAGCTACTACTGCAGAAAATTTAAATATTAAAATTCGTTTTTTTTTTTGGACAAGCTTGGAATAAATGTCCGATTCGTATTCCTGTATTAAAAATATAATTCGTAACGATTATAAAGACTGAATGATAAATAGAGTATTTTTTTATTATATTAACGAACTTCCAAATATTTAAATAAAAATAAACATCCGAAATGTTTGTAAGCGCATAAATTCCGAACGAATGAACAAAATTGGATAAGTAATTCTTTTTTTCTTTGAGCTATAGCATTATGAAATTTAGGTGGTAGGCGAGATGTTTGAAAACTGAATGTAAGGGAATGAATATATGGAATGCGGGAGGGGATGGGGGTGGGGTGGGGGGGGGGGAGATAATTGATAAGTGCAAGCGCTACAGTAATTTCCCGTAATACCATGCGAGCGAAGCCGCGGGGAAAAGCTAGTAAAGAATAAAAAATCGAGTTCACACGCGACAGAAGAAATCTTCACAATAACTTACACGCAATCCCAACCAATAGGAGCCTTGAAAAGTGAGCTCATAATCAAAACGGCCAGTGCGGTAAGATTTCATTGAGAGAGGAGGCTACGAAGCGCCGCACGAAGAGGAGACCGATTATTGTATCTCATTTGCTCGCAGGCTAAATCCTATAGATGTATGTGTTTGTCTCTTTTTAGTGTCGTTTCCATTTCATCGAGTTTCAAATCGCAACGGTGGTAACAAAGTTTCACTTCAAAAATAGGATTTCTACCCCCGCCCCCCTCCATCCCTCGGCGCTTGAAAATCTATGTGCGGCCCGCGGGTGACGCTACAAACACATGGCCCCCGATAGCAAGAAGGTTCCGCCCCCCTGCTATAGATGTATATGTTTGTCTCTTTTTAGTGTCGATTTTTCATTTCATCGAGTTTCAAATCACAACGGTGCTAAAGAACTGTTCACTTCAAAAACAATGCTCGAATTCTTTTTAATAATTTCTTACAAAGAAAGATTATTTCTTTTTTCTAATTATTTCTTTTTCTGATTTTTCTGTTTCCAAATTACGATTGAGTTTCGCTCATAGTGTCATCATTTAATTAAATATTAGAGGTTTTACTCATAAAAGTTAAAATAAAAAATAATAATATTCATCCTAGACCTGCAGAAAAATCAATAGATGTCGCATATTTAAATAAAATGGATAAAAATTTATCCAGACACTGTCTAGATTGCATGTAGTTCGGGTTTGAATCTTGCAATCATAATCACATTGCAGATGGCAGCCAATAAAATATGCGTTAAGAAAATTAAGATAATATGGGTGGTTCTTAGCCGAAGTATGATACAGTTAAAAGTGACCGAGTTTGATATCGACACCTTGGCGCAGTGGACAGCTCGCTCAACCGGAAAGAGAGAGGTCCTGGGTTCGAGTCTCAGAGGTGCCAATATCTTTTTCTAATTTTTTTGTTTCCAGATTTTCAATTGAGTTTCGCTTATAGTGTCTTCATTAATTAAATATTAGAATTTGAGGTTTTACTCATAAAAATTATAATAAAAAATAATAAGATTAAAAGATAAGAAAGAAATTCAAGTGACAATGATAATATATGGATTATATAATATTAAAATTAATAATTTTAATTATTTGTACCCTAAAGTTTATTCAATGCTTCGTCTGTGTGGCACTGTGATATGGAACAATTTTATTTTGTAGCTACCTATATACCAGAAGGTCGCCTCTTCGTTACAATATGACCTGCCCAAATAATTTGAACAAATCATCTGGAGGATAACAGTAAAGGCGGGGTTGTGTGACGGAAGTGTGATGAGTGTTTGCCGAGCAGGAAGTAGGAAGTAACCTTGCCGCCAGAAACACGCATTACGGGGATCACATTCTGACACCGGAAGCAACAAATTAATCTAAACAATAACAACCAGGTACTTACTGACACGTGGCACGCCATGTAGCTTACAAAATATATATTATTACTGCAATGGTGTTGGTTATTTATTTATTTATTTAACGCCCGGAGGGCTTTTACATGATTTGTAGTGTAATTTTAATTTGACAGACTTTGAAACTAAAGAAATAGTAAAAATAAAACTACATTAGATAAAAGTCATACAACAAGTCATACAAACACATAAACATACACAGAAAAATACAGCTATTTTATAGGTTTACAAGATGTGTTTAGTAATAGTACTGAAATCATTGACCTAGTATACCCTAGACAAGCCGTCTCATAGTAAAAATCAGAAAAAAATAACCCCAAGTATCAGTAATTTCGCAATACAACTCTCCTTCGAATTCCGCCGTCTTGCATGCGAATTCTCGGCGATATAAATCTGAGCACCGATTAATCCCATTGTGTGATTTGTCGAACTAACACTTCAATAGGTGGCCACGTTTTGCATGCGTGACGTTTCGACAAGCTGTGTTGTGTACAAATGGTTTTCAAAGTGGGGATCGCGAGACATTCATAAATTTAATTAGACAAAAATATTTTTTTACTTTATTATGACAAGCGATTCAATTTCGGAGGCGAGTATGGGTACCGCCGCCTCGGGAACCATTTATTGGATAACCAACGCCTCTGCGTATAGGTCACCCCAAGTGGTTCGCTACGTTTGGTGACTATGCAGGGGTGCCCGGGTTCATGGATTGAGGTTTGTCCGGGTCTTGGCGGCGGATGCGTCTGATAATTTTTAAATTTTATTTTTCTGATGAACCGTATGGCTCGTTGTCAACCACCAAGCAGCAATTTCGTCGAAGTTTCCTGTTGAAAGCGGTGTACACTGCAAACCATACTTTAGATTCGTGTACAAAAACTTGTACACAGTCCCGTATATGTATATATTGATCATGAGTTTTAAAATAAAAAAATCCATTCATCGTTTGCTTGAAAATAATTACGAAAAATTGACCCTTTTACCGCCCACGCACCGTGGGCTGCCCAGGTTGGTCGCTTATCATTAACACAGTGATGAGCAACCAGCAGCCCGCAAGCCCTTTTACTGCTTTCCGGACTTTTGACTACAAAAAATATCAAAAAAATTGCGCTAAAAAATATTCAAAGGCTTCTGTTCTGTTTTGCAAAATGTCTTAGCCGAAAACTATAATTTTTCTTAAAAGTTTTGAATCAGCTGCTCAATCATTAAGTTTTTTTTGTTATAGGTAATAATTAAAAAATGACAGAAATTCGTAGTTAATTAAAGCCCGTTAGTAAGCGCTCAAAAAGAAGAGGAAGGTGAGATATGTAAATACGAATGTTAGAGGGAGCGCGAAAACGATAATATTTAAGCGAAAATTGTGAAAATGTTTAATAAAACATGACTCGTTTAAACTATTTTAAAATAGAACCAAAATCTCGCGGGAAATGTCATAGCTTAGAAAAAAATGAATTATGATTTTTTTCATATATATAACTTGTGATGTAACAAAAATAAAGTGCTTATAATAATTTTCGAAATATACGATAGTACGATTTTCTTCTATCGGAAGAATTTCATTCAATTACCGTTTCGGCGTGGCAAATGTATGGTTATTATCGTCAAAAACAACATACATTTTTTTAGACACTTACAAACTTTAAGTGTTTTAGAGAAATATGTCGTAAAACGGTAGAAATTCGGAATGCTATGGCTTAAGATAGGTTAACTTTCGACCTTAATTGAAGAATAGTGCAGCGGTTTTTTGTTAAGATCTGCATTTAATGTATTTTAAAGGTTTCCGTTTTATACAAACCGGGTCGCGTTTTTAAAAAGTTTAAAAACCACTGCCATACCGTGATGCCAGCCCTTCGTCTATGTGTTAGTATCGGTGTGTGGTGACGTCACAAGCATTTGGGTGATTAAGTGACGTCAGAAACTTTGCTTGCCAAAAAAATAATACGTCAATATTATTACATTTATTAAAACGCTGTCCTAAAGCTATCGGTAAGGCATAATTTTTTTTATGTATTCAGGTAGCTTGTTACATTATCGAAAATAAAGTCCGCGGACTGTACCTTGTACAATATTTGGAAGTAGGATATTTTTGTGTTTGAAAAAATGAATTCCGTCAGGACGGCTGGGACAGCAATTAGTTTCAGTGTGGACCGATAAAAGGTAAAACACAAAGCACTACGCGATCCAAATAGTACGAAACAATGCTCGCACTTTTTCATAAATGGGCCTTGAGCCAGTTTTATTTGGTTTCTGGCGTCATTTTTAATTTCACAGGGCATGTCTTGATATACTTGGTCGAAGACTGAAATAAATTTTTTAGATGATCCACAAAACTCGCCAAGTTGATATTGAAAATGTCAACATCACCCAAGTACTTATTTCCCATTATTAAACAGGTACTTTAAATAAGCATTTTTAAATAAGCAATTTTTCGTTCTTATAATTTGTACTTTTGTAAAATTTTTATTTTAAGTTGAACCCTATTAAAATCTATGATTGTGGTTGACGGGGGAAAGGGGGATGTTACTAAGAATTAATTAATTAATAAATTACAAAGATTTTTTTTTACTGTTGTTATTGTTTGTTTTGGTTTAATTTGAAATTTTTTGCTGAGTTTTGAATTCTCCAAAGTTTTTTTGAAGTAAAACTTCTTTACGCACGCTTGACTTGGGGAGTAAGCTGGTGAATGTGTGACGAGAGCGTTACGAAAAGTGTGATCGGGAGAGGCCAACGAAGTATAAAGAAGTTTTAATTCAGTCGTGTGGTCTAAAGCACACTCATTTTTTTACGTTATATTTATTTATACGCCCAAAGAGATAAAATTTGCGTAAAATTAATAGGTCTCAATTGTCGAATTAGTTAAGGCGTGAATCGATAAGATAAGGTTCCTGGGTTCGATTTCCAGTTGCGACCGTTACCTTTTTATTGAAGTGAAAACTTCTTTAAAATCTCATTGATTGTGACTCTAAAAAGAGACAAACTAGGATTAAGCCTGCCAGAGAATGAAATGGTATAATCAGTCTTTTCTTTGTGCGATGCTTCGTAGCCTGTCAGTATCCTCTTTGTGCGGTGCTTCATAGCCCCCCACTCATGTCAACTTTAGTTTTCTGAAGATTCCACTTCTACCGCGTGTGAATTGCACACTCTGGTTTTTTTCCGTGTCTTCTCCGTTTCATGTAGATTTATTGGTATCATCTTATTCTACAATGATATATTATATTAATGGGTAAAACCTTCAGAAGTTATTAAAAAGCTTTTCCAGTTAAAATAGAAGATTTTACAATTGAAAGCATTTTTATTTCAAACATATTCATTTTTATTTAGTATAACCAAAGTCGATATAGATACTTGTATCTGCAGGCATCTTCATTGAAAATCCGTTGTAAAAATATTTTTACTAACAATAATTTCGACACTCCTACGGTAATAACAACATACGACATACTTATACGTGCAGTTGGCTTAGCAAAAAACCACTATATAACTTTTTTTTATCTGAATACAGCACCAGAGGTCCACCTTCTCTCAACCGTCTGGAGCTAGTGAGACTATGGCCTCTCCAATTTTTGTATGTTATGAGGCTGAAGGTAGTGGGGAGGAGAAGGGATGTGGAAAATGTACCTGGCTATTCAGATCTAGTCACCAAATACGGCTAATATGGTGACTAGATCTGAATAGCCCTGTACAATTCCCTCATCACCTTCCCCTCCTCACTACCTTCAGCCTAACAACATACTAAAATTGGGGATGCCATAGTCCCACTGGCTCCAGATAGTTGGGAAAAATGATATAATTTGCATTACTACTTCTTATGCTAATATTTTATGTATTTGAAACATAACAATAAATTAAAACCCTCAAGAATTTCCGTTTAGTTTCCGATGCTACTAGCCGCCGACACGTCTGCAATAGTCAGCAGGTTTACAATTTGGGAGGCGGGAATGGGTACCGCCGCCCCGGGAACCTTTATTGGATAACCAACACCTCTGCCATAGGTCACCCCAAGTGGTTCGCTACGTTTGGTGATTTAGTAGGGGTGAGGTTTGTCTAGGTATTGGAGGCGGAAGACCAGGACTCACTTAACCCCAGATTCCTACCCACCCCTTGAACCCTTTTCTTTCCCAGAACTCTCCTCTCCTCCCTTTTCTAAAAAAAAACCTTCCACACAGCATCCCCAAAGATGACATAGGCTCTGAGGGAAATTATTTTCCTCAGGGCCTCCTGTGTGAAAATCATGTAAAAAAAAAAAGATCGACGCCAACCGATTAAACTGAAACATTCTCGACAGCATAGACAGCGTAAACAGCGTAACCGACCACAGTCGCTTTCGCTGAAAGCTACAGGCACTAAAAAAGTGACAGGCATATAAGATAGAGCTGCAATATTTTTGTCACTGAGGTATTAAGCAGCACTGAACAGTTTTCGCTAAAAATCGTAATTTGACAAAAATGTCATTTACGCTGTTCTGCCGATTATGCGTCGATATGTAGTTGACGGTTCTCTACAGAGATTTCTACCTAGGATCTTTATGATGAAACGTTCATAATAGTGGAAGGGAATACTCGGTGAAATCTTTTTTATACATTGCTTATTTTTGTTATTATTATTCAATTTGCTACTAAAAGGCCACACTTTAACTAGAATCTAGGGAAACTTAATTAAAATTAAATTAGTTAAACGGTTCACCACCCGTAGGGGTAGATTTAGAAAACCCACCACATAGCCCGGGCATCGTCGGGGACTTAAGCTAGTGCTGTAATATGAAAAAAGGTACACATTCCTTATGCCCAATGCTCCAATGCGTCGATGACCATTGAAATCTTTTAGGTTGAAAGCTTTAAGTTGTCCCTTTCAAGCGAATCCCCTTGGACGCGTTCTTCAATTGCGTGCTTGTATGCGTTACTGGGTCAGCTTTCTTCTTGCGCACCGAGAGGAGTGTATAAGGAGCGATACTCAATGTAGCTTTATGTTTGCACAATATAAACAAAATTTATATTTGTATAACATCTTTAAAACATTCTTACTACATAATTATATTGTTTGTCTATCTACTGTCACATCTATCAAGGACCTTGGGGTCACTCTAGACTGCAAAATTTCTTTCCGTGATCACATTAATAACATCGTAAATAAATCACTTCATTCATAGAATTACCCCTGACTTTAAACATATAAGTACACTTAAAACTCTTTACTGTTCGCTGGTTCGCCCTCACCTTGAATATGCTAGTGTCATTTGGCCTCCTTTCTATTCTGTCCACATTTGTCACATCGAATCCGTACAACATCGCTTTCTAAGAGGAATTGCTGGGAGGTTAGGTCTTGAAAGAGGCGAGTACTCATATGATGAAATTGAACAAATTTTAAACATTTCTTTTTTAGAAAAACGTAGAAAGGACTCCAAAATAATGAATTGCTGTTCCTCAATTAACATTCTACTAATTATGGATACCATTCTCCTTTATCCACAATGTCGAGACTTGTCTACGCAAATCAAAGCATTGAATTTTTTGGTGTAAAACTAAATGTCTTTCGGCAAACGATACGCAATATTTAAATCCTTCTTCATGCTTTGTAGTGTCTTCTATATTTACTTTTTACAATTTATATTGTCATTGTTATTCATTTATATGTGCTCTCCCTTCACTGTCATCTCTGTTTTTTTTTTAATCGTGTTATTATTATGTTTTTAATTAACTTTTGTACGTTTAATAAATTAATACTTTTTAAAGCTGTATAAAAACCCATCGCCAAAATATATTTAAATTTAATATAAAAAAATCATTTTATTTTAACGCCTGATTTTGGCACTGCATTGTTTTTGTAGCAAATCCATCGCCGTACCCAACTGACCTACTAAGTTACCAACCGAAATTGTTAGTATTCCAACTTCCTACTTCTTAGTAGTTAATACGTAATACATGACAAAATAACGTCGCCTCGCGTAATGGCCCTTTTCCGGTAGTCCAAGCCATGGGCCATAAAATCATAGAAATGTGATGTCATAACGCCATGTCCTGTGTCACATCACGGGCCGGAAACCTAATGGAAAACCACCGACCGACACGAAGCGACACCAGGAAAAGAATGGAAAAATTTGGAGAAAATCTTTGTGAAATTATAGAGTAATCACCGTAATTTATTTGAGGCCATTTTATTCGCATTTTTGTAGGTAAATTAAAACGGAAAACATTTTAATCCATTTTCTAGACGAATTTTTTTTTATTTTTATATAAAAATTAACATATCTTTTTGATAATGTGGGCCTTACTGGGTGCTTTACCCGTACTGAGGCCTACATTTCACAATTTAATAAAATTCGATAAATAGATAAAACGAAATTGGTTGAAATAAATTAAAATAAAACTGAGATGATAATATAAAATACAGAAATAAAGGTGGTAATGAAAATATAAAATACAGAAATAAAGGTGGTAATGAAAATATAAAATTCAGAAATAAAGGTGGTAATGAAAATATAAAATACAGAAATAAAGGTGGTAATGAAAATATAAAATACAGAAATAAAGGTGGTAATGAAAATATAAAATATAGAAATAAAGGTGGTAATGAAAATATAAAATACAGAAATAAAGGTGGTAATGAAAATATAAAATACAGAAATAAAGGTGGTAATGAAAATATAAAATACAGAAATAAAGGTGGTAATGAAAATATAAAATACAGAAATAAAGGTGGTAATGAAAAAAAATCGGAAAATATTATGAGGTACGGTTGAACATAATGAAAAATATTTATTGCAATTGTATTGTGATTTACGTATATAAATGTTTTTATTATTTTAGGTTGCATTTATAATATTAGTATAGATTCTTGTAGATTATATTTTTTGGTAATTTTGCCTGTTTTGTTCTATCCACCTTTTAATTGTGTATTTGAAATGATTTTTGTTTCCCTCGGTTTTTGTATTGAGTTTACTGAATGCTTTATTGCCTGGTATATTGTTTTATATTATAAGTGAAGATAAATCAGTTACAAGTGAACCTAACCTAACTTTAAGTAATTATTTTAAGGTATTAAATTAGAAGCCTTTTGTTATTTATGATTACCATTTTCTTTTCTAAGACACTCATAATTAGTTGTGCGGATAAAATTAATTCATCAAGTTAATTGTTTTAAGAAAGATAACTAATCTGACAGTACACTTACAAAAATGTTGCTAAAATTCTGAATTTAATGAATTATTTTTAATGTTTCTTTTTGTCATTTCATTATAAGTTTATTATATATTTTTAAAAATATTTTTTAATTTGATATCGCACACGAGTCCCAACTGCTCTCGTCTGGAGCCAGTGAGACTATGGCATCTCTAATTGGGGTATGTTGTGAGGCTGAAGGTAGTGGGGTGGGGAAGGATATGGGGAAGAGGAAGGTGGGGAAGTACCTGGCTATTCATATCTGGTCACCAAACATGGCTAAAGCCATTTCAAGCAACGCGTCAATTCTGAATGATGGTCTTACACCAGGGCGATACTGAGAGTATCTTGCACTCTGAAACGTGCCGCAATATACGATATATTATTTTAAGTTAGTTAGTTAGTTGTGAAATAACACAAATTAATCGAATAAAATTTATTTGCCACGCTAGGATTCGATCCCGCGACCTTCGGATTGCGAGTCAAGAGCCTTACCGCTCGACCATGCCGGCCGTCATTTGTGAGCGAGTTGATGGAACGCTTTGTCATTGACAACGAACGTGGCGGTCGGTGGGTTTTCAGAGGGCTAGAGCGCTAAGATTGAAAAATATGATATTATTTTTAGCTAAAAATTATAATGTTTTTTTTCTAAATTTAAATTTTTTGTACTAAGATTTTGCAGTTTGTGAATGCGGCGCATCTCCAAACTGAAAGAATCCTGAAAATCTGCCACTGGAGTCTGTATGCCGAGTTTCAACTCGATCGGATGTCGGGAAATGAGTTAATTTCCACATTCAAGATTCCGCAGCATTCATTCATTCAATCAAGAAAAAAATGTGAAGTTCAAATAGATGTATTTAAAAAAAAATCGAGTGCAGTTTACACGCGGTAGAAGCGAAACTTTAACAAAATAATCTCAACCAATGCTTGAAAAGTGAGGTAATCAAAGCGACCAATGAGCGCAGACCTCACGTAATTACCGTTTCATATCTCAACCAATAGGCGCCCTTAAAAGTGACATCATTATCAAAGCGGCCGATGAGCGCAGTTGATGCGTCGCAGGTGCAGTAATCGTCATTACCGTTTCATCCGAAATCCAAATCACAGCCGTGCTATAGAAGTTTCACTTCAAAAGAGGTTAAATTATTTCTTTTTTACATGGAGAGGACGTAAGCATTTTATATATTTTTTTTAATGAAACTCGGCGTTCAAGAACGGAAGACCTGATTAATGTGGATAGCAAAGCGAATAAACTATTTTTTTCGATGTGTTTTTTCTTTTTTAAACGACTTGTAACTTGTAACTGACACTAGTCGTCGGCAATCGTCTGTTCTAGTTCATTTAATCCTGGCCAGAATTAAGAAACCTCTCTCTGCAGCCTCCTCCTCTTTCCGCTTCAAAACATCGTTCATTTGATCATAGTTTTCATCGCCACTTTTGAGGTATTGGGCAGAAAAATTATGCCACCCACACAGCCATACTTTTATCAAATTTTTTTTTTTTTTTTTTAAGTTTTCTTTATTCATTGAAATGTTGGTTACATAAATTTTAGAATTTTTCGACCACCATGCTAGGCACGTGCCCGTGTTGTGGTGGTCGATACATTATAATAATTAAATGATTTAAAAATACATTTCTCGATTTTCATTATATGCACACACATTTTTTTCTCTTTTACTCGTCGAGGGGTGAGACTCTTGACTCATTGTGTTTGATTAATTTGTGTTACTTCACAATTAATTCATTAGAAAAAATATTTAGTATATTTGCGACACGTCCCCGAGTGGAAGATACTGTCAGTAACGCCCTGACCACCATTCAGAATTGCAGAGTTGCTTGAAATAGCTCTGGCCGTGTTTGATGACCAGATCTGAAAAGCCAGGTACTTCGTCACCTTCCTCTGCCTCAACTCCTTCCCCTTCCCACTACTTTCAGCCTCATAACATAACCCGATTGGGATGCCATAGTCTCTCTGGCTCTCACACGCTCTCACGGGGGCAGCTGAGACTCTTGTGAGGTATACAGATTTAAAAAAAATTATATCTCTACTCAGATAAGGATCTCTCTAAACTGATATATATATTTAATTTTATTTAATTTTATTTATTTATTACATGCTCTAATGGGCTTTTACATTCTTTGTTTATAATTTAAGTATCACAGTTAGTTTAAATACTTTAAAACTAAAACAATAAAGAAAATATTATAATGAAAAAAATGTAACAACAAAAGCATATAATATAACACAAAATACATTGGTAAAAATGATAATAAATCCCACATAAAAGGATTACAAAACAAAATTGCAGAATTTATCCACAACTATTTGTGTCTAGATGTATACAAGAATTGGAATAAACAATGTTTATACTGATTGTGAAGTCTCGGAATCGGGGAATTTTGGTTAAGAGAGTGTCCTGGTGTTGTAAATAAAAGAGTAGTAAGTGTCGGCAAGATCATTTAGGAAAATGGATGTTGATTAATTGACGTAATTCAGGACAGTCAATTTTGCAATGTAATAATATTAAATCTGTTAATTCTTCTTTCTGAAAGTTTTAATAAGGACATTTTTCCAGTAGGTAATTATAATCAATATTTTGTACAGGAATATGCAATTTATAATTTATAAACCTCAGGAACTTATGTTGAATCTTTTTGATGCTATCGGAATGAATATTGTAAAATGGAGACCATAATGTAGAGTTATGCTCTAGTTGCAACTGGCAAAGGTTTTATATAATATGATAATTATTTACCTAGATAACATTTAAAAAAAATGCAGTGGCGCGGGAATCGAAAAATAAGACTTAATTGCTCTTCCTCGATCTCTTTTCTCCATTCTCTTGCACGCACGATAAGTCATGTAAATCTTATCTTCCCTATCTTCCCGTTCATTACCAAATTATTTCACAATCTCTCAACTTCGGGATTGACACGCTCCATTTTCTTTTAATGATATCTTATTATATGGGAGTGATCTTTGCTTTGTTTTATAAACGCCTTGCAAGTGAGACTTTCCGTTCAATTATTTTCGTAATCTGCTGCTGACTTTGGGCGGCACGCTTCAAAGGAAAACAAAAGACAATTAATAGACTAATGCAGTGTTTCTTAACCTGTGGTCCGCGGACCCCTGGGGAATATACATATATATGGGGGTCCGCAGTCTCATCTCTGGACCATTTAGAAAAAGTCTCGTAATCGCTACGCTTATTTAGCACGGCGAATGTGCGACAACGACGAGTTCTTTTTGAAGAATTCTGTAGGCAGGGTCAATAAATATACTGCTCACTTCAATGACTTTGGATGGCAGCATATTTAGCTAATATCTTAAGTTTCCTTAACAAGCTGAATTTGAGTCTACAGATAAAATAAAGATAAAATTGAAATGAAACTAAAAAAGCTTGACCTGTGGACAAATCGTACCATTAAAACAAAACTATAATCACTTTCTTATACTGTCAGCGTTTTTGGAATCCTCTGGTGGAGCAATGTTGCTAACACAAGTACAAGATGAAATGATCATTCATATCAAGATGAAAGGGACTATTTTTCAGAAGGTACCCGACAAAAATAAAAATTGGATATCATTGGGCTCTTTTCAACACAGATGTTAGAAAACCAATTAATGGAAATATCTTGTGATTCAGCTTTGAAATGTAATTTCAAAGAATCCTCTTTATCAAGTTTTTGGGTGAATGTGAAGAAAGATTTGAAGGAAATTTCAGAAGAAGAACTGAAACATTTACAGCTTTTCTCAACCACATATCTTTGTTAAAAGGTTTTCTCTGCTCCCTTATATAATACAAACAACTACAGAAACAGATAACAAGTGGAATCCGATTTGAGGTTACAATTTCAATCACTAATTTAGTTGCAAAAAAGCAACACTAACCTTCACATTAATTAACCGTTAATGAATATTAATGTTGGTGTTGCTAATTATATGTTAATTATTAATGTATTTGTTTGCATTATTAGTACTAAAATAAATGGTCCAAAAGTAATTGCTGATTTTTTTATTAAGGGGGGCCCTTGAAAATTGTGCTTGATTTCCCAGGGGTCCGCGGCTGAAAAAGGTTAGGAAGCGCTGGACTAATGGGAAGTTTTCTTACATTTTCTCTAGTCGTATATCACGCTGTCCTCTGTTTATACTTCAAACACAGCATCCACACCATTCGGGTGTACTCCAAAGAGTTGTATATATCTACAATGGGTAGGTCAGGGTAGGTCAGGGTAGATCAGGTTGGGTCAGGGCAGGTCTGATTCGGTCAGGTTTTCTTCTACCATTTTCTCACCCCTAAGATCAGGGACGTGACTGTAGATTGCAGACAACGATAGAAAACTTGATTGCTTAAATTTATGAAGAGGGGTTGTTTTGTAAATGCTGTAAAGCTAACACTTGAAGTTTAATAATAGATTTTTAATCGGGATTGTGGAACCAGGTTTAATATTTAGATTACTTAATACTATTAAATATGATACCCTTTTTTATTTTACTTTAGTTTTGATATTGTGTGAGGAATAATGCTTTACAAGTTTTTCTTGGGTGCAATATTTATTGAGTGTTACGCTTGACAGATATTTCGCTCTTTTAAGGCCCGGATTCCCTCATTTCTACCGATTTACGACATATTTTCCTTAAACACTAAGTTTTAAAGCTTTTAAAAAAATAAATGTTATTCTAGAATATAATATCTATACATTCCCCACGCCGAAGCGGCAATTATATGGGATTGCCTCGATAGAAAAAAATTGCGAAGTAGGCTTCGAAAATTATTATAACAGTTTTTTTCAATTATTGTACAAGTTATATGTATGAAAAATTCACATTGTTTTTTTAATGCTATTTTAGACATTTTCCACGAAATTTTTGATTTATTTTAAACGAGTCGTATTTACCTTTTTTCTCACACTTACTCACTAAACTTATCTCACACGAGTCGTATTTAATTAAACATTTTCACAATTTTCGCTTAAATTTTCGTTTTTAATGTTAGCGCGCTTTCTCTAACATTCATATTTACATATCTCTCCTTCTTCTTCTTTGTGAGCGGGCACTACCGGGCCTCAATTCACCATCAATGTAGTGATCAATGTAGTAATCGACGTAGTAATCGATGTAGTCGCAAATATATTTCGAATCAATTGGGACTGAAATCAATAATTTAGATTAAAAATATATGATATTTTTAATCTAAAGGGGGGGGGGGGTCTCAAAATCTCAGGGGTCGCCCTGGCGTACACCTCTTTCTATTTTGATTTTCTTTTCTTCTTTCTCTAGTTTAATTTTAGCTTTGTTGTTATCATAGATGTTTTTTAGAATTCTAATGTATCTGATTTTGACACCTTGATGTTCTATTTCGACACAATAGAACATCTTTTCGTGTTCTTTTGTGTCGAAAGCTTTACTGTTGTCTACAAAGCAGCAATAAAAGGTGAAGTTGAATTCTTTACTTTTTTCAAATAATTGTATGATAACATAAATACGGTCTAAAGCCGAGTATCCGCTTCTAAATCCTATCTATTCTGTTGAGTCGATAAAAAGGAACCGATAAATCAACTCCCAATGAGTTGATCATTGCGTTCCTAACAGACGTCTTTAATAGTGGATATTGAATGTACCGATAGATCATTGTGGATCATTGCACAGCACATAACAGACTGATTTTTCCTTGAAAGTTATTGTTCCATGGGACGGAAATATTGGCGTAGATAATATTGTCAGACTTAATAGCTTGTAAAAGGAGTTTTTGGTAAGATTAGATGATTTTTGATAGGAGAAAGGTATAGTAGGTAGGATGAATAAAGGTATAAGGTTCAATTTGGGAGGCGGGAATGTTATACCGCCGACCAGGAACCATATATTGGATAACCAAAACCCCTGCCACAAGTCATCCCAAGTGGTTCTTTATGATTGGAGGTGTGTCCGGGTTCTTGGGGTGAGGTTTGTTCGAGTATTGGCGGTGGAAGTGTCTGATCATCAGATGTAGGGTAGGCCGGATCGGGAGAGACATGTTGAGGGAGACCTTTTAATCTCTTCAGCAGGACTCTTTGGCAACTTTGGAATTCCTACCCTCCCCTCATATCTTTTTCCCAGAACTTCATCTCCTTCCTTTCCTCAAAAGACCCTCCACACAGCATCCCCAAAGATGACAAAGGCCCTGAGGGGAACTATTTTCTGTGTGATCCTAATGTAATATATACACATAGTTGCGTCAACAATCAAACTATCGTCAATTCACCAGCAGACGATTCTTTAAATTCAATGTTTTGCTTTTGTAAAAATAATTCTGGGAATCCAGACAAACTGTTTTCAATAATAATAACATACATTATAATGTGTAATTCAACTAATATCTCATGAATACATCAGTAAATGTTACCCAGAGAAAATAAGATATTTATACTTAAGGTGATGCACTAATAAGCATTGCAAAATAATGTGTTCTTGACTTAAAAATTAGACCGATTAGAAATATTTTAGATGCTTTAATTAAATACTGCAAGTAGAATACACACTCGCATTTGAAGTAATCGAAAGTTCTTTTGATTACTCCTTTTACGAGTTCAGAAAAAATAAATTATCAGCACTATAAAAATGCTTTAAAATTCAAAATCTCCTACTTACGAACGGCTTTTCGGTTACAATTTTATTCAATTATATTGCAGGTATGTTTTTAGGTTTTCACGGCCAAAAAGTGTTTATGTTATGATTTTTGGGGTGTTATGCCGTGTTTCGCTACCTCCTTCTTTAGCCAACGTTTCGGACAGCGTTACAGTGTCCATCATCAGGGCAGATGAGCAAATAATATTGGTGTGGAGTGTTTACTTATGTGTGTCGAAGCGATACCGAGCTGCCAGCTCCATTTCTCTACGAGCTGGTAAATTCAGCATGGTTTTTTGCGGTTAGCGTTGGTGTAGAAACGTTGGCTAAAGAAGGAGGTAGCGAAACACGGCATAACACCCCAAAAATCATAACAAAAAAAAAATTATATTGCAAATTAAATTATTTAGAAAATGACCGCAAAACATTTCAATATTTGTGCCCGAGCTTCCCAAAATAAAATAAAACACTTTGGCGATGTTTTTTTCTTGCATAAATCAAAAGAGATGGTTATTTGGGAATTTAACCCTTATCGCAATCTACATAGGCAGTGTTATTGTTAGCAGCCCAAATGTTATGGACGTGTGCGTCGCCTTTATATTTTTACTTCATGTTACCTATTTAATAATATCAAATCTAGAAATAATATTATGCTTTGAAATTTTCGATTTGAAAAATAAATGAATCAGATATTAAAGGAACGGGATGATGTTTATTTTCAGTTCTACATTATCATCACTAACTGAATAACATCTCTGCGAAAAACCTAATTTATTGATGATTGTATTCGTAATTACTTGTGGAACGAAATTCAAATATTGAGAGATTCTGGGTTACAGATTGATTGGTTTGGAGTATTTTTGTCAAAAATCTGGCATGTCATAATATTTTTTTTTCCAAACTTCCGGCACGTGTGAACTGGAGATGAGTGAGTTCTGCATTTTGCCGGAGGCCTCCGGGGCGTGCTTCCTTTTAAAAGTACTCTAGTTCTAGGAGCAGGTCCCGGGTCCGAGTTCTTGGGTACTGGGTTCGGCAGTTCAGCGCCGAACCCGCATAGAACCCGGAGAAGAACCCGCATGATCTCGGAGGCATTCGGGTTCCGGCTCGGGGTCCTGCACCAAGTTCCGGGTTTAGGTCCGAGTCATGGACAAGGTTTTCTGGGAATAGTCGAATTGAAAAAGGAGTAAGAATAGGATCCGCTTGCCGCGAAGAACCCGAGTTCAAGAGCCCCTCAAGCTGAACCTACAAGTCGCTAGTATGAACCCGATTTCTCAATATTTAAATAAATCCGTTTGTGTATATTTTTTCAAGGAAAATATATACATATATCTCCTTGTGTTGATAAAATTCTGCTATTAATATTTAATCTTAATTTTATCGTAAAATAGTTGCAAAGTCCTGTTTTGGCTCGACCACTTTGCATTTCGTCTGTCTGTAAATTTGTTTGTGCGTACCTTGTTCAGTCAATCCCATAAAGATGGTAGCTGTTGTTTCTGTTCCCAATGATCACTTAATGTGTTGGGAAACTTCCAAACCAGTCTGAGGTTCGTTGTAATTATAAGTTGATTTATTTATGTTATCGTAAAGTTTACATTGAACATTAAACTCGACTAGACGTATGTGCTACAGCAGGCTAAGTATTTCTGATGCTCCGAGCCGTCAGACTGATGGTGTCTGCCTGACTTCACTAAGCCTTCGGCTATCATCGGAACCGTTCGTTCAATAGACACGAGCGGCGATAGATGGCACTGTTCTGATATAATACTTAACTTGGAATCTCTTGGGATATGGCAAAAGTTCGTATTACTAACTAAACTAACGACATTAATGCAGGATGTTAAAACAACAAGGCTAATCTATACACTGCAGTAGCCGTGTTTCAGAGTACCTTTTTATTCCAGCAGAGCGCACGAGTGTTGTGAGTGTTGCGATCTGTCAAGTCGGAGTAGTCAACATCGGCCGAGGTCTACAGTTCACAGAACTACTAGTAAATATATTATATTCACGGCTTTGAGTGCAAATTAGTTTAACCTTTATAAAGTTATAATGATCGTTTCCTTGCCAGATAGTGCCAGTATACTCGGTGAAGAAAATCGAAAAATAAAGGTATTTTAGCAGAGGACAAATTGCTAAACGGAACCTTAATAGGACTTAGTGAAATGGTTATTCTCTAAACTACGATGGGGCAATTTGCGAGCTTCCTTTGGCCTTTCGAAAATAAGAGTATGGAAATATAAATTAACTAGCAGTTAACAACCCGCTCCGCACGTTTTTGCTGCTAGGCCTTGCGGGCGGCTTTTGGTTCGATTTTGCCCAGTTTAAGTGTTGGTGACTATTTTATAAATCCAATAGGAACTGGTTCCAAAAATAGCCGGTTCCTGTGATCCAGTGACAGCTAGTCATCGAGACAAAGTAACCGCGACAGGCAATGATGTCATATGTAATATATAGCCGCGTGGTACTATTATTCACAACTGTCAGTTACATTAATAATCATTTTGTTGTCAATCTCTCCATATCCGGAGAGATACACAAAATTACAAATCCGTAGTACTTAAGATTGCCAGGCGATGCTAATCACGCAAACTGTTAACGTAGGTGGCGCCACCTTTTGGCATTGCTTTAGTTCGATTCTAATACAAAAGTACGTATGTATACGAACTCCACGAAAACGGTTTTGCGTAAGGCACACGATTTAATATCTATGTTCACCCCTTCCTGTCCACAACCCCCAACACAACATTTCCAAAGGTGACATAGGCCCTCAAGGAAATTATTTTCCTCAGGGCCTCCTGTGTGGAATAAAAAAAAGTGTCAAAAAGCAACATCTGAAAATCGAATCACCTTGTTCGATCGTAAAATTCGTATGGAAGGCGTTTGAGAACAGATAATATATTCACGTACATTACTAACACTCCCTCGATTTCCCATCAATTTTCTGATGGAGTTGAACCTACATATACGTGGAAAAGTATTTTTGTGAACCCGTGCTAAATTTACTTCGGTTATGCTCCGGATTCAGCGTTCCAATTTGGGAAAATAATGATTTAAGTGAATTCAGAACCTCTCCTTTGTATTAATTTAATATAAAGGCTCTTTGTGCCAATCACCCCTCTTCCATCTTTCACCCCAATGCCATGGAATTTATAGAAGGTCGAGGTTTCGGAATACTCCAGAAAATTAAGAAACCAATTATGTAAAATGTGTGGAAACAAAAATGACAAGATCAAAAAGGGAAATCGAAGAAATTGATTATTCAATGAGTCAGGGATAAATAATATAAACCAGTGTAAGAAAATTAGGTTTCAATTTATTTGTAATTTTGTTCGAAATTTCTTTTTATTTAACCAAATAATGGAAACACTTATGGTATTATTGGTTGGGGATTAAAGTGCAGCGTAAGAATTATGGAGAAGATTGGTAACCTTCGACTAAATAAGAATAGACGAAACCTATATCAAACAAAAATGACACCAAAAACCAATATGCTGGTCGCCGCGGCAGGCGCGTTTCAGTTGCATTATTGATAGGTTGCCATGGTAGCGGATCACAAACTGTCAAGTTTTATCCTCGAAAGAACCTTTGTTTTTAAACTGTTTGAAATTCAGCTAATTTCTTACTATTTTTTAACGTTAACTCCAGGAAGCCTTCAGATAAATAATTTACCTTAATTTTCGTGCTGTGCAGTGGGTCTTTTGTGGAAAGGAAGGATTGAACCTGTTGTGGAGGGAAACACAGAGGCCGGCAAATCGTTTCATAGCCGAGTTACTTAACAACAACGAGTCGTAGAAACGACCCGTTATCGTGTGTCAAATTTCAATCTTCATTAAAATGAAAGTTTCCGTTCTTTTTAAAATTAAATTATTTAAAGTGAATTCCGCACAAGAGTCCCAACCGCAGCCAACCGTCTCGATTCAGTGAAACTACGGCATTTCTAATCATTGGGTCATGTTTTGAGGTTGAATTAGAGGGAGGGGAAGTAAATGTGGAAGATGAAGGTGAGGAAGTACCGATCTGGTCACCAAATACGGCTAAAGCCATTTCAAGCAATGTTTCAATTCTGAAAAGCGGTCTTACACCAGGGCGATACTGAGAGTGCCTTTCACTCTGGATCGTGCCGCAAATATTAAGGCGGTACATAACCCTAATAATTTTTGTTTGCTCAAAACTCACATTTTAATAATTTCCGGCGAATTCGTAACTATAATAACTTTTTATTCCAATAGATCCCTGGGGATGTAAGTTCTTTATATTTAAAATTAATAAAAACAATACATTGAAGAGAATTGCTGTGTAAACACCGCTGCGCGACCGCCATCCAGCGATATTCCGAAAGACGCTATCGCTGTGAGTTTAGTTAATCCTGGCAAATGATGGCGAGCAAGTAAAACAGGCAAGTAAACTGAATATTATAACAATAGAAATGCTGGTAGGTAGACACAAAAAAGTATTTAGTAAAGTTTTAAGTCGGCATCAAACTCCTTAATTCATTTCCGATGGTGAAAATATGCCTCTCGTTGTCATCTCTAAGGCATTCCTCGCTACTTACTAGGGGAAGTTCGTGGCCATTATCAATGGAAGTTCCACCTTCAAAAGAAGAAAAGGAAATTCATTTCAATCTCGTTTCACTCAAAAATTTATTCAATTTTTACTATTCATTTTACAACTCCATGATGTATATATTTTTTTAAGGAACATACCAATGTTTTGTGCATCCAATAATAATTTTTTTTATATTTTGTGTTTGTTTTTCATCCGAGTCGCACATGATATTACGAAAGTGACTTCTTGGTTGTTCTTCTTTTTAACTTACACAAAGTTGTCTCATCTAGTTAGCGGAGAAAAATTCAACGGAATAACCAATTTATTATTTTATAATTACTTTAAAATCTACTGTACTAAAGACGTAACGGCTGTGTGCGTTTTAAAAAAATACGTGTTTTTATTTTTGTAGTAAAAATTACGTTACAGAGTTGTAAATCCTCGTGATAGAAGTGTATTTCATACAAATCACAGTTGTATCCCGCCATCTCGACTTGCGTATATTCTATAATGTAACAAAATAATGATATGACGACATAAAATATAAAACTATTTTTAAACTCCAAAAGGTAACCTATCAAGTAACAGCGATTATTATTTTTTATGATGTTTAATAAAATATTTTTAAAAAACCTCAAAAACTTGTCTCCTACAACTGTTGTTGAATACGTTAATTCTGTCACGTGGGTTGTCATTCGAAATAGGTATACACGCAGCTCGTGTTTGTCACCCCCGATAGGCATTTTAGGCTTCCTTTCCTCCTTGCTACAATTTCTCCTCTGAGATCCAAAGAGAATTAATTTATAGTAAAAAAAAATTCTTCACTTTAGGTAGAAATGTTACAGAGTGGTAAAAGTTATGTAGGTTAAAAAGAAGAACAACCCATCTAACAAATTTTATAGTAGTTTGGTGCGCCGAACCAAAATACGAATATTTCTGATCTGTATGAGATATTCTATAGGAATTATTTGTCCATAGGTGCGTTCTGGATTCCGCTCCTACGGAATGATTTTTTATTAAGAAGTTTTAATGGCACTCTTCAAAATATAACATTATAAATAATGTTTATCTTATTCGCTTTGCTACTGTTGGCGAGTTCACTGAACATACGTTCGTTTAAGAAAGCCGCCACTGCTACTTACTAAAATAGGAGGTGAGCCCGCATCTTGGGATGAAGGGGAGTTGTTGGCAGACTCTCAAGAAATGGTAATAAACGGGATGGGATATTAAAACTGACACAGTGAGTTGTTTCAATATTATGAAAACGTCCTAATCTACAAGTTTCCGACTACCATTACGAGGAAATACTGTTATTTCGTGCTTGTTTATACCTTGTTTACCTCTTGGATAGTATTATATTATGAAATACTCCATTAACACAAACTGTAGTGTGGATCCGAATCCCAATGTATTTTTTTCTTACTCAAACACATTCTCTTATCAAAAAAATTTCTGAATCCAAATTCTATTATTTTTCTAGTGTACTAAAGTTCCAAGTATCTGCAGATTTATTTTTATTTGATAACCAGTTACCACAAAGCGAAACTCTGGTAAATCTACATCACATTTGGGGTTGATTTTGTAGTACAACTTTTTTTTTATTTGAGCTTTTGTTTTCAAGTAAATTGAGTAGGGAATCTTAAATGAGTAGGGAATCTTAAATGTTCGTAGATTTTTGAAAACTGAACTCACTCTTAAGATGAAGCTATACGTGAAATCCTATTCAGATTAATCTTTACGACGAATCCGTTTACATTATGAACTTCAAAAAATATGCTACGGATAAATTGAAGCTTTTTCTAGCTTTTCTATGTATTGGAACTATAATTAAATTATTTTTTTTTACAAAAACCAAAAATATTTTTTAAGTCATGCAAAAACCAATGTTTTTGCATGACTTAACTATGAAGTAATAAAATAAACTTTTTTTTTAAATACCTACCCCTTTATGACTAAGACTATTTTTGAGGTTTTGTATGTTCCAACTATTTCATTAAATAAATGAAAACCACTTTTTCGCTTACTTGCCTCGTGCAAATAAGACGCTTGATTTTAAATTTTGAAGGCATGAGGATCGAAATATTTCTAGCGTTTGTATTCGTCTTACGTGTAAATCCCAACATTTTCAAAGCCTTTGAGCGTTATCTGCTCTATCTGGATTGAATAAGAATTTTTTTCGTTATTTGTTTTTGGGGTGTTATGCCGTATTGCGCTACCTCCTTCTTTAGCCAACGTTTCGGATAGCGTTACAGTGTCCATCATCAGGGCAGATGTGTAACTGTACAACACGGCATAACACCCCAAAAACTAATAACGAAAATACTTTTGGTCGTGAAAATCTAAAAACTTATTTGAAAAAGAAAGTTTACTGTCTTATAGAACTCCAAGATCTCTTATTACATTTACCCCGTTTAAAATCATTTTCTTACTGGGTAATTGTCGAGATGTCGAATTTTTTTATATCTTGTTTACCTATAGACCCCATTATACCATGATAGCTATATAACATCTGCAAATAATACGTATCTGATCTAATAATTTAGACCTCTGTATCATTTCCCAAAAACTCACAGGAATGAAACCAAACTCAGATCGAAAAACTTTCTTAACATTCGTACAAGTCGAAAAATAAAATTATTTTTCAAGTTCAATTAGGTTCCAAGCGGCCGCGAGTTATTTTGGTTCAATTGTCTCAGTCACCGTATTTTTTTCGCGTGAATTTTTTCATGAATTTACTTTGCTTGCCTACACAATGATTAATATAATCTGTCTATTGTTCTTATACAATATGTACTTATTTGCTTTATACTTATTGTGTTTTGTCTTTATTTAGAAATTGTATTGATTGTGAAACGAATTCTTCATAAACACTTTGTTGAAATATTCAACTCTCTTTTTTATATTTCATTCAACAATTTTTCCAGGATAAAAAGTAGCCTGATTTTCACAGTCCTATACTATCTAACGTCGTAGAAAAAGGACAAACAAACAAATAAACACGCATTTATAACATTGACGGCCGGCGTAGTCCAGCGGTAAGGCTCTTGACTCACAATCCGAAGGTCGCGGACCGAATCCCGGCGTGGCAAATAAATTTATTTGATTAACTTGTATTATTTCACAATTTATCCATTAAAAATAATATATAGTTTATTTGCGGCACGTTCCAGAGTGAAAGATACTCTCAGTATCGCCCTGGTGTAAGACCACCATTCAGAATAGAAACGTTGCTTGAAATGGCTTTGACCGTGTTTGGTGACCAGATCTGAATAGCCAGGTACTTTCCGACCTTCCTCTGTCCTACCTCCTTCCTCTCCCCACTACCTTCAGCCTCAC
Organism: Glyphotaelius pellucidus; assembly: GCA_936435175.1. Lineage (NCBI taxonomy): Eukaryota > Metazoa > Arthropoda > Insecta > Trichoptera > Limnephilidae > Glyphotaelius > Glyphotaelius pellucidus. Next base: position 7,747,884 of record OW386543.1, on the reverse strand, counting down.
AACAAAGCAGAAGGAAGCGCAACACGGCATAACACCCCAAAGACAAATAACGGAAATACATTTATGTAGTCACCATTTATTACGGGAGAAGGTACTTACATAATTTTCATAGTTATACTTACAATATAGCACCACTGGAGATAACTGCAATAATACATGCATATAATTTAATGAAACAGTATAATTTTATTGTTAGCTTTATTATTATGCATTCTTTCAAGAATGTATTTCGGATATGACCACACTCAAATAATAAAAAGGGAAAAATAGACTCAACTTGGGATATTATTCAAAACGTGCAAACGAAGGAGCCTATATTAGTTATGTCGAGAAGTTTTTATAAACAAATCCATTAAACACAATGTCATTTTCTTTCATGTAATCGACCGGTTTAACGACATTAAGAATTTATGCAGGAAGAGATTTGGGCGGAAGAGATATAAGTAAGTTCACGTGGAACCTTGAAGTAGGCAGTCGTTGACAAGGGTGTATATCCAGTGGCGGCTTGCGGGGTTGAAAAGTGGGGGGGCACAAACATTTTTTAAGGTAAATATTAATCTAAACCTACATATTAAACTTAATCTAGAAAAAAAACAATGGAACTATAACGTACGTCAAACTATAATACTAATATATAACACTCAAGGTTCGCAGAAAATGCTTTTAACAAGGTTAGCTGGTCGAGGGGGTAGAGCGGTGATTAAAAATTCATGACGTAGCTTGGAGTCCATGTTCCATAGGGAGATTTGAATTAACTACAGTACAAATAAAAATATATAATTTGTTTCGAGGCTTTAAACTCCGTCACGGCCCGACGAGTTTTTTTTTTTCGAAAAAGCTAACCTTATTAAAAAAGCATTTTCTACGAACCTTGGCAAACACTAGATAGACCGTCATCTGCAAATTGCCCTATTAAATTAATCCAAATAGCTGTGCTCTACAGATAATAGATACCTACATTGCGTTATTATAATCAGAAAATCAAACAAAACTTGGTCACCAGCCCGTTTAATTACAGGAGCAGTGGCGGATACATATGGGGCGGGGGCGCGCTCCTCCCTTGCGAGGCCACCGGCCCGCACGCTATTCGTTCGTTTCTTTCGTCATTTGACTCGGAGTCGAACTATCGAGTAGTTATACTTTCTTATGTAGCACGCGCACGCGTCCTCGTCATCGTATTTTATACGTTTAAAAGTCACGGCCATTCTAGTGATCTCGATGCGTTATTTTGTCTGGCATTTGTTCGAAAAAAAGTATATATCTCTAGCGCCCCCCCCTTGAGTTTTTTCTGTTTCCGCCACTGCGCGGGAGACCATATTTGTCCCTGCTCACATAGGTCTCATAGAAATCGTTGTGTCTCCCTTACTACCATATAAGTATGAACTAAACAGCACGGAGAAAAGAAAAAAGACACGCTTTATATTCAAATCTGAAAGTTACCAAAAAAATAATTAAAATTTACATCTTTATGAAACCAAAATTTTCGACCGAAATTTAAAAAAAAAATGAAACTTTGTGAATTTTTTAAGAATTATTTTTACATGAAACGACAAAAAGTGAGATTACGATAACGTTTCATTCGTTTGTTTATTTGTCTAATAGAATATGTGTGTTTTTTTAATATTTTTTTCGTTATCAGTAATTTTAGTTAGAAAACATGTAGGGTGAGCCATTTTTAAAACTTTTTACAGCTTGCATTCAAAATTTTGTGTTTAAAAAATTACATGGTTATGTCTAATAATACAATTTTAAATCGGTTTTCATCGCCTTTCGAAAACAGTTTTTATTTTTTGGATATGATTAGAAATATTCCATTTATTGGATTTTATTGCAAATCGGGAGTTTTTATTTACTGACAAAATAGCCCGAATTTCGAAGGGCTAGAGCTAATCGTAAATGATCGGGTCTAGTTAGTAAATGATCGGGTCTGTTTCTAAGTGTTCGTGTAGTTACAGATGCGTTGACTGCGAATTAAAGGATCGTAATCAATTATTTTTATAATCTTTTCAGGTTAATGCAACTATGTGGGAGTTGGAACACATAGAATATTTGTAAAGTACTGACTTACCTTTTTATAATGATCCAGTATTATGGGGAATCGATATTATGAACTTAAGGGACACATATGTCGGTAATAACGGCACAAGCACATAACAGAATCGAAAAAAAGCGCACCAAAGCGCCAATTCAATGTACACTCTACCGGTTTCTTATTTACACACATTGTCAGCTAGGATAGGTAGGTACATGAAAAGTATTTTTTTGTATTTCTTGGGCATTAACTATGTAACAATTCTGTTTTGAATAGTTAATTTTCAATGCACATTTGTTACTTTAAATTTTTAATTTTCTGCTATCGGTTTCGACACATCCGTGAGATTGACTAGTTTTAAGCAGTTTAAGGTTGGCTAGTGAATGACACGGATGTGTCGAAACCGGTAGCAGAAAATTAAAAATTTAAAGAAACAAATTTAAATTGAAAATTAAAACCCTTCAAAATAAAAATACACGGAAAGAGGCGCATGTAGTTGCGTCAACAGTTCATTTTTGAGGCGCGCCTCAAACTGAACAACACGCGACCGCGCAACGCTACCTTTCACTTCGATTCCTCATGACTTCCCAGTCTCCTCCGTCCATATGATGGTAAAACTCTCGGAGGTGGGCCGTATTTCCGCCTCCCTAGAGTATTTATTATTGTACTGCGTTGTGAAGTAAGCTCGGCGTAGCGAGCGGACATCCGTTTGTGACCGGTCGAGTTGCACTGATGTGATGAGTTACATAATTGAAAGACAACCAGTTCTTGTGAATTAAGAAAAATTCTTGCAATTTATAAATTGGTAACATTTAAATTTTTACTAAGTTTTGGATGTATGGATACTTGAATCTTTTTTCACTTTTCTTCTATATTTTTTGGGAGGCTCAGCCTCCCCTGCCTCACACTGCGAATCCCCACTGGTGTAGATTGTAGACAGAGAACGGATAATACTAAACTTGCTCCATGGTTTATGTTGAGTAGATGTTTACAAATTGTATTTATGCAGCCATGTTGCATGCTGAATGCTGAATGCTTTGACAGCCGCACTCTATATTAAATTCTTCGACCGGAATACCACGCCTGTAGCATGCAACATAAAATGGTGCATTTATACAATCTAGTGATGAATTCCTAGTAAATTAATGGCGAATTTACCTTTGAAATAATTTCTGTGGAAGTCGGTGCAACCAGAAGTAGCTGATTGAAGACGGTTATCGATTTATTAAAACAATATTAACGTCGCGCTTTGTGAGTTTATGGCCAGGTGGCAATTTTTCGCAACCCTCATTTTATTGGGAATAAAAATAAATTTGAAAGGTTTTTTTGCTAGTGATAGAAATGTTTTTTTTTAAGTTTAAAGACAAATTGTTCAAGTATTGAATATGGCCGTGATAGGCGGTCATTGGTAACGGTCAATAAATAAAGAAATAAAAAAGTTGGGAGGCGGGAGGCGGGAATGGGTATCACTGCCCCGGAAATCATTTATTGGATAACCAACATCTCTGCTATAGGTCACTCCAAGTGATTCGCTACGTTTGGTGACTTAACAGGGATGGCCTGGTTTATGGGGTGAGGTTTATCCGGGTATTGGTGGCGGACGCCTCTGCACACCAACTGTGAGGCAGACCGGATCGGGAGAGACTGGTTGAGGGAAACCTTTTAACTTCTCCATCAGGTCTCTCTCGGAAGATCGCATTGCACCGTAGTGGAAGGGGTGGATTCCTACGTCACTCCTGGACACTTTGACCCCCAGACGCCAACCCAAAGGTTTTGAAATACAAGAGATATGCAATGATGGCCGCCGACCGTCGGCGGACTGTTACCTAATGAGCATAGTTTGAAAACGGAAAAAATTCGTTCATTTAGTTGATTTTTTAAAGTTGTGCATTAGTATTGGCCAACAATATAGTTTGAATTCAGAAAGAATTTGTTCATTTAGTTGATTTTTTAAGGTGTGCAGTAGTATTGGTTAACAATATAGTTTGAATTCAGAAAGAATTTGTTCATTTAGTTGATTTTTTAAGGTGTGCAGTAGTATTGGTTAACAATATAGTTTGAATTCAGAAAGAATTTGTTCATTTAGTTGATTTTTTAAGGTGTGCAGTAGTATTGGTTAACAATATAGTTTGAATTCAGAAAGAATTTGTTCATTTAGTTGATTTTTTGAAGTAGTATTGGTTAACAATATCGGCGACGCCAGGAAACAGTCCCCCCACCTAGTAAAAACTGCCGATCTCTTATATTTCAATATCTTTGCGCCTACCTATCCTTCATGCCTTTTTACTTTCTCACCTTCCTTTCCTAAAAATACCCCCCACATAGCATGCCAAAGATGACGTAGATCTTGAGGGGAATTATTTTTCTTAGGGTTGCCTGTGGGGAGCTAAACTAAAAAAAATCTCCCCAGAGTAGTCAAAAATAGAAATATGAAACAAAAAATCTGTATGTTTAAAAGCACTACCACTAATTTCATTTGCTGAAAAAGATATGAATTTTATATTGAAAACTGAAAGGGTAAGATAAGTTCTCCAGGTAGATAGAGTCTAAGTGGTTTAAATTACCATAAATTTCTTCATTCCGTAATAATAAGTGCCTTAAATTCCCCTACCGCAATATTCATTGGATTATTAAGTCCTCCTTAAAATAATTTCCACCTACATCTACATACTAAAGTTAAAATGGGCGGTTTTACACTAACTTTATTGTTTAGAACCTTTAATTTTAAAGATTGTATTATATTGTAAATAGGTAGGTTTAACCTTCAAAAGTTATTAAGAAGATATAAGTTTAGGAATTTTAATTTGAATTGTTTTAGTTTTGGGCGTGACGCTGAACAATTCTTGTTTGCAGGTGCAATATTCATGCTTTCGTGGCCGGTGGAAAACATTCTCCTCCCGGGTGAAGCGGGGAAGGCAGGGTAGGGGATTAGTTCATTTTTTTAACAGCAACCGCGCAATTCAGTCTGTCATGAGGAATAAATCGAATAAATTTTTGGGATTATGTCAACTGCGCGAGGCTATTAATTATGAGTTTAATAAATTGTAAATATATACTGTAGTAATGGATAATTATTTCTAATGTGAACTCAACTGTCAATAAATTATATTAATTTAAATGTAGAGGGCCCAATAAACCAATATAACAATTGTTTGGACATTCTTGAATGGTACATTTAGGTCTTGGACGAATGCTACTAGCCAAAAATAATATTGTAATGTCAATTCGTATTTCTAGTGAAATTTTTCTTGCACATGTGGTAATTAAACCCAGTTCTTCAAAATCGGTTTCTGAGACACGGAAGAAATTGCCCAATCCAAATCGGTATTCTAGTCTTAATTCCTGATAAATAAATACCTATTCAAATTTTGAGGCACTACAGTCTAACTTAAAATCTGTGTTGTCTCCCTGATACTTAAATAATCTATGAAATCTGTGTTTTCACCCTGAGCGACTCTTCCTCATCAGAACTCATCTTGACATTCACGTAAACGTCAAACGTCAAGAATTCAGTGCGTACATATGTCTTCACCACAGACCACTAGACTAAATGTGTGTGGCCAAGCCCACTTCACCCCAATGTTTCAACCATGTTTCAACAAAGTAGGAGATGGAAAACAAAAAAGGTTTCTAGTAATGTTCAAGCAAATGTGTAAGCCAATGTTCATGTCGGAGGACTCAGGAGACCAAGCTTAATGGTCCACTATTCGAATTTCGACCGATTTCTTACATATCTCCCTTAAACATTTGAAGTTTTTAAGCTCTTAAAAAAATATATGTTATTTTTGAAGATAATATCTAGATACGTTTCACGCCGAAACGCAAATTATATGAAATTCCCTCGATAGAAAAAAAATCTCAAAGTATGCTCCGAAAATTATTTAAAACAAGTCTTTTTTATTATTTTACAAGTTACATTTGTGAAAAAATTCACAATGTTTCTTTAAATGATACTTAAGATAAGTTCCACGAGATTTTTGCTCTATTTTAAACGAGTCATGTTTTATTAAGCTTTTTCGCCATTTTCGCTGCGATTTCATCACTTAAAATATTAGCGCGCTCTGTCCAACATTCGTAATTACACATCTCTCCATCTTCTTCTTTTTCAGCCAAATAGCGCCGCCCTAATGTGGTTTGATTAATTTGTGTTACAGAATTGTTTTAGTTTTTATTTTATTTTATGTTAATGTTACCTAAATATTGTTTCGTATTTAGTTTATTAGTTTTCATGCTTTAAATACTTTTGTATAATGATTTAGCTGATTAGGAATATTCTCCTTTTATAATATATTTAGTTGGGTGTAAAAACCAGATAAAATAAAATAGGAAAAGACTGGAATTATTTTAACTTTAAATTGTATAGACCAGGAGTTTACTTTGGCAGATCTGGAGATTTGTCGCAACTCCAATAAGGAGTAAATTGTTAGGAGAAAGGAAGGAACAAATAGAGAAGGTTGGGGGGAGGAGGGAGGAGGGAGGGAGGGCCCTCGGAACTGGCCTGAGTTTGTTCTGTTGGTAGCCCAGAATCCAGAATGTGGCCGTGACTGTAGTACCTAATTGAATAAGGTTCCAGCAGACATACTGGCTGTCATGTGCACTTTCAACATTGATACTTTACCAGAATAAAACAATTCTTTAGAGAATTTTAAAGATGTGATCAAGTGAACAGTTCAGAAAATTTGGTAAATATTCCCCTAACCAACGCATTTTTATTAGGCTCAGAATTTGGTAATAACACTAAATTATGACTCAATTACTACAAGAAACAACCAATAACGTTTGGACAGAATGACAGATGGTAAAAGATGCATTAAAATTATACTTTTATTCAAAATACAAGATTTCCCGTGTAATCCCTTTGCCGCCATTTTGGATTTTTTGCACATTTAAGTAGTTTCTTTTCAATCCCAAACTAAGATCCTAATAATCCATTTTGTGTATTTAAATTAGTTGTTCTTGGAGTAATTGTTGAAACTTAGTTTAATTTCCAAAATCTGTGCCTAAAATGCGGCGGTAATAATGATTGAAAACTTTTGTCTTATTAAAATTTGGGGGTCAAAAATGTGGGTTCATCATTACATCTTGTCAATAATTTTGTTGTAGAATTCGACGCTTTGAAACAGCAAGGTTTCATCTGCCGCGATGAACTCTAAAGTAGCTTGCTATATATCGCATGACGTAACCGCGACAGATGGAACCTTGTTATTCCAAAGGGTCGAATTGCTGACGACAATATACCCTAAAATTTATTCAGAATCTTAACGACGTAAGTAAAGAAGCCTTGTATACAAATTGCGACTCGCGACCCGTTTATTAGACGGACCTACTGTCGAATTTGCCCTATCAAAGAAGAGAAGAAGAAGACAAACAACGTGTAAACAAATATACGCCCGCGCCACGGCGTTTTAGACGAACGCACGGTCGAATACGCCGTAGCGGGACAGGAGATTCGACTTTTCCGCCGCGTTTATTTTAATTAATTCTGAAGAACGTGTTAAAAATATTTAAGATGTTTCTAACTAAATACCTCCCGAAGTCATTAATTCATCGTCTAGAAAAATAAAATCTGGCGCTTATCGCTAACTTCATATTTGACAAACGGGTTATAAAGTTTTAAAGTCGACGTAACATATATTAATGGTAACTTATTGTTTTTATTAATTTTAAATATAAAGAACTTACATCCCCAGGGGTCTGTTGGAATAAAACAGTTATTATAGTTACGAATTCGCCGGAAATGATTAAAATGTGAGTTTTGAGCAAACAATTTTTTTTTGCTTTGTGTACCGCCTTTAATCTAAAAGTACGAATATATTATAATAATTTTCGGCTACGAAATAATCTACTGCAAGAAATCATATAACAAAAAGAAATACTCGTGGAGCTGTTTATCATTATTTATTTAATAATCCGGTACGTGTCTAATCTGTGTATTACAAGAATGCTGTCGAATGAATTCGTGAATTTATGCAGTGAACGCAAATTTAATGGCTTCACGAAGTACTCCTGTTTATTTTGTGTCCTTTCATTCTCCTTTTGTCGGGTTTGTGAAATCTCACAGTCAAAGGCACAGTTGTAATTGTGGAAACTGGAAGGATGCTTTGGATGTGGAATGCGGCATGAAACGCCAACGTCTTAGCATTTCTCTGGCTGGGAAATCTCCCATCCCTCTTTGTTGACATTATTCAAGATATGTACAAAACAAATTTGACGAGACTTGTTTAATTAACTAAATGCGAACGTTGCGTCGCGTCGTGGTCGTTCACAAGTCTACTATTTTACATAATATACTTTACAGACTATTCTATATATCTGAAGTTGCAGATGGGCTGACTGTAAAAATTGTGATAATTGGACAGTAATCAATAAAATTATGGGTTCTCAAAATGACATAGCTTTGTGAATATCTTGGTGAACGGTGGACACTGGGCGAGAATATGACTTACCTTAATTTCACACAGCATGTTATTTTGAGGTTCAATATTACGGTACCGAGGGATCACGAGGCCATAAGAATCGATATTAAAGTAACCGGGATATCATAGAAGTGATAACTGCATGACAGTGGCGTAACTATAGGGTGGCACGGCTGGCAAAATGCCACGGGCGTCCCGATAGGCCGCGAGCTCAGAAGTAACCTAACATTTTTAACAAAATTTAGTACAAATTATAAATTTTAAGTACATAAAATCAATTAAAGTTGGACACGACTAAAGACCATATATAAATTCAAATAAATTATTAAGATTTAAACGCATTCTATTCATTCATTTTAGAACGCATCCATTGGTTGCTTAATTTTTTGTCGCAGTGTCGAGGACAAGGTTTAATGGTGCTTGCACAGTGAAAGGCACTTTTGGTGGAATTCAAAAACTCATAATAGATATACATCGAGCCTCGAAAACTCATAATAGATATATGCTGCTCATAACTTAAATCTAGTACTTAATGATGCAGTAAGAGAGGTTATTGATAAGCAACATTTTTTGAAACAATTCAACAAATTATAATTATTTTGGGCATAGTATCAAAAGATGGAATGGACAAATAGAATTTTTAACAGATTATAATTATTTTGGGCATAGTATCAAAAGATGGAATATCTTATCAAGTTTTATAATATTTAATTAGACAAATAGAATTTTTAATATAATTTTATAAAGAGAAGGAGCCTTCAACTTCGAAAGCATTAAAAACATCGAACCCTACTAGATGGCCGGACGTCATTACGCTTTTTTTTTGTTTTAAAAGTTCGGTTTGTTGAAGTCCAAAAAGCGCTAACGAAAACAATGCTGTTAAATTGCAAATCGGATGAAAGAAATGAATCTTTTTCACTCAAGAAAAAGATCGAAAACTGCAAGTACATCCGACCTAGATATTTGATATACCTTTTGATAACAAAAATAATTTTTCAGTTTGGTTGGGTATTTTGATCTCAAATCCAAATTTAAGATTTGTATGAAGCTGGCCGAAATGGGTCGCGCATACGTTCCTCTTAAATAAAGCATCTAAATTCCTTATAAGCGATCTGATTTACAAACCAAAAACACACGATTTTGCATAACATTGCAGTGTATCACCAACTCATTTTAACTTCTCTATAAAGTCCAACAAGTAATAATTGTCGTCAATCAACCTGTATAGAATCAAGATTTTATTTCGTAGGCATCACGCATGAGCAACCTTAGACTCAAACCGCTTCCTGTATCCCTTATAAACCAGCGATTTTACAGCCTTCCATGGGGTCAATTGGGTTCCCTTTCCTGTTAAATTATGTTATTTTGTGACTTCGGTTCGTGCGTCCGGAACCTTTGGCTGAAATGATTGGGAGCAACGTCCGGGCAACTTTAAAATACGTGTATATATTTTTCTTTTACGACGGCTGAACTACGGATCACGTCCCACGTAGACGATGTACGCAGCCACTGAAAGCCGCGCAGTACACGTTTCACTGAATTTTCGCGAGCTATCGCTTTGAAGCTAAACTTGTTAAATTTATACAGGGTGGTTTAAAAGAGTGGCTTATAACATAAAGTAAATAAAGTTTTATTTGCAATCTTCCAGCTTTTACCCTTTAAGGGTGTTCTTGGCCGTTGTTTCAATTGATGCAACGGATAGCGGGGAGGCAATTTTATGTTTTTAGAAACAAACAAAACATAGATTAAGAAGAATATAAACGCTAGAAATATTTCGATTCCCATTCCATACACAATCTATAATTGCGCGTCGACTTTGCACGAGGCAACTAAGCAAAAAGGTGGTTTTTATTTAATTTGTGTATAATTTTATAAGAATGAAAAAAAGTTAGAACATACAAAACCTCAGAAATAGTCTTAGCCATTAAGGGGTATTTTTTAAAAATTGTTTCTTATATTGCTTCATAGTTAAGTGACGAAAAAACATTTTTTTAGTAAATTACGCTTATATTTTTTGTTATGTAAATAATAATTTTATTGTAATTCCAAAACAAAGAAAAGCTACTAAAAGCTTCAATTTATCCGTAGCATATTTTTTGATGTTCACACTTTAAACCAGTCCGTCGTAAAGATTCATCATCATAAATGAGTGATAAACAGTTTAAAAGGTTTTATAAATTGTGAAAAGAATCGGTGTTAATGAATTGTCTCTATGAAATATCTGGTAAAGCCTCAATGACATGGAGCGAGTTTACAAGGTACTATCTGGGAAATTCACTATCTGTTAGTAAACTCGCTCAGTGTCATCGTTTTACTTGCTAACTAGCAGATTGTGGACAATCTACGAAAAAAGTAGAAAGGTGGTTAACTTTACTCGCTACTCGCTGGTGTTTGCCTAAAGATGGCGGCTCACCAACAGCTGATTTCGTCTGTCAGAATTAGTTCGGGTGGAAGCAGCTATTGGCTAGCGTGTGGCTCTAGCTACGAGCTGTCAGTTTCTTATACAATGTCGACAGAGTTGCATGGCGCGGGAGTCGTTATTTCGGCTGCTACTGTTGCTACTGAGCGAGTGGACAGTTTTGTGTGTCATCATGACAATCTCACTCGCCGATTCACCCGCTTTTAAACTTACCGGCTAGTAGCTTGTAAACTAGCTTAATGTAACCGAGGCTTAAGTGATTATACAGCACGTACCCGAAGGATTATAATCAACGTTTCCTGAGCAAATTTGGAGTACAAAAGTATATGTCATTTTGCTATCTGATGATATTGATTTTTTCATTTATAAATTTGCTGGAGTGTAAAGTTAGTTCAAATAAAACGAAAAGGTATAAATTGGTTTATACAGCCTTAGCTAGTATTACGAAGGTATTCACGAAATCAATTTAAAACTGAAAAAGGTGACCCAGGTACCTATTTTCATTTATCACAGAGATGAATCCGATTTTAAAATGTGACGACCGTTGAGTACGAGTCCCTTAAGAGATTTAAAATGAATTGTCTTTATCCTCAAATTGTGATAACAAGGTACGCAATTTTTTCTTTGACTTAAATTACGTTTAAAAAATTGCATATTTAATCATTGAAGATAATATTAAACAGAAAAAGATTCAATAAAAAAACACATACATAAATTTGTTGTAGACCACTTTTATTTTATTAACACTCTACCGGTTTCAGAAGTACCCTTCCTTCGTCAGGAGACAATATTCTCCAGACGAAGGAAGTGTTAATAAAATAAAAGTGGTCTACAACAAATTTATGTGTCACAAAATTAATACTTTTTACAAATAAGAAAAATATTCGGTCGCATCTAGGAATTGAACCCAGGACCTTAGCATTGCTGAGTATTTGTTCAATCACTGAGCTAATTCGACTTTATCAACTTCGGTCATATTTAACTAGACTAAGAACTACCAAATATTTTTTTGACTGCTATCTCATCACTAACGATATACTCGAATTCAATTGCAGTCTAAATGATGTGTCGGATAAATACATCCGTTTTTATTTTTAATTTGCGACATCTGTTGACTGTGTAAAAGTCTAGGTACTAGACTTTTAACACTTTTTTTCATCCTAGACTCTAGGATGAATATTCAATATTTGTCCACTGGAGCGACAGCACAATTTTAAACTTTTTTCTTCGATTGCTCGACATATTTGGGTGATCATTTGAATATTTTCCGCCCAAATTAAAAAAATCATACCTTCGAATTTTAATATAGAAAAATACAAAATGATTACAGTTCTACATAGCCAATGAATTCACCTATCTTTTGTCGATTACCACGTATTAGTAGGATTTGTAAAAAAAATATAATAAAATCGTAAACTTCTACTTAATTATTTACAAATAAGGGAAAATTCGCCAAAATTGGCTGCAAAGCAATCTGAGGTATTTTAAATAGTGCCATATTGTGGCAAAAAGCGCTCCAGTGGTTAAAGTGAAATAACTTATTGAGTAAAACCTCAAATTGTGATATATACCAATTTAGGAAGCGGGAATGGGTATCGTCGCCACGATAACTATTTATTGCATAACCAACATCCCTGCCATAGGTTACTCTAAGTGGTACGCTACGTTTGGTGACTTAGCAAGAGTGCTCACGTTCAGAGGTCAGGTTTGTCTAGGTCTTGGTGGCCAATGCGTTTGCCCACCTACTGCCTGGCGGGACGGATCGGGAGGGATTGGTTAAGGAAACTTAACCTAGACATCTCTAGCCGGACTCTCTCGACCACCGCAGTGGAAAGGGTGGATTTATACGTTCGACACTCTTAGACACTTTGACCCCCAGGTTCTTACCCGCACCACGTACCTTTTTCCTTCCCAGAACTTCTTATTTTCCCTAAAACGATCCCCTACAGAGCCTCACAAAGATGATGGGAAATTATTTTCCTCAGGGCCTCCTGTGTGATGTAAAGAAAATCTTTGAATCCTGGGAACAATTCCTAGATGCAACCGATTTGTTTTCTGATTTTTCTGTTACACATTTTTCATTTGAGAGTCCAATTTGAGGTTTGACTCGACAAGTTATTCCACTATAAAAAATATAAAAAAATTACAGTTTAGGTTTGATAACTTTTATGTTTAAAATGAAACAAATGTGTGACAAAAAATGTTGGTGTTCCAACTCCACGCCTGTGAGAAAAATTATGTTTAAAACTTAAGAATAGCTGGAGAAGTCAAATATGCAAATTTCGAACTGACGAAAGCGTCGCGTGCTGGCTGAAGTTAGCTACGCGTCAATCCCACGCTGAACAAGCCACCTACAGTATTAAACTCCCACGGAAAGAGGATTTTCTAGGTGAATTAGCCGTCTGAATCGTCAACATCTTGAAGAAAGACAAGTACACAAAATATGTATTACATTTTCCAGAGATTTTATCGAGTTTAGCGCCATTACTGACCATATTGCCATGGGACAAAAATGGTACGAAAATGGGACAAAAGTAGGACAAAAATGCGACAAAAATGGGACAAAAATAGGACAAAAATAATTTATTGTCTTTACATAATGTGATTATTTTTGTCTCATTTTTTTGTTAGGTTTGGTTAGGTTAGGTTTTAGTAGATATTTTGTTGGGGGATTTTTTGTCCGTAGAAAATTTTGTAGGGGATATTTGTCGCGGTATGAAAACGCGCGGATCCAGTGAACAGTGTGATGTATGGGGAACGCAAATGAAACTCGAATGATTTGAATTACGACAGATTTTTTGATTATGGAAGTAACAATTTTTGAAATGTGAGAGTCTCAATTACTTTTGACCGTCTGGAGCTAGTGAAACTATGGCACGGCATCCTTATTTGGGGTACGTTGTGACGGTTGTGAGATTGAAGGAGATGTGAAAGAGGAAGGTGGGGAAGTACCTGGCTATTCAAATCTGGTCACCAAAGTATCATCCAATCTGAAACGTGCCTAATTAAATAAGAATTATTTTGAATGATTTAATAATGAAACAAGCCGGGATTTGAACCCGTGACCTTCGGTTTGCTAGTCGTGAACCTTAGCCCTTGACCACGAGACCATCTATACAGGTTCCCTTAAGAGGAATGTATGCGCGGCCCATTTCGGCCAGTTTCATACAAATCTTAAATTTGGATTTGAGATCAAAATACCCAATCAAACTGAAAAATTATTTTTGTAATCAAAAGTATCTAGTACGTGAGCTACTTTATTTATTTTTGCTTTGAATCATAAGATATAGGCCATTAAAGATTTTAGTGTTTCATGATTTTAGAGGCAACTTGGGAAATTATTTGTGAGCAAATGAAAAAAAAAAAATTTCAGTACGTTTATTTTACAAATACTCCGAAAAATAAAAAATAAAAAAATCATTGTTAAAAATGCATTTTTGGGTGGTAATTTTAATGTACAAACGACAAATTTTTTAAAGTAATTTGTATTTTTAAATTTACACATATTGAAATGATATTTTTTCTGAATTTTTATTTCTTTTTTTATATTTCATTATATATTTATTATAATTTTAGTAAAATTGTTTTTTTATTGTTTTTCATATATTTGATATACCTTTTGATTACAAAAATAATTTTTATGTTTGTTTGGATATATTTATCTCAAACCCAAATCTAAGATTTGTATGAAACTTGCCGAAATGGGCCGCGCATATGTTGCTCTTAAGGATTGTGTTTGACTTATTTTAAGCAGTGGTTTCTGACAATTTTTTTTATTTTTTTTTTATGAATACCGCACAAACTGTTCCCGTCTGGAGCCGGTCTGACTATGGCATCACCAATTGGGGTATGTTGTGAGGCTGAAGGTAGTTGGGAGGGGAAGAGGATGGGGAAGAGGATGGGGAAGAGGAAGGTGGGAAGTACCTGGCTATTCAGATCTGGTCACCAAACACGGCTTAAGCCATTTCAAGCAACGTTTCAATTCTGAATGGTGGTCTTACACCAGGGCGATACTGAGAGAATCTTCCACTCTGGAACGTGCCGCAAATATGCTATACATAATTTAAAATTAATAAATTGTGAAATAACACAAATTAATCAAATAAAATTTATTTGCCACGCCGGGATTCAATCCCGCGACCTTCGGAATGCCTCAAGAGCCTTACCGCTGGACTACGCCGGCCGTCAAATTTGAATAAAAATGAAAATGAAATTTTGATCTCCGGAGTATTTTTAATGTTTTTTTTTCAATATTTTTTTATTCAAAATCAAACAAATTCCACATGACGTCACTCAGCCAAGTAACAGGCCAACTCCTCATCCCACCCCTAACTGTTCAATACTAACTGATTTTGTATGTTTTTACTTGAAAAAAAAACATAAAAAATGTCGCCATTTTTCATTTACATGTTTTACTTCAAATAATGTTAGGAATCGCTGGTTAAAATAAGTCAAGTACGTCCCTTAAAACCCTGTGTATAGATTTATTGCTTATAATTCGCTGGTAGGTTGAGATAAATGTAAGTTATTGCGTAGGTACTACATTGTTAGACATATTATACTCTTATTTCGTTCGATGTAGTCGCCATGTTGTACTGAGCTGACAAGAGCGGACATAAAACACCGGATGTTTATAATAATTTTCCCATTCATATTCTTGTCGAGCAGCGTTGTTACAAAGAGAAATTAACAAAGGTCATTTGCATGTAGAATTTTTAGCACTTAGACAATGCAATGGTGGGGGGGGGGGGGAGGGTGTAAAACCTCCTTGTCGTCAAGAGAAAGTATAGAAAGTGGGTGATGAATATTACAACACTAAACTTTAATCACAGAAGAAAAAAGCGTCTGTTTTCCAGCTCAAATGTCATCGCGCAATCGTCTGAATAATTCAAATTACCTAACAATATTTTTCTAGAATTTTCTGCATGGACAGGAGATTTTTCCTTATTGAAAATCGCCCACTTTTAAGTTATTGGCAAAATAGAATCTTTTAAGATTGGGTTGGTTTATGTTACTTTGATACTTTTTAGGTCACCTAAATGTCGTTTACCAGTAGTTGCCAATTAGTGGTGCGGGTAGCCCAAATGGTACTCGTGGGTTAGGTTGCTTGAAAGAGTACGTGAACGCGAAAATTAAAAAGCCGAAATATATTGAGTATTCAATTCGAAGATGACTTAAGAGGAAGCCACAATTCAAAAATGTTTGTATTCTTAGTGATCTTATATCGCCACGAAAATAGGTAATAGGCATAAAAATTGCCAGGCAAACGGGATTTCATGCTCAAAAGTGTATTTATTTTTTTATGAATAATTTTGTAAGACTGAAAAAAGTTAATGAATGAAAACTGTCCCAGATAATTTTAGCTATAACATAAAATTTTTAACAAGTTGTTTATTATAAGCGTTCGTACATTTCCAATGAAAAAATACATTTTTTAGTTGTTTATCCTAATTTTTTTTAATCAATTAATTAATGATATTATTTTAATTTAATTTTTGTTTTTTAGTAAAGGGTCTTCCAATAGGGACTTCCGAACTCCTACAGTTGATAGCGGCCGTATTGTTGAAGCCACATCTGTCAAATTGGCTGTTATTTATTAGTCTGTTTTGCTTAATCACCACGGACTGATAGAGTTCAACAACTCTTAACGAATAACTCTTCTGAAATCCATAAAATTAAATATATAAAGATAATGATGTTAGTAAAAATAAAAAGAAAAACAAGAGTTGCACCTGGTTGAGGAAGCCTGGAATACGGGAAGTATTTACAATTAAGTATAACAGAGAGAAAGTAAGATGGATAAAAAATAGTCGGAGTAGGTTTTCCACAAACCACCCACAGTCCCAATGAAAATGTGCATGGCTATCGGCCCAACCGCTGACGGAACCCGAAGTCCGCGCCCTTTAGCCGGCTCCCCGATTTTGTCCCGAAGAAGTATATGTAGGAGAGAAGAGAAAGTTTTAGAAGACCCTATGAGAAAGATGAGCGTCGGGTTGTCGGAGGTGATGTGAACTGGCCACCGAGATCGTGCGATTTGATCCCGTTATCCTTTTTCTTGTGAGGTTTTCTTAAGTCGCAGGTCAATCCGAATAAGCCACAAACCACAGCGGCCCTCAAAGCCATCATAACTCATCGCCCAAAGTCAATATAACCCAACGCCATCGGTCAAATTCAGCCTGATTTATGCGCCAGAGACATGGAAAATTGAACATTTCGGATGCGCGCCACCTAGAGAAGCCGCGGCGGACATTTGAACGATGTTATATTCCACACATAATAAAAAGCCTTTCAAATGAATAAAAAGTTTCGCTGATATCTCACACACACTTTGTTTTATTTAAATTTAAATATATGAAGCGCTTAATGAAAGACCCTTTATTTATAATGTAATCCGATTCGTAGTAAAGATTAATCTGGAATAATAATTTAGCATCAAACTTCACATTAAAACTGAATCTCACTGAAAGGCATCCAGATTTTTCAGAGACTTTGTATATGCATATTTGTCCCATTAATAAAATAACAATAAGTGATTTTCATTATTATTAGAATTGTTGTGCCATTAAGAATTGAGATTTTAAAGCAAATAAACGTCGTAAAACAATATTTCTTTATTATAATTTTGGCAACAAGAGGTATACGATTACAACTAATTGGGTACCACTTCCGTACACTATCATAACTGTAATTGTGTCAGTTTTAATTTAATTCAATTCTTCAAGGTTTTTGTATAGTCACGTGGAGTAACCGTACGCTATGAATAAGTATACTGCGGTGTTTGAGACAATGTCGTGCATTTCTTATTTGTTTCATTTATCTTATTGATGGGTGTAATTCTGTAATGAATTGCGTCATAACCGTCTACGACATTTTTTTGTTAAATAATGTTCGTTAAAATAACTCACGTACACCTCATACGTCATCAAATATGTCTGGTAAAGTTGTAGGTAGCTTGAAAATTAGCTTATGGGTCCGAGTGGTTAAAATGTGTTAAAATCAATAATGTTTTCATAAATAATGGGTACAAAGAGGCAATCCCGTACAGATAACTTTCGTTTATCTGTTTTTATGTTTTTGACTTGATAACGTCTTATAAATTGATGAACGCCGGCTGCACTCACGAAAAAGTATGACTCATTGTCACGTTATCGTGCAAGCGAGAGCGCGGAAAAAGCGTTCGGCCAAAGCGTTCGGCTTGTGACGCATCTATCTCTCTTCCACTCCATCGTAACTATATGACGTTACCACGTAAAATTATCGTCCGTAAACCGACTTTACAGACAACTAAATTTTTGACGTGATAACGTCTTATAAATCGATGAACGCCGGCTGCATGCACGAAAAGCATGACTCATTGTCACGTTCCGCCTTAGCCGAGCGTGCAAGCGAGAGGGCAAAACAAGCGATAGAGAGGCACGACCGGCCTAAGCGTTCGGCTTATGACAAATCAATGCAATTTTTTATCAATGTTTTCTTATGACGTTATCACGTAAAATTATCGTCCGTAAACCGACTTTACAGACCAAATTTTATTTTATTTTATTTTTGTTTGATAGATTAGGTGTGTGCAGGTTTTGTGAATGCGTACACTTAGCCCTTTACATATGTTTTTAGTGGCGTAGATATAGGTAAATATTATTGAATCTCCTATAAATTTTGTAAGGTGAAATAATTCGCTTGTACACTGTACATAAGAAAGTATTCGGAGATGTCTCTACGCACCCAAGAGAAAATCGAAAGCAGAAAACGTACACAATATACGCGTACGGGTCAAGTGTAAGCAAATGTAATCGTTTCAACGGCTTTAGTGGTCGAGAGCTCTCAACCAGCGATCCGGAGGCCGTGGGTTCAAATACCGTAGTATAAATAAATTTTATTTAATTGATTTGAGTCATTTCACAATGTTCTCATTTAAAATAATATATATTTGCGGTACATTCCAGAGTGGAAGGTATTCGAAGTATCGCGTTGGTGTAATATCACCATTTGGGAGGCGGGAATGGGTACCGCCGCCCCAGGACCTTTATTGGATAACCAACACCTCTGCCATAGGTCACCCCAAGTGGTTCGCTACGTTTGGTCAATTAGCAGGGGTGTCCGGGTTCGTGGGGTGAGGTTTGTCTAGGTCTTGAAGGTGGATGACCAGGTTAAACTGAACCCCAGATTCCTGCCCACCCCTTAAACCCCTTTCCTTCCCAGAACTCTCCTCCCCTTCCTTTCCTTAAAAAAATCCTTCACACAGCATCCCCAAAGATCACATAGGCCTTGAGGGAAATTATTTTCTCCAGGGCCTCCTGTGTGGAGCTCATGTAAAAAAAATAATAATTCAGACTTGAAACATTGCTTGAAATGGCTTTAGCCATGTTTGGTAACTAGATCCGAATAGCCGGGTACCGTAGCTTGAACATGTATGTGAGAAAGTATTCGGAGATGTCACTATGCAACCAATAGCAGATCAAAAGCAGAGTGCATACAATTACAATTATAGTATGCGTATATTTACACCGCATATGTGCCAAGTGTACGCAATCGACGTGCATTTAAACTTTTATTATATTTTTTTTTGATTTATAAAATGTAGGAGTTTTTGTGTTTTTTTTTTTGTATACCTTAGATATATGTAATCAATCATAATTCCAACATCAAATTGAGAAGAAAAACTATATCGTTTAAATACAAAAATCGTAATATAAAAATTGCGCACGGTTACCACACGTGACTCTAGACCTATTATATAAATCCACTTAGAAGAAACGAGGCTTGGTATTTTCTCGCTCGGGTCACCCCTGACGAACACGCTCCCAAAAAAATGTGCCATTTTTTTCGAAACTTTCTGAAATATTTTCCCTCAATTTGGCAATTTGTTAAAACGTGGGATCGATGCCGCACAGGGGCGTATTCAGAAATTATCGCCAATATAAAAGCAACCATTTAGGTTTAAGCTTTTTTCCCTTTAGCTGAACGATTTTGCAGCCATTCATCTGTAAATAGTTCTATTCTCAGATTCTCGGATCTACAAATGAAAACATTTTTAAAAATGCTGAAATAGGCGAAAATTTGATATTCTACATTTTCATTGCAGTAAGAGCCTTCTCCAGCTTTTGTTATATACCCAAAAACCTTTCAGCAAAGTCCTGGTTTAACTCGACAGTTTTGCATTTCGTCTGTCTGTAAATTTGTTTGTAAGTTTCGACTCCGTTTCAAGACGGTGGTCGATTAAATGTTTCAGTAAAGATTATTTTTTGAAGTGTGAAATTTTTGGGCTTATTTTAACTCTCTTCTTCGCATTTTTTTTTCAATTTTACGCTACCTACTTACAATACATTTTGGGAGGCCGGTATGGGTGCCGCCGCCCCGGAAACCATTTATTGGATAACCAACCCCGCCACAGGACACCCGAAGTGGTTCGCTGCTTGGATTTGATGACTTAGCAGGGGTGCCCGGGTTCATGGATTCAGGTTTGTCTGTGAGGTCCTTGGCAGCGGATGCGTTTGCTTACTCACTGCAAGATGAGTCGGTTCGGGAGAGACTAAGGGAGACCTTTTGAATTCTCCAGCCGTACTCTCTCGACCCATCGCCTTGAATGTGGGTGGGATGGATTCATACGTCCGTCACTCCTGGACACATTAAGCCCCAGTTTCCTACTCATACCTTATACCCTTTTTCTTCTCAGAACTTTCTCTCCTTTCTTTCCTCAAAAAGACCCCACACATCATCCCCAAAGATGTCATAGCCTCTGAAGGATGTTTTTTCCTCAAGGAGATCCTGTGTGGAGATAACTTAAAAAAATGTATGTAGTTTACACGCGGTAGAAATGAAACCTTCAGAAAACCAAAGTAAACAAGAGTGGGGAGACTGCGAGGCACCGCACAAAGAGGAGACCGATTATAGTATAGCATTCTCTCGCAGACTTTTTTTTTATATGAAATACCGCACAAGAATCCCAACTGCTCCCGTCTGGAGCCAGTGAGACTATGGCATCCCCAATTGGGGTATGTTGTGAGGCTGAAGGTAGTGGGGAGGGGAAGGAGATAGGGAAGAGGAAGGTGGGGAAGTACCTGGCTATTCAGATCTGGTCACTAAACACGGCTAAAGCCATTTCAAGCAACGTTTCAATTCTGAATGGTGGTCTTACACCAGGGCGATACTGATAGTATCTTCCACTCTGGAACGTGCCGCAAATATACTATATATTATTTTAAATGAATAAATTGTGAAATAACACAAATTAATCAAATAAAATTTATTTGCGCACGCCGGGTTCGAACCCGCGACCTTCGGATTGTGAGTCGAGAGTCTTGCCTCGGGACCACGGAGGCCGCGGAGGACTAAATCCTATAGACGTATGTGTTTGTCGCTATTTTTGTTTCATCGAGTTTCAAATCACAACGGTGCTAAAGAAGTTTTCACTTAAACTGTGCAATTCACACTCGGTAAAAGTGAAACCTTCAGAAAACTAAAGAAGACAAGAGTGAGGAGGCTGCGAAGCACCGCTCAAAAGAAGACCGATAGGCTACGAAGCACCGCACAAAGAGGAGACCGATTATACAATCTCATTCTCTCGCAGGCTAAATCCTAAAGATGTAGTGTTTGTCTCTTTTTAGCGTTGACATTTTTCGTTTCATCGAGTTTCATATCGCCACGGTGCTAAAGAAGTTTTCACTTCAAAAAATTAAGTACTTGAGTTTCCACTTACAAATCTTAATACTTCATTGGAAATTTGATTTTGATTTATTAAATAGGAGTAATTTACTCCATAAACATGCTTTTTTGGACGCGATATCTAATACTGTTCACAGATCTACTGGCATTGTGACACTACATTCCTTTCAGAAGATGAATATGAAGTAATAACCTCCTCGGTATTCATGGCACGCATTGCCTCAAATTCAGAGATTCAGAATTACTTTCGTCGTGGAGTATTTATATACAGAGATCAAACAGTTAATTTACGGAATTCCGAAGCTGCTGGATGACATTGTTCCCTTTGGTTCAGAAGGTACGATATCCAATTCATCCCACAAGTCAACCCACTCATAAAATCTGAACAGAATTGGTTGAAATAATATTAGATAATATCTATTAGGTCAGATAATTATTCCATCGATTGAAATTGCTTGCTCAAGCAAGCAAATAAAAAAACATATTTTTACTACATTTATCGTAGAAATATAAAATAAAATAAAAATTATCGAAAAAAAAATATTTTGGTAGGTGTAAATTTAAAATATAAACTACCTATTTGCGGCGGAACAAAAATTTGTCGTTTATACATTAAAATTACAATTTTTTTGTATTTCTTGGGCATTAACTATGTAACAATTTCTAGACATTTTGTTTTTTGAAGAGTTTTAATTCTGCTCGTGAATGATACGGTTGTATCGAAACCGGTCGCGGAAAAATTAAATTTAAGTAACAAATGTACATTTAATAAAACTCTTCAAAAAACAAAATGTTTGAAATTACTACCCTCTAAAATGCATTTTTAACAATGTTTTATTATTTACTAGCTTTTATCCGCGGCTTCGCTCGCATGATATTACGGGAAATTACTGTAGCGCTTGCACTTATCAATTATCCCCCCTCCCCCCTATCCTCACCCCCTCCCGCATTCCATACATTCACTCCCTTACATTCAGTTGTCAAACATCTCGCCTGCCACCTAAATTTCATAATGCTATAGCTCAAAGAAATAAAAAGAATTATCCAATTTTGTTCATTCGTTCGGAATTTGTGCGTTTACAAACATTTCGGATGTTTATTTTTATTTAAATATTTGGAAGTTTGTATATATAATAAAAAATTACACTATTAATTATTCAGTCTTTATAATCGTTACGAATTATATTTTTAATGTAGGAACTCTCACCTGACATTTATTCCAAAACAAGCTTGTCCAAAAAAAACAAAACATTCTAATATTTGAATTTTCTGGAGCAGTAGCCGACCAGTAGGTAAGGAGCCGAGTACTTACCAGCATAGAGCCCACAAATATATCACCATCGTTTCCATGAAAACGATTTTTTTTCTGACGTTAGCAAAAACTCGCTTTTGTTAGCGACAGAAAACGTATAACAAATATATATATATTTATAAAAATAAAAAATATTAATATTTATAATTTCATAACGCCAGAGCTTACCATTATATACAGCTTATAGTCTATTAATGGTTAATGCGAGAAAGCATAGCAAACAAACTCGAGCAGTTTCGCATTTATAATATTATAGTACACATAGTATGGATTTTATTTTTCATTTTATTTGTAAAATAGGCTTAGAATTTTTTTTTTTAATGATTTTATTTTACTCACAAATAATTGCCCAAGTTGCCTTTAAAATCACGAAACACTTAAATCTTTAATGGCCTATATCTTATAATTTAAAGCAAAAATAAATAAAGTAGCTCACATCCGTACTAGATATTTGATACACCTTTTGATAACAAAAATAATTTTTCAGTTTGGTTGGATATTTTGATCTCAAATCCGAATTTAAGATTTGTATGAAACGGGCCGAAAAGGGCCGCGCAAACGTCCCACTTACTCGTCTTAGTAACTAACTAACTCGATTTTGTACGATATATTTTAAATATCCTGTCCAAGTTCTTGAGAAACTTGATTGATTCAAGGTTTTGATAAAAATAGCCTGGTCAATTAATTCATACGTGATTTATTTCGACCTTAGAAAATATTATGTTAATGTAGGTACTGACCTCTTTCGCAGCCTAGGTCTGATTATGTTCAATAACCAAAGAAATATCCCATAAATTATGCTTTCCTTGCAAAAATTTACCAACATGTAAATTGCTTTGATTTTGCTGTGAAAAAACCAGATGGTATAAATGACTCCAGAGGGCCACAACTGAAATTTCTCGAAGTATTTCTTTTCTGTAGTCGGGGTGAAGCTATCCGACACAAAAGCATAAAGAAAAATGTTTGCTGTTTAACGGTCCCCGTGGTTGAGTAGTAATGATCCTTGGCTCAGAATAAGGAGGTGGTGGGTTCAATTCTTGGCGTGGGCAAATTTTTTTTGGTGTTATTTCACAATTTATTCATTGAAAATAACATAAAGTATATTTGCGGCACGTTCCAGAGCGGTAAATAGTTTTAGTATCGCCCTGGTCAAAGACCACCCTTCACAATAAAAAAACGTTGCTTGAAATGGCTTTGGTCGTGTTTGGTGACCACATATGAATAGCCAGCACTTCCTCACCTCTTTCCCCTCTCCACTACCTTCAGCCCAAAGGCGTATATAATGACGGGGTCGGCCCCATTGGCCTCAGTATTGAATAGGAAAAAAGAGAACAGTACTAGTAGATATTATTACATTTCTGAAAAATCTCTTTTAGTGTGTTGTAAATTATAAGTTGTGGTAAGTGGAGGTACCAAAAAATGTGTGTGCAAACGAGTGTGCTTTAGACCACACGACTGAAGTTTTTTTTTTAAAGTTTTCTTTATTCATTAAAGTGTTTGTTACATGAATTTTATGATTTTTCAACCACCATGCTAGGCACATGCCCGTGTTGTGGTGGTCGAGTAAAACATCTTTTTTTTTTTTTTTTTTACATGAAATACCGCACAAGAGTCCCAACTGCTCCCGTCTGGAGCCAGTGAAACTATGGCATCCCCAATTGGGGTATGTTGTGAGGCTGAAGGTAGTGGGGGGGGGGGGAGGAGATAGGGAAGAGGTAGGTGGAGAAGTACCTGGCTATTCAGATCTGGTCACTAAACACGGCTAAAGCCATTTCAAACATCTATGAGAGGAAGAGAGAAAGAAAATGTGCGCGCGCACTGCTCTCTCTTGCTCCTACAGTGTGATACAGACAATAGGCCTGCACTGTGTCTTACATATACGAAACATAACTGGCTATGTGAGAAAGAGAGAAAGAAAATGTGTGATCGCACCTCTCTCTCTTGCCCCTACAGTAATATACGAAACTCAACTCTCTCTCTTTCTATCTTCACTAACTTATATCTCCTCACGCCTCGCCCGATCACCCTTTTCGTAACACTATCTTCACGCATTCACCAGCTTACTCCCCAAGTCAAGCGTGCGTAAAGAAGTTTTACTGCGAAAACTTTCTAATAAATAAATATTATGAAATATGTAATCACCCTCCCCCCATTCTCCCTTGCCCATCCACAAGTTCTAACTCCCCTTAGGGCCCTCCTCCAAGTGAATGCTATAGCTACGACATTGCTTCAGTCTCACAACAAACTCCAAAAATTGGGATTGCCATCGTCTCACTGACTCCAAACGGTTTGTAGCAGTTGAAATACTTGCGTGGTACCTACCTTCTTACAGAATAAGGAACTCCAGTGAAAAATATTATGTCTTTAAAAAATGTTAGACCAATAAACGCTGATCTGAATATATAAGTTTTATTAAATAATATTAAACGTAGAGTTTTAAAAAAATGATTAAAAAGTCCATTTTAAAACGTGTCATTAAAAAACACTGTCAAGTAGATATTATTGGATTTTTAGTGCTGACGTCAATGCTCTCCATAATTCTCCAGTCATTTGGTGATAGCATTTGCACTTGTACTGAAATGTATGACACAAGCCATTCAATAGTCCATGTTATTGGTTTATTTACATACTGAGATTTAGACATATAATAGTTGTAGTTTTTATTGAAACATTATTTAGGCCTAAATAATTCAGTATCAAAACAGAGGTATCTATTAGTTTATCTATATTATTCAAAATATTCAAAAACTTTAAACTGTACAAAAAAAAACCTAGTAATGCTACTCGCAACCCTCCAACTCTGAACTGCGAAATGGTGGACGTCGAACAGCTGATTCGGCGCTGTATGCTGTATCTTATCAGTTACCTACAATTGTGCAGGCGATGCTTCGGTTTCCATAATATTGATCGAGATTCGCAAAGCTAAAAAAATAATAATTTTAAACTATTTTTATATAACTCTCCCGTAATAATGTTATAATATGTTGTATATGTTTACTATAATTAATTAATTAACCAGAATGGATAAGGCAGGCGCGCTGATGGCACCACCTTATTAGGGTTAGAGTGAAGCTGATGTTCACTCTATGCAAGAGCTATACCTGTAGATCTCGATATGGTATATCTTCGGAATCAAATAGCAAAGGTAGGTTTACAAGGGTACTCACGATAAGTTGGCGATCTTGCCCGGATTGAGGTCCCTCGTGGTCGATTCGGCTATTCTGCGTCTGGATGAACCGCAGGTAGTTACGATGGTCAGTTTTGTAGCGATCAAGGGAAATACGGCGGTATTTTCACCTTGCGAGTCTCGATTTATGTCACGATAAAAACGTTACGATGTTGACAGTAGCGATACGAAATGAAGACTAATATAATATAATAAATAAATAATTCCACCTAGATAATGT
The DNA here is from genome assembly GCA_936435175.1 of Glyphotaelius pellucidus. NCBI lineage: Eukaryota > Metazoa > Arthropoda > Insecta > Trichoptera > Limnephilidae > Glyphotaelius > Glyphotaelius pellucidus. The sequence continues at coordinate 7,721,636 of OW386543.1, read as the reverse complement.
TTTTACATATTGAATGGTTTCTTCCATACAAAATGACAAAACCCGTTGAAAATAAATAAAACTTTTGCAAAATGATGACGTCGCACGATTCACCATCCATACGGTGGTTTTCGGGGGATCTTGAACCATTATTTTAACCATTAAAACTAACCGTAAAAATAAAAATGCAGTTATTTAAGTTAGAAGGTCATTATTCATTAAAAAAAAAATTAAATATTGGACTGGATTTCCTTATTGTTTCCTTATTTCCTTATCGATTGTTACCGAAAAATTTTCACAAGACTTCCAACAGGCAACTGTAACAAACCATCGAATTTTAATTCCGAGCGTATATTGATTAGTTCTTCGATCTCGAATACTTTCTCATTCCCGCCGCGCTTCGTCTCTTACTAATTACAACGAGGGATGCTATTAATTTTCACCCTGCCGCAGCTGGGATGACTGACATGATGTCATATTGTGTTAACTCTAGAAAGTTGAGTTGCTTCCCGGTTCTTACCGCACACTTCAGGTAAATCTCTGGCAGGACTGAAATGATTTTAGCTAATCTAGTGTGAATATACTCATTGTAACCCATTTGGTAAAAAGGTAAAACGAGCGGTTGAGGAACCAATTAAGTGTTCTTTGGGAGTGAACCCACAAAGTTGTTGTTAAAGTTCATAATACTGTCGTTTTTTTACATTAACTCTACACAGGAGGCCCTGAGGAAAATAATTTCATCTGGGATGCTGTGTGGAGGGGTCTTTTTGAGGAGAGGAAGGAATTAATATTGGTCTTGAAGAGACCTATGTTGTAGGAGAGAGGAAACACAGAGGCCGGCAAATCGTTCCACAGCCGAGCTGTTTAAGGGTCTACTATTCGTATTTCGACCGATTTCTTACATACCTCCCTTAAACATTTGAAGTTTTTAAGCTCTTAAAAAAATATATGTTATTTTTGAAGATAATATCTAGATACGTTCCACGCCGAAACGTAAATTATATGAAATTCCCTCGATAGAAAAAAAATCGCAAAGTATGCTACGAAAATTATTTTAAACAATTCTATTTCTTTTATTTTACAAGTTATATTTGTGAAAAAATTCACAATGATTCTTTAAATAATGATACTAAGGACGGGTTTTTAAAAAAATTTGATGGATTCATCAAATATTTGAAGTTAATTTTCACGTTCTGCGTAAGTTCTATTCAAGTTCTGTGATGATTTCAGTTTTGTGAAATAACTGGTCTATAATGATGTAATAATAGAACTTACGCAGAACGTGAAAATTAACTTCAAATATTTGATGAATCCATCAAATTTTTTGAAACAACCCGTCCTAAAGATACGTTCCACGAGATTTTTGCTCTATTTTAAACGAGTCGTGTTTTATTAATCTTTTTCGCAATTTTCGCTGCTATTCTACGACTCAACATATTAGCGCGCTCTGTCCAACACTCGTAATTACATATCTCTCCATCTTCTTCTTTTTCAGCGCCGTGCGTTTCAAGAGTGCGGCCTTAACTCAAAAACGAGTCGAACAAACGACCCGTTTTCATGTGACAAATGTCACCCTTGTACAAGTGTTGGGCGCGCGTTTGGCGTGTCTCCCGACTATGCACCGGTGCCGAAGGGATCAATGACCCTAGTTCCTCGGAGCATCTTCCATTGAAATACCTGTAGAACAGGGATAGCATTTTTACCCGACGCCTGTGCTCTAAATATTACAATCCGTTCGTTAAAGTGGGAGAATCTATCAAATGGATCGCCAGTTTCTGCACAGAGTCGAGGGTATTTTTCAATTGTTTTGGAGCTCCATACCAGAGGTGGCTGCCAACTTCAACCGTGGGGCGCACTTGCGATTTGTACAGGGTTAGCAGTTGTGTCTTGCTATTATTGAACCGTGTCATACTTGCAAATTGATTGTACCAAGACTAAAAAAAATAAAATTCAAAATTTAAAAAAAAGCACTCTAAAAATAAGTTAGTAAATGGGTTTCGTTCGTAGCTAAAAACCCCGGTCTTTGTGTATATTGATTAGCTGTTATGTGTTAATTACGGGCTAGCCCGACGTAAATGATTGCTGATCTGAATTTTATTGCGTCGCTTGATAAACCCTGTAATTAATTTGATCTTTATCTATTTCAGGAATATTCTGAATAAACTCGTACATGACGTGTTATCTAAACCCACTTCGTGAATATGACATACTTATTAGCTTATTACGTTCACTACAGGGTGTTTACAAACTACATTTTCTCATTCTTCAGTTACACGCGCTTACCAAAATGTGGAGGCTGTCAATTGCTTCCTCGACGAGCAGTTAAAATCCGCGACAACAAATTAAGAGGGAGCGAGTTCGAATCCCGGTGTGTACATATACATTTTATTTAATCAAAATATGTAATTTCACATTTGGTTAAGAGCCATTAACCAGCGGCCGAGAATTTAAATTTCGTCGAACGATGATCTGGCGATCGTACCCTTGCAACGGTACAGGGCGGTTCCGATGAGAAAGATTAATTGTTCTCCATATCAGCATTTTAACATAATAACTCAATATCGATTTTGTTTCATTCCAAATTTGCTTTAATAAATACCCACATTCAAAAATGCTTAAACTAGTGATGATAAAACAATAGAAATTTTGTACTTTTTGTAATTATTTTTTGATCATAAGTTTTACGATTTTTTAATGTTGTCTAAGGAAAAAAAGAATGTATTTTTTTTTTTAATATTAGTTTGTAAGACCGTACATAAATAGAGAAACTGAAGTATTTTCGTCACACAAAACAAGGACGCAAATCTTTTTTTAATGATTTTATTTGAACTAAAATTAAAATTTGAAAGTAGCTTTAATACAAAATTTGTTTGAAAATTTAACAAATCTGCCAACAACCTACGGTAAGTTTAATAAGTTAACCTTATTGTACCAAAAATAAACATTTTTTCTTAAAATTTTAAAAATAACTTTACTAGAAAACAAAAAGAAAAAAGAACAGTCTTTCGAAATCAATTTATATTTTTTTGTGGAAAAGAGTCAATACGTCTAAAATTTGATTTAAAAATGATATTTTTGTTATTGTTTTTGGGGTGTTATGCCGTGTTTCGCTACCTCCTTCTTTAGCCAACGTTTCGGACAGCGTTACAGTGTCCATCATCCGGGCAGATGAGATGGACACTGTAACGGACCCTGATGATGGACACTGTAACGCTGTCCGAAACGTTGGCTAAAGACGGAGGTAGCGAAACACGGCATAACACCCCAAAAACAATAACAAAAATACTTTTTGGCCGTGAAAACCTAAAAACATACCTAAAAATGATATATTTCTGATTTTGTCTGGTTATTCCCTCTTTATATACATGGTGTCTGAAAACTAGTAGTACAAGCGGGAAACTGGTGAATCTAATCACGTTTAGAATCAATTTTGTGATATTGTTACAAACCATTTAATTATTGTGCAGATTTCTTAGCGTATTAGTTCTTCGATCTCGAATATTTTCTCATTCCCGCATCACTTCGTTTCGAATTAATTAGTGCTATGGATGCTGTTGGTAAGTTTTTCATCTTGTCTCATCTGTGATGACTGATAAAAGATCATTATTTTTAGTGCTAGTTGCTTTTCGATGCCTACCGTACTATTTCAAGTAAACTTCGGCAGGACTGACCAAAGTACAAAGTCTTTTTCAGAGTTCAGCTAACCCGGAGGGGGAAAATAATCGATGAAACCCTTTTGGTGAAACAAAAGGTTAACGGAACAATTAAGTTTTCTTTGGGAGGATCGACAAGAATGTAACCTGTTTCTCAGTGAACCCGCAAAGTTATAGTTAAAATTTATTAAACTGTCTCTCGTTGAACTGCTAATAAATACCTATAATACTTGCAAATTGGTTGTATCCAAAATAAAGACGAATCGGGTTCCCAGTTCAGTCAAGTTCCAGTTTGATCAGCTAGTCAAAACGAAAGCTCAAATTAAAAAAACATTTTTTTTATTTGAGCTTTCGTTTATTAGTAACTCGAGTCCGAAGTTCAAATAAGTTACGTCAAATTTGAAAAAAATCAATTGGACATGGTGTTACCATCAACTGTTTTTGACTGTTAAAACGCCTTGCGCATAGCCCCGGCTTTTTTAACCTTTTAGTTACTAAATAAGGGATTAGATTATAGTTTATAGATTCATCAGTTTCCCGCTTGTACTTCTAGTTTCCGGACACCGTGTATAGTATATTTGCTGTATGCTTCAGAGTTCTTGGTAAATATACTCAGTATCGCCCTAGTGAAAGATTACAGATCAGAACCGAAACGTTGCTTGAAATGGCTTCAGCTGTATTTGGTGACCAGCTCTGATAGCCGAATACTTCTCAAACCTTCATCCTCTTCATCTACCTTACCTTTCCTACTCCCAACAGCATCACAATCGGGGAAGACATGTCATAGTCTCCACTGACTGAAAATTCGGGAGTAGTTAGGACCTTAGTGCGGTATTCACATGAAAAAGAAAGTTGATTTATATCACAATTCAAAATTAATAAAATACTTAGTTTTAGCCACTTTTATTGTTTGAAAAACCAACATATTTCGTAAACAGTGCTTACTTTATCAGGCATAAATTAAAATGGTGCCACAATTTAAGTTCGCTGTGTTTGAAGAAGCGATAAATATTAGCTTAGCCGTGAATTTAGTTCCAATTTCACTCTTTTCTAATAAGCACTTAAGTTTTTTCAAATTTCTACTTCCACGAACCATCTACAAATCGGCAGATCAGTTCTTGCTGCGAGCGTGTAGTTCCAGTGACAGATCTATCAAATTTGACATATACGTAAAAAATTGCACAATTCGTATCGCCAAATTTACGTGAATTGCGTACTTATATCTGTACGGACTTCGATGATTCATCGAGCAATGAAAGACGATGATAATTAAAGTAATAAAGGATGAAAATATTCAATCTATAAAACAGTCTGCTATAAGTAAAAGGGGAATTTTTAAATTCCAATGTGACAAAGTAATTTGTTGTCAACGGTTAGTTCGACATAATTTCATGGATAATGCACTGACTCCAGCAAAACAAATACTATTTTCAATTAGATTCTTCGCATATATAGAACCATGCTGATTGTGGAGGACTTTGTCAAATATCAACTCGCAAATTAAACCCTCGTAGAATAAACAGCGATAATTTGACATTTTCAAACATCGTGATGACAGTTGATTTTGAAAAGAAACAAATTCGTCTGTTAAAATCACAGACAAAACGTGTAATATTGGTGATATCTACGCTTAAGACCCAATATACAGAATATGTGCTAAAACAAGCGAGAAACAAGAGTAATCGTATCGTTACACGATCTCTTTTTTCAGCTCGATTCCCGTATAGAGACCACAGACGAAATTTATCGCTTTACGTGATCCCTATTTTCTTCTCTATTTTCATATCTGAGATTTCAGTTGGCATCACAGCAAACAACATGGTTCATGTGTTGTTTGCTGTGATGCCAATTAAAATCGTAGATATGAAAATAGAATTGAAAAAAGCGATCGTGTAAAGCGAAAAATTTTGTCTCTGACGGGAATCGAGCTGAAAAAAGAGGGTGTAAAACCTACATAATGCCCGTTGCACACGGGGCTAGTATTTCAAGCCAGGGTAGCAAGCTCGTATGCCGGCGGCGTCCTGACCTGGCAAGTTCCTGGCTTGACACAAACTAGAGCGATTTACACGATGCTGGGAAGTTTTAGGCCAGTATCCAAAGTTTTTCATTGGTGGTTTATTCGTCTTTTCTTCGGTTACAAATTTGGATCGGAGTTATACGCCCTTCATGAACTAGCTTTGGGCGGCTTCACTAAGCTGAACCCAAAGCTAGTAGCTGAAATAATAGAACCACAAACCATCATTTTTTGGGACGCTAGCTCGTGACGTGTCAGAACGGTATCGGTTTCATGCGTTTAGTGTGGTGAGCTATATAACGGTGTTGAATATTGGTGTATAAAAATCTATTTTATGTGCCTACCCATACATGATTTGTATGGGTAGGCACATAAAATAGATTTATATTCACCAATATTCAACACAGTTTAAAAAATTAAAAATAAAGTTAAAAATATATATATTTTTAAATATTCAAAAAGATTTACCATAAAATAAATTAGGAACGATTTTACGCGCGATATGGCAACACTGCATCTTGCGCAGACCTTAGTATCCCAAAATTTTTGTCAAAATCTTGTCAATAGTGGTCTTACTGTTCTGACCATATCCAAGTTCCGAAAAAATGAATTACAGAGCGTTATTCATACCTGGCAGTGCGGCGAATGTAAGCTCCATCGCGAACGGCTGCCACGCCAAGACTAGGCGTCATAGAGAGTGCAGCGTAGTGGGCATTTGGTGTGAGGAAACCAGGATTATTGCCGGATTGCGCGTAAAATCGTTCCTCGCGTGGGCATCACCTTGGAGACCTTATTTTACGGGCAGCCCTCGTAGACTGATACATAAAGAAGGTACATATATATTTTTGACATCCAGAACAAAATCACATTTGCTAGAAGATGCCATACTTTCTGACTAGAGGTCTGTGTTAATTTAGAACATATATTGGATCGTGGATCGCACACACGCGGCCGAGACGGCGAGCCATTGAATTTGTCGTATACGGCCGAGTATTTTTTGGACGAGTGTGTTTTTGAACTCGTATAGCAAGTATATTTCTCACTTAGAAAGGATTGAAAAAATGCAAAACTGATTTCTACGATAACTTGATTTTCGGAGCTATCGTCCTCATCTGAGCTACGAAGAGTAAGCTGCGTTCTTCAAGATGTCATCATTGGAAAGTCGAATAAATTCGGCAGACGTACTATTTTTACAAAAAATAGCTACCTCTAAGATAGATTGCCCGGAATTACTTGAAAGGATTCAATTAAGAGTGCCCATCAGACAAACCAGACAAAATCTCACATTAAACATTCCTCAATGCAACACTAACTCTAAACAAAATACATTCATTCACCGCGCTTCACATACCTTTAACAATTTATACAGTGAATTTGACATATTTAACACAGCACCTAACATTTTCAAACCTAAAATGAATAAATAACATTTACACATACACACTACTTTTACACAGAATAGATCCATCCCTTTCCCCTCCCTCCCATCATCCCATCCGCATAGCTTTTTAAACTGTTTCTCCATTATATTCACTAAATAATTTATTAAACGTCAGTGAAAACCTATTATTGGTTAAAAATTAACACTTATTTTGTCATACATTATAAACAATTGTAAAACTGTTGGTTTTCCGAATAAAATAAAATAAAATAACTCGCCGAAAAGCCGCTCCATCGCCAACCTTTTACTTTTCGTGTGTGTCCAGCTTGAGATGTTTACAAAACACTTCATATAAAACAGCAACGTAGCAGCTATCTACCTATTTATTACAGTGCTTACATTAAATCAAGATAATGTTTATTAGCTAGGGGACGTCTACAATTGAGATTGGTATTGACTTATGTTATATCTCGATTATAACACCGCTAAGTGGTCGGCGCGGCAATAAACGTTGGTAATGTCCACAATAATAATAATTAACAATGTAATATCGATAGATGATAGAAACCACTTCATACCGGCTTTTGATCTGAACATCACATTATTACATCTGATAATAAAGCAGGACATTATTAGATTCTCGGAATGGGTTCTTCCGTTTTTTTATTTATTAAATCCTGACATGTTTGGGGATGCTTTTAATTTGCAGCAGTTAATTATACAAAAACAAAAATAAATCTGGTTCATATCCATTTGGGATTGGGCTCAGGTGTTGAAAAAACTTTGTTTATTATAGTTTGATTTTTTATTTGTATTTCAAATTTTAAAATACTAGCGAGTTCCCGGCGTGCGTTGCAATACCACTTAATAAATTATTTCTCACTGCGTGTCCTTTCCCATTCGTCCCATTCCTGATCATCAATCAATAAAACTGTCACAAATAATTTTAGCCGAAAATTTCTTATTTATTGTTATAAAGTTTAATTTGTAGAACTCCATTTTAATTTTAATTTCTTTTATATATTCAATGCTATTCAATATATAAAAACAGTTTATTACAAAACAAGTTCTTCTGTGTAATTTTTATTACGCATGACAGCTGTTTCGTCTTCTTTGCTTAGCGATGATAATAAGCCAACTCCTTTACACATAGAAAATAAAGGACGCAAACTCAATCTTTCATAGCAATTAGAAATTAACAAACATTTTAATAATCCCAAAGCTATTTTGATAAATGAACAAACAAATATAATTCACTCACCGCTGTTGGATATATTCAAGCCAATTTCAAAAACTTAATTATGCTAGTAAATAAAACCACGAGTCATCATTTGGGAATAATTCACTTTATGATTAGAGTACATAACGATCTTCAGTCGAATTGAAACGATGCAAGTAATTGGGAAAACTTTAAATAGTGTAATAACTATTCATAATTTCAGTCAGTTTACTCAGTCATCGTAAATATCTATGTAGAAATAATATAAACACATGGTCTATAAGTGGTATGACCACAGTTTGATAATGCTTTCAGAAGGCGAAACAGCTGTCGCTACCATAATAATTATTAGCAGAACTTGTTTATTAATAAATTGTTAATAATAACATTGTTACAACACAATTTATAAAAATTGAATAATAATATTATTGAATATACCGGGTAAAGTGCATTAACTTCGGGAGACATTATGGTAGAAGTAAAAAAGATTAATAACTTTTTCTGAAATTACAACTTTTTCCAATACAAAAAGAATCACCTACTAAAAATCCTCAGCGTAATGTAAAATTTACCCGATAAAATTGCCGTTGTCTTGCCGGGCACGATTGTTGCAACGTTGCTTGAAAATAATAATGCTGCCCCTGCTAAAATAATAATAAAAATAATAAAGTTGGAATTTCGAAAAAAGTTATTTTTCATTTTATTTATTATGTAGAATCTCCTCCCGAAGTTAATGCACCTTTCCCTCGTCTGTATAAAAAAACGTTAAATTGCATTAAAAAAAGTTGTTTCTTATATGCATTCTTACATTTCTATTGAAAAAATACGTGTTTTAGTAGTTAACGCTTTTACCTTTTGTAAAGTAACTAGCGAGTACCCGGCTTGCGTTGTAATGTCACATTGAAGAAAAAAAATCCTTTCCCATGCTTTCCCGTTCTCCTCCCGTGTCCTTCCCCTCCCGCGTTCACCTTCCATAAAGTAATTAACAATTTTATTTTATTCAACGGAAACAGTAGGAAAAACTTCATTTTATCCGAAGCATATTTTTCTTTGTATAAAGAGAAACGATTAGTAGTAAAGTTTAACCTAAAATAGTGATTAAGCTTTGCCTTAAGAATGTACAAAAATGTGTCTAAGTCACGTTTGTTCGTAGTTTTCCAGGGCCTAGCGAACTTATTATATTTGTAATCTGAGGCGTTGAAGCGTAGCCTCTCGCGTAGCGTGAGGTAGACACGTGTCAATTTCATAGCACAATATTGTCAAAAACCTCGTTATTTGGCAAGTTTACGAAGAGCTTTCTTCGTTTAGCGTACGCTCTTGAAAGATAGCGTTAAACGGAATATCTGAAATACATACATAATTTATCTCCTACGTGAAAATCGAACCACCCGAGCCACGTAGTGCTTTATCTGTCACCAAACGTGACACGTCCTGATAAAACTCGTTTTGTCTCCTTTTATATTATGGTCAGACATCTATATCTATACGAGTACTAATAATATAAATGCGAAAATGCTCGAGTTTGTTTGTTACGCTTTCACGTATTAACAATAAAAAGATTTAAAAAATTCTTACATCAATAGAAAGCTAAATTATATGCGAAGACTATAGGCTGTATATGATGGTAAGCTCTGGCGTTATGAAATTATAAATTATTAATATTAATATATTATATTTCTTATACGTTTTCTGTCGCTAACAAAAGCGAGTTATTCCTAACGTCAGAAAACAAATCGTTACCGTGGAAACGATGTTGATATATATATTTTTTTTATTTCAGGCGTCGTAGTTAATATCTATCTATCTATGTAAATAAAAATTAATCTTCGAAATGTTGGTACCTACGCGCGTAACTTCCGAACGACTGAACTAAATTGGATAATTCTTTTTTTTACTACTGGTGAGCTCTGGCATTATGAAATTTAGTTGGCACGTGAGCTCTTTGAAAACTGAATGTACTGAAAAGGAATGTATCGAATGCGGGAGGGGGGGAACGATTGATAAGTGCAAGCGCTACAGTAATTTACCCCTCATACCATGCGAGCGAAGCCGCTGGTAAAAAAGCTAGTATTTTACTAACAGATGTAGGACGAGAGAACATCAAACTTTCTCTTTGCATTTGTTTGCAAAAGTGTATCATGGACTCTCCTGTATTATTTGGAATGATTCTATAAAACAGAAAACCACCAAACCGTTCAAACAGTCAAGGTTAACCAATAAAAAAAAAACAAAACGGAGAAAATGTAATGAATGAAAGTAATCAGATTTTTTTACATTAGTTCCACACAGGAGGCCCTGAGAAAAATAATTCCCTTCGAGACCTATGTCATCTTTGGGGATGCTGTGTGGGGGTCTTTTTAGGAAAGGAAGGAGAGGAAGTTCTGGGAAGGAAAAGGGTATGAGGGGTGGCTAGGAATCTGGGGGTCAGTGCGGAAAGGAGTGGCAGACGTATGAATCCATCCCTCCCACTTTGGTGCAAGGCGATATCCCGAGAGAGTACTTACGGCTGGAGAAATCAAAGGGACTCCCTCAACCATTCGATCCGATAATTAAAGTTTACAAGAAAAAAATCATCGTCAAGCGTTTTTAAAACTTTAATTTACTTTACTGTGATATTTACATTAAAAAATTATATTCTTAATTCGGTTTGAAAATATTAAAATCTGAAAGATTCTTTCGTCTGCTTTCAAAACCAGAAATTCATTTTGCTATACATTAAAAAACAGCGAATCTAATAAATTCACAAATTTCTGATAACAAAACATAATTTTTTTCATACAAAACCAGAATTTAAAACCCGCGAAGACTCGCGGCGTGACGCTAGACACAGCTGATGCAGTAATGTCAACAAGCGGGGCTTTGTGAAGGGACAGAGTTTTATTAATTTTCAAACTCAAACATGTATTTGTATGCCCGAAACTAAACACTTCTTTTGCCCAACATAGTTTTACATACCAAGGAAAATACTTCTTTAACAACCTACCAATAGAAATCAGAATCATTAATGACAAAATACAATTATCGAACTCTATCAAAAATCATTTTAAAGACAGCATGAACGGGAAGACTGCTTCCCCTATTTCCACATGAATGTAACACTAAAAATTATACTTGTTTTTACTCTTACGGAATACATGGATGTCTTTTAGTAAAAAGGTCTTGATTACGATATGTTTGTATTAACTGCACTAATTCTACATGTGAAACAGGTGACTGTTTAAATGTATACATAAAATGTAAATTTTTAAGATAAACAAATAAATAAATAAATAAATTTTCTAACGGAATTAAGCTTCCTGTATGAAAAATAACCATTTATTATTTTGCGATACGTTCCAAAACACCGAACCTATTTGAAAATGAATGTCAAGTGGGAATTTTTGATGACGTGCTATTTTTTGTCTGTTCCAGAGAGGTTAGGAGTCGTGGTACGCCTCCTATGAGCGCCTTTACTCTTCCCCTCCAGTGGTATCCAAGATTAAGACACATTTCCCAAAAAAATATCTCCAAATTGTTACTGTTCACCCATTTTTTCCTTTCTCCGCATCATTTTGCCACACCATTCCGACCCAAAAACCATTTTGCCGTAGTAATTCTGGCAAAAGCTGTACTCTGCCCGTGTTACATAAATTGTTGACATTGAACTTTTGCGTGGTGAAAATTCTCATAGTAATTATGTATATTTTTTGTTCATTAGTTCGTCACTCAAATGCCTTTGTCACCCTTCCCACACTATTTTTCAAACGATAGTCTCAAGGTTGCTTGTCACCCTAAATCCCAAAAGAGAAATTCAAATTCATTCATAAAAACTACCCACATTTCACAAAAATGTCATGACGAAGACAACGCTCAATTGGAATTTCTAAAACAATTTTCCGAACAGGCCAACCATGTTTGGTAAAAATACGGGGGTTCCATCGAAGACAGAGTTAAGAAGCTTCTCTTTTTCTGGGCGTATTGAGCCCGTAGATACTTTAATAGTACACAACTGCTAATCCTGTGCAAATCGCAAGTGCGCCCCACGGTTGAATTTGGCAGGCGCCACTAGTTTGTAGTCCTAAATACCCAAAAAAACTCTCGATAGATTCTCCAACCACCCGAAACCAAATCTGGAAACAGGTCAATTATTACTTAATTAGCCATTTGACCCACGCGTTTTTTTTACGTTTACTCTACGCAGGAGGAAGGGCCTAAGGAGGACGCTCTGAAAATAATTTCCCTCAGGGCCTTTTTCATCTTTGTGGATACCATGTGGAGGATCTTTCAAAGGAGAGGAAGGAGTGAACATGGGTCTTGAAGATACTCATGTTGTAAGAGGTAGGAAATACAGAGGCCGTCAATTCACAGCTGAGCTGAGCTGTGAACTGAAGAACGAGTCGTAGAAACGACCCGTTCTCATGTGACAAATGTCAACCACGTACATATGTTGGGCGCGCATTTGGCGTGTTTCCCGACTGTGCACTGGTGCGAAGGAATCAATGACGCTAGAATGATGACCGATAGAACAAGGACAGCATTCCCACCCGACGCGCGTAGTCTAAAGATTGCAATCCGTTTGTTAAGATAGGAGAATCTATCAACCGGACCGCCCGTTTCTGCACAGAGTCGAGGGTTTTTCCAGCTAGGTATTTTGGGGCCATAGAATAGATGTGCCTGGCAAATTCAACCGTGGGGCGCACTTGCGAATTGTACAGGGTTAGCGGTTGTGTACTATTAAAGTATCTGCGGGCACTGTATATTACGCCCAGCTTTTGATATTTGGAGCCATAGAACCCAAGACGCGGGCGTACAATTCCTACCCCAACCTTGCATGTGCCCATTAAATGATTTATTATAAATTCAATAATTATATTATTACATTATTATAAATTCAATAATTATATTATTACATTATTATAAATTCAGTAATTTTCTTCAAAATTCTTTTAACTTAACGAAAATTAAAACTGCGTTTCGAGAAAGATTAACGACATACCAAATTAATTTTTCAAACATTGCGTTGTATATTATCGGCCCACGAATGTGAAATGTGATGAAAAATACGATCGACAGAAACATGCGCTCAATTTTTGTAGTAGAACATTTATATTTACTGTTTTTATTGCGCGGTGCTAAAAAAACTGAATACATTCGTTAGTATTTCTATTGAAAGGCTTGTTATTCCCTTTAAAACCGAAAAGTGTTCACTGAACTAACGACGAACTAACGAAAAATTGTAAAAATGCAAACGAGATATGCCCAAATATTTTGTGATGGTCACCGAATTGGCATTTTCATTGGGAAAAAAATATCGCGTAGGGATACGAATTATAACTAATGACAGGTGAATTCGTGTTAGTGAATGACTTTATTGTACTACGTACATTGGGTTATGTCGTTATTTGATATAGAGTGCTAATGAGTCGTTGTTTAGTGTCTTGTCAAAGGAAAATGCCACAACGTGTAATGATGACATCACTCCCCAGGGAGGACCATTCGACCTGACTACGTTCGATATGAAATTAACCCCCATTCACGAAATGAGTTTTTAGCGTGTTGCATTTAAATTTTCCTGAATTTGAATGCAATTTGACATTATTGTGCACATTGGCGAATTTATTTCAGAATTGTTATTGTAAGTCATTCATTTTTAGTATTACAATAGCGCAGACCCGTCATGATCCAAACCCCCCCCTGGAGGGTTTTTTAAGGAAAGAAAGGAGAGGAGAGTTCTGGGAAGGAAAAGGGTTTTAGGGGTGGGTAGGAATCTGGGGCTCAGTGTGTCCTGGTAATCCGCCTTCAAGACCTAGACAAACCTCACCCCATGAACCCGGGCACCCCTGCTAAATCACCAAACGTAGCGAACCACTTGAGGTGACCTATGGCAGAGGTGTTGGTTATCCAATAAAGGTTCCCGGGGCGGCGGTACCCATTCCCGCCTCTCAAATTGATCGGGATAGCCGGAAATCTTCACAAATCAATACCATTTTTTAAATATCGTCAAAATATTTAGTGTCCAACCGAAACAGGACTTTCTACCGAAACTGAAACCGAATCTTCGGTATCTATTTCGGTTTCGGCTGAAACCGAGACCGAAACTTTTTTATACATGTTAAAAATCTATTGTTTACTGAAAATTGGCTTATTTTTTTACACTTATACAGACAGTTAACACGAATTAAATGAAATAAAAAAATAAAAATTTAAAAAAAAAAAACAATAATTGAAGTATGCCAATTTTTTTTATTTTTTATATTGCTATAAAACAAACAATAATTATAAAAATTAACACACACGTTACCTACTTCTTGGAACAAAAATTAGTTAATAATCAACATTTACATTATAAAGGAAGGACCTCATTAATTGAGTATTTTAATTTTAATTATGATTACAATCACAAAATCCGTTAAATTTCACATTTATTGAGATCTTATATTTGCAATTAGTAATTAATGTATGATTACCTAATAAATAACTAGTAATTAATTATCAGTCTTAACAAAGAAAGAAAAGAAAGGCAAATACCATTCTTTATTTATTTTTATTTATTTATTTAAAGGAACATTAACAGTCTTAGTAATACAATAAACACAAGAGGATGATAAAAAAACAGACCAATTATTTTAATGTTCACAGATAGGTATTTAGAAACAAGACTAACTGAATATAAACTAGAATATTTAAAAAAATAACAAGAGTACAAATGTGAATTCAACAAATGGTAAACTAATACACAACATTAAAATAAGTGTGATTATAACTGAAATAGACTGCAAAATAGGGATTTGGGTTGGGGAGGGTAAGGGGAGAGGGATAAGGGAAAGTTGCCACGCAAGTAATATAAAAAAATTAGATACAATTAATTCATGTGTTATTCGCACCTAGAACGTTATACAGTGATTCTTGTGATAAATTAATCATTATTATTAGATTACTAATTAACTTTAGTACACACGAGCCACGAACTCACCCGAAGTCAGCGGAACGACGGGCGATAGAACTTATTACAGACTCGAACGTAATCTTTAATGTTATGAATGTGTTTGATGTTCGGCAAATATATGCTAAAACAATTCTCACCCATCTGTACACAAATATTCATAAATACTATGAAAAAAGATTAAATACTCGACTTAATACTAGAAACAATAACAAAGACTTACTTCAAATTCCCAGAACGCATACTACTTTTTGGTCAACGAAATTTCAAATACCTCGCAACAAGGCTCTATAACATTCTTCCAGATCTAATAAAAAAATGCGACTCACAAAAAAATTTCAAAGTTAACATAAAAATTTGGATTAAAAGTAATGATAGGGCCTTTACTGGTGCACTCACCCAAATCCGAAACCACTAATAAGTACCAACGTATTGATTGTTATTATTTGAAAGCATTGTTGATGTAAACAATACACCAAGTGTATAGGTATGTTCATAGGTATTTTAAATTGATTTAAAAATAACTGCCTCAACACAGGCTAGCCTAGTGAGGCAGGTTATGAGAAACCTCAACTTATAACTAGAAATTTCTATTCTTAAATATACTTTTAAACTACTGTTAATATGTTTATCAATTTTATATGTGTATATTATTTTATGTTTGTTAACTATTTGAACTAATGTTATCTATAAACAATTGAAATATTGTGAACTACACTAAACATGTAAACAAAGTACACTAAACAAAGATACTGAAATACTATAAACTACACTAAACGTGTACTTTCTTAGTTATAAATGTTGTCAATTTCATTAAATAAAGATATGTTATTATTATTATTATTCACGACCGCAGAGTTTCGGTGCGGCCGAAGGTTAGGCAGATTTTCTGCCAAAACCGAAACTGATGCCGAAACTATATTTTTTTGCGGAAACTTGAAAAAACTGAAACCGAAACCGAACCTTCGGTCAGTCACTATCGGTTATCCAATAAATGATTCACGGCGCGGCGTTACCCATACCCACCTTCCAAATTGTGCCCTGATGAGGGCACTATAACTAGAATGAGAAAATGGGACACGGTTTGATAACTCAAAGAATAATCACGTTAAAAAAATAATCATGATATAACTTAATTATACAGCAGGAACATACTCGTATATAAATAAGAGA
The DNA here is from genome assembly GCA_936435175.1 of Glyphotaelius pellucidus. NCBI lineage: Eukaryota > Metazoa > Arthropoda > Insecta > Trichoptera > Limnephilidae > Glyphotaelius > Glyphotaelius pellucidus. The sequence goes on along the minus strand of OW386543.1, from coordinate 7,705,295 downwards.
CTGATTTGATTCAGTGTCCTGGCCTGGATTGAGGTGGTTTCGATTTCACCCAGTTATTGGAAGGGCCTCGTACCTCGTACCTACCTAGTGTCGCGTAATGAAAAAAGCACTTCTAAAAACCCGCAATGCGTGTAGCTGACATCAGGAAAAATTAATGTCTATTACTGTGGAGTCAATGGATGAACATACACATTGCCCCATGAAACCTTGTTATATAAAAGTATTTGTAACAAGGTGTGTGCACCCTCTTATACACATTTTTTTATGGTTTCGGTGTGTGGCACGTCTAATGCTTGCCCATTGACATTGATTTGGGCATTGGTAATATTGCGAGCCCTGCAATATTTTGCAACAGTTGTTGATCCTGCACAGATTCAATCAACAGATTTGAAAAGAGAGCTCGCCATTATTTGTCAAGCAGCCGAGAGCTTAGGGCGGTCCTCTCGACCGCAACACGACGGATTCTTTTTGAAAATCGCTACGATCGTGATTGTGAACCTTGAGAGCTGACTGGAAATCATACTGGAGGGATGATTGGCATCCAGAATCATCCGCCTCTCCTGCTTCTGGAGGGTCCTTTTGGTTGGGAGCCAATTCTCTGGAGTCCTGCCTTTCTCACGATGTGAGTTTCGTTTCACAAAAGAAGATTTCATCACGCGTCATTTCAACTTACTACGGTATCAACATGAACTATTTAACCCCAAGCAAGCCTTTTCCATACAGCCTAAGTTTCAAGACGTAATTTTTTTGTTTAATATATATTTTTGTATTTCTAATACCTTCTTTTCTTTGAAAATCATTAACCTTTTCCTTACATCTGCCATGCGAGTCATTCTTGCTCATAATAATCTACTTTGTACAATGTTGCCACCTCATCCCCGGTAACAACCTTATGGAATCTGCTAAACACTACTTCTACGCGACACCATTTATCAGCCCCGAAATAATAAAAAATAATGTGTATTTTACTGCCCACTCTGATTAAATTTATTCTATGAAACTGCTATTGAGAGCTCCGTTGTTCTCTTTCAGTTACACGTGTCGTTTATTAGAAATAAGAGAGGCTTATAAGATTTCAATTTGGGGGGTGGGAGTGGGTACCGCCGCCCCGGGAACCATTTATTGGATAGCCAATACCCCTGTCAATGATCACCCCAAGTGGTTCGCTACGTTTGGTGACTTAGCAGGAGTGCTCGGGTTCATGGGGTGAGGTTTGTCTATGTATTTGCGGCGGATGCATTTGCCCACCTACAGCGTGGCGGGCCGGATCGGTATGGTTGAGGGAGACTTTTTAAACTCTCCAGCCGGACTCTTGCACCGCAGTGAGAGGGATGGATGCATGTGTCTCACTCCTGGATTTCTCCTGAATTTCTACCCACCCCTCATATCTTTTCCTTGCAAGAACTACCTCTTAGTCCTTTCTCTAAAAAGACCCTTCACACAGCATCTCCAAAGATGGCACAGGCCTTGAGGATTTTTTTCCTCAGGGCCTCTCTGTGAGGGGATAATGTAAAAAAGGGCTTTATCAGCTGATTAGCTGCGCAGGTCATAAATAGGCAACAGAGTTGAAAACCTTATTTTAACGGCTTTCTCCTTAATAGCTTTTCCTTAGTCAACACTCGTAGTAATCGTTTAATATGTGTGACTTTCTAGTTTTTCTCTCAAGTTAAGATGATACAGAAGCATACTTGCATACCTAAAGTTAATGAACCTGAATTTATCAATAATTATTTACTTTACGGCCGTTGTTTCCAATCCTACTGATCAACTGTTGAGCCGAAATTTTGGCTCAACACTCCTCAAATGCACAAATACGCTCTTCCCAACGCTTTTCTCCGACTAACAGGCAAATTGAGCGTTACCTACTAACAAATCACTTAGCTGATCGGAGACTCATATTGATCGATCGAAAAGTTGGGAACAACGACCGTTAGATATTTAAGTAAATATTTTTACAATTTCGTGTACCGTGAAAAGTTTGACTTTTTGTACAGCAGTAGTAGATCGAACTGCTGCTTGATTGGTTTGCAACTAGACCGGTACTAGTAGCGTTACATCACTATTACGATATATTGTACTTAACTAGTGATGATTAGTTGTGATCTAGCTCTCACTATTATATGTCTAAATGTCACTTGATAAATAAATCTTATTATTAATCATTAATCAGTGTTTATTATAATATATCCACATTAAGGCGACGCTTCCCGGCTCAAAAAGAAGAAGATGGAGAGATATGTAATTACGAATGTTGGAGATAGCGCGCTAATATTTTAAACGATAAAAGTGAAGCGAAAATTGTGAAAATGTTTAATAAAACACGATTCGTTTAGAATAGAGCAAAAATCTCATGGGGGTTGTCTAAAACAACGTTCAAAGAAACACTGTGAACTTTTTCATACATATAACTTATAAAATAATAGAGACAGGCTTGAAAATAAAAATTTTCGGAGCATACTTTGCGATTTTTTTATATCGAGAGAATTTCATATAATTTGCGTTTCGGCGTGGGGAGTGTATAGATTTTATCTTAAAAAATAACATGTATTTTTTTAAGAGCTTAAAAACTTCAAATATTCAAGGGAGATATACAAGAAATCGGTAGAAATTCGGATAGCGGCGGCTTAAATAATAAACTAAATAGTAAGACTGGCGTTTCTAGTTGGGATACGTATGGAAAAATTGTTTTTTAAACTTATGAGATTTTTCGCTCAAAATCAACTTAACTTGTATCCTATATTTAAATTCACACAGTGCCAGAGTGAAATATACATCCAGGATTTACCTTTTTACCGATTGGAATTTTGTTGGAAATGGATTTACCTTTCGTAATCAGATCTGCAAAGTCCAGTAGATACAAACAGATTGGCAGATATCTCTTCTTAACCCTTCGCACACTATTTCTACCTCAAATTGATCGAGTTGAAACTCTTAAAATTTTTGATTTGTTTACCTAGAGGTAACGTTTTATATATTGGACGGTAGGCGTAGTCCAGCGGTAAGGCTCTTGACTTGCAATCCGAAGGTCGTGGGATCGAATCCCGGCGTGGCAAATAAAATTTATTTGATTAATTTGTGTTATTTAACAATTTATTCATTTAAAATAATATAACGTATATTTGCGGCACGTTCCAGAGTGGAAGATACTATCAGTATCGCCCTGGTATAACACCACCATTCAGAATTAAAACGTTGTTTGAAATACCTTTGTTTAGTGACCAGATCTGAATAGCCAGTTCCAGCCATTCTACACCTTCCTCTTCCCTATCTCTTTCCCCTCCGCACTACCACCAGCCTCACAAAATACCCCAATTGGGGATGCCATAGTCTCACTGGCTCCAGACGAGAGCAGTTGAGACTCTTGTGCAGTATTCATATAAAAAATATATATATATAATAGTGGGCCGGTTTGGAAGAGACTGAGGGAGACCTAAACTAGACCTTACTCCTGGACGCGCTGACCCTTGGATTCCTACCCAATCCTCATTTCCTTTTCCTTCCCATAATTTCTTCTTCTTCAATTCCTTATAAATACTCTCCGCATAGCATCTTTTTAGATGATGTAGGCCCTGATGGAAGTTATTAAAAAAAAAATCCTATAAAAAAAAAAATCCTAAAAATTATTCCTAGATGTGTCCGAATATTTTACCTTTTTCTGTTTTTCATTTTTCGTTTGAGAATTGTTAATTTTATCTACAAGAATACATAATCATTTTAATACTGGAAGTTTTCAAACATTGCAAAGCATATTAAATTTAACTGGGCATTTCATTTACAAGGATGACAGCAGAATAAACGATTTTGCTGTTGTGTTCGCACTCTGTAAATTTTTCATAATATATCACGTTATCTTTGAAGGTTGTGTTTACTAACTACGGCGTGTGACGGAGAAAAAACTGTATTTTTAATTAGTGACGGAGCACGCTTTGTGAATCAACGCTTTGGCGAAAAAGCAAAGTGCGGGGTAGGGATGGGGTGGTTTTCTTTATAATCTTCTTTTGAAAGAGACAAAGGGTTGATTTGCCAGTTTTCGATAGATGACGTCTGCAAGTAGGTCTCGAAATCGGGTGATGAAAGTTAGACTACGGATTCCTCTACGCGGACTTAGTCGTCACAAAGTATGACAAAAATTAAATATATTTTTGTAATAACTTCTTGTAAATATCGGAAGCTCTTTTTTTCATTAGCTCCACACAGGAGGCACTGAGGAAAATAATTCTCCTATGTCATCATTCCGAAGGTCGCGGGATCGAATCCCGGTGTGGAAAATAAATTTTATTTGATTAATTTGTGTTATTTCACATTTTATTCATTTAAAATAACATAGTATATTTGCGGCACGTTCCAGAGTGGAAGATACTTTTAGTATCGCCCTGGTGTAAGACCACCGTTCAGAATTGAAACGTTGCTTAAAATGGCTTTAGCCGTGTTTGATGACCATTTCTGAATAGCCAGGTACTTTCCATCTTCCTCTTCCCCATCTCCTTCCCCTCCCCACTACATTCAGCCTCACAACATACCCCAATTGGGGATGCCATAGTCTCACTGGCTCCAGGGGGACTCTTGTGCGGTATTCATATAAAAAAAATCTTTGGGGATGGATCCAACGAATCCAACCCTCCCACTGCGGTACAAGCCAAAGTTCCGAAAGAGTCCTGCTGGAGAGATCAAAAGGTATCCTTCAACCATGCATTTGGGCAGACGCATCCGCTGCCAATACCCAGACAAACCTCACCCCATGAACCCGGGCACTCCTGCTAAGTCACCAAACGCAGCGAACCAACTGGGGTGACTTGTGGCGGAGGTGTTGGAAGTTATTAAAAATTAGGGTGGTTCGTCTGATTAACAATCTGTTGATAGCAGACCGATTACCATTTCTAACGAAGTAGACATGTTGAACATGTATTGTAATGTAGCCTGTTCAAAGGAGTTTTGACACGAGCGTTGATAGTTGATGGCTTCATGAGAACGGGTCGTTTCTTTGACTCGTTATTGTATAAGTCGGCTCGAATGGTATTAGTTACCGACATCTACTTTTAATTGCATGTGTACTGGGCTTTTTCAAGACGCGAATTAATAAATCTCTCCCTACAGCCCATACCGTTACTCGCCTCACAACGCTGCCCAATCGGGTGGTGAGATATTTCCACTGTCTACACAATGTAAAGACGTGAGAGGAACCACATACAAAATAAATAAATAAATAAAGTCGGAAACGCTTCGGGGACAGTTAAATTAGCTTTAATCTATTAGGTACCTACTAGCGATTTCCCTAAAAATAAATTGTTTCTCTCTGCGTGTTCTTTTCCATTCGTTCCGTTCCCCTTCCGCCACCCCTTCCCTTCCCATGTCCCCTTCCCCACACGCGTTCCCCATTTACCTTCCCCGCCTTCCCTTTCCCGTTTTCATCCGTCCCGCCAACCCCCCTCCCACGTTCCATATATCAGTCCCAGTACATTCAGTTTTTAAACAGCTCGTGTACCACCTATTACAATTTTTTTATTCAAATTTTCATTTTTCGTGTAATACAAACATTCATTTTTGCATATTATAAGAACAATAAAAAAAATCTATTCATAATATTCAATTCAAGTAGCTTGAAATGACCTTTAAAGGTTAATGTCCAACTATTCCAAATCCTCTTTAATATTCCTTTACACTCCATGAACAATGTAAATGTAAACAGATAAACTACAAAAAGAAAATGCAAATAAATTTGGATGGAGGCTTTTATTTGCGTATTCCCCTATTTTCAGTTTTGTTTTTGGGGCAGAGAATTTTAATCACCCTTGTTCAAAACACGAGGAGATTACAGACTGGTCACTGATGATAAGTGGGTCATTTGATACGATGTGGAAAGTTTTAAATGTGTTTTACTTTTGGATTATTGAAAGTTTAGTCACCGGCATTAAAAACTCGGTTTAGACTTTTATGCCGACCATACTCCATTCGGTTTCTATATACGCTACATTGGCAGTGATATCATCCAGTTTCTATATACGCCACATTGGCAGTGTTATCATCCAGTTTCTAAATACGCTACATTGGCAGTGTTATCATCCAGTTTCTATATACGCTACATTGGCAGTGATATCATCCAGTTTATATATACACTACATTGGCAGTGATATCATCCAGTTTCTATATACGCTACATTGGCAGTGATATCATCCAGTTTCTATATACGCCACATTGGCAGTGTTATCATCCAGTTTCTATATACGCTACATTGGCAGTGATATCATCCAGTTTCTATATACGCTACATTGGCAGTGATATCATCCAGTTTATATATACACTACATTGGCAGTGATATCATCCAGTTTCTATATACGCTACATTGGCAGTGATATCATCCAGTTTCTATATACGCTACATTGGCAGTGATATCATCCAGTTTCCGTAAAATCAGGTATCCATAAACAAAATTTTACAATAGCAAAAAAGTCTACTAAATAGCTACCGTTGAAACAACCATATACATTTCCCTTTAACATTTCGACAATTCAGTTGGACAGGGTTCTAACTTCACTTTACCAATTTCTGATTTTGAGGTTGATTCCTCTGAGAAGTATTTTAATTGAACATATTTCAAAGGAACATATTTACATAGGACGTATACTTACCCTTTTAGAACATACCTAAACATGTAGATAGAACTGTGTGCTACGGTGTACTGCGGTGTGCAACGATGTGTTATTGTAAAAGTATGTTATGACTTATAACTCCTTCGAATAGAAATTAGTACAAAAACAAGCGCACACCCTTGAAAAGTTACGAAATCTTACTTTGCTTTTATACCAAAAAAAATGTAAACAAAAGAAGTACACATTTCAAAGGTAGAACTAAAATAATTTTTAGGTTAAAAAAATTATACTATTGACAGGTAGGTGCTGGCGATCACCACACCAGTTGACATATCAGATCCAATTTTGTAAAAACCAATTAAATTAAAAACAAATTCGAGTTCATTGAACCAGAATTACAGGTACGTCAGAATTTTGTATTTTTACTAGTCTGAATTCTCGGTGAAAATAAGTTCCAATTATAGAAATGACATTAAACTTATTTTCTTTTAAATATATATTATTATAGGCATAGACATACCCTATAGGTATCGTTGGTCTGAATTCTTCACACAATTAATTCCAATTTAGAAAATGACACTAAAATTCAAAGCAAATCACATATCCGAAATTAGTACCTATTATTATATTCATATAACTCTTTTAAGTAGGCAATAAGAAAACAACACAATTTAAACTAAAGCATACATTCTTTGAAAACAAGTAAAAATTACAAAACATCCTACGACGTGCTAGCTTATTTTTAAAAATGATTACCGCAAAGTATCTAATTATCCAGACATTAAAAATACTCATTAAAATTTCATGGCAATAAAAAAAGCCTCCTTACCAAAACCGGAAATGAAAAGCGTGACCCCATGATCTGATAGGAAAGGCACCACATCCGTCGGGGTTTGATGAAAATAGCTCCGTTATACAAAATTTAATATAACCTCCAAAGAGTAAAAAACGATTTTCTTTCATATCTTCCCATCATCCTTTGCCTTCATTCAAGTCCTTGATCTAATTCCCGATAAGTTTTCAACAAGTCCGTCAGTCGGCTGACTACAATCTCCTGTGCGTTTTCTGTTCATTTCATATTTTTTACGCACAACTGAAGGCACGATAAACACATTATCACGCAACACTTAGTGAAAATATTATTGTTTCACTCTATTTGGGCTCGAAAGAAATTACTGTTGCGAAGGTCGCTCTATTTTTAGAGTAACATTTTTTACACGATACAAAATTTGGTTGCAAATAACAAATAAAGAAATTATGAAAATATACCATGACGAAAATGAGTAAACGAACTTTCTAACAAAATTTTCCTTCATTCACGATCTAACTATACCAGTATTATTTGATGAATTATTTTCCTAAATCTTTTGAGAGCACTTTTCGTTTCGGTAATTGAAAGTTGCAGTCAGAACATGAGAATGGTTTAATGAAAAGTTTGAATAGCTGCGACCGTAGAATAAAGAACACTAGAAATGCTTATTTATAGATTCAAATGCCCATTTAGCACGCGCTCTGTCTCTCTTACACTCCCCTGACACAGTAAATAGTCATCTTATTTGAATTTCATAATGAGGGCATCATAATATACATTATTGTATTATAAAATTTAAGTCAAAACTGGTCAGACTTTTAACTGCGTCCGTATAACATATAACCTAAACAACAACAAAATCCATAGAGCTAAAATATTTTTGTAATATTGAAGTTAGAAATGAGAACCAAACGACAGTTTTTGGGAAACGATTAAACTAATTTTTCAAAAATCAATTTACGGCTCAAATTATTTTAGATCATTAAAGAAAAGATTCCAAGAAACAAAAACATTTCATGAAGAAAAAAACTGCTTGCTCTACTGTTGAAATAAGTGCGAATGGTCACCTTTGTCTTATGACAATTTATTTATAGAATTAAATTTCAAATTTAAATTCTGTGAAATTTCTATTCAATACTGTAATTATGTCATTGCGGGTCGTATCTTTCACAGTACTTGGATAGTAACAGAACCTGAATAAGACTTTCACAGAACTTAAAAATGAACTCTAAAATTTGTTGAATTGATGAAATATTGTGAAAATGGTACTGTGAAAAAACCAGTCAGTTCTTAGTCGTCGGCCGGACCACGAAATATTTCTCAAATTTCTCACAGGTGTCAAAAGGTTGAAGAACGCTGGTTTAAATCGATTAATCGCGTCATCTATACTAATTTTATGCGACACTGCGTGTGTTTGTTTGTTACGCTTTCACGCATAAACTAATAAACCGATTTTAAAATTCTTTCACCAATATAAAGCTGCATTATAATGCGGGTAATATAGGCTATATAAAATGGTAATATCTGGCGTTATGAAATTATAAATATTAATATATTATATTTATTGCACGTTTTCTGCCGCTAACAAAAACGAGTTATTGCTAACGTCAGAAAACAAATCATTGCCGTGGAAACGGTATTGATATTTTTTTTTTTTTTACATTAACTCCACACAGGAGGCCCTGAGGAAAAAATAATTTCCCTCAGGGCCTATGTCATCTTTGAGGATGCTGTGTGGAGGGTGTTTTTGAGGAGAGGAAGGAGTGAACATGGGTCTTGAAGAGACCCATATTGTAGGAGGGAGGAAACACAGAGGCCGGTAAATCGTTCCACAGCCGAGCTGTTGAACTCAAGAACGAGTCGTAGAAACGACCCGTTCTCATGTGACTAATGTCAACCGTGTACAAATGTTGAGCGCGCGTTTGGCGTGTTTCCCGACTATGCACCGGTGCCGAGGGGATCAATGACGCTAGTTCCTCGGAGCATCTTCCATTGTAATACCGGTAGAACAAGGACATATTGCGGGAAATTAATTAATTTAATGCGGGAAATTTTATTTTATTTTATTTATTAAAAATGAATCTTCCAAAATGTTTGTACGCGCATAACTTTCGAACGACTGCACCAAAATGGATAATTCTTTTTTTTACTACTGATGAGCTCTGGCAATATGAAATTTAGGTGGCACGCGAGCTGTTTGAAAACTGAATGTACCGGGAATGAATATATGGAATGCGGGATGGGGGAGGGGAGGGGGAGGGGAGGGAGGGAGAGTGACGAGGGGGGGAGGGAGATGGACGAGGGGGTGAGGGAGAGGGAGGTAGGGGGAGAGAGGGCATAATTGATTAGTGCAAGCACTACAGTAATTTCCCCCTAATACCTTGCGAGCGAAGCCGCAGGTAAAGCTAAAACGCGTAGTCACTGTCTGCACTATTATATATTACCATAGCACTTCCATTACTCACAAATGATGTTTTTTGTTGTACACATGGTGTAACAGCACGTTCCCGAAGGATTTTAAACAGCGATTCCTGGGCATATTTGAAGTAAGTTGTGGGTATCATTTTACTGTCCAGTGATATGTTTTCAAATTAAAATAATGTAAATATTTTTCCATCTTATTTCCAGCGCGTATCACATGATACCGTCCAATGTGTAGGAGTGCGATCAGTAGCGAGGTGATTGAAAATATATTTTTGTATTTAATTAATATATAGTCGGACAGCAAAATGACATCTAATTTTTTTACTCCAAATACGCTCAGGAATCGCTGGTTAAAATCCTTCGGGTATGTGCTGTAACACCCTGTTTAGTAATTTATTTCGCATTTGAATATTGTCTTATTGGCAGGGATGGTAAACAAATGAATGTTCAGGAGCCCAGAGTGGGTGTGCAGAGTTGTTGATACATTCTAGTTGATTGTTGTATTTAAGTTGGAAGTGTGTGCATTGAGCGGAAGTGTGACAGCCTGAATGTTTCTTCCTAGAGACTCCAGCGATTATTATTTGAATTCAGTGTGCCGTCATAGGTACTGCTTTTCACTTGCCTACTTCGTTAATTCTCAAAACATTCCCCAAATTCCAATTTTCTTAATTATTTCAATAACCTTCACAATGTCTTCTAAGCTTTCCGGTGCGACTGGAGACTGTATACCAGAGAGCAAATATTAAAGTTATCGGTTTATGTTCAGTAGCAATGATTTCATTTCTAATTTTGAAACATTTATTTAAGTCATGGCGTTTTTATGGGTTTAAACACCTTTATAGTTTTGTTCTTATTAATGATCGGATCCGGTTCACCTTACGACGGGTATCTTCAGATTGGTACAATTTGAAATAAATCTATTGTTTTAATTATAATTTGGATAATTTCTATAGCGCCATTTTTGTAAGAAAATCACCTCAAGGGCGCAATTATATGGGTGATTCTATGATAAGAAGTAATTTGTGCTGCAATCAGTTTAAAATAGATTTTTTTATTCTATATGTTGTTATTTTTTGCGATGAATCACATCATCTTAATGTACTTTATAAATAACATCACAACAATTCACTTTTGACAACTTAAAAAAATACGAGTGCAGTTCACACACGGTAGAAGCGAAACTTTGCCAAAACAATCTCATGCCTTGTAAAGTGAGGTCATAATCAATGCAGCCAATGAGCGCAGACCCAGGACCTAGCGTCATTTCCATTTTATAACTCAACCAATTACCTTGACATCCACCCTCACAATACTCGAAATAGCAATAAATTCCGCGTACCTCAAACACATACTACAAAATATGGGATAAAATCTCTGAACTACATTGCTTATACACTATATAATTCGCTTCCAGGTATGTACAAAGGAATCCAGCAAAATAAAAAGATTCAGTGTAATGCTTTAAAAGAATATTCTTTAAAGTTTAAGGATGAAACTGTGTAATTTTCTTGTCATATTCAATTATGTCTGGTTTCCTTTTCTCGTCTTTTCTTTTTAATTTTGTTGGAATCATCCATGATGTATAAACTTGTTCCTTTTTTCTTTAATTGTTTTCTATTGTTGTTTGTTCTACCTAACCTGTCTTTATTTTTCGTCTATATTTTAAGTGAAATTTATATTTTTTTATATCTAAGTTCCTATGTAAAATTGTTATTTCCTCCCACCTTTGAATTGTATGTTCCCCCTGTCCTAAAATGAGTTCTGTAACTCATCGGGATTGCCCGGCAAGAAATAAAAACATAAAAAAAAATATATATATATATATATTTGGTATGATTTTAGGTTTTCACGGCCAAAAGTTTATTTGTTATTTATTATTGGGGTGTTATGCCGTGTTGCGCAGTGATCACTCAACAGCCCTCATGATGGACACTGTAACGCTGTCCGAAACGTTGGCTAAAGAAGGAGGTAGTGCAAAACGGCATAACACCCCAAAAATAAATAACAAAAAAAGAGAGGATATTTGTTTAGTGAGGGACAAGGTCACAAGTTTGTTTTGCACCTGCAATAATTTAAATATGAAAAAAAAACTCCACGCAGATGAAATGCATAATAAAATATGAGATTTCAGACATATGCCATCTTTGTCTTTTGAGACAAATAGATTTGAGATGCCCTGTCCATATAATTCGTACATCTAAGACAGTTCGCCACACCCGCACTCATCACGGGACACAAGGGCGGACGACCGTTTTTTTTAACACATACCAGAGTGAACGATATTTTTATTATCACCCTTGTGTGAGTTCACCATTTAGAGTTAAAACTTTACTTAAAATGGGCTTTTGGAATGAAAATTTAGCCGTGTTTAGCCTGAAAATATTTGAAAACCCCCTACTTGCATTATAAGCGTGAGATTTTGCTTGTGCAATAATGGAGGTCTGTTCTGTGTTGGTACCAACCTAGCCACTAACCGGTCTGTTTACTGTTTATTAGAAGTTCACGGAGAAAACACTATACACTTACTATTTCATTCTCTAATAATTTATTATTGTGGACGTTAATACGAAGGTGTAGGTTTCGGGTGTCTAAGAGTGGTAACGATATTGCAATGTGCTAATGTAATTAAACAATTATTTTGACAGCGCGAACCCTTCAATTCAGTTCCACTAAGTATTAGCATTTTAGCTTTTGACTCTCCTTCCGCTGAGTTTACAATCTCATAGACCATCAGGCCACCTTTTCTCCCGGCTGCAATTAATATGTTCATAGTCAAGAATTCCAAATAGTAAACTTCATCGTTCAAGTCCATGATTTTTCTCCTAGTTCTGGATTTCAAGTAGAATAAGTTGACAACACCGTTTTTTAGTCCATAGGCCAAATATTGACCGCACGGTGACAGTTGTACAGAAATTATTGCAACTTTAGAAATACAGGTTTCGCCAATCAACTTCTTTCCTTTTAAAATCTGCAAATGGAAATAAATTAATGAGTTTCATTTCTGAAAGGTGATTTTTTATTAGAAAAAAAAATACCAACACTAGTGCCGGCAATATCTGTTAAATGATTGAATAGTCTGAATGAGTAACATGTATGTATGTGACAAGAGCATTAGTGAGCCTTTAAAAGTTTCATCATAATCAAATCGGCCAATGAGCGCAGTGTGATGCTTCGCAGATGCCAATGCGTAATTTCCGTTTCTTGCAAATTCCTAATCACTAACGCCGCTTAAGAAGTTTCACTTCAAAAATTGTGCCTGGGACTACTACGTTAGTCCTAGAGAGGGGTCGTACGTGCTATCATCGTAATAATATCTTCTGTCTTTCGTTTTCGTACAAGATGTTTGAGAATAAAGAGGACGATCGTCGATGACGTATGTACGTCCTCTCTCTGGGACATATTTATCAGCTTATACTTCACGGTCTTAAGAGAAACGTAAGCGCGGCCCATTATTTATGTAATAAAGAAAAATTATTTTTGTAATAAAGTAACTCTCATCCGTACTAGATATTTGGTATACTTTTTGATTACAAAAATAATTTTTCAGTTTGGTTATGTATTTTGATCTCAAATCCAAATTTAAGATTTGTATGAAACGGGCCGAAAAGGACCGCGCAAACGTTCTACTTAAAAAGGGTATCAAAGTTAAAAAAACACTCTTTATTTTAAGTCGACGATATTTCTTTTTATTTTTTTTACACAGAAACCAGAAATTCAGCCAGACTTCTGTGCATTCAGGGAAAAGCCATTATTCAGCAGGCAGCACGTTAAAAACGTTTTATTGCGTAAAATCCTCCTGTTCTGTACAATAAAAGTCATAAATGTTGAAATGAGCTGTATTTCCACAAAGGAGTTTATGTTCCGTTCTTTGTTTTCGCCAAAAACACACATTTTTTAAGTTTCCTAAATAAACACCTTGCAATTTCGTTGTTTTTTCGTATTTATCATTTAGCGTGTGAAAATATATTTAAAGTAAACACTTTTTCTCTTATTATGATATAATTGCTTATATTTTCTTGAAATATCTTCATGATTATGCGGTAATTAAAAATAATTTGTTACATGTAGGGTACATAATGACATATATTATTCAAAAGTTCCTCTAGCGGCGAAAAGTTGAAACAACAACAAAATAAGAAGGAATAATAATGAAAAATAATAGGCTGGTGGTTGACGTGAGCTTAGTTTGATCAAATATCCTGTAACATTAATAATACCTCCAACTTCTGACTTTACACATACATTCTGATGGCAGCGTGTTACACCAGCGCCTCCTCGCGGCGTGAGTGGCGTCTTGGTTTTATTTCATACATTTAGTGGATTGTATGTTAAATATATTATTTATTTTACGAAATGAATTATGGAAATCCAAAAAAGGATTAATCATGCTTAAAACGGCCGGCGTGGTCGAGCGGTAAAGCCTCGATGACATTGAGCGAGTTTACAAGCTACTATCTGGGAAATTCACTATCTGTTAGTAAATTCGCTCAGTCATATCGAATTACTGCTAACTAGCAGATTGTGGACAATCTACGAAAAAAGTTGAAAGGTGGTCAACTTTAATCGCTAGCTGCGAGCTACAAAATGTCGACCAAATTGGTTCGCGCGAGAGTCGTTATTTTAGCTGCTACTGTCGCTACTGATCGAGTAGACAGTTTTGTGTGTCATCGTGACAATCTCACTCGCCGATTCACCCGCTTTTTAACTTACCGGCTAGTAGCTTGTAAACTCGCTCTATGTAATCGAGGCTTGAGGCTCTTGACTCGCAATCCGAAGGTCGCGGGATCGAATCCCGGCGTGGCAAATATTTGGTGACCAGATCTGAGCCGGGTACTTCCCCACCTTCCTCTTCCCCATCTCCTTCCCCTCCCCACTATCTTCAGCCTCTCAACATACCCCAATCGGGGATGCCATAGCCACACTGGCTCCAGACGGGAGCAGTTGGGACTATTGTGCTGTAGGTATTCATATAAAAAAAAATATTAAGGGCATTAATTACTCCCTTTTTTAAAAAGTGGTGTGTCATAATAATTTGATCATATTCTAGGACAATGTCTCTGCTGCGTCATTCGTGTAAGCCAGTGATTCCCAAAGTGGTCCGGGTCCAGGGTCTGTGGGAGACCTGACGGGGTGATAAAGAAATGGGGGTTCGCAAGTTGTAAGTGGAGATCCACGAACTGGTTTCGATTGAGACCCATCCCGTGCCCCATATCCATATCCCATCCCACCCTCGTTTCAAATCCCATTACGACCCCTCCATAACACTCTACGCCAATATATGCACGCTGTACGCCAACAGAGCGATTGGCGTACAGCGTGTTGTTGTTGTACCGGTTATGCATGAGATCTTAAAGCGCCCAGCTAGGCGAGGGGGGGGGGGCATAATGGGATATGGGTATACTGTACTGGATGGGTACATATCCCCCCCCCCCCCCCCGTCCCACATCCCATTACGCCCCCTCCGTCGTGGCAAATATACCACACCTCGCTGTTAAATATTCAGTACAACGCGTGTCGAGTTTTGGGAATATAAAATGTAGGTAGAAATGTAAAATGTACCAGCAGCGGGTCCACCGTGACCAGT
Source organism: Glyphotaelius pellucidus (assembly GCA_936435175.1). NCBI lineage: Eukaryota > Metazoa > Arthropoda > Insecta > Trichoptera > Limnephilidae > Glyphotaelius > Glyphotaelius pellucidus. Next base: position 7,689,889 of record OW386543.1, on the reverse strand, counting down.
AAAATTTTGAAAGTGGTCTACGAGAAAAAAAAGTTTGGGAACCTCTGGCGTAAACATTATTGAAAGATGGTTTACTTGGTCGACAGTGCTAATGAAGGGTGAAGAAATGTACGAGTCGTAATATGAAGAATTTAGTATTATTAGTGACAACTTTGAGTCGGATTCCAAATCTAGTACGGTGTAATGGCTCCATTAATCTTCATTAATTCTTTCGCCTCTGCTCCAGAAGATATTCCTCAATAAAAACTTTATATCCTGAGGCACCCCAATGTATTTATAATCAGGAACTCCGTCAGATCGATGCCCCTATATTAAAGGGTGAATGGCGATAGTTGAAACACAAAATTTGTGGGATCGTTGTGTCTGTTGTACAAGGATTTCAAAGAAAGACATTAAAGAAGCTAAAATTGATGGCCAATTTCCAGATACGCTGTCAATCCTTATTTTAAAAAATACTTCGTATCGAAGCAAATCAATTTGGAAGGCAGGGATACCGCCGCCCCCGGGAACCATTTATTGGATAATCAACACTCTGCCATAGGTCACTCCAAGTGGTTCGCTACATTTGGTGACTTAGCAGGGATGCCGGGGTTCATGGGCCGAGGTTTGTCCGGATCTCGGCGGCGGATGTGTCTGCTCACCAACCGCGTGGCTGGTCGGATCGGGAGAGACTGGTTGAGGGAGACCTCTTGCTCTCTCCAGTAGGACACTCTCGGAACATCGCCTTCACCCTGCAGTGGGAGGGATAGATTCATGCGCCCGTCACCCTCAGATTCCTACCCATCCCTCATATCGTTTTCCTTACCAGAACTTCATTTCCTAATAAGACCCTCCACATCCAATGATGTTATATAAATAATAGACATGCCATAGTCTCACAAACTCAAGATATAATGTGGCGATTAAGAGGAATATAAACGCTAGAAATGTTTCGATTCTCACGCCATACAAAATTTAAAATCGCTTTTCGTATTTGCACGAGGCAAGTAAGCGAAAAGTGGTTTTTATTTATTTTATGCATAATTTTATAAGATCATTCTTAAATCATTCTTTTTTCATAAAAAGTTAATACATACAAAACCTCAAAAATAGTCTTAGCCATAAAGGGGTATTTTTTTAAATTGTCTCTTATTAAATTCTTCACAGTTAAGTCATGAAAAAATATTTTTTTAGTGGTTTACGCTTATATTTGTTGTTACGTAAATAATAATTTTATTGTAATTCCAATACGAAGAAAAGCTAGTAAAAGCTTCAATTTATACATAGCATATTTTTTGGTCTTCATATTGTAAACCGATTCGTCGTAAAGATGAATCTAAATAGGATTTCACGTATAGCTTCATCTTAAGCAACACTCTTTTGTTTTCAGCGATTTTCAATAATTTATTGATTCAAAAGTTATTCATGTACGATAAAGACAAGACGTTTAAAAAATATGTGCGTATGAACGAAACAAAAGATAGAACGCGTATGACATTTTCGTATTCAAATTTCAAAAGTTCCGTCGAATACTGCCTCAATGCCGACTAAAGTAAGAGGCCTGGGCACCAGTCGAATTTTGAGGTGCCAAGTTTTTAAGCTATAATGAACAACTATAGTTTGCAAATGTCGCTGATTATTATTGTATTTTTGTTACTGCTGATTTATATGTTGTTTTGCCGCAAGCATATAAATAAAGAGTCATTAGACATTAGACTATCATAAACAGTAAATTTTACTTAGAGACGGCACTGACTTTGTAATTTGGCTGTTGAGCCGGCAGGCCTTAACTTCTCTAATAACGCATAAAATCTTCGGGCGGAAATCAATTGTATTATTTATAATAATCGATAATAATAAGTAGTGTGTTATTCCTTCGCTTTTACTACTGTTTGACGTGTAATCGAAACATTTTCTCATCACACAAGAGGTCATTTTGGCGCTTTTTAAATGCAACTTACCTTCTGGTAAGACACGACCCCACTCGCCGCGTGAAAGTTTAGTACTAAAGTACTAGAAATCGAATACAGTGCAATTGCCTTGCTTTTGGCTCCCAACTTTGAGATTTCTACCATGCGTCTTGCTCCTCACAGCATCTTGTCTCTGAAGGGAATTTTCCTGAGGGTCTCCTAATGCTTCTTAATAACTATTTCGTTAAAATTAAAATTGACAATTTCGACTTGCGCGGAGGTCATCTTTAATGTTCATTATTATAGATATGAGAATAGGTGTAGTGATTAGTTTTATATAGTATAAATATTTCAAAACGTGTCGTAAACAAACGTCGTTAAATTACACATAAGTTAGTTTGAACGGAATAGCTATTTAAACAAACGTCGTTAAATTACACATAAGTTAATTTGAACGGAATAGCTATTTAAACAAACGTCGTTAAATTACACATAAGTTAATTTGAACGGAATAGCTATTTAAACAAACGTCGTTAAATTACACATAAGTTAATTTGAACGGAATAGCTATTTAAACAAACGTCGTTAAATTACACATAAGTTAATTTGAACGGAATAGCTATTTAAACAAACGTCGTTAAATTACACATAAGTTAATTTGAACGGAATAGCTATTTAAACAAACGTCGTTAAATTACACATAAGTTAATTTGAACGGAATAGCTATTTAAACAAACGTCATTAAATTACACATAAGTTAATTTGAACGGAATAGCTATTTAAATGCATTATTTTACTTCCCTGAGAACTGAAATAGATACCTACTTCCAATTATGTGTGAAAAACATCAAATATCTGGGCGTTATTATAGACAATCATCTTAAGTGGAAATATCACATTGACAACCTTGCAATAAGAGTAAGAAAATTAATTCACATATTCTTTGTATTACGAAATGTAATTAATCAACAAGACCTAAGAAAAATATATTTCGGATTATGCAACTCCATATTAACGTATGGTTGTATTGGTTGGGGAGCATCAGGTAGAACTATTTTAGATCCGCTTGTGAAGGCCCAGAAATCCATAATTAGAGTCATATTGCGTAAACCCTATAGGTTTTCTAGCGATCAGCTCTACAAACAATTTAATGTACTTGATGTTCGTCAAAACTACATAAAAAGGGTTATTATCCATGTACACAAAAATCTTGAAAATCTTCATAAAATTGAGCATAAATATATCACAAGAAGTCACACTAGAAAGGATCTCGTGGTCCCAGAGAGCAATACGGCAAAGTATCAAAAGACATATACATATCTGGGACCGAAATTGTATAATAAAATCCCCCAGAATTAAATATTAAGACATGCAAAATGTCCTACATCGGTTCATTAATACCTAAATGGTTGATTGACTTGGGTAGAATGGAGTCTGAAAAACTATTAAATAATGTCACTTAAAGTTTTACATGGTTACCTAAAAATGGCACAATAAATATAAACTTAGTACATATTTTATTAGAAAAAATAAATAAAAACAACATTTTATTACAAAATACATGTCTGACTTTTTCATCAGCAATTGGTTCCTTAGAACAGGCAATCTGCCTAGCTAGGAACTATGTTGACCTACAAGACATAAAAACACTTGTACACATTTTTAATATTTACAGTTATCTTGAAATATATTATTATGTTATTATGTTATTTTGCTATTTAATTGTATATAATGTAATATAATAAATAAAAAAAAATAAAAAAAATAAAATTGATATTAAACTGAAGAAGTAATAATTTGTGAAGGATGAAGGATGTTCAGAATATCTGGATATGCCCCAAACGTTTTTGTTCCATCACTACTACATTATAGAGTTCTATTCTTCTAGTTTCACCTTTCCTCTACTTAAAAATGTCTTGCCTATAACATCCCTGAATACTAGATAGATCCCGTTGGAAACCCTACGTAGTCTCCACGGTAAAGTTTTCCGGTACTTATTCTCAAAATTTTTTAGAAGTGTTTTCTTGGGCCCTCTACCATTTTTTGTACCTGCTAAAGTATGTGCTATTATTAAATAACAAAAGTGTTGAAAAAGCTCAGGAAACCCGTTACCGTGGTTACCACATATCTTATTCACAACCCATGAGCATATAACTTAGGTTTTGCTACTATGAAGAAAACGTATGGAACTTTCATGTCGGTAGTAAAACAAAATGTTAAGAAAAGCTATTCATTATTTTTTAATGCGACTTTAACGCCGATTCCTCCTGGGGTAAATATATATTTATTTTATTTTTTTGTTGTTGTTGGAATAATTTAATGTTTAAAACCTCTAATTCTAATATTTAAATATTGAAGACGATATTAACAACTCCCTGTGGTTTGCCGGTTGTGCGCCGGTGAACATGCCGAAATGTTCTAAAAATAATAATTTTGAAATGCGATTTTAAACCTTATTTATAAAGAAAACGTATAAAGAACAAGGTCAGAATCGCTTGGGGCATTCTCGTTCTTAAGGTACAAAATACCGTGAACACACCTAGGGAAGTGGAATAATTTCTATGGATTTCTCTATGCCCTCCGGCCGAGATATTTCGCGGCATTTGAGCTGTCAATTCGGTAGCGTCGTTCTCGTGAAAAAGATCGTAAAACATATAAATTCATCAAATAAACGCAAGTAATGTTAAAAAAGGAAAACAAATACCTTTGTGTACACCACTATTTAATTAACAATATCGACATGTTTCGAAAACTATGTTTTCTTCGTCAGGATAATAAGTTAATAAAAAATAACAAAAGACAAACAAGTAGGTATACACAAATAAGAACTTAGACAAAATATTATAAAGGAGAGGTGATTAATTACTTAAAAATCATAAAAAACAATTATATAAAATTAAATATAAAAATAATTTTAGGATGGGTAAAAAATTACATTAACATAATAAAAAATCTTTTGAAGAAAACATAGTTTTCGAAACATGTCGATATTGTTAATTAAATAGTGGTGTACACAAAGTTATTTGTTTTCATTTATCAATAATGACGCCACAAAGTGAATTTGCAAAGTTTGAATAAGCAAGTAATGTTGTTTTTATGCATAGTTTATTGTTCATGGAATGTGTTTCAGTAAATATAATATACGATAGCAAAAAATAAACCCACAAAACATTACGTCAAAGTCAAAACATCGCGATTTTACATTGTTTCTTCCTTGGCACTTGACGAAAATTTGAAACTGAAAAATCAGAAAATGATACGGTCGCACCTAGGAAATGAACTCAGGACTTTGGCTCTTATCATTTAGTTAATTCGATCATATTCTCTTCGGTCACATTTAACCGTATCTACTTTGACTAAAAACTACCAACATTAATTTTCTAAGCGCATATTTTTATTGGCTTCTGTGTTTGTGTGATTACAAGATTCTACCCGAACTAATTGCAATCTAGATAATGTATTGGATAAATATATCCATTTTTGTTTTAATGTGCAACATCTGTTGACTGTTTCTTAATTTTACGATTATCTATGATGAAATTTTATTTTATTATTTTTGGAATGATTTTTTTTTTAACATTAGCTCTAGAGGTGAAAATCCCTCAAGGCCTATCTCATCTTTCAGAACGCTGTGTGGAGGGTCTTTTAAGGGAAAGGAAGAAGAGGAACTTTTTCGAAGGAAAATATCAACTTTGTACTTGCCACCATTGATATTTTACATTATGGAAATCAATACCATCTTATTTCCAACAGCATTACGTATACTAATTTCATTTCAAATAAACAACGCAATAAAATATCTTACTCTCCCAAAAAGGTGCTTGATTTCGTTTAAAACGTCTGTAACAGCACATCATTAGACAATCTGATCACCGTTCTACCAAAACTGTACTTGTGAAATAATTAGATCGTTTAAAATCAAATTTTACTAAATCCACACCGAGGCCGGCATTTCTTTGATAGTCTTTCCAAAATTGGCTTCGCATTGTCCGTGAAAGAGGATAAAAAATAATTATGTTCGAATTAATACTAATTCTCCCTAATCTGATAAAACTCTTATAAAAGAAAAAGTATCTTTAATAATTGATAACAATATTAACAAAATCAGAAAAAGATAGAAAAAGCTGGAAAGCTTCCTAAATGCGATAGTATGTTTTTTTTTGATTTTTCGGTTTCAAATTTTCGTTTGATAGTTGCTATTTCAATGTATTTCTTTAATGATTTAATATTAGAGTTTTATGTTTTACTCATTAATTCTCAATTTGGGAGGCGGATATGGGTACCGCCGCCCCAGGAACCATTTATTAGATAAGGGGCCAACCATAAATTACTTCACACGAATTTCATGATTTTCGACCCCCCCTCTCTATCACACATCGTCACATTTGTGAGACCCCCTCCCCCCTAGTGTGACGTCACATATTTTCAATTTTACATCTAAAAATAATCAAAATTCAGATTTTTACGTCACAGAGCTGATGACCCCCTTGTCACATAATGTCACTTATCTCTACTCCCCCCCCCCTTAAGGTGTGACGTAATTTATAGATGGCTCCTAATCAACACCCCTGCTGTAGGTTACCCCAAGTGTTCGCTCCTTTTGGTGACTTAGCGTGGGTGCACGGTTTCGTGGGGTTCTAGGTCTTGGCGGCAAATGCGTTTGCCCAACTACTAACCACTACTGAGACTGGTTGAGGGATATCTAAACTAGACCTCTCCAGCCAGACCCTCTCGATCCATCGCCTTGCACCGCAATGGGAGGGATGAATTCATACTGGACACATTGACTCCCAGATTCCTAATCATCCCTCATACCTTTTTCCTTCCCAGAAGTTTTTCTTCTTATTTTCCCTAAAAAGACCATTCAAACAGCATCTCTAAAGATGACATAAGTCCTGAGGGATTTTTTTCCTCGGGGCTTCCTGTGTGGAGCTGATGTAAAAAAAAACAAACACAAATCAATCAAATAAAATTTACTACCGCATGTCGTGATTTGAACCCGCGACCTTCGGATTGCTGCCTTACTCCTCGACTACGGAGGCCATCAGAAGCCGATCTTCACAAATCCTACAATTATAATAATCCGTGATATCCCACGGGTCTTCTCTAGTTCATCATAAACTGCAATACGTCATGTACTGTCTTTTTTACACGGCATTCTGTTGGACGTATCCATAAACAAAATTGAATATACACGACAACGCGGTGATAATAATCTTTCATTAAAATTCAACCCCATTATTGCGTCATCTGAACAAAAAAAATGTAATACAAACGTGAAGCGTTAGCTTAAATTTCAGATATTTCCTGAAAAGCATCTAGTGTTTCCTGAAAAGCATCTAGGTGCTGTATTTAAACTTTATTATGAAAAATAAGGTGAGAACGTATCAAGTTAACCGTTGTTTTGCAAGACGCGACGGTACAAATTGCTAATTATAAAAACATCTTCTTGAGTAACAAGCTTTTCTTATGTCAAATAAAAAAAACTTGTAAAAATTAGAGCGAGAAAAGCATCAACATTCTTCCTCAGTTTTAATAAGACCAAGAGTAAAATTATTTTCAGTTTTCATTACAAAGTTTTCCGTTGCCTAATTCTACTATAGTTTTTGTAAACTTAATTAATAGTTTTTTATGTTCTGCCTACCTACTCCAAGTGTGGCCAGTAAAACTATTAAGAGCGATTAAACAACGGCCGAGAATTTGAATTTCGTCGAACGATGATCTTGCGATTGTACCCTTGCAACGGTACAGGGCGGTTCCGATGAGAAATATTATACTCTATGATATCATTATACTCTTAATGAATACCTTTTATAAATTAACTCTGTTTTGAAGTGAATACTTCTTTAGCAGGGCCCTGATTTGGATTTCGGATGAAACGGAAATAACCATTAGTGCACCTGCGACGCATCAACTGCGCTCATCGGCCGCTTTGATAACGATGTCACTTCTAAAGATTCCTATTGGTTGGGACATGAAACGGAAATTACGCGAGGTCTGCCCTCATTGGTCGCTTTGATTATCTCACTTTTCAAGTATTGGTTGAGATTGTTTTGGTAAAGTTTCGCTTCTACCGCGTGTAAACTGCATTCGTATTTTTTTAATGATTTACTAAAATGAAAATTCTAAAAATTAGGTTTCCCAAATAATTTATTGATTTATTTTACTTAATGATTATATGATTTGAAATATATGTTGTATAATACAAAATTTTGTTTGAAAAATTAACAAATCTGCCAACGAACTACGGTAAAACCTTATTGTACTAAAAATTAACATACTTTCCGAAAATTTAAAAAATAACTTCGCTAGATAAAAGAACAGTCTTTCGAAATCAATTTGTAATTTTTTGTGGAAAAGAGTCAATACGTCTAAAAGTTGATTTAAAAATGACATATTTCAAATTTTGTCTGGTTATTTCCTCTTAAGCCAGTCAGGTTATTTCCTCTTAAGCCAGGATGAAATGGTTAAGGAGGGGATATAGGATTGATTTGTTAATACGCATTGAACAGTCAAATCCCAAGTAGTGCGATCCATTGGAAAGTGCACACCCACTTAAAAAGAAAACTTTGATCTCCAATTTACATAGACTTTTCGGCTCCTTAGAGAAGTCAATGAAAAATACCTTTTTCCGAAGCAATGGCATCGATGTTCAGCTGCATTGTACGATCAAACTGGGATGCGCTTCTTTGGGCTCCATACCAGCAAAAATGGAGAGAATTAGGCCCTCCGTTCATGGAGATACTTACAAATTATATGATTGTGACACAACCACAAGTACCCTGCAGATATAATACTTTTAATGCTGGTTTCCGTACACGGCGCTACCCGAAATATACTGAACTTGATCATTTTTCACGTGCAGCCGTGGAGTTAACACGACGTCAAATGACTTTTTTTCCAACATCAATCCGTGCCTTCTCCACTACATCCTTTATTACGTATTCTGATAATGTAAAGTTATATAAACACGCATTTCTTTCCACTTCCAGAACAAATCTAACATTACTTTCATGTTCAGACGCCGTTTCTGTCAAACGTCAAACGAAAGTAGTAGACACGAATGCGCTACCAGGGTAACTATTCTCCAAGCCCTCGTCGCTCGCAATCGCCGTCGAAGGTACGTACATTGGTTGACGTGGTTATTCTTGAGCCTGGACTTCCGGAGCATTCTTAGACGCCAAACGCCAAAAGTCATTCGACACAACAACGAGTGGGGTAGACCAGTCGTAGTTGGAGCATGACGAGTAACGATTGATCGTTGCTCGGGAATAGCTACCCAGCACCGTCGGGAGCGCGCTACTGACTTCAAACCGACAGCCGTCGCGTAGCGCCGTATACGAACAACAGCAAAATTGTATGGCGAGTACTCACGAGCGGTGCGCATGCTTCGCGCATGAGGCTAGAGTAGCTTGTAAGTAGCTCCATGTACGGAGGCACTTACTGCTACAAATTCAAAAGTTTCCATGCAGTGGTATTTTGCGGGGTTGAAAAGTGGGAGGCACATACATATTTTTAAAATTTTGTCCAGTGCAAGCTACACCTATAAACATTAATGTAAACTTTAATAATAATATTATCGAACTTTCCCAAACTTGTTCACTGCTGGGAATACAACTAGATTTTTTTTATTTTTTTTTATTAGCAACTATATAAAATTATTGTACATACAAAATATAATGATGAATTTAATGTTAAATATTGTAATTCTTAGTCCTCCTCACTAGGGGGTCCTGTGCCGAGGCGGACTAAAATTGTTTAATTACATTTGTCTTCTATGTCGTTTTTAGTATTTCCATTAGGGTTTTTTCATTGATCTCTTTCAGCCATATTTTTATTCTTGATTTGTATACATTAGAATTTTTTATTAGTTTTATGTCTTTGGGAAGGATGTTATGAAGTTTAGTTGCAAAGTATGTGTAGTTTCTTTGTCCGAATGTGGTTTTGTAACTTGGAATGTTTTTTATATCATTTTTATTCGACCTAGTGTTATGCATGCACGGTCTAGTGGAGGATTCAGTATTTTTGAAAAGCTTTAATAATATATTTTTGGCATATATTTGTTGCACATTTGGTACGTCAAAGCTGCAAAAATCAGTAGCTTTTCTTTTGTTTTAGGTACACTTAGAAAAATATTAAACATCGAATCAGTAATGGCTGCATACTATGGTTATGTATATTCAGTAATAAAATACGGAATTATTTTTTGGGGAAATTCAGTGAACGCCAAAGATGTTTTTATCATTCAAAAGAGATGCATAAGAAAAATAGCAAACTCTGCTCATCTGGATTCTTGTAGACCTTTGTTTAAAAATCTGAAAATTCTGACAGTCACAGACATATATATAATGGAGTTGTGCATGTTAGTGCGATCATCTCCGGTCAAATTCAACACATAATTACGCTACAAGGTTCACAGAAAACTTATTAATACCAAAAGCAAACAAAACAATGTTCCAAAAAGGACCACATTACATGGTCATTAAAGTGTATAACAACCTTCGACAAAACATTAAACAAATACAAGATACACTCAAATTCAAATCATCACTAAAAACATTTCTTCTAAACAAATGTCATTATACTCTTAATGAATACCTTATGTAAATTAACTCATTGTTTATTTTTTATTTTTAGTTTTTATTTTCTCTTATGTAATTGTAAACATGTAATTGTTTGGTTTATAATGTTTGTATTTTTTGGTTAGCTGTAAGAAATAGATTTCCTCTGTAAGCTACACGTTTTGTACTTGTGTTTTTTTGTGCAATAAATGGTTTTTTGAATTTTAATTTGAATTTGAATTTAAAGTACGGACATCCGCTCATGGAGAAACTTATAAAAAAAGAGATTGCGAATCAATCGCTAACCACAAGAAAGGAACTTGTGAATTTCATTGGCGGTCCGCACACAGACAACTTGTTAAAGACCAGTTGTTAAAGCTAGCAGTGCTAGTCACCGCGTCACCCTTAGACTACACCCATGACTAGCAGTGCTAGTCACCCCGTCACTGTTGCTCTTTTAAACGTATTTGAAAAATGTGAAACGTAAAGTATTCACTTCTAATACAGTGAGTAAAAAAGTCTTTAAATTTGGGGAAATCAAAACCTCGATGTTGATGATTTTATTTAGGTATTATCAGCCTAAGGTGCAATTTTGTCCCTTTCGCTCAATATTCGAGAGGAGTAAGAACGACAGCTAACATTGCTCCAATTTCTCGGCGACCGGGTTTCCTGTTAACAATGTTATCATTTGGAGAAATGCTCTGTTCTAGTGAATCAACTAAATTACTATAAAAGGATATTCCTCTCTTGTATGATATACCGGTTCGCAGGGATCAATGAGAGTTCTTACGAGCAGGCTCCATTGTCTTATCAGTAATACAAACACATCGCAAATAATATGTTTCCTCTGTGCATTTGAGATGTCAATCGATCTGTTGACAACGGGTTGTTAATCAAACGAGCTGCCCTCCTCTGTGCACAGATTAATCAAGTAGGGGATATCGAATTCACTTGTCAGGCGTGTACTTGAGTTCTGTAAAGGGTCAACAGTTGGGTGGGTACTACCAATTGTCAAAAATTGCCAGTGCTAATTGTCAAAAACTAATGTAGTCATATTATAATAAATAACATACAGCTTTTGTCCTTATGAAAAGTCAATTATTTCAAGAATAGTGTTCAAATAAAACATAGGATTGAATAACCGATACAATATTGCATTTGAATGCCTTTTTTGAAAGAATAAGTTTTTATATTGACAACTATTTATTGTTATTCATATTGAGCATGTATGTGAGTTTAAACCAGTGATTCCCAAAGTGGTCTAGGTGGACCCCCAGGGGTCCACCTGGACCACACCTAACGGGGGTCAACGTAGGTGCGATAAAGAAATGGGGGTCCACAAGTTGTCAGTGGGGGTCCACGAACTGGTTTCGATTGAAACCCATCCCGTGCCCCATAGTTATATCCCATCCAAACCCCCCCCCCCCGTCTCATACCCCATTACGCCCCCACCATAACAGAGCGACTTGCGTACAGCGCCTGTTGTTGTACCAGTTTTGCATGAGATCTTAAAAGGGGGTGGGGCGTAAAGGGATATGGGTGTACTGTACTGGGATGGGAACATACCCCCCCCCTTCCCATATCCCATTACGCCCCTTCCGTCGTGAAATATAATCTGGTCCATTTTGCCCCCGTTTGAAAAAGTCGTCACACCTCGCCATTCAGTACAACGCGTTTTGGGAATATGGTAGAAATGTACCACCGTGACCAATAAAATTTTGAGAGAGGTCTACGAGAAAAAAGTTTGGGAACCTCTGGTATAAACTAACAATTCACATATTTTAAAGCATAACTTGCAATAAGTGTTTTTAATTGAACTAATTAAATTTCATTGAGGAAGAAGATAACACTTATAATCTAAACGAAAATATGAAAGAGAACAAGACACAGAAAAATATAAAAAGACAATGGTCGCAACTGGGACTCGAACCCAGACCTCTCGTATATAAAAGTTATAAAAAGAGAGTTTTTCTTATAAAAAATTAATTAAATTTCATTTATTTATTTATAGCAGTTTATGACTAATTCAAAGGTCACACTTTACAATTTTGGCAAAATACTTAATTTAAAACTGATGTTTTAGTAATAATGTTTTATCTTGTGATATAATTTCACCTCAAGGCTAATAACATTATTATTATAACATATTATTGACAACTTTGAATCAATCGACAAATCATCAAAGACTAATTAATAACATATTAATATTATTGACAAAATGTGTGTTTTCGTGAACTAACGTTGTTTAGTTCTGAAACAGCTTATGAAACTTTGTTTAGTTCTGAAACCCATTTTCCCAAATTCCTTGCATTGTGTTTTCTCCCCTCTGTCCTTCTCCTTACTTAAAAGGTCTTTACTTATTTACTAGAAGAAGAAGAACATGTTGTCTAGTTGACACAAGTACATAATATTGCATACAATAACCCTCATCAAATTCGAAAATTACCCACATTAAATTCGAAAATCGTCGTGAAACTGATCACAACTCGCTCTCGAAAATCTCGCTTAAAAAACCATATACATATGTGGTTTGGTATTATGGCGAACAGCCTTACAATTATTAAAAAGGCAAATTTTTATCGACTGGTATCACCGCAAGTCGCCAACAGGCTGGGTGGACGAAAATGCAAATTCATTCCATTGCTTACGTCCTTTAGCTTCGGCCGTTATAAATTTCCCCCAGTGTACTTTAACCGCGACAATTTTAATTTTGTACGAAGTTTATTGTAAATAACTGAATAAATCTGAATTATTTTTGGTAAAAATTCTCCTTAATCACGATTGCAGCTACAGTGATTGGAAAGGGCTAGCTGTCAATCCACAGCAAGGTTAATATACAATTCACCAATACAAACACTTTTCCCAAAGTATATTTATGCCATACTAATTCATACATAAGTGACGGTAATGTGTATCCACTTTTGTGCTATCATCGTGGAAGACAAGCCATCACCAATATTGGACCACCACAGCCCATGAAAAGGTCGGGGCTTTCTCCTTTCAAATTGCCAATTCCTGTGACTAATTTTAAAAAGCGCCAGTAATTTTCTTGCATCACAGATTTACAATCCATCCTCTCTCGTGTCACGATATCGTTCGTTGACAAACGTCTTTGTGGCAAATTTTGAAGGAAATTGGCAGACGAAACAGCGAGAAGAGTCAGCTTAATTAAAAAATAATTTTAACACATTGTTCTGAACATGTTCAATTAACGAAACTAAAATGATATTTTCAAGTACATGTGCATGTGTTGAATTTTAATTTTAATCACAATTTTGTTGCCGGTACATTGGTAAATTATGTGATGATATTCCTGCGTACTTTTATTTCTCATAATTGAAACTGCTAAGTATAAATCGATGACACTTCCGTGGTCGACGTTCAGCTTAATGCCACAATGAGAACCATAAGCGGAACGTTAAATTCTACTCCTCTCCCTTGGCTCCCCGTACTTGCAAATATAACCCCGCCAAATATCAGGCGAGAGATTGCAACACTAAGGGAGTACAAGAAGGCACTGCAAAAAAGCGCAATACCTTTGCACGATGATGTCGTTTCTCACCCGGCATGCCGTTTGAAGTCCCGAAAACCCTTCTGGACAGAAGGAGAAAGACTCCTCCATTCACCTCTCACCCCAGAAGATAGGTGGAAGCTTGGGTGACAATCGGCCATGGTGAAAAATGTCCATCACGTACAAGATCCCACTGAGAGACAGCCTGGGTTCTCTTTGCCTCGCAAACTCTGGTCCGCCATCAAAAGGATAAGGTGCTCCCGTAGCCGTTGTGCCCGTATGTTGTATAGATGGGGCCTTAAAGAGTCGGAGATGTGTGAATGCGGTGAGGTGCAGACCACCGAACATGTGGTCAACGAATGCCCGCTCCATTCATTCCCCGGCGGGATTGATGAGTTCCACAGGGCAACGCCTGAGGACCTAGATTGGCTCGCAGACCTAGATGTCCCCCTCTGACCCCCTCCCAGGAGGACTGACGCCCCCGTTAAGAATCACTGCATTAGAATCTTAACAACAAAAAATCGTTCTTTGCGAGCAAATATTATCTTTTATTTTAATTGTTAGTTTTATTTTTAATATGCATATTATTGTTTTTTTTTTAAATATACCAAGAATTATCAGGAGGATTCAGTAGAAAGTGATGGAATTTCTGACAAAGGAGTCTAACGAAGAGTTACAGATCGAAGGGACAAATATGGACGACCTTGAAGGTAATGGAAATTAATGGAATAGTTTCACTATATTTATGTAAAATTCTTTCCTTAGCATCAGAAAAGGTTGTAAAATAAATTTGATCCTTAATTGACGTGCAAAAAATACGCGTTAATTTTATCGTTAGTACCTAATTCTCCGCAGCAGCAAATTTCAGATTTACATCAGAAATATTATTCGTTTCTTTTTACGTTCGCATTAGAGTTCCATCACTGAAGGTAAAAAAAACTTTTGGGAGTGATTAGGGGAGTTTTTTTCAAATTAACACGAGGGTTCAACAGCCCGGAGCATAGAATAAAGAATAACACCAGAATTGCCTTACGTGTTTCGTGATCCAAATATTTGCCTGATCGAAAGCCTAGCTTAAATTTCCATTATCCATCCATGATTAGGGGAGTTTTTTTCAAATTAACACGAGGGTTCAACTGCCCGGAGCATAGAATAAAGAATAACACCAGAATTGCCTTATGGGCGTGTTTCGTGATCCAAATATTTGCCTAATCGAAAGCCTAGCTTAAATTTCCAATACAAAACTGTGATGATGATTTTCACCATGATTACGAAATTTGAATAGGATGGAATTAGGCGAGTGTAAAAGCTCGTTCACACACAGCTATAAATCTGCGAGCAGATATCTGCTGAACCGCAAGCGCTTATCTTTTGTACTTTCACACGACGCTATCAAATATTTCTTCCTGTGGTAGGAGAGGGGGTCAGTTGAATTAGGGAGCGGCAACGGAATGCACATTTTTTGGACTGAAATCTGTGAATTTGACATCTGTCATCCACCGGTCTAGACAGCTCCGTAATTACAATGACCCCCCACTCCTGTTTACGTCGGAGAGGGGGAGGCTTATCTTTTGGTATATCGCCTCTGGAGCGGTTTCGTCGTAAGATGTGTATTGTCTATGATTGATCGCTTAAAACCGCTAGGTGTGAACGGTCTGAAGGGATTGTATGGAGAGCGTTATTTGGCGTGCTATGATCTTTTATATTTGATAGCTGTGTGTGAATCAGCTCTAAGGGAGACAAAACGCTGAGTCAATGAGCGCTTGTATAATTACCGTGACGATTCACGATTACAGTACTGTGACGGCAAAGAAAGGCAATAAACATACGTTCCTTATCGCTAGAATGCTGCAGCTCTTTCTTACACATTAAATAATAGTGAGATACGCAAAATACGTGTGACTGTTTCCACTAAAGTACTATTCTTTTTTTGGGAAGGGAATTGCATTTCATTTTCTTTATACGTGTGAGGAAGATGTATGATAATGATTGTATGTTTTCTTTGGGGGGATGCAGACGTACGTTCACCGTTTGTCTCATTTTTGACTGTTGTTATTTAGTGTGTGAGAAAGAGCTGCAGCATTATATGTTTAAGAACAAAAGCAAAACCATCAGCGCATTGAAATTTGACATTTTTGAATATTGGAATTCACTCACAGTTCAATATATACTAACTAATTAAGTAACCAACCATCACGCAGTTTCCCCGCAGGGGTAGGTAGAGAGGACGGACCGCCAAACAACTCGGTCTTGGAACACACTCTTTGCTTCACTCACATTCATACATCGTCTCATACATACTCTTCTATTATTCTGATTTTTGACATGGCCCGACTCTAGTATCTGATTCACTCGATCGTGCTGAATCTGCTTCGGGCGTCCCCGACTTCTTCCACCATTCACATTTGCGTCATATATTATCCTTGTAGCTATATTCGAAACTTTCAAAATTATCGTAACGGCAAGTAGTATTGGTAGGGGTCTACGGAGACGTAGCGGCGTTCACTTCCTCCCTCCCGCGTTCCCTTTCCACCTCCCTTGCCATCGACCTCTCTCATCACATTCTTCTATTCCCCCCTCCTAGATTCCCTCCTCTTCCTTCTTTCCACTCTGCCACTAAAGTATATGAAAAAAACACATTTTTTAAACAACTTGCGCCCAATCTACTGTAAAATACTTACACAAAATTCACAACGCCAAGCATATTTTTGGTATTCATAATGTAAACCGATTGGAAGTAAAGATTAATCGAAAACAGTTCTTTATTTTACTGAAAGCTTTGCCTTAATTTGTTGTTTTTTAACTGCTCACATAATTAATCATCGTGAAAACAGTTCTTATTACACAATAATATTATTTAGAAACTCTATCCTAGTTTTCTTTATTTTGATATCAAGTTTCCCGGAACTTCATCTACTCCTTAAATCTTAGATAAATCAACGACCCTTCACCTTGCCGGTTATTAAAAATAATGATATGGCCGCTTTGAGGCGTACCTGTGGAGGTGTTATTGATAGGGGTAGAGTTCCACCGCCCCGGGGCGGGGTGTGAGGGGGGCGGTACGCGGTGCGCTCGGCACTTCCTTCACAAGGACGTAAGAACTAAGAACACTCTGCTTTCTTTGTTATAAAATCCTTCTTCATTAGTTATATTCTCCCGCGGGAATAACGGAGAGTCGTCCGCTTTCTGCGGTCATTTTTACAAAATGCTAATTTCCGTAAGTTATTATTAGATAGGAGTTCTATTTATTCTCTAGATTGTGAAATTTTACTAGTGTTTACATCTAGATGTAAACAAAAACACTCTGTTGCCTTAGACACGTCACGAGGGGCTAAAAATACAAGATTTCTCTACTGATAACTGAAAGATTAGGCCCTTCTTCCACAACTATCCGATACGCAAGTTGTGTACTCACATCGGAAGCAATTTGTCGCATAAAGTCCGTACACGTCGCTACTAAAATCACGAAACCCCCGTCGCAACCAAACATCGTTGAATTCTCGAAAAGTCAAAACTAGAGTGCTTTGGTAACTTCACTCACAACAAATTTGGTGATGTAGCTTTCACGTTTATATCCTATCATTCTATGTTAACTGTTTTGTTATAAGAATTTACCTAAAGCCCACACATCGTCACAAAGTGTCTGACACAAGTGGCGCCATCTTAAAGACTCGTCGACGTAAGTGGCAACTACATAGGAGTCACTCTGGACTCTGGACTCGAGATTAACGTGGCAAAACCATATTAATGACAAAGTAAAAAACAGCAAGTCAATAGCCCATGCTCGGTAGAAATAGTAAATTATCAGCAGACAATAAAGTTCTCATCTACAAGACGACCATTAGGCCGGGCTTCACATACGCTACACCTATTAGGGGTCATTCAGCTCACATACATATAAATAAACTACAAACCCTGAAAAACAAAGCCATTCGACTTGCGTTGAATGCGCCCAAGTGGATCAGGGTTCACACTCTTCATAACGACACAAACATTCCTCTGATAACGGAGTTAATTATTACACAAGCGGAGAAATTCTACGCCGGTCTAGCTGAACATGAAAATCCCACAGTTAATTCTCTCGCTAAATATAGTAAGAATGATAAATTTTAACATTAAAATCATAAAGTAATTCTCCGAAAGGAGTGCAATCCTGCACAAGATGCAGTATAAGATGAAGTCTCATTTCCGAAAACCCCTTAATATTAAAAAATTAACATGTAAAGAATCATTAGATAATCCCATTTCGCAATTAGAGTCATTAAACTAATTGTTTTAGGAACTCTGAACATAAATGATATCTTAGTCCAAGTCCAAGTGGCAACGATCTCGAAGACTGGCGTCGCCGAATAGCTTACGGAATGTCTTATTGGATACTCGCATATCCCTGTAGAAGAAGAACCTTAGTCAAATGTAAGAAAAATATCGTACTTCGCTGTTTGTAAACATGCACGACTGGTAAGAGTGCTTTTCCGCAGAGTAGCCTTTTAAAGTATGATTGCTCTGATGGTAGCCAACCCTAAGGACACCAGAAGAACACGATTTATGACTTCGTTTAAATTTAAAGCAATGAGAATTTAATATTCAAATACAAATATAATATTCAAATACAGTAGAAGGATCACATCGAGATTAACTACTACATATCAATTTGGGAGGCGGGAATGGGTACCGCCGCCCCGGGAACCTTTATTAGATAACCAACACCTCTGCCATAGGTCACCCCAAGTGGTTCACTACGTTTGGTGATTTAGCAGGGGTGCCCGGGTTCATGGGGTGAGGTTTGTCTAGATCTTGGAGGCGGATGACCAGGACACACTGAACCCCAGATTCCTACCCCACCCTTTAAACCATTTTCCTTCCCAGAACTCTCCTCCCCTTTCTTTCCTTAAAAAACCCTCCACACAGATGACATAGGCCTTGAGGGAAATTATTTTCCTTAGGGCCTCCTGGGTGGAGCTTATGTAAAAAAAAAAAAAAAACATACGATTAGATCAAAGATAATATATTATAATCGTATACCATTATTCTTGGTGTGGATACATTTATATAGTAAAGATTATTTTACTTTCAAAGATCATGAAAAATCCATTTTATATTAGCAACTTTAGATCGGCAATCTTTCGCCTCGCCAATATTTTATTCTGCGGCCTCGCCAAACTCGGTTAACTTTTGATTTTTCTTTTTGTTTCTTTTAAAACAAAGTTGGCCACCCTTGTATCGGGGTATCAGATACCGAGTAAACACGAGACAGGAGGTCACTAGAAAATAGAGACTTCAACTCTTTTCAGCAGAGACGCCTGAAATAAAAAATGTTCTTAATTTATTTAGGTAAAATAGTTTATTTTAAGGCCATTCACCATGTTTTGCGCTGTTTCAAAGCGATCCAACGTTAATAATAATCTTGTTTTATTTCTAAAAAGGACGTCCACAATAAGATTTCGCTCAAATCGTCATTTTCAACTTTTCTTGGTGTTTCTTTCCAAATAGATCGGATTTTCAAGCTTGGTTTAACCCATTCCAAGGCAATCCAACTTTCAAATCTTTTGTTTGATAAAAGTAAGTTACACAGGAAATAATTCAAGTTCAACAAGTCTTTAAAATGTTTTCCTAACTAAAATATTGTTTTCAGCCTTTGGCGTCAGTTTTTTCAATACAATAGTGTAGTATCTGAAAATAAATCTTTTTACTAACTAAGTACTAACCATCACGCCGTTTCATATAATGATAGAGAGGACGGGACCACATTCCTTCATATTTTTTGTTATTCTGACTCTTGATATATAATAGCCCGACATAAGTATTTGGTCCACTCGTGTCTCGGTGTCTTCCTCGGTCGTCCTCGACTTCTTCTACCATTTACATTCACAGCATAATATATTCTCCTTATACTAGTCCCTGAGGGAGGTCATACGTAGCGTCATCGTTCTAGTAAATGCTGTCTTTTTCATTTTCACACAAGACGTTCGTGAAGGCATAGGACGGTCGTCGATGACGTGCTTACGAGCTCTCCCTGGGACTACTTTATTCTAATATCTTTGTACATCCGCTCACAAGTTGCAAAAATTTGCTTTGGATAAATTGAAGCTTTTCCTATCGTCTCCTTTGAGTAGAATTAAAATAAAATGGTTAATTATTTTATGAAAAATATATGCATAAACGACAATTTTTTTGTTGTTGAAATAGGTATATGAAACAACTTTTAAAAATGTAATTTTATGGCTAAAATTATGTTATGTTATTATTTCCACTGGTTAACTTTTTCCTTCTTATAAAATAATTCACTAAATAAACAAAAACCGCTCATGCGCTTGAAAAAGTGACTTCTAGACTCCGCTTGCAATTTTTATGCATGCCTATTAGCAATATTCGTGGCGATATAAGGCATACAAAGAATATGTAAATGTTTGGCTTGTGGCTTACAATCAACCTTGCATTATTTGCGAACATCCACATTTTTCACATAGTTTTACCACACTTTCATCTGAGAGATCTCATTTCTACAGCATTTTTTAGTAATTACTAGCGCAAACTCGTGAAAAGTCACGGAATCGTCTGAATTCTTGATTTTAATTCCAGTTTTAAAACTACAATTGAAACCATTTTATGTTAGAACTAGCTTTTATCCGCGGCCTCGCTCGCATGGTATTAGGGGGAAATTAATTAATGTATCAATTAGCAATACATAATTTCATCACACCAGAGCTCACTATTGTATATATGCCACTTAATAAGAAATTGTTTCTCCCTGCGTGTCCTTTCCATTCGCCCGTTCCCCTTCCGAAAAAAACACTGATTCACTCACTCACTCATTCATTCATCCCCAAAGTTTCATCGCAATTGGATGAACATAGCAGCAACGCATAATTTCATGATGCCAGAACTCACTATTGTATATAGAAACCATCGCGGGCGTGCGCACATCAAATCCCCAAAGTTTCATCGTAACTCATAGGCAGCTCACATACAAACCCAGAAACAAACATATTTTACAATAAAAACACATAAATTTGTTTTAGACCACTTTTATTTTATAACACTCTACCGGTTTCGGAAGACCCTTCCTTCTTCAGGAGAATATTGTAACTAATCTACATAGACATAGAATATTGTCAGACATACAAATTTTATGTGTGTGAGTGAGAGGTAAGCGAGGGGGTTTATGTGTTTTTATTGTAAATTATGGCGAGTCACAAAGTTAATGCTTTTTACAAATATGAAACATATTTCAATTTATATGTATATAGAGATATTAAATCACAGGTAGGTACTTTATTGCTTGTCTGAAATCTTCACACAATCGGTAACAATTTTGAAAACGACACTTAAAATCAAAGCAAATCTGAGTTCCAAAGTTTATTGAACCAAAGTTATGAAGGACACGCACAATTATAATTATAGATACAAATGTATACGAAATACATACTAAAATCATGTTTTTCTGAAAAATTACAAGTGAAAAAAATCCCTGGCGCCTGCTACCCACTTAATCTTAAATGTCATTTAATATGCCTTCTTTTCAAATTCGCAAATTATTCTGAAAAATATAATCAGTTTCATTTGATTGGGAGTCAATAAATCTTATTTTCATTAATTTCTGTGAAATCCAATTAGGTGCCTCCCATCACGTTTCAATCCCTTATCTCTATTTCTTCCCCGCCTTTCTACGTTTGCCTCGGGTTTTTCCCAGTTCAGAATCAGTAAACACCCCCCCAGTCTGTAATACTATATGTATCGAATAACAAATCTATAACAACTCCACACATCTATGGTAGATTGAGTCCAGGAGCAGATGTCACGTTGCTCAACTTTTTCCCTTGTAAATGAAACTTCTATGAAATAAACGAATCGACCCTTGGGAAAAATATACAGAGGCAAATCTTCATATATTTGTACGTAGTTTAAAATTCGACTAAAAATCTAGAGAGGAAAATTTAATAACTAGCGTAGACCGGTAAAAAATCACTGAATTATAATTCCAATTTTGAAAAAGAAATTGAATAGGCAATTAAAAAAAAATCTGTTGACCCTTCGGGCCTAAACCTTACTTTGTCAGAAGGTCAAAATATTTCCGCTTTGTAATAAAATCTAACTATGTAAATAGAATATTTCTGAACATATCTGAAAACTGTTTTTGAAATGTGATAAAATACTCTTTCAAATTTTATATATCGAAATAAACATATAATTTTTGAAGTATGAAGTTTTGTATGTTGCAATTTTTTTTTATAAACGGCTCGCCTTACGTTTTTCTAATTTAATTACTTAGAACGAAAAAAATAAAAACACGTAAGTAGATATTTTATTAGACAAATGTATTATAAAATGCTTATTTTTTTCACCTCACTTTATCGTTTTATGTTCAATTTGGGAGGTGGGAACGGGTACCGCCGCCCCGGGAACCTTTTATTCGATAACCAACACCTCTGCCATAGGTCACTCCAAGTGGTTCGCTACGTTTGATGATTTAGCAGGGGTGCCCGGGTTCATGGAGTGAGGTTTGACTTGGTCTTGGTGGCGGATGACCTGGACACACTGAACGCCAGATTCCTACCCACCACTTAAACCCTTTTCCTTCCCAGAACTCTCCTCTCCTTCCTTTCCTTAAAAAACCTCTATGCAGCATCCCCGAAGATGACATACGCCCTGAGGGAAATTACTTTCCTCCCCCTCGACGCGGGTTTTGATTGTACCCCCGAAATCTAGGGAAATAATTTTTTTGGGCATACCATCCCTGTTGCGTGCAGTGACAATACTGTCCCAGAAGCAGTAGATGTGTTCAACTGCACGGAATACAGCCACAAGCAGGCTATTATTTATTTATTTATTGGAAAATGAAATAATACATTAATACATAAACTGCACATCTCACTAGGGCATCCTGTATCAAGACACATAACACCGCAATAGTAATAATCCTTCTCCCCTTATCGCTAACACTTTCTTCAGTGTTTCAATATTACAATTTGAGGTTCTACCCAATAAGTTAAAATAAAAATTATTATCATTTTTACTTCATGATTACAGTTCCACAAAACTATTATATAATAGCTGGTATGCGCTGCTATGCCATCTAATAAAAATATTATTTTTCCCTGCATGTCCTTTCCCATTCTTCCCGTTCCCCTTCAGCCTCCCCTTCAGCCTCCCCTTCCTCTACCGCCTCCCCTCCCCTCTCGCGTTCCCGCTCTGCCTCCTCCGCCTTTCCTCTCCCACTCCACTCCCCCCTTCCTCCGTCCCGTGAACCCCCCTCCCTAGTTCCCCTCCCCCCTCCCTGGTTCCCCTCCTGCGTTCTCCTCCCCCGCCCCCCTCCCTCTCCCCTCCAGCATTCCATACATTCAGTCCCGTACATTCAGTTTTCAAACAAATCGCGTTACACCTATTGCAAATTTCATAATGCCAGAGCTCACCAGTAGTTTTATACAAAATAACGAGCACAAAAAAAGGATTATCCAATCTGGTGCAGTCGTTCGGAAGTTATGCGCGTATCTACTTATATTTTATTTTAAGAGATAGATTTTAACTACGACGCCTGAAATAAAATTTCCCGCAAATATATCAACATCGTTTCCACGGCAACGATTTGTTTTCTGACGTTAGCAATAACTCGCTTTTGTTAGCGACAGAAAACGCGTAATAAATATTAAATATTAATATTTATAATTTCATAACGCCAGAGCTTACCATTATATACAACCTAAATTACTCGCATATAATGTAACTTTCTATTGGTGAAAGAATTTAAAAAATCGGTTTATTGGCTTAGAAATATTTATTGGTATAGAAATATTATTAAGTATGGATATGCGTGTATTAATAAATAAATCAATAATTAAAACAATATAAAAATTTTACAGCGATCTAGTTTCTTCGCCCAAGGTTTGGAATAATAATAATAATAATAATTGGACAATTTGTAGAGCGCCGTTTTTGTGAAAAATCACCTCAAGGGCGCGAATCTTGTAAATAAGCTCATCATTTGTTTATACTGCTATTTTTTTTACATTTTTCGTAAAATTGCTGTTCATCAACATACAATAAACTAGTTATGCTGCGCACAAAATTTCATGAAACCTTATACATGCGTTAATCAAGCTGTAAAACAATATTATAATTATGTTGTTTTAACGTACGCACTTACATGTTTATTTATTTACACCCTTCGGCTTTTACTACCCGGCTTTGCGCTGGTTGGCTTAATTATCCTTAATTAATTATCTCAGTAGATTATAACACTCTTTTATCGCAATGAGCAACATGGCAATTTGAGAGATGACAGCTATTCTAAAAATACGTAATTCATCTTGGAAATGACCTTGTGATCTAAAACGAAAAATTCATCGACCTTCAAAGTTCCAGAAAGAAGAAGTTGTGCAAAATTCATAAAGCCAGAACATTTCTACTACATGGTTATCTTTAGAGGTTGCAAAAGCACGGTTCCATGACAACTCAGAAACATCCAACTTCAACATCCTTTGAAAAGTCATTAAAAGTTAAGAATTTTTTTTGAAAAATAGCCCATAACCTAACCTAATATATTCGTTTCCATTGAATAAGTTTTTTTTCTTTCTTATATATTTATTCAGACAATAAATAAAAACCACTTTGAAATCGTTTGAAATCACAAAGAATTCGAAGTGTCAGATTAGTGAGATTCTCGAGAAAGATTAAAACTTTGTTTCATATAAATTATGCAACCATGAAGCTACATTCACACGCAGTAAATTGTCTTTGTGTTTTATGCACTGGTATCACCAGTTTTGTCTATGGAGATTATGGAGATGTGACAGGAAGAGAAAACATGATTTCTTGCCTAAAACATAGAACGATTGGAGCTCGGCTTTGTTTTCGTCGACGAATCAATCGTACGAGATGTGATCTTTTATAAAAACGAGAAAAGAATCCGAATCCGAAGTAATCGGAATGCCCGGCGAGGCAATTTTCTGACAGATTGTGATGACAATCTCCCCAACACAATGCAAAGGTCGTGTTTTGAATTCTTTTCAACCCCACCTGAAATCTGGATGGAATTGTAAGCTGATTGCTACCTGGTGTGAATGCACCACTACTTGGAGGAGAGATGCAAGTCTCATCCAAGCCCCTTGACAACATTATAATATAGAAACTTGGATCACTAAGGATGGGTTGTTTCAAAAAATTTGACGAATTCGTCAAATATTTGACGTTAATTTTCACGTTCTGTGTAAGTTCTATTCAAGTTCTGTGATGATTTCAGTTTTGTGAAGCAGCTGGCCTATGATGATAAAAAAAAAGAACTCGAAAAGAACTTACACAGAACCTGAAAATTAACTTCAAATATTTGATGAACTCATCAAATTTTTTGAAACAACCCGTCCTAAGTGTGTGATCGCCTGGATTATGAATTTAGACACTTTATTCAAGAATCGTTTGGATCTCGAAGGATCGTTGGACCGATCCTTTTGCTACAAGTGACAACAAAAGCCCCCTTGGTAAAGCGATTCAGATTAGGTTGTAGGGTGTTCTACGTGTAACATGTTTTTATTTTTCAATATAACCTTTTATTGCTGATTGAAAACTTTTCTTTTGAATCATGAATTTGTAAGACCTTCTTTCCCAAATTACCTGTACATTGGGTACACAATCTGAGGTAAGTAGTTTTCATTGTTTCTTTTTGTTTCTGCTGAAATAGGCAGGATGGCGCCCCAAAATTTTAAAATCAATCACATCAAAGCTTGCAAGGACGAATTTTCGTAATCTATATAATATTTTTGATTTTGAGATTCAATCTTATGTAAAGTATTTTGGTTTATCGTATTTATACTATTTATATTATTAATTGTAATGAAAAATATTTAAATATGATGCGGAACTTGGAATTGCATTAGGGAAATGTAATTCAAACCTTATGCAATAAATTATTACTAGTGGTTCGACCATATATATTCGACCATAATATTAACTTAAAATAGATTATTTAACAAATTAGATAGTAAATAGATTTATGAGAAACCGTATTTGAAAACATAAAAATCCCATATCTCAGATCAACGTAAAGTAAAGTTAGAACACAATCTAAATGAGATGTCGTATTGTAAAAGATATTCCAAACTAAATTCTAGTATTTTCATCGTAAAAAATGTAAAACTAGTTGTGTCGACTTTCTGAATCTGTGAAAATTTTATGACTATTATTCAAATTGTTTAAAGTTTTTGGACTTCTAAAATTTGATTAAAAATAGAGGGTCAGATATGTACTGGGTCGGTGTTCTGTGACGGGAGATTGTTTGTTGTGGAAAGTTTTAATTTGAGATTTGACAACTTTTCGTGTCGCTCAACTTTGGATGTCGAAGAATTTGGGGATATTGAAAAAGTTATTCAATTAATAATAAGAGAGCCCAATGACGGAGTGTTCTACGCTTTCGACTTCGAGTTAGAAGGTTGCAGATTCGAGCCCTAACACAACAAAAGTTAATACATTTTTATTAATGACTATTTAAACATATACAGCTCAGGCACGGGGGCTCCTTCGAAGCCAGAGTCATGTTAGCCTCTCAGAAGCTGGGCGTAAGCTGGCTCTACCCTACACATTGCAAGTCTTGAATTTGGCAGCCACCTCTGGTCTGGAGCCCCAAAATACCCTAAAAAAAACCCTTGACGCAGTGCAAAAACTGACAGGTCCGTGTGGGATAATTTGCCGGCCTCGTGTTTCAGGAGTGAACATTACTTTTTAAGTTAAAAAAAAAATTATAAATAAAATTTTCGCATCTAGAAATTGAACCCAATACCTTGCCGGGGTTCTGCTTTAACCGCTGAGCTAATTCGACCATATCTTCTTGGCTCATATTTAACTGTATCATACTTCGACTAAGAACTACCAACATTGTCATAATTTTCTTAACGCATATTTTTATTGGCTGCTATCTGTATGTATGATTGCAAGATATCATGGATAAATATATCAAATTTTTACTTTAATGTGCGACATCTAATGACTTTTCTACAAGTCTGGAAAAAATATTTTTATTTATTTTTGGAATATAAGTTATTTGTTATCGCATCCTGACCAGGAAAAAATAAATTAACGCCTGCTATGCCGGGTGTGCCCACGCCAAAATTTTCAAAAAGATTTATTTTGGAATGCGATTTTAACTCTTATGTATAAGGAAAATGTACAAAGAACTAGGTCAGAATCGCTTGGGGCATTCTTGTTCTTGACGTATGAGACATACTGTAAACACACCTAGCCACTCGGAATAATTTGTATTAAATTCTCTACGGCGTCCGGGTGTTATTTTTTCCGGTAATTGAGCTGTCAAATTGGTTAGCGTCGTTCTCGTGAAAAAGATCGTAAAACATATAAATTCACCAAATAGACACAAGTAATGGTGTTTTTGTGCATACTTTGTTGTTCAAGGAATGTGTTTCAGTAAATATAATATACGATAGCACAAAATAAACCCACAAAATACTATGTCAAAGTCAAAACTTCGCGATTTTACGTCGTTTCCTCCCTGCCAGGGAGGAAACGACGTAAAATCACCATTTAACAGGGGATAAATCTCGTCCAAAAAAATTTGCTCCAGTATCGCGTCATTTTTAAGTTGGACGTATTAAGACACTGATACTTTGGAAGAAAAATCCTAACCCACTCTTTTTATTTCCAGATTATCAAGGTACTGGTTCGGTAAGTAATGGTAGTAGGTACACGAAACATGTTTTAGGTTCAGTTTTTTATTAGGGTAGTTAAAACAAAAATTTATTGTTTTGTTCGCATTTTAAACGTCAGAAAGTTCAAGGCAGTTGCGTAAGGCTTAGGTCACTTGGGAATTGACCGAGTTTTCGTTTTACAGGCTAATACTTTTTGTATAATTTAAATTTTATAAATTTCAATAGAATAAATACAATGAGGAATCGAGCGCAACACCGGACCAGACCCATACTAATTTCGGTTGTCGGTACATTGGTGGTTGTCGGTCCAATGCAGCCACTTCTGGTTTGGAGCTCCAAAATAGCTAAGAAAAACCCTCGACTCTGTGCTAAAACGGGCGGTCCGTTTGATAGATTCTCCCATCTTAACAAACGGATTGCAATCTACAGAGCACGGGCGTCGGATGGGAATGCTATCCTTGTACTACCGGTATTTCAATAGAAGATGCTCCGAGGACTAGCGTCACTGATCCCCTCAGCACCGGCACATAGTCTGGAAACGTGCCAAACGCGCGCGCCCTTCATATGTACATGGTACGCGCGCCATCTATTTGTCACATGAGAAGGAGTCGCTTCTTCGACTCGTTTTTGAGTTCAACAGCTCGGCTGTGGAAAGATTTCTCTCTCCTTCCTCTCCTCAAAAATACCCTCGACACAGCACCCGACATAACATGGGCCCTGAGGGAATTTATTTTCCACAGAGCCTCCCGTGTGGGGTTGATGTAAAAAAATGGTGTGTGACTTGAAATTGAATTTAAGTTCAATGATGAATGGTGACCGGTCAGTGGTTGAGGGGGCATCGCGTTTGGGTCCCATCCGGGCGACCCGTGTTCGATTCCTCGTCTGACTGTCCTCTATCACGACTCAAGCAACATTTTCGGCTTGCTGTGGTGGTAGTAGGAGATTTTCAAACATTGTTGGGTTATTAAAAAATTGGAACTGACAAGTATAAATCATCTCAGAAAAGCAATTAAGTAGGTAGGTACCTATCAACATTATTTTATTAATTAATAAATAGTTCTTTGAATTATGTATTCGTTTTGATTAAATGTTTGACAGATGCTTAGATGAATTAATGGAGTGAGACAACGCGTGTGTTTTCACTGGTCTGGGTCCTGTGAACATACTTTAGCAGGTCGTTCATAAAGCTATTTCATTCGCTCACATATTCCATCCTTTTTGGTTATTTTATTTATTAGAATGAATATACTGTGCTTTGTATTTTTATAATGTCCTTGAAAAGATGTGGTAATTTTCAATTTTACTTAATTCATTCACATTTTTAAGAAATGCTTTCGGCTTCACGAATTCAGTAATTTTTCACGAATCTAGTTGAATAATAATTATGAATATTTAAAACTTATTACATAAATATTGTCAACCCCGCTTAAAAATGGCGTGATAATTTATTAGTGACTACTTTTCTAGGAATTAAATTTTAACATTTCACCCACACCTAGGTAACTATATACTACTACTAAAGGAGGTACCCGATTCCGAAAATGGTAGCATAATGGTATGATTCACAGATGGCGCCAATTTAATTATTTTATTTTATTACACTTTTTGCAAGTTATGCTTTAAAATATTAAGATGAGTTAGTTGTTTGCGCCCATATATTCATTAATAAATAATTTTGTCCATAAACGAACCCAAATCTTTCAAGAGAGACTAACAAACCCATTTTTGTTTCGGTGACTCAATCCGATGTTGTATTTTTTTTCAGCCTTTCTTGAAAGATTTGAGTGTTTTTATTGACATAATCATTTATTCATATTCATTTTGCGTATGTACGGGCGCAAACAATTATTTTCTTTTAAATATTTTAGAGCATAACTTGTAAAAAGCGTTTTTTCCGTAAAATAATTTTACGGCTCCATCTATTAAAGAGTAGAATATGAATTCTTTTGACAATCACTATCGTGGAACGTTTGCGCGGCCCTTTTCGGCCTGTTTCATTCAAATCTTAAATTTGGATTTGAGATCAAAATACCCAAACAAACTAAAAAAAAAATTGTATTCAAAAGCTACTTTATTTATTTTTGCTTTAAATATAGGCCATTCAAGATTTTAGTGTTTCATGATTTTGAGGCAACTTGGGCAATTATTTATGAGTAAGTGAAAAACAATAAAAAAAAAATTTACTATATTTATCATAAAAGTATAATGATGATATGAAATTAATGTAAATTTAAAATACAATTACCTATTTACGGCGGAACAAAAATTTGTCGTTTTTACATTGAAGTCATTACCTAAAAAAATGCATTTTCAACGATGTTTAATTTTTTATTATTAAACTGGCCGAAATGGGCCGCGCATACGTTCCTCTTAAGTGTAAACTTAACGTGTGTGTGCTCTTTCGTAGATGGCGCAAGTTGAATTATTTTAGCGAAAAACACTTTTTACAAGTAATGCTTTAAAATATTAAGATGAATTAATTGTTTTGTTCATACAAACTCAATATTGTATCGGTGATTCAATCCAATATTGTATTTGTATGCCTTTCTCAAAAGAACTGCGTTTGTGTACGAACATAACTCATTTTTTCTCATAACATATGTTGCGTATGGGCGGACGCAAGCAAATAATTAATCTTACTGTTCTATGAGGTCATTTGCCGGTTGTGCGCCGGCGCACACGCCAAAATTATCAATTTTATTTTTATTTTGGAATGCGATTATAACCCTTATGTTTAAAAAAAACGTATGAAGAACAAAGTCAGAATCGCTTGGGGCATTCTTGTTCTTAAGGTATAAAATACCGTGAACACACCTAGCCACTCGGAATAATTTGTATTAAATTCTCCACGGCGTCTGACTGTGATTTTTCCCGGTATTTGAGCTGTCAAATTTGCTAGCGTTGTTTTCGTGAAAAAGATCGTAAAACTTAACGTA
Source organism: Glyphotaelius pellucidus (assembly GCA_936435175.1). Classification (NCBI taxonomy): domain Eukaryota; kingdom Metazoa; phylum Arthropoda; class Insecta; order Trichoptera; family Limnephilidae; genus Glyphotaelius; species Glyphotaelius pellucidus. Next base: position 7,659,343 of record OW386543.1, on the reverse strand, counting down.
AAAATTCATTAAATAAACGCAAGTTATGTCGTTTTTATGCATAGTTAATTGTTCAAGGAATGTGTTTCAGTAAATATAATGTACGATAGCACAAAATAAACCCACAAAATATTACGTCAAAGTCAAAACATCGCGATTTTATGTCGTTTCCTCCCTGGCATTATAATTTGCAAAAAATGATTTTCGTAAAATAATTAAATTTGCGTCATCTGATTATAACGTATGTTCCGTTTGACAATGATAATTCACTCCAATATAATGAATGAACTCGCTACTTTTACAAATTTACAAAGGGCTATATGAGGGTGTTTTTTACAAAGCTGTGCTTCTTTATACAGTTACGAGATAATTAAACTTTTACGCGGAAATACAGCTTAATGTGAAGGAGTGAGTTCTGAGATAAAATAGATTGTTAAACATTTCATTTGACAGAATGCATAAATGGACTGTATAAATGGCCTGAAAGTTAAATAAATGTACATTAGTTTTGCAGTATGGTGTAATCGTATTAGAAAGCATTTATAAGACTAGCTCATTTATATCCGATAGTAATAACACAAGCTAGTCACCCATAATGGAGTACTGGTACCTACCCTGATGTATGGGAGTGAGGCATGGAACCGGCAACTAGAGGAAGGATGAAAGTAGACTGAATGCTGTAGAAATGAGATCCCTGAGGCGTGTGTGTGGTAAAACCATGTATGATCGTGTGAGAAACGTTGAGATCCGCAAAGAATGCAAGGCGTAATGTAAGCGTAAAAACGTGAGTAAAATTAAGAAAGGGACGCTCAGATGGTTTGGGCATGTAGAGCAAATGAATGAGTGGAAATGAGGGGAAAGGGGTGTAAGGAGAATATATGACGCAAATATGAATGGTAGAAGAAGTCAAGGACGCACAAGAAAGACATTTCACCAAGTGACCAAGTGAATCAGATACTTGAGTCGGGCCATGTCAAGAGTCAAAATAATAGAAGAACATGTATGAGACGATGTATGACTGTAAACGAGGCAAGGAGTGTGTGCCAAAACCGAGTTGTTTGGTGGTCCGTCCCCTCTGCCTACCCCTGCGGGGAAATGGCGTGATTGTTAGTTAGTTAATAACACAAATTGATTATTGAAGTTTACAAATCCGCTCCCTGTTGAATTTGTGCAAAGTCAATTATTTTTTTTAATTTATTTATTATTTAATTAAATGAAGACATTATGAGGGAAAATCAATCGAAAATCTGGAAACAGAAAAATCAAAAAAGATATTTACAATGTTAAAAGTGACCGAATTGGATATCGACACCTTAGCTCAGTGGTCAAGGGCACTCGCCCAGAAAGTAGAGAGGTCCTGGGTTCGAGTCCCAGAGGTGCAAATATCTTTTTCTGATTTTTCTGTTTCCAGATTTTCGATTGAGTTTCGCTCATAATGTCTTCATTTAATTAAATATTACAATTTGAGTTTTTACTCAAAAAAGTTAAAATAATAAATAAAGATATTTTTTTTTTTTTTTATTTTTTATTTTGTGATAATATATTACAAAATCATAACAATAATATTTATTAAGTTTAATAAAACTCATTTCGGGAAGGACAACATTCTACAATTAAAAGGAAATAATTTTTACACAAGAAGACGAATTTGTAGGGGAGTTCAATGAAAAACATGTAGTTCTTAAACAGAATGGACGCACTGGATTCAGTTAATACTATACATTTAATAAAATACATTTAGAAAGATATACAAGAGTTACAAAGAAAAGCTGCTGAGAAAATATCCTAAGATCTTTATTTTGGCTGTGTTCTTTGTATGACTCTGGAATTTTTAGATTTTTATTCATAAAAAATAATATTGAAAAAACCAATAGATTATCCAACGAAACTTATTTTTGAAGAATTGACAGTATTAAAATCTAATGATCTAATCCGAAAACACGTAACAATTCCATTTATAACAGAAAAACTAAATCACAGCTTTCTATAATATCAAAAAGGGAAATTATTTTCCTCAGGGCCTCCTGTGTGGAGTTGAAATAAAAAAAAAAAACCACATCTGGCCCGCGGGCCGCCAATTGCCGATCGCTTGTATAGAGGATGCATAGCGTGTAAAATGAATAACTCTGCACACAACAGCGTTATCGCTAGGAAAATGTTAGGAAACCCTTTGGTATACATATTTAAAAAAAAAAATATTCTATGAAAAATGAGTTTAATTCACGTGTTTTCTTCCCACGTAACATAAAACTTAAGATTTATTATTAGTACATGTTTTTATTGTGTTGGAACATCGTGATCCCGGCCATTTCAACTTTTATGGCTCCATCAAAATACCATTCAATTGCAAACTATCGTTAAACGTTCCATAACGTATCTTTAATTATATTTTGAAATTACTTAAGTAATTAATAAAATTGAGAAAATATAGTTGAGTCAAATACAATACTTCATTCTTAAAATCAACCGGTTTTGTGAAAAACAAACCCGTGGCTTCGAGAGGACAGTATAATAAAATATAATATAGATTAAAATATCATCATCATCTTCATCCCCTTGTCCTATTCGGGTCGGGGACCCATTGCATCGACAAGGCTCCTCCATACGTTCCTGTCTTGTGCTGACTGTTCGGCCTCCGTCCTTGGCAGTCCCATCCTCTTCTCACACAGTTTCTGGCGTTGCTTCGACCAGCTGTGTCTGGGGCGGCTCACTGAACGTCTACCCTCTGGAATCGCACTTAGTATGTTCCTCGGAATTCGGTCGTTAGGCATTCTTAGTACATGCCTAAGCCACCTCAGTTGCGATTTTTCTATGAAGAGTAGCAGTGGTTCAATATTTAGATCGTCTCGGATCGTCAAGTTTCTTATATAATCCCATTTCGTAACCCCTGCTACTCCTCTCAGGTAACTCATATCGGCAGCTTGTACTCTAGAGCGTGTTCGTTCGCTTAGCATCCATATCTGGTGGCCGTAAGTGAACGTCGGGCGATATACCGTTTTGAACACTGCCATCTTTGTCTTGATACTAAGCTCGGCTTTCCTTATCGCTGTTTCCTTATATTTTAATCTAATTCTTCGATTGAAGAATTAGATTCAATTTTGATAACACAGATAAAATATAATACAGATTATAATAGTGGCAACTGAAAATGAATATACTAGTCCCGCAGATCGTACATGACGTCATCGTTCGAGTACCTTCTTCGTTTTCAATTCAAATAAGCTTGAAAGGGAAGACGACGAAGTCGAAGACGTCCCTACGGGCTCTTGCTTGAACTGGTTTACTTACAACATTAATTTTGCGTGTTCGTAAAATGCAGGACTGACATTTCCCTGAGATTTTTGATCTATTTTAAACGAGTCGTGTTTTATAAACATTTTCACAATTTTCACTTAATTATTACCGTTTTTAATATTAGCGCGTTCCCTCTAATATTCATATTTACATATCTCACCTACTTCTTCTTTTGAACACTTACCTAAGTGATCCCAATAGTCCAGGAAAAAATCTAAATCAGAATCCACGCCTATTTCTGAGCGGGATTTAAAGACTTGTTAAGACTTGAAAAACTTTTTGTAAAGGTTGGAAAAGTATTTGAGTGTTATTTTTTACAGGTTGATTTCATAAAGGCCCGTAAAAAACATTAACTCCTTTCTTACGCATTGTTTATTGTAATAACAAGAAAATTTAAATTTGATTTCACGGAACCAAGTGACGCGGAGTCTAGGGACGTCTATTCCCCACTGCAGGCGGGGCGAAACTGAAACAAAATGGGTGTGACAAATGATAGTTCTTACGTCGATGGCGTAAGGTTCACTTTAGAAATCCAAATTGACGACAAAAATAAAACGCTAAAATGCATATTTTATTTTATTTTGTGAAGTTCAGGCATAAATATCAATTTTTTGCAATTATTATAAAAAAAACTAAATTTGCCACATTACACAATAAAACTTATCCGAAAATGGGTCTATAAGAAGAAGAGTTTGCACATGATATTGTTTTTTTATAGACCTAATAGTTTTTTTTTAGGCTTATTAAAAGATTTATAAAAATAATGACCGATATTTTCAAAGGCCAAGGTATGTTCTACACGCAGTATTTAATATTATATTTAACTACCTTATGTATTCCTCTTTGAAGAATACTAATGGAGGGAAATAATAACACAAAGTCAGTGGACATCTTCTATTTATCCTCAAACAAATATAAACTATTGTTACTGAGACAATTCAATTATGTACCAAAATACTGTATATTCCTTATTATTCACGTGTAAAAGCCCTCATAAACGGCGTTAATAAATAAATAAATAAATACTTCTAAGCAATCAAATTTTCAAAACAAAAATACATGATTTGGTATGATTTTGCATTATTTCGCGTGGCTTCATCTTGTCATCATAGACCTAATCTAGAAATCCAGCGATCGCACTATCTGATGCCATATTTCTTTGATAAAGACAAATAGGGAATGAAATAGAATTATGAAACCTGAAAGAAATCTGCAAGAATTCTTTCAGCATACAATCAAATGTTCCGATCTTAATCGACTCCTTTACACAGACTTTGTTCATTTTTATATATCTTTTATATCAGGATTCTTAACTTATCATCAGGTTGTTTGCGTTGGCAGAGATGTAGATTTCGGTTCTTCACAACATGATTGGAATGCGTAAATATACAGGATGGGAGGAACTGAAGGAACGCAAAACACAAATAGGACCGTTATAAGAATTTATGTAAAGGACAAAATAAAATAAACAAACATATTCTACTGTACTTTATTTGGCACATTGCAAAACCAAGGATGTCGAATGAACGTAGATAGCGGTAGGTAGACTTTATTCGACGTATAACTGAACAAATTATAGGACTATCAAGTAACTATCAATTTGTTCCATCATAATTTAATTTGTTTCGCTAATCCCCGCTGAAACTTTTACCTTCCATTACCTACCCCCTTTAATACGATTCCTCCCTCTATTATATTCGTAGCTCTCTCTGTCATTGTATTATTTTCCAATGTATATATGTGTGTCTGTATTTAATTACACTTAGTTGACATATGCTGTCGAAGCTTGAGATAAGTGGAACGTTTGCGCGCTCCTTTTCGGCCCGTTTCATACAAATCTTAAATTTGGATTTGATACCCAAACTGAAAAATTATTTTTGTAATCAAAAGATGAATCAAACTTCTAGTGTGGATGTGAGATACTTTATTTATTTTTGTTTTAAATTATAAGATATGGGACATTAAAGATTTTAGTGTTTCATGATTTTAGAGGCAACTTGGGCAATTATTTGTGAGTAAATGAAAAACAATAGAAAAATAATTTTAATATATTTATTATAGAAATATAATGAAATATAAAATAAAAAACAAAAATTGAGAAAAAAAACATTTTGATAGGTGTAAATTTATAGTACAAATTACCTATTTACGGCGGAACAAAAGTTTATCGTTTATGCATTAAAATTTCTACCCAAAAAATGCATTTTTAACGATGTTTTATTTCATTTTTCATTGTATTTGTAAAATAAACATAGTAAAATTTTTTTTTCATTTACTCACAAACAATTGCCCAAGTTGCCTCTAAAATCATGAAACACTAAAATCTTTAATGGCCCATATCTCATAATTTAAAGCAAAAATAAATAAAGTAGCTCGCATCCGTAATAGATATTTGATATACTTTTTGATAACAAAAATAATTTTTCAGTTTGGTTGGGTATTTTGATCTCAAATTCAAATTTAAGATTTGTATGAAACTGGTCGAAACGGGCTGCGCATACGTTCCTCTTAAGATGACACAATACCCTAAAATATATTCAGAATCTTAACGGCGTAAGTAAAAAAGCCGTGTACACAATCACACTCGCGACTTGAGTATTGGACGGATCTACTGTTGAATTTGCCCTAACAAAGAAAAGAAGAAGAAGAAAAATTATGTGGGAATCTTAACGACGTAAGTGAAGAAAGCGTGTAAACAAATATACGCCCGCGGCACGGCGTATTGGACGGACGTATGGTCGAATTCGCCCTAGCAGGCCTGGAGATTCGACTTTTCCGTCGGGTTCATTTTAATTAATTCTGAAAAACGTGTTACTAATATTTAAGATGTTTCTAACTAAATCCCTCCTAAAATTATTAATTCATCGTCTAGAAAAATAAAATCTGGTGCTCACCGCTAAATTTAAAGTTATACAAGGGAAATGAAATTTTCAAACAGTTCTACGTAAAATATATTATTAATGGTGAGGTATTGTTTTTATTAATTGTAATTATAAATAACTTACATCTCCGGATCACAGTTTGAAGAAAAAAGTTATTTTATTTACGAATTCGTCGGAATTTATTAAAATCTGAGCCTTGAGCAAACCCCCAATATTAGGGTATTGTACCGCCTTAAGTAAAACCCGTCCGGCTGACTATATAATATTAATCTAACTGAAGTTCTCGGTTTCGTCTAAGCTTTAGGCTGAGTTTTTCGAAATCAGATTTAGACAGTAATTTTCCTCTTATTTTGAACGTCAAGTGTGATAATTTTCGTCAAAAAGAAATTCAAATTTCCGTTGGTGGGAAAAGATTGAATACATAACGTACATTCGATACGTGTCATTTTGGGAATCGGGTATGGGTACCGCAGCCTGGACACACTGACCCCTAGATTCCTACACACTCCTCATACCTATTTTCTTTCGAGAACTTCCTATTCTTCCTTTCTTTAAAAAACCCTCCAAGCATATGAAGCACAGTTTCTTCACAAAAAACCCAGCATCCCCTAAGATGACAGGTCGTGAGGGAAATAATTTTCCTCATGGCCTCGTGTGTGGAGCTAATGTACAAAAATTGTGGTTTTTTTAATGTCAAATAAACTTGATTATTCGGATTTGGTCACTTGAAACAAAGTTTTTTCTTTCTGAAGAATATAATAAGAGGCCGTGATATAATTTTCGGGAAATAGTAACACTATAGGTTAGGTTATTCAGTAGGTACCTATCAAGGTTGATGATTTTTTTGGTGCTAGACATCAATAGTTTGTAATTTTTTTTTAACAAAATGGTTAATTATATAGATACGTAGTTTTTTTACCTAAAGTCTATAGCGTCTCAGATACAAAATTTAACAACCAGTCAAAGCTCACACGCGGCGTGGAAAATTCACACCATTTTAGACATTATACACCTTTTTTAAAGTTTCATGTTAATATAAAAGTTTACCGCCGAGCCGGCTCATATATGGCCAATATAGCCAATAGTTATATATACGAGTATGTTATATGTGTGTAGATATTTCAGGTTACTTCTTACTCGCGAAGAAAACATTTCGGGAGAAACTTTCTGGGGGTAGTTTCAGGAGGAGTCGGTTCGCTGAAAAAGCAATTGTTGCTGAACATATTGCAGTGACAAAACAGATTCGGGGTAGATACAGTTTAATTAAGTTCATTCTACGCTTTCTCAGTTTAATTAAAGTGGTAAACAGTAATAACCTAATCTAACTCTGGTATTATTAAATTGTTTAAGGGGTTACATAGGTTTCACGGTTTCAAAAAATCGATTTTTTATTGTCTTATTAATTTTTACAACATTTCTAGAATATTGCCCTAAATTTTCAAGTCGATCCGAGTAATAGTTTTGGAGATACAGCCTTGGGAAATTGCACGCTCAAGGCAAAATAATAATGAAAGCTTGAACCAGTTAATCTGGAAAGTTACTCCAAAAATACTTCTTGCTGGTTCAAGGGTTGCGAAGCCAGGATTCGTCATAGACAAGGCAAAAGGATGCCCTGGACATTATAGCTGCAGCAGGTTCTTTATTTTATGGCTCTGGAATCGACGATTCAATCTAAGTTAAAAAATAAATAAAAAAATTCCAGTTTTATTGTCACTCAAAACTTTAAACGCGTTTTTCTCGAAACTGTGTTTTCAAAGTCGGTTGTCAAGATTTCTCGAGAACTACTAAACCGATTTTGATGAAATTTTACACAAGTCTTCGAGATACAATTCACAAGGACTTGAACGAAGGATTTTTTTTTTCAATTACAACTATTTAAAAAAAATGTAGAGAAAATTTACATTTATTTGTAAAAAGGTTTACCAAAAATCCAATTTTCACTTTTTTTCCTTCGTCTAAGTTCTAGTTTATGGTCTTAACTAAAACACGTATTTTTTTCACTTCTGATGATCCTGTCACGAGTTCTGCTGTCAACGCGGACGCACCTTTTTTTCCAAATGGTCACCGAAAATGACGTCCCAATGGCGGAGTTTTAAATAAAAAAAAATCAGAAATTTTTTGTCAAATGTCTTTGTTTAAAACAATAAAAAGTTTGAATAAAATATTTAATTTTTTATATGAAAAAAAAAAGTTGAATATAGGCCGTTTTTTTTCCGATTAAGCCCATGTAACCCCTTAAGTGAAGTATGTGGGTCCTTAGTGAAAACAATAACCAATAACCCGTGATTAAACCGATACAGTGAAGTTGAGATCTGAGACATATTTGAAAATTAATGTTTCTAATTAGTTATTAAACGTACATCAAAGGAATCTGACTGTCAATTCGTGTCGCTATTCCCTAGCAAACTCTAAGATAAAGCTCGGAGTAAATCGATTGTCCAGTTGATTAATCAGATATCTCCAGATTTTAACCCTTCGAATAATATGAAAATAATATCTTTTAACTTTTACCTGTCAAGGTTTGCACGCAAAAATTCTCGGTTCTTCCCACGCATTTTAAATGTTCCTTTTTATGGTTTTTTTTAACCTATTTGGAAAAACAAAAATTATTCTAAAATTTAAATAAAATAATCTTTCCGATGTGTTTATTAGAAATCAATAATTTTATTTCTAAATATTAAAATTTTGATGTTGGAAATGTAAATTGCCTTAAAAATACACACCGGCGAATATTCGACTTAAAGTACTTAAAATAGAATAAACTTAAAATTTTCAATACATATATATTCCATTTAAAAGAAAATTTGTAATAAAACCATCACTTCACTTTTTATCTAATTCATACAATTTTATTTTAAAATTAAATGTGTGTTACGTCCCAAATTGGCGCGAAATAAATTCGTCATTATGATCGGGTTTGTGAAATATCTAAACAACATGGCTCATATATTCTTAAGACAATGGGAAGCATTATTTCTTTCGCTTTCTAACTTAAAAGAAATCACAATTTTTCGCATGACAGGAAGAGAGATATGTAACTTTCAATAATGCACGGTCGCTCTGGGACAATCTGGGTCTTCTGTTGTTATAACGGCATATGATGTTTTGAGACAACTTGGGTCTCCTGTGATTAGACGGGTTAAGCTGTGAGATAATAATGAAAGTAGTATTCGATTTTTTTTTTTCAGACAGAAAACTTATATTGTGGCACCATTTTGATTGAAAATTAATAAAATACTTAGCTCCCCCGTTTAATCACAGGAGACCGTATTTGTCCCAGATCACGTAGGTCTCACAGAAATCGTTGTGCCTCCCTTACTATCATGGTGAAAAATATGATCTAAACGGTATTGAAAAGAAAAAATACCACGCTGTATATTCAAACCTAAAAATTAACCACAAAATAGTTAAAATGTACACCTTTATGAAACCAAAGTTTCCGACCGCAATTTCAAAAAAAATCAAATATTGTGAATTTTTCAGGAATTATTTTTACATGAAATGGCAAAAAAAGGTAACAATTACGTTTATTATTAATTTTTCTAATATAAAGAGTGTGTTTTTTTTTCATTATCATTATTTATTTTCCAGTCCAGCGGTAAGGCTCTTGAATCGCATTCCGGAGGTCGCGGAATCGAATCCCGGCGTGGCAAATAAATTTTATTTGATTAATTTGTGTTATTTCACAATTTATTCATTTAAAATAATATATAGTATATTTGCGGCATCTTCTAGCGTGGAAGATACTTTCAGTGTCGCCCTGGTGTAAGACCACCATTCAGAATTGAAACGTTGCTTGAAATGGCTTTAGCCGTGTTTGGTGACCAGATCTGAATAGCCCGGTACTTCCCCACCTTCCTCTTCCCCATCTTCTTCCCCTCCCCACTCAGCCTCACAAAAATACTCCAATTGGGGATGCCATAGTCTCACTGGCTCCAGACGGGAGCAGTTGGGACTGTTGTGCGGTATTCATATTCAAAAAAAAATATTTGGATTTTATTGCAGAGCGGAAATATGTTTGCCTCCTGACAAAGTAAGCCCGATTTTAACCACTTTTATTGTTTAAAAAACTAACATATTTCGTGAGCAATGCTTATTTCATCGGGTTTTAAGTAAACCCAAAATAAGCAGTGCTTACGAAACATGTTGGTTTTTTAAACAATAAAAGTGGTTAAAACTAATTATTTTATTAATTTTGGTATTCGCTATTTGAATGCTCAGCATAAATTACATATTATTTACAAGTGTCTGTGTTTAACATATTAAATATGTTATAAAATAACATCGGGAGGCATAACGATCCGGTACATTAATATGAAATTTTGAAATATCCAATTAGTGACCCAGAAAACATCAACGTTTTGTTTAATTCACGACAAGCTTTTCTGCGTTACAATTGATTTGATGGTGTTTATGGGTAATCTGAGTATTACAGTTATATTCAAAAGTGTACCATCTATCTCAGAGATATCCCTGCATACTTAATTCAAATTTAAAAAAATCGGATGTATCTGACCAATTAACTGGAAGATCGATATATTGACATAAAAACAGACATGCACACACACCTCCTAATGCAGGATATCATATATACTGTTGTAACTGAATACCGCCTTTGATTCGTGCTGACAAACGGCGGCTTCCTCCTGAACCGGGTTTTCTATGGTTTCCCTATTTCCAAAGGCGAATGCGGAGGATTTCCCTCTCACTCCCAACAGAACACAAAGGTATATATAATGAATGGGCCACGGTTGGCTGCCGCTGACAATGCAAAAACAAGGAATTTAGTAGGTTTTTATTTTTAACTAACGATTAAAACCTCAAATTATCATTCAATTTTTTACGAGAAAAACTCTCTTTTTTATAACTTTTGAAGGTTATTCCCATCAACGTAATATATCATTGAAGAAGAAGATAACACAAATAATCTAAATCAAAATATGAAAGAAAACAAGACACAGAAAAACAGAAAAAACAATGGTCGCAACTGGGACTCGAACCCAGACCTCTCGTCTAACCGGGACGTGCGCGTTTTCCAATTTCGCTATTGCCACCTTCTGTCAAACCGTCATATTTGTCAATCTCATATTTCAAATTTTTAGAATCATTAATATTATCTCCAACTAGTTCTTTTTCCAGTTATATTACGTTGATGGGAATAACCTTCAAAAGTTATAAAAAAGAGAGTTTTTCTCGTAAAAAATTGAATATTCATTTAGACTTTCATAAAGTCAATAGTTCCATATGAATAAATTCGGATACATTTATCCGAGACGCTATTCAGGTTACAAAACAATTCTTTGAATGATTGTTTCCAATAAAAAGAGTAGTTGCCTGTAATATGGAAAAAGAACTAGTTGGAGATAATATTAATGATTCTAAAAATTTGAAATATGAGATTGACAAATATGACGGTTTGACAGAAGGTGGCAATAGCGAAATTGGAAAACGCGCACGTCCCGGTTAGACGAGAGGTCTGGGTTCGAGTCCCAGTTGCGACCATTGTTTTTTCTGTTTTTCTGTGTCTTGTTTTCTATCATATTTTCATTTAGATTATTTGTGTTATCTTCTTCTTCAATGATCAAATTATCATCTTTTATAAATGAAAACAAATAACTTTGTATACACCACTATTTAATTGATAATATCGACATGCTTCGAAAACTATGTTTTATTCGTCAGGATTTGAATTTGCAGTTTGAAGAAGTAAATATAATATTTTAATTAAATGAAGACAATATTAGCGAAACTCAAGCGAAAATCTGAAAACAGAAAAATCAGAAAATAATACGATCACATCTAGGACTTGAACCCAGGATCTACGCCTGGCCGGGGCGGAACTCCACCAACCGAGCTAATGTGTCCCTATCCGATTCGGTCATATTTAACTGTATCATACTTCGACCAAGAACTACCAACACGATCATGATTTTATTAACGCGTTTTTTTATTGGCTATTGGTATATCCCATGATGCCCCCTCCGTTGTGACAAATGTAAGCCGCATCGTGGTATCCCATTATGTCCCCTTCGTCGTGTTATCCCCTCCGTTGTGGCAAATGTAACCCTGTCGTGGTATTCCATTACGGCCCCTTCGTCGTGACGAGTTAGGGGGCGCTAGAAATAAAAATGCTCTCAAAGGGGGCGGTGGGCAAAAAAGATTGAGAATTTATGGACTAGCCCAACATAATTCGGTCTAAATTTATCGGATTTCCCTTATAATTATTACCGATTCTTATTTTTGTGTGCTCACGCAATTTCACAGATTCTATATATAAATCGTGAAACTTAATTTACGAAAATACATAAGAAGAATTTTTTACATAGAACCTTTCAAATAAAAAGGCTAATTGAACACATTTTTTACCCTATTTTTGCGAAAAATAACTTCTAGGGCGTCACAAAAAATCTGTCATGAAATAAATAATATTTTAAAATTTGCTTAAAAATAGTAATGTTGTAATGGATTTAAATAGCTCGTGCGTACGGCTTTTGAAGTTTACTAAAAAATTAAACTAAAGTGCTAATGAGATGCAATAATGTCTAAACATGGGTATAAAAAGAATTGTTGAGTTATCATGCCATGTTGCGCTTCGTCCCTCCTTCCTCGAGGTTTCGGACAACGTTACAGTGTCCATCATCAGAGCGGAATTCGATCGATAGTTGATCGAGCGGTTCAAAGCGTCGCGTCGGGTTCTCATCCAGGCGTCCCGGGCTCAATCCGCTGAGAGTGAAGTCCTCCATCACTGCGCAAGCAACATTTTTAACTTGTAATGGTGGTAGTACGAGTTTTTCAAATATTTTCAGGTTATTCGTAAATAGGGAATGTTTTTTATATTAAAAAAAGTTAAGTGGATACATAATATTATGATATTTTTAAATTGAGCAGATTTAGGAAAAAACCTAAACAAAAATAAATAGGCTAATGACATGCGAAACGAACAGGTGTTTAACCTTGCGCCGAAGAGTGCCATTTTAATTAAATTTTAAATTCAATTAAAACCTGCGGTAACATTTTATTTATGGCCCGTCTTGTGAATTATTAACGTAAAAGCTTCGTAATTTATTTAGCAGGGGGCATTCACTTCGCTTCTATGAGAAGCTTTAAATTCCAAAGGTTCAGAACTCGACTAGATTTGAATTCTGCTTTTTTAAAAGTTTTTGTTCTTTGATCTGACTTTAATCCGATCTAAAATAACATGTATGATAAATTCTTGAAGATTCTTATTTTTCCTATTAGCAAACTTTGCTTTTATGTTTTCTGTAAGTTTTACAATTACCAAAATAACGATTCCTTAACTTCACCCACTTAATGTTTTCACGGTTGTAGATTAAATAATCCTGGATACATATTATTTTTATGCTCTGACAAGTATAAAATCTTTCGATGTTCGGGACGGAACAGTAAAAAAATGACTTTTTTACATTAGCTCCACACAGCAGGCCCTAAGGAAAATATTTTCCCTCAGGGCCTATGTTATCTTTGCGACATCCCATGTAGTGTGGGTTTTTTTTTTAAATGAAGGAGAGGAAGTTCTGGGAAGGAAAATGAGGGGTGAGGTATGAGGTGGGAAAAATGAAGGGTGGGTAGGAGTCTGGGTGTCAGTGTGTCGAGTGTGAGTGAAAGACGTCTGAATTCATCTCTTCCACTGCGGTGCAAGACGATGGGTCAAGAGAGTACTGCCGGAGAGATAAGGGGGCATACATTAATTACGTGAGCTCAAATGGGGGGAGGGGTCCAGTAAAATCTCATTTAAACCGAGGGGGGTTCGTTAAAAATCTCACGTCAACTTTAAAAGAATATATATTATTAAAGAAATAATTAAAAAATAAAAATTGATTAAAAATTAAGGAAGTTGCTGCTGTTGTCTGTTTTTACTTTTAATTTTATTTAATTTAAATAAATTTGCTAATAAATGTAGTCCTTTAACAACTGTCGTGTAAATCTCACACGAAGGGGAGGGGGTTCCCACCAAATCTCACTTAATCTCACCAAGGGGGGGGAGGAGTCTAAATTGAAAAAAAACAGCTCACGTAATTAATGGATGCCCCCTAAGAAGGTCTCCCTCAACCATTCTCGCCAAATCCGGCCCGCCACGGCAGTGGCGGACGCAATATGTAGGCTGTAGGCAGACACATTCGGTGCCAAGACAATCCTCACACCACGAACTCAGGCAACATTGCTAAGTCACAAAACATAGCGAACCACTTGTTGTGACCTATGACAGAAATGTTGGTTATCCAATTAATTAAAATTGGGAGGTTTTAAAATAAACACGAATAGGGTTTTAAAATAAACATTTAATGTTTTTTTTCAAATATATCGTATTAGGAGAACTTTTAGAATTTTTTTTTTATTTATTTTTATTTTATATTTATTAACGCCCTAGTGGGCTTTTACAAGAAAAGAAGCAAATATATAATTAACAATATTAATTACATGTATTACATAATCAATAAAACAGAATAAATATGAATGCAATCGACTCGTTATGTAAAGAATATTACAACATAAAAAAGAAAAGAAATGAAATAGTACAAGTTGTACTTACAAAAAACCAAAACAATTCAGCTTTAAATATTTGTACATATTATTAATAATAAGACCTGGCATAGAACAAAGTGTAAATAGAACCGCAAAAATATTATAAAGTAAGTATACATTTTACTGGTGAGGTTTAGATGAGAAAATATATTGTGAGAAAAACGAAAAAATAATAAAAGTTAATTATTAGCAGATAGAATCGAGATTAATTGATTTTTGATTTTGAATTGTTGGTAAATATCGAATTGTATTTTATTTATTTAATTTATTAACCCCCTTTGGGGGCTTTTACATCGGAATAGTTACAATTAAACACGTTTTTAATACATTTTATACCAAAATTAAATTAAATAATCTTTTATGTTTATTTAGTGATAAATTGAAGAAATTCCACTGACTCGGCAAAATTATTTCCCCCATTAGTTTTCTGGGAATACTCGTACATCGTAAACCTAATATAAATGCCAAAGTGTGTTTGTTTGTTTGTTTGTTTGTATTTCTTTCACGTCACAACAAAGCAACCGACCGATATGAACTTTTGCACAGAGATAGTTGAAAGATTGGGAAGTGATATGGGCTTTTTTATTTTTTTTACATTAACTCCACACAGGAGGCCTTGAGGAAAATAATTTCCCTCAGGGCCTATGTCATCTGGGATGCTGTGTGGAGGGTCTTTTTGAGGAGAGGAAGGAATGAACATTAGTCTTGAAGAGACCCATGTTGTAGGAGGGAGGAAACACAGATGCCGGCAAATCGTTCCATAGCCGAGCTGTTGAACTCAAGAACGAGTCAAAAAAACGACCCGTTCTCATGTGACAAATGTCAACCGTACATATGTTGGGTGCGCGTTTGGCGTGTCTCCCGACTATGCACCGGTGCCGAAGGGATCAATGACGCTAGTTCCTCAGAGCATCTTCCATTGAAATACCGGTAGAACATGGATAGCATTCCCACCCGACGCCTGTGCTCTAAAGATTGCAACCCGTTCGTTAAGATGGGAGAATCTATCAAACGGACCGCCCGTTTCTGCACAGAGTCGAGGGTATTTTTCAAGTATTTTGGAGCTCCAGACCAGAGGTGGCTGCCAAATTCAACCGTGGGGCGCACTTGCGATTTGTACAGGGTAAGCAGTTGTGTACTATTAAAGTATCTGCGGGCCCTGTACAGTACGCCCAGTTTTTGAGAAGCTAACTCTACTCTGGCTTCGATGGAGCCCCCATACCTGAGCTGGTCACTTATAGTTACACCAAGCATATCAATGGAAGGTCTGTTCGGAAGATTGCTTCCGTTGAAGGAGACTAGATTTTCATTTCGATCCCTTTTAGACGTAATCAGACATGATTGGGTCTTTGAAACATTGAATTCGACGAGGTTATTCTTACCCCAAGAGAAAACACTCTCGAGGTAACCATCCCTTCTTTGCTTCAAAGCCCTCCGAGCCGTTGGAGTTTGTGTGCCCTTTGAAAAATATTTCATTTCCATGTATTAAAATTCTTCTTTTAAAAATTCTTTTAATAATAATTTCTCCCAAATACCCCGTGAGTTTCGTAGTACATAATGTATTATGGTGATTAGTCTCAGAATTTCTGCACTGAAATAAATCCCGACTTCTCGTATTATGTAATGGAATCCGAAGTTTATCAATGTCAGCAATTCTGGATTATCTAATGTATCATCCATAATTTCGTACAGAAATACCAAGTCAGTGAAAATCTTTCTGTCCGACAATTGAAAATGCCAAAGTCGCCCCTGAAATTATGATAAATTTAATTCTTCAATGGTTTATATTTTATAATTTAATATAAAAATCAACAAAATATTTACATGAATTTGCTGTCTTTGGATTTTAAGAAAAATAGATTTAGTTTGGTTGGGTATTTTGGTTTCAAAATTAAAATTATGTTTTACTAGCTGGTATCCAGAAATTGTTTCTCCCTTTGTGTCCTTTCCCATTTATCCCGTTCCCCTTCTGCCTCCCCTTCCACTCCCGCATCCCCCTCCCTCTCCACACCTTCCCTCTCCACACTCCACTCCCCCTTTTCCCCTCCCCCCTACTAGGTTCCCTTCCCCCTCTCGGGTTCCCCTCCTTCCCTCCTGCGAACCCCATACCCGAGTTCCCCTCCCCCCTCCCCTTTCCCCACCCCATACCACTCCTTTATTTTACATATACAATGAAAAATAAAATAAAAAACAAACATCTTTAAAAATGTTTTTTTGGGCCGTAATTTAAATTTATAAACGACAAATTTTTGTTCCGCCGTAAACAATTACTTTGTATTTTAAATTTTCAACGATCAAAATGATATTTTTTATTAATTTTTATTTTATATTTCATCATACTTTTATGATAAATATAGTAAAATTATTTTTTTAAGGTTTTTTATTTACCCACAAATAATTGCCCAAATTGCCTCTAAAATAATGAAACATTAAAATCTTTAATGGCGTATATCTTATAATTTAAAGCAAAAATAAATAAAGTTGCTCATATTTGTACTAGATATTTGATATACCTTTTGATTACAAAAATAATTTTTCAGTTTGGTTTGGTATTTTGATCTCAAATCTAAATTTAAGATTTGTATGAAACGGGCTGAAAAGTTCCACTTAAGTCAGATGACAGTGAAAATGCTTGATTAATTTCCCAGAAGTGAGGATGTGCTTATTTTAGACACACAAACACGCCCACAATACACTTTCATCTTACCTGTTTAGTGCTTGTAACACTATAAAGGTAACTTATACGAGTAAGTTATAACAAACATCTTCTCGAACTTACATAAGTGTTGACATTGACTGAGCGTTAGTTGAAGGTTTGCCCGCATGAGCGCTCCTTTCGATACGAGTGTTTCCCGCCATTACCATTGGGAGTTTCCCGCCCTCTCGGCTCACGGCTAATGGCTGAAGTATTCGTGTCACGAGCCAGCCTGTTAAAAGCTAAGCGCGGCGCGGCTGACATCTTAAAATAAAAGCGAATTACAATATTTCTCTCATCCATCCACCGTTCCCGACAGAAATAGCTTTGAGACAGTACATCAATTTACCATAATGATTTTCTTTCGCGATAATGGACTCTCATTTCATACTTCGTCTCGTTTCTTTCCTGCGACATTACACATTTAAATATATTTTTTTCTATTTATAAGCGTAGAGTTTAAGGTCAAGTTTGAGAGAAAACTACAAAGAATGTGTATTGATGTAACGTAACGTATATTACTAGTGAATTGGTACCAGCGAGTGCTCGAACGAACGTCATTAATATTCGTCGCCTTCCCGACAAATTGTTCCACAGTCGAGTTGTTGAACTCAAGAACTAGTTGTAGAAGCGACCAGTTCTCGTGTGACAAATTTCAATCGTGTACATACGCTGGGCGCGCGTTTGGCGTGTTTCCAGACTGTGCACTGGTGCCGAAGGAACCATAGTTCCTCAGAGAATAAGATTATTCCATTGTAATACAGGTAGAACAAAGACAGCCTAACTGTGCTCTGAACATTGCAAACCAATGTTGGTAGGAGAATCCATGACCGTTCGTTTCTGCACAGAGTTAAGGGTTTTATCTGGTATTTTGGTAACACAGAGAAATCGATAACTTCACAATAGTTTATCGACAGGCGTAACTTCCGATGATTTTATATCGATATCCCGAGCACGGTTTCACTGTTCAAAGCCAAACCGATATTAACAGGCAATAAATAAGAAATCGGTGTACGCTAACAACACTGGAGGTGTTTTTTGAGGAAACGCCAAAAGCCATACGATTACGTAAAAATATTAATAAATTGGCAATTTTGAATTGAAATACTTATCTTAATATGCATTGGGACCAAAATGGAAGTTAATTAGTGAATGAGGTCTTTAGTCATATTTCAAACACTTTCGTTTCTCAAAAATTGAACGGAATAAATTGATCGTCTCTTAGATGAATTATTCAAGTCTGTGGATCGCGTTTACGACTTCCTTCAATTCTAAGAGCTTCGTTAGTTCAACTTCTTTCATTGATTAGCCGTTAATTTTACTTAAGGCCCCGTAACCGCTCTCGAAAAGAAGAAGATGGAGAGATATGTAATTACGAATGTTGGAGAGAGCGCGTTAATATTTAAATCGATAAAATTGAAGCGAAAATTACGAAAAAGCTTAATAAAACATGACTCTTTTAAAATAGAGCAAAAATATCGTGGAACGTATCTTAAGTATCATTTATAGAAACATTGTGAATTTTTTCACAAATTTAACTTGTAAGATAATATAAATAGACTTGTTTTAAATAATTTTCGGAGTATACTTTGCGATTTTTTACTATCGAGGGAAGTTCATATAATTTGCGTTTCGGCGTGGAACGTATCTATATTTTATCTTCAAAAATAACATATATTTTTTTGAAGAGCTTAAGCTTATGTTTAAGGGAGATATGTAAGAAATCGGTCGAAATTCGAATAGCGGCGGCTTAACGAATGAAAGTATTTTAAAAAATCTGTGTATATTGACAGCTAAAGTCGTTTTAGGCGTATAAATAAATAAATGAAAAAATAATCTAAAATATTAAATTTGATCGCGTAGTTGGTACTTATTTAAAATGTTCTTTTCCTTGAGTGGTAATCATTTTGGGAATATTAATGGGCTTTTCTGGTTTATTTTGTTATTGGCAAAAAGTGTGGGTTCAATTGAAAAATGCTGACTTTTCATGGCACGCGTGTTACGCGAAGCGTAACTCCTCGTGGGGTGTCAGCGATAAAAATATATGAACTCAACCAAACCCGACTTTTCGTTGTCAGTCATAATAATAATCCGAGATGATTTGAAAAATAGTACCTACAAGATTATTTTTATATCGATAAGAAGTACATATTGATTTTTTTTTTCAAAAATTTTTTTTCGATAACAAACAAAAAAAATTCTTACGCATGTTGTCACTGGTCATTCAGCCGAGTAACCGACAAACTTATTTTCCGTCACCGAAGTCACAAAAGTCACCGGAGAACAAAATATCATTTACATTTTTTACTCCAAATAATGGCAGGAATCAATGGTTAAAGTAAGTCAACTTCATACCTTAACACCCTGTATATGAGACATTTCACGTGAAATCGGAAGTTTTAACTTTTACAAATCCAATAAAAAAATTCATACTATCCAATTTAATGTATATCTGAATGTAATAGAATCTTTCAGTTCAATTTTAATCCACTTCCCGAACTAATGATTGATTACAATACACACATAAACAAAAATTAACCAATTTTAAAGTTTACTTTGCTTACTATATGATTAGCGTGTTTGGTTTATTTTTTTATTACCACTTTTTTTCCTGCCAACGCCCCCCTGGGCCATCTCAACGCCCCCCAATTTTCTCTGGGTCTGCTTCCACCCCTCTGAAGGTCTCCAATGCCCACGTTGAGAACCACTGATTTAGACCAATAAACGCTGATTCTGAATATATAAGTATTATTAAATAATATTAAACGTAGAGTTTTAAAAAAAATATTAATCGTGTCATTAAAACACATTGTCAAGTTGGTGTTATTGTATTTTTAGTGCTGACGTCATTGCTCTCCATGATTCTCAGAATATTTACTCTTCTTCAGCTCCGAACTACCAACTCAAAAATGGCGGACGTCGAACAGCTGATTCGGCGATGTATCTTTTCGGTTGCCTGCATATAATATTAATAATGCAGATCGTGGAACACTAATAAACTGTCTATCAGGTGCAGTCACAGATGCATTATTGCACTTTGGTACGATACAATAACAGTAGCTATGAGAGTTGACATTTTACCAAATGTTTTTCTATATTAAAAGCAGTTGTTAATCTTGAATAAAAAACGCCTCGACTTCTGACATCTCCATTGATTCTTCCATACAAAATGACAACACCTGTTGAAAATAAATAAAACTTTTGGAGAGTGGTGACGTCACACGATTCACACTAGATACGGTGGTTTTCGGGGATCTTGAAAAATTAAAACTTTGACATTTATTTAAACTATTAAAACTAACTACAAGAATAAAAATACATTTGCAGTTATTTAAGTTAGAAGGTCATTATTCATTAAAAAAATTTAAAAAATTGGACTGGAGTTCCTTATTGTAATATTTAATCATTGAAGACAATTATTAGCGACTCTCACACGAAAATTTGAAACAGAAATATCAGAAAACGATACGGTCGCATCTAGAAATTGAACCCCGGACCCTGAGCTAATTCGACCCTATCCCCTTCGGTCTTATTTAACTCGTTGTTCGACTAAGAACTACCAACTTTATCTTCATTTTATTAATGCATATTTTTATTGGCTGTTATCTTGATAGCTGCTATCTGCTATGTATGATTTCAATATTCTCCCCGAACTAAATGCAATCTAGATAGTGCCTTAGATAAATATATCCATTTTTTTTTGTTACTTTCATGTGTGACATCTATTGACTTTTCTCCAAGACTAGAATGATTATTTTTAAATTTAATTTTTGGAATAACTTAACCTCAAATATGTGCGTTAAGAAAATGAAGATAATGATGGTAGTTTTTTTTTTCATTAACAAGAGGCCCTGAGGAAAATAATTTCCCTCAGGGCCTATGTCACCTGGGATACTGTGTGGAGAGTCTTTTTGAGAAAAGGAAGGAATGAACATTGGTCTTGAAGAGACCCACGTTGTAGGAGGGAGGAAACACAGAGGCCGGCAAATCATTCCATAGCCTAGCTGTTGAACTGAAGAACGAGTCGAAAAAACGACCCGTTCTCATATGACAAATTTCAACCGTGCACATGTGCTGGGCGCGCGTTTGGCGTGTCTCCCGACTATGCACCGATGCCGAAGGGATCAATGACTCTAGTTCCTCAGAGCATCTTCCATCGAAATACCGGTAGAACAGGAATAGCATTCCCACCCGACGCCTGCGCTCTAAAGATTGCAATCCGTTCGTTAAGGTGGGAGAATCTATCAAACGGACCGCCCGTTTCTGCATTGAGTCGAGGGTATTTTTCATGTATTTTGGAGCTCCAGACCAGAGGTGGCTGCCAAATTCAACCGTGGGGTGCACTTGCGATTTGTACAGGGTTAGAAGTTGTGTACCATTAAAGTATCTGCGGGTCCTGTACAGTACACCTAGTTTTTGGAAGGCTAATTTAACTCTGGCTTTGATGGAGCCCCCATACTTGAGCTGGTCATTTATAGTTACACCAAGCATGGGTCTGTTCGGAAGATTGCTTCAGTTGAAGGAGACTAGATTTTCATTTCGATCCCTTTTATACGTAATCCGACACGATTGGGTCTTTGAAACATTGAATTCGACGAGGTTATTTTTACCCCAAGAAAAGTTCTCAGTCGAGGTACAATACAGTTAAATATGACTGAACGGGGTAGGTTCGAATCAGCTCAGTGGTTAGATCAGAGTCCCGGCAAGGCCAAGGTTCTATCTTTATCTGATTTTTCTTTTTCAAAATTTTGTTTGAGAATCGCTTATATTGTCTTCAATGTGCGCATAATATGCCCGAGTGATATCAAAAACATAGTACATATTATAATTAAAATTTGATTATTTCGGAAAGTAAGAAATATGGCACCATCTGGCAGTACAGTTCAACGATAGATAGATTCAAGCTAGCGTCTTGCCAGTCTAAAATTTAAGCGTCTTACTGGCAGCAGTTGATTGCAAAAAGTGTCAAAAGCCGGGCGTCGGCGTCGGTTCTTTTTACTCCTGTTCTGAAGCAAGCTTTAATGATATATTTTTACTTTATCACTTCTCTAGCTCCTTTTCGACAGCTGCGTAATTGGGTACTTAATGAGTAATATCCATTTTCTGTTTTTCTTTTCAAAAACAATAATAAGCCTCAAAAGTAGGCACAACTGACATTTTTGTCGAAATATTGAATTTACATTTTTTTCTACTTATTACTAGAGTAGTTGCGTTTGGTGAGCAGATCGGAATAGTTTGGTCTCCAGGTTCCTTACTCGTAGTACTTTCGTTATTGTTCTAGTTCTGTTTTTGTATTTTGAATAAATCCATGTTATAGTTAAATAAAATTTATTTAATATCGAATTTTTTACATTAATTTAAATATTAAAGAAAGGAGACTCTTCAAAACCGATAGTGTAGGGAGGAAACACAGAGACCGGCAAATTGTTCCACAGCCGAGCTGTTGAACTCAAGAACTAGTCGTAGAAGCGACCCTCGTGTGACAAATTTCAATCGTACTTTTAACATTTTTTTAATCACTTTTTAAAGTAGGTGTTGAAGTTGCATATTCTGAGTTGTCCGGTTGGTCCGGTCACCATGAGCGGTTCCATACCAACTCAACAATGTGGCATTTTAACGCCCCTTTGAAAAGTCATTAAAAGTTAAGAATATTTTTTTAAGTAAAACTTCTTTACGCACGCTTGACTTGGGGAGTAAGCTGGTGAATACGTGACGAGAGCGTTACCAAAAGTGTAATCGGGCGAGGCGAACGGAAGTTGAGAGGGAGATTTAAGTTAGTGAAGATAAAAGAAATAGACTTGTTTAAAATAATTTTCGGAGCATACTTTGCGATTTTTTTCTATCGAGGGAATTTCATATAATTTGCGTTTCGGCGTGGAACGTATCTAGATATTATCTTCAAAAATAACATATATTTTTTTAAGAGCTTAAAAACTTCAAATGTTTAAGGGAGATATGTAAGAAATCGAAATACGAATAGTAGACCCTGAAGGAGCAAGAGAGAGCAGTGAAGTGTTACCTCAGTCGTGTGGTCTAAAGCACACTCTTTTTTTTAATAGCCTAACCTAACCTAACGTAATCTAATTAACCAATTTTTTTCAACACTTAGAATGACTTTTCGAAGGAGTTGCAATAGGTAATTGCCAAGAAAAAAAAAGTTATAAAAACGATGGTGATTAAAACCGTCATACTATGATTACAAGTGTTGTCACGGACGTTAGAAACTCACGATATATTTTTAATTAAAAGCATTATATCATTTTATGTGAAATAACGGAGCTTATAACATCACATTTACAGCAGCGCCGACATTGGCGGGTATTTTCACAAGCAATAACAAAATTCTACTGCATTATCAAACCGTCACACGCCGTGCAGCTTGCTATACAATTAAATTTCACATTTAAATTACCTTTGACGGCCGTCGTAGTCCGGCGGTAAGGCTCTTGACTCGCATTACGAGGTCCAATAAAACTGCTGTGTGTTTACATTTGTTTGGTGTTCGTTTGTGGGGTAAAAAATACATTATTATTCTTAATGTTGATTCTGTTTTTATTTCTTTCGAATTTGTTTATGTTTTTAAAGATTTTCATAGTTTGCAGTAAAAATAATTTACGGAGATTGAATAATTTAGATTCTTTTTATAATCCATCTGTCGAAAATGTTCTATTTCTATTATACATAACTTTGATAATGTAATTTTGAGTTATTACTATAAACATTAGCTCATGCAAAAATGTGCAAGGCCATGTCCCCATTGGCAATGTTTATAGTAATGTGTAAGCAAATGTTAATGTTTTCGGTCAGAGGTGACCATGCTTTACAAACTCCCACATAGTATCAAACTAATTAAAACAAAAATAGCTACATTAAATTTTATTTATTTATTATTAAATTTTGGCTTAATGAACTATCGGAAAAAGATCTTGCTAATATATTAAAAACGTATGCTGAAAACTTATCAAAAACATAGTCCCTCTTGGCACAGGATCTCTGGTGAGGACCACGAAAAAAAATGTATAAATAAAGAGGAGGCCGATAATACTATCTCATTCTCTCGCAGAGTAAATCCTATAGATGTATGTGTTTCTTTCTTTTAAGGGTCGCTATTTTTCGAGTTTAAAACTGCTAAACAATGGTGCTAAAGAAGTTTTCACTTCAAAAATTAAAAAAAAAATTTTAAGAGGAACGTGTCGGCCAGTTTCATACAAATCTTAGATTTGCATTTGAGATCAAAATACCCAACCAAACTGAAAAACTATTTTGTAATCAAAAGGTATTTCAAATATCGAGAACTGATGTGAGCTACTTTATAAATTTTTGCTTTAAATTATAAGATATAGGCCATTAAAGGTTTTGGTGTTTCATGATTTTAGAGGCAACTTGGGCTTATTTGTGAGTAAATGAAAAACATTAAAAAAATAATTTTGCTATATTTATTTTACAAATACAATGAAAAATAAAATAAAAAATGAAACATTGTTAAAAATGCATTTTTTGGGTAATTTTAATGTATAAACGACAAATTTTTAATGGCCTATATCTTATAATAAGCAAAAATAAATAAAATAGCTCATATCCGTATTAGATATTCAATATACCTTTTGATTAAAAAAATAATTTTTCAGTTTGGTCGGGTATTTTGATCTCAAATCCAAATCTAAGATTTGTACGAAACTTGCCGAAATGGGCCTCGCATATGATCCTTTAAGGAACAAGAAATGAGTCAACTAAAAAACCGTAATAACGTTTGCTTCATTTATTCAACGGACTTAAGAAAAACAGAACAAAGTATAGTCGGATTACACATTGAATAATTTTAAAATAAATAAGCAAATAAAAATCTTCATTCTTAAGCAGCCCCCGGTGCTTGAATTGTAACGAATCAATCTGATGCGAATTACGTCTGAAATGATTGATTAAACGAGATTTTCTTCAAATTTCCCGGGTGTAAAGTTCCGTCTGGGAGGTTCATTTCCTCGACTTGACGTGTTTCCCGACAGCTGCAAATAAGAAGAGACCAATTTAAGAACGAGAGACGTTTATTTATTGGGATTATCTTTCATCTTTCAATTGGAACAGGAGCTCAAAGTTGAGTCGAGTGAGGCCGTGGCCTCAGGCAGAGGCACTCAATTCGTAAAAATACAAAAGAGAAACTACGGTTGCGATTGTTGCGAATAACCTGAAGGAATTTTATTGAAAAAGATTTTGGTCGGTCAAAAACAACGATTCTGAATACATTCTTAGAATTAATAATATTGTATCTGTCTTGAAAAGGGATTTTTTTTACATTCAACTCCATGCGGGAGGCTCTGATAATTTCCATCAGTGCCTATGTTACCTTTGGGGATGCTGTGTGGAGGGTATTTTGCCTGGATCTTGAAGAAACCCATGTTGTAGAAGGGAGGACACTAAGAGGTCGGCAAATCATTCCACAGCCAAGCTGTTGAACTAAAGAACGAGTCATAAAATTAGCCGGTTCTTGTGTGACAAATGTCAATCGTGTACAAATGTTGGGCACGCTTTTGGCGTATTTCCCGAGTGTGCACCGGTGGCGAAGGAATAATCAGATCGCTTATCGCATTAAGGTACTGACACAATGCTCATAAATGAGCATGCTTAAAATGAGCATGCTCTTCAACTGTACACATTTGCTCATAAATAAGCATGTTTGTTTTAATCATACTTTTGAGTATCATGATCACTGCAAACAATTGAACACGTATTTTTTTTTTTTTTTTTTATGTTAACTCCACACAGGAGGCCCTGAGGGAAATAATTTCCCTCAGGGCCTATGTCATCTTTGAAGATGCTGTGTGGAGGGTGCTGTTGAGGAGAGGAAGGAGTGAACATGGGTCTTGAAGAGACCCATATTGTAGGAGGGAGGAAACACAGAAGTCGGCAAATCGTTCCACAGCCGGGCTGTTGAACTCAAGAACGAGTCGTAGAAACGACCCGTTCTCATGTGACTAATGTCAACCGTGTACAAATGTTGAGCGCGTGTTTGGCGTGTTTCCCGACTATGCACCGGTGCCGAGGGGATCAGTGACGCTAGTTCCTCGGAGCATCTTCCATTGTAATACCGGTAGAACAAGGACAGCATTCCCACCTGACGCCTGTGCTCTAAAGATTGCAGTCCATTTGTTAAGTTAGGAGAATCTATCAAACGGACCGCCCGTTTCTGCACAGAGTCGAGGGTTTTTTTCAGGTATTTTGGGACTCCAGACCAGAGGTGGCTGCCAAATTCAACCGTGGGGCGCACTTGCGATTTGTACAGGTTTGTTTGTAACGTATGCTATTTACAAGCATACTCTCCGCCAAAATGGAAGCTTTGCAAGAAAATACAAGTAATCTGGGTTAGTTAGTTAGTTAGTTAATTGGTAGGAAATTTTCCAAACCGTGGAGAATTTTTAAGATTTTTTCAACAACTAGAGAATGGAGAATTTTTTAGTGGAGATTCTGAGTTTATATTTATTGGTAGGAAAATCCCCGAATTGCGAAGATTTTCTTCTATAATTAGAGAACGGAGAATTTTTTAGCGGGGAAAATGCGGAGTATTTCTTGATTATCCAACCATGTTGAAAAATAATATTTACAATAATTGTGAGAAAGTCCTGTAATTTTGTTTTCTTTCGCAACAAATTTTCAAAAAAGTTTCTATGTTTGAAGACTGAACGAAAGATAAAATCCGAAAATGACCATATATAACAAAAAATATAAGCTGATATCAAAAGAATTTTATATCATTTTGTAGTAAGTAAATTGTTGAAATTTGTGGGGATTTCGAACATTTATTGTGGGTATTTTAACCACCCTGTGGTCCAAACACACGCATTCCAGACTCCGATAATGAATAATAGAATATAATATAATATAATAATGAATAATAATTATAGACCGATTAGTATTTTGCCTTCACTTGAAAAAATTCTTGAAAAATACATTCAGCTGAAATTAATAAAATATTTAGAAGATTTTTCTATTATTGATACCAATCAATATGGATTCCAAAAAAAAAAGGTACTGAAATACTATTTCAAAAATTTTCCAGCTTTATTAACAATGAATTAAATAGTAAAGATCATGTATTAGTTTTATTTATAGATTATTCTAAGGCATTTGATACTATTGATCATAGAAAATTATTACAAATACTAGAAATCATAGGAATAAGAGGAAGCCTTCTAAAAGTCTTTGAAAATTACTTGAGCAACAGGTGCATGAAAATAAAGCTAATAAACACCTTAAGTAAAAAAAGAAGAATTTTAGCAGGCGTTCCTCAAGGTTCCATATTAGGTCCTATTCTATATATCATTTATGTATCTTTTATTAAGTACATTTTTAAACATGTAAAATACTTCGTATACGCGGATGATACTGCATTGGTAATTTCACGCAGTGATTTGCAATTATGTATTGAACTCTTACAGAAAGATTACATTGAACTTTTGAAATGGTCTCATGACTCTGGTTTACTCATAAATGCAAAAAAAAAAAAATTGTTACATATAAGATCACCCAATGCCAAGGCAAATATTATTACACCTGAAATAAAAACACTTCAGATTGCTTACACGTCGGTATCTCTGCTTTGTGTACATGTGAAAATGTTGAACTAGTCAATGAATATGTTTATTTAGGTGTAATTATTGATTGCTTTTTCAAATGGGATTTACAAATAAATAAAGTCTGTGAACGACTCAGATATGTGGTTAGCAGATTATATACATTAAAATTTTATGTTCCAATTTGCACACTTCGAATAATTTATTTATCATTAGCTGAATCTATTATAAGATATGGAATTACAGCTTGGGGACTTTCCTGTAAAACAAATGTAAATCGTGTTCATTCAGTTCAAAATTCATTAGTTCAATTATTAGCTCACAAAAGTTTATATGAACAAAGGCATAATGTTCCGTACTTTTACCAAAATCTCAAAATTCTCTCAGTAAGAACAATTCTGTGATATAAAATTGTATTTCCGCATATGAATAGCCCCATATACAAAAATAAACTGGACTACACTTACAATACTCGTTTTACGTTAAATGAAGGACTAATTGTACCTAAGCATTTAAACAAATATGGACAAAGAACGCTGGACTATATGATACCTAATTACTTAAATATGTTACCTGCCGAAATTAAAACATGTACAAATGGTAAAACAAATATTTTGTTGAGAAATTGGCTTGCCGAAAGAAATAATTTGTATTAGACTAACACAAAAATTGTAAAATAAGTTTATATATATCTCCAAAGTAAAAGTACCCATCGACAAACTGCTAAAAAGTAGTTTATTGGGACTTCTTTTTTCTGTATAATATTTTATTTCATATTGTATTACTTTGTATTTATAATAAATAAATTAAACCTTGAAAAAAAAATTTTTTTTAAAATCACGAAAAGTGAAATTTTCGATATTTTTACAAAGAATGCACACGCATTGCCGCGAACTGGGATCGGAGCAAAATGAGCATGCTAATAAGCAAGCCTCAAAGTAAGCCTAGAGCACTCCTCCTTCAACCCGCGAATCCAGTAGCATAGAGTATGCTCAAGCCTAGAAATACCACTCACACACATGCCATTAAGTAGCATTGGCGCATTAGTAGCATGCCTTCGTGCTTTTAATGAGCACGTCTGTCAGCACCATTACCTCTTCATAACTTTACAACATTTTTTACGTGAAAATTTATTTCTTACATCGGTACGATGCAATATAACGCGTGTTATCTCCCGACATTTTAGAAGGTTTTGTCAAATTAAAAGCGGTAAAATTGAAGAAAAAGCATAATATAAAGCTGGATAACGACGGAGCGGCGACATGACAGCTGTCAGCAGCTAGGTACTCTATATTGGCAATGCCTTGTACTGCGATGTTTTTGGCGTGATAAACAAAAATTCAACAGTAAAAAAATAATTTTCATATGAAATATTGATATTAAAAAAATTCCTTTCATTAAGCTAGAGAGTGAAAATTACAGACGGTGAATTGTGTAAAAGTCAACCAAGTAAAAGACGATGAATGAAATAAAAAGATCTGTGATTATTTCAGATTTTTTTTTTTATTTAATAATTATTTTTAGGCAAACTGTCGGTAGATCAACTGTCATGGAACCCATAATAACAGTAGGTACTGAATAGAACTTACACAGAACGTGAAAATTAACTTCAAATATTTGATGAATTGTTAAAAAAATTTTATACAACCCTTCCTAACTTTTTTCCGAGATTGATTAAATTTTGCACACTTGACTTTTAAAACAATACGAGGATTTGATTTGAATTCAAGTATCAGTAACAGAAAAATGTTTTGATCATATTCAAAATTGGAATTGATGTGTCAAGAATTCGAACAAGCGAAAAAATAACTACATACAGTACAATATTTTTCACCAGAAATTTTAAATTTTATATTATGACAAGTAAAGACAAATATCGTGATTTTTCAAGAGACGGCACTTTAAGCTAACGTGCAAAATTATCAATCTTGCGATTATAATATCGACACTTTAACTACTGCTCAACTATCTTTTTCCTGTGTAACGAACGAGAACAAAATAAGTTTCAAATTCTCCAAAACAGGGCAATGAGAATAATACTTTGGCGAAATAGATTTTCAAAAGGAAATATAATGTTAAAGGAACTAAATTGACTAGCCGTGAAACAGATGTTGACCTTGAACACTATGATATTTATCCATAAAATAGTGACCAATCTGTTACCAAAATGCTTCTCAAACAGAATTATATGCAACAAGGACATTCACAGACATAACACAAGGATGTGCGAGGAAATCAGGCTACAAAAAAAGGGCAAAACGAATACGCAGAACAGTTTACTATACAAAGGGATGAAGTTATATAACACTCGAACAGAAACTTTAAAGTCCGCACCAATTGGAAAGTTCAAAATGTATCGTAGGAGCTACGAAAAACAAGAAAAAATATAGTTTACAAAATGATACGATATTATTAATTAGAAAATTGTAAACTTAAATGTACAATTTACTAAAATAAAATTTATAAATAAATTAGATATAAACAAGAATAAATTATTACATTCTCGAGATAACCCGACTAAAGTATTTGATTGACTTTCCGTCAAACAGCTGGTTTAGATAATCAACATTCCTTTCTATGACCATCCGCTCTGCAAGATAAAACATCTCAGTATTACAATATTCATCCCTCATATGTGAAAACAATAATCTACTATTTTATGAACAAAAGAATTATGTTGCCGGCTGTTAAAGAACCCCCCTCGTGTTTAGCTAATTTTAACCTTCGAGCAAATAGAAAATTTGCAACTTTTAAGGCGAGCAATTTAACGCACATAAAAAAAGCTTTATGTAAATGGATTTCAAAACCGTGATTTCACAGTAGGAAATAAAGCTCTTGGCCTTCAGGCCATGCGTGGGCAAATTCCGGCCCGCGAGCCGGATGCGGACCACAAACCCTTAAGAGGAATGGCTGCACGACCTTTTTCATACAAAACTTAAATTTGGATTTGAGACCCAAATACTCAATCAAACTGGATAATTATTTTTTAAACCAACGGGTTTAGCAAATATCTTTTACGAGTACGGGATACTTAATTCAATTTTTCATGATTTTAGCGGCAACTTTGACAATTTTTTGTGAGCTTGTGATAATAAAAAAAAATAATCTTGCCCAATTGTTTTACTACGCAAACATAATGAAAAATAAAACTTATTAAAAAAAGCGGTTGAAATTTTTAATTTATGAACGAAAAATTTATGTTCCAACCTAAATCGGTCGTTTTGGTTGCAGTTTTTAATAATAAATATTTTGTGCTATTTTTATAGTAGCAAAGGTAAATATGGTTATTGTTTAAATATAATCATTAAATAAAACCATTATTTTTACAAAACAAATTCTTAAAATATTGTTTAAAGTTACCATAATATGTGTACAAATTTTTACATTAATAAATTTAAAAGTCTCAGGAAAAATTTTTGAAAAATCCCTTTTTTTTAGCCTCCTGACTGTATATAACCCCTTAACTCACAAATAATTGCCAAATTTTCCTCAAAAATCATGAAGCAAAATTTTTTTAATGACCTATATTTTATACTTTGACACAAAAATAACCTTACTAGATATTTGCTATACCTTTTGATTAAAAGAATAATTATTCAATTTGGTCAAGTATTTTGAAGTTAAATCCAAATTTAAGTTTTTTATAAAAAAGGCCGCACAGTCGTTCCTCTTAAATCCGTCCTCAAGTAACCTATTAGTTAGGCCCTCTGTATACTTCTAACGTACTTTCTGTGGTGTGTTCTCGCAAAAAATTGTTTTTGGCAGAAATATTTTTAGAAATTGCAACAATCTAATTTTTCGAGTCGAAGAAAAGGTTGGCCACGACTACTTTAGACCACGGGACCTCTGTTTTCTATGAGGAATTACAGCCCATTATGTAAATGTGTTCTCGGAAATCCAACGAGGTAAGGGAGGTTAGTTAGACTAGGGGTAGGAGTGATATTTGGGATGGAACACTAGGAAAGCGATAAATTTTTGGAATTCAATATGCATAAATACATTTATACCAATTTACATAATTTCAATAGTAAGTTCTAGAAATTCAGCTGTTTGGTGTTCTCTCTATTTGGAAGTGTAAACTAAACAACTTGGTACGTAAATGAATAAGTTATCGTAAGTTATTACATTCTTTATGTAAATATATTTTTATTGTTTATTTTGAAATTTCGTTATTTGATTTACTTTAAATGTAATTTAAAATTTTGAGTATACATACAGAGTGTTAAGGGACGTTTTTGACATATTTTAATCAGTGATTTCTTGACATTATTTGGAGAAAATATGAAAATGAAATTTTGGATACCGGTGACATTTTTCTTCTTTTTTCATCTTAAGTCTAAAAAAATCAGTATGTAATGGACGGTTAGGATCGGAGTGAGGTGTTGGGCGTTTACTCAGCTGAGTGACCAGTTGTGGCATGTGAAAGAAATTGTTTTTTGTACAAATTTATTTTGAAGAAAAAAAACATCAAAGAAGCTCCAGAGAAAAAAATTTCATTTACATTCAAAATAATGTCAGGGACTGGTCGAAGTAAGTCAACTACCGACATCCCTTAAGGTGAAGCAATACGTGAAATCCTATTAAGATATTATTTAGATTAATCTTTACAACGAATCGGTTTATATTATGAAGTCAAAAAATATGCCACGAATAAATCAAAGCTTTTACTAATTTTTCTATGTTTTGCAAATACAATAAAATTATTATTTACACAACAAAAAATATAAGCGTAAACCACTAAAAAAATGTTTTTGCACGACTTAACTATGAATTAATAATATAAGAAACAATTTTTAAAAATACCCCTCTATGGCTAAGACTATTTTTGAGGTTTTGTATGTTCTAACTTTTTTACAGTCTTATAAAATTATGCACAAAATAAATAAAAACCACTTTTTCGTTTACTTGCCTCATGCAAATAAGACGCTCGATTTTAAATTTTGAAGGCATGAGAATCGAAATATTTCTAGCGTTTATATATTCCTCTTAATACCCTATATATGTTTGACCACAATAGAAAATGAGATAGAGCGAGTGCATAAGGACGTGTCATCTGGTGACAGATACACCAGCACTACATGGTCAAGAAACGTTTTAAATATAAATTCTTAAAATATTAAAATTTGTTTTTTTTCGATTGTTTAGAGTTTTCAGTAATGGAATGGTATTTTTGAATGTATGACTTCATCAGTGATGCACCATTCATATGTTTATTAAATTGTATCCACAGCTGGGACGTGCTGTTTTTACGTTACTACCTAACAACCCGGTGGGTGCACGCTACCACAACTACCCTCGTTAGAGCGTACTAAGGGTAGCGCCTAGCACGGAAAAAAACGTTTATTGGCACGTAAAACTAAAATAATTAATATAGACAATGACAATGTTTCGTCAGTCAATTCCGCAATGTTGCCATAATAATATGTGCAATGTGTGGAATGTAATCGAGATGAGATTGAGATCTGGACAGGCTAATGAATTAATTTTATCATGGTACTTCGGCGAATCGTTAGCAAAGTAGGCAATTGTTTAACTGTTTGATATATGAATTATTGTGTTAGATGTAAAGAGTTTCGTACATTTCAGTTACGTGGGTTGTTCTTCTTTTTAACCTACATAACTTTTACCACTGTCACATTTCCTCCACTCCGTCACATTTTGTTTTTACTATAAATGAATCTATCTGGATTTCAGAAGGGAAATTGTAGCAAGGGGGGAAGGAGGCCTGAAATGCCTATCGGGGGTGACAAACATGAGCAGCGTGTATACCTATTTCGAATGACAA
Source organism: Glyphotaelius pellucidus (assembly GCA_936435175.1). Classification (NCBI taxonomy): domain Eukaryota; kingdom Metazoa; phylum Arthropoda; class Insecta; order Trichoptera; family Limnephilidae; genus Glyphotaelius; species Glyphotaelius pellucidus. Next base: position 7,625,599 of record OW386543.1, on the reverse strand, counting down.
CCCACGTGACAGAATTGTCGTACGACATAAAAATTGTAAGAGACAAGTTTTTTAGATTTTTTTTAGCTATTTTATTAAACATCATAATAATCGCTGTTACTTGATAGGTTATGGAGTTTAAAAATAGTTTTATATTTTATGTCGTCATATCATTTTTTTGTGACATTATAGAATACACGAAAGTCGAGGTGGCAGAAGACAACTGTGATTTGTATGGCTGGCTTTACATTCGTAAGTTTTTTCCCGTAATTCGCTCGTGTAAGTGAATTATGGCCAAATTACCAATGTAAACGACACCAAAAGTCACTTAACGTAATTTAAAGCATGTTACAGAACTTCTTCTCCCGGAAGTTTTTTGACAGGTCTAATCGCGTCCGCGCGAAATTACAGCCTTCTCACAGCTTATAAAATCAATTTGATAAGCTGAGGGACCTTTTGTAAGAAGTAGTACCAAAATGCGCCGTTGCGAAATGTCAAAAACCAAAAGACATTTGTTTTTATTGGATTTTTTTCCTATAAAACTAGTATTTATTTCCACTTATTTGAATTTCTGAAAATGAGCATCCTTCTATTCAATTATCGGTCCAAACCTTTCTAATCTCAATGTTTCTGTTTTTTAAATTACGTATTTGAATACGAAGTCGGTTGCAGTCGGCAGCTGTCAGGTAGCTGTCATTCGAATAAAATTAAAGAAATCCATTAATTTTCGCCTTTGACGGCACAAAAGTGCGTGGAGAATTGTTTAATTAAAGCCAAAATCTATTTCAGCACTTTATTTGGTCCTTTTCGTCTTTATTGACAAAATCGCGTAAATTTGACAGTAGCATGTCGTTGTTGAAAGGAAGCCATCTTACCGCAAATACATTTACAGATGTAAACGGTCGCATGAGCAGTTACACAGGTCGAACTTCCGAAAAACTTCCGTGATCATTAATTGCCACAAGTCAGATTCATATGTAAACGCTCCTGGGAGTGACCTGTCAAAATATTACGTAATCCGTAATTTTTAATTACGAGTGTAAAGCTAGCCTATGAAATACACTTCTATCACGAGGAGTTACAACTCTGTCACGTAATTTTTACTACAAACATATAAACACATATTATTTTAAAACGCACACCGTCGTTACGTCTTTAGTACAGTAGATTTTAAAGGAATTATAAAATAATAATATTGGTAAATCTGTTGAATTTTTCTCAACTGGTGGAGACAACTTTATATAGGTTAAAAAGAAGAACGACCAACGTGTATTTCTCTATCTACAAAAAGTTTTCTGGTAAATATAATCCAATTTATTTGAAAAAAAAAATTAAGCAATAAGATAAATAAATAAATAATCAGACTGCAATTGCTTTTTTGTATTTAGCCATCTAGTAAGCATTAATTTTAAAAGCTATGTTGTGTACGATACATTTTTGCTCCGTTATCTAAAAACCTGGAGATTGCGTGCCATTAATTGCGTTAAAAATAGCCAGGGGTCATTGCGAATATTACCTAGAACAAAGCTAATACTTACCTACTTAACATATTAATTTGATCCGCGCCGCCTTTCAGAATAAATTGGCTCTACGTTCGCTTTGTCACGAGGACACATTATTTAACAGATGTGGTTGAACCGTTTATAGGGTATGGTTATATGAGCATGGTAAACTTCGTGTCGTGAAGCAGTGAAAATATTTGCCCTGTAAAGGGTTAAAGTTGTTAAAATTTAAAGGGTTTTTTGATGGCTGTAATTAATAGTTGTCATGATGTAAAATTTCTTACCTGCCTAGAATGATCAATGACCAGATTGATAACGTAGCAAGATCTGTAGATAAAGTTATCGTAGACTAGCTTTTCCCCGCGGCTTCGCTCACATGATATTACGGGAAATTTTATTTATTTATTTATTTATTTAGTATTTATTTAGTATAGTATAATACATTTATAAACATTATTTATGATATGTTTTGACTGTCCAACTAGGATGATTCCCGTTTTAGAACAGTCAAATTAGGATTAGTGTGAACATATGCAACATGATTTGTACAAAAAAGAGGAAATAAAAAGAAGAGAAATAATTAAAAATTAAGTTAGAAAGTTTAAAACATAGTAACAAAAGTTAAAACATAGTAGTTAATATACATATAGGTTCTTAAAAATAGAGGATTAAAATATATAGATAACTTGTGTATGCATTGCATAATATAGTAGAAAAATAGAAAAAAAAAGAGAAGAGAACGAAATAAAATTATTATAAAATAACCAACAAATTATTATATAAAAGCCGTGGTTTGTTTAGCATGGTTATTGAAATGTTAATAATAATAAATAAAAGGAAAATAAATGTATAAATAACACAAATGATTACAGCATAAAGGTAACTGGTGTTTGCGTTTCATATTATAGTCGTACTAATGAGAACTATAATGAAAACAGATACAATAAAATAAAATAAGCAATTAATACATGATTATTACTGTTTTTTGCTTGCATAGTTAAAAATAATAAAATAATAGGTATGTTTACTTAAACATGGTGTTTGCATTACATATTATAAGCATACATATATATTTTATATAAATATGAATAAAAAGAGAATAAAAAAAAGAAGTGATAGAATCAAATGAAATATCCAATTAAAACAAAAGATTAATTGCTGCTTGGTAGCATTCTAATTTAAAAGTAATAGGTAGTTAAATACACGCACATAGTAATAACGATTAGAACAGAAAGGTATCTTTTACATAGTTTATTTTTGTTGGAATTTTTGTTATTGTTTTGGTTTGTGTTTGATTTCATTTTTTATAAAGTAAAAGTTCACACTCTTTTCTCCCTAATTGATGAAACCAAGTTGTGGTCAATCTGCGAATAACACCTGCGCTTTCCTTTTTCCAAGCATCAGGCATGAAATTGTATAGTTTTGGACCTAGGAATGAGAAGTGTCTTTGAGCGAGAGACGTTTTGGTTGTGAGTGGTACAATTGGATTTCTCCGTGAGTGTCGGGTGTCGTGAGAGTGGTTAATAGATGGGTAGAGGTGGCGTTCCTGTTCCTGTTACTGTAATGCTTGCACTTATCAATTATCCCCCCTCCAAATAAGTTCGATAATTATATTAGTATCAAAATATCAGCTGAAAGTATAAATCGTTGAAGAAATTTTGTTGTTATTATCACAAAGATAAACACGAATAGATTTTGTAAAGTTTGTTTATAAATTATAAATAATTACTTACATTTATTACGCTATATATGGTGGCTGTTTTTTATAACATGAAATTATAAAAATCGTCCATTAGCTTTACTTTCGCGAGTGATGCACACGTGTTCGGATAACAAAATGGCCACCCTCATACTTTAAATTTCAAATAAAATAGCTGACCGAGTAGACGAAATAATTTATTATATATTTTTTTTAAATTTTTATTCCAGCATGACTGGGAGGGTTGTGCAATCCCAGTCTGCCACATTTCATAAACCATTATAATACATATAAGAGAGTAAGTTGAAAAAAAACTAAAAGAAGGAAAAAGAAATAAAATGTGATAACATATTAGGTGTATTATAAAGGAGTGTTTATATGAACGCTTCGTAAACAACACAAAGATAATAAAATTCTCTTAACTTCTTTTTTAATGTTAAATTTTTTGCTTAGTTTTTCATGGATAACCTCCAAAGTTTAGCGACATGAGCGTGGAACACGGTGTGTATCGATTTAGTTGCAACAATATTGAACTGTTCTCTTAGCAATCTCGTCACACGTGCTAACTTCTGAACTGGGTCTGTAACGTTTGAACTTCTAAAACTGTTAACCATAGTTTATGGTCTGTCTGAGTTTGTAACAGTAGCGCAGACCCACAAGTACTTTAAACTAAAGATTTATTCAATTTCATCATAAACTCAGTTTTTTTAAATAGATTTTGAAATTTCCCGAATTTTGTATTTGAAATAGGAGAAGACGATTTGTCTCATGAAAAAAACTAAGATAATTGTGAAAAAATACAACTTTGAAAAAATGTTCGATATAAAAAAAAATCGCCTGCGGCGCAAAAAGTTACATGATATTTCCTTAAATAATACACAACAAATGTATATTTTTTTAATAAAACATCACCTTTTAAGATACCAAGGCTCAGTCGTTTCACAGAATTTGAAAAAATCAACAAATTTTCAAGTTCTGCGAAACAACCGACCCTGATTATTTTTTTGTTTGTATTTGTCATAATGGTCCGGAAAGTGCGATGTTTGCGTAGACCGCGGTTTACATTTTGAGACCCCTGATATACTAAGTGCAATGCGCTTTCAGTAAGGACAAACTTTTACTTACTACCTATTCCATCAGTTCTTACTTAACGAGCCACCATTTTTGCCGTGTTATTTCGTAAAATTCACCGATGAAAGCTCGACGCTGGTTCGCACAAGAATGATGACGTCACATTTTCTAGATTCGCTCGAGGCCATTCGCGAGCCCAGCCTTCTCCAAATGGAACCGGTACGGGAGGGGGAAATAATAAGATTTTATCACTTAAGGCAGGTCTACTAATATTCATATGTATATGGCGAAATGTAACTAATTTTGCAAAACCACGACTTACCAATGAAACAACGCGATCTTTCTATAGAAAATAATTAATGTTCTGCCAATAGTTTGGTTTTTTCCAACTTTGTGGACGATTTCATTAAAAAACCTTCCTACATATTATTAAACATACTAGTGCATGGGTAATGTGAAATATTCCTGTGTAATGCATAACATTATTCAAGTTCAATTAACTTTTAATGCTTTTAATTGAAACAACTTTAATGTGTTGTGTCGGAACATGTGGTTGTGTCATGTGCTCCTTCGCAGGGATACAGTGGTAAGTGATTGGTCATCCCATTTCCTTGCATACTTTGTTTTTCCTACACTTAGTACCACCCAATTTCTGCAAACAACATTTCGATTCGTTTTTAGTATTTACAGTTCATTACAAGTGCATCTGAAGCTGTAATGCGTAAGCAGTTTTGGATGTAAGAGTCGTTATATTTATCTAGGTGCTGATATCCAGGAATTCATTGACTTACGACGGTTCATAGTATTGGCACTCTGCCATATATCCCACTATTAACCGCTCCAAATCCTCGCCTCAATGTTTTCTCCAGTTAAGTTCAGTTGTTCGAGATTACCAAAGTCCCCAAAGTCTAGCTTTCCCCAACAGCTCCACTCACTTGGAACGTGATGAATTTACGGTAAGCCACGTCGCCAACACTCGTGGCTTAGTCGTGCATCGAAGTGTTCCAAGTGGCACACAATAACTATTTTGTTCCACGATGTAATCCCACAAATAATGTAGTTCATTTTATTTTCATTTTTTCATAATAATAAAAAATGCATGTACGAAATTAAATTTATATCTTTGATGTCAACTGTTTCATAAACAACAAACAGAAGTCATAATCTATACTACTATTGTAAATGCGAAACTGCTTGTGTTTGTTTGTTACGCTTTCACGCATAAACCAATAAACCGATTTTTAAAATGCTTTCACTAATAGAAAGTTACATTATATTCGGTATAGGCTGTATATAATGGTAAGTTCTGGCGTTATGAAATTATAAATATTAATATATTATATTTATTATACGTTTTCTGTCGCTAAAAATACGAGTTATTGCTAACGTCAGAAAATAAATCGTTGCCGTGGAAACGATGTTGATATATTTATATAAAAATAAATCTCCGAAATGTTCGCACAACTTCCGAACGACTGCACCAAATTGGATAATTCTTTTTTTCTTTGAACTCTGGCATTATGAAATTTAGGTAGCACGTGAGCTGTTTGAAAACTGAATATAACGGGAATGAATGCGGGAGGGGGTTTGGGGGTAGGGTGGGGGGGGGGAGTGTGTAAGAGCGGCGAGGGGGAATAGGGGAGAGGGGAGAGTGGGGAGAGGGAGGGGATAATTACTAAGTGCAAGCGCTGCAGTAATTTACCCCTAATACCATGCGAGCGAAGCCACGGATAAAAGCTAGTGCGTTTATAACGATTTTTATAATGTTTTGTGAATCCTAAAAATATGAGATAAAAAGTAAAAAATAGGTGCTTTCAACAGCTCTCTAACGCTATAAGCGGTTTATATGACTCTTTATTAAAATTCTTATGTTCGATTTTTTTAAAGAGAGCCTGAAATATCCAACAGAACGGCAAAAAAAATTTCGAGCGCTCAAGAGTGAAATTGATTATAAGTATGGCTCAAGGGAATATAGAATAAGATATACAAAATTCATAAAAACAACACACTAACAGCAGCAAAGTACTAAAAGGCCCGGTATATCAGTTGATTATAAGCTCGGCTTGGTTAGAATGTCGAGCTAAGCACAGCTTGGAACATAATTCGTGTATAGATCGAAAGCCTAGATTGTGTATTGTCCATGAATTTAAGAGAGGAATGTGTTACTTTTTTCTTTGAAAAAACAAATCTATTGTCTACATGAGTTGTATCTATGCTATCTACCGTCGTCTTCATCGAGATATACGTATCTATTCGCCGGAAATCGCAATATTTCAAAAACGGCGGCAGTTTATTTTTAGGCAGGTTTAATTTTCAGGTTAATTTTTGATAAAGTTACCCTAATTTTAATTATTATTTGTTTTGCTAGAGTCAGTGCACTATTAATGCAATTAACCGCCGAAAACAAACTGTCCTGATGTTAAAAAGTTTAAAATCCGATATCAGATGATTTTAATTGATTTTCAATTAACATCGCCATTCCATTTTATTTTGGGAGGCGGAAATGGGTACCGCCCCCCGGGAACCTTTATTGGATAACCAACACATCTGCCATAGGTCACCCCAAGTGGTTCGCTACGTTTGGTGATTTAGCAGGGGTGCCCGGGTTCATGGGGTGAGGTTTGTCTAGGTCTTGGAGGAGGATTACCAGGACACACTGAACCCACCCCTTAAACCCTTTTCCTTCCCAGAACTCTTCTCTCCTTCCTTTCCTTAAAAAACCTTCCACACAGCATCCCCAAAGATGGCATAGGCCCTGAGGGAAATTATTTTCCTCAAGACCTTCTGTGTGGAACTCATGTAAAAAAAAAATCCTCATGGCTCTATGAATATAATAGTCCACACTTGTAAAATTAGACAATTTACGTAAATTTCAGTGGGAAATGTCTAAAATAGGAACTATTCTGCGGCTTAGCAAAGCTGGAGCGGTAGATTTAGCCTGCTTAAATTGGAGCGAGGAATGTCGTACGTAGCAAGGATATGGACTCGATGATATACTGGACGATCCACTCTGCTAATTTTTTATTTTAGATGTCCAAACATTGCTGTATAATCATCAATGGATTCAAATCATTTTAGAATGAATGTTAAACAATAATAACTCTAATATAAATAACACCTAGCGAGGTCTGTATAACAAAAATAAATAATTTTTAACTCTTTTTCAAAGTAATATATAAAAATATTTATTTGCATGCGGAAGCGGTGTGTTTTCCAAAGCGTACATCTGGTGCATCGGTGCTTTATTGCAATGGGGCAGCATCGGCAGGTACAGATAGGGGGGAGGTTGTTCTGAGAAAGAATGTCACCCTATCCCTGTCCTGCCCCTGCGGGCCGGGGTCTGAGCACTGTGAACTGTGGACACGCCGTGTAATTATCTTAGGTGAATAATGCCATTGGTAATTATGTAGATTTCCGTGCTAACGTTATTTGCAAACGCTATTTGATGCAAAGGTGCACAGCAGACCGAGAAGTTCATTGCACCATTAAAAAATTATGTCTAATCGACGGTCTCCGTGGCCTATTGTTTACGATCCCAGGGTAGCTATTCCCGAGCAACGATCAATCGTCACTCGCCATGCGCCAGCTACGCAGCTACGACTGGTCTACCACACTAGTTGTTGTGTCGAATGATTTTTGGCGTTTGGCGTCTAAGAATGTTCCGGTCGACCAGGCTTAAGAATAACCAGGTCGATCATTGTACGTACTTTCGACGGCGATTGCGAGCGACGAGGGCTTGGAGCAAGGGCGGATTTAAGGGGGGGGGGGGGGGGGGCACGGGGGCACGTGCCCCCCCCCAGTCGGTATTTTTGTGTACTGTGGAGATTCCATCACAGTACATACTTAGAAGCAAATCAAATTATCAGAGTTGTTAAAATAAATGAATAAAATAACAGAAAGAACATGAGTGAAACTCTTGTCTATTTCTGGCTAGAAATTGCGAATTTAGTTCGAACTTTCGTTTGTTTAAACTTGAAGGATGATACTTCAAGTTTATTTCTAAGGACGGGTTGTTTCAAAAAAATTGATGGGTTCATCAAATATTTGAAGTTGATTTTCACATTCTGTGTAAGTTCTATTCAAGTTCTGTGTTTATTTCAGTTTTGTGAAGCCACTGTCCTATAACAATGTAATAACAGAACTTGAATAGAACTTACACAGAACGTGAAAATCAACTTCAAATATTTGATGAATCCATCAAATTTTTTGAAACAACCCATCCTAACAGTAATTGTTGATTTTTTTGCCCATCCGCCCCTTGTGCCCCTCTCAGAAAAAAATCCTGGATCCGCCCTTGGCTTGGAGAATAGCTACCCTGGGCTATATAACATGGCTATAAGTATCCGGAGATCGCGGGTCCAAATCCCGGTGTGCGAAAGAAAATTTTATTTAATTGATTTGGGTTACTTCGCAATTTATTCATCTATACATGTACACGAGTAGATAAAAATCAAAATATGCTTGCTTGTGGATGTATTTATGAGATGTCTATGCGTTGCTAAACCATTCATCCGATTGCGATGAAACTTTGGGAATTTGATATGCGCATGCCCGCGATGGTTTTTATCTGCAATAGTGAGCTACGGCGTCATGAAATTATGCGTTGCTAACCATTCATCCGATTGCGATGAAATTTTGGGGATTTGATGCGCGCATTCCTGCGATGGTTTCTATTTCTAATAGTGAGCTCTGGCGTCATGAAATTATGCGTTGCTAAACCGTTCATCCGATTGCGATGAAACTTTGGTGAGTTGTAGTTAGCACGCCCGCGAAGGTTTCTGTATATACTGGTGAGCTCTGGCATTATGAAATTTGTAAAAAAATTGCAATAGGTGGCACGCGGGCTGTTTGAAAACTGAATATGTACCGGGACTGAATGTATGAAATTCGAGAGGGGGGAGGGGAACTCGGGAGGGGGATTCGTTGGACGGGGGGAAATGGAAAAGGGGAGTGTGGAAAGGGAAAGCGGAGAAGACGGAGTGGCAACGCGTGAGGGGAAGGGGACGCGAGAGAGAAAGGGAGGCGGAAAGGGAATGGGATGAATGGGATAGAACACGCAGGGAGAAACAATTCCTTTATTAAGTGGCAAAGCAACGCATGCCGGGAACTCGCTAGTTAATAATAAATATACCAAAGTGCATTAGTGGAAGACTATCAACAAAAGAGAAACATTGCATAAAATGGCTTTAACCGTGTTTGTTGTCCAGATCTAGACAATTCTTCTCCACCTTCCTCTTCCCCATTTATTTCCCTCCCCACAACCTTCACCCCCGCGACATATCCTAATTGGAGATGCTATAATCTCACTGACTCCAGACGGTTGGGAGCAGTTGCGACTCTTGAATGTAAGTACTCACTTGAAATTAAAATAATAAAAAACCCCTGCAAGCGGCGAAAATAGGGACTAACAAACACACGAGCTTTTTTAATCAATTGATTTTTTGTAAATAGGTACTTATCTACAAAATCTACGATATTTATCTACCCTCCCAACTGCAGCGTTTGCCAATCTGCAAAACCTTATTCTTCTATAATAATAATTGTATTATTTGTATAGCGACGCATTCTCTCTCCTAACGGGGGGTTAAGATTGTCAGCGAATTATGTATAAAAGTATAACGAAGATAAAATAATATTTTACCACCAATACAATAAATTACTCAATCCTAAACTAACCCCACTAATGTAAACTTTTCAAATTGATTTCAGTTAATTTGTACCTAAATACCAAAAAGTACCAACTGAAAACAATTTAGTTTGTAATAAAACTTTGTAAAAAGTAGGACATGGCGGACATGGCACACGTCTGTAACAAACATTTTGTACATTTATTTTAGGAAACGCCCGCCATTTTAAAGACTGACAGGACGGCCTCTGTTATCCCTTCCAAACAATTTAAAAAGGGTTAACAAGTTTCAAAAATCTCCCGCTCTATTTTTAGGTGTAAGCTCAAAGCCATGGTTTAGTCGACAATGCTTCAACGCAGCTTACCGAGCCTACGACGTATCTCGCACATCGGAAAACAGATCAGCGTATAACAAATTGGTATAGCTCAAAATTCGAGCATGACTTGCAAAAAACTGGCTGCCCGCCCGCGTGGTAATATTCTGGTCGCTTCCGTGCTCAATAGGTCGCAATTTCTGCAAATCCAGTCTGCCACCTCTTACCAGATCAACAGATGAAGACCAACTAATTAGGTAATTTTTTTGCAGAAAACTCGGATCTCGATGATCGGGGTGCTGTCCCGTCGTCGCGCGTCGCGTCGGTTCCTCACTGTTTTATATGAAAAAGCTGAGGATCCGGCATCGGGATATACTCTAAGGCTTGACGACGGGGCATGATGTCGACAAAACTACTGGAACTGACGGAATACCTGTTCTCGTATTGAGAGTTATTTGGCAGAAATAGCTACAATTTTGATGAAGCTTTTCCAAATGTTCCTTAAGGGGATCCAATAGTCCAGGGAAAAATCGAAATCGGAATTCACCCCCTTTGTGGGAGGAGTTAAAAAATATTTGAGAAAAAGCTTTTGGAATGGTTAAAAAAGTTATTTGAGAACTTTTTTACAGGTTGATTTCGTAAAGGCCTAAAAAAACATTAACTCCTTTTTAACACATTGTTTATTGTAATAACAAGGAAATTTAAAATTGATTTGACGGAACCGAGCGACGTGGAGTCACACGTCTGTTCCCTGCTCCGGCCAGAGCGGTTCTGAAAGAAAGTAGGGTGTGGCAAGCCAGTAGTCCTTCGGTGAACGACATAAGGATCAATTTGAAAATCCTAATTCGTCGGCTGCCGGCCGTATTGTAAAATAACAACGCATAAATTCATAATTTATTTTATTTTGTGAATATCGGGCGTAAATATCAATTTATTTTGCGATTATCATAAAAGAAACTAAATTTGCTACAATAAACAATAAAACTATATCCGAAAAGATGTTCATAAGTAGGAGGGTTTGCACTTGAAAGTGTTTTTTTATAGACCTATTACTTTATTTTTTTCTAGGCTTATTAAAAAACTTATAAAATGATATTTTTAAGTGCTAAGATATGTTCTACACGCAGTATTTAATTGAAGCATCTATAACATTTCTAAGCGATCAAATTATCAAAACAAAAACACATGATTTTGTGTGATTTTGCATTGTTTACTATGGCTTCATCTTAAGTGTGATGGTTCTGTGCTCTCGGGTTGAAAAAAAGTGAACATTCACCCTATTGCCAAGAAAGGTGAACGCTCCAACCCGGCAAACTATCGCCCCATAGCGGTCACATCAGTTCTATCCGAGGTGATGGAACGTGTGATCAACGACAAACTGCTCACAGAAGAACACAAAGAGGTCAACCTCCCTCAAACTTAGATTTGTTTTTGCATGACTGTAAACAAACTTCACCCAATTGCCAATGCGAACACATAGAAAGGGTAAAACAAACAAAATACCTAGGAGTTATTATTGATTCACACTTACGCTGGACTGACCACATTGCTTTTATCACTAATAAACTCAAACGAGTCTTGCACCTAATTAAGACAATTAAAAACATTTTCCCACTAATAATACTCAGATCCATATATTTTGCACTCTGTCAATCCATTGCCACATATGGAATACTAGCCTGGGGAAGTGCAACAAACATAACAATTGACCCAATTCAAAAAATTCAAAAGGCAATAATAAAACTCATCCTGCAAGTACCATTCTACACAGATTCTAGCAAAATCTACAAAACATTAGACGTCATGTCAATAAGACAACTCTACGCCAAATCTGCTCTCCTTCACCTCCTCCATAACAAACTTCATATTCCAATTCAACCAAAAACCATAATAAAAACCAGGTCCTCAACAAATAAAACACTGAACATTCCGAAAACATACACCACACACGGACAAAGACACTTTCTATATTACGCAACCAAACTTTTTAATTGTATGCCCATTACTCTGAAACAATTACTAACTTCAAATGCATCTAAAAACATTCACAAAAAAAATATTACTACCTGGATAAAAAATCAAGATATTCACCTTATTCAAAAAATCATAAATCCCAACCAAACATAACCAAACTACAAATAGTAAAAGAAAACAATTAAACACGTCTTTCATGAATTTTCCTACTACACACACACTTGCATTAATAAATATGTGTAGGTGTGTGCAACTTTATACGCATGTATGTCTACAAATATAAACATGTGCATAAATTTGTATATATGGATTTGTATTTTATACATATTTTTTCATTCTAAATAATCAGTGTATGCGATTATAAAATGTATAAAAAAATAAATTATAATAATTAAATAACTAATTTTCTACAACACACATTAATACTTGTCACACTTAATCATAAGCACGTCAACACCTCAGCACAGGTTCTCCTAGTGAGGTGTTCACGAAACACAATATTACCCACACACAGTTTTACCTTCTCAAACCTACCTTACACCCAACATAATACTTAAAAAAAAAAAAAAAAATCTTTTTGCTTACTACTACTGAAATTTAACGTTTTTTTTTTTTGTACTCCTATGTAATCCTCTGTAATCTATTGTAAAATTTATAAAAAAAAATAAAAAAATAAAAAAAAAAAAAAAATAAATAAATAAATAAATAAAAAAAAAAAAAAAAAAAAAAAAAAAGTACAAAATTATCGATTACTGACGGAACCACCCTTCGATCCCTTCGAACCCATGCGATCTTCTCGCGTATGTGGCGCGTGTTTTTGGGGGTGCTTAATGGTGAGATCTAAACGGTCACACTGGACATTTGCAAGGCCTTTGACCTGGGACTTCTCAACAAGCCTTCTTACGGACTTCCCGCATTCCTACGTACGTGAATTCGATTCAGACGGACAGATTCGGTTGTTGACGGTTTCATCTCTTCCACGTATTCGATAAATGCTGCCATCCCACAGGGATCGGTTCTGTCTCCGACATTGTCTTTGTTGTACATCAATGGCCTTTTGACAAGTGGACCAATTAATTTTTATGTGGAGGACAGTGATGATGATAGCTTTTGTTTGACGAGCGAGCCACGAATTCCAACGGCTATTTTAAAATTCCAACCGCTATTCTATTCTAATTTCCCCAAGAGCCACGAGTTCAACGGCTCGGAGGGGTTTGAAGCAGAGAATGGACGGTTAGGCCATCCACTCATGGAGGAACTGAAGAAACTGAAACTTGTTGGCGACGCAATCGCTATCCACAGGAAAGGAAATTGTGAATTTCATTGGCGGTCCGCACACAGGTCGTGAGCCGCTACCATGGCAACCTGTCAACAAGGCAACTGAAACGCGACGGCCGCGGTGACTAGCAGTGCTGGTCGACCTGTCAAGTTTTCGAGTAATCTGCAATATGTCTGATCAGAAAAATATCGACTTGTTCAGGAGCTTGATTGCGATTGCGTCACCAAGTGGTTTTTTCGGTTTCTTTATGAAGTCTTGCCTCGAAAGTATTGGGGTAAGAATAACCTGGTCAATTTTATTGTTTCAAAGACCCAATCATGTCTGATTACGTCCAAAAGGAATCGAAATTAAAAGCCTCTCCTTCAGCGGAATCAATCTTTCCAACAGACCTTCCATTGAAATGTTTGCTGTAACTCCTCTAACTAAGTTACCAGCTCCATCGAAGCTTTGAGCTCCATCGTGAGCTCCATCGAAGCCAGAGTCAAGTTAGTCTCTCAGAAGCTGGACGTACTGTACAAGCCCCATAGAAATATAATGACAGGCCTGCAGATACTTTTAGCATACAACCGCTAACCCTGTATAAATCACAAGTGCACCCTACGGTTGGATCCCCAAAATACCCGAAAAACGACTTTGTGCAGAAATGGCCCGTTTGATGGATTTTCCTACCGATTGCCATCTTCGGAGCAAAGACGACGGGTTGCTGTCCTTGTTCTACCGATGATAGTTCATAGCGGATAGTTTTCGATCTAGTATTTTTATTTAAAATCTTGTATAATACAATTATCAACCCTGAATTATTGGGGCTCATAAATTTTAATGTGCCAGCCAGAAACACAAAGTCAGTACTACCGTTTTATTGTGGCAATACTGCGATCATGGCCCATTTCAATATACCACTACATAGAATTCAAAATTTAGGCAATATGTATTCGCACATAGACGTATGGAATGCGTCGCTGATAAAATTTAAACCCGAAATAAAGAAATAATTTATCCATAATTCAAGTACCTACTCACTAAGGTAAGTTCTTTGGTAAATTTGTGAAATAAATTTACCTAATATATTTATAACATATATCTACGTATCGTTTCGTATTAATTAATACATCTTAGTAATTAATTTTATGATTTGTGGCGTTCATACATTATAATTCCGCCACTCAAGAACACACGAGAAAGATCTGCAAGCCGCTACGTATTTTTTTACGTTTTGCGCAAAGCCGGCTAAGTACCGTATACCTAGTTATGCACGTATCGGCCGGCAATGTACTCGCTAGGCCGGCTGCCCGATAAATAATAATTTCGCCACCTTCGCGAAAGGACGAGACTCGAGCGTGCATCCACGAACACAGTGACGAGTACATTCTAGCAACAAATTTGTTCAGTTCAATCTCAACGGTCGCCTTTACATCTCGCCTCTATACAGCGAACCATCGTGTAACTCCGAGTGCCCCGTGCATCAGCTCTCTTCCAGGGCAGCTTCCTTCGTGGACATCACAAGGATTACCTGCCGGTGGCTCCACTCACCGAGTCACCGCCGTTCATCCCCGCAACGAGCGTCGAGCAGCGGCCTGGAAGACTTGGAAGACCTGGAAGACCAACTCGGATGCCTTGTATTTCTCTCACCGTCTCCATCGACACCGGAGTCCGTTCCCTCAGATTTATAGTAATTTTATAAGCCATCACAATTATTAAAAAAAAAAAAAAAAATTATTTTCATCATTGTTACTAAACAAATATTGGTACTATGTTACAATAGTGGCTATTCTTATTATTTCGTTCACAGATTTTCTTAATTTTATTGTTTCATTGGAAATAAGTTTTGTTTCCTAGCTTTTAATATATTTTACTTATTATTTACCTACCATTAAACATTTTCAACGTACCTCTTAAGTTGAGTTATTTGCGAAGATATCATATTTAAATATATTTTTTCAGTGTTGCAATATTGTAATATTTAAATATACAAGCTCACTTGAGCTTTTTTTCATGTTGTTGCTATACCTTACCTATGTAATTATGTAAAAGCCGAATGGCGTTAATTTTATGAATAAATAAATAATACTCGCTATGTTGAACTGTTTTAGACAATCAGATTTCGAAACACTTTCAGTGATTTCAATTATTTTAAAACATGTGCGATAGGTATTCAATGTTACATTGTTACACAACTCCATCCTAATGATAATGTTTATAATGAGGCTGACTCTGGTAAATCTCATTGTTTATCTATTTTAATGGAAGGTAAATATCCTAAAAGATAGACTTACATTAAGCTTTTGAAATATCCATTTGAAATTCAATACTTACGTTAAAAGCAAAGCCATAAAATTGTTCGGTAAATTAATTTCTTTAGGTAGGTGCCTACCACCTACCTCAATACGTCGAAAACATAAATATTAAAATATGAACAGCGTGTATCATATTATTATAAATTACTACGTGGAATATATTTTTATTTTAACTCTCCTAACCCAATCTTAATTTTAATTAGTAAGAATAAATGAAACGCAATTGGATATCGCAGAAAAGTTATTTTTAATTTTGTTTGATTTCTTTTCCTTACAAAAATGGTCACATGATGCGGGTCTTCTAATAAATTTCAAAAAAACTAAATTAATTCATATACATTTCCACATGCCAAATATACCATCACGCCTATAATAAAGTCGCATACATTTGAGTGTATACACAATACTTCACAGTCCTGCAAATGCGGAACCATTGAATTTGTAGAAACGTATGCATATTAAGGGATAACTGTAGACACGCATATGAAATGGGATTCTCACATAAGCAACATTTGCAAACGCCTACAAGCTATTGCGGGGCGAATTTACAAAAAAATCTATTATAAAAATAATCTATTTGTCATTAGCGGAATCTACTATCAGATACGGAATAATGTCTTGGGGGAACTCGTGCAAATTTAGGTTACATTCAAACAATTCAAAACTCTATGACTAAGCTTTTGGTAAGCAAAGTTTTTATGCACAAAGAAGAGACATAAAATTATTACATGAGTCAGTTAATTTCATTTTTTTTATTTATTTATTTAGTATAGTATAATACATTTATAAACATTTTTCATGATATGTTTTGACTGTCCAACTAGGATGATTCCCGTTTTAGAACAGTCAAATTAGGATTAGTGTGAACAAATGGAACATGATTTGTACAAAAAAGAAGAAAAATCAAGGAAATAAAAAGAAAAGAAATAATAAAAAATTAATTTAGAAAGTTTAAAACATAGTAACAAAAGTTAAAACATAGTAGTTAATATACATATAGGTTCTTAAAAACAGAGGATTAAAATATATAGATAACTTGTGTATGCATTGCATACTATAGTAGAAAAATAGAAAAAAAGAGAAGAGAAAGAAATAAAATTATTATAAAATAACCAACAAATTATTATACAAAAGCCGTGGTTTGTTTAGCATGGTTATTGAAATGATAATAATAATAAATAAAAGGAAAATAACGAAAATAATTAATAACGCAAATGATTACAGCATAAAGGTAACTGGTGTTTGCGTTTCATATTATAGTCGTACTGATGAGAATTATAAAGAAAACAGATACAATAAAATAAAATAAGCAATTAATACATGATTATTACTGTTTTTTGCTTGCATAGTTATCAAATAATAATAAAATAATAGGTATGTTTACTTATACATGGCGTTTGCATTACATATTATAAGCATACATATATTACCTATTCGAGGGATATTATGGTTTAAAATTGTATGCCAAAACCTATTGTCGGATTCAATAAACAAAGAAAAGGTAGATCATACACATGGCACTAGATTTAGTAAAAATGAGGGTTTGTCCATTCCGAAAATTATAAATAACTACGAGCAACGGACATTCACCTATCTTGTCTCTACCATATTTAATAATATATCAATGAAATAAAAAATAAATCAAATTGCACACCGATCACAAAAAAAATGGCTAATAGATCAAAACTTTTTTATAATGATATTGTTTGTTATCTTACGTATATACAATCTTTATTATCTTATGACTATAAGTAATTTACCTGTGATATATCTGTCGGTTTGCGTATTAAATGCCTTTATATTGTAGTTAGTCAAAAGTTATTATTCTTTATCTATTTTCTGTATTGTGGTTTCTTGTTGTATGTCTGCTTTAATATTATATTAATTTTGTTAAATTGACCTGCTGACAAACTGCTCTGGCAGTTTAGTGGGTACTTAAAATGAAGAATAAAAAAATAAAAATAAAATCTCTTTTAAAGTATTTTAGTTTAACATATTATTTTGAAGGAAAATATTTAAATAGAATCTTGGAATGCCATTATTGGTTCTATCTGCACTCTAAAATGGTGAGTATACGTCCTATTTAAATATTACCATTCAAAATATATTAAACTATAATACTTTACAAAAGATTCAATCTCAAAATCGTAAATCGGTAAATGATTATGAAAAATCGTCTTTGCAAACTTTGACACCTAATATCTCAGAACAAGGTAAAGTGAAGTTAGACCTCTGTCCAAAGTGCCGATTTCCTCGCTACATTCAAAAAACTTATTACAATATTCGTGTTATACAGTGCCGTTGGATGTAATTTGTTCATTCCGAAAAACAAATAGAATTTATTTAACGATTCATTAGTTGCATTCCCGTGTGAGAACGGTCGTAAATGCAAGCGGTTGGACAATCGTTAAAACAAACACTCGGAGGAAAACATTGCGAATTCCTTTGCCTTCTATGTAAACTGTGGACAAAATTCCATACTGCGGAAGTATGTATTGGCATTTTTGAATTAGGCCGGCAACGGTAGTATTTTAATTGCTGTTTTAAGCTCGACTTGTCAGATATTTATGTACGTCAAGTTGCTCTCTGGTAGAATCCCTGGCGAGATGAGTCTGGTGATACCATTACAAAAAAATACTTAGCAGGAAAGTTTTTCACTTTGCAGCTGGCAACACTGAAATTGATGACGTCATCGCGGCCCGGCGATTAGTACCAGCGAGCCCCGTCCCATTTTCATGAATTGCATTTCCGAATGCAATTCATGCTATTAGAGTTCACGGCCGCCGCTAGATGGTGCTGGTTGAAAACAATTCTCTTGTTTCACAACGCACACGGATTGAGAACGTGCACAAAATTCAAAATGGCGCTTATCGAATGATGATTTAATCGAAGTCAAATAATATATTTAAAAAATTGATTGTTGAAAACATAGGAGATTTAAATTATTTTTAATTTTTATTTTAACCAAAGATAAAAGATGACGTGAAAGTGAATGGCAAAAGAAGTCGGGGGCGTCAAAGATAGGGAAGACAACGAAGCAGAGGAATCTTCCTTAGGGGTCACCGATATCTTCTACCACTTTTCCTTTTTTTTTAATTTTGCTTACATGCTTGCCTTTGCATTATTTTTGTATTTGTGTAATTGTGGGATTTCCTTTTTATTTGATTTGTCAATATTGTTTGTTTATCTGAATATTTTTTTTCAATAAGTGCAACGTCTTCGAAGATAAGACGTTTATATACCGGAAATGCATTTATCGATGCATGGGAACTGTTATTTTTTGTGTGTAGATAATATTATGTGGGAACTATCTAAGATGACGTGAAGTTTTGCAGGTTTTGGTGTGTTACCTATGATTCTAACGAAACGTTTCCGATAACTATGTTCTAATCTTAATTTAAGTTGTGAATTATGGTCTTTAAGTATTATATATACCTTTAATAATACATTTTTTTAATGAACCGGTTTTGTTGTAAATCGCCTCATGGCGCTTCCTGTTTATAAAAACTAGCTAGTACCCAGCACACGTTGCAATGTCATTCAAAGAAATAAATTGATTCTTCCTGCATGTCCTTTCCCGTGCGTTCCCTTTCACCACCCGAGTCCCCTTCCTCTCCCGCGTTCCCCTTCTACCTTCCCCGCCTTTCCCCTCCCTCGTCACCCCTTCCGCGGACCCCACCTCCCCCGTTCCCCCCCCTCCTGCTTTTCCTCCCTCCCGCTAAAATATGTGAAATACACAAATTTTCATTTATACAAATTTCATAAAGCTAGAGCTTACCATTATAAATAGCCTATAACCTTCGCGAGCGTGCTCACAATAAATCATCAAAGTTTCATCACAATCGGATGAACGGTTTGGCAGCGCATAAAATACGATCAAACAAACAAACAAATATTGATTTTTATATATATAAGATCTAAGGCTGCGTATATAAGGTATGCACGAAACAAAACGCAAAATGAACCACGAATTATGGGAAAGGAGCAAAGTAACTGCAATTGGCGTTTCACGCCGTTTGCTGTTGCTTCATTCCTTTTCTATAATTCGTGGCGATCACAATTTTTCCAACCTACTTGCATAGTTTGGTTGACAAATTTGATAAATTCCTTAAATTATTGACAATTCTCTTTATAAGTGTTAACTCGTAACAAATACGCGTATCAAAAAAAAATATCAGAGGTTTCAGGTGAATACTATTCTGTCAAATTCTACTAGAAATACATACTGGAATTTTAGGGAAAATGATTGAAAATGCCTTCCACAAATAAATAACCTGGTGCCTTCTCTCAGGCCTGTGGCATATTCTGTCAGAAGGTCGGAGTGTTTCCGTTGTGCAATAAAATCCAAATAAATTGAATATTTCTGAATGTATCTGAAAAGTGTTTTTGAAGGATGATAAGAAATACATAATTTATTTTTGAAACATTACAGTTTTTAAAGCAAAGATAAAAAAGTTTGGAAAAATGGCTCACCCTACGTTGTTTCTAACTAAACTTACTGATCACGAAAAAAAGAAAAACGCACAATATTTCATTAGACAAGAGCATTATAAAGGATAATGTCATCTCATTTTTCATCGTTTCATAAAAATAATCGTTTCTTAAATATTACTAACTAACCAACCATCACGCCATTTCCCCGCAGGGGTAGGCAGAGAGGACGGACCGCCAAACTCGGTCCTGGCACACACTCTTTGCTACACTCACTTTCATACATCCTCTAATACATACTCTTCTATTATTCTGACTTTTGACATGGCCCGTCTCAAGTATCTGATTCACTTGATCCTTCCATGTCTTCCTCGGGCGTCCCCGACTTCTTCTACCATTCACATTTGCGTCATATATTCTTCTTACACCACTTTCTTTGATCAATCGCTCTACATGCCCAAACCATCTGAGGTCCCTTTCTTAATCTTACTCATTACTCATTACGCTTACATCAGCCTTACATTCTTTGCGGATCTCCACACTTCTCACATGATCATACATGGTTTTATCACACACACGCCTCAGGGATCTCATTTCAACAGCATTCAGTTTACTTTCATCCTTCCTTCTTCTTCATCCATCCTTCCTCTGCCAGTTCCATGCCTCACTTCCATACATCAGGGTAGGTACCAGGTCTCCATTGTGGACTGCTAGCTTCGCTTCTTTTGACATTTTTTTATTAGCGTCAACGGCATTCAGCCCTTCATTAATGGAGTTACCCTTCTTTTAATATCAGATACTTTTCAGAAATTACAGATAAATTATATTTGTCTATTATATTGCTATTGTATATTGCTTATACATTTATAAAGTGGCGAAGTGTTGAACAAAAGTCCTTATTTTTTCTAAATAAATTTATTTTATCTAAAATATTATTTTTTCGTGCAGTTAATAAGAGTTATTCATTACTGGGCAATAAATTTAACTTTTCATGTTGTTCGTAGACAGCAATAATGCCTATAATTAATAATACCACATAAATATGCATGTCGGCCATGAGGACAACATACCCTTCGCAAACATTTCGGTTCGGTCATAAATTACTATCCGTAATATATAAATAATGTTTTGTTCAGCGAATTTCCCCTGAAATGTATTTGTTTATGGTACCGGCTTACCTACGTACAGTTAAACCTCTAAGAGTTACGTTGCGGCCTCTCCTTCTGTTACACGCATCATTTTTGGGACAGAGGGAGACCTTTCAGCGGTATTACTTTACTCTGAAACAACTTGCAGCTTTCGACGGTGGTTGTAAGATAAATTTGGTAAACCCAGCAGATTATTTTGTAAAGAGCGGAAACTGAACCGAATACCGAGGTAAAATTATCTCCTAAATGACCGTCGAGTGGTTTCGCTTTGGACCCGACAATTACAATTCAAATATTTTGAACAGATTTTTAAAATTTTTATGTATTTAATATTTGTATGTTTTTTACAATAAGTATACATTTTTTATAGACAGTGTAAGACAGTGTTATAAAGAAATATAAAAATAGCCTTTCCTCACATAAAAGAGCCGAGGCCCTTTTGTTTGGTGAGGAAATTCATGTTCAATTACATAGAATTTATTTATTTTGTTTCAACACATACGGCATAATATGGGCCATTTACATAAGTAAAATACATATAATCATACAGTAACATAAAAAAGTGACAATAAGATATATATATAGTGTATAAGATATATAGATTGTCCCGGTGACTAGCTAGCAATGGATCCCAGTGGATCCGAGGAACCGGCTATTTTTGGAACCAGTTTCTATCGGATGTATTAAATGACCAACACTCAAACTGGGCGAAGCCGAACCAAAAGCCGCCCGCAGGGCCTAGCAGCAAAAATCCTAGCGATGTGGATTTGGCTTATTTTATACAGTACATAATAAATAGTACCATTACTTTCTCCCCGTGGACGTGTTAGTTAGGTATTACGGATATGATAAATGCGATATGATAAATTTGAACATACCTATTTCTAATGCCTAGATATTAGAGTGCGTACTGGTAGGACATATTATGGTTACATGATTATAAGTATTATGACTAGCAATTAAATTTTGTTTAATGCATCTTTTGTATGATGACAGACTTCCGGCATGATCCATATTAGCAAATTCATTATCTAATGTGTAAAGGCGATGTATTATTGAATTTTCTGCATTGGTGCCAATATTGTTGCAATGGTAAGGTGTTTTGAGTCGAGTTGGTCTACTAGGTATCATGTAAGTAAGTAATTAATAAAATATTGCAAATACTAACAAAAAGATAAGTAAGAAAAACTCAACATTTATCAATAAAAGATTTCAAGATTTAAAGAAATAATAATAATAGAACATTCTATGTTCTCTTATACTTAGTAGTTTCGGGTAATACAATGTTTTATTTAATAACTTTTAATCATATCTCGAAATAGGATAAATACTGTTTTGCATAAAATATATGAGCTTTTTTATATGATTTGATAACACAGAGGCCAGTGGGACTAATTTTAAAATTTAAAAGATTGCTACATTCAATAGATGAAATAATAAAAAAGTATCATATTTAATATTCTACGTATGTGTATTTGTAGAAATCTATTTGTTTATAGAAATTTTCATTATTCCAAATTTTTTATTAATTATCTTTGAATATAAAAATTAATATTTCTTTGTTTGTCCCGTATGCTTTCTTATACCATTCACCGATTGCGATGAAACTTTGGTGATTTGTTGTGCGCATGCCCGCGAAGGTTTCTGTATATAATGGTGCGCTCTGGCGTTATGAAATTTGTATAAAAATTACAATAGGTGGCGCGCGAGTATTGTGAAAAATACGTGTACTTCATATGGTTTTGCGGCAGGGAGGGTAGGCGGGAGGGAGAGGTGATTCCGGGAGATGGGAGGAGAATGAAGGAAATGGGAATGCTAAAGGGGAAGGGGAAGCGAGGGGGAATGGTGCAGGAACGGGGACGCATTGGGATGGACACACAGGGAAAGGGTAATGGAGGGATGTGTGAGACGAGGGAGGGACAGAGGGAATAGTTTGCAAAGGATACATAGTAGGGGATAGTAGAGGGTAAATTTTGAAAACCATGACAGACAGACTGCTGTATGTGACCTGCTTACTCATCGAAAAGCCTTCTAATTTATTCGTGCACTAGACGGAAAAACAATAAAATATGTTTTGTAAAAAACCTCTTCAATAAACAGAACTAAAACACTTTTTTTTTGGTTGGCATTGCAACGGATGCCAGGAACTCACAAGTAATTAATAAATTTATTACTGTATAAAAAATATTGACCAAGTGGTTTTTGAAAGATTTTAAGATTCAATAGACGATATAATTTTTATAATTTACTCCGCAATTAATTTTTATACGTATGTGATGGGGTGTTAGAGAAGGAGATGCAAAATATGAAGGAAGTACCTGGCTATTCAGATCTGATCCCTAAACACGGCTAAAGCCTTTTCGTGCAACGTTCCGATTCTGACAGGTGGTCTTTATTCGGATTCGGACAGTATTATTTGTCACTCCGTTTTAGAAGGACAGGTAAATCCTCAGAATAAAAATTGTATATTTCGTTAACATTGACGACAATACACACAAAAATATATTCAGAATCTTAACGACGTAAGTAAAGATACCTTTCCGCCGCGTTTATTTTAAGTAATTCTGAAGAACGTGTTACAAATATTTAAGATGTTTCTAAATGAATACCTTTCGAAGTTAAATTCGTCGTCTAAAAAAATAAAATCTGGTGCCTACCGCTAACTTTATAGTTGAAAAACTGGTTATAAAGTTTTTAAATGGTTGTACGTAAAATATATTAATGGTAAAAAATGTAAAAAGTTATTATAGTTACGAATTCGCCGGAAATTATTAAAATGTGAGTTTTGGGCAAACAAAAATTATTAGGGTTAACAATTCAGGTGGGTAGGAACTAATATAACACGTCGCCTGGTGTAGTTCAGTATCCAACTAGTTTAATATTTTCTACGGGAAATTTCATAATTTATTTCAGTCGCGAGTGTGTCAATATTGAAATGCAGGGAATGTTAGCATTTGAACAGGTGTTCGAGGAAAATCTATAATTCCGTTTGCCGAGAAGGTTTCATATCGCGCTTCGAGACTGGTGACATTTCCCCGCTTGTATCTTCTGGTATTTATAAACATTAGAAAGACGTCTACATACATTTATATTGATCTATTTCGATCTTATCTGTGCAGTCGTTGATATTGTGCATAAAAAAAACCTACATCTTATACATATAAAAATCGAAGTGTGTGGTTTTTTTTACATTAATTCCACACAGGAGGCCTTGAGGAAAATAACTTCCCTCAGGGCCTATGACATCTGTGATGCTGTGTGGAGGGTCTTTTTGAGGAGAGGAAGGAATGAACATTGGTCTTGAAGAGACCCATGTTGTAGGAGGGAGGAAACACAGAAGCCGGCAAATCGTTCCATAAACGAGCTGTTGAACTCAAGAACGAGTCTAAAAAACGACCCGTTCTCATGTGACAAATGTCAACCGTGTACATAAGGATTTGTGTATTTGTTTGGGGATTAGTGAATTGTGTATTGCTATATTGAGCGTAGGAAATGTTTGAAACTTTCAAAATACCTTCTTAAAACTCCCGCGAAGGTTTCGGATTATTTCAACCACATGACAATACAAATGAAAAATTTTTCAATCATCACAAAAATTCTTGCAAAACTGTCAAAAATTTGAGATTGACATTTTGCAAAACAATGATTGTCAAATCGGAATTAAATTTTCAAAACTCTTGAAATTAATGAATTAATTTGAAGTAGGTACTAACATAATAATTTGAATCGAATCAAGAATTATAGAAATGTTAAATAGGTACCTATGTTAGGTATCAAATTTGATTGATTGTTTTTATAATATTGATTTTTCTTATGAAATATACAAAAATTATTATTTCTAACATGTGAAAAATTTATTTTTTTATTAAAAAAATTGTAATAGGTGGCACGCGAGCTGTTTGAAAACTGAATGTACTGGGACTGAATATATTAAACGCGGGAGGGGGTTTGACGGGACGGGGAAGCGGTAGAGGGGAGAGGGAAGGCGTGAAAGGCGGAAGGAAAACACGAGATGCGAAGGGAACGCGGGAAGGGAACTGGGACGCACGGGAAAGGACATGTAGGGAGAAACAATTTATTTATTTGAATATGGAAATGCAACGCATGCCGAGAACCAGCTAGTTGATTATAAAAATGTTTTCTCCTTGATGACTCTTTTAGCCATTTGATCAGACGTTGAAGAAGGTTAATTTCCACTTCCAAAGGTGAAAGGCAAATAGATTAATAGATTACACATGTATATTAAAAATAATAAAAAATTGTTATACACCAAAGGAAATGTAATGAAACCAATTGTAATCAAGCATCTGGTGTATACATAGATCAAAATGTTAGATATAAAACACAATTTGTGGCCTTTTCAAAAGAATTAGGAAATGTATTTGTATATTTATAAGTCTTAGAAATATTCTTAGACTAGAAAATCTAAAAAAAGTGTACCATGCAATTGTTCAATCTATATTGCAATACGGTATTATAGGCTTGGGAGGAAAATATGATGTTATTTTAAATCCTCTCAAAATAGTTTAAAGATTAATAATTAAAGTTATCCTGAAAAAAATATCTACATTTTCTACTGAAAAAATATTTTCAATATTCAATGTAAGTATATAATCAAAGCATCCCACTGTTTGATTTGAACTCCAAAATTGTGCAAGGCTTCTAAATTCCCGTTGGTTCCATCGGTTAATCGCCATAACGATATTTAATCCTCTTGTTTCACCTCTTTTAATTGAAATACAGATTGAATAAGTTTGTGTATGGTTGCTCTTAAATTTGAAAATACGGTGTGCCTAATTACACAAAATATAATTAAGTGTCCCTGAAGGGATGTGCAGAGAGGATGTACCGCCGAATAACAAATTATTTTCATTCAAATGTATCAAGGAAAAATGTACTGGTTTGTATAAAGTGTATACCAGGGCATAAGTACAAAAATCGATACCATATATAAATTCGTTTGATATTCATACCAACTTATTATTAAGGGTATTTTAAAGTCGATTTTCCGTTTGAAATTGGTAAATAATTCACAAAGTATATCATTTTGGGGGACCAATAGGCCATTTGCATCACATTTTTTAAAAAAAATTTCCGGTCTAGGCAAATATTCTAAGACATTTCATATATTTTTTTTAGTTGCATTTTTGAAACCCTAGCAATTTTTCGAAAATTTCAATCCGAAAAATCGGACCATTTTTTATAAACCGGAAAGACGGGACATAATTTATAAAGTACCTGTAGTAGAAAATCGCAGGCAATAAAGCAAGTGAATTTTATGCAACTAAAGCCAATCTTCCGAACTCCGAACTCCAAATTGGCGCACTTCGAATAGTTGATTCGGCGCTGTATCTTATCTATCGCCTACAATTGTGCAAGCGATTATTCGGTTTCAATAAAATTGATTTCGCTTCGTAAAGCTAAAAAATTAAAATCGTAAACAATTTTTATCCGCTACAATAATATTTTTTACCACTCTCCCGTAATAATATTGCGCATACTGATGTGTTGGGCCAAATCGCCCAAACGTTTGCAGTTAAAAGTTGGCACTAGTGTGGCCGTACCATTAGTGTCAAATTCAAAAATTCGCCGGAAATCAAAGTGTTGCAAAATATTTTTTAAAAAATCACTGTGAAATTTTACAAATTTTACAATTGAATATTATCGGAGACGGAACGTTTTCATGTAGTGACATCACGAGCCCAAAAAACGGATATATTTAATTAAAAATTAAAAAAAAAAACTATGAATTTCTTAAAAATTTTAGTAAAATTTTCTAGTCTTAGTAGAAAAATCTATTCACAAGATTTTTTCCAAGTCATTACTAAATCCATTCTAGTGGCATATTGTCGGCAGATCAAATGTCGGGTCACCATAAATAAGGTATAGTATGCATAAAGTTGAAAGTATATTTTCAATGTAATGGTTAGTTATGGTTCTGTGAAACTGTTTTGATACCAATTACGTGCGATATTTAATAAAGGTCGGTTGTTCGGCGAATCGTCAACCAAAACGTGTAGAGAATAATAATAGACGACATTATTAATAATAACTATATTACCTAGTTACTTACTAACCAAGAGATGCAAAACTATTCTATCTAAGGGCCAGTTGTTTCACGGAATTTAAATAATTCATCAAATTTCAAAGTTAATTTTCAGGTTCTGTTAAAGTTCTATTCGTGAGAATGACTACGAAATTAATCTACTTTTTTAAAAATGTATATTTAACATGTATCTTCTATAAATGTGAAAATTAAAATATAGTAACCAAAAAAATATTGGTTGTGAAATAATATAAATTAATCAAATCATATTAATTTACTTGAGCAATGAGGGTTTGAACCTGCGTCCTCCGGCTTGCTAGTTGAGAGCATTACCCCTCGACCACGGAGGCCATCTTTAAAGCCATCTGTCAATGTGTCAATTAATTGGAGTCCCCGATAATTGCGCAATATTTTAAGGTGAAAGGAGAAGGGAAAAAGTGAAAGATAGGTTCAACGTGAATTTGGTAGTTACCTACCAATCATGACACGGGTGATTTTGAAGTCGGTTGACGAACCTTACAAAAAGGGAGTTCAGCTGTCGTAAAGAACAATATCATTCGATCTTGATTGAGTGCTTAACGGAACAGAGTGGATAAACAAAAGGATATTAATAATGCTTAATTAAATCAATGGTTATGTGATGTTTTGTCCAAGGAATATATCGCCCATTGAACGATGATTGATGGTACAATATACATGAGAACCTGCATCCGTGTCAAATGTTATGAAAATAGTATGACGTATTGACGCGGCCCATTTCGGCCAGTTTCATACAAATCTAAAATTTGGATTTGAGATCAAAATACTCCACCAAACTGAAAAATTATTTTTGTAATCAAAAGGTTTATTAAATGTCTAGTACGGATGTGAGCTATTTTATTTATTTTTGCTTTAAATTATAAGATATAGGCCATTAAAGATATTAGTGTTTTATGATTTTAGAGGCAACTTGGGCAAATTGTTTGTGAGTAAATGAAAAACATTAAAAAAAGCTCACATCCGTACTAGATATTTGATAAAACCTAAGATTGGTAAGAAACTGGCCGAAACGGGCCGCGCATACGTTCCTCTTGACCCCTAGCTCAAATATGACATAAAAAACATAGAGATGAAAATTACAATGCTTGGGACTCGATTTAATCGAAAACTAAAGCAAAAATCGAAAAAAAAGAAACGACATAATCGATTTAAAAATGATTTAAAAACGTAATGCAGATTCTCATATGTACCATGAGTTTCGGATATTATCTCATATATAAAATTCTCGTGTCACGGTTTTTGTTATCGTACTCCTCCGAAACGGCTGGACCGATTTTGATGAAATTTTGTGTGCTTATCGGGTAGGTCTGAGAATCGGCCAAAATCTATTTTTCATACCCTTTAAAGTTAAGAGTGGTCCACCCCGAATTTTTATTTTATATTTTTTGAACAAATATTTTTATTTTTTTGTGGTGAGGCATTAAAAATTGCATACAGCCCTTAATTTTCACTCTTCTACCATCAACCCCTATTTTTTAATAGAGATATTAGTAATTCAATCAAAATTTAAAAAAAAGTAATTCAGGCAAAACAACGTTTGCCGGGTCAGCTAGTGTATATATATATATATATATATATATATATATTTTATAGCATATCATGGCGGTATATTATTGTCGTGTGAAATAAAAATATAAAAAAATATTTGATTTTAACTGATCAAATGTCACCGGAGACCAAAATGGCATCAAAATGTTTTACTCCAAATAAGTTCTGGTTTAGCAGGATAAAATTTGCTAGGTATTTCCTGATACACCCTGCACACTGTACAGGTATGCCAGGTATGATAATAATGCATTCGCAGAAGTGATACCAATGGTTCATTATTTCTTTATCAAGACCATTATTAATCCACCTCTTCAATTTTTATTGTTTTTTGATTCATGACAAAAGTCAGTGCCTCTCAAAACAGGGGCTGCGGTCTGTTAAGAGCCTTTAAACTCTTGCCAAGAATAAATCGATCAGACTTTTGGTTTTATGTGCTTTCCCTATCTGTGAAGACTAATAATACATTTTTGTTGTCGTCCTTTTCTAAATACTAGTGTTAAGGATCATTAATCAGCGGCCGAGAATTCAAATTTCGTCAAAAGATGGTCTTGCGATTGTACCCTTGCAACTGTATAGAGCGGTTTCGATGAGAAAGATTGATTATTCTAGTATATGTCGTAACACAAAATAGATTTTATTTCATTACAAATTTGCTTTAATATATACCTACATTCGAGTAATAAAAATGCTCACACGATTTTTTTTTTTAAATAGCTCCACTCAGGAGGCCCTGAGGAAAAAAAATTCTTTCAGGACCCATGTCCTCTTAGGGGATGCTGTGTGGTGGGTTTTTTAAGGAAAGGAAGAAGAGTTAGTTCTGGGAAGGAAATAGATATGAAGGGTGGGTAGGAATCTGAGGATCAGTGTGTCCAGGAGTGACGGACGTATGAATCCGCCCCTTCAACTGAGAGATCAAAGGACCTCCTCAACCAGTCTCTCCGCGCCACGCAGGAGGTGGGCAGACTCATCAGCCGCCAAGATCTTGACAAACCTCACCCCATGCTAAGTCACCAAACATAGCGAACAACTTGGGGTGACCTATGGCAGAGGTGTTGGTTGGCGGGAATAAATATATCGTAAATAAATAGACAAACTAAAGTTTTTTTGTCGCAAAACACTTGCGCCAAATTTTTAACTAAAATAAAAATTCTGAAAAATAGCTTTCCTAGAAAATGTATTGATTTATTTTACTTTATGATTATAAGCTTTTAAATGTGTGTTGTATGTTATAATAAAAATTAACATTTTTTATTTAAAACACACTTTGCAAAATAAAATAACAATTTTTCGAAATCAATTTATATTTTTCTGTTGAAACAAAACTCGATATTCAGTATTTGGCCAAATCACTATTCGTTGCATCTCTAATTGATCCTGTGTATCATGGATTTTAAATAATTTTGTTGCTATTCTATGAAAAAGTTTGAGGACCATCGATTTATGCAATATTGCTTCATAATAAATAAGAATCAATTTGTTGGAACAGGTTCTGTGTCCTGTCATATGTAATCTTTTTGACTAATTATTTATTATATATTACCTATAATGCCTTCCGATTCGGTATTACGTAATACGGTTATTTTTTTTTTAATTGGATTTTTTTTAAGAGGATCTGGGGAAAGATGGTGTGAGTTCAGAGCTGTTTTATTAAGACGACAATATACCCTAAAATATATTCAGAATCTTGAAGACGTAAGTAAAGAAGCCGTGTATACAAATTGCGACTCGCGACCCATGTTTTGGACGGGCCTACTGTCGAATTTGCCCTATCAAAGAAAAGAAGAAGAAGACAAATAATGTGGGAATCTTAACGACGTAAGTGAAGAAAGCGTGTAAATATATGTACGCCCACGGCACGGCTTATTAGACGAACACACGGTCGAATTCAGACTAATTCGGAATTAAACTAATTCGAAGAACGTGTTACAAATATTCAAGATGTTTCTTAACGTTTCCCTCCCAAAGTTATTAAATTCATCGTCTAGAAAAATAAAATCTGGTTCTTACCGCAACTTTATAGTTGAAAAAACTCGTTATAAAGTTTTAACATAGTTGTACGTTAAATATATTAATGGTAAGGTATTATTTTTACTAATTTTTAAATATAAAGAACTTACATCCCCATGTATCGGTTGGAGTAAAAAAAGTTATTATAGTTACGAATTCGCCGGAAATGATAAAAATGCGAGTTTTGAGCAAAAAAAAATATTAGGGTTGCGTACCACCAAACAAACGAGGTTGGCCCACGGGGCGATTTTACACAAGCTGGGCTACACTTATTATATCCAAATGTATTTTATTATTATTATTTTTATAAATAACTAGCAAGCTCCCTGCATGCATTGCAATCAATTATTCCCACCTGACGCCTAAAGATTGCAATCCGTTAGTTAAAAATTGATCAAATGAAGGAAGAATCGAGTTCAACTGAGCAAGCTTCGTTGAAAATACAAAAAATACCCGATTACAGACACAGAAGGTAGTGTATTTTGTATCCTACAGCTATTTGTTTTAAGGGAGGGGGTAGGGTTTTAAAGACTAAAATAAAGCATGTTTTCATGATTTTTTTTTTGGAGATATGAATAATGTTGGTTTATTTATTTTATATACACGTTGTAGTATAACATCTGAAGTACCTTTAAAAAAAAATTATAAAAAATATCAATAAATAAGTCCGTGAGAGCGAATCTCCCGAGGAACCCCGAAAATGCGGTGAACATCATAACTCGTTAACAAATAATTTTAAACAAAAAAATCAAAATGTTTTGAAAAGTTGATATGTTTTTCTAGGTAGAGACGAAGCGTTTTTTTTATTCTTTTTTTTTTTTGCAGCATGTTGAAGTCAAAAATGTGATTTTTGCTAAAATTTTCGGTAAATACGTTATTATAAAATGGAAAAAAAAATATTAAAAAAAAACTTTTCGTCACTACCTGTTGATTTATGTGAACAAATAGTGTACAAAATTTCAAGAAGATCGGTCAAGTAGATTTTAAGTTATGATGTTCACGAACTTTTTAAAAAAATTTGCGAGAAAATCGTTTTAAAGTTTTTTTATACTTGAATTGAGCAAGAGGACCGGTCGCTTGAAACGCTGTATCTTCGTTAGTTTTGCTCCGATTTACTTGAAATTTTGACACAATACTCTCGACATGTTGTACATTTAGAAAAAAAAATAATGTCAAAAATGGCTTTTAAAACCCTACCCCCCAATCCAATAGTCCAGGAAAAAATTGAAATCGGAATTCACGGCCCTTTATGGGAGGAGTTTAAAAATACGTGAGAAAAAGCTTTTGGAACAGTTGGAAAAGGTATTTGAGAATTTTTTTTAACTCCTTTTTTACGCATTACATATTGTAATAACAAGGAAATTTAAAATTGATTTCACGGAACCAAGCGACGCGGAGCCACACGTCTACTCCCCGCTCCGGCCGGGGCCGAACTGAAACAAAATGGCAAAATGGCAAAATGGCAAAGTGGCAAATCAGTAGTTCTTGGGTGGACGCCATAAGGTTCACTTTGAAAATCCGAATTCGTCGACTGCCGGCCGTATTGTGAAATAACAACGCGAAAATGCAAATTTTATTTTATTTTGTGAAGTTTGGACATAAAAATCTTTTTTTTTACAATTATTATAAAAGAAACTGAATTTGCTACATTAAACAATAAAACCATATCCGAAAGGGGGTTTATAAGCAGGAGAGTTTGCACTTAAAAGTGTTAATTTTTTTATTTTTTTCTAGGCTTATTAAAAGACTTAATAAAAAAATGACCGATATTTTTGATATGTTCTACAAGCAGTATTTAATTGAAGCATCTGTAATACTTCTCGATCGATCAAATTTTCAAATCTGAGCGATCCTATTTTCAACACAAAAATAAATGATTTTGCATTATTTCGCATGGCTTCGCCTTAAAAGCTTTTTAAAATTCGCACCGTTCTTACTGAGCCAAGTAAAATTTTTCAAACGACTTTATTTTTCGCGTAACCATTGTCTAAGCTTCTTTTGTTCGCCTTTGGCAATTTTTGCACATTCTTCCCGAAAAATGCACATAAAATTTTACAAGGACGCTGACAAAACAATAGATTTTATGGCTTGTAAAGTATACCTGGTCAGACCAAGGGTCTACAATCTATGTACAATCTACATAGATTGTAGGGTTTGCCAAAACTGTGCAAATTTTTACAATCTGTGGAACATTATGAATTCATAGATTTATGTAGGTAGGTACTGAATAGCCAAAGATAATGCAGGGTGGCCTGCGATGTCGCCAGATCGCCCGTCAGTTTTGCAGATGTTGCCAAGTGACGAGGTACCGATTTATTTTTGAGGGTTTAGGGTAGGTACCTGCGTAACAAGGCTTTTGGAACATTTTGTGTCAGGAATAAAAAGATCGCATTTTCTATGTCCTAAACTCAGAATCATGCAATTTCAACACCCCTTTGAAAAGTCATTAAAGTTATAAAAAATAGCCCATAACCTAACCTAACTTATTTATCATTTTTTATATCACTTTTAATGGCGGCTTCCGTGGTCGAGGACCTAAGCGATTCCTTCAGCAACTTGTTTGGGTGCTTAGGGTGTGAACATACTAAAAGTTCTTTAGTGGCTTTAAACGATATTGTTTTTTTTTACATGAGCTCCACACAGGAGGCCCTGAGGGAAACTATTTTCCTACGTCATCTTTGGGGATGCTGTGTGGAGGGTTTTTTAAAGGAAAGTGAGAGGAGAGTTCTGGTAAGTAAAAGGGTTTAAGGGGTGGATAGGAATCTGGGGTTCAGTGTGTTCCGGTCATCCGCCTCCAAGACCTAGACAAACCTGACCCCATGAACCCGGGCGCCCCTGCTAAATCACCAAACGTAACGAACCACTTGGGGTGACCTATGGCAGAGGTGTTGGTTATCCAATAAAGGTTCCCATTCCCGCCTGCCAAATTTGATGAAAAATGTAAGGTTAAATGAATTTTTTCAAAAATATCTGCATTTGTGGAGCGTGTAACTCAAAAACGGCTGGGAATTCGAAAATTACTATAGATTAAAAGTTGTAGATAATTTTATGAGCTTTCATTTTATTTTAATTTAAGAAAATTAAGAGCATTTATTTTAAGAAAATTTTCCTCTGCAACGCACCGTTTTCGAGATTTAAGCGGAAACCCTAAAATTGGGACCCCCCCCCCATAGCTCAGCACCTTAGACATCAGGACTTTCGGTATGTTCACACCCTAAGCACCCTGAACAAGTTTCTGAAGGAATCGCTTAGGTCCCTGCTCACGCACTCTACTCCTCCGTTTGGACCATTCATTCACTGGACTAGTTTGACTGTCAACGCTGAAACCGTGCTCAGGACATTGATATAAAATCATCGTAAGTTACGCCTATCAATTCTATGTTGTAAAGTTATCGATTTCACCGTACGAGAGTTCCTGATATCTTTAATATTCAGTTTCATTGAGACGTTTAACTTTAGAAACGATATATCGGCATTTTCATCTACGAAACTTGGAACCAAATAATGCATCAGGGTTAATAATAATTTAGATAACATTTTTGTTCAACGCACATTCTATGCAAATATGCACACATGGAATACACTATGATTGTTCTTTATTCATGACACATTTTCAAAGATAATTTTAAGTATTATTAGAGTGATTACCAAACGAAATAATCATTTTTATTTGTGCAAAGTCCGATCAAATAAATTTATTTATGATGCCCATTTTGGATGAGTCAATAATTGGTTAATTATAAATCAAACAATTATTGTTAGATTAGGAAACTGAGGACAATTAATTATTTCTGCTGCTGACGAAATAATACTGTATAAGGTTTTCATGTTGTCTATAAGAAACTATCTCGTTACATTAAGGATTTTATTTTTTATTTGACTTGTTTTATAAAAAGAAGCCATTTTTTAAATGTAAGTAGATATTTAGTAGCTAATTTAAAGCTACGAAACAAATTTAACTCTTTTTTTTAAGTAAAACTTCCTTTCGCACGCTTGACTTGGGGAGTAAGCTGGTGAATGCATGACGAGAGCGTTACGAAAACGAGGCGAACGGAAGTTGAGAGGAAGATATAAGTTAGTGAAGATAGAAAGAGAGAGATTTACGTGTCGTATATTACTGTAGGGACAAGAGAGAGAGGTGCGAGCACACATTTTCTTTCTCTCATAGCCAGTTACGTTTCGTATAACTAAGACACAGTGCAGTGTATTGTATTACATTATTATATTACAGATTGTCTGTATCACACTGTAGGAGCAAGAGAGAGCAGTGAAGTTTTACTTCAGTCTTCAGTTTTACTGGTCTAAAGCACACTCGTATTTTTTTATACGAATCCCGCACAAGAGTGCCAACTGCTCCCGTCTGGAGTGAGTCATGGCATCCCCAATTGGGGTATGTTATGAGGCTGAAGGTAATAGGGAGGGGAAGAAGATGAGGAGAGGAAGGTGGGAAGTACCCGGCTATTCAGATCTGGTCACCAAACACGGCTAAAGCCATTTCAAGCAACGTCTCAATTCTGAACGGTGGTCTTACATCAAGGCGATACTGAGAGTATCTTCCACTCTGGAACGTGCCGCAAGTATACTATACATTATTTTAAATGAATAAATTGTGAAATAGCACAAATTAATCAAATGAAATTTATTTGCCACGCCGGGATTCGATCCCGCGACCTTCGGAATGCGAGTCAAGAACCTTACCGCTGGACTACGCCGACCGTGAACTCTTGCAAAAAACGATATTTAATTTCATTTCTACATTAGCACTGAGGAAAATAATTTCACTTGGGGCTTGTCATCTTTTAGGATGCTGGGTGGAGGATATTTTTAAGGAAAGGAAGGAGAGAAAGTTCTGGGAATGAAAAGTTTTAAGGGGTGGGAAGAAAAATAGTGGTCAGTGTGTCCAGGAGTGACGAACGTGTGAATCCATCCCTCCCGCCGCGGTGTAAAACGATGGGTCGAGAGAGACCAGCTGGAGAGGTCAAATGATAGCCCCACATTGCCTCTCCCGATCTGGCCCGCCACCCAGCTGATGGGCAGATACATCCACCGCCAAGACCCGGAAAAACATCATCCCATGAACCCGGGCACCCCTACCTAGATACCAAACGTAGTGAACCACTTGATCCCACTACTACACGGGATCATATACGAATCATGGATCATGTTACACGCACTATTTCATATGTGAACGGGCGGAGTGCTTATCACGTGACCCACCGCTACTCAGGTGTGACGTGTGATGGAAAAATATTTTTATTGTTTTTTATTTTTTTTAAATATCATCGGACAGCAAAAGATATCTACAATTTTTACTCCAAATATGCTCAGGAATCGCTGGTTAAAATCCCTCGGGTACGTGCTGTTACACCCTGTATAATCACTCACCAGATATTTCAGAGAGACATGTCATTGGTACCGACCCTTACAACAATCCAACATTTTTGGCTTATAAAGTTAAACCCCTCAAGCTAATTTGTTAGCTTTTCGAAACAACTCGCATAAGTCGCATAGAAATCGTTGTCTCTAGTACTATAATCGTGATAAATACGATATAAACGGTGTTGGAAAGAGAAGACACCGCGCTCTATATTAAAATCTAAAAATTAACACCAAAAGAAGTCAAATTTACATCTTCACATCAAAGTTTCGGAATGCAATTTGAAAGAAATGTATGAATGGGAAAATACTTTGGGATTTTTTTAATTATTTTTTTTGTATGAAATGATAAAAAAGGGAGATAACTGTAATTGTGTATTTTATTAATTATGTGTATTTTTTTATCCCTGCGTGTCCTTTCCCCTTCGTCCCGTTCCACTTCCAACTCCCCTTCCCCTCCCCCGTATCCTCCCCGCCTTCCCTTTCCCCTCTCCCGCTTTAAATACATTCAGTCCCGGTACATTCAGTTTTTCAAAAAGCTCGCGTGCCATTTATTGTAATTTTTTTTTACAAATGTTCTATTAAATTTGGTACATAACATAGGTATCTATTTAAAATAAATATAAATGTAGATAAGCTTTAAGGTATTCAATTTTGGTTAGTACCATAGGCGAGAATAAATTCGATTGTTAAATTAAAATTGAATTTTAATCATAGATATATATATCAATGATTTTAATTTAACAATCGATGGTTTGCAAAATGTCATTCTCAAATTGTGACAGTTTCGTAAGAGTTTTTGTAATGATTAAAGAAACTTTTCAGATGTATTGTCATCTGGTTGTAATAATCCAGAAACCTTCGCGAGGACGGAAATAAGGTATTTTGATACTACAAATCATCCACATCAAATCCCCAAAGTTTCATTGCAATCGGATGAACTGTTACCAACGCATAATTTCATGATGCCAGAACTCACTATTGTGTACAGTAAGAATCGCGGGCATGCGCACATCAAATCCCCAAATGGTTTAGCAACGCATACATACTTAAATAGACAGAAACATACATACATAATACATACATACATACTTAAATAGACAGAAACAAACATATTTTCATTTTTATATAGATACATACATCAATGTATAGATATAGATTTGTCTAATAAAATATATATACAGTACAATCTCACTAATCCGGCACTATAAAAAACCAGAGGGTGCCGGATTATTGGAATGTTCGGATTACTGGATTATATAGAGAAAAATCATAATAAATAAAACAAAGCATTTCATAAAGAGAATATAATGTATGTAATGTATGTACATATTTGTGTTCTTGTTTGACAGGTTTTATTGTAACTGTAACATATTTCAAAATTACATAGTTTTAAAATACTCCGTAATTGAGGTCTGCTTTTGTGCAACTTGTAGTCCTTGCTTAAAAACCTTTTCTCGCATGTTTCAAAGAATTATAATATCTTTGGTAGATATGCCGTTTTCTTCTGGCCATGTTATGCAGGTATTGAAACAATCAAATGCTTTATCTGGTTTTACTTTTACAGTTGTAGTTGGTGGCTCCAATATTTCTACAAGGCTTTCTTCTTCTTGTAATGCTTCAAAAATTTCTTCATCTGTCATAATTTGCTCTGTTTCTTTGATTTCTTCAAACCAAGAATTTAAATTTTCTTCGCGGGCGGAGGGTGCCGGATTATTGGACATATCGGTCTATTGAAGTGTCGGATTAGTGAGATTGTACTGTATATGTGTTTTTATTTTTTTCGTTATCAGTAGTTGTAGTTAGAAAAGACAAAGGGTTAGCCACATTTTAACACTTATGTCTTTGCAAAATTGCAGTTTTGCAAAATTTTCATACTTCAAAACTTAAATGTTTATTTCGGTTAATAAAATTTTATCATCTTGATCAGTTTTCAGTTTTCGGATATGTCCAGAAACGATCCATTTCTTTGGTTTTTATTGCAAAGCGGAAATATTTTGAACTCTGACAAAATATGGTCGAGACCTGAGGAGGGGTTAACTGTGTCAAGCTTTACTGCATTCATACATCGTGTTACATAGATGATTAATATTACTTCTAAACATATATTATGCTGTATATTATCTACTTGGTTATCATTTATTTATTGTGGCAAATATATTATGGATATGTTAACGCATACTTGTGACTAACAAAGAATTATACAGGGTGGGCCATAAAGATTTAAAAAAAAAACTCATGGTCATATTGACAAAAAAATATTTATTTGAGCAAAAAAAATTGGGAATTAACTTTTTAAAAATTACATCATCAAAGTGTATAACAAAAACATAATCAATTATTAAAGAAACTTTTCAATAATTGGCCTTACAAGGAGCATGGCCTTCCATGGTCCACCCACCTTATAAGTGGTTCTAACAAAGAAATATTGTTTTTTTATAGAAAAAAATCACGTAACATTATTGTGTACCAGTCTGAATTAACGGTCACAGATTCTCCTCGCTAATTTTCAAATGGACCAATAATTCCATGGGATGAAAATGCTGCCAAATCGTGATATTTGGCGAATGAAGGACTTTTCATGTTTTAATTTTGGACTTTCTGCTGCCCAGCACTGACAATTTTGTTTATTTACACGCCCATTTACGTGAAAATGGGCTTATTTGTTAATTTTTTTTTTGAAAAAATTGATGCTTTCTCCCATAAAACGCTCCATTGCGACTGAATTTCCATGAAGCGAGCCATGATCACCACCACTGCACCCGCGCCCCCGTTGCGGTGCCGCTTGACCCCAATAATGTTTTGAAATTCGTAAATCTTTATGGCTTATCCTGTATTATTTCGACACCCGCTATGTTTGTGACGATAACTTTATCTCACATCCCCAAAATTGTCGCCTATTGGGTCATTAGACAAAATGACAACATGTCATTAGATAAATTATTACAATTTTAAATAAATGATAATGATGTGTTATCTATTGAAGATAACGTTTTAAAGTTCATCTGCTCTCACGTTTCTACGAGTATTATTGGAAAATTCAGAATTTAAATTTTAATTTTGCAAAAGAATTTACTATTTTTTTTGTACATGAGTTTCACACAGGAGGCCATCTTTGGGGATGCTGTGAGGAGGATTTTTTTAAGGAAAGGAAGGGGAGGAGAGTTCTGGGAAGGAAAAGGGTTTAAAGGGTGGTTAGGAATCTGGGGTTCAATGTGCCCTGGTCATCCGCCTCCAAGACCTAGACAAACCCGGGCACCCCTGCTAAATCACCAAACGTAGCGAACCACTTGGGGTGACCTATGGCAGAGGTGTTGGTTAGCCAATAAAGGTTCCCGGGGCGGCGGTACCCATTCCCGCCTCCCAAATTTAATTATTAGTGTAAATATTTTAACAATATTTTCACTTTTAGTTATCAATGATAATTATTAAAATAATAAGTAGTGTATGGGCTAGTTGTTTATAAGTAGGAAAAAATACATTGTGAAGTTAAATTAAAAATAAGCACCTTAGATCTCCGTCAGAATAGCTTTGTATGGTACAACCCAAGACCGGCCTGACGTTGATCAGAAATCGTCGCAATAGGCGAGTTTCAGGACAGAAAAGTAGTACTCCCCCGCCCACGCTTTTCTTGTGGCACGTACGTTTTAACGCATCTTTCTCTTTCGCTTATATTCATTGTTAAGGATAAGGCTCTTGATCCGCAATCCGAAGGTCGCGGGATCGAATCCCGGCGTGCGCAAATAAATTTTATTTGATTAATTTTTGTTATTTCACAATGAATACATTTATAAAGTATATTTGCTCTGGTGTAAAACCACCATTCAGAATTGAAACGTTGCTTGAAATGGCTTTAACCTTTGGTGACCAGATCTGAATTACCAGGCACCTCCCCACCTTCTTCTCCTCCCCACTACCTTCAGCCTCGCTACATACCCCAATTGGGGATGCCTTAGTCTCATTGGGAGCAACTGGGACTCTTGTAAGGTATCCACATAAAAAATAAAATAATATCTTTGAAATATAATATCTTTGGAATTAATGGAATATATGAATGTTCAGGCCGATCTTCAAGTTTGGCATGTATTATACTTAAGTAGAAAAACTACATTACAAGCGAGTAACACAGGCTATGGCAAGCTCTGGCGTTATGAAATTATAAATATTAATATGTTCTATTTATTATGCGTTTTCCGTCGCTAACAAAAGCTAGTTATTGCTAAAGTTAGAAAACAAATGCCGTGGAAACGATGTTGATATAATTGCGGGAAATTTTATTTCAGTCGTCGTAGTTAAAATCTATCTATATAAATAAAAATGAATCTCCGAAATGTTTGTACATGCATAACTTCCGAACGACTGCACCAAATAGGATAATTCTTACTTTTACTACTGATGAGCTCTGGCATTATGAAATTTAAGTGAAATATATTATGTTTATTACACGTTTTCTGTCGCTAACAGAAAAAAAATCGTTGCCGTGGAAACGATGTTGATATTTAAATAAAAATGAATCTCCGAAATGTTTGTACGCGCATAACTTCCGAACGACTGCACCAAATAGGATAATTCTTACTTTTACTACTGATGAGCTCTGGCATTATGAAATTTAAGTGAAATATATTATGTTTATTACACGTTTTCTGTCGCTAACAGAAAACAAATCGTTGCCGTGGAAACGATGTTGATATTTAAATAAAAATGAATCTCCGAAATGTTTGTACGCGCATAACTTCCGAACGACTGCACCATGACTGCACCAAATTGGATTTTTTTTCTTTGAGCTCTGGTATTGTGAAATTAAGGTGGCACGCGAGCTGAATGCGGGAGGGGGGGGAGGGGGATTGTGGAAGAGGGAGAAGGGGGGAGGGGGGATAATTGATAAGTGCAAGCGAAAGTAAAAAATTTGAAAATGGCTAACCTTCGTTTTTACTAACTAATATTACTGATAACGAATAAAAATAAAAGAACAGACATATTTTCTATACTAATATTATAAAGAGGAAGGATTTGATTGTTTGTTTGTTTGTTTGTTTGTTTGTTTGTTTGCATCGAATAGGCTCCGAAACTACTGAACCGATTTGAAAAATTCTTTCACTGTTGGGAAGCTACACTATTCCCGGGTAACATAGGCTATATTATAATTTTTAAAAAATTAGCGATCCTTACTAAAACTCCAATAATGTAACCCAAAGTGTAAAAAAATTACCTAAAATATTCTTTACATTGCGTGCGCTGCGAAAACCATTGATGATAGAATAAAATAATGTACTACGACTTTGCAAAACATATCATTATCTACAAAAAGTGTCGCGACAGCATATGTCTAACTATTATAGTTATGCCACAATAAGTGTTCTTTTATTTTAAAAATTTAATTGAAATGCCGCCGCCAGAAAAGACTCTTTATTTGTATCTTTGTATTAATTTTTATCAAAATAAATTATTTTATATTCGAGACTGCTTCAATGCCTTTATATTAATTTTTGAATTATTCAATTCGGAAATCCCATTTGAAAGATATCACGAGTTTAAAATTGTAAGTATTATACGATGTAAGCGTCACTGGGGTACGGGAGGACACCAACAAACAATCAAATCTTTCCTATCTTATATATAAAAATTAAAATTTGTTTGTTCGTATTTTATGCGCTGCCATACCGTTCATCCGATTGCGATGAAACTTTGGTGATTTGTTGTGCGCACGCCCGCAAAGGATAAAGGCAAGTTCTGGCGTTATTAAATTTGAATTAATGAAAATGTGCTTATTACATATATTTTAGCGGCAAGGAGGAAAGGCAGGGGGGAGGGGGAGGTGGGATACGTGGGTGGGAAAACGAGGGATGGGAAGGCGGGGAAGGTAGAAGGGAAACGCGAAAGGGGAAGGAGACTCGGGAGGTGAACGGGGACGCACGGGAAAGGACATTCACGGAGAATCAATTGATTTCTTTGCGTTGCAACGCAAGCCGTGCTTTGTGCTTTGAGTTTTAGCTTTAAGCTTTGAACTTTAAGCTTTGAGCTTTGATTTTGAGCTTTAAGCTTTGAACTTTAAGATTTGATATTGAATTTTAAGTATTGAGCTGTGTGCTTTGAGATTTGTGTTTTGAGCTTTAACTTTAAGCTTTGAGCTTTGAGCTTTAAGCTTTGTGCTTTGAGATTTGTGTACTGAGCTTTAACTTTGAGCTTTGAACTTTATTTTTAAGCTTTGTGCTTTGAGTTTTAAGCTTTGAACTTAAGTTTAGAGCTTTGCTATTAAGCTTAAACTTTGGCCTTTAAAGTTTGAACCTTGCTTAAAGCTTGAGCTTTAAGACTGAGCTTTAAGCTTTAAGTTTAATGTTTGAGCGTTATGTTTTCGGCTTTAAGCTTTGAGCTTTAAGCTTTGAGCTTTGCGCAAAGCACAAGGCTTAATGCTAAAAGCTTAAAGCTTAAAACTCAAAGCTTTAAGCTTTCAAGCCTTGAAACTCAAGGCTTTAATCTTAAAGTCAAAGCTTAAAGCTAAAAGCTCAAAGCTCAAA
Source organism: Glyphotaelius pellucidus (assembly GCA_936435175.1). Lineage (NCBI taxonomy): Eukaryota > Metazoa > Arthropoda > Insecta > Trichoptera > Limnephilidae > Glyphotaelius > Glyphotaelius pellucidus. The sequence goes on along the minus strand of OW386543.1, from coordinate 7,582,751 downwards.
GCTAAAAGCTCAAAGCTTGAAGCTCAAAACTTAAAGCTCAAAGCTTAAATCTCAAAGCTTTGAGCTCAAAGCTTTAAGCTCAAGGCTTTAATCACAAAACTTAAAGCTTAAAGCTCAAAACTTAAAGCTAAAAGCTCAAAGTTTAAAGCTCAAAGCTCAAAGCTTGAAGCTCAAAGCTTAAAGCTCAAAACTTAAAGTTCAAAGCTTAAATCTCAAAGCTTTAAGCTCAAAACTTTAAGCACAAAGCTTAAAGCTCAAAGCTTTAAGCTCAAAGCTTTAAGCTCAAAGCTTTAAGCTCAAAGCTTAAATCACAAAACTTAAAGCTCAAAACTTTAAGCTCAAGGCTTTAATCTCAAAGCTCAAAGATCTAAACTTAAAGCTCAAGCATAGTGCTCAAAGCTTATGGCTCAAAGCTTAAAGCTCAAAGTTTCAAGCTCAAAACTTGAAGCTCAAGGCTTTAATCTCAATGCTTAAAGCTCAAAACTTAAATTCAAAGCTTAAAGCTCAAACCTCAAAGCTCAAAACTTTAAGCTCAAGGCTTTAAGCTCAAAGTTTTAAGCTCAAGGCTTTAATCACAAAACTTAAAGCTCAAAGCTTTAAGCTGATGGCTTTGATCTCTAAGCTTAACGCTCTAAACTTAAAGCTCAGGCATAGTGCTCAAAGCTTATGGCTCAAAGCTTAAAGCTCAAAGTTTTAAGCTCAAAGCTTGAAGCTCAAAGCTTTAATCTCAATGCTTAAAGCTCAAAACTTAAATTCAAAGCTTAAATCTCAAAGCTCGACGCTCAAAGCTTAAAGCTCAAGGCTTAAATCACAAAGCTTAAAGCTCAAAACTTGAAGCTCAAAGCTTAAATATCAAAGTTTGAAGCTCAAAGCTTAAAGCTCAAAGCTTAAGGTTAAAGCTCAAAGCTTAACCCTTTAAGCTTTGAGATTCAAGCTTTGCGCTTTAAAATTTTTAAAGCTCAAAGCTGAACCTTCAAAAATTTTAAAGCTTGAATCTCAAAACTTAAAGCTCAAAGCTGAACCCCCCAAAAATTTGGCGTATTTTGTCAAAAGGTATAAATGTTTCGATATATATCGACTTTGCAATAAAAATTCAAATAAATGGAATATTTGTAAACGTATCCAAAAACTAAATACTGGTTTTGAAAGGTGGTGAAATACGCTTAAATATATGGTATTATTAGAAATTACAAAAAAAAAATTAAATTCAAATTTTTTAATGTTTTCTTTAAAAAAAATTAAAAATGCTCAACTGACATTTTTGATATTAAAATTACTGATCTATAGAAAATGTGTTTGTTTCTGTCTATGTGTGTGAGATGTTTTGCGTTGCTAAACCGTTCATCCGATTGCGATAAAACTTTGGGGATTTGATTTGTGCAAGCCCGCGATGGTTTCTATACGTGTATAGTGAGTTTTGGCATCATCTGGGACGAATGGGAAAGGGTTAGTAGAGCGATTTTTTTTTCTTTATTGAGTGGCATAGCATATGCCGGGAACTTGCTATTGTATTTAAATGCCTGTGTCAGAATTTGGTAAAATTGAATTATGTAATAGAAAGTACCTACCCTAAAATTCTAAATCTATACTAATATTATGAATGCGAAACTGCGTGTGTTTGTTTGTTACGCTTTCACGCATAAACTAATAAACCGATCTTAGAATTTTTTTCACCAATAGAAAGCTACATTATATGCGAGTAATATAGGCTATAAATAATGGTAAGTTCTGGCGTTACGAAATTATAAATATTAATATATTATATTTATTTTACGTTTTTTGTCGAAAATGGCGAGTTATTGCTAACGTCAGAAGAAAAGCAAAACAAATCGTTGCCGTGAAAACCATGTTGATATATATTTTTTTAATTCGGGCATCGTAGTTACTATTTATCTCTAAAAAATGAATCGCCGAAATGTATTTACGCGCATGACTTACGAACGACTGCACCAAATTAGATTTTACTACTGGTGAGCTCTGGCATTATGAAATATGCAAAAGGTGGCATTCGAGCTGTTTGAAAACTGAATGTACCGGGAGAGAATGCATGAAATGCGGGAGGGGGACTCGGGTAGGGGGTTCGCGGGAGGGGGAGGAGGGAAACACGGGAGGGGGAGGGGAATCTGGGAGGGGGAACCTAGGAGGGGGGAGGAGCTTGGGAGGGGGGTTCGCGGGACGGGGAAAGGGGTAGTGGAGTGGGGGGAGGGAAGGTGGAAGAGGCGGAGTGGGAACGAGAGAGGGGAAGAAGACGCGGGAGAGGAAGGGGAGGCGGAAGGGGAACGGGACGAATGGGAAAGAACACGCAGGAGAAAACAATTTATTTATTAAATGGCATGGCAACGCATGCCGGGTACCAGCTAGTATTAGATAAATGTGTTATAGGTAAGCGTTATTGTCACCTCGCTTGTTTGTCTTTACAAAAAAAAAGAAAAACAAATTATAAAAAATTCACAAGTTTCATAAAGTCGAAAACTTTGGTTTCATAAAGGCGCACATTTATTTTTTTCTGTGGTAAACTTCTAAATTCGGATTTAAAGCGTGCTATTTTTTTTCTTTCTAACATAATTTAGATTATATTTCCCCCTATACTCAGTTACTTACTGACAGAGAGATACAACAATTTCTATGAAATCTTTGTGAGCTGTATCCAAAAGCGATTTTTTTAATGGTATCACGTTTGTTGTGATCATATTTTTCTCATTCTTTCTCCATCTTCCAGTGATCATCAACAGTGATAGGAATCCTGTTCTGCTTGTTGACGATCGGCGTGGTCGAGCGGTAAGGCTCTTGACTCGCAAAGCGAAGGTCGCGGGATCGAGCCCCGGCGGCGTGAGCAAATAAATTGTATGTGATGGTTTTGTGTTATTTCAGTACATCATTTAAAAATAATATGTCGTATATTTGCGGCACGTTCCAGAGTGGAAGATACTCTCAGTATCATCCTGGTGTAAGATCTGAATAGCCAGGTACCACCTTACCTTCCTACTTCCCATCTCATTCCCCTCCCCGGTCCCCACTACTTTCAGCCTCACAACATACCCCAGTTGGGGATGCCATAGTCTCGCTGGCTCCAGGCGGGAGCGGTTGGGACTCTTGTGCGGTATACATGTAAAAAAAATAAATACAATGTACATTACCTTGCATATGGTTTTTTATCCTATTAAGAATTTTTATATATTTTTTTTATTAGATACAATTAAATCTGACAATTTGAAACATTATTTGATAAAATAATAACAAGTAGGCGGATGGCGGAGGCAAAAACATTGGAAATGTATGGCGAGCGATATGCTTAAGCTGAAATAGACCAAAAACAAATGATCTTTTATCTTTTATAGCTAAGTCTGTTGGCCCCATAAAACAAATTAGACCGGTCAAATATCGATAGTTAAATTAAGCCTTTATTTGTGAGTATGAAATGAAAAACAATAAAAAAATAATTTTTACATATTTATTTTAAAAATACAATGAAAAATAAAATAAAAAAATTTAAAACACCGTTAAAACATGCATTTTTGGGTAGTAATTGAAATATATAAACGACAAATTTTTGTTCCGCGTAAATAGGCAATTTGTATTTTAACTTTACCTCCATCAAAATGATTTTTCTATTAATTTTTATTATTTATTTTATATTTCATCGTATTTTTATGATAAACAGAGTAAAATTATTTTTTTGATGTTTTTCATTTACTCACAAATAATTGCCCAAATTTCCTCTAAAATCATGAAACATTAAAATCTTTATGGCCTATATCTTATAATTTAAAGCAAAAATAAATAAAGTAGCTAACATCCGTACTAGATATTTGATATACCTACCTTTTGATTACAAAAATAATTTTTCAGTTTGGTTGGGTATTTTGATCTCAAATCCTGAATTCAGATTTGTGTGAAACGGGCCGAAATGGGCTGTGCATATGTTCCTTTTAACATGGGTCTCGAAGAGATCCACATTGTAGGAAGGAAACACAGAGGCCGGCACCACAACCGAGCTGTTGAATTCAAGAACGAGTCGTAGAAGCGACCCGTTCTCATGTGACAAATGTCAACCGTGTACACATGGCGCGCGTTTTGGCGTTATGTCTGTTGTATTTGGCATTATTACCAAATGTCTGTTGTGACCATCTCTCGCTGTATTTCTCCCCATCTTCCAGCGATCATTAAAAGAGATAGCAGTCTGCTTCTTGCTCTTGCAGACCACGCAATGTATTACTACATCATATCTGTTGTGACCATCTCTCACTGTCTTTCTCTCCATCTTCCAGTGATCATCAGCATGTGCTGGGTTGCTGGCTCCATCGTGGGCTTCCTCCCGCTGTTCGGCTGGCACGCTGGATCCTCGGGCAGCCTCTCCTGCTTCTTCGTTCAGGTCATGGACTACAACTACCTGGTCTTTCTCTACTTTGCCACCATCATCACGCCATCGCTGCTGATGGCGGCCTTCTATGCGCATATTTACAGAGTTGTCGTGAAGCAGGTAAGGTACCTTCATCTTACAAGTGAGAAATTAGAAATCCAGTATGTTCCATTCAACTGTCTTAACTAAAAGAGATAGTATTTATTTTAAAATGTTTTTTTTTTCATAACGTGTTTAAACATTGATTTTTTTACTTGTAAAAGTGTGCCCATAATATGATCAGATAACATTACAAATTTTGGTAATGTCGGTTATCCTTCTTTATCAGTCAGTGCCAATCTCCCTACAGAATTTTCACAGTAAAGTCATAATCATAAATTACGCACCTAACCCGTTTTGTTAAATTCTGCAGGTAGGAAGGTACCTACAGAAGGTACCTATCTCTTTAAAGAATTGCCATCGCAATGAATTGGCCGATAGCTTATAATATATGAGAATGAATTCATCTACAGATACTGTAGGTAATAAAATATTAAACTGTTTCAGCTGAAGCAGATCGTCACCATGAATCCAGAAGGAGGGAGCAGCAAACGTGGAAGAGGGAAGAGGGAGAGAGATGCTGCAGAGGCGAAAACAGGCGGTGGAGGCACCATGCTGAGGGTGCTTGGAGCCGCTCAGAAGAGAGAAGTCAAAGCCACGCAAAACCTGTCCATCATCGTCCTCTTCTTCATGATCTGCTGGATCCCCCTCTATACCATCAACTGCGTCAAGGCCTTTTGTCCCGCGTGTCACATTGACGCCACGTGGACAGACTTCTGCATCATTCTTTCCCATCTGAATTCTGCTGTGAATCCACTGCTGTATGCCTACCATCTCAGGGACTTCCGCGCAGCTCTCAAAAGCTTAATATACAAAGTATTTGGAATCAAGGAAACGAATCCTCCCTGTGAGAACTATTACAAGCCATCCATAGTATCCCACACCCAGCGCAACCAGTCCTGCATGGAAAAACGCTCCAGCGCTGCTCACAACCAGCAACCTAAGATCTACGTGGACTCACCCGTGTGGCTCCGGCAACATGCTCAAGAAATCTCCCCTCCAGAGCCAGCCTCTCCAGAACGTCTGCAGACACCACCTCTACGTAGGGAGATGTGGATGATTTCAGAAGTGCCGTCCCTTTCAGAGAGGGAGATCTCCCAAGAAGGGGTTGCCACCATCTCACGAAACGGGGAATCGCGGACTTGCTTGCAGGTGCCTTTAGATGACTCTGATCCGGACGATGACGTATTTTTACCATCCCCCATGAAGTTAATCTCCGTTACACAATACGACTTCGACGATGAGAATATGACAGAGCTTCCATTCGGAGATCAAAGGGATTCGGGAAGCCCGAGCAGCGAGTCTGCCGAATATTCAGATTCAGTTCCAGAAACCTCAGTCCGCGATGGGAGGGAGATCAAAAGATATTCCAGCATCACTTCTACCAGAGGCAATAGTCCCAATGCTCTGTCATATTCTTCCACCGTACCGACCATATTCTGCATAGATAATGATAAGACTGGAGATTTGAAACGTTCTCCAAAGTATCAAAACATTTCTGAACTTCCAAAGGCCGGAAGACCCTTCCGGAAAACTGACCACATTAGCGAATCTTCCACCAGTTCTTCCTATGAACGAAGTCCGACCAAAAGCTTGAGGTTGAGTCCATTGAAAATAGTTGGAGATTTTTTATTTAATCAAACGTCGAATAATAAAATCCTCAAAAGAAATACAATGAACGGTTACAAAAGTAAAAAACGGCACGGATTATTGGGAAGAAGCAGTTCGGATGTTGTTCAGTATTTAGATTTGCACAGAAATGGCTCCACCCATCCAGCTCAATTGGCGAACTGTCAAAGAAATAGTTGACAAAAACCTATTATTGATTGAAGAGTGTGAAATTTCCTAATTATTCACTGCATTTAATTATCTAGTATAGATCAAAGACTAAGACAAAATATTTTGTTAATATATATTTATGATTGTTGTTCATATTGATTTAAGTACCACACTAATGTACGAATGTACAATACATTATATTGTAAATGTAAATATTATTGTTAAAAATAAAGAGTTTTCATTTAAAAAGTGATCGAAACCTCATCATTGTGAATATAAAACTTACCTCTTAAACTGTCTGTAGATTATTATTGGTTCCATGCCAACTGAGAATAAAGTCAAATCAACACCTCCTTAAAAAGTCATTAAAAGCTATGAAAAAAATAATTTTAAATTAGCCGATAGCCCTAACCTAACGTAATCTACTTAACCAATTGTTTATATATGTTTTTTATCACTCTAAAAGACTTATCTGAGATGGTTCTGAGTTGGTTTCATTCCGAGTTGTCCGGTCACCATTATTATTTTACCATTATTTTAATATGTTGTATTTTTTTTCAATAAAATATATGGTATTTAAACAAGACATTTACAAAGGATTGCTACATCACCATACTGGGCGGTTGGTTACCTGTTGCACGGTGGCCAATAGACTGCAGTTATTTTGATCTAAAGAGTAGGTACACATACTAAAGATTACCTACTAATAAATTTTGTGTTAAATTTTGTACTACCTATTGCTAAACAACCGTCAATGTATGGTAAATGATTGTTTATCAGTTGTGGAAAAATTAAAACACTTTTAATTAGTAAGGGGGTACCAGAAAGTAGGTTAAAATAAATATAAAGGATAAAAGAAATATACTACGAGTATACTTTACTGTAATAGGTCACCCCAAGTGGTTCACTACTTTTGGTGATTCAGCAGGGGTGCCGGGTTCTTGGAGTGGCAGGTGGCATCTGCAGTGGCAGGCCGGATCGGGAGAGGCTGACTGAGGGAGACCTATTGACCTCTCCAGCAGGACTTTCTCAGAACATCGCAGAGAACCGCAGTGGAAGGGATGGATTATACCTTTTTCGTTCCCAGAACTTCCTCTCTTTCCTTTCCTAAAATGATCCTTCCCCGATCATCCTCAAAGATGTCGTAGGCCCTGAGGGGAATTATTTTCCTCGGGGCCTCATGTATGGAGCTAAAATAAAAATAAAATCATCGTAATAAAATAAACAGAGAGAAGAGAATAGAAAAAGACATTTAAAAGGATTATACTACCTCTTCTGATACACATGTACTTATATATTGATCACGGGAATTTGAAATGCTGTAAGTAAAAGAAAAAATGTTAATTGTTCAGGAGAGCGAAAAGAAAGTTTTTTAGTTTTTCAAAAAATCATATCTCTTGTTTTTGTAGACCTAGAATTGTGATTTTTCTATGATAAAATAAAATTGAATAGATCTTTCAGAAGGCTTAACATTTTTTTAAATTTATTGAATAACATTATTATTATTTTCAATTTAAAAAAATCCCAAGTGGAACGTTTGCGCTGCCCTTTTCGGCCCGTTTCATACAAATCTTAAATTTGGATTTGAGATCAAAATACCAAACTAAACTGAAAAATTATTTTTGTAATCAAAAGGTATATCAAATATCTAGTACGGATGTGAGCTACTGATTTAAATTATAAGATGTATGCCATTACAGATTTTAGCGTTTCATGATTTTTAAAAAAAAATTACTATATTTATTTTAAAAATACAAAGAAATATAAAATTTAAAAAAATAAAGCACTGTTGAAAATGCATTTTTGGGTAGTAATTTAAATATAAAATCGACAAAATTTTTGTTCCGCCGTAAATAGGTAATTTTTATTTTAACTTTACGCCTATCAAAAAGTTTTTTTTTACAAATTTTTATTTTTTATTTTATATTTCATTATATTTTTATGATAAATAAAGTAAAATTATTTTTTATTGTTTTTCATTTACTCACAAATAATTGCCCAAATCGCCTCTAAAATCATGAAACATTAATATCTTTAATGGCCTATAACTAATATTTTATAGCAAAAATAAATAAATTAGCTCACATCCGTACTAAATATTTGTTTTCTAAATATACTTTTTGATTACAAAAATAATTTTTCAGTTTTATTGGGTATTTTGATCTCTAATCCAAATTTAAGATTTGAAAGAAACTGGCCGAAATGGGCCGCGCTTACGTTTCTCTTAAAACCCACGCTGTAAAAGACGCACTTATTTCCCTACAAATATTTGGACGATGCAGATCGAAAGAGAAAAGAAAAATCGGAGAAAAATGACATATTTATCTCATTTTTGGATTGGGTATGTTTTTAGGTTTTCACGGCCAAAAAGTATTTTTGTTATTGTTTTTGGGGTGTTATGCCGTGTTTCGCTACCTCCTTCTTTAGCCAACGTTTCGGACAGCGTTACAGTGTCCATCATCAGGGCAGATGAGTAAATGATATTGGTGAGAGTGTTTACTTATGTGTGTCGAAGCGATACCGTGCTGCCAGCTCCATTTCTCTACGAGCTGGTGTTAGAAAAAATTCAGCATGTTTTTTTTTTTTGCGTTTAGCTTTGGTGTAGCCGTCAATTACTGGATACCAAGAACTATTGAGCTTAGCTCCGTCGTCTCTGTTAATATTGATGGGGTTTTTATGGATTTCAATTGCCTCCGTAATTAGGCGTGCTCTGTAAGTTTTGGGTCTTCCCAGGACTTCAGGAACAAATCCAAAGTAATGGCCGGTTTCGATTAAGTGCTCGGCGATTGCCGATTTGTCAGGGTGGCCAAGTTTACAAGCACGAAAGTGTTCCGAAATCCTTTTGGAGATCGTTCGCTCTGTCTGGCCTACATAGACCTTGTCACATCCGGAACAGCTGAGTTTATATACTCCATCTGTTTCCAGAGGAAACTTAGTCTTTGCCGACCTCAGTAGGTCTTGGATTTTTGTCGTGGTTCCGAAGACCGTCTTGATGTTCTCTTTTCTCAACAGCCTGGCAATTCTGTCTGTTACATTATGGACGTAAGGCAGGAAAGCGCAGCCTTTTGACTCTTGTTCACCCCTGTCTTCGTTTCGTGCTGATTTGGCTCTTATGATTTGCCTTGTCTGCCTTGCTGGGTAGCCGTTACGCTCCAGTGCATCGGTGAGTTTGGTCAGTTCTAATCCGAGTTTTGGCTCCTCACATATTCTGGTCGCTCGGGTTACCAAAGTATGGATGAGACCTCTCTTCTGAGCGGGGTGATGATGCGAATTATTGGATTTATTGTTCTCTGCTTTTCAAATTTCCGCTATCGATATACTCCATTTTAGTATGAGAAATAGCATTATATTATAGAAATAACATTATCACATGTATTGTGATAACATTACGAAAAATTTATAATATTTGTATTGGCCCATAGTGAAAGTAAGTATCTAATAGTGTTATTATTTTTTTTATTTTAACTTTTATGAGAAAAACCTTAAATTGTAATATTTAATTAAATGAACACACTATGAGCGAAACTCAATCGAAAATCTGGAAACAAAAAATCAGAAAAAGATATTTGCACCTCTGGGACTCGCACCCAGGACCTCCCTACGTTCCGGGCGAGTGCTCTTGTCCACTGAGCTGAGGTGTCGATATCAAATTCGGTTACCTTTAACTGTACCATACGTCGACTAAGAAACACCCATATTATCTTCATTTTTCTTAACGCATATTTTTTTTTTTTTAAGTAAGGAGGGAAAGTAAGGAGGTCCTGGGTTCGAGTCCCAGAGGTGCAAATATCTTTTTCTGATTTTTCTGTTTCCAGATCATGTAAAAGCCCTCTGGGCGTTAAATAAATAAATAAATAAAAATAAATAAATAAAACTCACAAAAGCACTACCCACAAAAACGAATGTAAAAGAGAAACTTTTCGGATTCCAAATACCGAAGAGATATAATTTATTTTCAGGTGGAAAAGTTTCTGAAAATGAGCAACTTTCTATTTAATTATCGGTCTAATCCCTTATAATCTCAATTTCTGTTTTTATCATTAGGTACGTATTTGAATTCGAAGTCGGTTGCTGTCGTGTAGTTATCATTCGGATAAAATTAAAGAACTCTATTAATTTCTGCCGTTAACGAAACAAAAGTGCTTGGAGAATTGTTTCTCTAAAGCTAACTCCTATTCCAACACTTCATTTGGACCCTTCCGTATTTATTGAGAAAATCGCGTAAATTTGACGGCAACAAATCATTGCTGACTGGAAGCCTTCGTACCCAGTGGCGGTCCTTCCCTCAGGACAATTAGTCAAAGACCTCCCAAAATTATACAATGACAATTAAACATAACATTATGAAATACTTTGCAAATCAAAACAACTGGTATTATTCTAATTTATTTGAAATGCAGCGCGATATTGCAGCAAAAGCTAACGTCTTTCTTTCCCATACACTATAATTGGCTGGGTCAATTTATCAAGTGTCCTGATATCATGTCTCCTGTCTCTTCACGCGCCGTATAATAAACGAGATGGCACTATTTTCGTTATTTGTTTTTGGGGTGTTGTGCCGTGTTGCGCTACCTGGGAAAATGTGTATGCCCTGATGATGGACACTGTAACGCTGTCCGAAACGTTGGCTAAGGAAGGAGATAGCGCAACACCCCAAAAACAAACAACGAAATATAAGACATGATCATTTTGAATGCAGCCCATTTAAGAGTCCACTATTCGAATTTCGACCGATTTCTTACATATCTCCCTTAAACATTTGAAGTTTTTAAACTCTTAAAAAAAATATATGTTATTTTTGAAGATAATATCTAGATACGTTCCACGCCGAAACGCAAATTATTTGAAATTCCCTCGATAGAAAAAAATCGCAAAGTATGCTCCGAAAATTATTTAAAACAAGTCTATTTCTATTATTTTACAAGTTATATTTGTGAAAAAATTCACAATGTTTCTATAAATTATACTTAAGATACGTTCCACGAGATTTTTGCTCTATTTTAAACGAGTCATGTTTTATTAAGCTTTTTCGCCATTTTCGCTGCGATTTCATCACTTAAAATATTAGCGCGCTCTGTCCAACATTCGTAATTACACATTCTTCCTTTTTCCATCTTCTTCTTTTTCAGCCGAATAGCGCCGCCTTAAACACTAAGGACGGGTTGTTTCAAAAAATTTGATGAGTTCATCAAATATTTGAAGTTAATTTTCAGGTTCTGTGTAAGTTCTTTTCGAGTTCTGTTTTTTTATCATCATAGGCCAGCTGCTTCACAAAACTGAAATCATCACAGAACTTGAATAGAACTTACACAGAACGTGAAAATTAACGTCAAATATTTGACGAATTCGTCAAATTTTTTGAAACAACCCATCCTTACTAAGCCATCCCAACTCTCTCCAATTAAAATCATTTTCAGAGTTCACATTGTATTAACAATTTATAATGCGTAAATGGCATAAATATAAATAATAGATAAATAATAGAACTAAAATAATTATTATTGATATTTTGAACAAACTGCCTTATCATTCTGAAAACAATATTTCATCACATAAAATGCTATTATCACTGGCCGGTTTATCAATTATGTTTTCGTAAATTTGTAAATCCAAGTAGGTACCTTACTTGTAACTACCCTTCGAATTATGTATTTTAATCGCGAGCTCATTGCATGTGTATTTATGCATACATTTGCATACGTATGTACTACTATGTGTGTGCCTAGTAGTACGTATGCACGTACGTATAGTAGTGTACGTATGCATAAATATAGATTAAAATTACCTCTCAACGTTAGGTATATTTAAACACCTCAAGGGGGTATTCTAGTCTAGAAGCATGAATTGTAGGTGTTTTTTCAGGTTCTACAAAAAAAAAACATTAACATTTTTACGAACTATTATTTTATCAAATATTTATTAAACATTAAAGTATCCATTAAAAAAAAAGTCGAACGAAAAAATTAAAAATTCAAAAAGTTACAGGGTGTTGAAGTGGGGGGTCTCAAAAAATGGCGCGCCCTAGTTGTCACGTTTGCAACCCTCCCAGTTATCTAAAAAAAAAAAATCTTAATCCAAACAAATGCGGCTATGGCCCGAACTAAGGAAAAGTAAAAATAAAAAAAAATCACAAAATGGCGGCTCTCTGAAATAAAAAAGGCGTTTTTGTACCAGTTTTTTTGACTTTCCAAATTTTTTAAAAATAGTAAAAATTGAAATTTTGTTATAGTTCTAGTTCCCGCCATAAATAAATGTATAGAAAAGGCTCACACCAAATTTCAAGTAAATCGGTTTAGTAGAACTTGAGATATCATGTCAACCGTCTCGAAAAAAGTGGTTTGGAGAAAAATGGGTTTAAAATTTTGTTCTATTTAGATTTTGGTTAGATTTCGTCAAAACCGCGACATTAAAATGGTTATAATTTTTAAAATAATGCGAATTTCGAAAAATCCTTTTAAGGAGATATTTTTGAATATTTCAACTTTGGAAATATGAAGAAAAAAAAAAGATTTTTTTTTTCTAGACTAGAATACCCCATTAATATAAACCACCTACTTTTCACAACTCATATAAATTCAGAAATAAATGTGATACATTATCTGAAAAGCCAAAGACAACAAAAAGAAGATTTCTTTAAAAAAAAATCAATATTTCTGGCAAAAATAACAAAAAGGTGGGGCAAACAATCAATGAAATTATCTAAAAAAAGAAACAAATCTAAATAAGATTTTAGATTAGATTAGATATTAAAAATAAACAAAATCACAAATATCGATTACATAATTTACAATATAAACATGGATCCAATGTGGTGTGCAAATGAATTGGTAAAAAATTAGCATTTAAAATAAGTAACATTTTAGTACAATTCCAACGAACTAGCGTTGATGAAATTAAACGGACTATTAATGAATTAAAAGGTAATTCTTAAATTCTTCCCTTAAATTACAAAAAACTATTATTATTCCTATTTTTTAATCTGATGTCTTCAACCTCAGCAATAATTATAGACCAATTTATACATTTATACATTGTAGGCAAGGAAGACTGTTTTCTGGTTGCCGTGATCAAATATTTATTTAATGGTTTCCTTTCTGTTTTACAAAATAAAAAATGGTTTTCGGAACAAACTTCAGTCGCCCAAAATTACAACATTTTAATTTTTTAGGATGAAATCATCCTAAAAAATTAAATTTAAATTAAGTTTAAATAAACTACATTATTTTATGATTTTACCAATGTAGAAAAATTTTCGCCTGCAGCTCTTTTCCTCGATGTCTACTGATGATATATACTATTTTAACCACTTAGGCCCATAAGCTTGTTCTCACGATAATATAACGTTACCAGACATATATATGACATAGGAGGCGTACCCCACTTATTTTAAAGGTCATCGTTTTAAAAGTACTAAAGTTTTTCGCCTCGAAATTGACAACATTTACTAATTTGACTCAGTGGCGTAACTAGCACGGGTGGTACCCGGGGCGGATAGCACAACGGGGGGGTATAATGGGATAGGGTGGCTCGGGTTTTAACAGAATATTTACCACAATGGAGAGGGTGGAATGCGATAGGGTGGGACGGCATATTTACCACAACGGAGGGGGTGACATGGGATATGGGGTGGAACGGGGCTCCCGGGGCGGACCGTCCCCACCCTTGCTACGCTACTGGTTAGACTTTGTACAAGAAATGCAAAAATTGCAAAATTCTAGCCTACGGCGCATTCTGTCGTGCCTTTACGAATGATAAACTAGGTTCATAGTTCTTGGTCAGTCCCTTCAGCTTCGCAACGTACTTACCTCACATGGGGTGTGTCTTTTACAAATAATAAAACCGACAGCATTTACGATGTTTGACCATGTAAGCATAAAGTGCAAAAAAACTTGCCTGCGGCGCCTTCGTCCATGTCTCCTACAATGAAATAATTCAACTCAACTCAAAATATACCCAATTCCCCAATTGCGGTATATTGTATGTTGCAAATGATAAAATCGACAGCTTTACTAATATAACCGTGGACAAAAAATGACTGAATTCCAAAATCCGTGGATGATATTATATTATTCATTTGACACTCCTTTTAGCCTTGCAACATAGATCAAATGGTACCTTTATTACGAAAATTCGCCCTTTCTGTGAAACACCGTCAATCGCTAAAAAAGCCAACTCCTCGTTACCACGATGGCAGCCCACCACTGGTCTCTACCAATAATGGGTACATTTTAATAATGTTATAAAAACCTTACTTTCCAAGAGCAACCCAGTAACAAAAAAGATCAAATACATTTTTATTTTAGTGCTGTATTCTAGCCTATTAATTCATTTAGCAGCCGAAAAAAATATATTTAATAATAAAAAAATATTGTAGAAACAACAACCAGTTCATTTCAAAACAAAAATGGCGCCGTGAAATTATTGCTTATTTACAACATCATTTTTTATTCTCACTTGTCAGAATCATCCAAAATAAAATTTAAAAATCTTTTAAATTTTGGGCTCAGTAGGGTCAGTGAGTAAGTACTTGACTGGTATTTTTCTCACTTTGTAGCCATACACTAAAGGCACGCATGCGTAAACGAAATATCGATAATTTAGATTCCTACACGTGTCGATAATATTTGTTGATTGTCTTGGGGTGTCTTCGACGTATTTAAACAATTGTGCACGTCATTATCTAATCAAAATAAAATAAAACTTGCCTACGTAATATAGGTAAAGGGTAAAGTGACAGAAACTAAAGAAATATATTCTTAAAACACACCACGCACCACGGAATTTCTACATAACCTTAAACGCTGACAGCTTGCTCCGTAAAATATAGAACGTGTTCCATTTGCGGAGAGTCGATTTTCATATTCATTTTGTAAAAAGTTTTTGTCGCGAATACTTCCGAAAAGTTGTGCCGGTAGTAAATATAAGTGATTTGGGTGAAAGTGTTGCAATAAAAATAACGTTTAGCAGTTTTTTATAATGCAGTGTTCCAATTGACATGTCATTCATGTCTAACATTTGATAATCATTTTTTCGTCTGCGGCCGAGTGAGTCGTTAAGTGTTGTAATACCTATGGTGTTAAAAACATGAGTGGTAACGGGAAACAGGTGCAGTTGGCACCGGGCCAGTCCCCTAGATATGCCTGTGTAACGAGACCTCACACCCCTCAGAGGGCGGACGGCTTCCCCGTGCCATCGGGTGCAGTGGGCTCCTATGTCACGGGGGGCGGCGGCCCGGGGCACCTGCAAGGCCGTCTGCCGCAGCCGCCCACGCCGCCTCAGCAGGACCCCAAGCAGCAGCCCATGAACTACGGCCAAGCGGGCGTGCGCCCCCCGCCAAACTACCAGTACCGCGGGGGGCCGCCGCAGCCACAGCAGATGCAGCGTCCCACGCACCATCGCCAGCAAGCATCCTGGGCTAGCCCTGCACAAGCACAGCAGGTGGTGTTTAGCATGGCGCCCGTATACCTGCCCTCTCACCTGCAGCACGGCCTGCCGCCCGCCGCCTACCCGCAGCAGCCTCCGCCGCGCACGCAGTTCTTCCAGCAGCCCGCCTCCATGCCCTCCATGCTGCAGCAGCAACACTACTTCAGCTCCTACCCCAACCCACAGGGCCAGCAGTCGTACATGTACAACCCTCCCGCGGGGCAGCAGCGCGCGCAGGCCGCCGCCTCGCAGCAGAGCCTGCAGCAGCCCCCTCAGCAGCCCCCTCACGCGGCGCAGCACCCCATGCTGGTGTCGAACCGCTACACTCCCATGCAGCACGTGCCTGGACCACCAAACGAGAAGAAGAGGAGAGCGTTTGCCATTGCTATAGTGGATCCCAAGTCTGGGAAAGATGTCACGGATGAGATATTAGAAGACGATGCCAATAGCGAGGCTGGTGATCGTGCTCCTCCGCAGCCGGATGAGAATAGTTTGGCTGTTGTGGAAGAGTTTGCCAGGCGAGTAACAGAGGTTGCCAATGAAAAAGACGATAAGGACCAAGTGATAACTGAAAAAATTGTAATTGAAAACGAGACTCATATATCTCAAATTCGTGAAAATAGTGTAGTAATCATTCAACAGCCCCTGGAGGAACTGACTACCGAAAATAAACCCGAGCCGGACCCGGTCGATGATAAATATTTAAAACACAATCAGTTGACCGAGCTTTCCGAAACCCCTGTTGTATCAGCTATTTCCAACAGCCCGGAAATAGTACCTAAGCAGAGTCACATTACAAAACAGAAACTTATTGAAAATATGGTTCCTGAAGTCAAAAAGGCACAACTGTCTAAACCAAAACATGTCAAACCACAGAATCTCATCGAAGTAGTTATCGATGACATTTCGGAACCCAAAGAAATACTATGTAAAGAGACTCCACTTCCGGCAAGGCAAATCTCGCAGGCAAAGCCTATTATTAGTGAAGAAATTATTCAGAAGACCGAAGATAAACCTGTGGAAGTGCAACCTCTTCCTGCCCCCGTAGTAGAGAATAACATCATCGTGCCTCCTGTCAATGTTGCAACTACCAATAAGTCTAAGCTCGCATACATCAACTCCCAGCAGAATGAACAAAATATAAAGGACACCTTGTTGAATCCATTCAACAGAGCTCCTGTGCAGCATATTATTCCTACTAACCAGGAGACACCAAAAGTGCCCACAGCTGATGCACCACCTAACCCACCTCAGAAACATAAACAAGAGACTAAAAAGAATAAGACTCGTTTGAATAATGCAGAACGTGCAGCCACACACCCTGCCAAAGTACCCGACGCTGACACACCAGAGGTTAAACCTACACAAGCCCTTAATAACACGTCATTACCTGCCATGGATAAAATCTCCCCTCCCAAGGATGTCACTCAGTCACTCTCGAAAAAAGAATCGTCAGTCCCTCCCCAAGTGAAGACTGTAGTTCCTGAAGCAGTGATACAACTACAACCATCATTGGTAACGTCGAACCAACTCAACGATGAACTCAAAGAAGTTGTTGTAAATCTTGAAGAAATTGTCATTTCCAGTGATTCAAAAATTGAAAGTGAAGAAGTTATAATACCCGCACAAGCCGCTGTACCTACTGTGGATAAAAAACTTGACGAGGAAATAGAATTGGCCAAAGAAATTGGTGAAAAGGAGCCTACACAGGTTGAAGCTCCGGTTGAAATTGTACCAGCCCCAGAAACTATTGAAAATGAGGAAATACCTGAAGTTACCAATGCAGAAAACTCTCTAGAACAAACCGAATCTGCTCCGAAAGCAGAGGGTGAGGACAAGATCTCCACTGACAAACCAGTTACCCCCATGCTTCGTTATAGTTATAGGGAAGACCAGTGGTCACCTCTTAATACTTCAGGGAAAAAGTGTTATGATGCTGATTTTTTGCTCATGCTGCGTAATGATCCAAACTCTAAAAAGAAGCCTGAAAATATAAATCAACTGGAAATAGTATCTGACGGGTTGAGAACACCCCGTAATCCTTCAGAAGCTGGCTCTCGATCAGTTTCCATGATGAGGCAGAATGATCTACTTCCTGGCTTTGCTCGAAGCGCCACACATAATACGACCCCCAACCGCAAGTCACAGCATGGCAAGCCCAACTCCAAGGGCATCAGCACTCCGGGTTCTGGCCTGAACAACAGACCCAACATCATCCATGTGAACCTCTCGCTCCGTTCCGATGTGAAACTGAATGAAACTACTAACGCATGGAAACCGGCCAGAATGCGCGCCACCACTATGGAGGAGGATGAGATAGCTACACAGGAACTATACAAAACTTTCCGAAGCGTACTAAACAAGCTTACTCCGCAGAAATTTGACACTTTGATTGCCAAAGTGAGAAAACTAAATATCGACACTAAAGAAAGATTAATCGGTGTAATCAACCTCGTATTCGAAAAGGCCATTGATGAACCCAATTTTTCTGTGGCGTATGCGTTGATGTGTAGAGAATTAGAACTTATTAATGTCCCTGATGACAAAGAAGATAAAGCTGTCAATTTCCGCTCGCTGATTGTAGGTCGATGTCAGTCAGAATTTGAAAAAGATGACAATACCACTAATGAAAGGAAAAAAGAAATCGACGAATGCACTGACCCAGAAAAGAAAAAGGAGCTGGTTTTGGCTTTAGAAGAAGAGGAAAGAAAGATCAGGCGGCGATCTGTAGGTAATGTGAGATTCATTGGGGAGCTTTTCAAGCAGAACATAATTGTAAGCAATATCATAGTATATTGCATACATCGCCTTTTAAAAAAGATTGAGGAAGAAACACTGGAATGTTTATGCAAACTTTTTACAACTATTGGTAAAGATCTAGAAAATAAAAGTGGACTAGATTTAACGCCGTATTTTGTTAGCATGAAAGGTATTGTGGAAGGTAAAAACGAAAAGGTCAGCAGCAGAGTGAGGTTTATGTTGCAAGACGTTATAGATCTGAGACATAACCACTGGGTGCCGAGGCAGCAAGCAACCAACGCTAATCCAAAGACCATGGACCAGATCAAGCACGAAGTAGAAATGGAACAGAAGAGTGCCATGTATACCAATTTCTCTTCACCTGCCAACATGTCCAACAGGAAAGATGATCGTCCCAACAACATGAACAAGCGGGGAGGCTCTAAGAGTGTCACAGAAGATGGCTGGTCCCAGGCTCCGTCAAGAAACGCTCGCGCCGCGAAACAGACCCCATACATTGTAGACTCAGGAAAGCTGAGTAAAATGATTGCAGCCACTCCCATTACCCAAACCTCACTTCAACCATCCTCAACGTCCATGTGGGGCAAGGGTTCAACTGTAACTACCAAAAAAGCAGAACAGTGGACATCTAGTCACAAATCTGGTTCCAGCACTGCAAATAGCGGCAGAAAGCCAGTCACAGAGACAGCTAACATGTATCATGCTCTGGATAACCAGTATTCCGAAGCACCTCCGGCTAGTCAAACAGAAACTGCCTCAGGCCGAAAATTAAGCTATCGATCAAAAGGAGCTTCTATTGAACGATCAACCTTCAAGTCAGATACTGAAGACCAGGAAGCATCCAGCTCGTCTCTAGAATCTGCATCTAATAAGATAAAAGAAATTATGACTAAAATTAAAGAAATTATGTCTAATACAGATAGTTCATACGGTATATTAGATAAGATCCAAACCAATTTTACTAAAGAAGAAATGCCTCTCATAGTAAAGGAGCTACTACTCTGGGGCCTAGAGGACAATAAGAAAGAGAGTATGAAAATGGTAGGCGACGTTACGGGAAGACTAGTGGATGATGAAAACATAACCCAGGAAGAATTCATTCTGGTTGTGAAACAAACCATAGACCATTCTTCTAGCTATTTGACCAAAGAGGGCAATCTAATGTGGAAAATGCTTAGCGCCTTCATTTTGGCCCATATGAAGAAAAATCCCCTTTCTCTTAAAGATATTCACATTGCGTTTACAAAAGTTATAGAACTCGATAAAGGTTTTGAATTACTGACTGCAATTTTCCTGGATAAATTGAAGGATCATCCAGAACATTTAAAAAACTTGTGGGAAAAATCTAATATGCAACTCTCAGATTGGATGTCTCCCGACAGGGTAGAACAATTTTTAGAAGAATTTCCACTGAAATGGTTGAATACCACAGGGATGCTCTCTCAAGAAGAAGCGTGCTCCCAAATGCTGCAGCAGATGCAGGCCGGAGAAACTCGTGACTCCATCAAGGCATGGATAGAAGTGCGCGTGGGAGAGGCGGTCCAAGATGGCTGGTTCATCAGGGCCATCACAGAGGCCGTGCACACTTACGCCCTGTGTCCATTGGGCCTCGACAAGCCTCGCTTCGATCCCAACGAAACAGTGCAGCGCCTTTCCTCTTATTATCCTCTGCTCAGTGCCTACGTGGCCAACAACGGGAAGCGGGAGTTAGAATGCTTGTTCGCCATACAGCATCTCATCCACAAGCTGGAATACCCACAGGGAATCACTCTCAAGGTGTTTGAGTACTTGTGGGAGTATGGGGATGTCATCTCCTTCGATGGATTCATGAGCTGGGAGAAGAACGACGACCCCCATGAACAGGAGGGCAAGGGAGTCATGTTGAAGACGCTGACCTCTTTCTTCACGGCACTCAAGTCCCTCGATGGCTCTTCCGAAGGCTCGGAGACGGCCTCCGTCATCGAAGACGAATACTGACAAATAAGATTTGCATTGTATTTTTTACAATTTAGAAACAAAAATTGCACGAAACAATATTAAGCTGTAGGAATGAGATCACCTACCGAATGGTAGCAAAAAGCTAGCCCAAATATGAGACATCACATATCTCAATTAGTCACCCCGGATTCGTTTTGTCTGCGCCACTATCAACTGAATCTTGGACAAAATCATGTATTCTGAGTATCTCCAAGCTATTAGGCATTGTTAAACATTTTTTAATATTTTCTTTACTTTCTTCCCGTTTTTGTTTCCATTCACAGGCCTATGGTAATGATATAATATTATGTCTTATATTGATTGCATTGAAAACATAACTTAAATGTGGAATGATTGTAAGTTTTGTTTGAAAGTATAATGATTGATAAATTGATTTGATGATGATTACCAGTGATGGGTTAAAGTGTTTGTTTGCATACTTCCATACCTGGTTATCTGGTATGGATGGTGCACGCGTGCTCGCCACCACACACTACCCGCTACAGTACACAGGAGTGGTTCATAGAGAGTACATCAGTAGTGTAATCATTCAGTAATGTTATATATGCAATGTGTAAAGTTGTATTGAGCACTCAAGAAGCTTTACAAATGTATTGTAATAATTCCTGTGATTTAAATAGGTTAAAACTTATTTATATATATGATAAATATTAAATTTCATTCCATAAGCAAAGTCTTGTAAATATAAAAGTAGTATGACAAAATTGCTTTATTGTTTAATACTCCGTAAGATACTCTAAATAAGTATTGGGAAAGTTTGTTGTTTCATCCTAAAGTTTGTTTCTACTCCACCATAACACTGCCAGTCTTACGTCAGACGCACCGGGGGACCCTGGTGGGTTCTCTGTTTGCTGTCTCGTCATTTCATCTTTATTTCCCATTTCATTCAAATGTCGAAACCTAAATTTGTTTAATTGTTTCAAATACTTAACATGAAGTATGTGATGTACGTATGCTGCTTTGTTGTTAAATATATACAATTAATAAACTGGAATGGACTAATTATGGTGAATTTTATTTATTTTATGTTAAATTTATTTTAATCTGAGCTATTGTTGCTAAACACTAAGGTTTCGTGTTGCAGTACTGAGAATACTTGCTTTTAATATTCGAATATGTAAATATACAAGGATTGTGTCCATGATCCTTGAATCCATCAACTTTGATTGTAAGATTTGTATACTATTCTGTATGAAGTTTGATTGGTTGATTGATTGATCCGTGTTAGGGGCAGGGGCAGGGGCAAAGGCTGGTCATGTAAGTGGTTGGGAGGAAGATGCGTACTGCCTTTCTGCCCGCCTGCCGTCTGAGCACGTTCCAAAGGGAGACGTGCCGGACTCTGAACTACACAGTTAGCAATATATGTATTGTATTCTAATAATATGTTGTATTTTTTAAGGCCTTTGGTTGAATGTGAACTGAAGATGGGTGACAGCAAATTGCTGCAATTGGGTGCCGGTACAGCATTGCAACAGCTTGCTGCCACTCGGTACTGACAGTACACTGAAAGTAGCCTGCACCCTCGGTGTCTGGCGTATGATTAATATCACCTGTTATATATTATTAAAGAAAACTGTGTGTTTAATATTCTATAAATATGCATGTTATGAAACATGGCCATGAGGTTTGTGTTATTTGTATTTTTGGCTGAGAATGCTGCACAGTGCAGTCAATGGGCTGATTTGCCGACTGCGCTGAGGCCGTGGATTATGGAATAATCCCTCTAGCTCTGGCTCTAGCATCTCTTTAATGTGCTATTTTAACATTATACTTTCTTTATGATTTCTGTCTTTGTTTAACGCGAGGCTACCTCTTTTAGAAGTTTCTGTGTAACAATACCTAACGACTTCATTGAGTTTTATAAAATAAGTTATTTCATACTTATACTAGACATTGTTAATTTAGTATTTTTGGATGTTCGTAAAATGCATAAATGATTTCCTATTTTATTGTGATGTGGGTATCTTCCTAAACCATTGTATACATTTTCTGATTTGATTGAAGATACAACTAGATGTTGTTGACTTTTGATAAAACTTGCAATGATTCTCTTTACAACACCTAACTTACTGTTCTTGGATGCCTGGCCTGCACTGGTTACCAGCTATTGGTTATTGGCTACTGGCTGCTTGGAGTCAAATGATATGTTCTGGCTAGCGCAGAAACAAACCATGTATCGGTGTGATGAATGGAAATAATATTGAATCGTGGGAACACTTTTTATAAAATGATATCCGTTTAATAAGCTCCATTTCGTAGCCAAACTGAATTTACAATATTTGTAAATAATTTTAAAACGTGAATAAAAAATTGATATCTGTTCGGAATTTGTAAGAACATGAACAGATTAAAGTTGTGTCACATTTATAATTATTTTAAAAGAAAATAGCATATTTTCTATTTAAAGTAGAAAATGTGAAAATTAATTAAGTCTAGTTAAATTTCGTAAATAATTTATATTTTAAAAAAATAAATCCGAAAAGTGCTGAATGTTTTGGATAAAAATAATAGTAATTACCTAACATTTAGAGAATTTATAGTATGTAAACATAAATATATATTTCTGCAAAATAAATTGTTATATTAGATTTTAGTTGGGTTCATTTTCATTTTTTATCAAAATGCAATGTATAATTTATTCAATAAACATCAAGGAAATCGCTCTCTTCTTTTGCTTTATCCTGTTTTTGCTTTCTTAAATTATTATTACTTATTTAGGATTGATTCTTTTGATAAATATATATTAAACTAGCTGGTTCACGGCATGCGTTGCTATGCCATTCAATGAAATAAATTGACTCTCCCTTCTTATCCTTTCCCGTGCATCCCCGTTCCCTTCCACCTTCCCCGCCTTCCCCCACCCTCGTTTCTTCCCTCTCCACGAACCCCACCTTCCCTCTACATTTCCTCCCTCCTGCAAAAATATATGAAATACGCACATTTTCATTTATACAAATTTCATAACACCAGAACTTACCATTATATACAGCCTATGTTACTCGCTGATAATGTAGCTTTCTATTGGTGAAACAATTTTTAAAATTGGTTTAGTAGTTTCGGAGCCTATTCAATGCAAACAAACAAAAAATCAAATCTTTCCTCTTTATAATATTAGCATAGAAGCATAGATAAACAATATCATTTTGAATATTTCGGTGATGACGAGTGGTCAACTGATGACGAATGTCATTGTCAAAATTCGTCATTATCTTCTTCCAGAAAAAACAGATTTTGGTGCACTAACAAGCAAGTGAAAAAGAAAACACATAAGAAGCCCATAACTCTACCGTACGAAAATTGGAACACTAAGGACGGGTTGTTTGAAAAAATTTGATGGATTCATCAAATATTTTATGTCAATTTTCACGTTCTGTGTAAGTTCTATTCGTTCTGTGATTATTTCAGTTTTGTGAAGCAGCTGTCCTATAACGATATAATAACAGAACTTGAATAGAACCTACACAGAACGTGAAAATCAACTTCAAATATTTGATGAATCCATCAAATTTTTTGAAACAACCCATCCTAAATTTTGGCACACAAAAAGTATTGCTAGATTATGTTACCTACGATTTTTATAATATAAAAAAATGCAGTTTGCTGCTGATATAAAATATATTTTTTCATAAACTTTTAAAGTA
This sequence comes from Glyphotaelius pellucidus, assembly GCA_936435175.1. Lineage (NCBI taxonomy): Eukaryota > Metazoa > Arthropoda > Insecta > Trichoptera > Limnephilidae > Glyphotaelius > Glyphotaelius pellucidus. The sequence continues at coordinate 7,558,691 of OW386543.1, read as the reverse complement.
TTGTAAAACAAGTACATGTTTTTAGATTTTGTGAAGTGCAAACTTTAATTAAATTTTGTAACCAAATAACAACAGCTGTTTGATGTTAAAATCATAAAGCTAGTATATCTACAGTATCACAAGCCGTACACAGAGTTATTTTTTTTAAACTTTTGATCTACTTATAATTATTTTTTGTTCGGAAACAAAATTGGTACGGTAGGTATGTGGGTTAATGCTGTGAAATATTTTTGATATCATATTTGGATCGTCTTAAGAGCTGGTTCACACACAGCTATCAAATATAAAAGATTATAGCACGCCAAATAACGCTCTCCATACAATCCCTTCAGACCGTTCACACCTAAGCGGTTTTAAGCGCAGATAATCATAGACAATACACATCTTACGACAGAACCGCTCCAGAGGCGATATTCCAAAAGATAAGTCTCCCCCTCTCCGACGAAAACAGGAGAGGGGGTCATTGTAACTACGGAGCTGCCTATACTGGTGAATGACAGATTTCAGTACAAAAAATGTGCATTCCGTTGCCGCTCCCTAATTCAACTGACCCCTCTCCTACCACAGGAAGAAATATTTGATAGCGTCGTGTGGAAGTACAAAAAATAAGCGCTCGCGGTTCAACAGATATCTGCTCGCAGATTTATAGCTCTGTGTGAACGAGCTTTAAACCATACTGAACTAACCCACTTTGCAATTTTTGAGTTAGAGCTTGAAATGAGGGCTCCAAATCATAATCTAGCTCCGTCAGAAAGAAAAACCATCAGAGAAAAACTATCTATGATTATCCAAGACAGTATTTCTCTGATTGGTTCTCACTGGCAGAGCTAGATTATGATTTGGAGCCCACATTTCAAGCTCTAACTCAGAAATTGCAAAAAATGAGTTAGTTCAGTATGGTTTAAGAAGATCCATTCGTCCTCGTAAATAATATTTTTTCTTAATTTTTTTTGTATATTAAAACATTGTTTCAAGTAGATACCATTATAAATTTAGTTTCAGGTAGATATTATTGTGCCTTTCTATACTTTTATTTTTCAAAGGGTGTCAAAGCTTTTACTGGCAAAACATTGATGTTGCTTCAATCAAAAATATTAGATTATTGCAAATCTAAAAAAATAATAATATTATCTAGAAACCCTTTCACTCTCATACTATCATCCCTTACTAATTAATGTGTTTTAAAGTTATATACCATTTACCCAACATTAATGGTTTCTTACCAGTTGTGTAAAATATAAAACATGTTTATTAGTAAGGCCCACAGTGTTTAATATTATGTTCAACTGCAACCGCTCAGGCCTCGAGCCTATTTTGTCAGGTCAAAATATTTCAGCTTTGCAAATTATTTCTGAACGCATCTAAAAACTTTTTTGAAAGGTGATATACTTTTGAATTTAAAAATTCGAAATAAACATCACTTTTTAATGCAAACATAAAAAAAGTTTTAAAAATGGCTCACCTTACGTTTGTACTAACTAAAATTACTGGAAAAAAAATTAAATCCACACATATTTTATTAGACAAAAAATGTATTATCGAACGTTATTAATACCCCATCGTCTGCTTGGTTGAATTTCAGAACCCAGTTACAAGTGCATGTTGACGCCACGCCGTACGCGTTGCACCATAAATAACATCTGTGTATGTGAAATTTCAAACAAAACTAACATTGTAATTCGGTTTTGAATTCAAAATTTCGTCACAAGATGCCGCCACTTACGTCAGCAGTTCGAATGTCGACGTTTCTTCCCTAGGTACTACGAATTTATGGAATTTAAGTATCTTTCCGGATACGGCGTAATTGCCTGTCACGGTTACTTTAACTCGGTGACTAGCTGTCACTGGATCACAGTGGATCCGAGGAACTGGCTATTTTTGGAACCAGTTCTTATCAGATTTATAAAATGGTTAATGGTCAAACTGGGCGAAGCCAAAATAAAAGCCACCCGCAGGGACCAGCAGCAAAAACCTGCGGAGCGGGTTTTTAACTGCCAGTAAACACCTACACACCATACATGTGTATAGTGAATAATTAGACTTATTACTTGAAATGGCTTTAGCCGTGTTTGGTAACTAGATCTGAACAGCCAGTTACATTTTCCACATCCCCTTCCCCTCCCCACTACCTTCAGCCTCACAACATACTAAAATTAGATAAGCCATAGTTTCGCTGGCTCCAGACTGTTGTGAAAAATTAAATAATTTGCATTACTACTTTTTGTACTAATATTCAATTAAAACACTTAAACACAAGAATTTCCATTTAGTTTCCGATGCTACTAGCCCCCGACACGTCTGCACTAGTCACCAGATGGACGCCATCCGACTAAACTGAAACATTCTCGACCGACAGCGTAACTGACCACAGTCGCTTACGCTAAAAGTTACAGCTACTAAAAAAAGTGTCAGGCATATAAGATAGAGCTGCAATATTTTTGTCACTGATGTATTAGGTAGCATTGAACAGTTTTCGTTAAAAATCGTAATTTGACAAAAATGTTGTTTACGCTGTTCTGTCTATTATGGGTCGATATTGTATTTGTAAGCCTTTCTTGAAAGATTCGAGTTTGTTTATGGACAAAACTCATTATTCAAAAATATCGCATACGTTTAATTTAGCTTAATATTTTAAAGCAAGACTTGCAAAAAAGTATTTTTTCATAGAATAATTAATTAAACTCATGCCATCTATGAAAGAGCAGATTATGAATTCTTTTAAGTATCACCTTAACCGAGTTACAAAGTTAATTTAACCCTTTAAGTGTGTTAATTGGTTTTGTCCTAGTTTCAATAATTCATGGATGGATTAATAATATTTGATAACATTATGACATTATGACTTTTGATTATTTATTAATTTTTTACGAGAAAAACTCTCTTTTTATAACTTTTGAAGGTTATTCCCATCAACGTAATATATCATTGAAGAAGAAGATAACACGGAAAATATGGAAAAAGAACTAGTTGAAGATAATATTAATGATTCTAAATATTTGAAATATGATATTGACAAATATGACGGTTTGACAGAAGGTGGCAATAGCGAAATTGGAAAACGCGCCGTCCCGGTTAGACGAGAGGTCTGGGTTCGAGTCCCAGTTGCGACCATTGTCTTTTTCTGTTTTTCTGTGTCTTGTTTTCTTTCATATTTTCATTTAGATTTAAAAGTGTTATCTTCTTCTTCAATGATTTATTAATTGTTTAACATGTGTGTTTCCCATACTGTGACCAAGTTTGGGAAAAGTTAACTATCCAGCCCATATGCCGCACTCAAGTGTCATGCAGATATATTGGCATAATGCACCTAAGGGTTAAAAAATTCTGTATCTACACTGAACAGACAAACTCTGCCAGCGTGATTTACACTATACCTTTTGAAAGAAAGCTGATGTCCTTATCAGCGAATTTAAGAGTCATGGAGTTACTCTGGAAATTTTTCCCAATGTTTGAAATACAAATTGACTCCGCAACTGTCTTAGAGTGCAAGTTGAAATGGCTGGCATTCAAAATAATGCTTATTTATGTATTTCCAAGAATGGAGAGTTTCAAAGTTACCCGCTGTGGAAAGATCCAGTTTGGATATTATTATAGTACACGCCAAACTTTAGACCGGCCTGGCGTTGATCAGAAGTCATCACAATGTGTGAGTATAAGGACAGAAAAGTGGCATGCCCCCCGCCCACGTCTGTCTCTATTGCACATATGTTTTTAGGCATCTTTCTTTTTCGTTCACAGTAAAATCAGTAACTGCGCGAGAAAGCATTGTACCATCTTAAAGTTTGGCATGTACTATATTGTAAAATCAAGGAAAAAGAAAAATATTTATATTTATGCACGAGAGTCCTAACTGACTGGAGCCAGTGGGACTATAACACCCCAATTGGGGTTTGTTGTGAGACTGAAGGGGAAGGAGATGCATAAGAGAAATTTTGGGAAGTATTTGGCTATTTTAATGCATATTATTCGAAGAGAAGGATAAAGATTATTGTGGCACGTTATTAGTGACATTTTCCAGGTTCCTTCAATCACCAAATTGTACGTATTTATACTATAAGTTGACGTATTAATTAAGCATGCAAGTACCCAACTTCTTTCCAGTTGTGACACTATTTTTATTAGACAATTGATATGAAACTTAGATGCATTTCAAAGTGTCATTTTTATAAAAATTTTTACATAAAAAAAAAACCCTGGGGGTCTACGTCTTTAGAAATGTTGCCTTGAAGGTATTTTTAGGGAAAGGAAAGAGAGGAAGTTCTGGAAAGTAAAAAGATATGAGGGGTGGGTAATGTGCGGATGTATGAATCCGTCCCTCCCACTGCGGTGCAAGGCGATGGGTCGAGAGAGTCCGGCCGGAGAGGTCTAGGTTAGGTCTCCCTCAACCAGTTTCTCCCAATTCTGGTACACGCCATGCAATGGGTGGGCAAACGCATTCGCCGCCAAGAAAGTCAAACCTCACCCCATGAACCCAGACACTCTGTTAAGTCGCCAAACGTGGCGAACCACTTGGGGTGACCTATGGCAGGGGTGTTGCTTATCCAATAAATGGTAACCGCCTCCCAAATTGAGTAAAATTATTACAATAAAAGTGAAAATAGATTTCTCAGAATGTAATTCAAAGTATTAATTTATATAAATTACTAATCTTGGGTAAACAGCTTCTAAATCACAGTTCCTTTTGTTAAAATCAACATCATGTTATTCTCCACTCAAGCTCGAATAGCAATGTGAATTGTCGTTAAGTCTTCAATGATAATAAGGAACTCCAGTCCAATTTTTTTATTTTTTTAAATGAATAATGACCTTCTAACTTAAATCACTGCATGTTTATTTTTATTTTTATAGTTAAATAGTTAAAATAAATGTCAAAGTTTTAATTTTTCAAGATCCCCCGAAAACCACCGAATCTAGTGTGACATCATCAAGACCAACCGAAGTATGAATTTTGTAGGCAACTGGAATCAGCTGATCTTCGCCGGCCATTTTGAATTTCAGCATTGGAGCGTTTTATGGACGCGGTGACGTCACGCCTCACAAATTCAATAATACCAACTTGACAGAGTGTTTTAATGAACTGTTTTAAAATGGACTTTTTAATATTTTTTTTTAAACTCTACGTTAAATATTATTTAATAAAACTTATATATTCAGAATCAACGTTTATTGGTCTATATGAACATATTTTTTTAAAGCCGTAATATTTTTCACTGGATTTCCTTATTGAAGATGCAACCACATTATTTGCTTAATCTTGCTTACATACTAAATATTTAAAATAGAACATTATTTTTAGAGAGTGATTAGCGTTGATTGAAAGGGAGTTGTTGTCAGCTGGTGGAGGTATTGCTTAGATTACATGCAGTTTACTAGGAATTCTCACAATCTTATCTCTGGAACTCGACAGTCCCACAGTTCCCCGACCTAACGTTCCAATGTGCAGAATCAGAAATCAATAAACATAAAAATAAAGTAGGTATATTATCAATATGTATGTATTTTGTTAAGGGTAAACTTAAAAGAATTCATAAACTGCTCTTTCATAGACAGCTCTAATTCTAAACACTTTTTGCAAGTTAGGGGCTGTTCAAGTATTACGTAACGCAATTTACAACCGGGAGGGGGGGGGTCTTGTAAAACGTTATTGTGCGTTACCGGGGCGGTAGGGGGGTTCGAATAACGCGTTACGTAACATTTTTTTTTTTTATTTAAATAAAAAACTAGAATTAAGGGGTCATATACAGTTAGGAGGCCCAAAAAAGCGATTTTTACTGAGAATACTTTTATATTTATTAATGTAAAAATTTGTACACATATTATGGTAACTTTTAACCCGTCTAATCACAGGAGACCCAAGTTGTCCCAAAACATCATATGCCGTTTTAATAACAGGAGACCCAGATTGTCCCAGAGCGACCGTGCATTATTAAAAGTTAGATAGCTCTCTTCCTGTCATATAAACATTTGTGATTTCTTTTATGTTAGAGAGTGAAAGAAATGATGCTTCTTATTGTTTTAGAAATATACAAGCTGTATTGGTTAGATATTTTACAAACCCGATCATAAGTGACGATTTTATTTTGCGCCAAATTGTGACGTAACAAACACTAAATTTAAAAATAAAATTGTATGAAAGTTTTAAAAAGTGAGGTGACAGTTTCATTACAAATTTTCCTATGAAAATGAATCTGTATTTAAAATTTAAAGTTTATTTAATTTAACGTATTTTTTTGAGGAATCCCCAGGTACGTATTTTTAAGCCAATTTACATTTTCAATATAAAAATTTTAATGTTTAAAAACAAAAAATTTGATTTCTAATACACACATCGGAAAGATTATTTTATCTTGCTTTTAGAACAATTTTTGTTTTTGCAAAAAAGTTACAAAATAACTAATAAAAAATAACATTTAAAATGCATGGCAAGAATCGGGAATTTTGCACGCAAATCTTGACAGGCGAAAGTTCAAAGATATTATTTTCTCATTATTCGAAGGGTTAACTGTATTTTAACATTTTTGTATTTGTAAAAACAAAAATTTTGAAATCTGCTATAGCTGATCTCCAGAAGCTCCTCTCAATAAAGATATATACTTGCGGTGACCACCATATCTCTAGACTGCATTTAAAATGAAAAAACCAAACGGATTTCGTTAAAGTAATGTATAGTCTTCTAATTAACTGAAGGACGAAGCAAAACAAAAATTTTTGGCAAAATGGCGGCTTCTCAAAAACAAAAATCGATTTATGACCAAAATTTTGGCTTTAAATTGTTTATAAAAAAGATATTTATCGATGAGAACTGATCTTCGATTAATAACTAAAAATATACTTAAGAAGCTTGTGTTAAAATTTGAGACTGATCGGTTCAGCCGTTTCCGAGACATCTTGGTCATCTTTGGTCAGACTTTGAAAACACAGTTTTGAGAAAAACGCGTTTAAAGTTTGCCTCCTAATTCAAATGCTCTTTCACATCTTTACAAATATGCATGTGGCTTCGAAAATAATTGTCGGATTGACTTGAAATTTTGTGTGTACTTAAATATATGTACATTACGAAAATGAAATTAAAAAAAATCTTGAAAAAAAGATTTCTTGAAAATTCTAACTGTATATAACCCCTTAAAATCTTCCAAGTTGGCAACCTTTTTCGTTTATGTTTTACGTCGAATCCCTCGACTGTATTGTATGTCATTTTTATTTTATTTTCGTTATCAAAATCAAATCAAATTGGTAAAAATAGTCATTTGGGTGTTACGTAACGTTAAGGGTGGGGGAGGGGGGTACAGAACAACGTTACGGGGCATTACAAGGGGGGAGGGAGGGTCAAACCTTTTAAAAAATTGCGTTACGTAATACTTGAACGACTCCTTATGCTTTAAAATATTAAGTCGCTTTGGGCGGGAAGGGTAGTTCAACCTTTTACCTGGTCCTACTTGAATGCCTGGAAAGGCATTGCTATCAAATATCAAATATTTTTGAATGAATTTTGAACACCAATCTCTTTGTAGGGATCCCAACTATGTGTATAAAACTTATAAACATATATCGAATTTATATCTTTATATATATACAAATCTAAATATTACATTAGTTTCTGGGTTTGTATATGTATATGTAAGTACATATGTTTATACGCTATGCTTTGCTAAATCATTCATCCGATTGCGATGAAACTTTGGGGATTTGATGTGTGCATGCCCGCGATGGTAAATATAAAATAGTGAGTTGTAAATAGAAAATACAATAAAGAAATTCATTCATTCATCATTCGATGCCTGCGATGGCTTTGTTACTGGGTTTGTATAAAAATCAAAATATGTTTGCTTCTGGGTTTGTGTATATGTAAATATATATGTATATATGCTATGCGTTGCTAAACCATTCATCCGATTGGGATGAAACTTTGAGGATTTGATGTGTGCATGCCCGCGATGGTAAATATAAAATAGTGAGTTGTAAATAGAAAATACAATAAAGAAATTCATTCATTCATCATTCGATGCCTGCGATGGCTTTGTTACTGGGTTTGTATAAAAATCAAAATATGTTTGCTTCTGGGTTTGTGTATATGTAAATATATATGTATATATGCTATGCGTTGCTAAACCATTCATCCGATTGGGATGAAACTTTGAGGATTTGATGTGTGCATGCCCGCGATGGTTTCTATACACAATAGTGAGTTCTGGCATCATGAAATTATGCATTGCTAACCGTTCTTCCGATTACGATGAAACTTTGGGGATTTGATGTGCAAATGCCCGCAATGGTTTCTATATACAAATATATAGTGGGTGAGTGCGTGAGTAGGTGAGTGAGTAAGTAAGTGAGTGAGTGAGTAACCTAATACCACGCGAGCGAAGCCGCGGGTAAAAGCTAGTGTATTATAAAAATGGCTCACTTTACGTTTTTCCTAACTAAAATTACTAATAACAAAAACAATAAAAACACACAATTTTATTAGGCAAATGTATTTACGACTTTATTGTCAACTCATTTCTTTGTCGTTTCACGTAAAAGTAATTTATAAAAAATTCCCAAAGTTTCGTAATTTTTTTCAAATTGCCTTCGGAAACTTTGGTTTCATAAAGGTGTACATTTTAATTATTTTATGGTTAACTTTTAGATTTGAATACAAAGCGCGATGTTTTCTCTTTCTAACACTGTTTAGATTGTATTTCTAACCACGATATTGAGGGAGCTATAATGATTTCTATGAGACCTGTATGAGTTGTTCCGAAAACTGAACAAATTAGCCTGAGGGGTAATATATACAGTTCGATTAATTGTAAGGGTTAACTTAAAATAATTCTAAATACACTCGTTCATTCTTCTCAAGTGGGTTCCCAATTGCTGAAGATCTTGACCTCTACTCCAATTTCCATGGTGGACAATGGTGGACATGGTGGACTCTTCTTGCATGGAGAGCTGCGGACACAGACGTACCAGACACCGTGATACTATGCCAGGTCACTCAGCCCATTGGTGACTTTTCTCTGCTTCTTCTGTATTCCATTTTTCCAGTGACTCAAGTTGGAGTCCTCAGTTTGGCGAGCAACATGTTCAAAGTATTTTAACCCTTTGAGGAGTGAGTTATTTTTTTGTCATCTACATCGTGGGAGTGAGTTATTTTTCAAGTTTTTCTTAATTTTGTAATCGATTTAATTAATTATCTTCTTACCTTTTTTACTACACAAGTTAATTTCGGAGCTTTTTTATTACTATATATATTTCTTATTGCATTGTAAATTTAGTTGGACAAATTCAGTGGTTCTCAACATTTTCAAATAAAAAACCACTCGCGCCCCACCTGCAGTAAATTTTTTATACAAATTTCATAATGCCAGAGCTTACCATTATAACATAGAAACAGTTTTCTTCTAAAATGGAATTTTCTGTAAAAATTTTGAATCAATCCATCGATTACTTTCCGTGTACGAATGTTGGGCACATGTTTGGCATGTTTCCCGACTGTGCATCGGTGCCGAGGGCATCAATGACGCTAGTTCCTCAGAGCATCTTCCAATGTAATACCGGTAGAACAAATACAGCATTCCCACCTGACACCTGTGCTCTAAAGATTGCAATCCGTTTGTTAAGTTTAGGAAATCTATCAAACAGACCGCCCGTTTCTGCACGGAGTCGAAGGTTTTTTTTTAGGTATTTTGGGGCTCCAGATCAGAGGTGGCTACCAATTCAACTGTGGGGCGCACTAGCGATTTGTACAAGGTTAACAGTTGTGTACTATTAAAGTTTTTTTTTTTTTTTTTAGTTATCTACTATAAACAGTATGTTTACATCGGGTTTTTTTTTATGCCTGTCTCACTAGGATATACCTGTGTCGAGACAGGCTTAGAGGTACATAAATGAATATATTTGGTAGTTATAAGGAATATATATGTTACATATTAATTAGCATCATGTTCAAAAAACCCTATCTGCATCCAACGGAAAATCTCCTAATTACAAATAACATACTAGATATAAGGAAACTATTCATTAAAAAGATCATTCAAATTAACTGCATAAAATCCTCACCATGCCACGTAACTCACCCACAAAATACAAGAGCAAAAACGCATAATCAACTTCTTGTCCCAAAAATTAAATCAACCTTTGCCAAAAAGCACGAATCCTACCTCGCACCTCTCATTTACAACACATTCCTAAAAGAAACCACTTTTTGCTTGAATCAAAAAAACCTAAAAGGGTTCTATAAATATTTCAACACTTGGTTACTACAAAAAAAAGGGAATGCATCATCAAGTTACTAATAATCCCATCTTAGTCTAATCCTGATTCTCTATTTACATATATGCGATATTTAAATTTTTAGAGATTTATGCTTTCTTATTAATATTGCTTATGTTTTACCCATGTCTAGTTTAATACTTTATATTATTTTGTTGAAATGTTATTGTTTTTAGATGTTAGCTAAACTCTTAAATTTAATAAAACTGAATACTGCATGCATGCGTATACGTTTGTGTATGTATGTTATGTTTGTGTGTATGTGTTTATAGGATTAATATGTTTTTATATGCTAATTGTGTATTAATATGTTCATGCACGCATATTTATGTACCCGTCTCAGAACAGACATCGTCTAGTGAGACGGGTTACAGACTTTTCTTGTATTATATTGTTACTGTAATAAACGCCCGGGTTGCCGACAATTAAAAAAAAAAAAAAAAATATATTCATTTGAGTACAATAAAAAAAAAATGATGATTGGAAGTGTGGGTAAATATTTGAAAGAGAGTTATTATATAAATGAAGGAAGAAATGAAGTACAGTAAATAGTAAATCCTGTCAAATCTATTTATGGAATTAAATTTTAAAAAATTATTTATTTTATATGGATTAGGTCGTGAGCAAATTGTTTTCTGTCTATGTGTGATTTATTTTACTATACTTACAATCCATTTCTTTACATCTTGTTTGAATTTTGTCAAGGATTCAGTTTGTCTGATCGTAGCTGGTAGTGTATTGTATAGTTTGCAAGCTATGTATTTGAAGTGTCTTTGTCCAAAGGTAGTTTTGGAAAAATGAGTGGAGAAGTTCTTTATTTTTGGCTCGGGTATTGTGCATTGTTTGTGTTGCTTTGTATGATGTTTTGTTGTTTTTGTGTAAATTAACTAATACGGATCTTGCGTAGAGTTGTTTTATGACCATAACGTTGAAAGTCAATATTTTCAACGTTACGGACGTAAAACATCTTCAATAAGATTGTATTAGTGCTGGTAGTAAGAGGTAGTCTAAAAATTATTTTTATGATTAGTTTTTGTGCTTTAATGAGGGGGTCGAGGGCACTGGAATAAGCATTACCCCAAGCTAAAATTCCGTATTTGATGTGAGATTGGCACAGTGAGAAGTACACTGTTTTTAAAAGTTTTAAGTTAAGGAAATTGCGTGTTTGTTTGAAAAAGTATACATATAGATTTGCGGATTTTGTTTGTAGTGTTGTTGATATGTTGCTTCCAATTTAGGTGTGCATCAAAGGTCATTCCTAAATATTTGATAATGTTTACTTGTTCTAGGCATGGGCAGTCACAATTCAGGTTTAAATATGTATTTTTACATTTGTGTATTTTTAATGGTAGGGTTAGGTTTGACTTTGGGATATTGGTGAGACTAGACAGTAAGTATTATCTGTATTTAAAGTATCTGCGGGCCCTGTACAGTACGCCCAGTTTCTGAGAGGCTAACTTAACTCTGGCTTCGAAGGAGCCCCGTACCTGAGCTGGTCACTTAGAGTTACACCAAGCATATCAATGGAAGATTGCTTCCGCTGAAGGAGACTAGATTTTCATTTCGATCCCTTTTAGAGTTAATTAGACATGATTGGCTCTAAGTGTCCATGTTTCCACATTGTATAGAAATATGGATAATAAACATAACAAATTTCACTTCTATTTCACAACTTCCTTCGTCACTTATAGACAAGCCTAGATATATAAAATCGTTCACCATTCTTAAGTCTGTGAGAGCATTATTTGTTCTTACAAATAATATTCTCACTGTTTACCCTGTTGATCACCTTTAGCTTTGTTTGGGTCTCGTTGATCAGTAGACCTAAATTACACATAATTACATATCTTCTTCACAAGAGGCGATGAGGATCATCTGCGTATCGGAAATTTTTTAGCCACCAATATTTATTCCACCTTTCCATCCATCAAGAAGACGCATTGTGTGTTCACCGTATATAATAATATTGGTGAAAGGAAGTACCCTTGGCATACCCCTTTTTTCCTTTAAATGTGATTTTTGAATGTCAATCTTGATACATGCCTGTCTTTCGGTGGACAGGTTTCTAATGATGTATATAAGAAAGTCACAATGGCAATTCCTATCAACCGACCCATGTTTACCAACAGCATTGCCTTTTATAAAACTACAATGATTTATTGAAGTACAGATTGGTGAACTGTACTGAGTCTAAACCAGAGATTCCCAAACCTTTTTTTTCGTAGACCACTTTCAAAATTTTACTGGTTTCGGTGGACCCCCTGCTGCAACTTTTCTACCATATTCCCAAAACTCGAAACGCATTGTACTGAATATTGAATATAACGCTGGAGTTGTGGTCTGTCTCAGCGGGGGGGGGGGGGGGGGGGGGTGATGAGCGTAATGTGATATGAGACAGGGGTGGGATGGGATATGGGCACGGGATGGGTCTCAATATGATCATTTTTCACCAAAATACTAGTGTACTATCTGCCTACATTGACAGGCAAAGCCAAGCCAACGTTTTTGTTCTTTACTATCGAAACCAGATAAATTTTCGTGGACCCCCCACTTACAACTTGTGGACCCCCATTTTTTTATCACGCCTACGTGGACCCCCGTCGAGTCTCCTGTGGACCCCTGGGGGTCCACCTGGACCACTTTGGGAATCACTGGTCTAAACCCATCGCCCAACCATTCGATACTACAATTTTAAATTTTTTTTTTCACAGAAAGTCTTGAGGAAAAAATATCCCTCATCCTCGCTATTTCATCTTCGTGGATGCTGTAGAGCAGGGGTGTCAAAGATACGGCATGCGACCCTCAGGCCCTATCATTACAGCCCGCTACCACATGACAATATTATGTCAAGGAAGACAGAACCGCGCACTTTCATTAGTACCCCCCACACGTAAAGTTTGGAGCAGGACGTGCTCCGCGCCACTTCAGGCCGCCGCGCAAAAAAGTAAAGACCGGAAGTAAGATAACGGTTTACAGCGTAGTTCACTGTGAGACTTTTCTGCGCGGCGGCCTGAAGAATTGCGGGGCACGTCCCGCTCCGAATTCTACGTGTGGGGGGTACTAAAATATATTTTAGATATTCTTAGAGGACACTCGATGCCACCAAGATCGCTCAAGACTTACGGATGAACATCTCTAATCGATTCTTAAAATAACTACCACGAATATGACACCCGACATAAGATAAATCAGGTGTCCGGCTCAAGATAATTTACCATTTTACCCTCCTTTTTAACTTTAATGAAAATTTATAATAACTAGGTATCTAACTAAATAAAGATTTTAACAATTCAGTATGGATTTTAATTTTTAATTTTGAGTCTAGCCCGCTTACACATTCTAAATCTTATAAATGGCGCCTAAGAAAATTCAGTTCGACACCCCTGCTGTAGAGGGTCTTTTTATTGAAGGAAGGAGAGGAAGTTTTGGGAAGGAATGAATGAAGGCACTGCAGTACAAGGCAATGGGTCAAGAGATTCCGACTGGAGAGATGAAAAGGACTCCCTCAACCAATTTCTCCCGGTCTGGCCTGCCGTGCAGTAGGCGGGCAAACGCATCCTCCGATAATACCTAAACAAACCTCATTAAATCCTCAAATTAAACTAAAATAAATATTACAATACAGCGCTATTCTATTTCATTACTTTGTTTATCAAGAATAAAAATTAATAATTTTTTTTTAAATTTACCTAGCTTTTTTTTCGTGTTTAATGCCGTATGGGAGGCAATTATATAAGTTGCCCCCCTCGTATCCAATGGATTGTTTAATGGTTAGTGTGGATGGTGTTTAAACGTACGAGGGTGGGTTTTTAAGTTCGCGGAATGGGCAGAGGTAGGTGATTAGTGGGGGTGTCGCTGAATTAGGTACTAATTGAGCAACTCATTATTTGTACAAATATCAGGTTTTATCGTTATTAGGTCATTAGTCTTTGAGCTATCGTCAACCAAACAAGTCAATCGGGAAGAAATTGTGAAATATGGAGAAAATCGAGTTCCGCGCTGTTATAAAGTTCCTTACCAAACAAGGAAAATCAGTTCAGACCATACTGAAAGAGATGTCATGTGTTTACGGGGACTCGTATCCATGTAAAACTATGGTTTACAAGTGGCATACCCTCTTTAAACAAGGCAGGGAGTCACTTGAAGACAACCCACGGCTCGGAAGGCCGATCGAGGTAACCACTCCGGAAATTATTCAAAAAGTCGACAAATTAATATTAGAAGATGCCCGATTAAAGAAGAAACAGCTCGCCAAAATGGTTGGAGTATCAGATACAACCATTTTCAAAATTCTTCACGACCATCTTGGCATGACTAAAGTCAGTGCAAGATGGGTGCCGGGAATGCTCACGCCGCCTCAAAAAACAACAGCGCGTGGAATGTTTTTGTGCAGTTTTGGACCTCTGTAGGGAAGACAAAGATGGAGTGTTTGCTCAAATTGTTACTGGCGATGAAACTTGGGTTCATTATTATGAACCTGAGTCTAAACTGGACTCGATGCAGTGGCACAGAAAGGCACACCACCACCCAAGAAGTTTAAGGTGTCACAATCAGCTGGGAAAATCATGGTGACAGTCTTTTGGGACTCGAAAGGAATCCTGTTGATCGATTACAAAGATAAAGGTGTCTCCATAACCGGAGATTACTTCGCTTCAATCCTAGAGCAATTAAAGGAAGCCATCAAGGAGAAAAGAAGGGGAAAATTGACCAAAAGTATCCTCCTTCTGCACGACAATGCGCCTGTTCACAAGAGCCATGTTGCGAAGGCTGCCCTGCAGAAGATGGGCTTCAAAATTTTGTCACACCCACTCTACAGCTCTGACCTGGCTCCCAGTGATTATTATCTTTTTCCAAACTTGAAAAAAGAACTTTGAGGGAAAAAGTTTTCAAGTGATGAAGAAGTGAAGGATGCAATCTCAGCATATATTTTAGACAAAGACAAATCTTTTTTTTGAGGGTATACATAAGTTAATTGAAAGATCCGAAAAATGTGTTTGGGTAGTAGGTGAATATATTGAAAAGGAAAAATAATTTTGGATTTTTATTTCCACTCCTTACCCCCTATTCCGCGAACTTAAAAACCTCCCCTCGTATGTTATTGTGTTGTTGTGTAAAGTGTTTGTGTTCTTGGGACTTTTAATGAATTCTTTGTTTGTATGTATTTTATTTATTTAAATAATTTTATAAATTGACAAAAATTTTGTGTTAATTCATCCGCCATGCTAGGGATATCCCTGTGTTACGGCGGATGAAGTTTACAGATTGGGTACAGTTATTAAATTATGCAATTCAATTTGATAATAATAGTTATTAAAAATTATAATTATGCAAAACAATTTAATTTAAGTAACAAATTGTAATTATTATATTTCAATTCAATTTAAGTAGCAAGTTTTACATATCATAATCTAATTGACTACCACAACACGGGCACGTGCCTAGCATGGTGGTTGAAAAATCCTCAATTCATGTAAAAAACAGTTCAATGAATAAAGAAAACTTGAAAAAAAATTTGTGGCCACTCGAGAAGGGCTTAAAAAATAATGAGGAAGTATGCTTCAAACAAAATGTCAACCAAAAAATGAAAGTAGGTAATTATTTTACATCATCTGTATGTATGCTTAATTCGTTAATAATCCTTTTAAATGTTGTTAATTAAGTATTATAATGATGTAAATTGCTTACTAATTAACTTAACTCCAATGTTTAAAATTAATAATCACAATATCAATTAACAAAATAAATTTTTAAAACGGGTTAAAATTATATGGAAACAATAAAATACTATTTTATCTTCTTTTCCTCAACTAAATCTATTTTGTTTCATTTAAAAATTACTTGTCTTTTTCGGTTAATTTTTTTCTCATAGACCTGGCACACCTGTTTTGGTATATTACCTTATTTTTCCTTTTTTCTACTGCTATACAATTTATCGGAACACGATACGTGCGTACTGATATGTTTTAATCAATTTTAATAAATAAAAATGTTATTTTCAATAGAATTTTGTTTTATTCTGGAGGCAGAATTATGAAGAAACTTGTGGGGAATTTTGGTTTGCTTTCACAAATTTGGGGATTTTGAACATTTATTGCGGGTATTTTAAGGCGGAACTCCTGCGCCAGAATACACATGAAAACTAGCTTGAACCCCACTATAAACGTTCTTTGTTTTCCGTCTCCTGCGTTTTTTTAAACATGGTTTGAAAGATTGGTGTGAACAGGTGTGAAGTTCGCGCGGTCACACACTTTGCTAGTGGCCTGTCCACGAGTCCACGCGTCCACGCGAACGCAACTGACTTGACGTTTGACGTTTAGCGTTTAAATAAATGTTAAAATATGTTCCGATGAAGAAGAGATGCTACATCAGGGAGAAAACAGAGATATTTTAATAGATGTTTATTTACCAGGAAAGATTTCCGACTAATATCAATTATTATGACCTAAAGTCAGTATTTGAATTTCGAATGCGTAATTAATTACGCATTCGAAATTCAAACGTCAAAAGTCGAGTTCTGTTAAGAAATTTAGCGATGATATTGTAAAGGAAATATAAAGGAGAACACGCAGATTTCAACTTAGACCTAACCTACCTAACTAGATTTTTATTAGGTATTTATTTATCAGGGAAAGAATAGAATACCTATTTTAATTGGTCATTTCTTCCGTGTCTCTGAAACCGATTTATAAATTAATAGACTTTATTTACAAGTGAGATCACGAAAGATATAATCATCATTACGACAGTATTTATTTGGAATTTAAAGTCATAATTAGGTATTAGGCTCGCGCGGTTGACATAACCCCAAACGTCATTCGATTTACCTCCGGTACCAACCAACCGCTTCGTACGGCTCCTGTAAAAATATGAACTTATTTCCCCCCCGCCGGCCCCGCCGGCCCCGCCGGCCCCGCCTGCCTTCCCGCTCCCGCTTCACCCATTTCAAAAATAATATTAACATTAATATTGTTAATATTCGTTATTATGTTATAATTTTATTATCAAATATATTTATTATATTGTATTTATGTATCATAATATTTTAAACTAGTGATTATTAAGCTTGCTCATTGCGCATAACCTCAAAAACTTGTTCGGTTTGATTCTCCATACATGACCGCATCGCGCGGCTCTTGTAAAAATATGAACACATTTCCCCCCGCCAGCCTTCCCCCTTCGCCCGGGAGATGAATGTTTTCCGTCGGCTGTGGTAAAGCTTGAACACAGGGTTTTTGAACACGAAGTGTTCAAATTTTCAATGTTTTGGGTGCTGTTCAAGCTAGTGTTCATGTGTATTGTGGCGCAGGATACGGGCCTTTAGAACATAAGCATTAGCAACTGGCTACCCAGGTTACCGCACGGTTTGTTTACAGTGTTGCCAACTTGAAGGATTTCCCGTCTGAACTTGACGGATATCCGTGCCCCGAAACGGAGCGGGAACGGAGATTCAGAGTTGGCGACACTGCTTGTTTATTATGCCGGCTGGTGGCCGCGCATGGCCGCGTTTGTCGTTTCAGCTGTTTGAGAATTGAGACGCACGTTATTGAAATTTGTGTTCCCAACCATGGATCCCGATGAAGTTGAGTTCTTAGCCGAGAACAAGCACGTGAAGATCATCCCGAATTTCAGTTACGACAAGATATTCCTTATTTCTGGAGAACTCGGGCCGTTTGTTGCTGGTTTGCCGGTCGCGGTTCCAATATGGCTGGCTGTGATGTTCAAGAATAAACAGAAATGCAGACTGGTCGTCCCGGAATGGATGGACCTGGAGACCTTGAACGAGATAAAGGAGGAGGAAAAGAGATCTAGGTAACTTATCATTTATTAGAAAACAAGTGAACTCCACTTTTCACCATCCAAATTTTCCCTATTGTCTCATTATCGAAGTGCGTATGCAGTGTCGTGTTTATTTTTTATTGAAATAATGGAGTCTTACTATTGTAGGAAGATTTGAAACCAATAAAAGATTAGGTTCGGTGCAATATTAGCCAGAAATCATAGATGTATTATAGTAACTAGTGTGTCAAAACAGTGGTTCCAATCAAGAAAGAAACACGTTTATTGAATGTGAGAATAAAGTTGAGAAAAACAAGAGGGTAAGCTCTGCCGAATTGCGCTTCTCGCAAATTTAAAAAAAAAAAATAACATTAGAAATGACTGTTTATGTCGGGGGAGATGCATTTGTTCCGTTTTTCTCAATCTTAAGTAAAGTTTGAAGGTTAGGAAGCATGCATAAATTATTTAATTCTTCATATAATTAAATTCTTCTTAAATTCAATAACCCAAACCATGAACCCAATAACATACTTTGTGCATGTTGGGACAGACTCACTCCTCGGGAAATCATATGTATGTATGTTACATTCGACTCATGTAACCTTAAGTATCCACTTCATGCATTGCTAACATTAGGCGTTGGGCTTCCTTAGCGCAGATAATGTGTATAACAGACTCACTCCTCGGGAAATCATATGTATGTATGTTACATTCGACTCATGTAACCTTAAGTATCCACTTCATGCATTGCTAACATTAGGCGTTGGGCTTCCTTAGCCCAGATAATGTGTATAACAGACTCACTCCTCGGGAAATCATATGTATGTATGTTGCATTCGACTCATGTAACCTTAAGTATCCACTTCATGCATTGCTAACGTGAGGCGTTGGGCTTCCTTGGCGCAGATGCGCTGGAAGTTGTCTTCAACGTAATGGAAATTAACACAACTCTCTATGACTCCATTGAAGAAACAAACGACTGGTTTAATTGTAATGAATACTACATTACCGATGTATTCAGGTTTCCATATAAAAGTAGCTACGGACTAAAAGAGCGCGAACAAAATGCTGCACTTGGGAAATGTATGCAAGCTGTAGAACAAACAATGCTTTATTGCAAAAAGACTTCAAGTTTTTCAGAAAAGGAATTATTAATCCAAAATCTACTTGTTGATGATCCGGGAGTATGTCTTACCTTCTAATCCACCGGCATCATAATCAAGACCCGTTAGAAAATACATTTTCACAAATAATGAGATTTTTTTTTTAAAAACATTAAATTTATAATTCATTTCTAATATTTAAAATCACCTAACTAAATTTGGGTAAATATCACTTGAGTGGATAAGATGGAGGCTGATAGAATCAACCAGTTTACACCTACCTATCGATTGCAGGTATAAGCGAGTATCTAAATGGCTCAGTCCTGATATTTTTGTTGCAAAAAAAGAGGTAAATGTTTATCTAATCGGACACGCTCAATATGCACTTTTTATTACAAAAAAACTTAACATCAGTTAGATAATAATGGGAAGTAAGTATTTCAGTTTCCGGAATTGAAAAATAATGAATTTTAATAGTTATTTTGTTAAAATTAAAAACGATTTTTCGTTTGGCAGCCATTGTCATTGATGTCAAAGTTTTAAGGTTAGTTTTTTTTTCTTCTCTTATTTAATCCAAAACATTAACACATGACCCTAAAATAGGTTCTTAGGTTCTTAGTTTGGGTTTAATTAAAAAAGGAAAAAAAAACTAGCCTAAAAAACTATTTTAATAATATTATATCAAAACATGGCGTGAAGAAAAGATGTGAAATTGTCTGTTTTTTAATGAAATATCTACTAAAATGCATTATTTTCCAATTCCGGAAACTGAAATACTTACTTCTCATTATTATCTAACTGATATTAAGGGCGACTTGCACCAAAAGTTAAATTTGGTTTAAATATCAAGTTAAACACATTATTTGATTTAAGTCGACTTAACGTCTTGCACCACAAAATTTAAGTCGTTAAATGCATTTAAAGAACTGTCAAAGTTAAATACCCAAAAGGGGCCGTTTAACTGAGTTAAACATGTTTAGCGAATAAGTTCTGTCAAAAATTTTTAAGTTATTCCTTCGATTTCCGATTGTCTAATTTTGCTGAAATCTGTCTAATTTATTAATTTGTATTCACGATGGACATTTGGGTTTTGTATTCTGACTTCTGACGTTGACGAAGAAATTATAGATTTTATAAGTAGATCGTTTATAGTGAGAGAAGTAAATACCTACGAGAACAAATTTATTTGATACACTCTATAGTAAAACAATCTTTGTAAAAGAAATAATAAAAAATATTCAGATAATTGTTTTATTTTTAAATCTAACAATAAAATTTCTTTTTGCCTCATTTCATAGTTATGTTTGTTTTATGCTTTTCTTCTAATTCATTTTCTGGATCAAAATAAAATAATACATTACGCAACACAACATAACCTCAAAATATTTTTATTTTTGACACTCGTAAATTTAAGCATCCCCCACATGCACACTTCGGAGCGAACGTGCCCCTCGCCACTACAGGCCGCTGCGTAGAAAGTACGTGTGGGAGATGCTAAGGAACGACGTAACTGTTTTACCGACGCGTTAAACAGCGGTAACTGTTTTACCGACGCTTAACTACGTTTAACTAAATAGCCACTGCGACTGTGTGGTGCAAGATGGAGTTAAACGAATTTAAGTTAAATGTATTTAGTGACTTCAATTCGTTTAGTTAAATACAATTTAAGATAAAATAAGCGATAGTTGGTGCAAGCCGCCCTAAGTGTTTTTGAAATAAAAAAGCACATATTAAGCGTGTCCCTATTAGGTAAATATTTACCAAAAAAGAATTTTGGATAGAGTAGTTCTTGTAGGTACATGACAGGTAATTAAGCTTCATAAATCAGGGCTGTCTATAATACCATTAACAATTTTAAAACTAAAATTCACTAATAATGGTTTAATGATACACTTAGATTTTTACGACTAGTATATCTAACAGAGTAATATTTTATTTATTGTGGTTCTATATCAGGTTCTTTACCAAGATGCCGAACGAGCACTACATGGTGGAGGCCAAGCTGCTGTTGTGCGTGGCGGCGGAGGACATCCCTCGGTCCGAGGAGATCCGCACCGCCGTCAAGGACATCTGGGACATCCGCATGGCCAAGCTGCGCACCTCCATGGACGCCCTCATGAAGGTGGGCGGGAGTTACGGTCGCCTCGATCACCTCACGCTCATGGAGATCAACTCGGCCAAGCCCCTGCTTCCACACGCCATGGACCACCTCTATAGGCTGCGCAAGGTACGTTACTTCACTCTTTGCTTACTGCTGCAGGCAGATTGCCCTAATATTAACCATTCAAAATTCAGGCATATTTTGTCGGTAGGTAAAAATATTTCTGCTTTGCAATAAAATCCAAATAAATAGAATATTATTTGGGAACGTATCCCAAAACTAAAAACTGTTTTAAAAGATGATAAAATAAGCTTTAAAATTTTATTATTAGAAATATTTTTAAGATATTTTTAAAATACAAAAATTTTTAAAGCAAATTTTAAAAAGTTTTATGGCTCACCTTAAGTTTTTTCTAACTAAAGTTAACGAAAAAAAAATAAAAACACCCACTTATTTTATTAGACAAATGAATTATAAACATTATTGTCACCTCAATTTTTTTTGTTGTTTCATGAAAAAATAATTATTCAAGTTTCATATTTCTTTTTCAAATTGCTGTCAAGAAACTTTGGTTTCATAAAGGCAGTGGCGGCTCGAACACATTTTCGGTGGTGGGGACCGTCATTTTTTTTGTGAAGATGTTGAAATTTCACTGCCAGAAAGTGCGAGTACAAGACCAAATATACTATACCTATATACACGAATATTTATATATAGGTATAGTATATTATACATTAATATTTACTGTTCTTAATTCTAAGATCTAAAGTTAAGACAAATGATGGTTATGGACTAACTACATGATATTATATTTCTTCTACTATATGAATGACTAAAATATATATGATGGTAAAATATTTATTTTCACCATTTCCCGCAGTTTCTCACAAAGTTTCGCCATCCGAAAGAACTTTGTAGCAAAAATCAATTCTTCTGTTCTTCATTTTTGCAAATCGATCGATAACACTGTTGTTGAATTCTGGTATGGAGTTGATGAAATCATTCTCTATTGAAAGCATTGCCAGTGCATTCAATCTTTCAGCTCCAATGGTGTTTCGCCAACAAGTTTTAACACGTTTTAATGTTGAGAAACACCTCTCAGATTCTGAAGTCGTCATTGGGGTGGTAATAATTATGTGAAGAAGTTTCATTACTTCCGTAAAAATTTCTGTGACGTTATTTTCTTGTAACGATTGCAGTAGTGATGTAGCTGATTTAATATTTTTGGTTAATTCAGTGTGACTGTAAAGAATTTCAAGCTCAGTTCGCATTTTTTTTTCTTCTAAAATTGGGTAATATTGGACGGCTATTTTTAGATGTTCAATGGGAAATTTTTTTATATATGCATTGAAAAAATTAACGTCAATTAATTTGGCTGCAGAAAGGTGGTCAATACTGGAAAATCGATCTTCAATGTTAAGAAGTATCGTATCACAAGCTTCCTTCATAATGCGAGATAAATCTATTGCGGAGAAATTTCTCTTGCTCAGCAATGTATCACGCATATTTGCATATTCGTCAGTTTTTTCCCGCACTTCTTGAATTCTTAATTTAAAATAGAGTATAGCATTGTTCGCAGTAATATTGTCAACCGTTATTTTTTGAAGCTGTTTAAACAGTATATCAACTTCTGGCATGATTCGAGCAAAAAAAGAAAGAAGACCACAAAAAGTTCCATCACCTAAGATATTTAGGAGTCCACACGACTCGTTTACGGTGACCGAATCCCACCCAATTTCATCTTGAAATTTCATGAGACATTCCTTTAGCTCCTCCAAGTTTTCATTAACGGTGTTCACTATGCGGCTCGAAAAATTCCATCGTGTTGTAATGGTTCTCGGCATCCTGGATTTGACTACCTCATCAAGAACGCATGTCCGCTTCGAAGAAACCGAGAAGAAGGAAGAAAATCCAGAAAGGTTGGCAAAAAATATTTTCAATTCCTTATGGGTCGTGGCACATAGCTGTTGCATTATTAAATTAATTTGGTGTGCATAACAGTGTACAAAATGGGCAAAAGGGAAATGTAGTTTAAGCTGGGCCTGGACGCCATTGAGCCGGCCTTTCATAACAGCGGCTCCGTCGTACGTTTGAGCCACGAGTTGGTTGGCTTTTACACCACATTCTTCAAGCACACTCCTCAATTCGTTCGCTACCCCCGTTGCAGTTTTGTCTGACAATTTGGAATATTTTACAAATCTTTCCGTAACTTTGCCTGTTTTGGTAATGTATCTTAAAATCGTCACTAGTTGGGCTTTACATGAAACATCCGTCGTTTCGTCCGCTTGAATGGAAACAAACTTGGTTTACTGAATTTCTTCTTTTATGAGTTCTCGATAAATAATATACATGCAGTCTAGAAGTTCATTTTGGATAGTTTTTGATGTGCCCTTGAATGTCGGCGAGTCTTCGTAGTATTTCTTTAATGTCAAGTCATCTTTACAAAGTAACTCGAATATAGATCTGAAAATTCCCGGTTTCAATGAATCCGATGATTCATTTCGGCCGCGTATACCGATTTCACATGAACCACATAGTCTTAAAACAGAAATTATTTTTGACAAAACGTAACGATTTTTTTCAACTAACTCGTTATGACGAATAATACTTCGTCGGTAAGCACTATCCAGTTTATCGTTAATGTTTATTTTTCCAAAAAGTTGTAAAGTTATGGAGTTTTTCATGTGCTCCGATGAATTTTCGTGTTTTGTCAACCTTTCCGATAAATGTTTTAAATCAATATACCCACTCTGAGTCCACACTGTATCGCTACCAAAAAGTAAACAGGGAAAACAAAACAGTTTTTTCAACAAAATACTAGCACATAACCAAGATTTTTTGGAAAACCACTCGACATTAAAATTTAACTTTTTACGAGTATTAACATGAAACTCGATAACTATGTCTCTAGGTTGGTGAGCTCCTAGGCACTTCACTTCCAGTTTTTCTTCAAATGTTAGTGCACTGAATTTATTTTTCAGTAAAAAGTCGACTTCGTTCATTTTTTCGAATAGATTTTATATTTCTTACAAAAAGATAAAACGATAAATCACACACCTAACCAAAAACACCAAATAGGTACATACATAAGTATGAAGTTTTTTAAATAACATACGGTAATCGTACCAACTTCGATTTAGAGCGCCTTTGGGGTGTTTTTACCACGAGAATGGCGCTAAAAAAAATCCACCAAACCAGAAACACCAAATAGTTACTTACATTCATAAATATGAAGTTTAACAAAAATAACGCAAGATAATCGTACCAACTTCGGTTTAAAGCGCCTTTGAGGTGTTTTTACCATGATAATGGTACTATGAAAAAAATCCAATCAATCGATATCAAAAGTATTATTATACTAAAATATCACATACGATTACAAAACGACTAACGCGAATTCCGGCCCGTGCATAACTGACCTTTGACCTACTTCGTTTAGAACTAAGACAAACATTCGCTGCGCTAGGGGATCAGTGATCTTGTCCCTACGATTCGGGAAAGATTATCCTAATGCGCGTGCGCAGATTTTAAAAATCTCATACAAAATATTCAGCGCAAATAAAAATTTCATATTAGTAGGAAAAAACGTTTCGGGATGTCCCCAAGTGCGCAGAATGCTGTGCGCATAGTCCTAGCTAGTATGCGCCGAGTTTCAAGTCCCAAGTCGCTGATCGCGTTAGTATTAGTTAGTATGCTACAAGGCAGAGAGCGGAGCGGACGCTCGTTCGTTGAAACTTTTCAAATTTCGAGCTTAAAAATTACTCGTATTAAATATTTAGATTATTTTTCTGAAATTGGTAACTACTTTTATGTTAAGAATGCATTCATTCTTTTTTGTGAACACAAGAAATTGAATTTTTTTCTTGGCAGGTTTCTGAAATTTCTAGTGGGGACAATCCCCACGGTCCCCTTAGGAAGAACCGCCACTGCATAAAGGTGTACATTTTAAATATTTTGTGGTTAACTTTTAGATTTGTATATAAAGCGTGTTGTTTTCTCTTTCCAATACCGTTTAGGTTTAGATACTTCTCACTATGATAGTAAGGGAGACCCAATGTTTTCTATGAGACCTATGTGAGCTGTGACAAATATGGTCTTCTGTGATTAAACGGGTTAAATAACCCACACTGAAAAAAGACCTGAAGCATATTACCTAAAATATATTTAATATTTTATTCAAGATTTTTTTTCTTTCTTTTCAGACGGCTCAAGCATCGATTTCGTCCTCGGCGGTTAACTCTTCAATGTCCTTCAGCAACCCCAACATGTCTTTCGGTACGCAGTGAAGGAAATAATCCCTTAACAGCGGTCCCTAATTACATCAGCTCCTGATTACATCAGTTCCCGATTACATCAGCCCCTGATTACATCAGCTCCCGATTATATCAGTTCCTGATTACATCAGTTCCCGGTTACATCAGTTCCCGTAATTCCTGGCTACAGCAGTACCAGGTATCGATGGTTTATAATAACAATATTACAAAATAAAAAAATCTGGGAAGATTCATGGGTATTGTGGTTACTTGGCAAATGCATCCATTTTAAAAGGCAGGCTCGTTGGTGAAACACTGAACTTCTTCCAGAGGAAGCTGATCTGAAAAATACCTAAGTTAATTCTAATTAATTAACTTTAATTTTAATAATTTTTTTTATTGATCACTATTGACTCCGAAAACGCAGATTCTGAAAAAACTGACGTAATAATAATTCTTGAATTAAATTATCCTATTATAGTACCATTTTTGAGAAATTATTGGAGTTATAAGATATGTGAATTTTCATGCTCGACGGTTTAGCTCGATCGAACATGGAACCATGCTCTTCGGTGTGTCCACATGCTCGAGCAGCTCAACACAAAACGTTATAAATATACCAACAAGAAGTTTTAGTTAAATTGTAAATTTTTGTTGAAAATCAAGCAAGTATTACGGTCCTTGAATCTTTTTCGCATCAAGCCGTTTCGCGAAGGTATGCACGTTGGGACATGTTCGAATGAGCATAAAACAATTGACCTTGGAAAGAGCATGGGTACACATTTTTAGAGTAAAATCACATGGTTTTGACTAATTTAAAGAGTTTTAGGTTTTTAGCGTTTCTTGGAAACATTTCAAGAAGAATTGTTTGGTTTTTTTTTAATTCTGCCAAATATTTTATTGTCATTATAATAATTATGTATATCCACAAAGTATTTGCTACATGTGAAATTTTTATTTTAGAGTTGAGTTTTTTATACAAGGAATTAATGTGCCTTCAATATTATGCCTGGCATTTTTAGAATTTAAAAAAAATTGTATTTAAAAAATGTGAATTCAGTTCCCAACACTATGAGAAAGACAAGAAAATCACAAAGAAGTTCGAAATTTTTAAAATCATTTTACCTATCAATATAATTATTGTTTTGTGTTCCGTATTGATGCCTAGAATCCATTGAGAGAGCTTGCTCTTTCACCCTTTTTATTTACCAGAGCACGTGTTCCAAGTCCTAACAAATCGGTGCTCCCTGGTGTGCGGGTCTTACCGGGATAGGAGTGCTCCTGGCTAGGACGATAAATCATATAGTATTGTTACGTTTCGCGCGCATTTATTTCCTATAGATATGAATTTGTCCCCTTTTCTGACACTTTCTCTAGTTGCAACCCAGTAGCTATTGTCTCACCGGCCCTAAGGAACACGGTAGTACCTTGATATGGGGCGAATATAATCAAATTCCCACCTTCATCACCAAACCAAGTTAATCTGTAATATGAAATAATTGATTTTTTGGCAGTCGGTTGATGAACTAGTTTGTAAAGTTATTAATTTTTTTTCTAACTGTTTTTACTAATCCGATAGTGATCCAGGATTTAATTTTCTTTATTTTCGAGTTTTGATGCAAATTTTTAATTTCAGAGGCTTTTAAAATGTGTTCCGATAATTTTTTTTTCAAATAAAGATGCACATTGATTAGTGCACTTACTGTTTATTACTTCAGTCAATTTTTCTGTTATGAAGGATTTTTCTAATAGTTGATAGTTTAGTGTGGTTTTTGTGGTACAATTTAGGTGGTTATTTTTTTTATTTTTAGTTTCATAGTTAAAAAGGGTTGCGTGATGATCAGTTATGTTTGTCTTCCAAATTGCAGATTTGACATTTTTTTTTATATAATTCAGGTTTACATTACACCAAATATGGTCTAGACAAGATTTTTAAATTTCTAATTCGTTTTCACTGAATAAATTGTGCGAGCTGTAGGTACAAGTATTAATAAAGTTATAGAATTTTTAAATTTAATATCTAATTTTAAGCAGTTGACTAATTCTATACTTCTGTGTTTGTCACTTCACAATCGTCACGTACGAACATAATTATTCCTCCTAATATTTTATTTGCAATTCCTCGGTAGTTGAGTTGTTACATTCAAATTTATTACTGTGAATACTTACGTTTTGGAGGTTAGGTGTATCAGGCGTAGCTCAGATTTGAGACGCTATCTCAGCGCCGTGGGGAAAGGGTGATTTTACCTTGATATCTGGGGTACATTATAAATCAAAGATCGAGTTTCTTGAGAAACAAAAAGAGCATATATTGCACTTGTTATCATGATACAAATTTACAAAACAATGTTAGAGTTTCTTACCCCCATAACAGACCATACTGAAATAAGCTAGCTAGCAAGACGTCGCGAACGAAGCGGAATTATCTCTCGGAAAGGGATCTATGCGGTCCTCTTGGCAGTAGGTCGGGCCTATGCTGGGCCAGCTCTCCGGATGGCGACGTCTCAGGGATCGTCCGATCCCGGCGGGTCCAGTGGATGCCCCCACAGGGCTGATGAGGGACCGCTAGCGTGTGGATGCCCCCACAGGGCTGATGAGGGACCGCTAGAGTATGGATGCCCCCACAAGTTTGGCGTGGCGTCCAGGGCGTGGAATTATCCCGAAAATACACCGGGCGCTCGACGCAATTATATTTGAGGACATCTCCCAGCTATCCTGGGCTGCGGATGACGAGGGTAATCAGCCCGATTGCCTGGATTATTATCTTCTAACTCAGATATAGATATGGCCGACCGGCCCACAAAATCACGCGGGTAAAACATCGCGTCTTGCGAAACACTTTCGCGCAACTATTGCAATATCGGGTCCGCGAACGCGGATGGAAAATATATTACGTGTTACTATATCACAACACACTTTATTTAAAATTTAATCATGGCACAATGATTGACGTCTCGTCAGAGTCTGTTGCCCGGTCCAGGCTCTGACAGGAAGTGGCTACCTTGCGGAAGAAACTCATTGTTGCCCGTGTAATATCCCATAGACAATTGATTAAAACAGAGTGATTAAAAAATAATAAATTAAGACCGTACCCACGTACGGTTTGGTAGGAAAGTCATTTTAGGTATAAATAATTTTCATAACAGGGTAGCGCACTTATGTATTGATCGCTGTTGGAGTGTGTTTCGGTTAACCCTATGCACACCGGTGATGTGTTTTAATGTTTTTTAATAATTCATCTAGATTTCTTGAAAGGCTTCTTATGTTCATGTTTAGCACTAGAAAGCAGAATCAGTATTACGTCACCATTTGTTAATTTCGGCAACGTTTTTGCATATTTCTTCTGTAATATTGGTAAATTTTTTTTTTGTAATGTAATCATCCATGTTTAGTTGTAGTCGATTCGTTCCTTTGCATATTGTTTTTATGCGTTAATTAGAAACCAGAGACTTACATGTGAAAGGAAATTATTTTTTATGGAAGTTGTGGAAGCAGTTTCGCAATTCTGAAAGACATAATCCAGCTGAACAAGTGGATTCCCAATTATTTCAGTTCAGGCAATTATTTCCTCTAACATCCAACTGTCTAAAAATCTAACGATGGGTTGTTTCAAAAAAATTTGATGGATTCATCAAATATTTTAAGTTGATTTTCACGTTCTGTGTAGGCTCTATTCAAGTTCTGTTATTATAGCGTGAGAGAACAGCTGCTTCACAAAACTGAAATAATCACAGAACTTGAATAGGACTTACACAGAACGTGAAAATCAACATCAAATATTTGATGAATCCATCAAATTTTTTGAAACAACCCGTCCTAAATGAATGACAAAAATGTGAACATGATGTTTTTCAAATTTTGAATGAAGTTTTTGGCAGTGGCCAAAAGCTGTCAGTATTAGTTACTTCAAATACAGGAAATATCGTTCTGAAAATGCGATTTTTTTAAAACCATTAGATTCATTTGAAAGAGATATTTTATGCAGGGAAAACACGGGATCTTTATGTTTTTACGTATACCTCAAATTGTCTATTTCGCTTTGTACTAAAGTTGCTTAATTCTGATCCTTAATTTAAACTCCAAGCTGCGGTATGGTACAATGTGTGAAACCAGGAAGGTCTCATAAAGAAAAGTGACTTACTTGTTCAGAGAGGTTTTGTTGACCACGTGTTATTTCCTTTACATATGGAAGAACAATGTGTGAAACCAGGAAGGTCTCATAAAGAATACATACTTACTTCTACAGAGAGGTTTTGATGACCAAGTATTATTTCTCTTACATACGGAAGTACAATGTGTGAAACCAGGAAGGTCTCGTAAAGAAAAGTGACTTACTTGTACAGAGAGGTTTTGTTGACCACGTATTATTTCCTTTACATATGGAAGTACAATGTGTGAAACCAGGAAGGTCTCATAAAGAATACATACTTACTTCTACAGAGAGGTTTTGATGACCAAGTATTATTTCTCTTACATACGGAAGTACAATATGTGAAGCCAGGAAGGTCTCCTAAAGAAAAGTGACTTGTACAGAGAGGTTTTGTTGACCAAGTGTTTCCCTTACATATGGAATAATGTTCAGTGAGAAAGTAGCCAGGACTGCAGCGAGCTCAGGTGGCTTACCTCATCTCCCAGCACTACAGTTCGGTTGCCGGAGACGTACCGCCCATTAGCGCGGAATCCGGGCAGGATACAGGGCATACAGGACAACAGTAGACAGGAAGAAAGTAAATGTGATATCCTAGATAGATTAAGAGGTTACATGTGGACGAAACTTGGCTTAGTAAATCGATAATGCACAGATACATGTGTTATTTTAAAAAGCTCCCTGCTCAGGAAATAATTACTTTGTACGTGTGCTCACAATTCCACTAAATTAAGTTCCTGCGTTAGTTGGATTTTATACGGGTGCAAACCCAACTCCCGACACAAAATTTGCCAAGCTGAAGTCACAGAAAGGCCAAGTTCTTGTTAGCGACAAGAAATTGATTGCCTTGGTTTTCCCGTACACTCTCACGCACAGCAGCGATATTTTCAGCAGATTTTGTGTTTCGGCGGCGTACATTATTTTTGCACATTATGTTGACGTACATTTCATTTGATTATTTATCGAACCAGTTGACTCGAATTTGGCCACCAAATATCAAATAGTCTCGGCAGGATGATTGTGGTGAGGATAAAAATCACATTTGCGTTTGAATATTTCTTGAACGGAGCAGTGACTTTGATAATAAAATTTGTTGATTTGTATCTGTTGTTTAACACTATAACCTTCTTCTGCGGGTGCCCTATCAGGTCCCCCCGATAGAAAAGTGACTTACTTTTACAGAGAGGTTTTGACGACCAGGTGTCATTTCCATTACGTATGAAAGTACATGTGTGCCGCCTACTTTTATAAACTTGCGGGAGTATGTGTGTGAGAACACGGGTTTCATGAATGTTTTCTTTCGTTTTGAAATTTCGTACAATCAGACGGACATGTCTGGAAAATTCCTCTAATCTGGTAAGCCTAACTGCTTGTGACGTCGCAAAGCTGTTGTTTTCTATATGAGCGACCATATCTGAATTGAACAGATCTTGCTGGACTCTGATCTGAAGATCTTCCCTGAACTGGCTGTTCGTTTTGCACATGCTTTTGAAAAAACTCTGCAGACTCCTCCTCAGAAGGCCTTTGCAAAATTTGCCTTCTGAGAAGATCCCTCTCAGCCGACCTCTGATCCCGTCTTTATTGCTCGTTTTCGATGACATTTCTCGCTTTCGTCGGCTTCCTGGCAGGAGACTCGATTATATCGTCATCTGTAGTGTATAGTTTCGGGTTTTGTATCGGGCATTGCTCCAGGGGTGTATTGAAATTACTTTGTGTCGGTCTGTTTGCTAACGACGGTAAAAGAAATTCCATAAGATGGTAATATTTCCATTTTGCAGCTGGCATCGCTGCTTGTCCGTTAGTCGTTTTTTTGTGGGCGTACTCTGCGAAACTTGAATATAAAAGCATCTGATGGAGTAAAACGCGTCATGAAACTTCTTTAAATCATTCATCGGTAACCCTTTCTCATCCAAATTAATTCCTACAGATATAAAAAATAAATAACATATGTAGGGAACGTCCTGGTGTCTCCCTCAAAGACTGTAGATAGGCACTGGGTAGTCCTTGTAGCCGCTGGGTCCCGAGGGGTGGAGGTGTCCAGAGGGGAAGAAATAAAGTCCAATATTTCCAAAAAGTCCGGAGAGAAGTCAGGGTCAGGCAGAGAGGCGAAGATTGCTGTGATGGTACCGGTCGAGAGAAGTGACGATATAGGGATAGCAGCCCCGTATATATAGCTCGCACCCCACCTTGCCACCGGCGGGGATGGGATCGGCAAACTGTCTCCTTTTTTGAGCAGTCTGAGCTTTATCGGGTCGTGACCTCTGCTATGGTCATCATAGCCGAGGTCACCATAGTAGCAATCGTTCGCCTCTCTCCGTGCTTTCGTCTGAACCTCCTGACCTCTTCCAATTTATTTCGATTTTTTAACACATGTATAAAAATGAACATTGGCCCCCCCGGACTCACATAATCGGGGGAAAATCTTAATTATTTCACTTAAAACTAATCTTACACTAGGTTTACATACACGAAAATGGTAAGGGGAGTCTGGCCTATCGATCCATATCATTTATTCTGTGATTGATTAGGCCAAACTCCCGTAATTTAATTAAACAGTCAGATTCCTACTATGCATCGAACAGGACCAAAATACCCAACCCCCAGAAGGAGGGTTCTAATTGGTCCGCCCGAAGGTAGGACGCGGGGAAGGACAGGGGAGCGGGAGCCCCCCGCTCCCCGCCAGGCATTTTGGTCCTGTGGCAAGGTCAAGTTCTGCCCACAGCGGCGTACGGAGAAATCGAAAACGAGACCGGGCACAGCAAAACCCTGTCCTCGCATTCGACCCCTCCGATAGCCCATAAAAACACAAATTTAGCAACTTTATTAATAAAAATATCAATTATACATTATTATAACACAAATAATAGACGGACCGTCTTCGTTTTAATATTCCACAAGCCCCCTTTAGGTTAGAAGAAGAGGAAGGCCTTCAAGAAACTCATCCTCTTCTTCGTTGAATCTCTAAAATGAAGCTAAGTTAAAAGGAAACATAAAAATGTTAAATCATTAGGTGAAGCTAAGTTAAAATGAAACATAAAAAGTTAAATCATAATCATGGTCCCGTCCGGTACAACATATGATTATGTGTACTTGAAATATTAGATTTTTTTTAAAGTTTTTTTTTTTTTTAACTGATAGTTTAGGAAATATTCAAGTCATTTTAAAACGACAGTGGTTCTGAGAGGTAAATTGACGTATTAGTATGAAAATAAAGATTCAGTTTTTGGTTTTCTTATAATATATATTGTTGGCGTCAGCGTGCGTGCTGATGCTATCGGCAGGGTTGGAGAAAGCTCCCACATATTTAATACAAATTAGTTGCTGTATCTGCCCCAAATAAAAACTAGCTCAGGTTCGGTGCAAGCAGGGTTTCTCTTAACCTCAAGGCTAGTGCTTGTGGTTCGGAACTTCACGCTTCTCCATCCCCCCAGGGCCTCTCTCGACAAGCAAAACACGGTAGGTTATCACATAAATAGTTTATTCAATTCTAGGAGACACAATAATACATAAGAGGAACGATCCTAGCTGAAAGTTAGTTTGAACGTCAGTCTCTGCTCTCTACACGCGTGGTTAGGGCTTCAAAACATTTAATTGCACACAAAGGGTAACATGGTAATTGACTCACGTTTGGTTTATGGGCCAACAGCGGCTTTACGCGCTTGTTCTCCCGGTCTCAGCAGCGTCCATGCGCGGACACCGGAAGTGCACAACCGGCGAAACTGAACTTGTGTCGCACATGTTCGCGCGGGACGTGGGCCCGGGAAGCTCGCTTGCTGAAGACTGGTTTGAATGGCCGTGTGCGGCGCGTCTCCTGATCCGTGGGTCGCGGGAGGGGTGATGCGCCTGCGCATTACCGTCCCGCGGTGCAACAGTATTTTTAGGGCTCGATTCGCTGACTGTCGAAACATGACGGTACTTAAGACTCGATTCCTTATTCTTGTAACGTAACACTTCCCCCCTCGCCGCAATAAAAGCGACGTGGCAATGGAGCTGTAGGGCTAATAAATCCTCTTACCCTTTCAGCACTTGTGCCAAAAACATTTAAGAGAAACGAGGAGAGAGAGAGAGAGAAATTCCTAGCTGGAGAATAGTTATGAACAGAACACAAAAGAGATGATACATGGTGTAACAAGGAATTGTCAATAAATGTATATAAAGGCAGTGGCATACATAAATACAGTTGCAAAGAACAAGGATCTGTTGAAGAAAGGTACAAGGGTTATGCAGTGATAGAAAAAAAAAACTCTAAAATTGTATCATTGGTCTGTGAGCTAATGTTTGCGAACGTGGTTTGCGTAGGATGTCTGGGGTGGTTGAACGTTTCACTGAAGTTACAAGGTTACTTTGTCACAGTAACCTGGCCCATTTGAGATTACACTCAAGGGACACTAGGGCCTTTAAGAAAATACGAGGAAGAGAACACATGATGAGGCTTCTAGGTGGTGTGGAGAGTTCTACCTGTCACAGAGGTCGAAAGGGTAACTGCTTCCGGATCCTGTGGGTGAGCCAGTACGAAACCATTGAAGTATTGGAGAGTGGAATCGTAATTGGTGGTTGGTACACTGGTTTTTGTATGTAGTGGGATTGTTTTGTGAACAATCGTTGGTATTGTTATTTGCGCAAGGGCACAGGAGCATCAGCACAATGGCAGTAGGGCATTTGCATTATGCAGCAGGAACATTTGCATAATGGCAGCAGAAACATTTGCACAAGGGCAACAGGAACATTTGTATTATGCAGCAGGAATATTTGCATAATGGCAGCAGAGCATTTGCATTATGCAGCAGGAACATTTGCATAATGGCAGCAGGAACATTTGCACAAAGGCAACAGGAACATTTGTATTATGCAGCAGGAATATTTGCATAATGGCAGCAGAGCATTTGCATTATGCAGCAGGAACATTTGTATTATGCAGCAGGAATATTTGCATAATGGCAGCAGAGCATTTGCATTATGCAGCAGGAACATTTGCATAATGGCAGCAGGAACATTTGCACAAGGGCAACAGGAACATGAACCAACCTAGAGCTGGCGTGCTCGGGTTTGTTTTGAGTGTCGGTTCTTTGTGGTGATACAATTCGCAACTACACGCACGACTCACACTAGGTTATGTTAGATGTGGTCGGGTGCTTTTGGTACGCAGGGATTGAAGGCAAGGGACCTCCGTGACGGTAGCGAGGGCAGCATGAAGAGGCGCAGATGTAGATAGGGTGCAGAGCTGCTGGTTTTTTTTTTTTTTTTTTTTAATCCGGCAAAAATTATTATTAGAACAAAATTCTTGAAGTTTACCTGCCTAGTAGACCAATGATGAAAAAAGTTTGGAGAGAAACAAGTGTGCATGTTGAGAAAAAGTTGGATTTGTTTGGCGTGTAGAGAGAGAGACGGAGAGAGAGCTAACTAAATGTGGCTAATGCCTAATACATGTTACAAAGGTACGTATTCAAGGACAGGTTCTGTGTAACCCCTTTTGGTTTTTTTTCTTTACCAAATACATTTCCAAGAATACGTGGTTGAGGGATTGTACGTATAACAAAATTCCCCATTCGAAAGAAGTTGGTCTTCCATGACCTATGCTCACGTCTATACGGTAGCATTTTTTCTACTTTCGAAAAACAAAACATTGCGTACAAGATTAGTTATAACAAAGTGGGAAAGGAGTAGGAAGTTGAAAGGATCCGCGTATGAAGATTGTCCCATTTGACAAACGAAACGCCAAGTGCGTAACGCATATATCCCCATTCACGGATAATTTCGAGGAAGGGGGAGGGTGATAATTGGGAACATTTGAACGAAGAAAACTGCTGGGGACTCGGCTATTTCCGAAATTCGACCTCTGGGTGGAGGTGAAACAAGGTCTACAGCAGTCATCCTGGCACATTACAATAGTATTTGGTAGTGTTGGACAAAAGAATACACTGACATAAAAGTCTAATCCTCTACGTGTATTGGGCAGAAGATTAGGGGTCGTTTTATTCTCCTACTTGTTTGCGAGAAATGACAGACCCTTGCTCAAATCTCACAAACCTGGGGATTTTCTTTGTTCGTCTCCCAGACAACGAGTTAGGTGTTTTTTGTGTCCATCAACTTAACTCCCACGACACGATGCCCCATAATCATGAGTGAAGCGTATGATTAGTCCTTTTGAGATAGTAGATAGTTCCTGGGTTCTTGTGACAGGAAGTCCACGGGCATATTAATGATTACAAAAAAGGGGTGTGGACTACATTGAGTAGTTCACACATAAAGGTTTGATATTATTTCGTTCGCACGATTCATGGTGAGTATTATAACGTCTTCACGTATAGCGTACAAGATTGCAAAATCAAAAGATTTGCAAGTAAGTTTTATAACGTCTTCACGGATAACAATGAACGAATTACAACTGGGTTGCCCAGTATTGAAGGGAGGTGCAAAAGACTAGGTATTTATGACATTTCTGACAAAAACCCACAGAGTAATTATAACGGGCTCCCCGTATCGCATTTAGTAGATATTCTGAGATTCCCATCTATGACGGCAGATTTTATAAGGTTCCCACCTATGATGGCAACAAAGGTTAACGTTCATATAAAGGTACCTATTCAATACAGACGGCGAGACATACTGATGTACTTAGTACAACAATACCGTAGCATAATAAATCCATATTAGCGTACGTTAAAGACTTGCACAAAGGCAAAAACATATTTGAAGATCTGGCCAAGATTTTATACTTCAACCATTAAGGGACAAAAAATTTTGGCGTGCTGATGGAATGTGAATTTCATCTAAGCTTACCGCAAAAGAGATCCTTTGTGGTACAACCCCTTTGGTTACGCACAGAGTATCGTATCGTGATGGTACAACTTTTGTTGTACTTACACGTACGATGGTAGCAACAATACAAGACATGCGCTTATCGTTGTTTGACAAGGAAAATTATTTACATTGGTCCGATTTGAGTGTTTAAGACCTTCTAGGTTTTACTTACTTAAACAGACTGCGATGGACACACCTTGGTGTTATGAAAATTATAATAATGGGATGGGTTGTTCACAGGGTGGTTCACTTGGAGACCTGGCTTCTTGTTGTGACCTCGTACTTTGCACGTGATAAGTCACAACAAGGCAACCCCAAAATTTCAGTTTGAGCAGTTGAGACCCAGGGTGACTCAATGTTGCTGAAATGTTGTAAAAAAATTTATCGTTAATGAAGAGGCACGTTGAAAGTTGTCCCTTTTATAACGATACTTTCCAGACTCCACATCCAGTTCTGGGGAGAGCTAGAGCAATTTGGGTTATTTATTGAGCGCCATTCTATTTTCTTAAAAAACAGAAAAAAAACTTAGAACGGGTAGCAAACATCTGATACCGCCGTGGGTTTACACAGGTTTGCTTACCTAATTTAACTACATATGACATAAGGGTTAGATGCACTTTGGCGAGGACCCGATATTTAATGTACAAAAAAGATTTTTCTAACATTTAGAAAGGGGTGACGAGGTATGACATGATGATGTGAAAATATGATGCTGCGAGTTGTGACGATGCACAAAACCTTGGGCACGTAGTCTCTGACTACTTGCAGTAAGCCACAGGGAATTCCTTTCTCCGAAGTGATCAATTTCAGGTAGAGGTGTGCATGCTTAGAAAAAACGATGTTTCCAAGGTTTGACACCTGGGGCAGCAATTAGAGGCGAATGACTGATGATGACGAGATATTTATACAAACAAAAATAAAATAAAATAAAATGAAACGAAACCACAAGGGAGAATTATAATTTCTTCCATGACTTTGGCTACAGTTGACACCACTGTGCCAGAGCTAGAAAGGTTTCGTTTGAGTGTCCCAATGAGTGACAATCGTTTACGAGAGGCCGCTCATTAGTGACGAAACAAAAGGGTTGACTTCCATAGTGATCCATGTCACGGTGTAGACGAATGGTTGCTAGGAGTCACGGAATAACCGTTGGGGTTATACGGGCGTGGCAATGGAGTTTGTTTCCATGTTCCCACTTTTTACAATGTCCTTTATGTGGTAGTTACCTATGTGTTTACCAGAGATGTCGGACAATCGGTAAACCAGGTCTGAGATTTTCTTTAGGACTTTCGTCTTTACAAAACGGGGTGCCAATTTGGCAGAGAAGTACAGCGCACCTTGTGACAGAGTGTTGTTTCTCCTCCAGACGATGTCTTCTTCCTTGAATGTGACGTGCCTCCTGCGAAGGTTATACCTGTCGGCGCTCTTTTGGTGGGCCAATAGTAGAGCGTCTGTTACTTCACTATAGATAGCGGAGAGTTCCTCCAAGCGGTGGGCGTAATTTGCTGCGGGGTCTGCTGTGGAGGAAGGGACGGGTGGAAGGCAATTGTCAGGGTGTAGTGAACCGTGAACTACTTGTTCCATGCCGTGTTTGAGAAAAAATGGTGTATAGCCTGTAGCGAGGTTCACCGTGTTGTTCATGGCTGCTTGTATTCTGTCTAATTTTTTGCACCATGTGCGTTGATCTTTGCCAACCAAAATTGCCAGGGCCGTGTTTATGGTTTGGTTGTATCGTTCAACGGTGTTGTTCTGTGGGGTGTAAAGGGTGTTATAGAATACATCCTTTATACCATATTTAGACAAAAACTCTTTAAATTCCAGAGCTATAAATTGTTTACCATTGTCGCATATTATAGTACGAGGGGTACCGTAGGGTATGAAAATATGTTTTTCCAATAGATTGGTTATTGCTGCTGCAGTTGCCCTTTTCAGAGGAAACAACCAGCAGTATTTGGAAAAGATGTCCACTACGCTGAGTATATGCATGTAACCGGCGTAGCTTCTAGGGAAGGGTCCAATGAGGTCCATAGAAAAGGATTGAAGTGGTCTATCGGCACGCTTGGGGTTGCCCATTAGACCAGACGGTGGTGCCGTACTGTGCTTGTATGCCTTACAGATGTCGCACTTGGAGATGTATAAACGTACTTGTTTGAATAGACCCGGCCAATAATATCTTAAAGATATTTTTTTGAATGTTTTGAAAGTTCCAGGGTGTATGGAGTCTACGGCACTGTGGTTATCAATAATAACTTGTTCTCTATTTTCGAGAGGGACTACCATTTTCCAGGCATAGTCCTCTAAGATTGACAGTGGAGGCTTGCAGTTGCGATATAGTTGTCCGTTCTTAATTATAAAATTCGGGAACTTTTGTGGGTTGTCACTGCATCCTCTAAAGATTTTTTGATACCATACGTCTTTTGTGGGGAGACTAGAATTGGGTAATTCGGCATTTAATGTTGCTATCTCGATCCTAGAAAGGGCATCCGGGACGATATTATCCGCGCCTTTACGGTGGATGACATCGAAGGTATATTGAGATAGGCGGGACGACCAGCGAGCCAATCTCCCAGAGGGGTTGTCTAGCGAGATCAGCCATTTTAGGCTGCTATGGTCTGTGACGACGGTAAACTTACTGCCCTCAATGTATCCGCGGAAATGTTGAATGGATTCCATGACTGCTAACAATTCTCTCTCGGTAATCCCGTAGTTTTTTTCGTGTTTATTTAGGGTACGAGAGAAGTATGCCACGGGGTGTTCGCCGTCCGTAAAATTTTGAGTGAGGACTCCTCCGATTCCGACGTTTGATGCGTCCGAATGGATCGTAAAGGGAAGATTGAAGTCGGGGCAATTCAGTACTGGGGCTGATTGAAGAGCCTCTTTCAGGGAGTTGAATGCTGACTCAGTCTCTGCAGACCAGGAAAAGTTACTGGTACCTTTACGGATTCCCGTGATTTTGTTGAGCGGCGCCGCGAGAGTTGAGAAGTTTTTTATGAATCTTCTGTAGTAACCGGTGAGTCCGAGGAAGGCTTTTACCTCTTTTGCATTTGTAGGTCGGGGAAAATTTGTCATAGCCGCTACTTTTGTGGGGTCTGTTCTTAGGCCTTCTTCGTCTACTATGAAACCCAAGTATCGTAGGCGGTGCCTGCAGAATTCCGATTTCTTCAGGTTGATAGTCAAACCGGCCTGTTTGAGTTGTTGAAAAACCTTTTCTAGAATAAGTATATGTTTTTCAAAGGTATCGCTAATGATGATCAGGTCATCCAGGTAGCAAAATAAATTGTTATCAAACTCTGGGCCAAACAATTTATCCATGAGTCTTTGTAGTTCTGCTGGGCTGTTTTTTAAACCGAAGGGTAGTCTTTTGAAATGGAACATACCCCTGCCAGGCACCACGAAGGCAGTCTTTTCGCAGGAGCTGGGATCCAAAGGTATCTGCCAGAATGCTTTGCTTAAGTCTATGGATGAGATGTATTTAGCGTTTCGAAGTCTGTCCAGGATGGAGTTGACCAAGGGGAGCGGGTAGGCGTCTGATATTGTACATGCGTTGAGGCGTCTGCTGTCGAGGCAGAAACGGGCTGAGCCGTCTTTCTTTGAAACTAATAAGGTGGGGTTGGTCCATGCACTGCGGCTGGGTACCACCACTCCCAGTAACATATCGTCCAATTCTTTTTCCAGCGTTTTCAATTTTTGTGGAGCTAGGTTGTAATACCTTTGTTTGATTGGGGGGCCTGTTGTTTTTATATGGTGATGTACTAGGTTGGTTAAGCCTAAACCGCACCTTTCGAAGGAGATGGATTCATACTTGTTGATCATTTGATTTAATTGTATTGTTTGTAAGGGGTTCAAGTTTTCGTAGGGTATTACCGTACGGATTTCGTTTACTTGGGGAGTGACGGAGGGGTTGTTAAACAGTTGCGGGGCAATTTTGAAAGCCATCCAAAAATCCACTCCCAAGATGAATTTCTGTGTGATTGTAGGTACAACTAGAAACTTGATCCAAACTGTTTTTTGGTCGCAATTGATCGGTAGGGTTAGAGAACCGATGACGAGTTGTGAAGTGTTGTCTGCCGTGGTAACATGTGAAGAATGTTTTCCCATTTTAAAACCACAGTTTGTGAATAAGGTGTGGGCGTTGTCGCCCAGGCAGCTGACAGAGGCGCCGCTGTCTAGGAGACCTGAAAAAACCACGTTGTTTATGGAAAAATGCGCGAAGGGTCTACCGTCTATTGCCTGTTTGCAGCAAACTGTAGAGAGGGGTAAGGCCTGTTTAAAAAATTTGACGTGTTCCAACCACTCCGACCATTCCTTTGGCCTATGGGAGGGATGGTCCGGGGGGTTGGGGTCTAGTTTTTTGTCTTCCTGGCTGTCCAATTGGGAGGGGGTCTGGAGAAATCCATAGGGGGTTTGATGAATCTGAGATCCGGGATGGACGTTTCGGTATTGTCTTGGCGTGGTCTTTTGCCAAACTTCCTCCCTTCATCTCTTCTTGGAGAACGATCGACGGATCGCCTTTTGTTAGAATGGGTGTCTTTGGAGGATAAAAGTTTTGCTTGTTTAAAGCAGGCGGCTTGGGAGTGACCAATCTTGTGGCAAAAAGAGCAGGATTTCTTTTCGTTGTGCTCCGGTTTTATGCCGGACGAAGTGCTTGGGCGAAAGTTTTCTTTGGGGAATCTTTCGTCTCTCTTCCGATCCTGGTATGCCTCTAGTAGCTGGCAGACATCTTTCAGTTGCTCCAGCGTGGCAATTTTCTGAGAAGTAATGATGTTTTCGTATCTGGGGAGAAGACCGTCGATTAAAACCGGGAGAAGTTCCGCTTCAGGGACAGGTTGGGTGAGCTTTATATTGATGGCCTCTGCCCTCTGTGTGAATCTAGCAACAGGCTCTCCGGAGTGCTGCTTGATAGCGAGTAGGGATAGCCTGACTCTATGTTGGGCCTTTTTTTCTCCGAAACTGGATAAAAGTGCCACCTTGAGTTCCCTCCATGAGTTTGTTTTTCTCTTATGTATCCTGTGCCAGGTAAGCATTTCAGGAGCGATGAGGTCTATGAAGTTCCTGTGTAGAATACTTTCGGGGATTCCTCTGACTTGGGCTGTTTCTTCTATTCTGTTGATGAAATCCTCCACATCCGTGAGTCCGTTGTATTTCGTCTTCCAGGTTGTCAAATCATATATTTTCGTCTGTTCCTGGGCTTGTACCACCAAGGGTTTTGCTTCGGAGACTGTGAGGGAGGTAGAGATGATTTCTGAGGTGTCTTCCTGTTGAAACTGCAACTTCCTGATGTACTTTTTGTTGTAGAAAGAAGCATATTGAATAAGGCATTTTTTGGATTTATTCCTGGGAGAAATCTTTCTACTTCTCAGGGCCTGTAGTAGTTCTTCCTTTTTTGACGTAGAAATGTGGGGGATTATACCCAGCGTGACTTGAGGGACTTCCATAGTGTATAGGGTCGTGTCAGGGTGACCTTACGTTGGGAGAAAAACGAGAACTCGACTCTTTATCCGTAATTGGAAAGAAATTTTTTGCCAGGGATTGACCACTGGGGACGTATATATATTTTTTTTTACAAAATGCTTCTGCGAAAAACGCGTATTTGTAAGTGTTTGGGTTATTTGAAAATTTGGGCAGAGGTTTGCCTCTGGCCACGTGCTTTTTAGGAAAAATCCAAGCGTTTTGGAAAAAAAATTTCGAAAATTAAAAAATCGAAAAAAGGAAAAAATCGGAAAAATTTTCAGAGTCCGAAACTGGAGAAAATTTGAGCAGCGATTTTCCTCTGGCCATGCGTTTTTAAGAAAAAATCCAAGCGTTTTGGAAAAAAATTTCGAAAATTAAAAAATCGAAAAAAGGAAAAAATCGAAAAAATTTTCAGAGTCCGAAACTGGAGAAAATTTGAGCAGCGATTTTCCTCTGGCCATGCGTTTTTAAGAAAAAATCCAAGCGTTTTGGAAAAAAATTTCGAAAATTAAAAAATCGAAAAAAGGAAAAAATCGAAAAAATTTTCAGAGTCCGAAACTGGAGAAAATTTGAGCAGCGATTTTCCTCTGGCCATGCGTTTTTAAGAAAAAATCCAAGCGTTTTGGAAAAAAATTTCGAAAATTAAAAAATCGAAAAAAGGAAAAGTCGAAAAAATTTTTCACAAGTTTTCGTGGAAGTAATTTGTTTGAGAATTCAACAATATCTTGGGGGCATGGTTTCATTACGCGGCTTCCTATAGCCTGATTTTATACAGCACCAATTTTTTGGTATTTACACGCGAATTCCCTTCGTCTTTTCGACAAGATATTACCTTCTTTGTCAATTGACAAGGTATTATAGTGTCAGGTGTCAAGGAATCCACGTCAACGCGAATTTAGTATTTTT
Organism: Glyphotaelius pellucidus; assembly: GCA_936435175.1. Classification (NCBI taxonomy): domain Eukaryota; kingdom Metazoa; phylum Arthropoda; class Insecta; order Trichoptera; family Limnephilidae; genus Glyphotaelius; species Glyphotaelius pellucidus. The sequence goes on along the minus strand of OW386543.1, from coordinate 7,515,899 downwards.
GCATTATTCGAATGTGATTCGGCATGACCCGGTTTCAGCAGACGACAGAGTCAAAAATACTTAATTGTCAAATGACAGAAAGAATTTAAATCCACTTGTTCCCTAGGTGTCAGCAAGTGTCCGTTTAAGAGACGTACCAGCGTGCTGCAATATAGTATATTATTAAAAATATTTAGCACTTTCGAGACCAAGCGGATGATTTGTTTATCATGTACATGATTTTAATTGTTGAATAAATTCTTCTTTAATTTGTGTTTATTTCCACTATTCACTTGTATTGAAAATAGCAATTTTAATCGGCCGACACTTTGTAATCACTGTATTATTCGCAGCGACAACTTCCTAGGTTGGGCACCTTGCGTTGGAATACCGGTAATATTTTGTCGAGTGACGACTCACAAATGATAAAATCGCGCCCGTAATAATTTAAATTGTGATTCGAAATTACGTTCGCGCCGAGATTCCTGTTGGAAGTGCTAGACAATTGGGAATAAACAATACATCATAATAACATTTCAGAGTTTACAATTGTTGCTTGGGAACGAGGCCGTGGTGGAACAGAAAAAAATTTAAATGGCCCCACGTTTAGCGCCAGTGTTAGCGTCAGCGTGCGTGCTGATGCTATCGGCAGGGTTGGAGAAAGCTCCCACATATTTAATACAAATTAGTTGCTGTATCTGCCCCAAATAAAAACTAGCTCAGGTTCGGTGCAAGCAGGGTTTCTCTTAACCTCAAGGCTAGTGCTTGTGGTTCGGAACTTCACGCTTCTCCATCCCCCCAGGGCCTCTCTCGACAAGCAAAACACGGTAGGTTATCACATAAATAGTTTATTCAATTCTAGGAGACACAATAATACATAAGAGGAACGATCCTAGCTGAAAGTTAGTTTGAACGTCAGTCTCTGCTCTCTACACGCGTGGTTAGGGCTTCAAAACATTTAATTGCACACAAAGGGTAACATGGTAATTGACTCACGTTTGGTTTATGGGCCAACAGCGGCTTTACGCGCTTGTTCTCCCGGTCTCAGCAGCGTCCATGCGCGGACACCGGAAGTGCACAACCGGCGAAACTGAACTTGTGTCGCACATGTTCGCGCGGGACGTGGGCCCGGGAAGCTCGCTTGCTGAAGACTGGTTTGAATGGCCGTGTGCGGCGCGTCTCCTGATCCGTGGGTCGCGGGAGGGGTGATGCGCCTGCGCATTACCGTCCCGCGGTGCAACAGTATTTTTAGGGCTCGATTCGCTGACTGTCGAAACATGACGGTACTTAAGACTCGATTCCTTATTCTTGTAACGTAACAATATTTTTAGTCACATATTACAAAAAAGTAATTATTATTAATTTAACTATTTTGGAGATTTACATAATTAATTTTAAATGTATAGTTTTATTAGTGCAGGTTATCCCGGTTGTGCCAATCCTTGAAACAATTTCGGCCGGAGGCAAAACAAAGGCGCACGTTGCATCACAAGATATCAAATGTACTGCCTTGTCAAACCACTTAATGTCGCTGATACCGGTAGCAGCATCTGACATACAGTCATATGATCCGCGGCCGCTTGCCTTCAACACAGCGTCAGCCTTGAAGGTACAGCCGCGCAGACGCTTGGCGCGGACAGTACCCACGGATTGTATGCCCATAGTCTCCAACTTGCATATCAGGGAGTGTGAAGTAAACCCCCCCCCCCCGGTATCTTTGCCAGTGTATATTTCAAAGTCGTACATGAATCCTCTTGCCCCCCCGAAGACTTTTATTCCCCATTTATGGGGTTTGTTTCTAATATATTGTTTCAAAAAGCTTCGCCCTTTGAAAGGGATCATGAATTCATCCACGCTATTAAATTCTTCAGGTTCAACTTTAGCAAAATTGTGGCGGAGGGCGTCTACCAATGTCCTCACTTTAAAAAGTTTGTCATGACCGGGGCTCCCTCTGGGTATCAAATCTGCATTGTTACTTAAATGCAGGTTGGCTCGGAGCTTGAGGAACCTGTTTCTCGACATTACGTCACTAATATATGTAATGTTCAGGAACTCCTGCCAATACAGATGAATCTGAGGTAGCTTTATTATACCCATCATGATGTGTAGGCCAATAAACTTCTCCATTTCTTCAACTGAAGTGCACACATTAATGCAACTCTTCTGCACCGAGTAAAGATTCGTCTGCTCTACCATATTTGAAATTATACCATTGTCAAAAAATAATTTGAAATATTTTAGAACAGTAAAATCAGAAAAATTTATATTACACGATGTGTTCTTTGCATCAAGGTGGCGCCGCCCCCAGAGAAGGGCTGCGTCTGGCATTGTCCTTGGCACGTCTTCAACCAGTGGAGGATCTTCTGGCAACTCTTCTGCTAGTGGTAAATCTGTTTCAGCACCAACATTCTGAAATAGAAGTGATCCCACTTTTATAAACATTATTTATGATACAAACAGGGTATACTTTTGTAGGTAATCATTTGATAACTGCATTTTACTGTTTATAGAGGTGCATCATTTAGGAAAAATGTGTCTAAGCATACTTTGGAAGCGATCTACAGAACAAAAATTAATAATTTTGCATACCGTAATCTCCACGGGTAAACCAATTTGAGCAGCAAGTTTTTCTTCCACAAGCACCCATTCCTACTGGGTGTCAGGTACTCCCCAGCCAGAATTTCCTTCGCATTCTTCATTTTTGTCTTCCAACTCGATGTCAGAGACGTCTCCCATCAAATGCCTCGTAATTTCGATGTCATTTAAAGGACGGACCATGTTCTGCAAAGAATATTCACAAAAAATGCATCAATTAAAGACAATATCATGTCTACTTATCAATTGAAAGTATTATTGATGTGTTCTTCTCATCAAAACACATAAAATGAATATAATAATATTTTATCAGATAAAATAGTCATAATATTTTTTTATTTATTTATTTAAAGAACTTAATACATTGAATTTTTTTTGTGTTAATTCATGTTAGGGATGTATGTCCCTGATGTATTTAATGGCGATGACGGAGGAACAAATTTCTGCGTTAATATGTGCGTTGAATTTCCTAGTCAAATATGGATTGAACGGGACGACGAATTTGTTATCAATTTTGAACCCTCTACATACGTGATCTTCTGAACTATTGTCGCGTCGTTTATAAACTGGGTAGCCGTTGACATCTGCTTCGGTCTCATCTCGAAATGCTTTTGGAAACTTCTTGGAACACTTTCCATCAACCATGCAAATTGCTTCAGGATTGACGGTACCACACGGGCCATGAATATTATGTTTTATAACCGCACTATACAAATCCTGGTCCCTGGTCAGGTAATTCTGCGTTGATGACATTGTCTATATCCGAAGGGGAATATAACTTATCTGAATCACCAAGAGTGAACAGACCGTGAAGATGCGGCAAACCTCTCTTTTGTTCCTCAATTACGTAAACGTAAGCTAAAACTTTACCGAACACCTCCTTTTTTACTATATCCGCGATGAATTCATCAACCTTCAGCTGGAACACTCGTGCAACTAAATCTGGCCTATCGGAGGCACTTTGCCATGGATGGAGTTCATTTTTGATTTCACGCCATTTAGGGTTGCAGGTGAATGTGATAAACAGGTCTGGACGACCGTATTTCCTAACAACAGCCATTGAATCCTGGTACATCTTAGTCATGTGCCTAGGGCTACCGGTGAACGTGGACGGTAAGATGACAATATTTCCTGCACGGATGTCACGATCCACATGCCTGTTGTTTAAATGATCCAACAATCCCTGGTAACATTGAACCCGCAACTCTTTTTGGTGTAACCTCAAATATGTTAGCCTGTGGGACCCGCAATGAACATACGCATTGACGATATATTGCTGAAACAGCTTTCCCGAAGAATGAATGGGATTGAAAACAGCACGCCTAACAGCAATTTTATGCAAATAAAATTGGAGCAAAGTGACATTATTTCGAACTCTAGTTGCAAAATCTGAGTGATGCCGAAGATCCACAGACCAGCCACAATCTCCTGCGGGAAAAAGCAGAGGAAAGATCATTGAATCCAAATGTGGAGATAAAATGCTGATGCGTTGCGTACTATGCGACCTATTCGGATAAACAGGTATGTCGACGTAGGCTGGCAGATTCCCTTCGTGGTTTGCAATGAAGACCATTCTGACATCATTTATAGACGTCGGAGCATTGTAACGCCTCTGATCGTCAGATGAAGAATGCGAAATAAACTAACTATACGCTGTGGATCACCGCTTTCTCTGCAATGCGCCTCTTCTTCCTCAACAGCAGTTCGAAGATTCCGGTAACTACCTGCATAAGGGCTTACTTGACGGATTATCCTATCCACAGTTGGCATAATCTCCTGAAAACAATTTGCGTTGGCCGGATGATTCTTACGTAGATTGACAGCTGCATCCGTGTCGTAAACGTAGAGCTGCGCATAACGCGGGACCTCGTTGTCTCCAGCTTCCAGCATCGTGGAGGTAAGATGACATATTTCTCCTGAAATTTTTAAACAAAAAGGGCCCCTGCCTGGGATGTCAACTACTTTAGCACCGAAGGACGCAAAAGCACTCGTATTATTATATTGTCTTATGAACGATCTGAAATTCTTCGCGTTCCCGCTGTCACTTAACAGAAGATCTTTGAATTGGGCTGGATACTCTGGCTTGGAATTCAGAAAAACTTTTCCGCTATGACAGCAGCTGTGCTTCACTCGACTGCTCTCAGCTGCAAAATGAACCGCCCGGCCGTGGTCAACGGTACACTCCCGATCTAAAAGACCTAAAAAATGAACAGAAGGAGACGTGACATTTGAATGTCACCCGGGAAAATTTGGGGGAATTGGGGACAATGTCTATTCTGGGCACAGAAACCGTTTCAACATTCAAAACTTCATCCGTGTTATGGCGGATGAAGTTTATAGATTGGGTACAGTTATTAAATTATGCAATTCAAAATATTTGAAAAGTGTTCTCATATCGCTCACTCCTTTCAACAGCGTCATATATCAAAAAACTTGATTTTTCAGGAGAGCATTTTTAAAGTTTAAAAATAGAATAAAAAGTGTTAAAAATAAATATCTAGTCACCTATTGAACTTTTAACCCAATAGCTGCCCAGACAATATACTCTGTCAACTATGACGCGCCAAGCTATTTCAGTCTTTTTTAAGTTCTCAATTAAATTAATCTTTACGGCATTCCCATTGCCATTGAGGGCTTTGTTTATATTAGACACTCATAACTGATATCTTTACTACATACTTTATAAGATATTTGAATCCTCGAGTGTGTCCCGTAACGTATTTTTGACATAAATAGTAAACACCATCAGAATAATTGAGTGCGGTGAACCGGCCATAGTGCTGACTCACTAACACAAATAAACAAAGAGATATAAGATAAACACTCACATGTCATTATGGAGTGTATCGAGTTCGGCAACGATTCTCCAACTTTTTTCACATTTTATATTTGATATTGCACTACATAGATTGTATTACATTTTATTTACACAATGTTTTAAAGATTTAAAATTAATATTCTTTTTTCTCGTGGAATATTGTTGAGCATGGCCAAACACATAACGGTACGTTACATTCGCCACACATGTACTTCGTCGCTTTTCTTGTTTTTGGTCTAAGTTTAGTGTTTGAGCAAACATAACAGTTTTTATAAGGTTTTTGGGTTTTTTCCTTTGCGGGTATTGGTATCGGCATATGTTTTACTAGCATTTTGGCAGATAACCGTAATGGCACATCTTGTGACGAACATGGACCAACTTCAGGGTGCGATGGAGTATGATGTTTTTCTAATAATTGTCTTATCACATTTAATTGGAAATCAGGAAAAGTAATGTTTTTGGAACTAACGGTTTTGTGCATAATGTACGAATTCAGTAAATATAAATCGATTAAATGAAAGAAAACTTTTTTGTACCACTTAATTGATTTTCTAAGGGAATTTACACTAGTTATCATCATATCCGCTTTATCTACTAAGCCCATATTTTTATTATAATCTTGAATACAATTTGGCTTCGAAACTACTTCTCCAGTTCTAAAATTTATTTTCCCAGTTGGAGAAACTTTATCATCATGAAGCGTCGTTAACATGTGAATTTCTCTTTTGTCGTGCCATTTTAATGCCATCAGTGAATCGGAATACTGAGAAGTAATTTCCCCTTTCTTCAATTTATTAAATTTTGGCATGTTTTTACGGTTTTTTCGCACCGTTCCACATGCGTTAGTTTGGTGGTCATGCAAAAATTTAAATAATATTGGACTAGTGTACCAATTATCTACATATAACTTGTGGCCTTTACCGAGGTAGCCATTTAACATAGTGGTGACAACAGCCCCTGAAGCCCCAAGACATTGCTCGTCAATGACATCCGTCCCATCTCCACAATAAATAATTATATCTAAAATATAACCTGTCTTCGAGTCGCACAAAACAAACATTTGATGGAATATATTGTTTAAACTTAAGACGTCCTTTGAACTCTATAATGCTCTCGTCAATGCATAGATTTTCGTATGGCACCATTGTTTCCTTGAACATTTTTCGAGTGTGATTGACCAGAAGTTTAATTTTATTTAATTTGTCACCAGCAATTTGTGAATCAGGGTCTGACATATGCAGCATACTCAGCAATATCTGGTAACGATTTCTTGCCATCGTCTTGCCAAATATTTTACTTGTCAGAAGGGGATCTTTCGACCAATGCTCTTCTATCGTGTGGTGCTTATTTCTGGTCATAAGCATTGTCACTGCAATAAATATGTAGAGTTCATTAACTGATGTATCTTTCCACCTGCGAAGCCGTGAATGTTCAGAAATAACTTTATTTCTAATAGTTGCTTGATAATATTTGTTTGTCTCCTTGACAATTTCGGCCATTATATTTGTATTTAGAAAGTGTTTAAAAAAATTTATTTCCGGGGAATTTTCTGATAATAATGGGGTCGCGATTATTCCAGATGGAAAATCATTAAATTCATGGATTATTGGTTTAAAATTTCCGGAATTCACAGTCCAATTTCCCGACGAAGTTCTTTGGGTAACTTCAGTCTCCATAGGCTCATCTTCATTGTCACTAAGTTGCGTTATAAAATCCAAGTCATCATCACTTTCCTCAATTTCGGAGTCAATATCGAGGACGAATTCTCTTATCTCTTCTTCACTGAGATTGCGTCTTGACATATTTAGGGATATTAAAAATAAAGTTTCAAAAATGATTGTATAAAAGTACACACGAAATGAAATATCAAACTAAATTAAAAAAAAACACAAACTAAATTCTCAATTCGGGAATAAAAACTCAAGTCCACATCTCCGCCGAATATGAAAAAAACTTTTAGAACCACACCACAGAGAACGCAATAAGAACCACGTGACATACACACACACGACGCTGCGATGGCGGGAGAATCAAACGACTGCGCCAAGAAATCTGTTGACCTTTTTTGGATGCTGCTTTTCATAGTATAAACAATTTAAATTATCATATTTTACAAGAGATGTCGCTAAGAAACAGTTCATAATATTTTACAAAATAATATTTAGCCCCATCTACCATCAGAACTTAGAAATACCATCCTCGAAACATTCATACTGGCGATTTACGTGATACGGCGTAAATGGCAGTTGTGGCACGGAACGTTCGTACGCCGATCCGCGTAAATGGCAGGGATTGGGTTAATTACGCAGCAGATTTTATAATTTATATGTAACCTTCATCCATCGGCATGTTAATTTCCCGTAAATAAACCAAACCACTTATTTTGACAAACGAGTTCCCGACACCCGCAGCTTGTGTAAAACCTAAAAAGTTTACAAATGGCATTTATAATTATATAGTTAACATGCGGAAGTGTTTAGTGTGTTCATCGCATTGATTTATCATGTAAAAATGGTACATTACACGGTGTTCAATCCCAATGTTCAATACTACGCGTTACGTTTTCGTGTACGACGTTTCGTATACGACGCACATCGTTTCTCGAAAACCTTGTTGAGCCAAAATGGATTATCGACACAACTTTACACCAACTAATGTGCAAAGGTAAGTTCAATATTTATGCAAATGAAAGTATCAATTTTTGTGCAAATATCAATATTGGGGATTTTGTCCATAACCTCAATGTTTATTGAAAACAGTGATTTTGCAACAATTGCTTTTGTAATGTGATTATAACACTCGTATATATTAATACGATTTAACAACGTCTAATTTTGTAATGTAGATATACCGTTTTAGACAGCTTTTTGCTGAATAAAATAACACGTAACCAAAACAATACACGTGCAATGTTTTCAATGTGTTAAAAAACTTTTTATCAGAGAGCTCATGAAAGAGGTGGAATTCGCCATGTTGCTTTTTGAATTTTATATGACTCTCCACCCACATCCGTTTTTCTTTTTTTCCAAATCTCGTATTCTCATCTGTGTGATGATTGATGCGTCATCATCTGAGGATGAACTGTCCATCATATCTAGCAACAACATACGAGAAGTTTTATCCATTGTAGAGGAGTACAAAAAGCGCGCGAGAATGTCAGCTGTCAAATTCTCATCCAGTGAAAAATCTACAAAGAAATGATATCTCGCGGCGGCGGTCTAAATTCATCTCACCCCCTCTCCTACCACAGGAAGAAATATTTGATAGCCTCGTGTGAAAGGAAAAAAGATAAGCGATTGCGAATCAACAGATATCTGCTCGCAGATATATAGCTAAGTGTGAACTAAGCTTAAAACCTGAAGTTTTTTCTCTGTTTGAATAATATTAAGTATATTTTTTTAAATTTTAAAACAATACCTTTTGATTTATGACGTTCTTGTTCAAAATTTCATTGATGGGGCCTGGAGTGTGTCAAAATATGTCGTTATTTTCACTAAAACAAATAGAATTTGGAAGTCTGAAATTGAAGTATCTTAAGATAATTTTTTTCCAAACAGGCATTTTATACCTAATTTAGATTATTACTTTACATCTTTCAGTTTGAATAAAAAAAATGGGTGTGGAAAAGGCACAGGAATTTAGTTAGGATAAAACACAGAGAGGAAATATAATCTTATATTCTTAGACAAATTCCGAAAAGTAGTCAGGAACAATTACAATGCTGTTACATGGATAATACAAAGTGCATTAACCTGTCAAATGCCAGCCGTATTTCGAAAAACTGCGCGGAAATTACCTTCCTGACTTTTGCTCAAATATTTGTATAAAAACAAAGAAATTGTTTTTTTTAGATTGTTTTCTGTTTGACAGATAATGTATCTTATTATTTATATATATATTACATGATAATATCTTTACAAGTTTTCCCAGAATAGCTAACTTTAAAAAAAAAATGTATAAAAATTTTCCTATTCGGCCAACAAATGTAAAAAAAATATATCCATACAAAAATGAATAAATTTTTTTATTTCTACACAAACCTGAATAGACACCCTACGTGAAAAAAAACTATCCAAAGGTGTTATCGAAGAAGTAATGACATTGATACTTCTTTGAAAATGTAAAATATTTTCATTTTATCAAAAAAAATTCAAACGCCAAGTGTGCACTTTAGAATTTTTTTGTGTCGCATTTTATAAGTTTATTATAACAATTATTTCAGATTTTGGTAGTTTATACAACTGTTGTTACAAATAATATTATTTTGTAATAGAAACCTGTAAATAAATAATGCTAAAAATATAATTGTTCAATGTGGCGTAAAAAAATTGACATTTCTACGACAATCTTACGAAGCTAACTTTTGTCACTTTTCTTTTGTGAAATATTATAAAAATTACATCAAAATAATGTAGATAAAACTATCTTTTTGATGATATCTCAAGTCTATTCTTTCCATAATGAATTTATATCAAAAACAATGAAAGTATGTGGAGTTTACCTTACCAAATTCTGCCATCGATATGAACTTACTTAATCCAAGATGGCCGCCGTTGCCTTATACAGATGGGTTTCATAGTACAGGGTGACACAATCATGACAATATAAATAAAATTTGCTAATATTTTTAATTATATTTATTTCAATTTTATGTACAATGAAAATACGCAAAATACATTTTTTTAAATTCAGATACTGTGTGGTTCAATAAAAATAAAAGTTGAAGATATTTTTTTCATCAAATTGAATTCAGTTTTATAATACATGAAACACGTTTTTCAAACTTTGGTCGAGAGGTAAGGCTCCGGACTACGAAAAAAATCATTTTACACATACATAAATTTATTATTATAATATTCAAATTTTTAGTTATTGTTTCTGTCCTCAACAAAAGTGGAAGATACAATGAATGGACATGAAACTTCAACCAATGCAAAGATGCACAATGCACTTGTTTCAGTAAACATTTGTATTCAAATGATGCATAAACACACTTGCAATAAATAATAAAAACCATAAATGATAACAACCAGTACCAAATTACAATCACAGATAACAAAATCCAAGTAATGAATGCAACAATGTGGAGAAATCCCCGGACCAGGTGAAGACCTGCTCCTCCGGGTTTTCTTCGTCCTCCTCCTCCAACGGCTCCAACTCGTCCTCAAATTGCCTCCCTTCCTCCAGCAACGATGGAGGCACAGCGGTTTCGAGCGTGTCCTCATCGTCACTGAAGCCTTCAAAATGCAATTCGATGCCGGCAAACTATAGACAGAAAGAAAAGAAAAAATTATATAGCTATGTAAAACGCCCTTGAGGTAATACAAGTCAAAAATGGCACTGTTCAAGTTAGCCAAGTGTTATTATAATTACCTGAGTCGTCGGAGCCCGATACGTGGAGGATGTGGAGGGTGTTGGATCGGCCTCCGCATATTCCACGTGAATGGTCCTCGCCCGCTTCCGCCCAGGAAGCTGAAACTATAAACATTTATTGTTACACTAATGTCTTTCAATTTTGGAAAGGATGGCGTACAACCAACCTAATAGAAATACTACTGATAAACAACATACCGTTGCGAGGACCCCACACCCTTCCGTCACCACCTCACGGGCAATTTCTTCATCTGCCATTCTATAACAATAGAAACAATCATGTATATCACGTCATATAATCATCAATACGCTTATATTTATAAATATTTTATAATTTTTGAAGAAAGTTCTTCGGAAGAAAAACTTCGTATTTTTTTTTCTTCTTTATAATATAATATAAACAAAAAAAAATTTAAACAAACCTAACTGATATTATTTTGTGATATTTATTACTATTTATGAATAATTGAAAAATTTATAAACATTGAAAAATTATCTATAAAAAAACTAAACAGTGTTATCGTATCCACCCAGTATGATTACATAAAAATGTTCATGAAGAATTCAAATTACCCGCATTATCACGAGAGGGCACCACAGGTCCTAAGAAATTTTGACAAACGGCGTTCACGCATACATTCAAAATAACACCAATACATGTGAGCGACCGGCCGGCGTGTTTATTTATTTATTTAGAATATTTTTACTAAATATTGACAAAACAAAGGATTTGATACATAATCTAAATAGTTTTCTCTACATAATGATGTACAAATCTTTATAACATTACGCATTTTAGACGTAAAAATCAACCGCCAAAATCAAGAGATTTTATTCAACCGTATTTGAAGAGTCCGTGGCTCGGAATTTCATTTTTCGTAAAATAAAAACTAAATATGAACAAATCAAAGGTGTTGATATGTTATCTCAATTGATTTTTCTACAAAATGAAACAATAAACATTGCAAAATCTACGAAACATCACACACAAAGCTCGAAAACAAACACGAAAATTTGTCTCAATACAAAATGGAATTTACTTTGACGAAATATTGTCGGCTTATTTTCACTTTTCGTATTTAAAATTTACTGTAACACATGCTATGTACAATAAACTATACGTATAAACAATATTACTTACGTTTATTCGCTGAATTTGTTGTTTTTCGGAGGTTTTTCCTGCAGCTGTTACGCACTAAACTCGTTCCGAATTTGGCAGTTGAAAAAGATGCTTCCAGAATCCACAGATAAATTATTATTTAATATTTGGAAGGGACTAGACGCACTCTAGGTCCCGGCATTGTGCAGTGCGTGAATAGCGCAAGCGATTCTGACCTTGTCTTTCATACGTTTTCTTTATAATTAAGGGTTAAAATCGCATCTCAAAATTTGATTTTTATTTCGCGTCCTGGGCGCGCCAACGGCAGTCCACGGGTTAATATAAAATTTTAAAAAATATAAACCACTGAATAATACTGTTTTTTGATAACACTTAAAGGCACAGTTGCTGTTTTAATTTAAAGATTTTCATAGAAAGTTTTGTAAACTTTTGGTGTTAAATTCTTTTCAATAAGTCACATTAGGTCGTTCTTTTTGGCGTCCGAAATTATAGGCTTTAGGACGAAGGCAGGTTTTAATGGGATATTATTACTTGACTTGGGTTTCCTTATCATTATGGCCTCCATAAAGCCTGATTCTCCATAACAAAGCTTTTAAAAAAACAAACTTGGAGAATCTTTTTGAACTCGCATCACTTTGCTATCCTGGCTATCACCTTCAATTTTTCAGGATAGAATGGCAATATTTCATTCATATCACGTGAATAGCGGGTATCACCAGCTGACATGGCATGTTGGCATCACCAGCTGACATGGCATGTCAGAACATGAACTTGGGTCTGGATAATTCTGGGTAGCATTGTTTTCTTTCCGAGCAACCATAACTGAATTGAACAGATCTTGCTGGACTCTGATTTGAAGATCTTCCCTGAACTGACTGTTCGTTTTGCACATGCTTTTGAAAAAACTCTGCAGACTCCTTTTCAGAAGGCCTTTGCAAAATTTGCCTTCTGAGAAGATCCCTCCCGGCCGACCTCTGATCCCGTTTTCGTTGCTCGTTTTCAACGACAGTTCTCGTTTTCAGTTGTTTTACCTGTATACACAAAAAACGACCACAAATAGCTAGTCAGGGAATCACACAGTTCAAAAGTCTTTTTTCCAAATCTTGCAGCCTTTGTTTTAATGTATTGTTTCATACCCAATCGACCTTTCCATAATGTTAAGGACTCATCAATTGAAATATTTTGGCCTGAAACATTAAGTTCTTGAAATTTGGTATTCAAGTGATTTATTATAGGTAATATTAGGCTCGAAAGTTTTTTTGTCTTCAGGACTAGTGTACATGCCACCATCGCTGCCGTAGTGCAAACACTTGGCCAACTCGCAGTACCGCTTATAAGACAGTAATTCTCTAAATATATTAGTTTTCATCACCCAGTGAGTTGAAAAGCATGAATTTATTGTTGGCATGCGAATAATACCTAGCATCATGAAAAACGCGAACTAAATTAAAATTTCATGCCTGTTAGTGTTCCTCCATGGCTTAGGCTATCACAACGCCGAGCGTCCATTGCATATCTGTTTGTCTCTGCTACCATTACATCAAGAATCTCATTAGTCCATATAGCCCGAAATGAGCAGAGTTGCCGCGATGTTAGCGTCATCTCTTATCGAATGTCGTCAATATTTGGCGGTAATTTGAATTTTAGACTGCTAGGATGTGCAACGTAACAAGTGTTAAATAAATGAATTTAAAAAATACCTCTTGGAAAACATCAACCGGGTTAATGATTTCACCCTCATTGGTTTCGTCCTCTTCTTCCTCGCTGCAGCTAAAATCCGCCTCCATAAACTCCAGCAACTCGGTCGGTGGCTCCTCTTCCGTTGCACAATTCCAAATTTTCCTAATGTAATTGTAACAATAATGAGTTTTATATATTATTCTATCGCAGAATTTTGGTAGCCAAAATATCTTTACAACTAGATACCTATCTATTAATTCATAATGTTAATTTTTCTCCAATTCATTTTGGATTTTAAATATTATTACGATAATATATAAAAACAATTTAAAATTTAAAAAAACATATATTATAAGCAATAATTATTAGCCTGAAACATCCATACAAACTGAAAAAATCTTCCGCCTTATTAAATTATGCCGCCGACAAGACTCGAACTCGTTTAAACATTGCTAATAATAATTTGTTATTTGTGTTATGCATATTTCTCGGCCACTTCGCTCCAGGCCGCTTCCTTTGATTTCCATTTGTGACGTCCGTTTTTTTGGAGGTTAATGCTGGCGTTTTCTCTATTAAATTCAGAAGTCTGAAGCGATCTTCTGTGGCGAAGTTACGGCTTTTTGTTCTTTTGTTTATTATTATTTATAAAAATTACAATAATTACATTAAAACCTCAACACTAGTGTAAAAATACGTCAACCTTTAATTAAGATACGTAGGTTAGTTTATGCGCACATGAAACTACATAATAATATTGATCAACATTATATGTATTTATACCGTTGTACCTTTGTTTAATTGGGGGGGCAATTGTTTTTATGTGATGTTCTATTAAGTTGGTTAGACCTAAACCGCATCTTCGAAAGAGATTGATTCAAATTGTTGATCATCTGTTCCAACTGACTTGTTTGTAGAGGGCTCAAATTTTCGTAAGGCATTACTGTACGAATTTCGTTCACTTGAGGAGTGGCGGAGAGATTGTTAAACAACTGCGGTGCAATGTTAAAGGCCATCCAAAAATCTACTCCTAGGATAAATTTTTGTGAGATTGTAGGGACAACCAGAAATTTGATCCGAACTGTTTTGTTGTCACATTTGACGGGTAGAGTGAGAGAACCGATGACACGTTTTAAGGTATCGTCTGCCGTGGTGACATGCGAAGAATATTCTTCCATTGGGAATCCACTGCTTGTGAATAGGGTGTGAGTATTGTCGCCCAGACAGCTGAAAGACTGCCAATTTTTTTCTTGTTTTGATAACTGCTATGAATGCACACTTCTTTACAAAACGAAGACCAGTCCACAACGGTCTTTGAGCTCATTTGGAGTTCTTTCATTACGAAAGTCATTCGCCATGGTCTCAAACAAGCCCAAAACGAAACAAGTTTACAAATTATTTCTAAAGATAATTTTGAATTTGAAAAAAAAGTGTTGTGTCTGGCGGATACGGAAAAATTGCACTTGTTTTAACTTTTTTTTTTGAACCACTGCTGTTGATGTTTTTTGCAAGTAGTTGGAAGTGGATGGCTTGCTACTGATATAGTCGTCTCCTAAATCCTCTTCCGTCACGTACAGCACCTCCGTAAATTTGTCCATATTTGGATCATCTGGAAGCAATAATAACAAGGGATGCAACATTCATGAAACACTAATTACATACATTTATAAATTAATAAAATAAAACAAAAGGATTACTTAGTGTGGATGCGTCGTTATCCCAGCGGTTGGCGTTACCTTGGGCACTCAGACAGACCATCTCTTTCATTGTTGCTTTCGTATCATCTAGTGGAACAGCAGAGCTTGGTCCTCCACCGGTCTGAGAGATTCTTCCTTATAGCCGCGCTCTTCTGCCGAACCAACCTCTTCAGCCCCTCGTACTTCACCTTCAAGGTCTTGGTAGACCTGAAGGCTGCAAATGAAAATGAAAAAATGGTATTTCACTACATATCTATAAACTTTTAAAAAAAGGTTTTCATTTACTTTTTATTTGGTTCGCCATTAACGTTCAGAAACATCAACTGCTGCACTTTCCTAGTCCCCAACCTTATTTTTCTGTTAGTGAGAACGTTTCCAGCTTTGGAGAGCACTCGTTCGCAAGGAACAGATATTGCGAGAATTGGACACTTTCCTCTGTATATTTCTGCCAGAGTAGTATAAATATTTTGGTGATTTTTCCACCTATCTGAAGGGTTTCCTTTAGAGGGCGAGAGTTTGTCACTGGCATAACTTAGTACTTAGGCCAGGGCTTCCCAAACTTATTTCAACTGTGACGCCCTTGGGAAGTTGCCATATTTTTGCGACGCCCCCCCCCCCCCCCCCCGGGTGAAAAATCCAAAAATGACAATAAACAAAAATGGAAGCAAACAAAAAAGATAAAAAAGCAATTTTTTCTTTGGTATTAATGAGAAGGATGTGCTTGCTTTTCTGAGCATAGTTTCTCAAAACGAGGTTGAAGTTTTGAAATTGCCACTCTCGTCTCTGCCTCTAAATTTATTTTTGATCTGTACTTATTCTTAATTACTGCAACTGCAGAGAAACCTGTCTCACAAAAGTATGATGTCGCAAACGGTAATAAAACCCTTAACGCTGCAGTGCTGATGGAACGATATTCTTGATAAACTGAGCTCCAAAATTCAAGTAGCTTATCCTTATTATATTGCAGCTTAAAGCTGGAGTCACAGGACAATTCTATTAATTGTTCTTCTTCTGCTGTCGAAAGTGTTGATAGTGGGGTCGACTGGAAAGGGTTTCTAACCCAGTCATATTGCTCCAGATTTTCGGGAAAATATTTTTCAAAATGTTCGCTCAAAGATGACAAGTGGTGTGTAAATATTATTTTTAAAGAAGGATCGAGAATTTCTGTCGATTTTTCTTGCAGAATGCCTTGTAAAGCAGGGAAATAGTCGGAACTTACTTGATCTTCTTCTAATTTTCTTTTCCATAAGAGCAACTTCTTTTGAAACCCAGTGATTTTATCTGCCAGTTGTAATATGTATTATTTCCCTGCAAGGACTTATTGAGATCATTTAATTTTTTAAATATGTCGCAGAGATATGACAATTTTATTAAAAACTCTGTTTTAATACAGTTTTGCGCATCACTGTGTGATTCTGTATGTAGGTAAGTGTAAAACTCATTTCGTAATTCGTAAACACGTGCGAGTACATTGCCTCTGGATAACCAACGAGAGTTGCAGTAATAAATTAAAGAGGTGTGTTCAGCACCCAATTCTTCACAAAGCTTCTGGAAAAATCTTGCTTTTGAAAGCCTTGGTTTTGATAAGCTTGTAGTCCTCCATATTGTCCAGACATCGCTCGAGCACCATCCGTACACACACCCACACAGTTCTCCCAGTTAATATTATTTTCGATCATATATGAATCTAAGATCTTAAATAAATCGGCAGCCTTGCCACTTTTGCATATTTTTCTACAAAATAACAAATCTTCACACACATTTGTTTCTTCTATGTACCGCACGTAACATATCAATTGAGCATCGTCATTACTATCGGTGGCCTCATCAAGTTGAATGGCAAATAGACCTGAAAGTTTCTCCACAATTTGCTCATTAATATCTTCTGCCATGTCATGAATACGGCGGCTAATTGTATTGTTTGAAAGAGGTACATTTTTTATTTCATTGGCAGCCGATCCTCCAATCATCAATGACACAATATCAACTGCTGCTGGTAAAATAAGCTCCTCAGCAATCGTGTGCGGTTTCTTACATTTGGCAATACGGTGAGCTACCTTGTAGGAAGCGAGCAATGCTTTGGCAGGAACCGATGCCCTTGAAAACAAAGCTGTAGACTGACGTCTCAGTTCTCCCAATTTTCTAACAAAAAAGTCTCTCGGCTTACCTTGAAGATGAGAGTGAGTTAATTCCAAATGGCGTTTTAGTTTATTAGGAAGCATACTTTCAGCCGCCAACACTTTATCACAAACAACACATTGAGGGAGTTCTAAATTTCCTTTAGTGATGTAGGTAAATCCGAAATCCAAATATTGATCGTCATATTTTCTATACTTTTTCCGTTTTTCTGAACTCCCGTTACTACTCCCTCCTTCATTTCGTTTTCTATTTTTTTTTAATAGAATTATCCGCCATGGTGAATATTAAAACGAAAATTAAAAGCGTGCTTAATTTATCAAAACCCAAGCTTGATAAAACGATGTCAACGTACGTATTCCCCGCGTGCGGGAGGCGGACTATGGCAGCGGACACTGCGGACAGTCCGAGTCCCCCCACCCTCCCCTCCCCCCGCTGCGCCTCGCACTGGCCACTGCTCCCGCCAGCCGCCGCATCACAATGTGCGTGGCGCTCACTTGACTCGGTCGCGTCCAGTGATGTTATGTCTAGGGAAATTTCCCTAGATCTAGGGGAGAAAAATATGACGGCCTGAAGTGGCGCGGGACTCGATCGCTCCGAAGTGTGCGTGTAGAAGACGCTATCAAGATTGCCTCACGACGCCCCTGGGATGATCCCGCGACGCCCCGGGGCGTCGCGACTCACAGTTAGGGAAGCCCTGACTTAGGCAATTGCTTTAGCCTGTGCAGATGTAAGTACGCTAGTTGTACATCTGCAATAACGGCCTCTAAATCACGAAGCACAGAGTAAGGGTCGTCTTCGCGTTCATCATTTTCAGGAGTGTATTGCGGTTTCTCGAAATACTTGTTTTTTCGAATTGATGACGCTTATGGCCATTTCGATCTTAATTTTATCAGCCGCAGTCCTATCTGTAAAAAAGTGCAATTTGAATCTAGGGTCAAGAAACGTGCACAGCGCGAAAGATCCACATGCTCAATATTTTCTATCCTCAACTTATATTGATGCAGGAGATTTTTAGTCAGTACGCATACACTCATGTGAAGGTCCTCCTTAGAAATTAATTTGTTACAAAATAACCATAGCCAATAACATAATGTTCCCCACTAACTTGAAGTTTCACTTCTAAAAATGGTTTTAATACCAGGCGTAGGTCTCTGCATATCTTCCATTCTTTGGGGGACAAAGTCGGTAGATCTGCATCTAGCACAGCTGTTGAACTCCCTACTGCATTTTCTAAATTTATGAAACGCTGTAACATCAAAAATGTGGAATTCCACCTTGTCGTTATATCCTGCAATAACTTTTTGAGCTGATTTTCACCAAGTTGTATTTGGTACTTTAAAAGCTGCTTATAGACTTTGTGTCACTATATGTTTTACTTTGTGAATACACTCCAATTCTAGCCCTTCTTTTATTGTTAAGTTAACGGTGTGAAAACCAAAATACCTTATCCCTAATTCATTTTTGATTGCCGATTTAATATTTGAAGCATTGTCGGAAATAATAATGAGCACTTTTTTCGAATGTTCCAGACGTTCATCATAAAATCCAATTCACTTGCTAAGTTCTTGCTAGTGTGCATACCAGTTAATAGTGCACACTCTAATAAGCTTGAGCACGTATAAAACTCTTCATCCAAATAATGCGTCGTTACTGCTGTATAGCCATCAGTAGTTGCGGAATCGGTCCAGCAATCTGTGGTAAGGCACACTGACTGGATATCTTGGATTATTCCCTGTACCTCATTGAAGCATTTTTCATATAACGCCGGTAATAAAACAGTGGCTATATGTTTGCGGGTCGGTAGTTGATAGCTCAGATTCAAATTTTTAACGAATTCCTTGAATCCGGCATTTTCTACAATAGTAAATGGTTGGAAGTCTAATACGAAAAGTTTCATTAAAACTCCCATCTATTCTAGGCTTGTCTTCTGCAGACATATATTTATAGGCGCTTTTTATGTCTTTTTTTTTTCAGTCGGAAGTATTATTTGAGTGTTTGACTATAACTTTGGACAGTATTTTATATTGACGACAAATGTGGGTCCATCAAAACTAGTTTTGTATTGAATGATTTTATAATCAGATTTTGTGTATGTTAATGATTTCACCTTTGTATAGGGAATCTGATTAAAACTGAATTTGATCGCTTCTTCGTGATACGTATAAAAGTCTGTATCCAGCATCTGTATGAAAGTTAAGGTCAGAGGTCTGAGATTTTGTTTTCAGCAGTGCACGTAACAAACCCAATTTCTTGGTGTCTCAAATTTCTCTTGATTAACCTCTTGTACCCATTAGCTTGAAAACAAGCTACCTACCGATGTATGTAATGACGTATGAGGCGTACCTGAGTTATTAAGCTATGTATCGCAACCACTTCCTGGACATTACCGTGACCGGGTTTTTTCTGAAATTTTTTGGGTAATATCTATTACATTTTTTGACTCTTCACTCGCTAGAAATTTTATAATTGCCATACTCATGTGAGAATTGCGATTTTGTGGCACTGGTGCGTCTGATCATAATGTTAATTTAATTATGGTTGGTGGTAAATGCTCCACCACATTCTTAAAATTTTTTATTAAGGCGCTTGCCAGATCGTCTTCACCCCCGTCATTTGTGGTTTCATCCAACAATTCATTGTTGACAGATTTTTTTACATTGCAGTATCCTGTTAAATTGTAAACTGTTAACTTGCTTGAGTAAAAAAAATATGTAATGGAGGCTTTTGGAAGGCAAAATATATTTTCTAGGTCAAAAGTGACCACGGCTGTATTATCATTGATATTAGCCTCGATAATTGGCACCATTCGTACACTTTTCAGACTTTGATTCCAGCCAACAAATAGCAGGAGCAGTTTAGCAGCGTATTCAATTCGGAAAGAGTTTATTTATAATTTTAAATTTTTTTTACAACATTTTTCTCATGTTTTCTTCTCGTTTTGACAATCTTAACACCTAAGAAAATGATCATTATACAAAAAAAAATCGAATTGTAAACAAATGTAATAAAAATAATAATTTTTTTTTCACTTACCATCATCTGTACCCATTTCCGTGGCTATTTCAAGCCATGTTGCTTTTATTTTACGACGGTTTTTATAGTCTGTGTCACTAATATCATATAAAAACCGCCTTTCCCTTACTAAATCAATAAATTTTTCGGTGTCAGCCATCTTGTCTTGCAAGCGATCAACCATCTTATTCCACGAGTTCTTTGTATTTCTGACAATAGAACGCAAGAACGCGAGCGTTTTCACTGACCGGTGCGGTCTGACTGCCGCTGTGTTTGTGGGATGCTATAGTGGTCTACTCCTTGCAAAGAACTACTTAGCGGAAGCAGGACGCGGAACTCGGCACAATTTTTTTCGCATTTTTTTTTTTTTTTAAACTTTATTTATTCTCATTTCTTTGTACATATAATGTATAATAGCACATAGTATACATATAATAACATAGTATATAATAACAAATAGTATGAACAAGAAATGAAAACCCACTAAGGCACTGCCTGAGTGTGGGTAATATTAAAACAAAATACTATATTTCCAAGTACCCAAAGTATAAAATAGACTTAAAAAACATATAAAATATAAAGTTATTATAAAAAGTTAGTATTACATTGGTAGAATAAGTGAAAAAGGTTTTTTTTTTCACCTATTATAAAAATATGGAAAAAAACATACTGATTTTTAATTTTTTTAATTATTTTTTTTTTAGTTATTTAAAAAAAAAATAAACAGAAAACACATTGTACTAAAGTTTAGAAAGTTACAGAAAGTGAGTTGTAGAAGGATGGATAAATTTATAGAAAAAGCGTTTCAATATCTACATTATTCAACCATAATTTTACCTATTTTACATATTTTAATTATCATTTGAGTTTGTAGTGGTAGAAGGTTAAATGAACGAGGACCAATGAAACTGCTGTCTGCAATAATTTAGTATTGGTTTGTGGGGTGTAAAATATATTATTTATTCTTTTGCTCATTCTGTTTTCATTGCTTCTACTTTGATGTAATGATCTTTATAAACTTGGGCATCAGCCGATGGGGGAATGTAGATACATCCGAATATAATTTTTTCTTTTTTCGTAGATACCATAACGAAAGATTTTTGAAGAGGCAATTAAGTTTTTTTGAATTCAGTTTTGAGTTTATAGATAATAATACACCACCTCCTCTTGTTTTATTTGTAGTATTTTCATTTCTGTATTTTCTGAATACGTTGTCAAAAGGACCCAACTCAGAATCATAAATGCTATCATTCAACCAAGTTTCATAACCAAAAGCGTAATGCATAATCTATTAACGTTATTGTCGATTTTAGGTCTTGTAATTTTGTACGTAATCCACAAACATTTTGATAATATATTTTTATATTGGTATTTAGTTTCTTGGATCTTTTTTGGGTGTGTTGATGTGACAAGTCTTCTCATGTTAACTCCAAGTTTCATTCTCTTTCTGTGATGATCCACTTTGGCGATCGTTAGCTGAATTTAATCGTGGCTTAAGGTATCTGTAATGTCTCATAGGAACTCCTCTGGGCCACAAAGCTTCTTGTAAGACTTTATCATAATCGTCTGATACTCCTATGCAGAATGCTGCCATAATCTTGTGAATGCGCAATGAACTTCTGAATCTCGCAGTTTGTTTTTTTATTCTTATCAAGTTGTGCTCGGATGTCTTCCACCGTTGTATCCTTCAACATCTTTGATACAAGGATGTTCCTCATCTTAGGGAATACTTTGATGTTCGAAATTTTGTCAGAGTTACCAATAATCAGGTTTTGTGGTTCGCTGCCTATTTTTCCATATAACGTTAGTCCAATCTTGACTCTTATTTGACCGAGCTGATTCAGTTTCAGCAAATCAAGCAAATCTTCTTCTGCAGAGTTAGAATTCACTCACTTTTTCCTCGTTTTCAATTTTTTTTTGGATGAGGGCCCTCTGTAGAATGAGGAACTCACTCCTCTCTTGCAAAAAACGGCGGCCTACGTCAGAGACTGTTGGCGGTCTCAAGCCAGCCTCCGGGCGTATCACACCAGACACCGGGCGTCTCAAGGATGGATGTCTGGGCGCGCGCAGCAGAGGAACGCTCCAATTATCCCAAGGCTGAAGGCTTGACGTCTCTATGGCGGGAGCCTGTGGGGCAGGGGCTATATAAATTTTTAATTATGTTTTAGTTCATAGGTTATTATGTCTGTTTAAAAAGCATAAATAAATACCCACCAGCAGCTCTGGAAGTGGCCGGCTGGCTACCGAAATAGTCATATGAGATGCAGACGCTAATAGCTACTTAGGACCATGATTTCTGTGATGAAATGTGCGCAGGTTTATGAGTAGGATTCTCCTGCCCATAGAGTTATGTGACCCGTAGTTCAAATCAACATTTTAAGAGATTGGTGAATTTCAGACCTTAGTCCGTTAAATAATCAATTATTATGACAAACATAACAAGTTAGAATTATTGCCTTTGAATCTGACGGGCTTTTCAAGTTGAAGCCACTTACAGAAGTACGGCGCGTAGGAGATTCTGTAACCAAGCTGAAACCAAAACAATATTATCAATGAAGTATTCCATCAACAGCTACCAGAAAGTGTGTTTTATTTCCACCCACATAAATGAAACACTAAAAATACATATACATACAGCGTAAATTTTAATTAGTACCTTTACATTGGAGTATTCTCTTCCTAGACTCACTGGCTTCAACTCCTTGGGGACATCGAATATGAATGTCATCGTCTTTAAATAAATATGTACAAATGAACAATTCATTATTTTTAACATATACTTTTTGCAAGATATAGAATGTGGATTACTTATATTATAAATTTTAAAAATTCATTACCAGAGTTTGCATCACAATCGACAGTTGATGTCTCAAAATGACAATTTTTCACCGAAATACTAGTGTAATAGTGTACTATGTCTACATTGACAGGTTAAGCCAAGCCAACATGTTTGTTCTTTACTATCGAAACCAGCCGGCTTATTCTCTATCTTTTGTGGGATCGTTATCGATATAATGGACGTTATCTCCTGACAGATTTGTGTGATTTATTTGCTTTTTCTATGTACAAATAATCATACATCCTCGCAGGAATTCATGTTTAAAACCATCCAAACTAAAATATGTTACAGTAAATATGTAAAAATAAAGCAAATCTGACAAGAGATCACGTATGTTATCTCGATAACGATCCCACAAAAGATAGAGAATAAGCCTGCAGATAAATTTTCGTGGACCCCCACTTACAACTTGTGGACCCCCATTTTTTTTATCATGTCTATGTGGACCCCCGTCGAGTCTCCCATGGACCCCTGGGGGTCCACCTGGACCACTTTGGGAATCACTGGTCTAGACGAATAGAGTGCTGTTGCCAGACAAATTCGCATAATAGTTTTCAGTGGTGCCGTTCAGAAGCCGCAAATGACAGGCCGCTTGTGGTTAGGTATATATGATTGGGATGGAAATGATTTGAGCACACGCGGTTTCCTGCTGATGGTACCCAGTTGTTGCCACATGATTGAAGTTGGATTGCTTCTTTCCATTCCTCCAATTTTTTCCCGTTGTGCGGGGAAACCTAAGCAAAAAAAAAAAAAAAACATTTTAAGAATAATTATCAGAATGTATAGACAATATTTATTTCTAGACAAACCTGACTTGCCTAAATGAATGTACCTTTTCATGTATAACATTTCCTCCACCAGCTCCATCTATCTCCACAGCAATAGTGGTAACGGGAAATTTTTGCAAACTGTGAAAACCATTAAAAATGTTAAACATAAAACATTTGCTTTAGGAAGGCTAAATAGTTTTCAAGATCGAAAATTATTATTGCTGTACTATTATCCTCCCAATTTTTCCTGATCTTATTTCTTTCTTCGTTGCCGATTTCCTTTCTTTTTGCTGCATACTTTTTACAATTGTAGGGTTTGCAATCATTTTAATCCCATACATCTTTTTTTGGCTGGTGAAAAGATAAATTTAACTGTTTGTTAAACACTTTTCCTGTAAATATTTTCCTTTACAGGCTGGAAATCCACCATTTTGTATATATTTTTCGAATACTTAATAAACTGTCCAAATATTCTCGTTTTGATGTGCTTCTGCTATAGTGGGATTCATCTCTAGCGAAGGATGTGACCCTTTAACCACTCAGGTATTTTTGTCTTAAACGAACTGTCAGATTTATAATTTTTTTTTTTGTTATTTTCGCTTTGTAGAGCAGTAACTTAGTTAGATATTATCACATAACGAAACGGTCTCGAACCGATCGAATGCAGATTTATAGAGATATCAATAATGAATACACACACATTGAACATTATACCTACATCTTCACCAGCTAGCTTAACCTGGAGAGAATTTGCGTTTTCAGTTAGTTTATGCAGGCCCAATTCATGACGATCATCGCTTAATTATTGATAGAATAATTGCGTGAAGGGTTAAAGTAAATGAAAAGATCTCTTGTTGCTATTAAATTAACTTGGATATATTTAGCTTGCTTCGACGCTCTAGGAAAAGCCACAAAACCCTATGTGAACTCTGTAAGCTACTGATTTAAAAATAAAAGTAATAGATTTATCTACATTTACCCTGTCACTGGATCACACTTGTGCTGGGTTGAGACATCGTCAGGCAACACCACTGAGTTGATTCAGATATATAAAATTACTATTTTATCTTAAAACACATGTTGCGAACAACCGTTTGAATGCAAAACCAGGAGGGGTCGAGTGGCGTGTCCGACCCTCCCTAAACTAAAAGCAGGAAGAAAGCCGCTGGCTTTCGCAGCCCTTGCTGACCGCCCCCTCCTGCGTCCCCCTTCAATATTGACCATGTACGTGTTGCTCTCATAATAAATACTAAATATTAAGTACCTGACGCAAATCATCGTTCAGGGGTAGGAAGGTCAACATTCAGAGAGTTATTTCGGTAAAATTTGGATATTGGTGGCCACGGCTATTACGAATAATTTTTAGAAAAAAACTTTAGATTTGCCTTAATCACTATAAAAGGAAACTTATTGCATCACGGCAGGCAGAAAATAATGCATTTTAATTTTCAATATCGTTAAATAAAATTTCACTTCGCCAATCGATCTACGACAGCCCGTCCACTGCCGGTTGCCGCCCGCCATTTTGTCATTGTTGGTATCCCTGACCTCACAACTAAATACGATTGTAGGCAACTTCGCGTGGTACAAAATGGGCGCGTAATTATGAAAAACAGAATTAATAATATAATGCAAACGAACCTCTAATCAGAATCACTTCAGTCTTGCTGAGGCACTGGAAATGTTGGATTTCATCGTCATTATAATTGGAGGTGTTGGTATTCGTCGTCATTATAATTGAAGAATAGAAATAATAATAATAAACAAAAAAAATATATATTTTACTAGGGCTTGTAGACTTCAGCAGCCATTTTGAAAAACGCGTGGAGTCGGTCTTTATTTTTGGGCAGTGATCTCTTCCACAGGAATTCGCAGAGATATCCCTCATAATGGGCCTTACTCCTCCCGAATCTGGGTACATTTCCCCTCACATCTCTCCAGCACCTCTCAATATTTTGAGTGTGGGCTCCGGTTTCGTGATCTACAAAATTTATACTGTGGTTCACATTTAAATGGATAAAGCCTTCATTTCCAAGGCAGTCATACGCCTTCCAACAATCGCTTATTATTGTGGTGCCTGGCAATATGTACTCTTTAATTATTTCCAATAACGTTTCCTTTGACCGATCCTCCACTCCGCAGACAAACATTTTCTTGGATTCCCTCTCAAATCCACCGAATATCCATTTGCCGTCCACTCTTCTACCACGGTTATTTTTGCGCTTTCCTATCTTAGCCTCATCCACCTCCACGGTGATACCAACACCTCCAATCTTCTGTTTCATCTTGTCGCACCAGATTATGCAAAGCTCCCGGCAATACGACGACCAGTTTATAACGGTGTCACTGCAAATATCCATTTCTTCCATCAAGAAGGCAGTCCTGGGTGGACGCATCATCGTCCAAAATGAAACGAAGGTGCATATCTTCGCTATAGAGAGATTAGAGTTGTTAAAAAATGTGCCTTTTCTCATCGACACTGAGAAGTTGCATCTTTTCTTAATTTTATTATTACCCGAATTCACCACATAAACTTTTCTGCAACGATATAGCGGGTTCGCGAAGTTACAAATATTCCCGCAAACATCACACTTCTTCTCCCGGAGAAGCACTCCATGATTTTGCAACCACTCAAACATAGTGTCTTCGTTTCTCACAATATCTGCAAAACCCAAAATACCGACTGAACAAGATTCGCACGACATTTTTTCTTCTAGAAGGTGTTCGGCGAAAGAAATAATGGGAACTGAACGCATTGCTCGAAACCGGAAACAAAAAACCGGAAGGAAGAAATAAACAGCTAGAGACAATAAAATTAAATGACTAAATGAAACAATTACCTAATACACATGTTTTTTTTTTACTAACTTATATAGGGTTTGTGTAGCAGGCTTGTGTATGTTATCTTTACTTTAAAAAACAGCCTACGTTTTTGAATGGTTTGTTTGGCTACGCAGGGTTTGTGTAGCAGGCTTGTGTATGTTATCTTTACTTTAAAAAACAGCCTACGTTTTTGAATGGTTTGTTTGGCTACGCAGGGTTTGTGTAGCAGGCTTGTGTATGTTATCTTTACTTTAAAAAACAGCCTACGTTTTTAAATGGTTTATTTGGCTACGCAGGGTTTGTGTAGCGGGCTTGTGTATATTATCTTTATTTTAAAAAACATCCCAGGATTTGAATGGTTTGTCTCCATTCCAGTACCTACGCGCTTCCAGTACCTACGCGCCTTGTTATTTATCCCGCGAAGTCGACTACAATCGTTTGTGTGAAGTCAAGGATACCAACAACACAACACTCACAACAGTTGACAGAATGGCGAACGGCAGCGGACGGGCTGTCGTAGATCGATTGGCGAAGTGAAATTTTATTTAACGATATTGAAAATTAAAATGCATTATTTTCCACCTGCCGTGATGCAATAAGTTTCCTTTTATAGTGATTAAGGCAAATCTAAAGTTTTTTTCTAAAAATTATTCGTAATAGCCGTGGCCACCAATATCCAATAATTACCGTTATTTCATAACACTTCCCCGAAAACACCATGAAAAAACTGCCATTCAAATGAAGGTTTTTTGACTTTAAACCCTTCAAAGATAAGATTTGACTTTGAACCCCTCGATAAACTTCACAAAAAAAACATCGTTCACATAGAGATTCGGCATTAAAAACCTAGGCAAAAAGTTACATGGTTTACAAACATACAATAAGTTTTATACAGTATACACAAAATAACAGAAAAGCAGTAAAATCAACATATCGAAGTGGCCTGGCATAACAAGGGTCCGGAACATCATTAAACGCAGATTTCTACGCAGCGCAAGGCAGCGGGTAGTGGATTATCCTTGTTCCTCGGGGCTTAGGAGTAGGAGTCATACAGCGGATCCTCAGCATCAGAGGAAACGACTCAATAAGAAGCGTCAACATGAAAGCAATATAACAATTATTAGAAAAGTACAAAAATTAAGGCATCAAGGCGCAAACAGTAAACAAAACAATTTTAGTGGTAAATGAAATTGCAAAAAGGATCAAAGCTTAGGGGAACTCCACAATAGATGTCGTGATGTATGTATTTATGTATATCGTGGAACACCCAAAGCACATTATCCACCTTTTAAAGGATTGGAAATGGCTCAGTGTAGTCAGTAATCACCTTTTAACAGTACTCCTTACTGGTTCAAGAAACGTTAAAAATACAACACATTTTGTAGTCAGTAGCCACCTTTTAACAGTACTGCTTACTGGTTCAAGAAACATTAAAAAATAAAACAGACAACAAAAAATCAAAGTCCTTTAGTGACCCACACAGTGCCAAAAAACTTATAAAATTCTGACGTAGGTATAATTTAGGACAACACTTCAAAAACGTAGCGCTAATTGGAACATTGCGATGGAACGGGCCTATTAGAGGCTGCTAATTAGTTTTTTTGTATTTTGGGCGGTGGTCTCGAAAAATCTATTCCCCCAGGGAGATTGCTATGCTGCGGCAATGGGGTGCCGTTACGGTTGTTCTCGGAACGGCGGCCACCGCCGGCCCTGCCTTTTTTATATAGCTCAAATGTGTTGCGAAAATGTCTTCTTAACCCACAATGGTAGCAGATGCTGTCCGGGGACAGGAAAAACTATTTTTCGCGGGGTTTTTTGGTGGGTGGCTCGATGAAGCCACTCTATTTAAGTAATTTTGGGTTCCCGATCTCGGTTCACGGGGCGGGCGCGACGCTAATTTTTGATAGCTCTCGAACATAGTATACGCGATTTCTAGTTCTGTCGCGGAACTTTTACTATGCATGGTCAACACACTGGCGTATTGCGGAAGCAGCCCGTGCTTCAGTGTTTCTACGAGTTTTTCCTCCGACATAGGTGACTCTCGAATGCGGTTTTTATGACGCATCTATATAAAAAATTCTCTGGCCGTCTTTCCATGTACTCGTTTGTTTGGAGGTATATACTTCAAATTTACGATCCCAAGTTGAATTTTGTAATTCGAATTTGTTAATGAGTAGTTTTTAAGTTCAGACCACGATAGACTTTCTCTAGGCAAGGAGAGAAACCAAAGCATTGCCATTCCCATAAGTAGTTCATTGAAGCATTTTGCAACTTCGTCGGGATTAACATTCTGACTTATGGTTAGCACTTCAACGCGATTTATAAATTTCGGAACATTCGTCGTACCATTGAATTTTAGATTCCAAGAAGCGAAATTAGTCACTTTTGCCTCCCTCAAAACATATTTAATATCTACTGGTGGCTCTAATATTTCTGATTCCTTTCGCGGAATAGTATCTGTTTCATCGTTAGCGGGTTTAATTCGACAATAAATGCCTTATTAAAAGAGCGCGCCTGTTTTTGCAAGGTGGACAAATCCTTGCTTCCAACAATACCACGTTTTCTTAAGGCCTTTCTCAGATGGAAAACACTTGAAGAGTCCACGTTGACAATGATACCTTCTTTAAAACGAATTAGGGCGTCCATTTTATAAGTTAATTATTATAAAGAAACTAAAAAAAAATGCTATCAGCTTTAAATATTTTTTCTGGGAAGTTTGTATTCGTTGTTCCCAGAAATGAAAGAATTAATAAATCACTCAAATTGTAAAGAACTTTGGGTAAACAAAATATTTATTAAAACCTTTGTAAATTTAAAATTACTGCGATTTCAAACACAGTGTGGAATTTTTAGAGGCGCAGGCGGCTTAAAAACAAACACGTGTTTATTTCAAACGGTAAAAAACATGTGATGTTTTTTTTTTTTTAAATAGAGACCCTGGAAAATGGTGGCGGTTAAATGGCACAAAACTGGTTGATTTAAATACGGTGATGCTGATTATTTTATAATGGCTACCAAGGGTATAAAAACACGCGTGGATTTTTTTTTAAAGTCGGAGATGCGAGTTTCGAAATTGCTGCAGTTGAAAACACACACAAACACTTGTTTAACTTAGATATTTAAAAGGGAAGAATAATTATTTACAAATTTATACACATAACTATAAACAATACAATGATTCCAACAAGGAAACGGTTATTCAAGGTCTGCCCCACGTTTTTGGGCTCCAGTGATAGGTATTAGAAGCAGACTCGAACCGTTTTGGGATTAATCAATTACGCAATACTTAATCAACACTTACTTATACTCGACTAGCTCGGTCGCTTGGTGTGTTTTCAGTCCGGCTTTGGTTGACTTGAATAACCACCGCTGTGTTGCAATTAAAACAAAATACAGGAATACACAAATTATAGGAAAAAATGTAAATGAAAATATCTCTACAATAAAAAACACATAAATTTGTTTTAGACCACTTTTATTTTATAACACTCTACCGGTTTCGGAAGACCCTTCCTTCTTCAGGAGAATATTGTAACAATAGTTACAATATTCTCCTGAAGAAGGGTCTTCCGAAGACCGGTAGAGTGTTATAAAATAAAAGTGGTCTAAAACAAATTTATGTGTTTTTTATTGTAAATTATGGCGAGCCACAAAGTTAATGCTTTTTACAAATATGAAAATATCTCTTGTTGCTATTAAATTAACTTGGATATATTTAGCTTGCTTTTACGCTTCTAGGAAAAGTCATAAAACCCAATGTGAACTCTGTAAGCTACTGATTTAAAAATAAAAGTAAAGTATTTACGTACATTTACCCCGTCACCGGATCACACTTGTGCTGGGTTGAGACATTGTCATGAAACACCACTGAATTGATTCAGATATATAAAATTACTATTTTATCTTAAAACACGTGTTGCGAACAACCTTTAATGCAAAACCAGGAGGGGTCATAAAGTTGGCCAGATTCGACATGTCACTGTCTTCAATGCCAAGCATAGCAATGCGCATAGCTATGTGCTTTCTTAATATGATACCCCTGAGTGTGGAAGGGAACGAAGCTCTACATTCTTGCGCAAATAATCGAAGGAACTCACGCTCGCCAATACGGTTTTTTCAACCATTATTTGATGTATTTGGTACGCCAAAAATATATTCATTATTTTTCCGTATGCCAGCATGTTGATGAAACTTTATTATAAGGTCTATTGATTTTATTAAAAAAAATTTTAGTAAAATAGGTTCGGTCCTACCTAATTTACCTCGTAGAGTAATTCGCATAAATTGTTTGGCGTGATTTCTGTGTTCATGAGGAATTTGGCTAAATAGATCACAATTTACGTCTATCGTTTCTCCCGCTCTTCTCCTGCTAAAAAGCATAACATAGATTAATGTCGCTTCACACAAAGTTTTCCATTTGTTAAAGTTGAAATCCATTTTCAAAATCTCGGCAGAGGTAAAACATATTATTTTTAGAAAATCATGTAATAGTTTGAAGTCATCCTTTGAGGATAGAATTACTTGTTTCAATCGTCTTTGTTTAATCTGACACTTTTAACAGCCTGTAGGAAGGTCTGTCTACACTACCGAAACGGGGGTTTTTTGGCTTGAGTGTTTTTGCACATAACGCAAATAAAACACAAAACGATCCAAACTTCAGGAGTTGGGGAGTTAAGAGTTCGGGGACTGACCTAGCATACTTTAACTGACATTAAGAATAAGGCAATTAAAAACATATGTCATTAGGCATTTAAAATAGGGTTGTGTAAAAGAATTGTTACGTAAAAGAGGAGTAGGATGCCCAATGTTATGTTGCTAGCATGTTTCAAAAGAAAACGCGATGAATCCACCTGTGAACTTTTCTACTAGTCGTAGTAGAGCGCCAAATTCTGTAGAAAAACAGAATATGTACACAGTTGCATTCAAAACGCTTTCCTTCTGGATAGTAGGAGAGCATAGGATTCTTCACAGGATGCGTTGGCACTGTGACATTTCCATCCTTACTTACCATTAGGGAATTGAGTTATATTATAAATAACAACCAGAGTATTTTTGTGATTTGAATCAACATTATCAAATAAATCATTCAACATGGGAAATCACAGACTTATTACAAGGCGAACAAAACAATACTATGACTCACCCCCTTTTGCAACCTTGACCTTGTTAAGCTATCTAAACTGCCTAAGAGTATGCGTAGCCTGCATACAGCACGTGGCGGAGCTAGGCGTTCCGTCCTAGCGTAGGGAGTGTGGCGAACCCATCGCTCAGGGAGTGGAAACACAAACCTGCAATAGCCATCCCAAGCCAAGGTGTGAGCTACCGTGCTCAGGCTGAATGTCCTGGGGAACAGTGTCAAGAACGGTGCCTCCAAGAAACAAGGTCGCATCTTGGAGTATTTAGACCTTACTCCAACATTCGGGGCTCTGCTGGAGTGGACCTTCTATTTCCCTGGTCACTCGTGGGACAAAAAAAATTGGACCATTCGAAAACTAGGGGCCTTTTGGGAACCTAGGAGTGCTGAGGCCACCTCCGTGGACTTCCTTCCTGGGGCCCTTAGGAGGAACCAAGAGGAGAAGCCGTGGAGAGGAGAGCTGAGGCCACCTCCATGAACCCTTCCCTTGTGGGGCCTTCACGGAACCAAGGGGAAGGGCACTCTTCCGGCACGGGGCCTTTGAGGAACCAAGGAGGAGTGAAGTGGAGAGATGATGTCCTCTTCCCATGTGGGGCCTTCAGGGAACCATGTAGGAGTGAAGAGGAGAAATGAGGCCAACTCCGTGAACTCTTTCTTGTGGGGCCTTTAGGGAACCAAGGAGGAGTGAAGAGGAGAGATAAGTCCTCTTCCCTCCTGGGGCCCTCGGGGAGCCAAGGTGGAGTGGGCTCTTCTCTTGTGGGGCCTTTAGGGAACCAAAGGGAGGTGAGCTCTCCGTCGTGGAGCCTTCAGGGAACTAAGAAGTGGAGAGGAGAGATGAAGCTCTCTTCCCTCGTGGGGCCTTCAGGGAACCGCGGAGGAGTGAAGAGGAGAAATGAGACCTGGGAAGACACATTGTCGAACCAGAAGACATAGCTTCATTTCCAATGACAATCCTGGTGAACTTTGTAAAAGGGACTGGATTACTGTCAAAGGAATGAGGTAAAATGGGAGATAGCACAATGGGCCTGCGGCCTAAGTGCTCACGGGAACTTTATTTATGTAAACCGTCTCCGCTCTTGAAAAAAAAAAAAATATATATATATAGGCGTTCCGTCCAGCATCCAACAGGCTTCCTGATGCGATCCGTCCGATGACGTGATGCCAAACCCCCCTGGAAGCATCCGGAAGGCGAGAGATGCGCTGGTGAACAGCTTAAGCTTGGCCAGCAGTACGAGGCCCGTCCCACGAAGCCATCATACCCAAATCGATGGTTTTATTCAGGATCCGGTGACAATCAGAGTAAGGTGCGGTCCCACCGTTGTGGTGTGTTAAAATATTCCGTTCCGTGTGTGTTGAACGGTACAGCCGGACGTCGAAAGGTTCACCCATGAGAACAGCGGATGTTTTCGGCTTAAATTGCGGAAATCGAATAAATATTCATTACTGTGACCTGCGATCACTAACGGGATTCCATAAACCCCGTACGATGGCAAATTAACGCCCGATGGGCCGGATTATCTGCGTTTATTACTTTTGTCACACGCGGTGCCGTTTGGTCATTGATACGCCCGACTTGGTTTTTGTGAAATCCTCGTACGTTGATAAAAAAACGTGTGTTTTGAATCGCAAATTGAAAAAAAAAATTAAGCACAATTTGAACATTTTTCGATCCGTTTCTCCGTCCGGTATTAATTACACCATTA
Source organism: Glyphotaelius pellucidus (assembly GCA_936435175.1). Taxonomy (NCBI): domain Eukaryota; kingdom Metazoa; phylum Arthropoda; class Insecta; order Trichoptera; family Limnephilidae; genus Glyphotaelius; species Glyphotaelius pellucidus. The sequence continues at coordinate 7,482,220 of OW386543.1, read as the reverse complement.
TTCAATATTACAATTGACTGTCCCCGCAAAAACGGCTTATGCCCGTTCCGTTTTTACGTCGAGAGTGAGTTCCACAGAAAAAAACCCTTCCGCTCAGTGCTGTCAACCTGCCCTTGAATACTGAATAAAACCATAAAATAACTCACATAAAAGTACTTGACTACTAATTCAATAAATTAAAATCGTTAATTATGTTATGACGCATCCACATCATAACATTATTTTGAGTTACATACCTACAAATCGTAGCTGCATAAAATTTACAAATTCATATTATGAATAGTATTTTATAATAAAAATTCTTTTGTATTCAATATTTAAATACAAAATAAAACGAAACCATGTTCTATCAGTTCAAATATTTATTTATTTATACATGTAAAACTTCCTCATTATAAAAGTTGTAAGTAATAAGTACACATATAATAAGTCAGTCATCATCATCACTCTTGGCTCTACATCTCTGGTGGGTCTTGGCCTCCTCAAGAGTCTTCCTCCACTCATCTCGGTTTTGTGCCAGCTCTCTCCAGTTGTGTAATAAGTCAATATTTATATTTGATTAGTTGATGTGGGTTGATTGCGCGAAACCCAATCTGCCATCATATTATGACAAGCAGTAATATAAAAACAATATACATCAAATTAAAAGTACATTATACAATGGTTTTTGTGAGGAAAACCATTTATTCCTTTCATTTCAGATTGTTCAGATTTTTTTAAACTGGTCCTAACACTACGCTTACCTACTCTTATAATATGACAAAAATAACTACATAACATGATGAAAAAGGCTGCAAAATATAAATATGTATTATAATGTAGGTATATACCTTCTATGGCTCTGCCACTTGCTTTGGAAGATCCTCTCATCATCGCCTCCTTCGGTATCATAAGCGGCCACCGGATCCGACTCCATAGATACATACATGAGGTCTTCTCCGATCGTAAAAAACGTAGAAGCCTGAAAATAAATCGATAGCCATTTTATTTTATTGGTGGCATAAAAAATAAATGTTACCCAAAACATTGATTTAAATTACATAAAATGGGCTTCACCTCATGAAACGTCTCCATTGTAACTTCTACGTCGGATTTGATGGTGTCATTTGCGGCAATGCTGCCTCTCAAGCTCTGCTAAAATTTCTTCCATGATTTTCTATAAAATAGAACAATAATAAAGGTTTACTTAAATCTACATCACTTCATAATAAAATATTTTCGATTTTCAAGTATAAGAATTCTCGATATAACCGAATTATATTAGCTTGCACAGTGCGGGTGTAAACTGTGCACCCTAAAAAGTTTAAACTTATGGAATTCAATTCTTTGTTTGCGTGAAATCACTATGAAACAATACATGATCATTTCAATAGCGAAAGTCAGACGAATTTTTGAAGATGATCGACCCCATCCCTAACCATTGTAACCTGTCAAATATCTCGTAATGGCTTCTAAATGACAAGTATTTGAAAAATCATGATTTTTTCATGAAATAGCTGCATGTTTTTTTCCTAAATATTGCATTAGAATATATGCTTTCATGAATTTTCACCATTATATGCCCCAATAACTTGACATTTTAGATCCAAAGCATCTCTTTAAAATGATGAAGAATTCGGTGAACATGACTCGCAGTTTAAACGCATTTAATTATACAAGAAAAACACTTCAAACAAAGAAAAAATATCACAAAAGCGTAGCAAATTTATATTACTATAATAAACAAATACTTACTTGGCCATTTTTGAAGAAATTTCTTGAAAAAAAACTGATAAATGTAGGAGGCGGATAGGTACAAAAAAGTTGTGTTTTACAATTTGGCGGGTAAAATCTGTATCTACAGAATACGTCTTTTTATGAATTTCTATGGACAACTTTGAATAGAGATGTGAAACTTGATTTATTATGGACCTTCTACTTTTTGTTTTAGGGTTGATTTCTGTGGGAACACACGCGTTGACGTGAAAACACGCTTATTGTACTTGACTGCTATTGTTATATTATCGTGAATATCCGCTTACGGGTCGGAGTGGTTAATTAAAAATGACACAACAAAGTATATTTGCTAAGTTTGAAGAAATTTGTAGTTTCTTATGAATATATTCAATGGACATAAATTTTAAAAATTAGAATTTCATTGTCTACAGAATGTACATTAGCTCCTTCAGCTAGCAAAATTTCTTATTTTCTTTTAAAAATGTGTATATTTATTCACAGTACTTACATAAAAGAGTACAAAAAGCTAATTCCGTTAACCAAAAATGTAACTCTAAATTATATTACTAAATTATTTACGAAAATTGGGCACATACCGGTTTGTTTCATTAGCAATGTATGCCCAGAATTCGGCTGTGAAAAATTGACCACACGCCGTGCCAAATATAAACAAAAACTCAACAGTTTTTTTTTTAAATATTATTGTATTAAGCTAGTATTCGCATAGTACTAATTACATGTAGATGTTTTCCATCCGCGGTGGTAACATACGTATCTATTTTATGTAAAGTAAATCCTAAGCTAACGAAAAAATTATAAAGTGAACCACCAAAACAACTGACACTGGCGGCACTACTGTCAAAATAAAAGACCATAAAAAAGACAATTTTTAATTGAAATATTTACATGAGGTCTAATATCCTGACCAAAACTCGTTAACGGCGTGCATGCGTCCGTGTCACATACGTTGAGACAGGAATTAGTGCTGGAAACTATGGGTGATCTCCTGCCATACTCGCAGCAGAATGTAAGGGATCACATTCTAGTTTTTCTTTTAATTGAATCGCTTAGTGTCAGAACGTTGGTTGTCAGAAACTCTCTGGGATCCAGATTTCTATTTCCTACAAAATGGCTTAGTGTGCCCCTATATATTACAGAAAGAACAACGAAAATTTCTTCTATTAAATGTATTAGAAGAAGAAGTTGATGCAGAAGTAGCATTTGGTTGAACCGATTTGGCCAACTTTTTATTTTTAATCTGTAACAGGGTAATTCTTTTCATATTGCCTACATATTTTAACTAACGAGTCTAAGGTTTTGCCATCAAAATAGGCTATAACTAAAGCATATTTGGGCAATAAACTATTGCACACCAAATCAACCATTGGTCTTCTGGTAACTGCACATCTAATCGTAAATTCACCAATTGTACGTCTTCGACATAATCCACCATGATTTGGTTCATTGATTGTTTCATTAAGAATAAGGCTTTTAATGCCTCTGCTTGATTAGAGTTATGGTTGAAATGCTGGATCAATATATTTTTTAATTCCGGCCATGATAAATTTTCTTGAAAAATGGAACGGTACCAGGAGAGTGCTCTACCTTCCAAAAGATCCGCAAAACATGTAACTACTAATGACAGATTTATTATACGATATTTCGATAATTCCTCTACGCGTTGAGTGAAGTCTCTGACGTCAGATGTCCCCAAAATTTTAGTCCACATTGGGCGCTACTGTTACGTAGTTGTCTGCCATAAGAAGGGGCCATCCATAAATTGAAATTGAAAACTGATTCTTTTGCAGAACTCCATAAGTTTGTCATATGCTTGATTTCTCGAGTTTCTGTTGCCATATTCCTCTCTTATTTTCCAGAAAAAGAATGACCTTGAAACAATTTAATTAAATAAAAAATAATCCACTTTTCTTTTTGCAACAGAATCTCCTTTTCTCTTGTAGTAAGAGTATGTGGAGATGACATTTCTAATATACGCTATTGATTTCTTAGAAAAGCAAAAATTGGAATCCCTGGAATCTTTTCACCGGGCAATTTTGATTTAAATTCATCATTCGTTCGTAAAAAAATTAAATGATGCAGATTATTTTGAATGATTTTAATAAAGTAGTTAGTGGTATAAAATAATAAATATAAAATTTCACTGTCGATTGAGTTGTTTGCGTTGTCTTCGTAATCTGTCCAATCCTCGGAGTAGGCACGGTTCCACCTCGATTTCTCAGGGTGGCGAGTGAGACTCGTTCAAGGCTTTACAGATGTTGGTGTAGGAAGTGCTATGTGCTTGGATATGCTCTGTAGATTGTGTTGCAAGGCTCAGACTCTCAATATTGGCAATAGAATGATTTAAGGATCTTAATGACGGCGGCCATTCAACCATCCATGCAAATATCTTTCTCCTCTTCTCTTGTGATACGTTCAAATAAAAGCTTTTATATTTTCCCACACTCTGGTTACCAAGAGACAAGGTCACAAGATCGGGAAGGCTTCTCGCCCGGTTGCCGAAGTTTTTATAATATTCTTTCATTGCATTTTATTTGGGTAACTCTCGAGAATCTTACAGTGCAATATCTCGTCTTGAAAGTCAATGAAGGTAGTTTCCGAAACCATAGCCAGGCGGGTCTCCTATTTTTCAGACTCGCTTTCGGTGTCGGCGTTTGCTTTTGCCTAGTTTTCTTCGAATTCTCGGAGTTCATTCTCAGAGTATGCTTCGTCTTCATCGGAGTCGATGCTGACTAATCTTGCTCTCTCGGGATGTTGCATCAGGAAGTCTTCCAAGGTTACGTCAGGAAGTCTTCCAAGGTTTTACAAGCGGCGTTGAAGAAATCAGAACTTCCAGCTGAATCTGAACGTGATGATGAAAATACCGCAGTCTTGTCCTCGTCGTCAGAATGTTTGAAGGATCATAATAATGGTGGCCCGTTAACCCCTCAAATGCCAGACATATTTCGAAAAACTGCGTGAAAATCACCTTCCTGACTTTTGCTCAAATATCTGTATAAAAACAAAGAAATTGTTTTTTTTTTTATTGTTTTCTGTTTGACAGATAATGTATCTTATTTTTCATATATATTACATGATAATATCTTTACAAGTTTTCCCAGAATAGCTAACTTTAAAAAAAAAAATGTATAAAAATTTTCCTATTCGGCAAACAAATGTTAAAAAAATATATCCATACAAAAATGAACTAATTTTTTTATTTCGACACAAACCTGAATAGACACCCTACGTGAAAAAAAAACAATCTAAAGGTGTTCTCGAAGATATAATGACATTGATACTTCTTTGAAAATGTAAAATATTTTCATTTTATCAAAAAAAATTCAAACGCCAAGTGTGCACTTTAGAATTTTTTTGTGACGCATTTTATAAGTTTATTTTAACAATTATTTCAGATTTTGGTAGTTTATACAACTGTTGTTACTAATGATATTATTTTGTAAAAGAAACCCGTAAATAAATAATGCTAAAAATATAATTGTTCATTATGACGTAAAAAATTTGACATTTCTACGACAATTTTACGAAGATAACTTTAGTCACTTTTCTTTTGTGAAATATTATAAAAATAACATCAAAATAATGTAGATAAAACTATATTTCTGATGATATCTCAAATCTATTCTTTCCATAATGAATTTATATCAAAAACAATGAAAGTATGTGGAGTTTACCTTACCAAATTCTGCCATTTTGTGGCATCGATGTGAACTTACTTCATCCAAGATGGCCGCCGTCGCCTTATACAGATAAGGTCCATAGTACAGGGTGACACAATCATGACAATATAAATAAAATTTGCTAATATTTTTAATTATATTTATTTTAATTTTATGTACAATTAAAGTAAACATTAAAGTTCTGAATTTAGGCATCTCTAAAATGTCTGTTGTCCAGTATTCTGATAAGCAGGCTCTGTAACATATGGACATGTAAATGAACATCGCAAATACTACATACAGTTCAGGGACTGTAACATCTTGCCAGTCCTTCAGCCTGGAATGGGTCGATAAGTTGAGTAGTCCATCCTCCGTATTCACCTCGTCCAGGGCGCTCCACGCATACTTGTTAGTCTCCTCCACGATAGACACCCGGTACGTCTGTTGTTTAGAGAGACACTGACCTTCAAATAGCTCGGAGCTCGATGCTTGCGACTAAGTGGTAAAAGCGGGGGAAGCGATATGGCGCATTTGTCGTAAATTTTGCAACAGTGCTCCCACTGGAAGGTTAAGGTACTAATCAAGTAATCACCGTCATTTAGGTTGTCGTTTAATGATTTTTGTTGACGGTAGGTCGGAAGGTTTGAAATCGATTCACATGAAGAAAACTAATCATCTGAAAGCTCTGAAACATCTTATCGCTTAAGCTCTCACCGAGGCAACGGTAAGTCTCGGTTTTTTAATTAATACAATCCACAAACCACAACATTAGGAACTGACAGATCCTAATGACTAGAGAAGAATACCGACTTTTATGCACAGACAATTGACAATCAGCAAAAAGCAAAGCTTTGTCAAAAATTTGACCCAAACAACATTTTCAAGGACTGTAAAATTTTCCAATAAAGTATTATATTCAATAAAAAAAATTGTCAATCAAAGGCATAATCACAGCATAGTTGGTTGCCACCGTTATGAAAAACTTTTCGTAATGGATGATTACTTAAACTATGTTGTTACTAAATCATACCCTTGTTCAATTTTACTTCGTTATATTCTTGTTCCTGGGAATTGTATATACTCTTCCAATAAACTATCCAATAGGGACACTATTAGATTTATATGACGACTCACAGCCGTTTGCGAAACATAGCTATTCCAATCATTACCAACTATTTTTTGGTAAGATCCTTTGCGAGGAATGACAATGTTTCCATTCCATTTGCCTGTGCGACGCACGCTTCCTAGACATCTGTTGAAGAATCACAATAGAAAGAAACATGGGAATTGTACATATTCTGCCAATAAACTATCCAGTATGGACTTTTCATTTTGAAGCCATTGTTCTCAAACGGAAGGTGTGCATTGTCTCTGAGGCAACTGATGGAAGCCCCACTATCCGAAAGTCCGGAGAAACATACATTGTTGATTGAAAATTGTGCAAATGGGCTTCCATCCTGGAATCCGTGGCGGTGTGCCCATATACCGCCTCGGGTGCTATCACCCTTTCCTCTAAAGGCGTCAAAGGCTGTGCCTTGCTTATCTCTGTCCTCAAGCCGGATGCCTTCTTCTTCACCGCGTGATAGTAAATAGTCCCCACAAGGAGGAGTTATTCCCTCCTGTCTCGTCCAACACTACGACGGCCACGGTCGGGGTGTTCATTACCCACACCTCACCGTCCACCGTCAACACCCCCTCCCTACACACCAGGTCAAGCACGCTGGCGTCTATCACGGTCACCCGGTAGTCCCACTCGTCGAGTAGGCTTCGTGAGAACACCTCCATCACGGAGTTGTGCTTGAGCGGTACGGCCCACTCGACCCCCGTCGGGAAGCCCATGCCCGACACCCTCAACTGGTCGTACAGCTTAATCTTTAGCATGTGCGGCCGCACGTCACTCTTTCACCGCGTTCCTATAATCCCTCCAAGTCTGAAATAATGACACATTTTTGTACTACAGAAAATATAATAAAATTCAAATTATATTAATAAAGAATGTTGAAATGTATAATTTTTATTTGAATCTATAAATTGAAGTCCGTACCTTGTTGTAACAATGGAAACATAATAGTGGTTATAATATAATTAGTGCATACTTGTTGCCACCTCTCGCCTGTCTTTGCACACCCCAACTCCGTGGCATTCAATGTCACCGCCAGGGAGCGCCACGCCAGTTCGTTGTTGAAGCGGCCATCTTTTCCATCGTGGCGCCCCGAAGCCATTGCCGGCCTCTCCTCCATCCAAGTGACGAGCTTCTCGAGTTGGCCATTTGTTGCACGTTTTCTAGAAGACATCTATTTAAGAAATAGAAGCTCAATTTAAAGAATTGTTTCGTTAAATTAACTTTAAAACATATCTCCATTACAAATCCACATCTATAGAACGACAAAATATTTGGGGACGAAATCGCTAAACGCCGCACTTAGGCAAAGATTATTTACAAACAAGTCAAGCAATTATTTACATGCAAAGAGTAGATTTTTAGGTTAATTTTGACAAACTAAGTAATTCACGCATATTTGATCGAAAAGAAATTTTGCATACGTCATATCAATGGTATACAACTTTAAACATACGTTAAGTGGATAAATAATCATGTATATTTACAGTATTTCGTGTTTTAAACTATTTAAAATCGGCGAAGTCGGCCTGACACAAGCAGAAAAAGCAAACAACAGCCATAGAAAATAACACAAATCTGACAGCAGTTGTCCCGGGAGAACTAGTTGTCTTATCACATTCATATTGAATAGCCCCGCTGGGCTTGTTTGCAACTAACGGAAGATAGTTGTAAGGCCTGATTGAAGTACTTTACGTAAGCCAACCACCGTCCATTCCTTAGGCCTTGAAGTAGAATGAAGAGTGGAGAGGTTGTGCCTTAGTTTTTTGACTTATTATTATTCCAATTTGGTGGTGGTTTGGAGAAATCCATGGGAGGTTGTAACTTCTCTAAAATATTACTTTTACCTTGAGACCTCTAGAGCGGAGTTCTCAATTCAAGATTTGTATTACCCTTCTTCAGATGTACTTTCAGGTACTTTCGGCTATGCTCAGCTTCCCGGGGCGAGGTTCTCAACCCAGTATCATTGTTTGTTCAGGACTTGATAAAGAAAACATCGTATATATATATATATATACAGGGTGTATCGGCACGTACCCGACAAACTTTAACCAGTTACTCTTTAGCACATTTGGAGTAAAAAATGTTATTTGCACTTTGCTCTCCGGTAACGTTTTTTTTCTAATAAAAAATTTATTATTCATATTTTCACCACATGTCACCACTGTTTAATCCTTTGCCAAAGTTAAAACGCAACGTCGCAACTCAACACGTGTTTCTGACAAACACGTCACAATGTATGGGACCATCTGCAAAATTAATGCTGCCAGATTGCTAAAGCATTAACATAATAATTATTAAATTTTATTTTATTTAAAACATCGTAAATTTTTTTAACTTGACAAAAATTACAACTTTAATTTAAAAAAATATTCTTCACCCCACGCTTTGCCGCAGGTCTTGAGTGGAAGATACTCTTGCCCTGGTGAAAGACCATAATTCAGAATCGAAACGTTGCTTGCAATGACTAGCCGTATTTGGTGACCAGATCTGAATATCCGGGTACTTCCTCGCCTTCCACTCCTTCCCTTAGCATACAACTTACCCCAATTCAACATAATAATTGTGTAGGTATATCGGATTTTGGTAGCTGTTATTGTGAGATACATATCGATATTAAAAATAATAATCAAATGTATGTTCCTCTTTTAATTAACGCGTTTACTCATAAACTCGACTCCGTTGAATGTGCGAATAAATTTCAATTGAAAGCAGTTACTCAGAATAAGTAAAACAATTTTACAAATCGGTTTTACCGATGTGATTATGATAACGCATTACGGATGGAATGGTAACAATATTCGTAGAAATTTTGACTTAATTGAACTAAGCACATTAGCAATGTAATGAAATTAGTAATAATTAGACACCAAAATACTTAATTATGCAGGGAAATAAACCCCCGAGTCATCAGTTGGAAATACCAACGACGTTAAGTGAAATTTTAAACAATGCAATAATTGGGGAAACTAATAGGGGTTAGCAAATAATAATTTACGACAATTTACTCGGAAATCCACGGGGTAATAAAAATAGAAACATTTAAGTTATTACTTAAATCGTCTGTAAGTGGCTTCACAACAGTTTGATTTGCAAATCGGTTTTACCGATGTGATTACGATAACGCATTATGGTTGGAATGGTAACAATATTCGTAGAAATTTTGCCTTAATTGAACTAAATACATTGTAATGAAATGAAATTCCTAATAATTAGACACCAAAATACTTAATAATATTAATAATAATACTGTTAAAAATAATAAATTTCTAAAAATTGAAATGGAGTTCTACAAACTAAACTTAAAATCAATAAATCAAGTAAATTCGTTGCAAAGATTCAAAGTAATATTCTTTTCAATATTGTTTTACGTGTAGGTAATTCAATTAATTATTATTGGAGAAGAAGATAACACTTATAATCTAAATGAAAATATGAAAGAGAACAAGACACAGAAAAATAGAAAAAGACAATGGTCGCAACTGGGATTCGAACCCATTGTCTTTTTCTATTTTTTTGTGTCTTGTTCTCTTTCATATTTTCATTTAGATTATAAGTGTTATCTTCTTCTTCAATGATATATTACGTTGACGGGAAACCCCTTCAAAAGTTATAAAAAGAGAGTTTTTCTTATAAAAAAATGAATTAATTATTGTTTGTTGTCAGATTAAAGCGATTAAAAAACCCATCTGGCAACATCGTTGAATAATGTAAGTTTTGGCGCGCTTTAAAAATCACAACCAAATGGTTTGGCACCATTCGTCATTAACTATTATTATTTAGTGTGTAGGAAAGAGCGAAGCTTTTCGACACACATGCTAATAACAGCTGTTGAGCACGAGAAACATATCGTAAGAATTTTACCAATAAATGAAAATGCGGACATGTAGGTTATGTTTTTTTATTGGAGCATTTGCTCGAAATGACTGCCATTTACATCAATGCAAGCATGAAGTCTTGTTATGTTTTGAATGTTTAAGTTTGCAGGATTTGCTTTAATTTCTGCAGCGGCTCCCATCACTCGTTCGAGCAGTTGCTCTCTTGAGGCTATTGGCTTCGCGTACACTTTTTCCTTGAGAGCCCCCCACAGGTAGTAATCCAGGGGGGTCAGGTCGGGTGATCTCGGTGGCCAAGCAATGGTCGGACTTCTACGGCCTATCTATCGACCAGGAAACTCCAAGTCCAAGTAGTTCCGCACGGCAACAGAATAATGTGGTGGGGCTCCATCGTGCTGGAACCACATTCTTCGTAGTGATTCGAGGTTCACATCTTCCAGAATCTCGCCCAGTTGCCCTTGTAAGAACTCCAAATACATCGGTCCATTTAGTCTGGGAGGCAACTCGATTGGACCGAGTATTTGATTTCCCAGGATTCCTGCCCACATGTTAATGGAAAATCTGTCCTGGCTCGACGATTCCAGAACAAGCTTGAGGTTTTCTTCAGCCCAATGGTGCAAGTTGTGCACATTTAGCACTCCTGTTTTGGTGAACTGTGCTTCGTCGGTAAACAGTATGTGTTTCATGAAGTCTGCATCCCTCATGACATAACGCAGCATTCTTCTGCAGTACACGGCTCTGGAAAAGTGGTCATTCTCCGTGAGGCCTTGGCAGCTCCTGTAGTGGAAAGGTTTGAGCCCGTGCTTCTTAAGAATTCTCCATACCGCCATGTGACCCCTGTGTCCTATCATCAGAGCGATCCGACGCACGGACAGCGTGGGATCTTCGGTGATCAAGTTGAGGATTCTCTCCTCAACTGCCACAGGAACAATGTTGTGTCCTCCGCCGGCGCCTTCAATCTGTCCGATGCCAATGTCACGTAATCGTTGATACATCTGAAACAAAACAACAAATAAAACAGCTTTTATTATTCGCATAAAAAGAGAGTTTTTCTTATAAAAAAATGAATTAATTATTGTTTGTTGTCAGATTAAAGCGATTAAAAAACCCATCTGGCAACATCGTTGAATAATGTAAGTTTTGGCGCGCTTTAAAAATCACAACCAAATGGTTTGGCACCATTCGTCATTAACTATTATTATTTAGTGTGTAGGAAAGAGCGAAGCTTTTCGACACACATGCTAATAACAGCTGTTGAGCACGAGAAACATATCGTAAGAATTTTACCAATAAATGAAAATGCGGACATGTAGGTTATGTTTTTTTATTGGAGCATTTGCTCGAAATGACTGCCATTTACATCAATGCAAGCATGAAGTCTTGTTATGTTTTGAATGTTTAAGTTTGCAGGATTTGCTTTAATTTCTGCAGCGGCTCCCATCACTCGTTCGAGCAGTTGCTCTCTTGAGGCTATTGGCTTCGCGTACACTTTTTCCTTGAGAGCCCCCCACAGGTAGTAATCCAGGGGGGTCAGGTCGGGTGATCTCGGTGGCCAAGCAATGGTCGGACTTCTACGGCCTATCTATCGACCAGGAAACTCCAAGTCCAAGTAGTTCCGCACGGCAACAGAATAATGTGGTGGGGCTCCATCGTGCTGGAACCACATTCTTCGTAGTGATTCGAGGTTCACATCTTCCAGAATCTCGCCCAGTTGCCCTTGTAAGAACTCCAAATACATCGGTCCATTTAGTCTGGGAGGCAACTCGATTGGACCGAGTATTTGATTTCCCAGGATTCCTGCCCACATGTTAATGGAAAATCTGTCCTGGCTCGACGATTCCAGAACAAGCTTGAGGTTTTCTTCAGCCCAATGGTGCAAGTTGTGCACATTTAGCACTCCTGTTTTGGTGAACTGTGCTTCGTCGGTAAACAGTATGTGTTTCATGAAGTCTGCATCCCTCATGACATAACGCAGCATTCTTCTGCAGTACACGGCTCTGGAAAAGTGGTCATTCTCCGTGAGGCCTTGGCAGCTCCTGTAGTGGAAAGGTTTGAGCCCGTGCTTCTTAAGAATTCTCCATACCGCCATGTGACCCCTGTGTCCTATCATCAGAGCGATCCGACGCACGGACAGCGTGGGATCTTCGGTGATCAAGTTGAGGATTCTCTCCTCAACTGCCACAGGAACAATGTTGTGTCCTCCGCCGGCGCCTTCAATCTGTCCGATGCCAATGTCACGTAATCGTTGATACATCTGAAACAAAACAACAAATAAAACTGCTTTTATTATTCAGCTCAGTAGTAGATGTCAAATAAATGAACGCGGGCTTTTACACTCATTTTATTTTTAAAGAACACTTATTTTAGGCACATATTAGGTTTTCTCTTCTTTTATTTAATTTTTTTATAGTAAAATGTATAACAAAGTGTTTTAATTTATAATTTTCTTAACTAGGTATGGTTGATATCTTGGATTCCCAAGGATGAAATTGAATTGTAAGTCATTTAAATAATCACAGGGAGTGAATTCAATTACAGTGAATGATGCATTTATTAGAGATTAAGATTAATAAACTTTTTAGAACGCCGTTTAGTGACCACTGATTACAAATCACCTAAAGGGCGATTTACATTTTTAAAGTTAGTAGCCCCTTGTTATGTTTGTAATGTTCCCGATGTTAAAATTTCAAAACCGCTTTTTGGCTCAATTAATTAAATAGTTTAAATAAACAAATGATAGGGTGCAAACCTGGACAAAGGTAGCATGGTGTGGGAGGCGTCTTCCAGGAAACATCATCCGATACTCCCTCACGGCTGCTTGTGAATTCCCTTGGCAAAGTCCATAAACGTACACAATATCTGCTTGTTCGGCAGATGTATAATTGAGGGGCATATTTAAACAGTAAAAACTTCAACTCTATAAGTGGACAGTGACGGGGTGTGGAAATTTAATTTTTTTTTGTTTCTAATAGAAAAAAAATGTTGCCGGATAGCAAAGTGCACATAAGACTTTTTACTCCAAATATGCTAAGGAACAGCTGGGTAAAGTTTGTCGGGTACGTGCCGATACACCCTGTATATCTGTGTGTATTGTAAGATCAATTGACATGTTAACAGATAGTGCAAAACCCTACCTAGGTTGGCTCTGAGAATAATTAAGTTTTAGAATGATATTGGGGAATTCCGATGTACGTTACTTGGGATCCTTTCGTGGAGCTAGAGCTGGTGTTCAACGTTAGACCAGTGGTGGAGACCCTCGCCGCCTGAGGCTACGCGGCCCAGGCAACGAGCGTGGCTGTAGCGGGGACAGGAAGGTGCAGCATCCAGGTCCTTGGCTTCGGAATTGCAGCTTGGGCCGTGTAATGTTCGCCTTGGTCGCTGGAGTCTTGAGACCCGTATAATGGACGGTTAGGTATTTGGTCGTGTGCCCGAGTCGGTTGGTTGACGCGTTTCACTGATCTTTACGGTAGTGAAGTGATTCACACGTGCTATCGTCACTTAGTTATAGAGTCAGGCATTACACTTATCACGATATATGGGTCGCGATTGTACTGATCCGGGAGGAACGTCTTGCTTGACTTTACTTTTACAAACATATATTTTGTGGTACGCACCGTGATTTTTATGTTGATACGGTATAAAGTCTTTAATTATGCATGAGGTTATAACTTGTTTATATTTGGCTTTCGTCACTTGTACCGGGGTATTACGTTCACCAACCCATCTTGTGGATTTTTATGTTTTTATGACAAACTTCAAACTGCCGCCTTCGCGCGGTTCACTTCCCGGTGTCCGTGTGCAAACTGTTGCTTTCGACCGCGTGTTCCCGTTTTTAATATTCTCTATGTGCGAGGCCAGTCCCTCCTGTGTCGGTCCTAGGGGGCGCGCGGGGAAGCGGGGTTTGTTTACTTTTTCCCTCCGTCAATCTTGAGGCATGAAGAAAGGGTGAAAGGGTATCCGCTCGCTTCCTGTGTACTCGGTGAATTGACCGTTGGTCACTTAACGGACGCGTGATTTGCTCCCTGTAGCTGTGCGGTGGTGGAAGGAGACGCGGGGTTTGTTTATTCTCTCCTTAATGTAATCCGGAAGGTGCGGAGAGAGGGGTTTCCGTTCCGTTAAAACTTGCGTAAGATTTAGCTTGATGAGTTTTTAGCCCATTACAAGGTTTAATATACCTGTGATCCTGTTAACCGACCCTTTCGTTATTAAATTTGGATCTTTTGAAAATTTCCCTCAGGCTGTCACGAGGTGGTGAGCGAGCCTGGGAGCTGCGCCTTTTTGGTGGTCTATATTCTTGATTTTCCAGTTGTCTGGCACATGTAAAACAGTATGTGTCCTGTTTTTCTACAGAAGGCACAAAACTTCTTTTCATTATTTTCCGGTTTTATGGAAGAAGAGAGACTAGGCTTGGCAGGATCTCGAGGGTTTTCGGAAACTTTCTATCTTGATATGTCTTGAGGAGGAGACATACCTCCTTTAATTGGAGCAGTGAAGAAATTCTTTGTGAAGTAATGATGTGCTTGTATTTTTCCAGCATACCATCAATAATAACTGCCAAAAGTTCATTGTCCGGCAGAGGGGTTGACAGTTTATCATTTAACAATTCAGCTCGTTGGGTGTATTGAGCTACTTTTTTGCTCGGGGATTGTTTGATAGAAAGAAGGCTGAGTTTGATTTTATCTTGGGCTTCTCGTTTTCCAAAATTGAGCTCGAGGACCGCCTTAAGTTCAGACCAGGTTTTCGTTTTTCTTTTATGAGTTTTGTGCCAAGAAAATAATTCTGGCACAATAATGTCGATAAAATCTCTGTGTAAGATTTCCGAGGGAATTCCTCTAATTGTTGTTGTTTCTTCAGCTTTGTTGATGAAGTCCTCCACGCTGGTTAGGCCGTTGAATTTTAGTTTCCAGGGAGTCAGGTCGTAACTTTTGTGTGGGCATTCCATAGCCGTGGTGGTATTTGGGGTTTTGGTGGTACTTGAGGAATTATTTTTTCTTTGACGGGTTCTGCAGAATTGAAGGCCAAGCTTTTTAGCCAACGATTGTTATCAGATATTTCGACCGACGATTGATAAATTTTACCGTGGAATTTCGGTTAACTATCAATTTACACATATTTTTTTAAATTATGTCATTCGTCATGCTGGCTTATTTAATGAATGTATTGAACTAATGAAACTCTTAGAAATGTCGTATACGCGATCCATCTAAGTTGCGATCAATTTATTCCGCTCAATTATTATATAAATTTATTATCCCTTTGGCTAAGGAAGTTGAGATGTTCTTTGTGGAAATGTAATATTTTTTATAAACATGTGTTACGTTAATTTGTGTAATCCATACTAATTTTATAAATGCGAAACTGCTCGAGTTTGTTTGTGACGCTCCGTAAAACGATATGAAAAATTCTTTCACCAATAGAAAGCTAAATTATATGCGAGGACTATACAGGCTGTGTATAATGGTAAGCTCTGGCGTTATGAAATTATAAATATTAACATATTATATTTGTTACACGTTTTCTGTTGCTAACAAAAGCGAGTTATTGCAAACGTTAGAAAATAAATCGTTGCCATGGAAACGATTTTGATATATTTGTGGGCTCTATGCTGGTAGGTACTCAGCCCCCTACCTACCTCGGCTGCTACAGAAAATTCAAAAGTTAGAATATGATTTGTTTTTTTTGGACAAGCTTATGTTTCGTAATAAATGTCAGATGAGAGTTCCTGCATTAAAAATATAATTCGTAATGATTATAAGACTGTATAATAAAGTAGTGTAATTTTTTATTACATTTACAAACTTCCACATATTTAAATAAAAATAAA
The DNA here is from genome assembly GCA_936435175.1 of Glyphotaelius pellucidus. NCBI lineage: Eukaryota > Metazoa > Arthropoda > Insecta > Trichoptera > Limnephilidae > Glyphotaelius > Glyphotaelius pellucidus. Next base: position 7,466,047 of record OW386543.1, on the reverse strand, counting down.
TCTCCGAAATGTTTGTAAGCGCATCAATTCCGAACGACTGCACCAAATTGGATATTTCTTTTTTTGTTTGAGCTCTAGCATTATGAAATTTAGGTGGCATGCGAGCTGTTTGAAAACTGAATGTACCGGGAATGAATGTATGGAATGCGGGAGGGGGGGATAATTGATAAGTGCAAGCGCTACAGTAATTTCCCCTAATACCATGCGAGCGAAGCCGCGGGGAAAAGCTAGTAAATAAATAAAAGGCAACAACTGCAATCATTTCATAATTAATTAAAACAGATTCCAGCTTCGACCAAGTATATCAAGACATGCCCTGTGAAATTAAAAATGACGCCAGAAACCAAATAAAACTGGCTCAAGGCCCATTTATGAAAAAGTGCGAGCATTGTTTCGTACTATTTGGATCGCGTAGTGCTTTGTGTTTTACCTTTTATCGGTCCACACTGAAACTAATTGCTGTCCCAGCCGTCCTGACGGAATTAATTTTTTCAAACACAAAAATATCCTACTTCCGAATTTTGTACAATGTACAGTCCGCGGACTTTATTTTCGATAATGTAACCAGCTACCTGAATACATAAAAAAAATTATGCCTTACCGATAGCTTTAAGACAGCGTTTTAATAAATGTAATAATATTGACGTATTATTTTTTTGGCAAGCAAAGTTTCTGACGTCACTTAATCACCCAAATGCTTGTGACGTCACCACACACCGATACTAACACATAGACGAAGGGCTAGCATCACGATATGGCAGTGGTTTTTAAACTTTTTAAAAACGCGACCCGGTTTGTATAAAACTGAAACCTTTAAAATACATTAAACGCAGATCTTAACAAAAAACCGCTGCACTATTCTTCAATTAAGGTCGAAAGTTAACCTATCTTAAGCCATAGCATTCCGAATTTCTACCGTTTTACAACATATTTCTCTAAAACACTTTAAGTTTTTAAGTTTCTAAAAAAATATATGTTGTTTTTGACGATAATATCTATACATTTGCCGCGCCGAAACGGTAATTGAATGAAATTCTTCCGATAGAAGAAAATCGTATTATCGTATATTTCGAAAATTATTATAAGCACTTTATTTTTGTTACATCACAAGTTATGTATATGAAAAAAATCATAATTCATTTTTTTCTTTAAAGCTATGACATTTCCCGCGAGATTTTGGTTCCATTTTAAAATAGTTTAAACGAGTCATGTTTTATTAAACATTTTCACAATTTTCGCTTAAATATTATCGTTTTCGCGCTCCCTCTAACATTCGTATTTACATATCTCACCTTCCTCTTCTTTTTGAGCGCTTACTAACGGGCTTTAATTAACTACGAATTTCCGTCATTTTTTAAGTATTACCTATACACAAAAAAAACTTAATGATTGAGCAGCTGATTCAAAACTTTTAAGAAAGATTAAAGTTTTCGGCTAAGACATTTTGCAAAACAGAACAGAAGCCTTTGAATATTTTTTAGCGCAATTTTTTTGATATTTTTTGTAGTCCAAAGTCCGGAAAGCAGTAAAAGGGCTTGCGGGCTGCTGGTTGCTCATCACTGTGTTAATGATAAGCGACCAACCTGGGCAGCCCACGGTGCGTGGGCGGTAAAAGGGTAAATTTTTCGTAATTATTTTCAAGCAAACGATGAATCGATTTTTTTTATTTTAGAACTCATGATCAATATATACATATACGGGACTGTGTACAAGTTTTTGTACACGAATCTAAAGTATGATTTGCAGTGTACACCGCTTTAACAGGACACTTCGACGAAATTGCTGCTTGGTGGTTGACAACGAGCCATACGGTTCATCAGAAAAATAAAATTTAAAAATTATCAGACGCATCCGCCGCCAAGACCCGGACAAACCTCAATCCATGAACCCGGGCACCCCTGCATAGCACCCCGGGCACCCCAACGTAGCGAACCACTTGGGGTGACCTATACGCAGAGGGGTTGGTTATCCAATAAATGCTTCCCGAGGCGGCGGTACTCATACTCGCCTCCGAAATTGAATCGCTTGTCATAATAAAGTAAAAAAATATTTTTGTCTAATTAAATTTATGAATGTCTCGCGATCCCCACTTTGAAAACTATTTGTACACAACACAGCTTGTCGAAACGTTACGCATGCAAAACGTGGACACCTATTGAAGTGTTAGTTCGACAAATCACACAATGGGATTAGTCGGTGCTCAATTTTATATTGCCGAGAATTCGCATGCAAGACGGCGGAATTCGAAGGAGAGTTGTATTGCGAAATTACTGATACTTGGGGTTATTTTTTTCTGATTTTTACTATGAGACGGCTTGTCTAGGGTATACTAGGTCAATGGATTCCAGGCATCGGATATGGAACACAAAATAAATATATTTACTCATGTTAAATATATATGTATATTTACTCATGTTATGCATTTTATAATAATAAATAATTTAATTGCCGGCAACGGGGCAACCCAGACATTTCAGACAGCCTTTGTTATTTCTGGTTTCAAGCCAAATCAGTATCAACTCAACAACACTTTGAAAAGTCTTTAAAATCCAAGAATTTATTTTTTTTGTAAAATAGTCCATAACCCAACCTAACGTAACCTATTTAACAAATTGTCTTCACTTTTAATGACTTTTCAAAGGAGGTCTTTTTTTTCATTCCGAGTTGTCCGGTCACTATTATTTTTAATTTATTTATGTTTATTACATAAGTAAATTGCATTTTCCAGCAGAAAACGAATGGTGGATTAATCTCTTATGCAGATGATACTGTATTATAAATGTTTCAATATTGGAATTAGTTAACAAATTTGAAAATGAAGATGATAATAACCACGAAGACAATATTAGTGACTCTCAAAAGAAATTTTCAAACAGGAATATCAGAAAAAGTTACGGTTCTGGGTTCAATTCCTAGGCAACGGTATCTTTTTCTGATTTTTCTGTAATATGTTTAAGCCAGTTTCTATTTCAAAAATGTGTAAAAATTCAGGAATATTACAAACTTACGAGAAATGGAAACCATCATATTATTTACTTAGGATGGGTTGTTTCAAAAAATTTCATGGATTCATCAAATATTTGAAGTTGATTTTCACGTTCTGTGTAGGTTCTATTCAAGTTCTGTTATTATATCGTTATAGGACAGCTGCTTCACAAAACTGAAATAATCACAGAACTTGAATAGAACTTACACAGAACGTGAAAATTAACATCAAATATTTGATGAATCCATCAAATTTTTTGAAACAACTCGTCCTAAGTCATTAAAAATTACAATAATCTCCACATTGAACTTTGTCTCGACGTTGAATTTTGATACACTTGAGCAATGGGGATTTCTCGGTCAGTTTTCAATTTGGCCATTCGATTTTAAATATCGTACCTATGAGCTGCTTACTGCAGTTTAAAGCCAATGAATCCACCCAGATTTCACCATTGAGCAGAGCTACCCACAGAGTACATTGGGGAAACTCAAACACGCATGAGTTAATCAAATAAGAGAGGAGCTAAATTGGATTCCAATAAAAAAGAAACTGCTCTGTAATGTGTTAATTTTTGTTCATAAAATTATGACAAACCAAATGCCAAAATAGGATGAAATTGGTTTTAATAGAGATACATCTAATTACGAAACCAGAAATCAAAATCACAGAACTGCCTAATGTGTAGAGGACTAAAGATGTATGATGAAATGCCTGAAAGTATGAATAATGAATGTAATGTAAAAATCTCATGCTTACTGTAAAAGTTTAAATTTATAAAATGAAATGTTAACCTTGTGCATATTAGTTTATATTCTAACAATGTATAAACTAACTCAATAAATAATAAATCCCATATTTTTTGGTTTTATAAAAAAAATCTTTAAAATTTATATATTTTTTTTAAATCTCTTACCTAAATTTGTGTAGCCATCGCTAGAGAGGTTAGTGACCAATCAGAACACAAATAAATAAAATTAAGCACAATTTAAAAAAAAACCTATAAATGTAAATATTTTATACAAAACGTTTATAAATATAAGCAAAAGAAATATTTTGTAGATATCAACCAAATTAAGAATCATGGATCTCTTATCAGGCACAGGAGCTTCTCTTTCCTGATAAGTTATACATTATCAAGAATGCCCTTAAATTTGTAATATATGCGTGTAAAATGAAAATTATAAAATTATATATTTTTTTAAAATTTTTCTTTATTCAGTGTTTTGATGGTTACATAATTAGTGGATTTCGACAACCATGCTAGGCACACGCCCGTGTTATGGTGGTCGATTTTAAATAATAGTGCGTTAACATTTGAAATAAAGTAAAAGAATGTAGGAGAGTATTAATATATCAAAGAATATAAAAATAGTACGAAAGAGATGAAAGAATATAATAAGAATATAATTTTTAATCTTAAGAGAAATTTTGTTATTTCTTTTATGAAGAAATACAAGACATATGCATTTTTTTAAATGTCTAAAAGAATTAAAATGTTATTTACATAAGAAAAAAACTTTTGTTGGTGGTATGGAATCTATGTTCTTTGAAAAAATTCTTTAAAGAAATTTCGCCCCTTTTGGGATATCCATTTTTGGACACTAATGCAAAATGATTAATTAATTGTACTGGATCTTTTTATGTCGTCATTTAGATCGTTGAATATTTTGGGTGCAATGTATGAGTACTGTCCCTCTCAAAAGGTATTTTTTTATAAAATATTGTTTTAATTGAATGTTCTTGGTTTGCTGTTGTAATTTTAGTTTTTAAATAATAATGTATTTTTTTATATTTGTTACGATTGTGTCTAATTTTTAATAAAGGTTATATTTTTTAAAAATTTTGTATTTAATAATCCTTTCCCCTTCCCGTGCTGAATCATAAAATCATATTTTATTTTGGTAAATGTCCATAGGGTAGGCACCTCAAAACCTTAATATGCAAAAAATTATTTAAAAAAGCACTTTGTATATTAGTATTACAATGAGGAACAAGTATTAAGGGAAGCAAAATAATGCATTTTTTTCAATATTTGACAAATTCCTTGTGTTCACTTTGTAGCCATCTTACTATCGATGTGACATGTGACCACGGGTGGCTGGACAATGGACAATGACCCCCAAAATTATAAGATGATAATAATTATAGTTTATATTCATAAAATATATTACACAAATCAAAACAACACGGCCATAATAGATTTGAATACTGTCAAATAGCGAGCAGCGACAACTAACATTTCGGTCAGAAGCTCTGTCCATTCTGCGTGTACCGACTACGCTTGGTCTAAAAGCCCGTTAACCCAACTTCTGTCTTTATATTTATGTGCCATACAATAAATGAGATGACACTACAACAGCCCCAGACAAAATTTTGCTAACTGGAGATTCGTGTCACACCGGAGAGAGACTGACAGAGACAATACGATAAATATAATTGTGTTTTTTAAAAGGTAATTATAAACATAGGTGTCGGGTAGGGCAATTTCATCCATCTTTTAAAATTTCTAGCAAATTTGAAAAATTTTAGTCAAGTCAAGAAAAGTTTCAGTCTAGTAAGGAAGTTTATAAACACCTATTATTAATTCAGCGAATAGAAGTGGCTCTGATCCTGGGCAACTCCGAAGGGGAGAAGAATCCTCAAGGAACAACACACATTCCTTGTTTTTTTGACAGAAAACTGTTTAAAATTGTTTTTGGATAAATATAATAAGGAACACAACAAATTGTCTGACAGGCGACAGCTCAATGTTATTGTTGCGAGTCTTCATTTTAATCCTATGTCCAAACAAAGAACACGGTGAAAGAAGTCAAAGGACACCCAATGGTACAATCAAGGGAGCGAAATACTTGGGCCTTTTCAAGAATCAGGACAACAGAAGGGTAAAGGGTATGTATCAGACTAAGGTATGAATGTAGCAAGGAGTGTGTGCAAGGAGATGTGCAAGGAAAGTTGTCTGGCAGTCCATCCCGTAATCTTCTCTCTCATGAGTTTTAATGATATTTGTTAATGAAAAAAAACTTCCAATTTAACCCATTGGCCACAGAATTATTGTGCTAAAAAATTGGCCTTCACCACTGAATTAATTTTATACCAAAAATTGAAAACCTGCATTGATGTACTAAATCTAATGTACTATATCTAACTAATGTAACTTATATAACCTATATCTAACTAATGTAACTTTTGATCCACAAATTCAAACGAATGAATTAATTCATTTAAATTTTTTGACATATTAGATTAAGGTAAAGAAAAACATAAAAATAAAAATTTAAAAAATATTAAAATATTTGTAGATAAGGATACAAATATAACCTTCTCTTTTTGTAAGTTTTTTTTCACATTTTAATTCATAAAGTTACAAAAAAACATAATATTCAAAAATCTAACATTAATGATTTTTGTTTTTTACATACATGTACCTATACTAATAACTAATAAAATAATTTGGTATGATAGTCCTCAAAGCAATCAGGGACGTGCAGGGTCACTACGAAAAGCCTAGAACCACTCGCAATTTTGAAGAAATTAAATGGCGGCTGGCTACTTACAAAACTTGTAATACAAATATTAGGGGAAAAACCTAAGAAACTTGATTGCCGATTCTACCAAATGAATGGTTTGTTATCTACAAAACGTTCAGCATTTAAAGTTTTGTTCAAAGATGTCACTATCATGCTCCTTTTTAAGTTTTTTGGCGGGTATGCTCTAGGCCGGCGGCTCGCCGGGGTTTGTGGTAAAGTATCTCAGTTGCACACCCGGCAGGACGCCGGCGTTTGTGGCCAATGGGTTAAAACAAAAAATAAAATAATTTCAGAATACCGGGATTTAAATCCACAATCTCAGAGACAGGACCTTATCTACCAAAAATGGTACTGATGAAATAAGAAATCAGTTATTATAGTGGATCATTTTCATAAAGGCACCATTTTACACACCAATTTTAGGCAAACATTTCTTCTGCCCCTTCTTTTTTTTTATATGAATACTGCACAAGAGTCCCAACTGCTCCCGTCTGGAGCCAGTGAGACTATGGCATCCCCAATTGGGGTATGTTGTGAGGCTGAAGGAGTGGGGAGGGGAAGAGGAAGGTGTTTAGTACCTGGCTATTCAGATCTGGTCACCAAACACGGCCAAAGCCATTGCAAGCAATGTTTCAATTCTGAATGGTGGTCTTACACCAGGGCAATACTGAGAGTATCTTCCACTCTGGAACGTGCCGCAAATATACTATATATTATTTTAAATGAATAAATTATGAAATTAATCAAATAAAATTTATTTGCCACGCCGGGATTCGATCCTGCAACCTTTCGAAAGCGAGTCAAGAGCCTTACCGCTGGACTACGCCGGCCGTTAACCGGCAGAGATATGACACCAAAATGGTTTTTTTCGCTTTGGCAAAATTAATCTATTGTCTTTCTTACTACCAGTGATTTTTATTGCTCCTGTACCAAAACAAATTTTCACTCCAGCACCAGATTTAAAATTATTTAGTAAATAAAACTTTGTTATAATACAGAAAATTCTACCAATTTACTCCATTTTCTGAAAAAAACTGACTAAAGCCTCGATTACATTGAGCGAGTTTACAAGCTACAAGCCGATGAATTCACTATGTGCTAGTAAAATCGCTCAGTGTAATCATGTGTACTACTAGCTAACTAGCAGATTTTACACTGAACAAGTTTACTAGCAGATAGTGAATACGCCTGCTAGCAGCTTGTAAACTCGCTTAATGTAATCGAGGTTTTAAGCACTTGCACGCAGGTGGCAAGTTGTTAGTAGCTTGCACGCAGGTTGCAAGTAGCTTGCACACGGATTGCAAGTACTTGCAAGTGGAAATCTCTCCCTGCCTTAAACATGCAGGTTGCGTGCAAGGGAATTTTGACTTGCGTTGTTCTAATTCATTGTGCAGGTTTGAACCTGCATGTCAATTGCCAGTTTATTTAGGAGAGAGGTTGATGTCTTTTTTCAATCCTGACTCCATTGCATTGGCGAACAACGATGATTTTTTAATGCCGTTACAGTAATAATATTGTATCATCTCAATTACAATACGGCAAGCAGCCGCAACGAGTGTATTTGGCGCTGTGACAGTGACTGCCAACCTACTAACCAGGTTTCCAATGTCCGTGTAGGCATTTACGTGCAAGCGACCTGCATGCAAGCAGGAAAACGTGCAGTTATTTGACTAATGGTAATGTGCTGCTTTAGTTTAACGTTTGCTGTATCAATTTATTGTCAGATTAACAAAATGTTGCTGGTTTGTAGGACTGCCACCGAAATAGTACTAAAACGCACGGCCTCTCAAGGAAAAAGAGCCAATTAAAGTCGTGTGAATACAGAAATAAAGGTTGTGTCGAGGATGCGATTTGCAGGGTGAACAATGTTGGCAACACTTTTGTGAATGCGGTTTCATACTTATTATGGTTAATGACCCATCTCCCTTGTTTCTATTATTATTCTAAGGAAGACGGAGTATTAAAGATTGTCATGATGACAGATAGCCTCTGATAGGAGATTAGTACCAGAAGAAGAAACTCGACGGCTGCACGACTCTTTCGGTGCCATCCACTTATTGCAATTTCGATTTAGTTGATTTCCAGGTCTTGGCAGTGGATGCTTCCGCCTACTAACTTTACTGAAGCGGGTTGGATAGATTCATACAGCCGTCACTCGTGTAAACACCGACCCCCGTACCTTTTTCCTTCCCAGAACGTCTGCTCCTTCCTTTCTTTAAAAAGATTCCACACAGCATCTCCAAATATGATACAGTCCCTGAGGGAAATTAATTTTCCTCTGAGCCTCGCGTGTGCGAATGAGAAAAACAGGAGATTGAGAAACCCAAGTTTATGTGGCTGGTGTTAGAAAAAGACACCAAAAGCTTTTTACTCCCTCTCTTCTTAAAGCGTAGGGTAATTAGAAGCATGAATAATAAAGGTAAGAAAAAAATGCGATGAATAATGTTTAATTTGTTATTTATTTCTTTTTGATAATAATAATCTTAGAATGACTTAATAATAACATTTTCATATAAAGAAATAAAGTCTTAAAAATATTGTATTTTACATACAGCTGTTCTCACATATCCTGGAATATGAGAACGACCCGAAAACACAATGACATTCAAGAGGTAAATGGAACACAAATAAAGCTGTCTTTATAATATGCTCTTCTACGATACACCTAATTACTAAATGACTGATTATGAAGAACTTTGCATTGAAATTATACAAGTGTTGGTGCAAAGTAATCAAAACAACCTTTGGTTTGTCTCCAGCTTGTTATTCGTCACATTAAACTACCTAATACATATTAAAGTCATTATTTAACACTTCCATATAGAACAATACCTACATACTAACGGCTCTGTCAGCAAAAAGCTTTCATAATAAATAAATTTATAACTTTACCACAACTAAAGGTGCATCGGCATGTACCTGACAAACTAAAACCAGTGATTCATGAGCTTATTTGTAACTTTACCATAAATAAAGCTGACAAAACTATAACCAATGATTCCTCCCCAGTTTATATGTAACTTTACCAATAAATAAAGCTGACAAACTATAACCAGTGATTCCTCAGCCTATTTATAATTTTACCATAAATAAAGCTGACAAAACTATAACCAGTGATTCCTCCTCAGTTTATATGTAACTTTACCATAAATAAAGCTGACAAATTTTAACCAGTGATTTCTCAGCTTATTTGTAATTTTACCATAAATAAAGCTGACAAATTTTAACCAGTGATTCCTCAGCCTATTTGTAATTTTACCATAAAAAGCTGACAAATTTTAACCAGTGATTCCTCAGCTTATTTGGAGTAAAAAAAATTATGTAGATGACGTTTTGGTCTCCGGTGAAATTTTTTTTGATTTAAAATAAAATGGAGTGCACATCATATTGTTTTAACATTAATGATTTGGAAACAGTAACAGCCGATACTAGTACATTGTATATTCTATATTGAAGTATGTTTAATTATCATAATATGCATCATTCGCTTATCCTAGTACAAAAGTAAAAAAATAATCTAATTAGACACAAAAACTGTTCTAAAACAGCTGTTAAAATAATATGTACAGATACAAAGTACTAAATAAAAGACACGATGTTGTATAATATATGAACAGTCTAAATCTATGTGAAGTTTGTATATTTACACAATGTTTCTATAAATAATATAATCACTTCTAATTGCAGTCTTACTGCTTATTAATATATTATACGAGAGCATCGCCTAAAAGTAAGAGATCTCGGTAGCCTATGTTAATAAATTAATGTTATTAATTTCGACTGATTTATATATTTGTGAACGCCTTTTTCATCGTCTTAAAAGAATGTATAACCTTACATTATCAAACTTAAATAAATGGCTAGAACTTGAACGATTTAAATAATATTAGAGAAATTGCTCGCCTCATTGCACCTTTATGTGAAAAGGTTTGAAATAGTGCCTTAAGCATTGTTATAACATAGTATTCTCAAAAGGAATCAAAAAAATATGTAATATACAATGATTATTTACTTTTGTGCTCTCCTCAAAAATAAGGATTTGTCACTTGTGTCTTTTTGAGTTGGAACAGTTTGCTGATAGGTTTGATTGAAATTGTGGCATTAACAGCAGAGCTGCCAACCTTTATCCGTCTGATGCATTCGTTTTTTTTTTTAAATGGCTAAGTATAAATAAATATAAAACTATTTCAGTTAGACAGCCACAATTTTGCTGGGATCCACCTTGACTCTCAGGAACATGACATCGTCCTTGACAAAGTGACGCTTCTTGATCATCTCGTGCGAGACGAACCGGGGGAATCCAAAGCCGAGGGTGTCGGGCTCCCGGCTCGGCCGCTGGAAGTTCTTCCAAGAGGGGTCGGGGATGAAGCTCTCCACGATGTTGCAGGCCTTCTCGGGGCAGGAGGTTTGGTCGAACAGGGTGAAGGACACCGAGTGGGAGAAGGGCCAGCGCAGCAGGGCGTCGTACTCCCCCGGAAGGATCTTGATGTACACCGACACGTGGCTTGCCTCTCCGGCTCCGTTGCCGTTCAGGAAGACAGAAGCCTGCAAAAGAGGACATAACACGTTACTTCATTTGATAGCAATTGATAGCGAATTGAACTTCTTCGATGGTGAGAACTAATATTTTTTACTGTGGTGTACTAAAATCTCACCACCTGGAGAATATAATATAAATTTTTTCAAACCAAAAAGTTAATGGACAATTCTTGCACTTTATCAGATGCCTGAAAACCAATTTATAAGACACAATAATAAAAATAATGCAATTTCTTGCAAGATTATCATTGATCTTAATTTGAATGTGCGCGATTCCTATGTTTTTATTTTTTTTTATTTTTTTAATTTTTTTATTCTTCATTTTAATCACCCGCTAAACTGCCAAGGCAGTTTGTCAGCAGGTCAATTTGACAATATTAATAAAACACTAAAACATAAAATATTATAAGAAAACACAATAGCAAAATAGTTCCAGAAGAATAACTTTTAAGTACCTACAATACAAAAGCATAAAATATACAGACAGACAGATATAACACAGGTAAATTACTGATAGATTAAATTAATTATAGATAGTATTTATACATAAGATTACAAACAATATCAGTACAAAAAGTTTTGACCCATTAGCCATTTTTTAATTTTTCTTTTGAGATCAGTGGGGCAATTGGATTCGATTTTGAAATTCATCGGCATCTTATTAAATATGGTGGGGACAAGATAAGTGAATGTCCGCTGGCCGTATTTATTTATAATTTTCGGAACGGACAAACCCTCATTTTTACTAAATCTAGTGCCATGTTCATGATCTACTTTTTCTTTGTAAATTGAGTCCGACAATAGGTTTTGGCATACAATTTTAAACCATAATATTCCTCGCACAGGTAATATGTTAACTGATTCATATAGTAATTTTATGTCCCTTCTTTGTGCATAAACACTTTTGCTTACCAAGAGCTTAGTCAAAGAGTTTTGAATCGTTTGAATATAACCTGTATTTGTCTTGCACGAGTTTCCCCAAGATGTTATTCCGTATCTGATAGTGGATTCCGCTAGTGACAAATAAATTATTTTTAGCGTACTAATGGGCATAAAATATTTTATTTTGTAAATCCGCCCCGCAATAGCTCTTAGGCGTTTGCAGATGTTGCTTATGTGGGTATCCCATTTCATGTGCATATCTACAGTTATCCCCAAATATACATATATTTGTACAAGTTCAATGGTTCCGCATTTGCAGGACTGTGACGAATTGTGTATGCACTCAAATGTATGCGACTTTATTACAGGTGTGATGGTATATTTGGCATGTGGAGATCGTATATGCATTAATTTAGTTTTTTTTGAATTTATTATAAGACCCGCATCATGTGACCATTTCTGTAAGGATAAGAAATCGTGCTGCATGAGTTTTATTGCAATTTATATGTTGAAAAGAAACTATGTAACTTTCTTGAATTTAACAAACATTCAGTATTATTTGACGCAAGGGGATTTAATAGACTGTCCCCACGGTATTTGAAATTCACGTACAAGAGAATAAGCAGTTTCGAGGATTGCCTACGATCTAGTAAGAAACACAAAGACTGTTCCCAAGTGCCGAAGGAACTTCTTGGAATTCTTTGTTCTGCGCACCGAGAAATGCTCTATAGGACTCTGGCTAGTCGCTAGCCGCTAGTTCTTCTAGTTAGTTAGCTTCAAGACGTGGCGTGGAGTGGGCGCCTGATGCTTTAAAATCATCTGGAATTTATACTATATTTTTGCAAATGTTAATTACTTTTAGGTTTATAGAATTCATTTGTTTGCTGTAGACAAAGCATCAAATGGTTTTTTTTTCATTTAGCAGGTTTCGGGAATATCTGGAGGGGTCTTTCCCCACCGCCCCCTTGTGAAGAACCGCCATTATTGACTGCCTCGCATTGTTCACGCATTTTGGTAATATATTGGATCCTTTTATTCTTCGCTTGTTTACTTCTAGTTATAAAATAATGCGTGACCGAGCATATAGAATCGCCAAGTTCGTAAGTTATTTCCTACCTTTGTAAAGGGCTCTCACAGTTATTAGTCAAGATTGCATATTTATTATGAATAATGACTGTTGATTATAAAATACAAAAAATCAAACAAACAGTAAATGCATAACCATAGTATTAACAGAGATACAGAATGTACTGGTGATATTTTGGCAAACAGTTTTAAACTACAGTTATTAAACAAAATATTATTATCTGTATTTGAACACAAACAAACATAGATACTGATACTCATAATTTTTCCAGAGTTGGAGTAATGTTTGAGCACTTGCGGAAGCAAATATTTAAATGAAAATACATATTACATATAAATTAATCAGTTAACCATATTTTGATTATATCTTCCTCTTACGTACTATCATACCTCGTCGGATTGAAAATAAATATTGAGGGGTGATAAAAAGTTATGTAAACATTATTTTGATAAAAATGCCAAATAAATTCTGTGAACATGTTTATTTTGTACTTTTATCTTTCAAAATCGGTGACGTTTTTCAATATATTTTTATGGGCCATTTGTGCTGTAAAAGATTGCCACGTATCTGAGGCTTCTTCCCTTCAAGGCGGGACATAGGATTATAATAAAGTAATAATAACCTTTCACCTTCACCTTCACTGCCCACAGCACCGTAAATAATTGTGTAAAAATGTAAAAAATTCTTATTTGTAAGCTTTTCACAAAAATTCTTCAGCTCTAAAGAGTCCTAAATTCTCCAGTTTTTCAAAATAAATATGAACTCTACTTTTGCCACTAATCTTCTCATAAATGTAACACCAAACCAACAGTATGGGGGTAGCAAATGTAAAATCATGCAATGACCAGTGTTTTAAATATAATGTCCTCCGCGTGCAAAGCCATATCTTCTCCAAGCATAAACTTTCTAATTAAAGTGTGCGTATCGGAAGTGACCTGCCAGGTACGTATGTTTTCTGTATCTATTAATTTGTGAATAATAAAATTAGATAGATCCTAAGAATTCATAATTAATTGTTCAGCTCCCTTGAGGTAATTATTCACGGCGCGCAAAAACAAATTATTATCATTCATAACTACCTACTTGTTATATTTTATGATCATCACAGTGCTACATTCTCTCTCCTCCAAAAATGTTTAATATTGTAATGGTTCGAGCTAACTAGCATAGATGACTCGAGTGCTAAGTAGCTCATAAAGTTTGTAGACGTCTCTAAGAGATGTCACCAGTGTATAGGTTTGCCCCTTCGTATTCAGAACCAAGGTGGGCCGGCGGTTAGGTCTCTAGCAACAGAGTGATTTTGAGAGCATAACAGTGAGGAAGTTAGCCTCCAGGCCATTCTACATGCTGGTTCCTGATTACAAGAATTTATTCTATGCTTTTTAATGCAATCTAAATCAGGGTTGTTACGGATGCAAAAATGTTGATATCCGCAGATGAGGATTATTAGAGGTTCACATCTGAGGATGCGGATGAAGATGTCTGAATTAATGCGTATAATCCGCGGATGCGGATGCGAATATCTGTAACACCCCTGGTCTAAATAAAGACAAAGTGTTTGATTATGAAGAAGGTGAATTAGGTTGATTATGAAGAAGGTTGTGTGAAACATTCCATAACAAATATGATATTTACCTGAAGCTTATATCCATACTGGCTGGTGTAGAAAGGCGGTGATACAAGCTCGGTGCCGTCCTTGGACTTGGCCTCGTGCATCTTGGCAGCCCAGTCTGACAGCTTCCAGATGAGCGTGCCGGAGTAGTTGAGCGAGAGGCGCGCCATGGAGGCCTTGAGGGTGGCCAGCTGCTGTTGTTGCTTGGCAGCGAGCGCGGCCACCAGCGTCAGATGCGTAGCGCACTGCTCCTCCAAGTGGCGCTCTAGGGACGTCCGAGCACCCTGATGCACAATACACAAATTAATACAAGTTTGACAAATTATAAAATTAAAAGAAAAGCCTGGAGGCGCCTTGTCGAGGCGACGGGTCCCCGACTCAAATATGACAAGGGGAAGAAGATGAGTATGAACATGAAAATCAAACTTTTGAAAAATTATTTACATCAAAATATTGCCGCTAGATGGCGTTGTTCGATTAATTGATTTTGCAATAATTAAGGCGGTCAATCTCGGCTTGTAATGCTGTGTATACATTTGCAAACCGAAGCGCTAGTCGAACCACGAATCAGCGAAAAAGCCGCGGTTGGCGTCTTTTCCCATTATTCGTGGTTCGGCCCGCGATTCGGTTCGCAAGTGTATAAGCAGCATAACATTCAGAATCGGGCGAAATCATGTCATAGATCCGCCCTCCTTCCGCCCGCCCTCCTACAGATAGCGATTATTTCGATTTTTATGCAAAAAAGAAAGAATTTTTTATAGGTGCGATACTTTATTATTTCGAAGCAAGATAAGATTGATAAAAATGCTCAATTACAGCAAAGGGTAAGATGTGTATGTTCTACTCGCAGTATTTTGTGTAGTACATGTCGATCACAGAAATTGGAAATGCTGTAAAGGACAAATTGTTAATTGTTCAGGAGCGAAAATAAGTTTTTTTCATTATTTGTTTTTGCCAACGTTTCGGACAGCGTTACAGTGTCCATCATCAGGGTAGATGTGTCACATCTACTCACATTAATTTTTTAGTTAGTAATGTTTCGTATCTGCGGTTGTTTATCAATTGAATAAAATTTTCACAAGGTTTTTTAGTAAGGCCGTTTAAGTTTTAAGAGGAATATAAGCGCTAGAAATATTTCGATTCTTATGCCTACAAAATTTAAAATCGCGCGTCGTATTTGCATGAGGCAAGTAAGCGAAAAAGTGGTTTTTATTTATTTTGTGCATAATTTTATAAGAATGAAAAAAAGTTAGGACATACAAAACCTCAAAGATAGTCTTAGCCATAAAGGGGTATTTAAAAAAAATTGTTTCTTATATTACTTCATAGTTAAGTCATGAAAAAACTTTTTTTTGTGGTTTCCGCTTATATGTTTTGTTACGTAAATAATAATTTTATTTTAATTCCAAAACATAGAAAAGCTATTAGAAGCTTCAATTTATCCGTAGCATATTTTTTGATGTTCACACTGAATACCGATTCGTCGTAAGGGGGCGTCCATAAATTACGTCACACGAATTTCATGATTTTCGACCCCCCCCCCCGTCCCTGTCACACATCGTCACATTTGTGAGACCCCCTCCCCCCTAGTGTAACGTCACATATTTTGCAATTTTACGTGTAAAAATTATCAAAATTCGGATTTTTTGTATGTGACGTCACAGAGCTGATGACCCTCCATACCCCTTGCCACACTTCTCTACTCCCCCCCCCCCATGAAAAAATTAACAGTGTTTCTGTAAATACTATTTTAGACAATCCCCACGAGATTTTTGCTCTATTTTAAACGAGTCGTGTTTTATTAGACATTTTCACAATTTTCGCATATTATCGTTTTTAATACTTGCGCGTTCCCTCTAACATTCGTATTTACATACCATGAATAAATAAATCTATCCTTCTTCATTTTGAGCGGGTTCTACCCAACCCTCATTTTTGGATTTATTTATTTAGAATATTTCGAATTTTCGCTATCTTTTTGACTTGCTTCGTATTGCATCGCCATATATATTATAATAATGAAATAGAAACATCGAGTTTCTGCACTGTGATTGTGTAATATGGTGCGTACCTTAAATCTGCAGCCAGCCTCCTTGTAGCTGCAGGGGATGACGAGCGCCGTGCACTGGTCGCGCAGGTGCGCGTCGAGCTCCTCACGAGGCAGCGTCGGCGCGTCGCAGCGGTGCGGGCACGCCACGGGCGCGCGCGAGCACGCGGCGTGGTGCGCGCCCAGCGTGTCCGCCACGAACTCCTTGGCGCAGTGCCGACAGCCCACGAGCCTCTTGACGCAGTCGTTGGTCTTGTGCGCCGTCAGAAGTCGCCGCTGGATCTTCACACCGCACTTGTTCTCGCAGTAGGTCGGCTCGTAACCGCAGTTTCCAGAGTGATTCTAAGGAACGACGGCAATGGTTAGATTACATTCTTCAGGGTACCAACAAGCCCGGTCTATTGATAAAGGATTTATCGATAATTTGTGGTTAGGTTTATCCAGGTCTTGGCGGCGGATGTGCTACTATATATATGTAATAATAATTGGGTGGCGGATCGGTTCGGGAGAGGCCTGTTGAGAGAAACTCTTTGACCTCTCCAGCTGGACTCATACGTCCGTCACTCCTGGACGCACTGACCCCCGCTTTCCTACACATTTTTTCCTTCCAAGAACTTCCTCTTCTTTCTTTCCTTAAAAAGACCCTTCACACAACAAACCCCAAATAAAACATAGGCCCTGAGGGAAAATATTTTCTTCAGGGCCTTCTCTGTAGTTGAGTTAATGTAAAAAAATGCATTTTTCAGTATTGTCGTGAAAAACATCGTAAAACGTATAAATTCATCGAATAAACGCAAGTAATGTTGTTTCCAGGCATAGTTTATTGTTTATGGAATATGTTTCGGTAAATATTACATAAGATAGCATAAAATAAACCCAAAAAATATTACGTAAAAGTCAAAACATCGCGAAATTTACCCGTTTGTTCCCGCGGCATTTAAGGGGCCATTTAAACCATTTAAATCTGGTTTGGAGGGTAAAAAAAGTCTTGGAAATCGTCATCAACATCAACACGGTGCTACATCTGATGTGCGATTTAAACCTCTCCACACATGTTCTCCACTAGCTGCTAGCTGTCCCTGGATATTATGGCTAAATAAACAAATTAATATAATTATCGTTTGTGTGTTGTTACCTCCAGCATGTGTCCCGAGAACTCCTTGGCGCAGAACTCACAGTTGGCGCGGCGCTGCGGGCACGTGTACCGGAGGTGGTCCTGCATGAGCACCCTCGGGATCATTGCGCCGCAGTGCGAGCCGCACGGCACCGCGTCGTGCTTGCACGTGTTCAGGTGCGCCTTCAGCTTGCGCAGCTCGTCAGACCACTTGCAGCCCTCCTTGTGGTGGATGCAGTACACCACGGAGCCCATTATGGCCTTCTCCGACTCGGGGTCTGGGTAGATCTGAGGACAGAAACACTCATATATTAGATTCCGAATGTTCAGACTGTTTTACAGATGTTGATATGAGATTATATATACATACAGATGTTAATATATATAAGATGGAAAACAATCGGATTCTGGGTAGATTTAAAAACAGAAACACTAACATGTTGGATTCCGAAAGTTCAGACTGTTTTGCAGAAGATGAAATAAGATCGGAAAACAACAAAATGCACACTGCTCATAGAATCGGCGTCTGGGTCAATTTAACGACAGAAACACTAACATGTTAGATTCCGATTGTTCAGAAGTTTTTACAGATGAACGGATATAAGAACGGAAAACGCAGGTAATCGGAGTCTGGATAGATCTAAGAACAGAAACACAGACGTAGGTATTAGATTCCCAAAGTTCAGCTGTTTTACAGATGATGATATAAGAATGGAAAACAACAAATCGGGGTTTGGGTAGATTTAAGTACACAAACATGTTAACAAATGTTCAGACTGTTTTACATATGAAGATCGAAGAACGGAAAACAACAAATTGAACACTGCTCATAGAAAACTCGGGGTCTGGGTAGATCAAAGGACAGAATCACAAACATGTTAGATTCCGAATGTTCAGATCGATTTACAAATGATGATATAAGAACGGAAAACAACAAATTAAACACTGCTAACATAGAAAACTCGGGGTCTGGGTAGTCTAAGGACAGAAAAACGGAAAACAACAAATTGAACACTGCTCATAGACAATTCGGGGTCTAGGTAGATCTAAGGACAGAAACACTAACATGTTAGAGCCAGAATTTTCAGACCGATTTACAAATGATAAGAAAGGGAAACAGCAAATTGCACACCATGGAAGAATCCTTTAAAGAATAAACTGAATTGGCAAGAACTTCTTAAAAAATCACCATGATATTTTTGATTGAATCACTAGCATTAGTAGTTGTTAATATCATCATATAATGTAAATATTATTAATATTCATAAGCTTATTGAACTGTCCACTGCTCAGAAGATAAACAATGTGACCGCACAGCACTGATTAAGTATTAAAAAACTTACAAATTCACTGTTGGCCTCAATACAGCTAAATCTTTCCCGTTTCTGCTTGCGAGATTTCCTGAGCTTAAAACTCCCGAACAGACGATTCATCATACTAATAACTAATAACTGTTTGGTAATAGAGCGTTGTTTAACGACAAAGATGTCAATCGCACGAAGGACGAGATCGGACTGTCGATAAATGGGGCATCGTATTATTATTAAATGCGACGACAAAGAGGATATCTAGTTCCAGGGATTCCTTTAGGTATTCCTTTATCGCTGACGTCGGCCAAATGCTGCCAGCAAACGGAAACCGCAAATAACAGCGGGTTTTTTTCCGGACCAAAGGGAAAGGATAGCAGACCGACTGGCACTGGTGCTCTCTGTAGAGGCTACAGGCTAAGTGCTGTTAGCTGTTACCACCAGAGTGCCACCTTACAACTGCTTCCTGCTTCTGCTAGACTGCCTGCATCCTCCGCACTATCTCTGTACCATAAAGCGATAAGGGAACAATGGAAAAGCGCCGCACTTGTAAATTAAATGGGACAACGGAATGCAGCCTTGTTACACTACTTGTTTGTATAATGGTGTCATACACTTCAATCAAATTTCATGATGGTGACTTAAGGAAAGTCCTGGTTCATTGTCATTTCAAGGAAAACAATTGTTTGAGGGTAATTATTAGCTGCAATGAATCATACATGTATGCACATTATTTGGACTACTGCAGTAGGTATCCTGTTACTGTTTCCTTTTCGTTACTTTGTATCCGGAAGGATTCCCGTATTATGCGGTCACAAAACTGTAACAATCATATCCGTTCTGCGAGTATTTTGGGGTCAATTGATCAAATATAGTGTCCGCTTACATTATTTCTTGGAAATATACAGGGGAACGAAATATGCACGTGTTGTGTGCGCGGCCATTTATAATCGTATTATCGAAGGTGCCCCAGATTATGCGATAAAAACTTCCCGTAAATCCGACAAATTCGTTGATGTTTACATAATACATACACACCACGGAACAGTGTTTACACAAAGACTAGAAATGTGTGCTTTCTGTATAAACTACTCTTAAAGCAGAGATAAGCAGGCGCTTCCCCGACCCAGCACCAGCGGTCCGGCGGCGTTTCGGGTTCACTATTATGTAACTGTTTTATTAAAGTGTCATTAAACCCGGTTCCCTATCGTCTCATCAACATAGCTCGTGGATAATAAACAGCACATAACGTAATTTGAACTCACTCAGTCGGTTCACAGTAAAGAAATAAAAGATACAGAAACAGATCTCGTATATTGACCCGACTGGCACACTTCTTTATCATTATTTCTTTGACTGCCGATAGTATTCGTATGTCTGTGTTTCAGCAATGATTGTAACAGAAGCCCACAAACAAGTGAACGGATTCACACGACCTTCCAGTGCGCCGTTTGTACGGAGACCACCCCCTGGTGAGTCTTGTCAAATCTCACTAAAGCAGTGGGCCTAACTGCGTCGTTTATCTAGAAATCTTATAAGAAATAAAGATCACGGTGGCAGTTTACTACTTTTCCACCGTTAAATTACCATACAACTCGTGAAATTAATACCCGTTAATGTTAATTTAAAAAATAAGAACTCTTAATAACGGGGTCGCCCACGAGTCATTGCGAGAGCTCGATATATTATGGCCGAAAACTTTAAATTTCATAACACCGAATAAAAAGCCTTCAAAAGACTCCGTGGGAGGCAATACTACTTGTAACAATTATCTAAATATTATTAAGAAGTGTTAAATGTTGCGAGCTCACCTCAATTGCCAAATAAATCAAAGTTGCTTGTTATATTTGAGTATCCAAATAATTCTACTGTTTGGATAGTGTGGGAGGCTTTGGTCTTTTGTTTGGCCGATTCATAAGATCATTTAGAACCTTCTTAGAACCTATCGGTGCTCATTCGAGGCATTTTATTATGGAAACAGTATTTTTGAACGACGTGACTGTATTTCACATTAAAGGTAGCAGTTATTTATTTATTTATTTATATACGCCTATTTAGGCTTTTACATATATATATATAACAATATTTATGAATTATACTTATAAATAGTGCAGGAAATAACTATTTAAGACAATTGCACAAAAATAATTATAAAGTAACAACATTATTGAATTAGATCCACACAGTATGTAGGTACCAAATATTTAGAAAAAATATTTAAAATATAAAAATCCAAAATAGCTTTTTTCTTTATGCAGACAAAATACAAATAAATAGCTTTATCAAGGTATTCCCATACTTGATAAAAAAAACTTCAATAAAGTATGCTTATATATTGAGTTATGTTCTAGTCGAGATGGTTTTCATTAGAAGCACCCGCTGTTTAATTATTGTCAGAGTTGGGAAGTGCTTTCTGGCTGCCGACACCGATTCACCACCAGATAAGAGATGTTTGACAAGAGCTGGAAGTGAAACAGCGAGGTAATATCACCCCAATCATGATCATGCACGGAGCCTTAAATTTATCTAATTGTTCCTGAGCCCTTTTTCAGCTAAATCGTTTACTCCATCAGTAAGCATTAATTCTTACAAAACATGTTTGGTTCATTTTGGTCTTCAGTCATGAAGCATTGAAACACGCCCCGGGGAGTCTAATCACGGCTCTAATCAAACTCCTATTTCGTCATTTAACCATATGGTTGCTGTTGCTACAGTTTGAAGATAAACTAACAGTTTTGTTATACCTACATTTGAGATGCAGGTGATGAAGTGATATAACCAGATGTCCATCTTGCCGCAACTCTAAAGCCACCGGAAATAACCACGGTGAAGATTTCCCGAACACTCAAGTGTTACTCGAGTGATCTATACGCGCGAGATAGCATGAATAGTTATGGCAAGAACAAACGCGTATTTTCAGAGAAATATTAGTGCTTGTGTGTGTATAATTCGATTGTTTCGCCTAATGAAATTCCCCTGCGCTGAAAAACACTTCATCTCTACAGTTCAGCACTAACGGTATCCAAACATTATCATTGAAATTATTAAATCAGATTAGTTCTTTACACCTCACGCGTTGATGTTATTAACTGATACATGCAATTCTTTAATGTAAGCAGTTCTTTTGATCGTAGCTGTAGCGGTCAGATTATTTTAGCTGTTGTGATGTGTGGAGGAGAGAGGGGGACGGTGATTGATAAAACAATAGAGGACGGTCGCGGGCAATGGAGGAAGTGCGGCGCATGACCGGAACGCGGAGCTTTGCCCGAAGCACGATTTGGTCATTTCCTTCCACGGATTCTAACTATCTTCTGATTTATTCACTTCGCTCACCGTCTGCCACTGCTATCAGACGTGCAAGAATCGCTTGTCGGTCGACCTTGGCATTGTGAATTTGCAATGTTCATCTGCGAGATGTGAAAATTGTGAAACTTTATACTGACGTTATTTTATAAGTAGACACCTGCGTATCATTATTAATTATTAGTAATTTAACTGATGTCAAACATTTAAAAAATACTTTCCCACGATACAGAATCCTGTGCCAGCTAAGTAACCAATAAAGACAACAACAATCCAAACACTAACACAATATTTAGGGTGACAAAAGTTTTACGAAAATGAAACCCTTAAAAAAAACGCTGACATAAATAACGATCTCTTACATTTTATTTCTCAATTGGTTCCGAAGTGCCTACACAATAATAAACAACGCTTCCTCCGTGCTGTGACCGATGTTTCAATTTATTATTTTGTAGATATTGCAACTACCTTAATTTGAGCATAACGGGGAATAATAAAGCTTCCTAAAGTAGACCGTTTATGGTTTTAACGACAAAAAATGTGAAAATTTTGTAAATGAGTCTAATGGATGCTTTGAAGATGCCATAAATCTTCGTGGAACATCTCCCTAATTACTCGGGGCTTGCTGTCCCAACTGTCATCTACATTTCTCACGCTTCACTCAGGTTTGTATGGTATTGCGTTACAAAAAGAATTCGCGTATTGTTTATTTTCCAAGGCGTCTCTTCCAAGTTTTGCTGACATGTTTTCGGTCCGACAAAGAGCACTTTGGAGCTGGGTTCTTGCATCCGACACATGTCTGCAACGCGGGAGGTTTATTTGTCCTCTGGCATTGTGCAGGATTGGCAGTATTGCGCTCCCCGTCGATGTATATATGGCCCAGCAGCCCTAGGATCGTCGTATATGATATTGTTATCGGCACTCTTGACAGGGATGGATTCTGAATTCTGAGTAGTAAAACACTTTCAGCGGACAGGGCTTTTGAAGTTTATAATTTCAACGTTCAGATGTTGGGATAAAAGACTCATAACATGGACCTGAGTTTAAAATATGCCCCGTGCGGGAGACCTCAGGCCACCACACGGAGAGTATTGTAGAACAGCGAACAATCCTAATAATATTGGAGACGTAAATAGCTGACTGCATCAGCACTGGGATTCTTTGGTGCGACTGTACGCTAAACGACCGCTCATTTTACGGCAAATATTTACTGAACGCTAAACTTATTACTAACTATAGCTCCACGCTGGAGATATTTCCATCTGAAATGGAAATAAAGGTAATAAGATTTTGCACGTGCGTCCAAGCGGCAGGGGACATGACGCGAACGTGGCATTACCCCACCAAGAGACTCACAACTACTCGAAGAAAACGAGCTTTATTTTTGGACTCTATTTACAATCATAATTACACCGTGCGTGGGAGATCATAAGATTTGTGGGATACCAATTACAAATTTACATTTGCTTGTGTTACAAAACACACAAAGTATAATATATCATTTATATTAATATTTTATAGTTAATAAACAAGTTTTTGATACATTCGATCAGTTGGTATTCAGTTCATGTTCTTCGCAACAATTGTACAAGCTTTACAAAGGCGTGGCTAATTATTTTGTAAAGGACGGAGAGCAGTACGAAATTGAATATGATAGCAAATGGATTCCCAAGCTGGTCCCGTTTGCCAACTGCCTGTAAATGGCAGCATTGTGGAATTTTCTTTGAATTTAAAAAAAGCTTCCGATCAAACCGCACAGAACTTACAAATAATTGGTTCTTGATTTTTTTATTAAATTACATGAATTTGGTAGAATCGAAATAATATCAAGTTTTGTTCGGTGAATGCTTTTTGAATCAGGTAAATGAATTTGACAAAACGCCTGCAATGGATATATAAGTAACAGTATTATGTTGATTGTTTTTTCTTCCTCCTCTTTCTTTGCCAACGTTTCAGACGGTCCATCTTCAGGGCAGATATCCCAAAAATCTACCAAAACTATACTTTTGGCCGCGAGATACTCAATTCATGGGGTAAATTGCCTATTTAAAAAAAAGTGGTTTATTATGGATTCAGATTGCCTATGCCTGAACGAAGATTCATATTATGTTCCGGAATTCTTTAAAATTGTTTGGGCGTTGGAGTCGCAGCATATAAAATTAATCAGTGTTCAGAATTCGTCTTGTTCAAACGTCCAATAATTTAATGTTTTGTAATGCTGTGGGTGCGCGTGCGTCTTTGTAAACAATGTGTTATCAGTGGAGGAACTTGTTGTTATTTATCTCTTAAACTGGACAATGCACTGCTGATACTTTAACATTACTGATACGTGGTGCAGTTCGCTATTCATTGTGCATTGATAAGGAATGAAAATTGTTGTTTTGTTAAGTTCACACTACACTTGGAGTGAAGAAATACAATTCAAAATTTCTTTCCTCGTTCCTGGTAGTTCTCTAGTTTAAAGTGAGAATTTAAATACAACAAATTTTCTATTCTGCTGATGCTACCCGCCGCATTAGTTTTAACTTTATTTTAATTTTAAAAAGAATGCTCGACTTAAATTTTGATTTTTTTGTTTGTTTGTTTGAATGCTACGTAGCTCATGATGGCTTTAAGCTTAAAGTAATTAAGTTAGCCTATAAATTCCAGACAGAAAACCTTGTGCCGATTTCACGACGCCAAGATCTTTGAGAGTTTCCATTGATTTAGAAAAACCACTTTTTTTCTAACTCGATACCAACATCACTTGTAGATCCTTCGATGCCATGGTATCAAATTTATTCGTGCTTCATTTATAATTAGTTACATCAATCTATTATTTGTTCGTATTTAGAATAAAATAGTTCAATTCGGTGTAAGCTACTATTATTTATCAATTATTCAAGACCAGTTTCAGATCCTTGAGGAATCCCACGATAAACCCCGATCAAGTTTCTCAGGCTGTGCCCGCAATAATATTTATATCTGATAATGGTTCATGTTCCGTGTACCGGATACGACCAGCCATACACTCGTGAAATTATAGCTAGACAACCAACCACTTCTAGCTATCTAGCGGGATGGGAGAAAGAGAAGTAAGACGAGTCCGCAAGGTCATTGGACAGAGATGGCACCGGAAACTACCAGGCCATCAGAGGGGCGAGGAGATACACTGCACACCGCCTCAGAGGGAATTGCTTGACCGCTTGCAGATATAGCCGTACCATGTTCCACTGATAGCTCCGTTGCAACGTCTCCCTCTTTCTCATGAACGTCGCACGTAGTGGAAAGATAGGTTACAAGGGATCTCTCGGCGGCGGGGCCATAGTATTATTATCGATTACGATCTTTGATACTTAACTGTGATGAATGGACGGTAGACGGCATTTATTGATGTGTATCTTTATTACACTATGGACCTAAAAGGCGTCTTTTCCATTTTTTGTGATGTTAAAATCTAAACAAGTTGGGTAATTTGTAAATATAGTATATGCTCTGTAAATGAGAGTTTATTGGTTATTTTCGTGTATCAGTAAGGGCGAAACTGAAAGGAGAAACTGAAAAGAAACAGTTCTCACCGCAATGCAATTGAAAACAATGCAACTGAAAAACCAGCACTGCTGGTCGCCGCGGCAGTGGCGTTTAGTTGCATTTTTGACAGGTCGCCATGGTAGCAACTCACGAATTGTCAATTTTTGACATATCAGATCAGAAAAATATCGATTTTGCTATAGAGGTTAATTGCAATTGCGTTGAGAACAGTTTTTTTTCAGTTTCTCCAAGATATGGTTCTAATATTTTTTTTTTTTGAGAGGGGGAATGTAGTACCTACGCAGTTACTTATTAAAATTTATCTTTATATATCATAAACAAAAAATCTCTTGAAAGCTGTGCGCTTTTGTATTATAATTTACTTAATTCTAAAATCTTAGTAAATTTAAAAAAATAATTATATTACTAACCATAAATCTCAGGTAAATATTTCGAAACACACATGTAGTGTCGTAACTTAAATGAGTTTAATTATTATTTTACAAGAGTTGAAAATAATGTTATAAAACGCGGCGTTTTTGAATTAAATGTTTAATAAGCATTTTACAACTTCGTAATTAAAATAATACTTTTCTTTTTTAGATAATTTAAAGATTTTTTTCAACGAATTTCCATTCAGAAATGGGCATCCAAAAGATATAATTATTATTAGGATTATCATTGGAATTTACTTGGGTGGCACTTGCCGCATATTTTTTAATATTGAAAACACACTTATTCAGTACTTCAACTGGGCGTATATGGTATGTATTGGTTTATGTATGTTTTTCTGATAATTTAATGTGTGTCGGGTTATGCCACACAGAGTTCTAAGCCACTTCAACCAAGAGGCCGAACATTGACAGATCTCAGTGTGGGAAGAGAGTACACTAATCGACTAATCTCATTAACTAAGTCCCAGTACGTTTTGATTTATGCTAAGAATATGTTTGATTGTTGTTTATTGAGACATAAATTATAATAAGTCAGTTCTTTCTGGTGTCTTTCGCAAGCGTGTGGGCGGTGTTTTAAAAAATATACCTAATGTTCCCGACGTCATGTACTTAGAATCCGTCATTATTATTTGAAGCGATGCTAGCAGTCTACAGTGGAATTTGATTCCAGCCCTGAAGTATGGCTGTAAAGCATTGATCTGCTAGAAGAAAGACTGCCCTAGATTTAATTTAGTAAAATCCATGTAACCTATCACAATTGGGTAGATACGAATGTAACGCGAGGTCAATGTACGCGTAATGAAAAATTTGGGAAAGGGACGTTTAGATGTTAATTATTATTAATGATACATGAATTCATTTCCACATGTTGAAACCTTTTGTATTGTTCGTGTAACAAAATACACACTCGTGTTTCTCTTAAAGAGAATCCACAACGAAAGCTCATTATATCTCAAGCAAAATAATTAGATTTACGACAAAAGCAACGCATTTTTTTCACAAGACCCCACATTGATCTTGCACTGATAAATGATTAATCTGCGAAATATTTCGACATATCTATACTAAAATGTCGGTAGTTTGGTAAAAGTCCAGAAAAAGTTTCTAATCATTTAGACTTTAGACAATGACCCAAGCTTACCATGCGTTTTATTTACAAATCTACACACGATGAAGAAATATTAAGACCTGATGTAGGTTTACTACTGTTTTATAACTTACAATTATTTGCTTGGACTAATTCAACGACCATACAGAGATAATTATAATGTATTAATTTTAGATTTTTTTAGGTCACCAATAAGTTTACACCACTTCACATGCATTTAAAACGACTGTAGCTTTGTTTCTAACATTCGCATTAGGTACCTGATACTCTACTAAAGTGTTAATATCATTTGAAATAAGAAGACGGTTTATTGTAAATTCATAATGACTAGGTGTAGGCCAATGTTGTTTTTTATTAATACGAATATACTTGGCTCCTCTTGAATTGTTGAAAACCCAACCCAATTAGGTTATTTATCTATTAGGTCAGGTATGTTTCCTTGTGTTGTTATAGCTTGAATTGTTGACAAGTTTCAACAGGTAACTGAGGCACCTCAGATGAACTGAGAAAAAACGTTCGATCTATACGAGTCAGAATGTAAACAGTTATGGTCGTTATGGATCACCAACAAGTCGCGACAGGAAAATTCATCGAAGGTGGTCAAAGCTACCTAAGTACTCTTGTTTGTTCAGGTGTTTATCTCAATTAAATCTGCAAAAGCAGAAGAAGGAACATGAAACGACCAAGGGATGAGAGTGATATATTGAGTCGTAAAATTATAAGCAAAGCAAAGCAGGAATAGATTGGGTTCATTAATTCCAATAAAAAAAGAGTTTTATAAAAGTTACCTAATTTTTTTGCAGTAAATGGGGATAAGGCATAGGTCATAGAAATAAATTGGTCATATTTGAACATGCATAGTGCTTATACGTTAAGATTAAGAGGAACGTATGCAAATCTTAATTCTGGATTTGAGATCAAAATACCCAACCAAATTGAAAAATTATTTTTGTAATCAAAAGGTATATCAAATATCTAGTACGGATGTTAGCTACTTTATTTATTTTTGCTTTTAAATTATAAGATACAGGCCAAGATTTTAGTGTTTCACGATTTAAAGTCAACTTGGGCAATTATTTGTGAGTAAACGAAAAACAATTAAAAATAATTTTACTATATTTAAATAATTTTTCAGTTTGGTTGCGTATTTTGATCTCAAATCCTAATTTAAGATTTGTATTTGTATGTAAACTGGCCGAAATGGGCCGCGCATACGTTCCTCTAAGTTAATTGTGTAGTAAAGTGCACTCTGTAATGGGTTATTCTTAAATTTATGCGCACTCTGTGATGGATTATTATTAAATTTACTATTGTAGAATAACAAAGATAAACTAAGAGATTTATTGACAGGTTCGCACCAGAGGAAATATGAACGCTAAACAAGATTTATTTGCAACTAAAGCCCACATTGTGTCAATAATAAATAGTTGTGAAAGTGTTAACAGAGCGAGGCTATAAAAAGAGACAACAGAAACACAAGTGGAACGATAAAAGGCTACTTGTGTATGGCTTTTGTAGAAAAAGAGAAAAGAACCTTATTGTGCGGTGGGAACAAGTTCAGACTGGTCAAGGAGGGATGCTGGTTCGTCTCGGAGCGGCTAACAGCTAACAGACTAACTGCTAACTGGCTAACACTACCACAATACAGAATAATATTACAGCAGGAGCATTTGGCCCGCGGCCCTTGGAGGAGCAGATTGCGCCCGTTTCTCACGATCTGCCGTCTTCAACGACCATCATTTTTATCCCATCTGTTTTCTGCGTCGTTTTGTTACTGGAAGCGCATTAAATAATGTGCAGCACACACCACAAAAACACACAACACACGCAAGATTATACAAGTCAGCTTCATTCCACACTGACATTTCATTAAATTTTAATCCGAAAGTTATTATCACCGCAGATTGAAATGAATTATAATCTTAATTTTATGAAAAACAAATACCTTTGTATTACACCACTATTTTATTAACAATATCAACATGTTTCGAAAACTATGTTTTCTTCGTCAGGATAATAAGTCAATAATAAATAACAAAAGACAAACAAGTATAGACTAATTAGAACATAGACAAAATATTAGAAAGGAGAGGTGATTAATTACCTAAAATATATCATAAAAAACAATTATATAAAATAAAATATAAAAATTATTTTAGAATGGGTAAAAAATTACATTAACATAATAAAAAATCTTTTAAAAGGAAAACAAGAAGTCTAAATAACAAAATAAATTATTATAAGTATAAGTATTAATACGAAAATAAATTTAAAAGATGGCTATTTTTAAAAAACGTTTGGTTATTTATAATATTTAATTTACTATTAACACTTTTTCTAATTTCTAAAATTTAAATTAATGATGACACCCCAAAGTAAATATGCCTATTTTGAAGAAATAAATTTGAATTATAATCGCCTACTGCAAATGATTTACCAATAATCCGCAAAGTAACAAAGTTGCACACAAAATTGTGGGTGTATTATTTCACGCAAGCAGGTAGAGTCATAACTGTCCTTAAATTTGTTGAAATTTCACGAATTTATGTACCTGTCAAACAACGTTGTTACACCATTATACTAATTAAAAACGATTTTATTCACAACTGGGTGCTGTGCTGGATGTAATGTACAGATTGGAGTAAGTATTGATGTCAACTACACCCGAGATACGTTTCCATTTAGTTTTATAGCGGAATGAATGTCAATAGCGAAGACGAAATTATTTGAAATAGCTTTAAAGTTGTTCCTCCTACACACAACACCCAGCCGTTACAGCCGAACGAGAACGTACGTTTTTAATATTTAATACTAGCCAACTCATTAAGCTTGAGGAAACCAACCAATCTATCTGCCGGCGGGTTTGCAGCCTAACCATATTTGGGATTATCTCATGAATGTCGGACATTAATTGGCCAAAGTTTCCGACATTCCGCCATAAGTACAAGCAGTCAAAAAACGACGACATTTTTTGCCAACCGAGGAACCGAGACCGAGGAAAGGAGACCGCAAACAAAACAGTCAACATTAAATCGAAGCATCAAAGAAATATTCGCAAAAGTAGATAACGTACAATATTTGTGATAGGATTGGAATTCCAGACTCTAAACATAATATATATTACATATATACATCAGATTCAGACAAAATAGTTGTAGATTTGGTAGTTTTTGTCTTTGTGCTGCGGTGTCCACCTAACTAGGTCACTGGAGACCTGTTCTAAGGTGAACAATAGCACAGAAAGCAAAACTAATCACCTTGGTGTAAATGCATAACACAAAATATGCTTTCATCTAAAGTCCAAAAGGCACATAATACAAAATAAAGGTTCCTGAGTAAAAAAAGTTTCCTTAAATATATTAACAAATTGGGTGAGGTTTGTCAAGGTCTTGATGGCCGATGTGTCTGCCCACCTGCGTGGCGGGCCGGATTGAAAGAGATTTTTTGAGGAGGTTTTGACCCCTCCAGCCAGAATCCCTCGACCCGTCGCCTTGCACCACAGTTGAAGGGGTGGATTTATATATCCGTCACTGCTGGAAACACTGACCCCCAGATTGCTACACACCACTCATACTTATTTCCTTCCCAGAACTTCCTCTTCTTCTTTTCCTTAAAAAACCCTCCATACACCATCCCCTAAGATGATAAAAGGCCCTGAGGGCCATTGTCATCTTAGGGGCTTTAGGGGCATTGGCTTAGGGGCATTGGCTTGTATGTAATAATTATTGTGATTGTGCGAATCTAATGATAATAAGATATATATTATATTTTTTCGATTACCTATGACCTTTAATTGGATCTAAAAGCCATAAATTTAGGTATATTTTGTCTAAAATTTACGTTCGTTAAATTTGTTGCCAAACAGCGTGTTATACAATTTGATGCTAAATATTAAAAGGTCTTAGACCAATAGCAGAAAGCATTTTTTGAACAACGAGGTTTCCCTTCACCGCAAACCTGCTGCCAAAAGTATAGTGTTATAATGTTTCATTATAATTATTTTTTATTTATTTTGGAAGGTGTGAAATGGAATCTGCCTAACAATTAACAAATGTTTAATTTCCCCAATGGCTGCAGGCCGCAGCATCAATTTCGAAATATCAATCAACAACTGAATAAAATTCAAATTATCATTTATATTGGGTTTCTCAATGAAGCCATCGATGCTGTCAATGGTGCGGAAGCTGTAAGAGGTGTTAACATAATCATAGCCCATAGAAAGTAATCGTTTAATTCAATAATGGCCTTTAAAATGCTAATCTGACCAAATGATGTAACGTGGATCCATCTGGTTAAGGAATTACAATAAAACAGTTTTTAATTAATTTTCAGTAGGACTTCGAGCTAAAATGTTAACATGGCCCTTTAACACTACTTAAAGGCAAATTTTATGTTAACACCCACATAATAATAACACCAGTTGATGCCATCTCACATTGTGCACGATAATTTATAAACGGTTTTCTGTGGTATACCAAATCAAGCCAAAACGAAATTTTAAACTTTTATTTGTTTACATTAACTCCACACACTTTGTTTACATTGCCTCCGCCCTAAGAAAAATAATTTCCCTTAGGGATGTCATCTTTGGGGATGCTGTATGGAGGGTATTTTTTGAGGAGAGGAAGTAGTGAACACGGATTTATTTATTTATTTATTTATTTCAAAAACATACGGCACAACATGTGCCATTAACATAAATTATATTATATATGTATTATAAAACAATAACAAAACGAAAGTAACAACATAAATTGAAGTTAAATATAAAAACAAAAGGTAAAAAAAGAGTTGAGGTAGTAAGCAGTAAGTAAAAAGTAAGATAGATAAATGAAAGTATAAAGTAAAAGCATAAAATTATAAAATATAAAGTACATATAATGAAAAGTTACAGATTGAGATAGAAAGTTAAAAGGTAGGAAATAAAAAGTGTAAAGTTATAAATATTAAAAAAAAGTGTAACAAGTAAAGAGTAAGAAATGCTCTTAGGAGCCAAAAATTGAAGATAATATAAATTAAATTTACCAAATACAAAAGGTATCACTGATTATGATATGTTTCTAGTCATAGATATTGGGAACGCTCATACAATTGCGTATACATACATCTGTTTACAAAGTTAATAATAGCGAGTGCGTACTGGTAGGACTTGATTAATGATTATATTATAATTACGTCGTAGTAATAGCAGACAAATTCTGTTTTATGCATCTTTTGTATGATGACAGACTTCCGGCATTATCGATATGAGCAAATTCATTACCTAAAGAGTGTAGACGATGTATTATTGAATTTTGTTCAGCATTACTGAGAGTATTGTTGCAATAATAAGGTGTTTTGAGTCGAGTTATTCTACTAGGTACGTGATAATTCACCAGCGAAACTAGTTCAGGGGAGTCAAACCAGTTATTATTTATTTTAAATAAAAAAATTAGATCATTAAATATTCTTCTATCTTTTAACGATAACAGTCGCATTTTTCGTAGTAGAGAATCATAATTTATTTCGTCCGCGGGAATTCCTAACTTAAAATTTAATGATCTAAGAAATTTGCGTTGGATTCTTTCAATGGACATTACATGACTTTTGTAAAAAGGGTTCCATAAGGGGGAATTATATTCCAAATGACTTCTAACTAGAGTCGTATAAAGTATTTTAAATGTGTTGATGTTTTTGAAATCCTTGGATATTCTTATAATGAAGCCCAACATTTTCATTGCTTTACTAGTTATAATATTAATGTGATTATTAAATGATAGTTTCGTATCAAAGATTATACCGAGGTCCC
Organism: Glyphotaelius pellucidus; assembly: GCA_936435175.1. Classification (NCBI taxonomy): domain Eukaryota; kingdom Metazoa; phylum Arthropoda; class Insecta; order Trichoptera; family Limnephilidae; genus Glyphotaelius; species Glyphotaelius pellucidus. The sequence continues at coordinate 7,432,782 of OW386543.1, read as the reverse complement.
TTATTTCAGATACTGACAATAAACTCTGGTTGTTGAGTGAATAACTGTATTTTATAGGGTTTTTTATTCTAAAGAAACTCATGATTTGACATTTTTTAATATTAAGTGTAAGCTTGTTTATGGTACACCATTCTGCGAATTTAAAAAAATTGGATTCTAGGGACAAGCAGTCGTACATATTTTTTATGATTTTATATATTTTCATGTCATCAGCAAATAATAATACATTAACATCAGAAAATACGGAAGTGACATCGTTTATAAATAGAATAAACAATATTGGACCAAGGTGCGAACCCTGAGGCACGCCACTAGTGGCTTCAAATTCGTAAGACAAGTGATCTTTGATAGAGACAGTTAGTAAACGTTTTGATAAATAATCTTTAATCCAGTATAATAAGTTGCCACTTATACCAAGTTTTGACAATTTATTTAGAAGAATTTTATGGCACACCTTATCAAAAGCCTTACTAAAATCTGTATATATTGAGTCAACTTGTTCTCTATTAGCAAGGGCACCTGAAATAAAACTTTCGTACAATGTAAGGTTAGTTAATGTAGATCGTCCAGAGACAAAACCATGTTGAAATGATGAGATATTAAATTTTATACACGAAGAAATTTTTTGAAGAATTAACTTTTCAAAAATTTTCGGTATCGACGATTGTATACATATAGGTCTGTAATTTTCAACTAGAGACTTGTCTCCGCTTTTAAATATTGGAGTGAGAAAGCTGTTTTTCCATATTTGCGGGAACTTGCCTGTTAAAAGTGATTGATTAAATAGTAGGTACAGTGGGTAAGAGACACTACCCCCACATTTTTTAAGAAATACGGGGGGAATTTTATCTGGCCCTGAGCAAGTTTTAGGTTCGAGTAGTTTAATACATACAGCAATTTCTTTAATCTCAATATGTATCTGAGATAGTTGTAAATTTATATCTGGATATTATTATTTGGATCTTGAAGTTACCCATGATGTAGAAGAGAGGAAACGCAGAGGCCGGAAAATCGTTCCTCAGCTAGGCTGTTGAACTCAATGAGTCGTTGAAGACTTGTGACAAATGACTTGTGACTATGCATCGGTGCCGAAGGGATCAATGATGCTAGTAGAGCGTCTTCCATTGTAATACCGATAGAACAAGGATAGCATACCCCACCCGACGCTTGTGGTTTAATGATTGTAATCCTTTTGTTAAGATAGGAGAATCTACAAACGGACGTTTGATAGATGCAAGTTATTTATGAAGTCGTTTCTGCAGAGTCAGTTTCTATTGTTCAGAGAATGCCACCCAAAAAACAGGTTGCAAAGTGGAAAAAAGACCACTCCAAAAAATTCTAATTGAATTTGGCTTTTGGGAAAACATTAAAGGTAAAGAGCAAAATAACAGATAATTACGGCACTGCCAGTTGTATAAAGGGTCAAGTTAATTTTCTGACAGGCAAATAGACAATTAATACATTATATTCACGTACAACGGCGTGAGCGTGAATAATAAAAGTTATTGTTGTGAATGGTATTGCATCGCTTTTAGTATTCTGAACATTTAGATCTGAGACGAGTCGGTATGTAAGTAAGGCTTAGTAAGGCCTATTATTTCATTCAGTAACAACAACAGGGCATAACTTGGACAAAAACTTGTGGCTAATTCTCATGTGAACGGTCTTATGACATCAGCGCTGACACAACACCAGGTTCTGAATAGCGCCACCGTCTACTGAGTGTCACAAAGTCACTTGGAAGATGGAACAGAACGGAGGTTCTAACATTACCTGGCTATGAAGAAGCTTTTTAACTTGTTTCCTCCTTGGTTGCATTGATAAATTATTGTCGTTTGGCCAAGCATAATTAAAAAAAAAACCATCGTTAAAGAAGATAGTACCAGTAAAAGGTGAAAAGGTATCCTATATAAATAAAAATCGGACGTATTTATTCGAGACACTATCTAGGTTACAAACCATTTTTAGAACTATGTGATCATTTAAAAAGGTAGCAGTCGAAAATAAGGGGAAAAATGAATTGTTATTTCTGAATTTGAAATATGTGATCGACTAAAATGACTTAAAAATAAGAGGTCTCAATAATTGCTTACCCGGTAAGTCAAGAAACCCCGGGTTTGAGTCCCAGGGGCGACCGTTACCTCTTTATTTTTATGTGTCTTGTTCTTCTCTATATTTTAGTTTAGATTTATTAGTATATTTTTTTGTTTTGAGATCAATAATTATAGCATATAAGAAAAAAAAAATTCATTTGATTTCATCCAAAATTCAGACAAATTCAAATCAACAAAAATAAATTAAAATAAGCCAACAACGCGATTTTTCAATTTTTAGCAGATCCGACATTGTTCTCCGGGATCGTCGATTTCTTTGAGTAGAGGCTTTTTGTCCAGTCTGTCTATCAATGATATTCCGTTCCGTTGATAAGTTAATATGTACATAACTCCTTCTCCTTGTAGGCGGAACTGCATTCTTCGATAGATTTTCCCAATACGTAAGACGTAAGACACTATCATTAGATTAGGCACATTACCATGAACCGGCAGTTATACGTAAGTATTTCTGTATTTTAAACTGGGCTTTGATTTTAATCTGGCATTAAACGAAGTGGCGCGGAATAGAGATGTTTACATCATCTGAGAATTGCCACAGAAGTAGAAATTTCAAAAATTTCAAACATTTTAAATAACATAGTAATATTATAGGCAGTGAATTTTAGAAATATTCAGAAAATGTATGCTTTACGAAAAGCAAAACATAACGCGACGACCATACTTGAATATGTCTAAGTAAACATTAATTGTTTTCTTGGAAAGAATGCACAAATAAAACTGGGAATCATCCCGTCCTAAGACGTTGTTACGTATTATTTGCATATAAATAATTGTTTTAGACTTGTACCATTTATTTGTTATATTATATTATGAGAACAAAATATATAATATTAGTTCTTCTCTATTATCTTCTGAGATTGGTGACATTTTGCACACTTGACCTTCGAAACAGGAGGAAGGTGACCCTCTTCATGGATTTCAAAAATACACACCAATTCCCTTTCCACCCCTTTAAGCAGAATTGATACTTGATTTTGCACATTTCAAGTCAAAATAAGGGGTCGTCCATTAATCACGTGAGACTCGAAAGGGGGGGAGGGGTTTGGAAAAAAATCACAAAATATCACAAGGAGGGAGGAGGGGGAGGGGGAATATAATGAGATATCACGTGTTTTTATTTTTCGTTGAACGCACGATTTCTAAACCAAATAGCGGCGCGTGGCCTTGACTCACCGTTGCCAGACAACGATTTCCCCGTACGTCGCAACAACCGCTCGGCTCACCAGTCGCCAGTAAGTCTGTGATTTTGACGCCGAATACATGCTAAATCGTTGCCGCGTAAGTTTTGCCTTAAAATAAAGGAACAATGTCTAAACTAGGAGATCTGTATAAAGACCTATTTGCAGATTTTTTTGCTATTGTTTTTGGGGTGTTATGCCGTGTTTCGCTATCTCCTTCTTTAGCCAATGTTTTTAAGGTTTTCACGGCCAAAAAGTATTTTTGTTATTGTTTTTGGGGTGTTATGCCGTGTTTCGCTATCTCCTTCTTTAGCCAACGTTTCGGACAGCGTTACAGTGTCCATCATCAGGGCAGATGATGAGTGAGTGATGATGGACACTGTAACGCTGTCCGAAACGTTGGCTAAAGAAGGAGATAGCGAAACACGGCATAACACCCCAAAAACAATAACAAAAATACTTTTTGGCCGTGAAAACCTTAAAACATACCCATTTGCAGAGTATAAAAAGGGAAAAAAAACCTATTCTATCCCAGAAAGAATTTAATGATTTGTGGGCTGATGCGAAACAAAAATATACCACAAAAGAAGAAGAAAAATGTATGTTTTTTTTACACCTTTCTTTATTATTTTTATGCCAGTCAAAAACAACCTGCAACCTTAATGTCTGTCTGGACATTTTTATCACGATGCTTAATTTTCAAAAATTTAATCAGATTTATACATGTATTTAAAGATAATATTCTGAAAATATACCTAATTTTGTGTTAATTTCCAATGTTTTTTTTCAGTGGAAAATAACGTTCCTTTTTCTTCTCCCGATGGCATCCATCAACAAAAACTCGAAGGCAAGAGTTAGTAATAACGAACCAATAAAAATTATTCGTAAAGGTCGCAGCCGGCGTCCGTATAAGGTCCTCACCTGTCCCCTCCCCACCTGTCGCTGGGGCCACGGGCGCCCACGGTTCGGGAGCGTTCAGAATTATATTACTTCATTATCCATTATCCACTCTGTTAGTCTGTTCGGCGTAGTAGTGATAACAGCTAACAGCTAGTACTTGGCCGAGGTGGCACCTGGCTTCTTCTCGTTTGGCGACAGTCTTTAGGCAACAGGTGGAAGGCTTGAAAAATAATGATGTTTGTTGTAAACCGGAATAATATGGGTAAATACTATTTCGCCAGACAAAACATAACACCAAATACAATACTTCGTTTCAATTTAATTTCTGTAAGAAAAATATCGAATTATATGATGCATTAAAAATAACATGTAGCTATTTCGTTAAATATACGGATAATTTTCCATCTAGTAACCTGCCACCTTGAAAGTTTATTGTGTGGCGGAATAGTAAATAGATACTTACCTTAATAATAATAATATTTGGATGATTTGTACAGCGCCGTTTTGGTGAAAAATCACCTGAAAGGCCCTGAAGGGGACCTTATTATTTTGCTCCATATATTGTAAGAAGCGAAGCTAGCAGTCCACAATGGAGTGCTGGTATATCTACCTTTATGTATGGCAATGAGGCTTGGAACTGGCAGAGGAAGGATGAAAGTAGTGGGAATGCTGTAGAAATGAGATCCCTGAGGCGTATGTGTGATAAAAATTTATACGACAGTGTGAGAAATGTGGAGATCGGCAAAAAATGCAAGGCTAATGTAAGAGTAATGAGTAAGATTAAGAAAGGGACGATCAGCTGTAGAGCGAATGATGGAAAAAAAGAGCGCAAGATAGGTCGGCGATGTCAGAATAATAGAAGAGTATGTACGAAACGATGTATGGATGTGAATGAGGCAAGGAGTTGTATGGCCTACTCCTGTGGCAAGCGACTTAATGGGTAGTTAGTTCAATATAAAATAGATACTAGAAACATAGGGCGATATGGTGGCGAAGTATGCCAAATGTCGCAGAGCTAAGGCAAAAATGCACGGACTATCAAAGCGGCAGAGTCTACAGGTAGTTTGGTCTATAGGTAGACCCTGAATTTGGCCAGACTCGACAGGTTACTCGGTTGAGTGACCAGTGATGACATGTGGAAGAAAGTTTTTTTGCTTAGTTTTGAAGAAATAAAAAACATTAAAAAAGTCACAGGAGACCAAAATATCATGTTCAGTTTTTACTCCAAATAATGTCAGGAATCACTGGTTAAAATGAATCAAGTACGTTCCTCAACACTATGTATAATCTAAGATAACATGTTTCTAAAATTTTCAGTAAGGTTAGAAATTTTTTTAACACCTACGATCAAAATACCACCGAGTTGAAATCTACGTATTAAAGCGTTGATTCCCATGAAATTGATTTTTATTACGTCTGGAAATAACGTAATTTTATTAAACCGTTACCTCGCCTGAATTACCATTTGAGAAATGAAATCTTTTGGCTGAGACTCGACCTTGAATTCTTGGAACGAATCATTAAATGGAGAGTGAACAAAATCACTGTAAGTAATAATTTGTTAATCATCAACAAATCATGTATTGTATCCGATGATAAACCTAGCAATTATTTATGCAATTTATTACCAATTTTAAAATGCAATTTATTTAGCATTTGAATTAAAATAAACAAATTAAATCAAGGTAAAACCTGACACCCTGGAGAGACGGCTTTCGTGGTTGATTGGTTACGATCCTCAGCTACGATAAAGAATCCCACCATTTAGTATCGAAACGTTGCTTGAAATGGCTTTAGCCGCTATTGGAAACCAGATCGAATAGCCAGGTTCCTCCTCACGTTCCTCTTCTCTATATCTTTCTCATCCCCACCACCTCGCTCCTCACATCATACCACAATTGAGCGTGCCATAGTCTCACTGCCTCTAGACGGTTGGTAGCAATTGGGACTCTGATGTGGAAGAAAAAGGGAAACGAGAAATCTTGGTCACAACCATAAGGGGTGACGAACACAAAGTGGACTGATAGTCCCATGAAAGATTGATAGAAGACAAATAAGAGATGATGACAATGTAAGTAATTGAGTGGATCATATTAAACCATAGCGAACCAACTCACTTTTTGCAGTTTCTGAGTTAGAGCTTGAAATGTGGGGCTCCAAATCTTAATCTAGCTCTGCCAGGGAGAACCATTCAGAGAAATACTGTCCTGACCAATCATGGACAATTTTTCTCTGATTGGTTCTTCTTTCTGACGGAGCTAGATTATGATTTGGAGTTAGTTCGCTATGGTTTAAAACGATCCAAGTCTTAGTTATAAGTTATAAGTCACTAGCTATAAGTCTTAGTGTTAGACGTAAGTCACTGGTTATAAGTTTCATGTAATACGTAATAGATATACGCCTTAGTCTTCGCTTCATTCATTGGTTATATAGGTACTCAGTAGTTGCTAGTTATAAATCTTAGTTTTAAGTCATCAGTTATACATCTTAGTTTTAAGCCACCATTTATAAACCTTAGCTGTAAGTTATTGGTTATACTTGATTAGAAGTTATAGGTTTCCTTGGGTGATTGTCACACAAAAACGACGAGAACTAGAACGTTTTAAACATAAGTTTAGTATGGATATTATTGTATGTATAATTAACCAGATCAGAAGATGCTGCGTGATGCAGTAATAATCTAAAGTTTACCGCGTGTCCAGGTGGACAACAAATAAACAATAACACAGCTTCTGCTAATCGGCCCAACCGGTTGAAACGGAGAGAAAACTCCAAGATCCAGGACTGGAGATAGTCATAATTATGGTAAATGAGGCCTCGCGTGTTTCAGAGTCACATCAGAAGACCTTTACACTATCTAACCTAACATTAAATCTAACATCTCATCTCCCACCGTACCATTAGGATTAGGGACTATATCCCAGAACCACGCTTGGGTAGATGAGATTTGAGGGGATACACAGAGTTCAAAGATGGGTAAAATAATTATTGTACCTACACGACAGGATCAGGTGTTGTTTCAGGAAACATGTACTCAGATTAAGTAAGACTGAGTTTTTATTTTATTTATTACCTTGTGTACACTGATTGGGTTTTTTGTTGGATTCGACTCAAGTATAGTTTTAAGTTGTAATAAACACGATTTCAGTCATTTAAGTGAAAATAAAGTGAGCTCTACAATATCACGATTTCAAATTACCAGTGTTAAAAGGAGGGTTTTTTGTTCACACTTCAAATACAGCTTGATGATAAAATGCATGTAATTAAGTCCCGTCTTATGGGAGTGTGTACAGTTTACGGAAAATAATAAAACAAAAAAATAAACAAAGACAAATTTTGTAAGAGTGTACTACAGATCTCACGTTTTGGAAAATGTTTATTTTTATTATTGATGCGGTAGATTTTAATACTGCGTGTTTTAGTACATTTTTTTATTGAATAATGTGATACTTTTACTAGCAACGTGTAACTGAATACAGGTGATGAAGGTATAAACAATAAATTGCTGTTATTTCAAATCGTGAGAGGAAAATATTAAAAGTGTGAAATAACATACTGAGTGTTTTTTTTTAAATTGAAATCAAAAGGTTTTATAACAGATGATGTAGATAAACTCAGCATTGAAAACATCAATTTACTGAGGATAGAGAAATCGTGGCAAAAAATTATAGAAATAAATAGTTAAACCCTAGTGTTTTATTAAATTTTATTTTACATGAATTCCGCACAATCCCAACTGCTCTGTGCACAGTGAGACTATGGCATCCCCAGTTGGGGTATGTTGTGAGGCTGAAGGTAGTGGGGAGAGGAAGGAGATGGGAAGAGGAAGGTGGGGAGGTACCTGGCTATTCAGATCTGGTCACCAAACACGGCTAATGGTGGTCTTGCACCAGGACAATACTGAGAGTATCTTTGTCTCTGGAACGTGCCGCAAATATACTATACATTATTTTTAATGAATCAGTTGTGATTAATCAAATAAAATTTATTTGCCACGCCGGGATTCGATCCCGCGACCTTCGGATTAAGAGTCAACAGCCTTATCCCTCGACCACGCCGGCCGTCTGGCAGATATGGTCTCCGAGAAGGGTAAAATTTTACTCTCGTTCAATTCTGTAAATTGGTTCAAAATATTGCACCAATTACTTATTAGTACTTCTGTGAACATTGAACACTAGCCCTCGCATCCAAAAAAAGCAAGTTTTCAATTTTCTCTTATTTAATAAATCAAAATCAAAATTTCTCAATAAATCTTAAGATTTGTAAGTACGCAACGAAATAGCTATCTACTTAATTATTGACTATTAATATTTTACGTAACATTTTTTTATTATTTTCAAATAAGGAATTATACAGATATGATTTGAGATTTTCACGGCCAAAAGTATTATCGTGATTCATTTTTGAGTTATTATGCCAAGTTTCGGGTAGCATTACAGGGTCCATCATCAGGGCACTTGTAATCAAATCACTTATCTGATAATACATCTGCTCTTATGATGGACACTGTAATGCTGCCGTAACACGGCATAATAACCCAAAAATAAATCACGATAAGGAATTATACAAACTGTCAAACTTTCTTCAGGACGGTAGGTATGTACAATAATATTGATTATTTCAATTTGGCAGCTCGTGATAGGAATCACTGTCTTGCGAACTCTGGCAGCATAAAAATGTAATATCTAGAATCCAACACGTCCACCATCTTTAATCGGAACCGGAACGTAACAAACAAATTTACAGGTAGATGAAATGCTAAATGGTCAAATTAAAACAGGAAGTCTCAGTCAATTATAAGGTGTGCAAAAAGGTATGAAAGATAAGAAAAGAAAACATAATATTACATTGATAAGGTTCCAATCTAGTTCCAGGTTTCGGCACAAGGATTGCATTGTAACCACGTGCAACATGTGGCTATCTATACATGAATCAGCCGCAAGTGTTCAGTGGGAATATATCGCAGAGGATATTATAATATAAAATAAAGAAGATATTTGCATGACGCATCCGATTTGGCCCGAGACGGGGAAGAAATTAGCCGGCTTTGTTAGAATTCGGCCAGAAGAGGTCTTGGGAGGATAAAAAACTTGATCCAGGGGCACTAAACTGCCTACAGTAATAAAATGTGAATCTAATTCAATTAATTGTTTGGATATACAAAGAAATCGAACCAAACTAACAACCGTTGTTCCCAACTTTTCGATCGATCAATCTGAGCCTAAGATCAGCTGTGACTTGTTTAGTAAATCTCGATCCGCCTGCTGGTCGGAGAGTTGAGATGGAAAGAGCGTATTTGTGCATTTGAGGGGTGTTGAGCCAAAATTTCGGCTCAACAGTTGATCAGTAGGATTGGGAACAAGGGGGCATCCATAAATTACGTCACACCTTAAGGGGGGGGGGAGTGGGGAAGTGTGACAAGGGATATGGGGGGGTCATCAGTTCTGTGACGTCACATGTAAAAATCTAAATTATTAAAACGCAAAAAATTTTTAGATGTAAAATTGCAAAATATGTGAAGTCACACTAGGAGGGAGGGGGTCTCACAAATGTGACGATATGTGACAGGGACGGGGGGGGGGGGGGTTAAGAAATCATGAAATGCGTGTGACGTAATTTATGGATGGCCCCCAACGGTCTTAAGTTTGTGTCTACGCATAGAGAGTTGATTACGAACCGTCCAATAACGGCGTACAACAGTATAAAAAAATTTATATGTACATATTTTACATTAGCTCTACACAGGAGACCCTGCAGAAAATAATTTCTATCAGGGCTTATTTCATCTTAGGGGATGTTGTGCGGAGGGTATTTTTAAGGAGAGGAAGTTCTGGGAAGGCAAAAGGTATGAGGGGTGAGTAGAAAGCTGGGGGTTAGTGCATCCAAAAGTAACGGACGTACGAATCCATCCCTCCAACTGCGGTGCAAGGCTATGGGTAGAGAGAGCCTGGCTGGAGAAGTCGGTAGGCCTCCGTCAACCAGTCTCTCTCTCCTCAGCAGGTGGGCTGACGCATTCGCCACCGAGACCCGGACAAACCTCACTCCATGGTACCTCTTGTAAATCAAACATAGGGAACCACTTGGGGTGACCTATAGCAGAGGTGTTGATTATTCAATAAATGGTTCTCAGGGCTGCGGTATCCACACCCCTCTCCCAAATTTAGTAATGTAAAACAAGAAACTTCACTCGGCCCAAATGAAGTTTGGGAAAAGGTAAGTAAAGTGAGAACAAGAGAGATTATTTTGTATATTTCTGGGGGATATCGCTAAATATGTCCAGAATCTTGCAACTAGTGAATGTTACATAGTCGACTAATTCGCAAAGACCTTGGGAAATCAAAAGTTATTTCTTAAAAAAATATGGAAAGTTTAAGGGTTTTTAGTTGACAATGATTGACATTGATTTCGATTTATATTTGTGATGACCAGATGTGCCTAGATGGGTACCGCCTTTTGTCATAATATATTCTTTTAACGGCAGGCTATTTTTAGATCGCCACGACATCAAGAATATGTATATTTTCTAATCTAATTTTAGTAATCCCGGATTACGACGAATTGCTAAGCTCTCATCTTTAAAATATGCATAATCATTGATCAAGTCGGAATTTGACAAGCTTATTATAAACACGTCTTCGATTCCTGTTGAATTTAAATGTCACGGTTATACAATTGATACGCATTTCAAATCACAATGTTTGAATAATTATTTATTTCCCAAGTTCAGAACCTCTGCCTCGATTGGGTCGTCCTTTAATTCCCATCCGCACAGTGGCGTACCCTGTCCCGGTCCCACGCCCCCACTCCTGCCCCTTCCACTCGCCAGACAGACGCACACAGGAAACCATTAGCAGAGACCCAAACCCCAAAGGACCAATCCCCAAATCTGCATAATTGTATGCCGGACTACCATCTCCCATGCCCGAGGAATCCGAAGGAACCAATCTAACCTGATCCAATTTGACACAATTCATTCAGAACCCAAGAAACATAAAGAAACATTGAATTTGCATGAAAAGTTACAAAAAATATTCTTAAAAGATTTAGTTCAATCGATAACAATAAAATACGTATTTATTTATAAGAAATACTAGGGGTGATCTTCTTGCGAATCATTCCCTCATTGTTAACTAGTTTAAATAACATACATCAAAATTACGTGAAAGCAAAACATCAATTTTAACGAACAAAAAAAATAGAGCCTAACATATTTACTTAAAAAAAAAACAACACGTGGACAATGAATGCATTTAAAAATTTTATAATCAATGGATGTTTTTAGAAAAACCACACTGAAACCTCTCAATTTAAAACATTGTAATATTTGTACAAAACGCGTAAAATTATTGAAACAATAAAAATTGACGCGATATAATAATGTGAAGTTAATACAATACGTTTTCGCCAGTAGTCATTATTTTGGGAAGGGTCTCATTTTAAATGCAGGACTACCCTTTTTGATATCCTGGGAAGCGTTTTGTAAAACAATAACTCAATTCCTATAATTATGTTGTTCAGATATTTGCTAGGCTATCATTAGGTGGCACGAAGAATTCCATTTGTGCGTGATTAATAATAATACCTGTGCAATTTATTAACCATTTGAGTTGAGTAGTAATAGCGATTGAAGACACGATGGAAAGTGGAAGATCACAAAAACATAGAAACGGGGCAATTATCAAAGACTTGGGTTTGTTAAGAAAATACGTGATGACACGGAATGATATGCTGATTCCTAGAAAGCACATTGAAAGAACTTGAATGGTAAAATCTAATGAGTTCAGTATGGTGTCTCTTCAGTCTTTTTCTTTCGCTGGGCCATCAGACACCGAACAATAGATTTTAAAAAGTCAAATGCTCGTATCCTCTCCGGATTGTAGATTGAACCCTTCAGAGAGCACTGCCCGTAATAACAGGGGCAATTAATTACAATAACATGTATGGATCAGATCGGCTCGAAAGATTAGAAGTTTATTTAGGCTTCGGGCTATCCAAGACCATCATCAGGCGACCCGAGCAGTCAGGAGTAATTTATGAAGATCCCTGCAATGATCCCGGCCGGGAACTAAGTATTGTGTTTACATGGGTACATCGTACACCAGCTAGACTTACACGTGTTCTGGGTCTAATTCTCCACCTGGGTCTTGATTCTGGATGCAAGTCACCGTTACAGAGTATCAAAAAAAAGATAATAGACGAATTGATTGCGGAGGTGTGATCTGGGAAAGGTGTGATGCAGTCAAGAAACGATTATAAACATATTAGAGCCACATAATGCATTAGAGCAACAGCTTTAAAGTAAATAAAACGACTGGTTTTCAAATTAAACACGACAGAAGATACTTTTAGGAAAAACACGAACGCATCTTTCATAGAGTGAACTTCTAAAATTTGATCGGTTTAAAACAATTTGGTCGTGAGTCGTGATTACGGTCAATTTATTTGTTATTATTTGATTCCCAGATCATTGGGTTGTCAGGTATTATGGAGGAGTTTCGGGCTATTAATAAACAGTCTTAAGGATCTAGGTAATGTGTGTGCTTGAGTAGATATACATATTCTGGTGGATGGTGGTATCCACCTGAAGGTCAGTGGTTAGTAGTTATGCACACAGCCCCGGGCAGAAAACCGTTCATATCGTGATTCAGGGCGTAGTTATACATTTGTTTTTCTTGAACCATTGGGCAGTAACGAACCGCTTGCTCCTAATTCTTGGATCACGAGCTTGAACACTAGCAAACACTGCTTCGGCCTTACTGTAATACACTGCCAGGTTATTTTAATTAAACAAACTTGTAAGAAAGCATTACACGTTAGGTTTACGTTCATTTACATGAGGTCACAATATCATAACACAATCAGAGAAGAAAACGGTAGAACTAGGAAACAAAACACAATGAGCGTTTTGTCACAAACAAAGAACAGATAAACAGTTAATCAGTGTACTAATAAGATTAACTGGAACAAGAAAATAAACACGTATGTTGAAACTGCAAGTCCAAAAATCAATTCAATAAATAATAGATAAATTGTATTCAACTCGACAGTGACACAATTGATAATGATTAATAATATAAGGTGCAAAGGAGAGTGAATATTAAATTTACTGAATTTTATTACAGAAGAGGCGTTCTTGCAATTATTTCAAACAAACAAATCAGTTATCGGTTTTTCAATTTGACACCACCTTCCATTACACCAAACATCGACATGTCGGATATACATCAAAATTATAACATACGTGTCGAATTACACGCATGCTCCACACAGTGCCGCTCCAATTATCGATCAATTTGGCTACCAACCGACGACGGCAAATGACAAAGATTTTATTGTAAAATAATCGAATACGGAATGTGGAACTAATAAAATATGTCAATACGTCTCGGCGGTAAGTGGTATAATAAATTCAGGTGGGCCCATAGGATCTGGAACCCACGCAAGTGTTTGAAATCACAACATGGGAATAAAGACTACCATTATGTTTGCGGTACAACTTAAATCCAGGACACTTGTATAGCATTGGAAGCGATGAAATTATTTCACACGACCTGCTACTAAATTGGCATATTAAAAAAGCAAATCAAAATTCTTTTCTCCCAAATCTGATAGAAGATCAATTCATTTACACCTCCGCACTTGTACAAGACTCTCAAAAGAATGTTTTCAAAACAAAGTAAGTATGCGTGCACTGTGTACATGAGTATAAAATTATATTATATTAAACGGCAATACAGCCCACATAATTTCTGGTCTAGGATACCGCGCATACATAGAACTGATCAATTAAACATTGAACAACCTTCCAGCATTTTTTCTAATTTCCAATGAAAACTCTCTGAATAGAATATTTTTGAAAAGGAATTTTAATGTTTTCGAAAGTAAACAGTGTTGCACTCCACGAAGCAAGCGGTTGTTTTTGAAAATTCAGTTGATATGTAAAACATAAAATTACTGAGAAGCACGGAGCGGAACGATCGTAGAAAAGATAAAGACTCGAATGAGCCGCATAAACAAAACTCGTTGAAATAATTAAACGCATTATACCTACGTATTTATTTCTGAACAAGCAAGTTTTTAGAATTTTCAGATTAAATTGGATTCGTTAGTTCGGATTCCAAACAAAAAAAAAACAATTGGCCACAGATACAAGAACAACAACACAAGAAATGGCAAGAACGCCCGTGAACTTCGCAATTTCAGTACTGATTTAAAGATAACCAAACCAAACAGACTTCGCGTGGGTCTTGATTCTGGAATTAGACGTAATGTTTTTTTTTTAATAGTAGCTGATTAGGAGAATAGAAAAATTAAAAAAAACTAGCCATTTTGTGAAATGGAACTAAGGGCGCTTCAGTCCATTTACATGAAGGAAAAACTAACTTCACAAAATGACCTTAAAACACTTTGATGAAACAAAGCTTTACGAGTTGATCAAAACATACTAATATTTACAGGTGTTGCGGTCTATTAAATTGTTCAGACTTGTGAAGTTATCTAGAATTCAAATAATGTGTATAGCAAGCAGTATAAATCCTGTCTGCGAGCTAGTTGCAGACAAGCTCTGAAATAACGTTTTAAATATTTCTATCAAAAAACCGAAAATGTCATACCTACTATTTAGCTATATCAGTTAGGTTTCGCTCTGTGTACAGGAAATCACTCGCGGACAGTGTTTACAAAACCCTGCAGCGTACCAACTTGTCTCCCAAGTCTAGTCGCATTGCAAGAGTCATATTTACCGACAAGAGAAATCTTGACACACCAGTCGCAGTCGTGGGTCGCATTTCTGTGTTCTGTTTACTGTCCACCGTTATCGGCTTCTCGCTACTTCCGATTTTCAAGCTGGTTGCAACATTTCAAGATGTTGACATTTAGGCTGGTGTTTCCTGGGTTACATAATTTGGTATTTTGTATCTCGCTAACCCAGTTTTGATTAATTCCATTCAAAATAAGTTAGTAAACATTACAATTCAAGCACTATGCTTAATTCATATCTATACATACATGAATGAAACATGCTGTAAGTGCTTGGCAATAAAGAGACGATTAAGAGAAAATTACGTAAGTTTAATTTATTCTGGTACATGAAGGTAGTACAGATTAATTTGCATCACCATTCACAATTGTTAAGCCATTTGACAGTAGACGTGAACTATAGAGCGAATAATGATTGCAAACTCTCTCAATAAATGTTTAAGTATTGAATATCAAAAGAGATTCGCTACACTTTTCTTCGATTTACAACATCCCGCAAAGTAAAAACATATTTTGTTTAAGCCAACACAATAGATTGCAAGTAGGTAATCATTTTATGGAGACCGGCGAAATTCACTCTTTGAATTTGATTGTGCTCGTGAACACCGGCATTTACTCCGTACAATGGGTCTTTACAAAAATGTAGAGCGGCTGGGAATTATTCGTAACAACTGGCCAGTGGCGAGTTTACGGGCAGTCTAGAAAAAGATCGTGCAGAATTTCCGACAGGTGCCGCGCTCGGAATGCTGGGAGCTTTCTCTGCCACAATAGCTACCAAGACTGTAGACCAGGGAACAGACGAAGTTAAAGTCTCTTCCGACCGACCTTCACACGCCCAAGAGAACTGCTAATCACAGCAACAATGCAATGCGGAATGCACAACCGTTATGCAAAGTGCATCGGCCACAAGCTTATAGCGGTTCGCGAAACGCATAAAAGGCAGACTACTTAATAATGCTGTTTGTCGGATAAGAGTGTAGTGTAAACTGCTCAGTACATATGGCGCATAACCATTTATCCCACGGTTCGGGAAGACAAGAAGAATTGCATACTTCTCGCACATATTTCTCTGACTTTCTCAAGACGAATGCAGTTTAGAGAAGCTCGATTTCGCATCAAAACTTGGCGATAACTGTTATGGCTTGGTGATGATACAATGCAGTGAGATCCCGTGATCCGCGTGATCCTCCAATCAAGATGCCGGGCCACCTCTCGGCCGCCGAACTTACATAGATACCTAATGTTAACAGCAAAAAATCCATTTATGTTTGCAAATCGTGATTCTCGCTTGTTTGTGCAATCACTTCAGATTGGAATTCACTTAGAATCGAGTGCCAAATACATTATTGCACTGTAACAGAAACAGAGATCACCTATTAGCATGGAAGCATTTGCAGCGAAGCGAGGCATATTAGAATAAATAATTTTCACGTGTATTTTGAAAGCATTTAATTCAGTCAAATTACCGAGCACACTCTACAATTAACGTTTAAATGAGTAATTACATGTTCTTTTAAGAATGCGGGTACAATTACTTCGTTTTTTTAGTTTAGTCGACTATTGATCGCCTGACGCCACTCTTAGCCATGGCGGAGACCATTCCCGCACCACTTTCATCCGCACCCTTATTTAATTTACATTAATAGATTTATCTTTGCGTTTCTCACGAATCTGCCACACCCCACACCCGTGGCGATACCACTCCCTGCAGAAGGGGGATATAGCAAATAGCAATGCTGGACGGTGACGTCACTCCTGACTGTCCCCTAAAAGAACAGAATAGAAAGCAGGGTTGCTTTTAGATTAGTTCTCAGTAATACTGTGGCTTAACACGCTGCCTTGCACTTTGCCGATATACTCATTGCCACAAGTGAAATTATTATTATTCTCTGTAGATTCTGCCCTACAAACGCCTGCAAACCTGCGGCAAACATTTCGAATGAATGTGACTGTTTCACGGTTGTGCAATTGGTTCGTTTGCCTTTTTATTAGACCAGAACCAACTAAATCTAAATTTTAAATTACTCCACGGCTTTAAAAGTGGTTCACATCTGACCAATTATTATGGTGGACTACCAATTTGAAAATAAAACCTAGTGATAATCTCATTTCGCATTACGGTCCATTTAGAAAGTAAACTCCATTCATTCAACTCTTTCAATGCATATAACAGATATTGAACAAATCAACGCTTCACTAGAATCGGTAAAGCATATAATCACCATGTTTACTTTGCAAAAGTTCTCAAATCTCAAAGGCGTACTTTACTAGTACATACTCGAGAATTAACGGTTAATGACATAGCTAACAAAAGACCTTCCTTGAACAGGCCGGTACCCGGTTCGAGAGTTATGCAACTTTGAAAGACATTAGGCACAACATCTCGAGTTGCCTGAATGCCTAAAGTAAAACCACTGACCATGTCTTGGGTCTTGACTGAATGGAAGTTAACAACCCCGACTATTGTTGGGAACTAATAACTGGGTAGCTGCAGCTACCAGTCGGCAGCAATTATACTAATTAGTGACAAGCATTTCACTTTATTTTCGTTTAAAATTAATGAACTGCCACTGTTTTTCAGTTAGAATTATAACTGAACTTTGAAAACTGCTCTTTTAAAAGAAACATCATTAACATTTAAGTATTTCTTTATACATATCAACATGTGCTATGCTGTTTATGAGTAATAACAATTTTGTCCTTCGAGGACATCAGAGTGTGGCTCGATACTTAAAAGCATTTTTATTTATTTATTTTGAATTTCAAGCATCACAAAAACAAAATACTCTAACATGCAAGATGGACAAATAGTAGATTGGGAATAGAACAATAAATAAATTAAATAAGTCGAAACAGAGTAAGGCAGTTTGTTTAATTAGATTTGTTGTTTTGCTTTGCTGATTGGTACGTTAAATGTGTTAAAAAATTCCTTATAATCATTACCCAAATTCTGTATATAGGGATCGGGGTTTTCTGTGTTGGATACAATTAAGCGAAAGTTAAACCGATTTTTAATTACTCTAATATGATGACAGTTTAATAGTGCTTTCCAAGGGTGAAAAGAATGACACTCTTAATCAAAAATATCAAAATAGCAACACTTGAAAATTTATAATAAAATATTCAAAAGAGACAAAAAGCAGAGACATAACAAAAGCAGACAGCAGTTTTGACAAAAATAGTTAAAGATCCAATCAAAATTGTTTGAATTACAAATTTGAATGAGAAAGCGTCCAGCTTTCCAAGATTCCTTTCCAAGCTTGTTGCCTCGTCAAGTTTATTTTTACAAACATCTATCTGTACTCCACCACAGCGGCACATAATATGGTAACGCAGACGGTACTATCTCCATTCGTCGGCTAGATGGATAGCGTCAGTTTGTTTACATAATTCACTGGATCTATATTTAAAGAGTTGTGAAATGTGTTACTTCGGACAAACGGCGCGCAGGAAGATATAATCGAGAATTATTCAATATTCAAACATCACCATCATCATCGGCTTAGTATGCGAAAGGCAAGATGAATTCATCGCAAATCAGCGGAATAACATGAATCACAGGGTGTAATGATTGTGTCACGCTTTTCGAACCTCGATTAAAATTGTTTTATCTTTCTAAAATGTTTTGCGGTTTGCTAATTTTGTACAAATATGGAATTTTGCGGTGAGGCTTTATCGAAATTATAACAGTATATATTATTTTGATTCCATAAAAGGAATTGTTTATGAAAATAGCATTTGATTGTGTTAATTCAGTTTTCTTTGTTTAAATTTCAGTAAACTATTTTTACTACCCGACTTCACCCGTGAAAATACAAACAAACAAACAATTTGGCATAAGACGTCAAGTAGGTATATATATTATTAACAAGTAAGATCAGATGCAGATCCGTGAAAAATTACGGGATATGATAATTACATTTTGAAAAAAAAAAAAAAAATTATTTGTTTAAATTTCATATTAC
Source organism: Glyphotaelius pellucidus (assembly GCA_936435175.1). NCBI lineage: Eukaryota > Metazoa > Arthropoda > Insecta > Trichoptera > Limnephilidae > Glyphotaelius > Glyphotaelius pellucidus. The sequence goes on along the minus strand of OW386543.1, from coordinate 7,413,867 downwards.
AGGTAGGTACCTACCTATTTTATCGTTCGTCTGAATCCACTCAATGAGTTGCAATTTTGAAAATTACCAAAGTAAATTTGATTTCATCCAGCAGGAATATTTCACTTCACGCACCGACAACCCAAATTAGTATTTTAACAACTAGATGTTAACAACTAAATGGATATTTCAAAGCTTCATAGCTCATGATGGAAATAAGGTCGTGATCTTTAAATGGTTGATCTAAAAATACCAGACAAGCTGTGTAAATTTCATGACGTATGTTTTTGCTACTAGCAGATTTTTGGTATAGGGCAAAGGTACCTTTGGTAACCTTTTTGTGCTAAAATGTTTGTATGAGAATCACTAAAGACGATTCACAGAATTTGAAAAATTCATCAAATTTTCAATTTCTGTGAACGTTCTATTCAAGTTCTATTATTATTTCAATTTTTGAAGCCACTGGCCCATAACGATATAGAACTTCCCCGGAACTTGAAAATTTACTTTAATTTGATGAATTGTTGAAACAACTGGCACTTAGAAATTAAATAACAAAATTATTATGTTGAAAATAGAATGGCCAATATCCAAATTACATGTTTATTATTGCTGGTCCTATTTTCTCAACGATAAACTGTCAACCGGTTGGGAGTTGTTGGGTAAAGGATGTCAAAAAAACGGTGTCTGAGATTAAAGCCGAAGCCTACGATGGGCGCCACCTGTCACAGCAGATGAAATTTAGAAAATCTTAGACGAACTTAACTTCAAAGGTTCCATTTTAAAGGCATCTAATCCAACAATCAATCAAAAGATAGGCCAAAAGAAAACTGGATGTTGGACATATGGTTGGTAAATGGGACCATTAAACGATTGATGAAAGATTACGACCAACAAAACCATGATAAATTCATAATATTATCAAAGATGGCAAAGTATAATCTTTACAAAAATACAAACATTTATCTAATAAGTTTAAATCTAACTCTGTTCCGTTGAAAATATAATATAATTTAAAAATTCTATGTTATCAAGCAAAAATACAGGTTTACTAAATATGTGGACTTGTTGTAATTGATATATGTACGCCTAAAACATTTTATCCAAATTAAGAATCTTGCAATGTAATTTAACGCGTTCTGAAGAAAGTAGGAAATCAAAACTTTTGTTCATAGTATTATTTAGTTTTTATCAAACGTCACAGTTCCTAATTATAACTATTGATGGAGTATGAGACATAAGAAGATATTTAGGAACTATCATTTGCTGATAACCATCAAGTCATTAGTTTTTCTAGTTGTTTTTTACAAAGAAAACTCCAAGATCTTGGTCATCACATCGGAAGAAGCGACAAAAATAAGATAGGTAGTTCAAATTAATGAAAATCCACGAAAAACGAAGAAGTAGTCACCGCACATCATGACCGACAGGACTCTGATGATTGCAAACCTCCGATAAAAAGAAGTATTTGAAGAGTGTCTTACGATTTGGCTGATCTCCGTGATCTTCTGATCTGGCGAGCAGGACTGGCGAGGGATGGAACCCGAGCTGGGGGTAGGGGAGGCCCCGAAGCCAGCTGTTGGCTGCATGTTGATAACGCTCTCCTTGGAGCTCCTGTTGGGAGACAGCCTCGACGGAAAACTTAAAGTCTTTGTCCACTGGGATAGACTCCTCACCATCTTGTTGCCTTTTCGATTCACGTTGCTTTCAATTATTATTAAACCAATCAAAACTCAACGTCCAAATTCAATCACTTTAACACAGTTACACACAGTCATATATTATATTGTCCGTTATGTTCCACTGTTCACTTTTGTCCAATAGTTTTAGGCTAAGTTTATTTCTGAGAACCGAACGAGTACGAAATGTTATGACGCGAGCGATCAGCTGTTGAACTAAAACTGATCGAACAGATAGACGCACAACCTTCCGTGGCAACAACGCGCTGAAGAATGAATGCTGCGCTCTAAACCAAACGCTCGAGAGCTTTCAAAACGGGTCGGGCCTCGCTGACATCACATCTTTCGAAAGTAAAGCGGCTTTAATCAAAAAGCTGAATTCTTGAAATCGTTTGAACACTCGACTGGTTTATACTTTTTGATTAGGATGTAACATTTTAGCGATCACAACAGAGGTTGTGTTTCTTGATGCGGTGGGGTTAGATTAGGAGGGGGTAAGGTTGTATTGAAAGGATTCGGACAGGGAAGGAGAGACTTCCTGAAGAGGATGCATGCACGTGCTTGGTACAGCCTTTGAGTGGCCGTGCAACAATTCTAACAATACATGCAACCGCGTTGGTATTAGTGCTTTTGTAACATTTCAAATTAGGAACCCTCAGGATCAAATTGAAAGCTGTTATGGTTTGTGCTGTGTTTTTTATTGAAAATTATAGTGCCTACTTATATTTAAGGTTTAGTTCTGTGCAATTGTTTTAAAATTATTTCATTGTTTTCATTTTCAGAATAAAATATTTAAACCTTGACAATTCACCATTTCCGGAGTAATTTTATGAAGATTACCTAAACTTATATAATTAGGTTTTGCAAACCATTATTTTCAGAGGAAAGAGAATTATAATGATTGTTGAACCATTGAATAGTTTTTTTCTTCCTTTTATAATAATTAATTATTCCACCGAATGAATTGTTTAGGTTGAACTTAATTATGATAATACATAATTATATTGCAGTGAACCAAATTTGGCAGCTGTTTTGAAGTGAAGACTTCTTTAGCATCGTTGTGATTTGAAACTCGATGAAACGAAAAATAGCGACACTAAAAAGAGACAAACTACATCTGTAGGATTTAGCCTGCGAGAGAATGAGAAGTATAATCGGTCTCCTCTTTGTGCGGTGCTTCACAGTGTAGTGCTTTGGTGAGTAGCCCCCGCACTCTTGTCTACTTTAGTTTTCTGAAGGTTTCACTTCTACCGCATGTGAATTGCACACTCTGTATTTTTTAAGTGAAAACTTCTTTAGCACCGTCGTGATTTCAAACTCGATGAAACGGAAACGAGCCACACTAAAAATAGACAAACACATACATCTATAGGATTTAGCTTGCGAGCGAATGAGATGGACTAATTATTGTCCTCTTTGTGCGGTGCTTCCGGCCTCCTCTTTGTGGGATGCTTAGTAGAAATTAAAAATAATTTTTAAACTTGGTAAACAATATTATTATACTACTCTGCATTCGTCTCATTCTCTCAAAGTTTAGTTTTCTGATTGTTTCACTTCTACCGCGTGTGATATGCACAAATGATTTTTTTTTAAAGTTATTATATTACAAAAACCAAAATGGCATCGTTTCCCCAAAAGCTATAAATACTGCAGTTGATCTTCTCTTTAAAAATTTTCTTTCGTCTGCCATGAAAATGATTCTACCTTTCTGTGAAGTTAGCAAAATAACCAACCGAGCAAACCACAGATTTGACACGACATCAAAAATCTATTGATGTAAGACCACAGACTCTTGCCTAAATTATTAACCAATTAAATAATTAAATGGGTTATGTGGCAACCCTATCCTTTCAGGGCTGCTGCAGATGGCAGCTGCCGCCAGCTGTTTGTTGCTCCTCCCTCGACCTTTTCCCCACCCTTGCCCACACCCATACCCCAATGTTAATAACAATAATAATAATTGTGTACACTTCTCCGGCCCTAAGAAGTACAGGGCGGCCGGACGGACGACCTTTACAAAAAACCCTTAGAATACATTACTCACGTGAATGAGAAATACTGGGTGTTTCAAAAGTAAATTTCTTTTCATGTAGGTACTTATTACTATTTTTAACTACACTGAATGGTAGAAAGAGTCGGGGACGCCCGAGGACGACATGGCACGATCAAGTGAACCAAATATTTGAGTCGGGCAATGTCAAGAGTCAGAATAAAAGAAGAGTATGTACGACAGGAGGTATGCATGGGAATGAAGCAACAAGTCTATGCCAAGACACAGTTGTGTGGCGATCCATCCTCTCTACCTATTCATAATTGGCATAAAGGGCACCGTACGAGTACACACTATTGTGAATTCTTAGGCTCTTTATTTATTATTATTATTTATTTGTTTTATTTTTTATTTATTTATTTTTTTAAAGAAAGATTACCGGGTTACGAATAACCCAACAATGTTTGAAAATCTCCTACTACCACCACAGTATGCCTAAAATGTTGCTTGAGTCGTGATGGAGGACTAAGCTAGTGAGGAAATGAACACGCGACGCCCGGGTGGGACCCAAACGCGATGCCCACTCAGCCACTGACTGGTCTGACTTACAAACAGATACAGAAAACATCTTACAGGTCACTTCCGATAAACACTATTTTGTGCTTGGAGAAGATACGACTTTGATTAAATTCAGCCAAGTTCTGGATATTAGTAAGAGTTGAGGGAAGTTTATTCCAAATGAGCGGGCCAGTTACACGAAAATATCGATCATAGTAAACGGTTCGATTTGATCTAGAAAGTACGATTAAGCGATTAATAATATCTAGATCTGCTGACCTTAGAGTAAGCTGTAAGCCTTAGAGTAAGCTGCTACCTTCTATTACTGTTGATGTTACATTTATGAGAAGATTATTGGCAAAAGTAGAGTTGATATTTATTTTGAAAGACTGGAGAATTTAGGATTCTTTAGAACTGGAGAATTACCATGTGTTGTGGTTTAGTCATTGAAACAATTTTTCACTACGGCCCTTTAGGAATTATCCAATATTGTTATTATTATTATAAGTAAATCTAAAACTGTAACGCTAATCTGTTAACTTTGAATGTAACCATATTATATAGTTGTGGTAAAATGGAAAAACCTTTGAAAAATTACATGTTTACATTGTATTATTTGTGTGTGGTTTGCTTGGGAAAACCATGTTTGACCGTTTTATGAATAAAGTATTTAAAATAATCTGGAGAGTAGTGAACAGTATGAAGAAAGTGACGCTTGGATGTTTTGAACACGATGATAAAATGGACTGAGAAAGGAGTGAAAAGAAAATATTATATTTTTGTGTAATATCTCCAATTTTCTCTACAGAGACATATGTTATTTGGGACCAGTTTTTTCCAGTACCTCAGGATACTCATTGAAAAACTTAGGTTCTCTGAATAAAAATGACTGTTTATTGAAGTGTCGTAATTTATTTATTATTATAATTCGACTGGACTAGGATTGGCTAGGTGTTGTCTGCGGAGCTCTAGAGTTATAATGACTCTGCTCACCTACCTTCGGTTATCTTCGGCACATCTCGAAAACGAGACCGTATAACCCGAAGAACCCGTAGACAACTAAAGTAATGTGAGAACTAATTTTGGAGTCATTATTATACATTACAATTTGCCTCCTAAATAAAACATGATCATAAACGCCCTGTGCTAGTGGATCTACTGAATATAGAATGTTTAACTGACTTGAATAATACATATTATATGAAAGAAAGGGTGGTAGCGGCTAGAAAGGTCATTGATCTAAATACTACTTATTGCCACAAGCAGGCTATAATAACAAACCTCAATAATAATAATCAATGTTTTCTTCTGCATGAGTTCTATATAATATTATCATATTTTATTTCACGATTACTGTTCCATTAAATTATTATGTGCATAGGTATGCATTATTGAATTCTATAAAAAATATTTTTAGAGGAATCATTAACAAAAAACTGCTTCCCTTATTTCCACCTGAAAATCATACTAATGATCCTATTTTTTATCCTCCATAATACATTTTTGTTTTTCTACTTATTAAATGCATACATATTTGTCTTTTAATTTTATAAACATACTAGGTCAATGCGTAAATATGTATTTGTTTTATCCGTAATTGTAATAACAGAAATATAAACCATTTCATGAAATTGTACCATATATTGTTAATCTGTTATCTTTTTTAAAAATATACATTCCTCTTCCATCCACAAGCAAATGATGAATAGTATAAATAACACAAAAATGGAAGAATATCATAAATCATACAACGCAAAATTGTAAGACACACCAAATTTCAAGAAAATACAAGTGTGCAGTGAAGTCACACGCGGTAGAAGTGAAACCTTCAATAAAAACTAAAGTAGAAAAGAGTGAGGAGGCCACGAAGCACCGCACAAAGAAGGGAACGATTATACTAACTCATTCTCTCGCAGGCTAAATCTGATAAATGTTTGTTTTTGTCTCTTTTTAGTGTCGATATTTTTCGTTTCATCGAGTTTCAAATCACAACGGTGCTAAAGAAGTTTTCAATTAAAAAAATTGTATGCAGTTCACACGCGGTAGAAGTGAAACGTTCAGAAAATAAAGTAGAAAAGAGTGGGGAGGCTACGAAGCACCGCACAAAGAACGATTATACTATCGCATTCTCTCGCAGGCTAAATCCTATGGATGTATGTGTTTGTCTTTTTTTATTATTGCTATTTTTCGTTTTATCGAGTTTCAAATCGAACGGTGCTAAAGAAGTTTTCACTTCAAAAAAATGAAAGCAGTATAATAGTATAGTATGTGCCAATACCGAATTGGTTGGCAGTCCATCCTCTCGGCCTACTCCTACTGGGAAACGGTGTAATGATTATAGTTCGTTATTTAGTTTATTAAATTTGTTTTCCGCGTATTCTCCTAATCATTTATGAAATGACCACCACATGATGTACAACCCCAAGAAGACGGAACTAATCGCATTCCACCATGGAAAAACTCTCGAGAAGATGCTCCCCGTACAACTCAATGAGGAAAACATAAGTATATCAACGAGTGTAAAATACTTGGGTCACATCATCACTGAAGACCTCTCGGATGATGGTGATATTGAACGACAGAGGAGAAGTATCAGTGTATTGTCCAATATGATTGCCCGAAGATTTTTCCAATGCAGTAACCATGTAAAAAAAACATTGTTCAATGCATTTTGCACTAATCTATATACATGCGAAACTTGGTGTAACTACCGAACCACCTCGATGGAACGACTCCGGATCCAATATAATGATGCATGTAGAATTATATTTGGATTCAGAAGATATAGCAGTGCATCGACAATGTTCACTGAACTAGGACTGCACGGATTCGCCGGTCTAAAGAGACATCGGGTCACTGGAGCCAGGATGCGGCTAATGGCTTCCGACAATGCAGTGGTGACCGCAGCGTTTCAGCACCAAACCCCACTCCTGAGTGAGCGCTGGGCCCGAGCTTGAAGAATAGAATTGATTAGTTATTTATTTTTTTATATTTAATTTTTATATATATAAATATTTTTTTTTTTTATTTTGTTTTTTTTTTTTTTTTCCTATTCTATGTTAAAAAAAAAAAAAAATCTGTTGTTTTAAAATGTTATAAAAATATATTATATAAATATGTACAATCATATGGGACGTGTGGGATTGCACTATCCTCCCCACATCCTGGAATAAAACTTATTATTATTATTATTATTATTATTTAGCTATCCACCTACCCACAATTACTAACTGTCAATGGCATGCCCTTAACAAAATGATATTCGCATAATTACTAGATCTTTGTATTGCACACTATCAATAGCCACTTATCGCGTTTCAAAGTCAGCAATTAATGTCATACAGTTTTATAAGTTAGCGCGTGCTGCTTGAACGTACAAAGACATTAGTAAATAGAGAAACTCCCCACACCGATAACCAACAGCTGCTGGGCCTGTGTGTCAATGCAGATCCACTACGCGAAGAATGCGCAGCGGGTACCGGGTACACCCACCCAGCCACCCAGCCACCCAGCAGACAATGGTCCCAGAACCTAGCCTAGACTAACATCTGCAGATTTAGTCAGCATCCCTATACATCCCCGTACAGCTGGGGAGCAGATGGAACGCGTCGGAATGAAACCCCTAACATGGGGTAGTTTATATTAGAAAACCCAGTTTATTTGGACGACTTTGAAAATAATAATAATAATTTGATTACTTCTTCACCGATTTCTTGAGAAAAATCACCTCAAGGGCGCAAATATTTTAAGTATTCTTGACTACCTGGCAATGCAGTAAGCTGTTTTTGGCCTAACATAGTAAAATTATTTTTTTAATGTTTTTCATTTACTCACAAGTTGCCTATAAAATCACGAAACACTAAAATCTTTAATGGCCTATATCTTGCAATTGAAAACAAAAATAAATAAATTAGCTCACATCCGTACTAGATATTTGATATACCTTTTGATTACAAAAATAATATTTCAGTTTGGTTGGGTAATTTGATCTCAAATCCAAATTTAAGATTTGTATGAAACTGGCGAAATGGGCCGCGCATACGTTCCTCTCAAGTCTGAAGATTATGTGTTACAAATCCGAGACATGGATGAAAATTGGAAATCTCTCAATTTTTCGCATCATAGAATAATTTATGTATGTAAATTAAAACTTTCAGTAAATTTCGTTTCAGACTAGACGATTCTCTACGGCACTTGTGTATGGCACTTGTGAGTAAGAACAGTTAAGTTTAATTAAGTACCTAAGTTTATTAAAGTTTCCAACCCTCCTATTATTATTTTTTCCCAAAAAAGAAAATAATTACTCTCATTGCATATGTTATGTTTGGAGATAGCGTGTGGAAGGTTTTCTTTATGGAAGTAATATAGGAATTTCTGGGAAGGAAAAGGCATAAGGGATGGGTAGGAATCTGGGGGTTAGTGTGTCCAAGAATGACGGACGTACGAATCCATACCTTCCACAACGTTCCGAGAGAGTCCTGCTCGAGAGGTCAAAAAGCCTCCCTCAGCCAGTCTCTAGAGATCTGACCTGCCACGCCGTTGGTGGGCGGACACATACGCCACCATCACCCGGACAAACCTCGTCAGATGAACCCGGCTACCCCTGCTAAGTCGCCAAACTTAGTGAACCACTTGGGGTGACCTATGGTAGAGGAGGTGCATTGCTCACGAATGATGAAGTGAGCACACTGATCTCTTATGGGTGAGGATTGCTCACGAAATTTGTCGGTTATATGGATGTATTTGATAATAAATTAAATTTGTCAAACTTCAAAGGACGTATGGGCCAACTATTTCTTCCTACTTCATAAACTATCTTTATCTCTATTTTTTTCTTAACTTATATTCTATGTTACCTACTTTGTGTCAACTCTTATATTTTATGTTACCTTTATTTTGTTTCTCATATTTTATTTTATTTCCTGTATTTTGTCAGAAAAAATGTACTGCACTATATGTAAGGCGTTTAAATAAATAAATAAAATAAATATCTAAGTTATATCTTAAATTCAAGAGAGTTTCAAACTTCCACTGGGTCTTAAATTACACCCCCGATGAACATCTTCTAACAAATTTCAACCCCCTGCCCCTGTTGCGATTCTATACAACAGTTTCTAGCTGCAACTAATGAATATGTTGGTCAGGAAAGAGGCACCCAGTAATAAATTACATTCATCTAGAACAATCCTTTGAAATACTTCAACTTTCTTTTTGTTCACTTTTACTCGTTTGTATGTTTTGTGACCTGATTTTTAGCGATGGTTTTTGACTGATTTTCACAGGCTTTGTGTCAACAGTTCACTTGGTGTGAGAGTGTAAGTGAAGTTTTAACGAAGTGAGTGTAAGTGAGGTTTTGACAACTTGCCATTACAAAAACTTGAAAAGAACTGATGTTTTTGCTTATTTACAAGGCACCAAAAAAGATAAACGGACACTGAAATGAAATAAGAATTGGAAATAGCGTATAAGCGAAGATTTATATTTTCATTGTTCAAAAACAGATCATGCAACAGGTTTAATAGTGGCGACTCGAAAGTTTATCAAAATCGCACAAAAATATCTAATAATATTTTTTATTATTATTGGATTATTTGTAGAACCGTTTTCGTAAGAAAATCGCCCCAAGGACCTTCACAACTTAATTTATTTACCCTGTAACTTATAACCAAGACTAATATAGCTAGAGACTAATCACTGAAACTTATAACTAATCACTTACAACTAAGACTTATAACTATAGCTAGTGTCTTAAAACTATTACATATATCAAGTGGGTTGTATTTTTTTAGCATTAGTTCCACACAGGAGGCCCTGAGGAAAATAATTTTAACTCGGGCACCCCTGCTCAGTCACCAAACGTAGGGAACCATTTGACCTATGGCAGAGATGTTGGTTATCCAATAAATGACACCCGGGGCGGCGGTAACCATATCCGCCCCCCCCAATTGAAAATATGTAATACCATAAAGCGAAAAGTGTAAAGCTTAGAACGTTGTTGCTTTAGAGCAGCAAAAACAGTGAGTTCTGGCGTCATACAGCTTACATAGCTTATGGAAGGAATGCTGGAATTCAAAGCTTTATTCCAACATGAGCTATAAAGCTTTGAAATATGTAGTCATTTGTCAGCCGAAAATAAAACATGTCACCATGTTCTACGTTACATATTTTGAAAACCGTTTCTCGGTTGAAACCGGGTAGTAAAAATAGTTATATTCATATTATGAATATAAAGAGAGAATAAAAATATAAATATAACATAAAGCCTATGTCAGGACAAGCAAATATTTGCAAGGGACTTTTTCATAACATTCCCCCCATCATATTCTTTAGGTTTACACTAGTACTTATTGATGGTTCAGACAAGCGATAGGTTTTTATAGAGGGGGTGCCCCTGGATGAGACAAACATTGAGCTGATTCCTGGCGTGTGCCACCCTTCAGGACCGAGGGTGGCTTAGGCAACACCATCCCCCACCTACCCACATACCCATCCCCTTATCCCGAACCCTCGGTAAGGACTTAGGGAATACACACGATGACTATTAAAAACTAGATATTGGTGGATAGGTAAAAGTTCATGAGTTATTTATTGATTGGTTCACATTATTTAGATTGCAGTGTATTTACGTTATTTCCATTTACATACACTTAGGTATTATTGATGCGACATTATAAGTCATGGAAAATGATTTCTTAGCAATGTACCTAGTACCTACTCACTCATTCATATCGACTATAGTTTGGTAAAACCTTCAAGTCAGAAAACGACATCTTTACAGAAGACCAAAAAAATGAACATGGTTTTTAAATGTTTACAAATTCGTAATTGAAATATATACGAAAGTAGTTATTTGTTTCTCAATTTTTTTGTGTAAAAATTGTAATTCTATTTATTTGAGGGTTGAGTAGTATTTCATCTGCTTTTTTTTCTTCCAAAAAATCCAAAAAAAAATACGCGTATATTTTTGGTTTTGTGTTAAAAATGCCTTAATCAGCTAAAATTATTTTACCGTGTTATACTTCAACGATTATTTTTTACATAAAACCACTGAAAAATAACATTCCCAATTTCTCGGCTGGCTAAGTCCTCCATCACGACACAAGCAACATTTTCCGCTCATTATGGTGGTAGTAGGAGATTTTCAGATATTGTCAGGTTATACGTAACCCAGGAATGTTTGTCTCCCTTATTTTTTTTCTTTGAAGGCTATTCATTCTTCACAGCGTTGTTTTTGTGAAACATCACCTAAGAGTCATTTGACAAAGCAAATAGTAAAATAACACAAAAATAAAGTTAAAATCACCGTAGCAAATATCTCATTCATTTTATTTTTTCCTAATTTACGTTAAAGAGATCTCACCCCAGTGTTATAATACATATTTGACGCCCAGATTTTCATCTAACTATCGTTCAAACATCTGCAACGAGAATACATTTAATGGCCACATAAACTAAAATTTAAACCCGTGTACAGCACATGTAAATATCTACATAATTCCGGACACGCCATGAAAGCGTGAAATATTAAAGCTACGGTTTTTATGGACGTTTCGGCAAAGAGAAAAGGGAGGAAACGATACCAAAAGTACATAAAATGGTTGGGGATGCATGTGCATCGTATTACCACACCCTCTGAACTGAAGGGAATCTCCGAAAGGGGTGGTCCCGGTCTTCAATGCCTACCTACCCTTAGCCCTCATCGTGGCTTTGTGAAGTGCGCTTCCGAGTTCTAAGCAACGGGGCTGCCCTACACATCCTCTCCAATTTCATCCCTCAACATTTAAACACTCAACGGTTCCTATTATTTCTCCTCTTTAAAAAAAGGTTTCTAGAGTCGTAACGGAAATCGCTGATAAATGAAAACGAAAATTTGGTCTTGGATCCAAAAAAAATAACATTGAATATTTTCTCAAAAATTAAACATTTTGGTACACTTTAAATTTGTCAGGCCAGCGTGGGTACCGCCGCACTAGGAAGCATTCATTGAATAATTAACACCTCTGCCATAGGTCACTCTAAGTGGTTCACTTTGTGTGTGGTGACTTGTTTATGGGGGTGAGGTTTAGGTCTTTGTGGCGAATGCTTCTGCCCACCAGCTGCGTGGCTGGCCGGATCGAGATAGGCTGGATGAGGGAGACCCTTTAACCTCTCCAGCTGCACTCACTCGACTTAACGCCTTGCACCGTAATGGGAGAGATGGATTCATACGTCTGTAATTCCTGAAGACACTGACCCCCAGATTCCTACCCAACCCTTGTAATTTTTCTTTCCCGGAAAATTCTCGCCTTCCTTTACTTAAAAAGTCCTTCCACACACATCTCTGAAGATGACATAGGCCCTAAGGGAAATTATTTTCCTCAGAGCCTCCTGTATGAAGGTAAACTAAAAAAGGGCATTCTTCGTCAGGACCAAGCTTTGTAGGACGAAGGAAAGACGCTTCCAAAACCGTTTGACAGTTTAAATTAATTTAGTGGTTAAAATAGAGAATTGGTTTAATTTTTTCTAACAAATTTCTGCGTCTGCATTAGCAGCTTTATTAAAATTTTAATATATTTAGTAACGGTGAACTTGTTTAACGTGTCCAATATCATATTCGGTTACCAACTACTATATAGTTACTATTTGTCTTATTGGACGACAGGAGATTCTTTATTGCTGTATTTTGTGTTGAATGTTCAAAGACTTGATTAAAATTATTCGACGACCATCCTGTCAAGATGGTACTTGATTTAAAGAAAACTACCTTTACCATAGTAGATACAAATTCTTCAAATCCGAATAAATGTGAAATAAGGCCGTTATTATACCCGACCTCACAAAGCTGAAAGCATGATAAAAGTATGAAATAAAAATATTAAGTGTTGCGCATTGAAGAATTTTTCATTACGTACCCCTGAACTATAATATATTCGAGTTGCTCCACTAAAGAAAACGTTGGGATTTGGCTAAGTATTCTATTAGGATATTTGCTTTTATCTTTAGAATATTTGATTTTTTTCTTGGCCAGACCTAGATAATCTTTTCATCGTAAAGGGTTTGTAATTTGATAATATCATATATCAATATGTACCTAACTACCTTCACAAAATATAAAAGTTTGAATGCATCAAATTATTCGAGTGAAAACAATGGTATTGTGCTTGGTGAACAATGCTAAAGGTTCCTTTGAAAAAATGCATTTGAAGTGTTGTGTTTCAAACTAAGTCTACCTTCTTATAAAATTCATGTGAAAATAAATATCATTCGTGCACAAAGTGAACCCTTTTAAAAATACCAGTTACAAGTGGTCAGTGGTTCGATCCTTGGGGGACGCCATTGACAGTCCCAATAGGCATTATATAATTATTAGTGAATGTTGAGAAAAAATATAATAACGTATAATTTGAGCACGGTCAGGTCTAATTAATTTTTAAATGTCTTAGAGGCTTATAACGTATTTATATTATCATCGCCTTCTGATCTTGCAAAATTATTTCATAGTAATTCGTTGGTTGATTGGATGATGAGATATTGATCTGTATTTTTTGTAGAAAATATGCGAGTCAAAGGTCTTGGGTAAGTCAGAATGTTACATATTTTTAATGCTTTACTGTCTGAAAGAAACTACTTACAAATAATTTTTTCTATATTGTGTCGGCGTAGTAGGTAGGTAGTAGAAAAAAGTATTGTATTCCTTTAAGTAGATTTCACATGTCTAAACTTACGAAAATATGTCTGTACATTGTGCACTAGACACTTTGATTGATTTGTCAAAAGGATGCAGGTACTTAAATCATTTCATTTATAACTAAAACAACAAAAATGTTATTTTTAGAAGAAGACAACGCTAAGCAAGTTATTAATGTAATTCTATAACATTCAGTTGCTAAATTGTTTAGTTTAGCGCATTTTTAAATATATTTGTAAAAGAGAATTACATACTCGTACATATAAGCAATGGGTAAACCAATTATACCAGTAGAAATAGAGCTTGCCTTTTAAAGACAGCTTCATTTATGCTAAATATGTTGATATCCGAATGTATTCTGTTCAACAGCACAATTGCTCTTCCCACCAGCAGGACTATTGGCAAGTTAGCTCTGCAGGCTGGGAGACAGAACAGTTTATCCTATCGGTGAACCATCGGGATTATAGAATGATAGAAATAGCCGCGCTTTCAAACCATCCACGAATCTGTATGAAGAAACGTGTAACAATGTGTACATCCTTTCTGACCCGTATCTGGGATAGTCAATTAAGTCTGTGTCAAAGCTTTGTGTTTGTACTCCTGTAAAACTGTGCCAAAGATAGCTAAAACCTATTCCCATCTAAGCACCGAGTTGTTGTTTAATTGAGATGCTATCATTTATTCTAGTAAGACTGTTTATGATGCACTGTTGATCGCTAAAGGTTAAATTGCTAAAGAAACGCCTCTTGTTGCCCACTATACTGGGTCATCACCAGAAACGTGATGCGGTGATGAAGATTGATGAGACCGATATGGGGCTTATATTATATTGTCTTAGGAGGAGTTCCCTGTTTTCTGTTCACCACCGTCCGCACCTGACCATTAATTCCGACTGTTAGATAAACACTATCTAGTGCTGATGGACCAGATAATGGATGCCTCGTTAGAGGTAAAAGTATTACTGGACTCAATGGTAATCAGAGTAAAGATTTAATAATAGGCCTATGAAGAGATAATACAAATTACTATTAGGCTTCAGCAAATTTGGATTGAGCAACGGTTGGATTTTAATAAATGAAATTAAAAAGATACTAATGTGTTTGGAATGAGAAAATTGAAAAATACTAAGAATGATGAACAAGTTTGGGATGCTTGGACAGTTTTGACATGAGCATTTAATAGATTCTATCGTGTTTGAGAAAACATAATAGAAAAATGTCAGGTCTAAGATTTTTGAAAACAACGATGAATCCACCTTCCGAACTCTTTGTTTGATCCGATGTTGTTTTTTAATCTAACATTTGGAATAGACATTTATCTTCAATTTTACTATCAGAGAGGGCACGTGTCCGATGTCACAACTCCAACACGAGCCGGCTTCCGTGATCACATTGTTTTAAGAGTGTTCTCTCTAAAGATTTCCCTTCCATTCTCTTTTGTCTATGCTTTGTCGTGTGCCATATCCTCCCTTTGTCTATGCTTATCTCCATTGTGAGATTTGTGTTAATGAGCGCTGTGTACTTGTTATTTGGGGGTCGGGCGGTGAATACCGATGGAAACGTCTCGCTTTTAGGCGCCTTTCATATGAACTGTGACCGAAGCGTTGAAGAGTGCAATTACGTAACCAGCGGCACGAATCTCGTGCTTGACAAAAGGGAAATCGTCACGACATTAATATTATGATTATGAATTAAATAACTAACAAAACACAAAGCAGGGAAGTAATCGTCGTGAAGCGGGTGGGTACCGGACAAATGGATTACTGCAGAGCATAACAAATATCTATCAAACAATCGACTGAAGCGAAACCTAATACATCAAGCAAGTGGAACAAGCTTTTGCTTGATTTTTACTATTATCTTGCTTAGATCTTAATGCTTAGATACTAACTACTGAATTGATCAACTTTTCCCTACAAACTAGCAGCACTCAAATTAAAATGCATTGAAACGACATTTCGTGAAATATGCGATTTTCTCTTCGAAGTAGCTTCCATTGATTTTGCGAAAAAAACATTCGAAAAGTTACGCACCTACCACGAAAGAAAAAAAGTATAGACAAATCATACGGAATTGTAAATCTGAATCCTACATGTGATTTTTATTTTGGTGTAGATATCTATGTGAGCCCAACAAATTAATTAATTCAGACCGTCCGACCCCTTCTGGGAATAGTAAAAATGCTTCCTCCCTTCGTTAAATTAAAATTCCCCCCGTACCTTGCACAAGAACAGGTAATAAAATACATTCACACATAATAAGACTATGTCCTTGAATATATTATACACAATTTGTGGAAGATTATATGGAACATATCAACGTTTGAAAAGCTTTTTCTTTAAAGTCACCTTCGTAATTCTAATTTGAAATATAAATTTGGAATAACAGTGCTCTGTCGACGAAAATTGAGAATTGCTTTGTATTTCAACCAGACGTCACACGTCACCTGTATCGTAAATTCGAAGAAGGTATAAAGTGTTTAAACGGCATTGTTTATAGCTCTCTCTGCAAGAATTCTTAGCATTACGAATAAAGTTATATAGAAAAGGTGACATCATCGGATTGAACTGCGAATTCCGACCTAATATTTTTTGCAATTGGGATATTTAAAATTAAAAGCCTTGGACAATAAGTTATTGAAAATATCAAGTTATTTTATGACGGGAATCAGAATTAACAGTTTCGGAAAGTGGTGGAACACCCACCAATTATTTGTAGTTATATGTACTATCGCTGTAGTTATAGCTATTATTATCGCTGTAACATTGTGCGGTTGGGATAAGCGAGGTGAGCGAATTTTGATTGTATTCATGACTTTTAATCAACCGTTTTGGAAAATATAGAATACTGTTAGTAGTTGTAGGTACCGGAATGATAACTTTATTTTTAATGATAAACTTTTTTTTTCCTATTCTATGTATAAAAAAAAAATCTGTTGTTTTAAAATATGTTATAAAATATATTATATAAATTTGTACAATCATATGGGACGTGTGGGATTGCACTATCCTCCCCACATCCTGGAATAAAACTTATTATTATTATTATTATTATTATTATAAACTGTACTTCGCGTTGTTTTTTTGTTGGGTGGGGATGGCAAACCCAAATCAGCAGAAGAATAATTGATGAAATATTGAAGGAGTTGAAGTGAGGGAGTTAATTAGGGTATTAAATTGTTTTTTATAACTGGAAAATGGTTATGTGGAAAAATATATCGAAGAGGATTGGTTACATTTTTTATACGATTATATGAGTAATCTTGATGAATTATTCTCGAAACATTTTATATATAATGACGTGATGTAAATAATTAATTTTAATTAATAATAAAATAAGATTTATTAGCAATTGTAACTAAGAATATCACACCTCAACAGATTTACGAAGTAAATATTTATATAAGGTGTTAAAAGATGTACTTGAAATACGTTATCCAGTGGTTACTGACTTAATTGGAGTAAAAAAATAATTTTGGTCTCCGGTGACATTTTTGATGTATTGTTTTTTCAACTTACATAAACATAAAAACGTAAAAACTTACAAAAGCATAAGAACATAATATATAAGTAGTTATTTTATACTTAGAGTCGGGGTGAGGGGTTGGGCGGTTACTCGGCTGAGTGACTAGTGATGACATGTGGAAGAAAAAAAAGGTTTTGAAAAAAAAGAAAAAAACATCAAAAACGTCACCGGAGACCTAAAGTTTATTTACATACTTTACTCCAAATAACGTTAGGAATCTCTGGTCGAAGTAAGTCAAGTACGTCTTTTTACCTTGTACAGTTTTTATAGTTAAATTAAATTACAGAAAATTACGCATTGTAAACTGTAACATTGTGTATTGTAATTATTTAAACTTTTTGTAGGTATTTAAACTTTTTCTAATACGTTACTATACCATCGACATGTTACAAAGTGTAGAGTGTAATACACTATATATACTTGTAGTTAGTAAACCGAGACACTGCAATAAGCACGGATTCAAATATTAAAGTTTCGCATGAGCGCTAGCGGTGAGATTCTTGACCTACTGAATTACCGCCTTGCGTAACCGGAGGCCGTTCCTACGTTGTCAGCGTTCAAATTGTTGGCGACTAGCAAAAACAGTAATTCACGAGCATGTATTGAAAATTGCAAATCTACATAATTTTCATTTTTATTTTTGTTCTTGAAATCTTTGGTATGGGCTCGGACTACTTGCTATGGAGGTCGTGTAATATATTATAATTTTGTAGGCTGTGCGTTCATAGTACCTATGTGTATTGTGTACCCGACCACGTGCAAACTCAACCACCGCAACAAAATAGAAAATTGCGTTCATTCCGACATTCAATTATCATCATGTCCAGAGGTATTTTGAAAGACATTCCCACAGAATAAATCATTGGTCTTGCCGGTCATTAAAAAGGACAATCGTTTTGCATTACTTATTTGACCATGAGATTGGAACTGTAATCAAACCATGATTAATTTCACGCAAAGGAGTTTGCTTTATGCACAATTCACTGGGCATTTCTGCCATCTGCCATTATTTTATTTAGATTGAATTAAAATGTTAATCATATTATAACTTACCTAAGGTCACTTTTTCAAATCTAACTAAAGTCTAAGCCCTTTAACAAGCATTACAGCAATGTTAAAAGTTTTCATATTTATAGTGTTCTGGCCTCTTGTGAGGGGTTAACGTAAAATGATTTAAGAAAGTCTTCTTTCAATCTTCTGTATTGGTATAAAAATATGACTTCGACGGTCAAGTTTATTTTACGCTGAGATTGTGAGCTTGAGTGAAAACGCAACTTAGCCATCATTCAGATAGATTGGTGAAATCGGCTGTAATTTACAATTTGATTTCAATCTAAAACACAAAACAAAGTATAAAAAAAACGTTTCTTTGCTATAATACACCTATTTTCAAATGCCTTTTAAAATTAAAAAAAGGATTTTTTTTCGTTTGACTGAGGGTTGAACTTTCTATCGGGGGACTAGAGTTGACAATTCTACAAACCGAGCCAAATCCCGATTGGATAAGACCAACATTTATTTATGTCATCGCATTTCCGCGTATGTGTGAGTAATTGCCACCAAATGCATTGTCATCGACAACGTGTCTCTCTGCCGAGTTTCAGGTCGACAGGATGTCGGAAAGTGGGTTATTTTCATTTATTGGTTCGAAAATCAAAATCGAAATTCAAATAGACGTATTCAAACATCATATTTTTTCTCTTGATGGAAAATACATCTCTCCGATTTGATTATTTGTCAAGATGACAATATTAATTGACCCAATGGCCCTCGACTCAGTTGCTTATTGTCTGCAGTAGGGGCAGGGGTCAATTGGAGCGGAGTAGGATGTCATTAGATACACACTTAGTTAGTGCTAACGGCTAACAGACGAAGTAAGTCATTATGACGTTCACTGGCCATTTCATTGATCAATCTCGAGTATCCATTGATAAATTAATGTCAAATTTAGTGATTCAACGTTTCTCATTTACGACTTTAATTTAATTTCAAATAAAACAATGACTTTGTTAGCAACACTTTATTTTTTAAACTATTGGCGACCAAGTTTCGCTACAATAGTTTCTTCAGGTAACCAGCATACATCCTGATTCAGAAATTGTTACAAGTCCTTTGCGCACCCACGGGGGAGGGGATCGGTGCTTGAGGGGACTCTATGACCACTCCAGATGGTCTCTCTCGACTCATCGTCTTGCACCGCAGCAGGAGAGATGGATTCATATGTCCGTCACTCCTGGGCGCACTGACCCATAGATTCCTACCCACCCCTTATACTTTTCCCTTCCCAGAACTTCTTCACCCTCCTTTCCTTAAAAAGACCCCCCATTTTACATCTTCAAAGAAGTCATAAGTCACGAGGGAAATTATTTTCCTCAGGGCCTCCTGTGTGTAAACAAAATGTTTTAAGAAATTATTTTTAATCTGGACACAGATTTGAATCTTCTGCATTTTTATAAAAACATGATTCCGACAGTTGAATCTATTTTATACAAAATGGCTGAAAAACCAAGGAAATTATACATTAAAATCTATTTGGGAAATTCATTCTGTTAACCCGCTCAGTGTCATCTTGCAGTGTACTTGCTAACTAGCAGATTGTGGACAATCTACGAAAAAAGTTGATTGAAAGGTGGTCAACTTTACTCGCTACTCGCTCAAGATGGCGGCCTACCAACAGCTGATTTCATAACTGTCAGAATTAGTTCGCGCGGGAGCCGTAATTCTCACCACTGGCTAGCGTGTGGCGCTAGCTGCGAGCCCAAGTTTTTTACAAAATGTCAATCGAATTGGTTCGCGCGAGAGTCAGTATTTTAGCTGCTACTGTCGCTAGTGAGCGAGCGTCATTATGACAATCTCGCTCGTCGATTCACCCGCTTTTAAACTTACTAGTAACTAGTAGCTTGTAAACCCGCTCAATGTAATTGAGGCTTTAAGTAATCGTAGTTAGTTACTTATTCAGTAACTAAAAACTCTGTAAATATATAAATTAGGTATGGATTAGGTATTTTTTCAGGGTGCGCCTCTTTTAGAATCAAATTATCAAACTCAATCTGCAATCTTGTATTGTAGTCCTTAGTGGTTGAGTTTTCCAAGAGATTGATCGACTGGATGGGAATGTGCTCCTTTGATGCAGAGGTTTCTCACGTTGCCTTTGCCAGTTCGCCGAGAATGATCACATTATTAGCATGCATTCTAGCCGCTGTACGCTACACCAGTACTGTATATTGCCTCATTATTTCAGCAGTTGCATTCTGCAGGATCCACTGAACATACAGTAAATAGAAATGTGATCGATACCGATTTGAAATAAAACAAGTGTCACCGATTTGCGTAAAACTTTTCGATCACAGGCAGTCCAAAAAAGTGGATAAAAGTTTAAAATTGTTTCAATAAATTAATGAAATTGGTCATTGGTTCAAGAATTTGATTGAGAACGTTTGACCAAATTCGCCTAAATTTAGGAATATTAAATGAAGAACTTCAGGCACACATCAATCATCCAGTTGATTAGTCAGACATATTCGAAAAATCTATAATTGAGTCGAGTATGCATAGTATGTAAAAGTACCCTCTATCTGTTACAATGCTTAGATTAGATTACTCATAAACACCACCAACTCAATTATAATGCAGAAAAACTTGTAGTGAATTAAATAAAAAGTTGATGTTTTCTGGGTCTTTTCATTACTAGTAGGATATTTCAAAATGTCACACTGATGTACCGAAACGTTATGTCTCCCGGTGTTATTTTATAGCGTAATTAATAGGTAAAACAAAGACACGTGAAAATTTTGATTTATGGTGAGCGTTCGAATATTGCTCTACTCATTATCTCAAAACTTTGTATTTGGAGATGTCTACGAATTTTGATCGCAGACAAAAGAAAGGATAAAAGTTTAAAATTGTTTCGATAATTCAATGAAATTGGCTGTTTGTTCAAGAAAGAATTAGAGAAAGTTTGATCAATTTCGTGCAAAATTACTTCTGGCACACATATAAGTCCGCAATACACTTCTTTGGTTTGTCTCTACGGTGGCAGGTTCCCACTTACGAGAGTGAAATGAGGGTGTGCGAATTACAGGATTTCTTTAAAGAGGCAGAGTTTTGGCAGGCAATTGCATCGATGCGTCACGATGCGTTTTGTGAGGCAATATCGGAAGTCGCTTTGTGCTTAAAAGTTTTGGCATTCTGACCTGAGACATTCATTTCTCATCTCCATATTTCTTCCCACGCGGCAACGTGTGTTTAACAAAACCAGAATTTCACGAAATTTATACTCGTATTTGGCCTCCTCCTTTCTTTACTTGCGGTTATTATGCAAAATATTTCAAAGTGCTCAAGTCCTGGGCTGTTGTAGTTATCATTTATATATTATTTTTTTACATGAGCTCCACACAGGAGGCCCTGAGGAAAATAATTACCTTCAGGGCCTATGTCATCTTTGGAGATGCTGTGTGGAGGGTTTTTTTAAGGAAAGGAAGGGAAGGAGAGTTCTGGGAAGGAAAAGGGTTTAAGGGGTGGGTAGGAATCTGGGGTTTAGTTTGTTCTGGTCATCGGCCTCCAAGACCTAGACAAACCTCACCCCACGAACCCGGGCACTCCTGCTAAATCACCAAACGTAGCGAACCACTTGGGGTGACCTATGGCAGAGGTGTTGGTTATCCAATAAAGGTTCCCGGGGCGGCGGTACCCATTCCCGCCTCCCAAATTGCACCGATTTTTGTGAAAAATCACCTCAACGACGCTGTATAAACATTACTTGCTGTGGACTATACTTATTACCTGTACACAAACAGATTTAGAAACTTCAAATTTGTTTCAGTTTAAATTGTCATATTGGAAAGTTTTAGCTCGCCAAGCTACGATTTTGTACAACATTAAAAAAACATTGCACATTGGGTGATATTACAGGGGCTATTGTTTATTCTTATTTATTATCGATATTACATATATTAGAAGATTTGAGACAAAAGAAGAGTTGATATTTAATTGCAATAATTATGAATATCTATAATACTTTATCTCGCGAAATAGCCTTATAATAGAAACCGCTATTATTCACAATGGGGTATTTCCACAAACCAGGTATACCGCTAAAAACATGTGGAAGATTTAAAGATTATTTTTCTGAACATGATTATCGCATTAAAAATGTTTAATTTTAATATTTTCATTCATAATTATTGATTTCAAAATACGCGTAAACGGAACGAAACGAAAACGGCCCATGACTGCTTGTACGCATCATGACGTCACTAGAGTCGCCGTTCCGAGGTTTATCACCGTGTTATTATCAAACATCTAAACATTCTCGACTTGTTCGGGGCTTCGGGGTTATGGACGGTTTTATTTCATATTTAAGATGATTGTGTTATGTTTCTACAGTTTTATATAATATTGTCCAGTTGTAATGACTGACAGTAGTATTTTTAACGGCGTAATTCGACAACTTGCCTAAAATAGACGTTACAATGAGTAACAGTAACTTTCTAAGCCCTGAATTTCGGGATTCTAAGACGATATGGTAATGAAAACATTTTATTTACACAAACTCTCATATTATATACGTTATATAATGGTTTCAATATTATGAGAAAATAGAGTTAATTCCGGCCCTTTTAAAATTAAATTGGAACAAAACAGCAAGTGTCAGTTCGTTACATAAGTTCCCTGTCATAAAATGACGTTTAAAACTTTTGCCATTCTACAAGTAAATTTCCTTATTTTAAGTGAATACCGCACAAAAGTCCCAACTGCTCCCAAACATCTGGAGCCAGTGAGACTATGACATCTCATTTGGGATATTTTGTCAGGTTGAAGTTAGTGGGGAGGAAAGAAGATGCGGTAGAGAAAGGTGGTGAAGTACCTGGCTATTCAGATCTGGTCACTAAGCACGGCTAAAGCCTTTGAAGCAACGTTTCAATTCTGAAAGGTGGTCTTACACCAGGGCGATACTGAAAGTATCGTCCACTCTGGAATGTGCCGCAAATATAGAACATAATATATTATTTTAAACGAATAAATTGTGAAATGCAAAAAAACTTATTCAACGACCGGTCAGTGGCTGATTTGGCATCGCGTTTGGGTTCTCCACCACGACACAAGCAACATTATCCTGTTTCCTATGTGGTGGTAGTAGGAGATTTTCACATATTGTCAGATCATTCGTAACTCAGGAATGTATGTCTTGATTTAAAATAAATATATTTTTTAAACGTTTATTATAAAATTTATATTGTGAATTATATACATATTAACGCCGGGATTGCTAGTCGAGAGCCTTACCCCTCGACCACGGAGGCAGTCATTAGTGTGTAGATATCCATCTTACGACTGTATATAAAGGTGTTTCCACGTTTAAATTATGAATTTAAATAGTCAATAACGAAAGGTTTTTTTTTTGTTGTTTAAAATTTAAATCTGAAAAAAAAGGCACGGGGGCTCCATCGAAGCCTCCTTCTTCTTCTTCTTACTGTACTAAGGGCCAATATATACTGCAGATTGTACACAACTGCTGACCCTGTACAAATCGCAAGTCCACCTGTTGAATTTGGCAGCCACCTTTGGTCTAGAGTCCCAAAATACTTGAAAATTCAGAAAGTACAAACGGGCGGTCCGTTCGATAGATTTCCCTCTCTAACAAACGGATTGCAATGTTTAGCGCGTAGGTTTCAGATGGGAATGGTGTCCTTGTTCTATCGGTATTTCAATAGAAGATGCTCCGAGGACCTAGCGTCATTGAACCCTTCGGCGCACACATTAAACGCAGGCCCAATATTTGTACACGGTCGACATTTTTTGTCGCCTTAGAAAGGGTCGTTTAAACATCTTATTTTGGGTTTTTCTTGTAGTATTTGTAAACATGTGTACCAAACTATACATGTTTTGCAAGTGGGAAAATATAGGATAAATATAAAGTTATAATTCGAGCAAACTGGAAGTCAATAAATAACACCAAGTAAACTTACGGACTCACTACAGTCACCTACGGGCGGCGATCGCATGATGAGAGGCGCCTGTGACGTCACAGAGTGAATGGTGGCAAAAACATAGTTTTGGGGGCATTTTAAAAAGGCGTATTTTAAAACGTTATAGAAAGTTAAGTCGTCGTCATAAAAATAAAATAAAAATTCTGTTATCATCGTAATTTTTTGCTTAATTTTTTTAATAATAAAAAAAAATTGTGGAAATACCCCATTCCGTGGACTCATTTTCATCAGAAAGGCTATTCTCTAAAATTTGTGATAAGAGATCGTTCTCCCACGAAAAGTGCTGTCAGATTTGTGTGATTTTCTACGGCTGTTATTTGCTTTTTCTATCGACCGATGTCAAAATTTCAGCTGTGAGCTGTCACGTATTTTAGTTTGGGTCGTTTTAAAAACGAATTCCTGCAATTATGCATGATTATTTATTCATTTAACAGCTGTAGAAAATCACACAAACCTGACAGCACTTCTCGCGGGAAAACGATCTCTTATCACAAATTTTAGGGAATAGCCTTTCAGGCTCCATAAGATAGAGTTAAAAATATTTGCGTTGATCCAAACAAAATTCCAGATCAAAAAAATCAATAAATTTCATGAGTTTGGGAGCTTTGCCGTTCAGGTGGCGTATTTCTACTATACCTACATATTACCCACACATTTCTACCGTAGTTATATATTATATTATTTTATTTTTTCGTTTCGTCATAAATCTTCATCACTTTGCCTTCATGCCTGGGTCAGATTATAGATTAGGTATCGTGGCGTACTAGCATAAGTTCCCGTTACATTATTTGTCCATGTGATATTTGTCAAACTCAAATACGGTGCATCAAAATGTCAATAGATAAGATGTCCTGGGGCGATGCATGTCAAAAATAATGGTCTGAATCAGCCTTCAGTCATGGGAGGGAAATATAATTGACAACTCAGACCATACCGAAGTACCAGACACGTCATATTAATGTTTGTTTGCATTGGCGCCTGAGGGTTATTTGAAATCTTTGGTGGTTTATTATGAAAATTCTAGTATTTCGCCGGAGTTTCAAAGATTTTTTAGAAATCGTTCTTCTAGTTGAGTTTATGGGGCAAACTTCAATTATTGCATCAGTAACAACAAAGTGTATCAACGTGACAAGCACTGATTTATTCTCAAAACAATTTCGGTGCAATCGCACGTCGACTCTTGGTGGATTCATTTATTCCCAGAGGAGCCCAATCGTTAAAATAATAAAAAAAATTGAAGTATGTCGGAGAAAATATGTTTACAAGGTTTTTACTTACCAATAAGATGCTCAGAGACGCGGTGAACAAAAACTGACTTCAGAATCTTACCTGTAACAAAATAATAAAAGAAAATTAGTTAGTTAAATTAAGTAATAAAGTAAAACAACCTAATTTATTAGCCAATGTCAGGGTTACTGTTTTCTTCTATATTTTACAAAGCAGCCAAGAATCAAACAATAAAAAAGAATTTTAATTATCTTTCGATAAAATAAGAATTTAAAAAAATACATCGATCATTAGTTGAGATTTTTTTGTATTGTGATATAAAGAATATGAGTTACATTTTTCCATATATATTTTACGAAATGTTATATTTAAGGTCATCATTGGTCATGTAAACCTAATCAGAAAAGCCTTGTACCTGATAAGGGAGTCACGATTATTACTTAGGTTATATGTTATAATATGTTTTGTATAAAATATTTATTTTATCATGTAAGCTTTTTTGAAAAAAATGTTTAATTTTATTTGTTTATTCTGATTGGTTGATAATCAGCGCAATCCAGAAGGGAAGATTATTGTAGTTTTTAAGGCTTGGTAAATATTTGCATTCGTTTTGTTTCAAAATTAGGTGTAATAAATTCATTTCCATTTCTCATTTGGTAAAATTCTTGATATTCTTTGATATTTTTTCTTCACACATTTTTATAATGGATGTTAAGGCTGCCTAAAATATGTCATCGATATTTGGTATTGGAAACAATTTTAAAATTTACACTTCAAAGTAAAAAACATGGAAAAGACTTTGAAAGCACAATATAGTTGCGTTGATATAGAAATTAATCACAACAAAAGGTATAATAAATTCATGGCGCAGGATATAATATTTTTAAATTTTTTCTTTATTCATTGCTTTGATGGTTACATAATTTTTGGATTTATCGACAACCATGCTAGGCAAATGCCCGTGTTACAGTGGTCAATTTTACTTTTTAAATAAGCACGATATAATGTGCTTCATAAGTTATTCTGCATTATTTTGTTTTTAAGTTTTCGATTAACAATATAGGCATAAGTATTCTAAGGCGACTAACCCATAAAAGTTTCCATGCATTTTATTTGACTTTATTATGCCAAACCCATTAATGAAATTACCGTGGGCCGAGTAATAAAACGAGACGATTTCAATTTCGTGGAAAGTCATAAAATAATGCATGGAATTCAAAATGTGAACTGCTTATCTTTATGTAACAAAGTAGGCTGGTATTTCAGGATCGAAATGTATTGAAGTATCGAAGCATTGGCTTTAATTTTGGACTTCATTGCCTTGCACATTATTTGACGTATAAATTATTCACACGTGACGTTTAGTTAGCAATCGTTATCTGGCTTGATTTACACTCTCCAGGAAATGAAGCTTCGAAATCGTCAGGGAATTATCACGAATTTTGAACAGCGTAAGCAGAGCTGGATTTTTCGTTGAATTTTGAAGTTGTAAATCAGAATAAGGAACTCCAATGAAAAATATTATGGCTGTAAAAAAAATTTTCATATAGATCAATAAACGCTGATTCTGAATAAATATGAGTTTCATTAAATAATATTAAACGTAGAGTTTAAAAAAAATTATTAAGTCCATTTTTAATGAGGGAAGACGATCGAAAGAAGGGTAAATGCCGGTAACTCCATTAATGGAGGACTGAACGCCGTTGGCGGCAATTAAAAATTGTCAAAAGGAGCGAAGCTAGCCGTCCATAATGGAGTGCTGGTACCTACCCTGATGTATGGCAGTGAGGCATGGAACTGGCAGAGAAAGGATGAAAGTAGACTAAATGCTGTAGAAATGAGATCCCTGAGACGTATGTGTGGTAAAACCATGTGTGATCGTGTGAGAAATGTGGAGATCCGCAAAGAATGCAAGGCTGATGTAAGCGTAATGAATAAGATTAAGAAAGGGACGCTCAGATGGTTTGGGCATGTAGAGCGAATGAATGAGGAAAGGAGTGTAAGGAGAATATATGACGCAAATGTGAATGGTAGACGAAGTTGGGGACGCCCGAGGAAGACATGGCAAGACCAAGTGAATCAGATACTTGAGTCGGGCGATGTCAAGAGTCAGAATAACAGAAGATCATGGATGAGACGATGTATGAATGTGAACGAAGCAAGGAGTGTGTGCCAAGATCGAGTTGTTTGGCGGTCCGTCCTCTCTGCCTACCCCTGCGGGAAACGGCGTGATGGTTATGATTCACAATACGGCGGTTTTCGGGGGATCTTGAATAATTAAAACTTTGACATTTTTTTAACTATTAAAACTAACTATAAAAATAAAAATAAATATGCAGTTATTACATTAGAAGGTCATTATTCATTAAAAAAAAATAAATTGGACTGGAGTTCCTTATTGTCATATTTTTCTTGAAAAGACGAACACCTTTTTAATACCAGCTTTGGAATGAATTAAATTACTACAGCATACAAAAACATAAATTTGTGACTTTTTAAGGTTTGTTTTTATTTAAACACCACATTCTCGTAAGGACTTTGAGGACGGATAGTTTCACAGAATTCGACCAATTCATCAAATTTCAAAGATAATATTCAAGTTCTATTGAAACAATTCAACAAATCCTGTGAAACAGACCGTCCTTGCCTTTTGACCGCTAAAATTTTCACTGGTAAACCGATACACAAAGGATCAATGCTGTTAGCTTAATATAATACCTGTTAAACAGACTCAGCATGCCTGCTTTACGCCATTATAGAGAGCGCAAATTATAAATTAACAATAGATTGCAAAGTAGAAGGAACGTCCTTCCCCTTAACTTCAAGTAAGTTAATCAATCAAGTATTTTGAACTCCAGTTCAAAGATGACTATCAAATTTACGCATTTTGCGAAATGTCAGAAAAATGTGATTCTACCACCCCTTGGTGTCGGATGATTTCTTCTAATCCTATTTTTTAAGAAATTGTTTTGAATTTGGTGTTCCGCAAGGATCAATAGTTGACACTTTGTTAATATTAGTAGTCCTTATTTCATCTCTGTTCGAAGGCATTCCTATTCTACTGCCATCATCGCGGGGCGACGTGAAACAGTCGCGAGGTGGGAAATTTACCGAGAATTTGTGGTTTTGTTTACTCGGAACTCTGAACTCGGAATGTGGCGGACCGTAATTGAATGGCACAGAGATGAGCAACCAACCCGTTACAGGGGATTGGTGAATTAATAATCAATGTTTAGCGACTCTCACACAATTAGAAACAGAAAAGTCAGAAAAAGATACCATCGCAACTGGGAATTGAACCCAGGACCTTAGCCTTGCCGGGGCTCTGCTCTAATCACTGAGTTAATTCCTTCGGTCATATTTAACCTTATTAAAGTTCGACTAAGAACTACCAACATCAAAAATTAAAGATTGTGTGAAGAATGTAAACAAGCGGTAAAGTAAGTACCTCAATGTGTAAAATAATATTTTCAAAAGAAAGATTTTATTTAATTAAATGAAGACATTATGAGCGAAACTCAATCGAAAATCTGGAAACAGAAAAATCAGAAAAAGATATTTACACCTCTGGGACTCGAACCCAGGACCTCCCTACTTTCCGGGTTCATAAAGATGGCAGCCATTAAAAATATGCGCTAAGAAAAATGAAGATAATATGGGTGGTTCTTAGTCGAAGTATGGTACAGTTAAAAGTGACCGAATTGGATATCGACACCTTAGCTCAGTGGATAAGAGCGCCCAACCCGGAAAGTAGGAAGGTCCTGGGTTCGAGTCCCAGAGGTGTAAATATCTTTTTCTGATTTTTCTGTTTCCAGATTTTCGATTGAGTTTCGCTCATAATGTCTTCATTTTATTAAATATTACAGTTTGAGGTTTTACTCATAAAGTTAAAATAATAAATAATAATAAGAAAGATTTTAATTGCCACTTCATAACTTATGGAGAATTCTGAGATCTGCGCTAGAGCATTATAATTTTGTAGGCAGCTAGATTTTGTATTGATTTTTAGGTTTATTTCGAGCCGTGTTCCCATCAATATTAGACATTTTTCAGTCTTAACGTTTTTTGATTATAGCACAAACCTAAACCTTTTCTTCGCTCAAGACACTTGTAAACAAGTAGGTACATTGTGACGTCTTTTACGTAGTTGTTGAATGTATTTCTGCAAATGAATTTTTTAAGGATTTTTTTTATTTCCTGGCTTACGAATATAATAAGTATCAATTTAATAAATAAAAATGTGCTTTTAGATAAATTGACAAGCATTATTGTATTTTCCTGAAGTAGTAATCCACGCTGTTGTTCCGGCGATTTAAATGATAGTATTTATCCAGTAATCCAGCGTCATGATTTCATGATTTCCTGAGCCTCGTAAAAACATAATACTGTCAGCCATGTTAGCCGACAACCGAAAATATGATGTATCTAATAAAGTTGACGCTGAAAAGGATATTGAAAACCCCTCAAACGTAAATGCAATTAAACCTTGTTCGTATATTTAAATTGCCTTTTTATGATTTTTCTGTTAATGATTACATTGATTTTGTAAAATAAAGAAATATAACCGAGCCTATGCTCATCAAATTTGAAATAACGAGAAAATTTTAGCCATTGCCGATCGATTGGCGATGTCATACTACCTATGATAAAGAATTTTTCTTGTCGATGATTTAAATTTAATATTTACGATGAGATTTAACACTTCAACTGCAAGGTACAAAAGCATTTTTATTATTAAGCTGTCATGGCTCGTTACTTTACAATTTTTATGACGGTAAGAAGTGGATTCCAATACCTAACTGTTATAGCATCTTGCAGGGCTTTGATTATGTTTATAAACCAAAATAACGAAGTACCTTTCAACAATGTGCGAACCGTTCTATTTGCATTGTTGTCACGTTTTTCGGAAGGTATCCCTAACCGAGTTTACAGCGGCCAACAAAGGCAGGTAAACACTATACAAGGAACAAAAACTTCGATATTAGGGTGACAATGTCATCCGCAACAAAGACAAACTTTCTAAGCCCATCCCGTGTTTATACGTCTCTTTCACGTGCCCAAATTCCAGATAATTCACCATCATCACGGCCCGAAACACAGGGGTTCGAAAAACAACTTAGGTTGGCCAAAAACAAAAGTTGCAAATCTTTAGTTTTTAAATGGTTTACAACACTATAAAAATAGTTACCCCAATTACACAAAAAAATTAAACACGACTACTCACACGACTAAATTTGGAATTAAGTCCTTACAATACACCGCATACACACAATACAACGCGTTATCAAGAAACTAAAACTTCCACCAACAAACAAAAAACATTAGCAAAAGCTCAAGAGCCATTAACCAGCGGCCGAGAATTTAAATTTCGTCGAATGATGATCTTGCGATTTTACCCTTGCAACGCTACAGGGCGGTTCCGATGAGAAAGATTTATTATTCTCCATACCAGCATTTTAACTTAATGTCTCAGTATCGATTTTATTTCATTCCAAATTTGCTTTGATAAATACCCACATTCAAAAATGCTCAAACTCGTAATTATAAAACAATTAAAATTATGTACTTTTTTAAATATATTAGTTTGTAAGACCGTAAATAAATAGACAAACTGAAGTAATTTCGTCACAAAACAAGGGCGGGGATCTTTTTTTAATGATTTTATTTGAACTATAATTAAAATTCTGAACAATAGGTTTTCCAAATAATGTATTAATTTATTTTACTGCATGATTACATGATTTGAAATGTATTTTTTATAATACAAAAGTTTGTTTGAAAATTTAACAAATCTGCCAACGACCTACGATAAAACCTTATTGTACTAAAAATAAACAATTTATATTTTTTTGTGGAAAAGAGTCAAAACGTCTAAAAGTTGATTTAAAAATTACATATTTCCGGTTTTCTCTGGTTATTCTCTCGTAAAGGATATTTTCTCAGCAGCTTAATTAACTAGTTGCATAATCTTCTTTGAAACTCTCTAACTTTTGTACATCTTTTTAAATGTATTTATGAAATATTCTTCAATTAACTATGTCAAGTGTGTTAAGTCTGTTTTAAAATTTATGTTCACTTTTCATTAACCTCCATTTTAAATTCGTATTATTGTGTAAAAATAATTTATATAATTTTGTAATATATTGTCATAGCAATGAAGAGGAATACATATTTAATTGAATTACTATTATTCCGAGAAATGTAGAAATTCGCAAATAATGCAAGGGTAATGAGTAAGTTTGGGAAAGAGACGTTCAGATGGTTCAAACATACTTTAAAACAATGAATAGATTTTCATAAGATAGTATAAAATGTATTTTGTCCAGCTACAGTTATGGTGGAGATGGTTGTGCGAAGGTAGTTCACTTTCAGCTCGAGGGGCCTTGCGTCAACGGCTAGAGATAAAGTTGATTCACTCCGTAAGTGTGTTTAAATGTTTAAAAGTACCGGCAATAAACTTCTTTGTTCCGCCTTGTTGATTTACGATCGGGCCGGCATTTGTTCATCGGAATACTTTACGACAAAGGGAGGAGAGTTTCGGCGATTTGCACCACCAAAGAAGAACATCTTCCCAGGGTGCAATGTTCGTAATGTTCGTTTGGAGCGGTTTGGCTGGCGTCGTAAATTATACATTGCCGTTGGACATTTACGCGGTCTTTGATATTGATTCTTTCAAATTGCAATATTAAACATATAAGTTGGTACATTTTGAACCTTCATACATTTTGAGTCATCAAAGAGGTGAAAGATGTAGGTAAATTGTTTCATTGTTAAATTCGTAAAAATTCAAACAGCGAGTTCCTTGGAAAGAAGAAGAAGTCTTGTCTTGTCTTGTCTTCTTTCTAGAAGACTACCCAAAGATCGACGTGGACGAATTATTCAGTATCGTTCAGGAGAAAGGCCACCGTTGAAATCTTGAACTGGATTCACTATATTTGGTCACCAGATAATTTTAGTCAGATACGTCGCATTCTTCATCTTCAACTTCTACTTTCCCTCTCACGTATATCTTCTTCCTCACAGTATCCCCCAAATTGAATGGCCATAGTTCAACAACTGTTTCCGACCACGCTCTCCGCACGAAAAATTTCGATTTAGAGCAGTGAATAAATTTAGTATCAAGATCTGATCACAGGAGGTGATTTGCAACGCGTGGGTATCTATTATTAAAATATAAACAAATGGTCTGGTTTGGAACCTGACTAATCGTCCAACTTCGGAAATAATAATAACTTCCGAATATTTCACACATTCGTTCGTTCACAAGAC
The DNA here is from genome assembly GCA_936435175.1 of Glyphotaelius pellucidus. Lineage (NCBI taxonomy): Eukaryota > Metazoa > Arthropoda > Insecta > Trichoptera > Limnephilidae > Glyphotaelius > Glyphotaelius pellucidus. The sequence goes on along the minus strand of OW386543.1, from coordinate 7,380,985 downwards.
AAGGGAGAAGGGCTGCCACAATTTTAGAATAGGTAATATTATTATTATTACGTAATATTTATACGAAAATATCTGTTATTTTCTCAATGTATTACATTAGGTTACCTATATAGTATAATGTGCACTTGAGGTGTGCGATATAAGTAGAGACAAAACGCAAAAAAGACTTTGGTCTACCATAGTTAACTAAGTTATCAAAAACGTAAATAAATAACGATAATTTCTTACGTAAACCTGAGTAGAGTTTTCAATCTTTTTAATGTCAGATTATAAAAATAATTCTCCAGTCCTAAAATAGAACAATAAAAATATAAACATGTTTTAAAATAAAACAATAACAAATATTAATTTAAAATAAATGTCACAACTCTACTTTTGCAACATCTTCTAAAACATGTAATTTCAAAAATGAAGGAGCACAGAACAGCGACTATAAAATTATACAATATCCAGTGTTTCTAATATTGTGTCTTTCTCCAAGCCTAAATTTTCTAATAAAGCTGCATTTATCTTTATGGTAAGTACGTATGTACAGGGTGGACCATAACTGTGTTCGCGGTTTGTTTCGTTATTTTTTCAGCAATACGTGGGGCTAGCGCGGTGAAGGGGGTAGCGTTAGACGCGCTATTTCATGGAATTTTTAGTCGCCATGGAGCCGTTCACGGAAGAGTAGCGCGCGTTTTGTGTTCGTGCGTATTACGTAAAAAAATATTCCGTGACGATTTCGAGACGAATGTACCTCGTTCATTTCGGTTTACGAGACATAACTCAAGCACCAAGCGCGAATTCTATTCGGAAATGGATCAAAATGTTTGAGACAACCGGCTCAACAGTAAGGATAATGAATGAAAGCCGCCCGAAGAGACCGAGGATACCAGAAGTTATTCAGCGTGTTGGTGAATCAGTAAGGGAAAATCCACAGCAATCGACTCGCAAGAGAAGCCAAGCCTTTCTCATCAAGAGGTCCACTTTACAAAGAATTTTACGCCACGATTTACATTTAAAAGCTTTTAAAATTAAGCTGACGCAATAGTTGAAGCCAAATGATACCGATCTTCGCCTTAATTTTGCTAACGTGATGCTAGAATGTTTTGATAATTTTTTCAACATAATGTTCAGCGATGAGGCCAATTTCCATATCAATGGCCATGTTAATAAACAAAATTGTCGGTATTGGTCTGAGAAAAATCCCTGACAGAAACATCAACGTCCTTTACATAGCCCGAAGGTCGTTGTGTGGGCTGCAATATCAGCTAGAGGTATCATTGGCCCATACTTCTTTGAAAATGAGAGAGGAGTTGCTATGACAGTGAAATCTAAGAATTATTGTCAGATGCTTCAGGAGTTCTTGGTCCCAGCTCTTCAAGAATTTCAAGGCCACAATTTCAGGACCTGGTTTCAGCAGGACGGCGCAACTTGTCACACGGCTAAACTGTCCATGGACCGTTTGAAGGAGATGTTACCGAGGAAACTCATTTCACGAGGAGGAGACACTGAGTGGCCCCCACGGAGCCCGGATCTCAGGCCGTGTCATTATTTTTGTGGGGATACTCCATCAAGAGTCTATGAAGACAATCCAACAACAATAGATCAATTAAAACAAAACTTTGTACGGGAAATGAACGCCATCCCACGGGCAACTTATCAACGTGTTTTTGAAAATTTTCGAATCCGTCTTAGACAATGTCAACAAGCTGATGGAGCTCACACGGATGATATAATTGTGAAAACTTAGATGTCATAAAAATTTCCATTTATTGTAGTTTTTGAAAATATAAATAAAACATACCTAAGTTACACCATTATTTATTTTTTGTTAATTGAAACTAGGTATACAGTTATGGACCACCCTGTATATGTGTTCTGCATCTGTTTTTACATCATAATTTCATCAGAAAGAGCCAAATTTGTACCAAAGGGAGTATTTCATAAAAACGGCGTTGAACAAATTATCCAATTGTTAAACTAAATGAGGGTACGATCATCTTGCTCATAAAGAATTCGATAAAACTTTCCCAAATCACATCCATACACCTTTCAGAAATTACCCAAGCGAGTAATTAATTAATTTTTTGAAAAGCACTTGGAATTAGGAGCCGGTGATTGAAGGGCATTAATTACATGGCAAGAATTATGGATAGTTAATCTAAAAAGTTGGACATTACCAACAATCCATCAACAACATGATACAATATGAGAATAGAGTTCGAAGTAGAACAGCGATCACTAGATAAGGAAGAAGGATCGTCCGTTCTCATCAATTTTGATGGTGAGAAGTATTCTAATAATTAATGCTGCATATATTTTGAATATGATTAGGGTTTTGACCTGATTACTTGGACTGTACAAAGCACGGATTGATTGAGATATTCTAAACAGGGGCGTTGCTTTCTACGGGCACTGTTTACGGTGCCCACAGGCGGTCGAAGCTAGAGGCGGCTTTTTAGTTTTGCTTCTCTGCCCCTGGGCACAGAGAAATCGATAACTTTATGATATCGGATCGATTGGCGTAACTTCCGACGATTTAAATCAATATTCTGAGAACTGTTTCAGTGTTGACAGCCGAACCGATATTGACAGGGAATAAATAATAAATAGATAAACGCTGGCAACACTAGAGGTGTTTTCCATGAATCGACATTCCGAAACGCCAAAAAATTACGTAAAATTATTAAATCGGTTCTCCAAGCTCGAAGCAATATAGAGTCATTGGCCTGAATGGATTCAACACACTTCATACGACGACTTTTTTCAATTCTAAGAGATTCGTTAGTTCAACTCCGTTCATTAACAAATAAGCCAGTAATTTTGCATTTTATTCAAAAAGTGTGCATATTGACAATTAAACGAAAACTTATCTTATACTATGGAGGCCGCAGTAATTATCAATGGTTGGTTGGAATATCTCTTATCAATTGTCGACCATGCTAGTAAATATTTTGAATTTTTCGCTCCAGTTTATGAAGAAATGGAGAAAAAGCCACAGTTACATTGTGAAGTTTGAAAAACAACATTTTGACAACAATTTTTTTTTTACATCAAAATGGTTATAATTCATTAAAAGATCAAAAAAAATTGCACTAATATTTAGTCAGCAAACAATTAATTCGTATTTTTTCTTCATTCCGCCAACTGTGCGGCGGTCCCGAAAATACATAATAATATAATTATAGTGATAATAGTCGATCTCCATCCATCAACACTCGCAGAGAAACTTCTGTTTCGTTTAAAACATTGCGTAAAACGTAAATTCTCACTAATCTGATTAATTGAACACTTTCATTCCAATCTCCTGTTGGTATTGTTCGGCCGATTTCCCAGACACAGTTCACAGCTTGTGATTTCGTTTTACGAGTAAGTAAACGGAAGATGAACCGATGAGTTTTACAGCCGTTCTCACTAATGGATTGAAGTAAACCTTTCCAATGAGGGAATTTGCATTTACAAGTATTGTTGTGCGATGTGGAATGAACACTTTCACTCAGTGCATGTGTTAGAACTAACTACTATCATTAAATGGTTTACCTATAAAAAAATTGTTATTGTTTCTTGTCCTGGCAAAGATTTTGGAACTTTCTTATTTAATTTTTCTTTTAATTTCCACACAATTTTGCAATTTTAGTCATTCGTTGAAGAAATTCTAAATTTTTAGTCATTCGTTGAATAACTTCTAAATTTTTAGTCTTTCATTGAAGAACTCCTAAATTTATATTCATTCGATATAAATTTAGGAGTTCGTTGAAGAACTTCTACATTTTTAATTATTCGTTGAAGAACTTTAAAGTTTTTAGTGGTTCGTTGAAGAACTTCTAATTTTTTAGTCATTTGAAAAACTTCTAAATTCCTGTTATACTAGCGCAGACCTGTGAGAGATTAAGAAATATAATTGTAGGATTTATGAAGCTGAAAGTATTTAAAAATATTTATATTTGCCCAAGGATCACCTTTATCTTAAGTTTTATTATCACCAAATTCACTTTTCGAAAGAACACCGTTAGTAAACTTTCAGTGATAAATTTAAACAAAAGAAATACACCTTTCGAAGAGCATTCTAATTAAATTTAAAAAAAATGTTACCTACTTCATCGCTTGTCTGAACCGTTCCCACAATCAATTCAAATTTTGAAAATCAAATCATAAAATCCCAGTTCTAGAGTTCATTGAACCCGAGTTGCACTTAGATACAGAGACGCGCCACCGAAATTATCGCTATTAATTTCATTTATATTAAAATATTCTACGATCGTTCATGTCAATGGTTTTCATTTAATATACCCGAAAGTGGTTCAATAAAGAAAAGCAAATAATACAATAAGGTTTTAATGTAAATTGAATGGCTAGTTTAAAAGCTAGGAACAATAGAATGCAGTGGTCAAAGTCTGCCGAAAAATAATGTACAAAATACTTATCTTCGGTGCTGAAACATGCATACCTACGTAGGTACTTACAAATTTAGGGTCAAAATATTATTCAGGGATATAATTATGTGATTATTATTTCGAACCTGCTGAATAAATGGAAGTCCGAAGGTTATATATACTGTCATTATGAAAAGTAACAAAGCTAGTTAAATTGACAAAGTCAACAGTAATAGAAATTTACTTTCTGTTGATTAGGTTTATGATGGACTTCTTAAGAGGAAACCGGGCGGCATTTTGTCCATTCGAACGTATTCCCCGATTCCTCTCTGGATTTTGATACCACTGCTAATATTTTTTAATGTGATATAGATATCGACCGGTAGCGTGTCGGTACGTTTTGATTTTTTAGATAAGTTACTTTTTACAGGAGTTAGGACCCTCCAAAAAGCGTTAAAATTGTCTTGTTTGAACGCCGTCAGCAGACGTTCCGTATGTAAACTAGACAAAGTATTTTTAAAAAAAAAACGTCAAAGTATAGAAAATTTTCTTTTAATAAAGTTAGTAAAAAAAATCACAAAAATCGGTACAATTTTGCAGGAGAAAATGGGGAACATAAAACTAGATTTTGATGATTTTATTTAGGTATTATCAGCCTGAGGTGCAGTTGTCCCTTTCGCTCAGTAATCGGGGAAGTAAGAGCAACAGTTTGGTAAAATACCTATTGTTCAAATTTCTCGGCGAACGGGTTCCTCTTAAGAATCGGCAGTATTATTTGACTAGATGCTATCGGACGTCGGTCAACCTTAGATAAGCTACTTATCTGTTCTGGGTTAAATGTTTACCTTGTGCTAAAACGTTCTTCAGGGAAACGTTGGTCTGTTACGCACAGCAACTTGAGAGATAACATTGTTTAATTAGGAATTCCTAAATGGTAGACTTTGCACTTTAAAGATGTGGTACATCATTCAAAGACAAAGTGGTTTAATTAAGTGCCACCCAATTCTCTCGTCTCCTAATCTTCAAGTTGTTGATTTTACAAAGATTGATACAAATGATCTACTGCAATTTTGTATTTTTCTTTGAAGACCTTGACGATACCTTTCATCCAAGTTAAGATGGCTGTAAAATCCTTCACCCTGCAGTCTTATTTTAAAGAAGCTTTTTTTGATGGTCAATCTGGTTTACGATCTTCAATCGTTGCTGCGTCATATCCTGTCCAGCGGAGACGTCTAAGTTCAATAATCTGGTGATTGTTTGCAAACAGCATATTGAAAAACGAATGATCGTTGTGTCCGGATATTTTTTTCTAATAATATGAACCTTTTTTAAGTCTTAAAGTTTTTTATACTAGAATATCTGAACTAAATACATTTTACATAACATTAAATTATATACATAACAATATTAACCACTATAATGTTTTTGTTGGTTGAATGAAAAAGATTTTTTTTTTAATTCACCCAGATTTTTTCATTTTTAATGTCCCTCGTAACCAATGGATTGCTTACCATGGTATTTAAATGTTCTATTTCTACATTAACCCGTCTAATCACAGGAGACCCAAGTTGTCCCAAAACATCATATGCCGTTATAATAACAGGAGACCCAGATTGTCCCAGAGCGACCGTGCATTATTAAAAGTTAGATATCTTTCTTCCTGTCGTTCAAACATTTGTAATTTCTTTTATTTTAGAAAGCGAAAGAAATTATGCTTCTTATTGCTATAGGAATATACGAGCTATATTGGTTAGATATTTTACAAACCCGATCGTAAGTGACGATTTTATTTTGTGCCAATTTGTGATGTAGCAAACACTTAATTTTAAAATAAAATTGTATGAATGTCATAAAAAGTGAGGTGACAGTTTTATTACAAATTTTCTTAAAAAAATGAATCTATATTTAAAATTTACAGTTTATTTTATTTTACGTACTTTTTTAAGGAATCCCCAGAAATGTATTTTTAAGCCAATTTACATTTTCAATATCAAAATTTTAATATTTAAAAACAAAAATGTTGATTTCTAATAAACACATCGGAAAGATTATTTTATCTAGATTTCAGAACAATTTTCGTTTTTGCAAAAAAATTTAAAAATAACCAATAAAAAGGAACATTTAAAATGCACGGGAAGAACCGGAAATTTTGCGCGCAAATCTTGACAAGCAAAAGTTCATAGATATTATTTTCTCATTATTCGAAGGGTTAACTCCTTACAGGAGTATTAAAATAATTTTTCTCAAGACCTGTGTCATCTTTGAAAATGCTGTGTTTAGGGTCTTTTTGAGGAGAGGAAGGAGTGAACTTGGGTTTTGAAGAGACCCATGTCCCATAGGAAGGGGGAAATATAGAGGCTGTGCGCATGTATGCAATGCATGTTATCGTGTAAACTGTGTGTACTTGGGACGTTTTAATGAATTCTGTATATGTGTGAGAGTATATTATTAATTTTGTAAATAAGGAGACATGTATTGTATTCATATAGTTTACTTAATGTTAACAGTTTTGTTTCCATGCATATTTTTTTTGCGGAAATTCTGGATCTGTAGTGAAATCGTTTTTTGATTAGGTAGCTTGTTTTCTATTACAATTATATATTATATTTATGTGTGTTTCTTATGCGTTTCCCCAGATTTCAATATCTACCTTAACATCACTTTTATTTGTAAATAAGTTAGGCTCTCTTCCATCCTTGACACAACATATCCTGCCCAACGAATCCGCACCGGTTACACTAATTCAAATTTTGTTATTGAAAGCAAAGATAATATCGACCAACGAATGATCATAGTGTTCCGTGTTTAGATGTTTGTCTTCGGTGACCTTTTCATTCCATTATTGACGTGTGATTATCTTAGTGGACTATCGCGGCATTTGATCAATTATTAACACAAAGCCATGATCGATCACTCACGGTGGCATATTGTCAAAATGACTGGCGTGTGACATCCGCCCAGAAGCGTGGCACCAGTCTGCCACTGTCCCAATACTACTCTACATACTGAGCTGGATGGCTTATGGATTCTAGTTTGATAGTAAGTGGTATCTTCAAAAAGATATAATTAATCACTTTGACTCTTTGTGGATCACAAAACATCGCTGGAGACATATCCGAAATGGACAATCTTAATCTGATCAGTTTATTACGTCCTATGATATATGTCCGGTAGAATGACATTGACCGTAATTCAAATACGCCAGTGGTACAATAAACCGAACTGTTATTTTGGTACTCACTTAAAATGTGTTATGGGGGTGGAACAACTCCAAACAATCTAAGCTTCCATGCTATAATCTGAATTATAACTGTAACGCACCATAATAGTCCATGTTAGCAATATTTAGCATAGTAGTCTACGATGGGCTCTTCGGGTCACATGGTGTCTTTGCCGAGTTGTGCCGAAGGTAAATTTATAAGTCTAGGAGCTTTCAGATCAAAACTAGCCCAGCCTGAAAGGACCTTTGTCCCCAGAGGTATTATTATAACTACAATACGACAATGTGTTGTTCAAGAACCCAAGTCTTTCAATCTAGCTTCCTATAAATTATTATAATATTGAGTACTGGAGAATGCAGTTCCCAGTACTTACTAATTGTAATATTTAATTAAATAAAAACAATATTAGCGAAACTCAACCGAAAATCTGAAAACAGAAAAATCAGAAAAAGATATGGTCACATCTAAGATATTCTCTGAAGAGAATATAAAGGACAAAACAATAACGATAACATCTACCAGCATTCTTTGAGAGACTGCAGATCTACAATACTGTTAGAAATAAGTGCCACATCATCAGCGCAGTCATGATGAAAGATCAATATTCAGAATTGAAATGTTGCTTAATGACTTGTTGTTTGGTGATTAGTTCTGAAGAGCCAGATACTTTCCCACCTTCCACTAACCCCATTTCTTTTCCCTCCCTACTTACCTTCAAACTCACAACATACTCAAACTTTAGATGTCACGGTCTCACTGGCTTCAAGCGGTTGGGATCAGTTGAAATTCTTCTGCACTATTCATATAAAATAAAAATAAAATTCTGCCTCACAACCTACCCCAATCGGGGATTCCGTAGAATCATTTCCTCCAGACGGTTTGGAGCAGTTGGGACAAGAAAAGCAAAGGTAAAACATACTTTCAGGTTATTCAGAGTGGCTAGAAGTATATCTTTTAGTTCTCGAATACAATTATCCGAGTGCAGAAAGGAAACCACATCCTTGTACATAAGACTGACATGAATACTAAACTTAAATGAATCTAACCAATTTATAGAAAAAAGTCTCACCGAGCCCCTAGAAATACAACACCACTATCGCTTGAGAATATAAAAAAATTATCTCACAAATACAATATCGAAATAACGACAATATCTCTACCTCAGCACATGAGGTGTCCGATTCTCGCACAGATATGCAGCTCCCATGAATAATACATGATTCTATTATTTCATCTCCTCTGTATTCAGAACCACGATTATTATTCCAATCATGTCTGAAATTGTGGCCAATGTGGCTGTTTCTACAGCTGAGTGTTGGTCGTCCAAGACTAAAGGAAGCACCAGGATTGTCCATGGCCATAGCCCACAGCCTGACCCCGTCCACATCAATTATGTGAATCATCCTTTGGACGATGAAACTAATAATACTTGTATAAGTAATATGTATTTAAATGACGACGATAACGCGGAATAAACCGGTTTCCTGGGAGCGATCACCAAATGCAAAGGTTATTTTGCTGGACTGTTCAACGTGTGCTTCTGATACAAGAGGTCAACTGGGACTCCAGAATTATTCAAATGGTGCTTTGAATGAAATGTATCAATTTACATAAATACATACATACAAATAGATCATTTTTAGAATAGGACCAAAAAGCTAGAATCAACAGCACAATCACTTGGGAAATAATATAATACAAGACTACTAGATTGGTTATCTCAGTAAATATATTGTAAGATTATGATAAGATAGGTTAAACTCAAAACCCACCTCTTCAGAAAGTCGAACAATGGTTCAATGAACTCAAAATTGTTTTGAATTGTGTCGTTTTCAAAATTGGAACTTATTATGTGAAGAATTCAGATAAGCGATAGTACTTACCTACCTATAACAGAATATTTTAACAGAAAATTATTTTCTTTGTATTTTTAAAATTAGAAGAAATTTTTCAAGAATTCAGACGATCCCGTGATTTTTTACAGGTCCGCGCTACTAATTACACTATCCGGTAGGAACTGATTCCAAAGATAGCCAGTTCCTCGGATCCAGTGACAGCAAGTCACCGGGATGATGAACTCTAAAACACGTTTATATTTTAATCTCTCTATCCCCAAAGCTAATAGCTACGTCATTAAAGTTTCACGGATATTTAATAAAAAAGTTCAAATCATAAAATCAGAGCTCTCTCTCTCTCAGAGCAAGTATCTAATCCTACAATCAATAAATGATAATAATAATACATAATTGGACAATGAATACGAAACCATTTAAAAGTAATGAGAGCTATAAATAAAGAGGTAGTTCTAGAACAGTCCGCCACGCGTCCAAAAAGTATGTGGGTAATTTCCACTTATTTAATAAATCAAAACAAAAATTTCCTCTGAAATCGTAAGATTAGAAGTAGCCACATACACATGAAGAAATGCAAGGAAGGTCACCAAAATGTGAAGTAAATTGATTGACCCGAAGACCTCAATGTTTAATGCCTCAGATTTATAAAAATGCTTAAAATAATTGCTCGGCGCCGTTCTGGAATTTCAGTAACCTCTCTGAAGGGAAGTTCTTCAAATTATGTATAAAAAATAATTGTTAAACTTCTCGACTCCTTGAGGATTTGGGTCACAAATCCATTGAACACATTCCAAGAAAACATGGAATATAAGCCTTTTTTTGACAGGTTACAATATTCGATCTTTGGTGTCACAAAAAATGGGTCGGTGGTCGATAGTTTTTGGGTTAGAAACAAATTGATTAATATTTCCGTCTAATGACAGGTTTAAAAGGTAAACCACAACAATCTTTCAAATAGGATTGATGACCTTGTGGAATCAAACATTCCTGTTCATTGGGTACAACGATATTCAAAAGACAAAAGGATGTCGACAAAAAATTCAAAGTGGATTTCAATATTTGCCGACGGTCGTAAAAAAAGCCATTAACGGTCTTCCAACTTCTTGTTTCAAGAGGGCCGATAAATTCAGTATTTTGTAGATTTTGTCTGTTGTCAAATAAAATACATAAACCTTTCGAAGAATAGTTTTTAACCATGCATAATTGTAATACTTGAAAGGGATACCGGAGCCTTTTTAGAAAACAAAACTCATGACAAATAAATTAAATAAAAGAACCACAAAGAGCTGCCGTACAACATGTTTGATTAATATTGATCGGAATGTTTAATTCTTGCATTTTCAAACGGTGAACTTTATATAAGTTGTATTATAATATCTTTTTTGTAATTTTTTTCAAGTGTGCTATAAAAAGCTATCAATTAAGTTTAATTTCATGTTACGTGTACAATATAATGAGTTAAGCGTAATGAAGGTGAGCTGATTTGTTAAATTTCCGAAAAACTATCTAAAACAGAAAATATGTTCCTTCAAGGATGCGCAAAGGTATTTTTGGTTGAAAATGCGTGTTTTGGTTGCTAATTTTGTTAAATCCAATATTGTTCCCACATAAAGAAGTAAGACCAACCCTAATGCACATTGCATTGGACTTATTTCCAATTCTCTCATTCTCGTAAAGAACATCGCCTCGTACCAGTCTGTGCAAAGCATTTTTTTAGTTTTGTTGTGACGCATGTCCTATAATCTAAACCCCACTCGGCTTCATCTTAGTAGCTTTTAGCTTCAGGCGCACCCAGCGAAGTGAAATTATTAGTCTCCTGCATTGTGTGACTCACTAAATCGGCAAACAGGTTTTGCTGTTTTTTTTTCATAAATATTCAAAATAAAACGACCAACGGTCATTTCTTGTTCGATATTATTGAATAGGAGATATTTAGACTGGGAGTCGGAACGACCTTGTCAATTTAAAAAGTTATTAGCCATTCATTGAATAATTGTTATTTATTCAAATGTTTTTGGTAGCATTGACCAGTGGCCTGTAATTATGTACAGGTGGATTTAAAATTGCTATTTATTCGCGACGTTAATATTAATGTATAATTGATTAACGATTTTTAAGAATCAGTTGAAATGAATATGACGACATCTTTGCTTCATTAGCTAATGGAATGAGAAACTCAAATCTCGGGAAAGCAAGGAAGGAATGACGTATTTGTGAACATAGGAATGGCAACAATTACTTACATTGTATTTTGTGGAGCTGGATACCTATTAAGGGAGTGATGTTTGTTTGTTTTTTTTCAGACACACTCACACCCACAATGCAGGACATCATACAACGATGTCACTGAAGGCTGATCTTGTTTCAAGTTGACATCCGGCCGAATCTTCCCGGATAAGGTTTTTTCATGGGTTCCCTTATTTCCGAAGGCGAATGCGGAATAATTCCAAACAAAAATACATGACCGACTCCCTCCCACTCCCAACATAACACAAGACGCGTATGTTTAATATATACCGCCAGTTAGTTGCTGATAGTTGGTGTTGATGAAAACATGCAATTTTTGTAGGATTTTTAGATAACAATTTTTCCAGATAATATTTTGAATACCCAGCCGTCGTAAAAATTACGAGGCGCAATGACACCGTTCTATTTGTAAAAGAACTTTTAAAATCAGTAATTTAAATGATTCCCTCTTCAAGGCTTATAAGAAAGAATCTAGAAAATTAAAAGAAGATGGTTGTATTTTTTTTAAAGTAGGTAAGTACTAAATCAGAGTATGAAAGAAAAGAATGTGTTATTTTTGGAACATGTGAGTATACTGGCTTATTAAACATTAGAAATTCCTGAGATTGAAGCTCCATTCTAGCTATTGTACCAAGCTAAAATAACTTGATTGCATAATAATAATAATAATAATAACATTACATTTGTATAGCGCAGTTTTGTGTCACTTCACTTCAAGTGCGCTTAACTTAATAAATTACAAAAGTAATTATAATAATAATCCTACAGTGCTCCTTACGAATCCATTACAAAATATTGTTAAAATAATATGAAACAAAGAATATACAGTATTTACAAAACAATGACAAGAGAACAAAATTTAACAAAAATCGTGCTTTCATAGCATACACTGGACAATAATAATAAACAATAACGGTGCTTGGAGCACAGGACAAAACAAGAACTTTAAAACTAAAATATTATATACTAACAGAAGGCAGTTTGCGTTTAGAAATGAGAAATACTCTGACATTATATTCGACCATTAAACATAAAAATACAATTAGGAGGAAACCGAAACCAAACAATTATCGGAAACTTGAGAGCATGGCTTAGGTATTACGTGTATTGAAAATGTGTTAGGATTCATGAATGGTATGATTTTTTAAATAATTGTGTTTTTAAATCCCGTTTAAATTCAGCCAAATTCTGGATATTAGTGAGAGCTGAGTGAAGTTTATTCCAAATGAGAGGGCCAGTTACACGAAAAGAGCGATCATAGTAAACGGCTCGATTTGACCTAGAAAGTTCGATTAAACGATTATTAACATCTAGATCTGCTGACCTTAGAGTAAGCTGTCTCTCGCTTAAGTTTTGTCGGACACATAGTTCCATAGCATTGTCAAATTAGCTCGAAACTTTCTACTATTCACATTGACACTAAAGATAGTGGTTTTGATCTTGGTCAGTGAAGGGAGTACGTAGTCACTATAGTAGTTCTTTGGTTAATATTTTTTACTATTAGGGGAGAGCATGAATTAATACGTAACCTCAACATTCAAATACATGTATTTACGATTCAGTATCCATTACAGTAGTATGAATCGTAAAATATGGGATCCTATAAATTAGTAATACAAAATAAGAAGCCTATGAACAGCAAAGACAGCGATCAAACTCGTTACACAACATAATAGTCCAATGACTAATTTCACGACTCCTTTGCTATGCAAATCAGGTTATGCATAAAATAACTCCACTGCAAATGGATACGAGAATGCACTTGAATGCATCTAAACCAGTTATGCCTCGTCTCAAGAGACACCTATCGGAGTGATGTGGCGCAATATTCAGATGGGATATACAAATAGATAACATGTTTGTCGTTTGTATAACACACCTCACAGACGGAGGATACTGGCAAGTTTTGCAGTGAGATAATGTTGTGAGATACGAAGATTGTTTACACTATTAGATCTTTAGAAACAGAGTTAAGATATTCCGCAATATTAGCCAGAGCTAACACAATGATCGTAGTGTTTCTCAAGATAGACAAATCTGTCGTAAAAGACATGCCCTTTAGGATATTTTGTAAACCCCATACATAGGATCTTTTCGATTCTTCAGGGAGGTACTTTACGAAGGAAGATATCAAGGTATTTTCGGTTTTAATATCATTTCAGTAGTAAGGGATCTTTTGTACGACTATACACAAGACAACCTTGAAGATCAAGGGGGCGGAGGTCCATAAAGGTTGATAAAATATTCAGTTGTTACTATGAAGCCTACCGAATCATGCGTTGATTGCACAAAAGGGGTGCTTTTCCAGGTACTAACAACACCTAATCTAGACGTTGAGGAATACTTCAGTGGGAATTCGCTCGGGACTTGAGGACAGTGACACTAGTTAATCAACTGGTGCCATACCGGTTGCTTCTTTGAAATACCCTTCACGAGTGGTAAGAGAAGTGTTAATTGGGTGCTTATAAATTTCAATCACCTCTGTAATTAGACAAACTCAACTGGTTTTGGGCCTTCCTAGAATTATTTTAGGCAGTGTATGAAAGGAAATGCTCTGACAGATACGTCCGGATGACCGAGATGGTATGCCCGCGCATGTTTCCCTTTTTGACCGTAGATCGCATACTACATTCATTTCAAGGGGTAACCAACTTGTCCTTCGTCTTGAAGGTCTTGCTGGGGTTCCAACGGCAGTCATGTTGCATTACTTCCTCGATGTTCTACATCTGCGAAGCAAGTAAGTACCTACGACAAGTTACAAGTTTACTTAGCTACACTGATAATATAATTTTATAACGAAGGTGACACACATAGCAACAAATATTAATGCATATGGTAAATTAATGACACTGCCACGAAATGCGCACAGTGGGACATCGACAATCATTAGAATAATTTCATGTTGTAAATTGGCTTTGGCCATTTTGAAACTAAAATATTATCAAACTGACAAATCCTAAAATTTGTTGATAGGCCATTTTTATTAAATGTCACCTAAAGAGTGCTTTACAAAGCAATAAACTAAAACTTAAAGTTACGATTATTTCCTACGAATATCTTGACTTGTTACTTAGTTTAAACGAGATTTTATAGAATACAGATGAGAAGGCTTACAAAAGATTTCATCTTAACCCGTCTAATCACAGGAGACCCAAGTTGTCCCAAAACATCATATGCCGTTATAATAACAGGAGACCCAGATTGTCCCAGAGCGACCGTGCATTATTAAAAGTTAGATATCTCTCTTCCTGTCACGCATACATTTGTGATTTCTTTTATGTTAGAAAGCGAAAAAAGTGATGCTTCTTATTGCTTTAGGAATAAACGAGCTAAATTGGTCAGATATTTTACAAACCCGATCATAAGTGACGATTTTATTTTGCGCCAATGTGTGACGTAACAAACATTTAATTTTAAAATAAAATTGTATGAATGTCATAAAAAGTGAGGTGACAGTTTTATTACAAATTTTCTTAAAATAAGGAATCTGTGTTTAAAATGTTCAGTTTATTTTATTTTATGTACTTTTTCTAGGAATCCCCAAGAACGTATTTTTAAGCTAATTTACATTTTCAATACCAAAATTTTAATATTAAAAAACAAAAATGTTGATTTCTAATAAACACATCGGAAAGATTATTTTATCTAGATTTTAGAACAATTTTTGTTTTAAAAAATAACTAATAAAAAGGAAAATTTAAAATGCACGGGAAGAACCGGGAATTTAGTGCGCAAATCTTGACAGGCATAGTTCATAGATATTATTTTGTCATTATTCGAAGGGTTAAAATGACACACATATTAGAAGAGTGTGCTGGTATCTTACAACTAACAAGCACATTCCGCAATCTAGTGTGTAACAATACGAAACGATAGCGCTAAAACACTACCAAATGCGTGTTGATCACCATTGTAACAATAATTGGGCCAACGAACAAAACCAGCGAGATAATCTTGTTTTAATTATTGTTGTTACCGCTGCCATTTTTTGCGCAGATGGAACGATAAAGCCGTTTGAGAATGTCGGTTGGTGACATCATAGTTTCGCAAATAAATTCACCCGGCAAGTGGTGCCGAAGAGAACAGAGATTGACCTCCCTGAGCACAACCGAGGCGGTGTACGTTTTGTCGCTTGGGTCGGCAACGGAAATGCTTTGCAATCTTCAGTTTAATTGTGGATAATGAGATGAATGATACAATTGAAGATCAACAATGAGGAGAGATCTATTCTTTATTTGGAAACTGTACGCTTCTTAATTAGGGGAATGAGTTGGTACAGCTAAACACTCGCTGCCTTGCCTAATTGTTGCAACACCTTTGACTGACGTTTTTTAATATTCCATTCAGAACAGTAGTTGTTCGGAACCATTGTGTTTTTAACCATTTATTATATATATTGTTATTGCGAAATTAGGACAGGTTGTTTCTTAAAACATTATTGTTAACATGATAAGTGTATAAGAGTGTGTAAATGTCGGTAATTCAATTAATGGAGGACTGAATGCTGAAGTTGATGAATAAAGCATCACAAAAACGTTTGCAGTCTAAAACGAAGTTCTAATACTAACTCTGATACAAGTCAATGAGACATGACATTTGCAGAGAAAAAAGGCAACAATTGAACAGATGAGTGTTATGTTAATAGGAGGGTATTTACTTTTTGATACATAAAGCTGTGTTTTTGATACATAAGCTGAAGTCCCCACGTTGCCCGGGCATTACACAGATTTTTTTCTAAATCGATGTAGGTAACCTTCATATTGTTTCGAAGATGAAGTTGATCTGGATAAAAACCTTTTTGTAAATTCTTAGCTCGTATTAGTGCTCACATACGTATATATACATTTTTTGTTTTTTTCATTGCTTATAATTCTTTTTTTCTAATCGTTTGTTTTCCTTAACCCCTCTTTTTTATTTATGTACGTTCTTCTTTGCGAAATTAATAATTTTGATATATCTTGAACAAACTGATACCATTGTTTATAATTTTACTATTTCTTTTACCATTATTTTAACAATCAATTAGCAAATTTTAAAGTGATAATGTGTAATTTGAGTTTCTTTCTACTTCTTTCTCTTCAACTTTTGCGCTAGTTTCCCGAGGGAATGATCAAATGGAAGCGTGTATTATGCAGATGATGAAGGGGTCGCAACTTGACCCAGCATCTGTTACATCATCAATCATCTTCACTTCTTGATGGTTTATTAGCGCCATCGGTGATCTGGAACTAACTACGTTCGTACTGGGCTCTGCTGGAGAAGGGGAGTGTTGGATGGCAGTTAATAATGCACTGCTTGGCTATCATCTTCAGCCGTAATGAAGCATTGCACCGGTTTCAAGTTTCAATAAACGGCAACAAGATCGAAATTCCTGGTCGTAAAATAACCTGTAAGCTGGTATACTTAGAGCTCGTAAATTTTAATTTCTAAGCGTTGCAAGAAAATGAGAAAACTTTTTTGCAAAACACGCCCATTGATTCAGTTCAATGTGATCCTGTTTAAAAAATGTTATTACGTCAAATTATTTATCCAGTTGCAGTATAAGATTTCTTATTTAAAGAGTCATTAAATATATCCACTGTTTTTCTATTCAATATCATCATAACCTCTTTTCACGCTACGCTGTGCTAGAAAATTGTTCTGCAGTGTGGTAGCTTGAACAAGTTGAAGTTTTCAAGTACATATCAAATTGCTAGGGTTCAAAATATGGCGATGGGATTTAAATTTTTGATTCACTTGAACCTTGAATGTACAATTTATTCCTGCAACGTCCCTAACTTCTTCAATCATGCGTTCGCTTTACGTGCACAAATCACTTACTATCTGTAATCATGTTAATAATAGTTCCATCGGTCTTGCATTATTTGCAGATCTCCTTATTCGAATTTGAGTCATTCACGGCTTTACACACATACGTCTCAAGGATATCACATCTACTACATTTTACTTTCTTCCATCTCTGCCAGTTGCCGATTGACTGCAATTCCTTAAAGTCAAATTCAAAAATTATGCTGCCAGGTTAGCCTCATAACAATTTATCATCGACTACTGTATTCAATTCCAAATTAATTTAGTTTCCTACATTCACACATGCAACGATCACCTGTGATTCACCTGCACCAATTCGCTGTCATTTGAATAAATTTCTTATGCTATTCCTTTAAGAAAACCCAATATTACGATTGAAATAATATAATGTATAATGTAGCCAAGAGGAAAGAGTTAATGTAATAAATATGAATAAATTATCAAAGGCCACCTCATGAAAACTTTATGCTAATGGCCAAGCGGTTCTCACCGGAGAATGCACAAAAAAACAAAAGACACAACACATTCAAGATGTGACACCAGAAGGAGGTTACGTGAGAGTCTAACTTCCAAATATAATGCGCCAAGCACATTTCAATTCTTCACCATAATTTACCGAGGCAAGTTCTAGAAAGATAAGTTAGAGGTTAAATAATTATGTTGTCAATAATCTTTCTTTAATATAATTTTTAGTTTCTATGGCAAAACTTTTAAATGACATAAGTAGGTAGAAAGCATTTAAGAATAAATTCAAAGTTTTCACAGTCCTACTCACTAGCATTTCCTGTTCTGAGGCAGCCTGTAGTTTTTTATACTTATGTATTTAGTTTTTAGTTGTCTTTACATTATTTTCATAATGTTTGCTAGTTGTCGAACTGATCTCTCAGCCATGTTTTAACTTTCGGCTTAAAATATATTCATTTCTGTTATTTTTAATTTTATATATTAATTAATTAATTTGATAAATATAGTTTCACAGCATGAACTTAAGTATTCTCTGTTCCAAGGATGTACTCAAACTGGGAATAATCAGTGCAACATTTTGACTAATTGCCCTGGTTGAGTAGTTATGTTGGACAATTGAGTATTCAGATATTATGTTTCTAAGTTTAAATAATAAATTCTTAATAAATTTTTTATAAGACATTGGAAACTTTTTGAATATTTCATTTGTCGGAGTTTTAAGATAAGTTATTTTGTTAACAGGTTATAAGGAATGTACTTGAAATTTGGAGCAATAGCCGGAAAAATAGTGAAAATTCGAGTGCATTTATTTTTAATACAGAAGATGATTTGGAACTACTTGGCAGCAATTTGTTGGTGTTTTTCGTGTACACAAATCTCGTTTTTAAGTAAAAAGAAGGAGTTTGAG
Source organism: Glyphotaelius pellucidus (assembly GCA_936435175.1). Taxonomy (NCBI): domain Eukaryota; kingdom Metazoa; phylum Arthropoda; class Insecta; order Trichoptera; family Limnephilidae; genus Glyphotaelius; species Glyphotaelius pellucidus. The sequence continues at coordinate 7,362,126 of OW386543.1, read as the reverse complement.
ACTCGTTGTTGTGTCGTGTGCTCCTTCGCATAGATAGGATGTAATGTCCTCCGCGTGCGAAGTCATATCTTCTCCAAGCATAAACTTTCTGATTAAAGTGTGTTTATCGGAAGTGACCTGCCAGGTAAGTATGTTTCTGTATCTATTTGTAACTAGTAAAATTAGATAGAACCTAAGAATTTTTAATAAATTGTACAGCGCCCTTGAGGTGATTTTTCACAAAAACGGCGCTCAACAAATTGTTCAGTGGTGATTGGTCATTCCTTTTTCCTTGCACACATTGTTTTTTCCTACACACAGTATCATCCAACTCCAGCAAACACTGTTTCGTTTTCAGAATTTACAATCCATTACTGCATCTGAACTTGTAATTCGTAAGCAGTTTCGGATGCAATAGATACAATATGATCATCAATAAGATGAACTATAAGAAAAGTTTCATCATAACAAAAAATATTTCACTAGAAGTTTCTCGATGGCTTGCGTAATGGTAGGGTGATGAATTATTGATGTCGTAGTCATTTTCATTCATCGATTGCCCTGAATTGTTATGGCTTTAAAGTTATACGTATAAAATTGCAAGACTACGTCCACCAGATATCACATTACATCATTATATCTATTCGTTCGCAGAGAAGAGAATTTAGCGTCAAGCAATATAAAAACATGAAATTACTGAAATAAACAATATTGCTAGGAATTGTATTTATTTATATCATTAACACGTGTATAACTTTAGTAAAAGGTAAACATTGTCATATTACATTATTGAAGAAGAAGATAGTACTAATAAATGAAATAGAACAAGACACAGATAAAACGTAACGGTCGCAATTGGGACTAGAATCCAGGATCTCTTGTCTTACCGGGACACAAAAACTTAACAAACTCGACCATTGGGAACTATATCATTTCTGTCACTTTTGTCAATCTCATATTTCAATCTGAGAATAAGCAATATTATCCTCAAGTAATTTTTTTAATATTTTGACAAAAATTGTTCCCATTGGCTTAATTGGTTAAGGCTCTAAGTCCCAGTAAGATAAGAAATCCTGAGTTCGATTCCCAGTTGCGACCTTTTTTATTTTTCTATGTCTTGTTCTGTTTCATATTTCGTTTAGATTTATCAGTATCAGTTCTTCTTCAATGATATATTACATTGATGGGTATAACCTTCACAAGTTATAAAAAAAATAATTCCATTAAAAATAAATATATTAGAGATATAAGATTCCATAGATAATTACAGAGCCCTTACAAGTTTGTAAAACAGCTCCTGTTAGTAATAATTACTTTCACGTTTTAATTATTTAATGTCCCTTTCCCGTTGTTGAAGTATGTATTTTGTGAATAACCTGCAGCGACATGGTATGAAAGGTATTACTTATATCATAATTTTATTACAGGTATCACAGCATTGAAATAAAGACTGAATTCATCTTTGTATGATGAAAAATATCACTGTGTATGTGTATGTGTAGGTTAGATTGTATTAGATGCGTAGGTACTAATGAAGGTAGGCCCAAATAATATAAAATAGATCTGTCTAAATCAATCAACGCAGTCCAGTACACTATATCTACACACGCTCTAAAAAAGTCGTCGTAACGTAATCCGTTGATAACATAATACCGGATCACGACACAATCTGAACCTGAATTGCTGACTGTTGATGATCAGTCTTATTATTGCACCATTTTAAAAACAGATTTCTGGTACCGACTTTAATACAAGAAACTTTTTGGCTTAACTTCGAAACCTCGTATATCTATGGCTTGGTTATATTTATTATTTTTTCTCTTTTATTGACAATGAACTTGCAATTTTCAAAAATTATTCTTTATTATGAGGGCCCGCTAAACTGCCAAAGCTGTTTCAGGAGAATTTCACAGAATTAATTATTACTCTAAATCACACATATAACGCGAAACAACAATATAGAAATTAGATTTATAAGAATACCATTTCAAGTGACTACATAGGCATAAAATACATAGGCAGATAGATGGGTATAACACAGGCAACATACTCATAGTCATTCATTCACACACAGTGCTTTTTGCCACAATAATAATAATTGGACAATTTATTAAGAATTCCTAGGTAGATGGGTTTGTGTATTTGGGAAGTATGTTTACGAAAGATGGCAAGACTGATAGAGATATTGAAAGAAAGGTAAATGCCGGTAACTCCGTTAAAGGAGGACTGAACGCGTTGGCGCCAACAAAAACTGTCAAAAGAAGCGAAGCTAGCCGTCCATTATGGAGTGCTGGTATCTACCCTGATGTATGGCAGTGAGGCATGGAAGTGGCAGAGAAAGGATGAAAGTAGACTGAATGTTGTATAAATGAGATCCCTGAGGCGTAGGTGTGGTAAAACCATGTATGATCGTGTGAGAAATGTGGAGATCCGTAAAGTATGCATAGCTGATGTAAGCGTAATGAGCAAGATTAAGAAAGGGATGCTCAGATGGTTTGGGCACGCAGAGCGAATGAATGAGGAAAGAAGTGTAAGGAGAATATATGACAAATGTGAATGGTAGATGAAGTCGGGGACGCCCTAGGAAGACATGGCACGACCAAGGGAATCAGATACTTGAGTCGGGCGATGTCAAGAGTCAGAATAATAGAAGAGCATGTATGAGACGATGTACGAATGTGAACTCTCTGCTTACCGCTGCGGAAAATGGCGTGGTTAACAGTTCATCGATCGTGTGATGAATCTTGTCTTCATTTTATGTTTTAATTAGGTAGGTACCTAATATGTTATCATACTTTATTTATTTTTTCTTCTTTTAGATCTTTTAATGTACCTACTCTCCTATGTTATTTTATGTATTATAGTTATTTATGAAATATGGCAGACTGGGATTGCACACCCCTCCCAGCCCTGCTGGAGTAAAATCTTAAATAAATAAAACAAAATAAATTGATACGAAACTATACAATGATTTGACCAATGATAGCGATACTACATAAAAATATACGTATATTGTTTTAATTATACTCTGTACAAGCAGAAAATATACACCACCATACTAACCTGAGGTTATTGACATCACTTGTGCGTGATCTATTTTTTCTTTAAATACTCGTATGGAGTCCGAAAATAGATTTTAAATTCAAAAAGTCGGCTCATTAGCCATTAAGATCACTATCTTCACTTTCAATAAATAAAAGGGATAAATTAAAAAGGACCACGCTATAAACAATGCACATCGAACTCAGCGGAGATGTATTATTTCCTCTCCAAGGCGGTGTTGGTTGAAAAGGTTTCAGCGCGGACTTGCACAGACTTGTCGGTTTCGTGCAAGGCTGTATCACTACCTACGTATGTCAGTGTTGGTAGATGCGGTTAAGTATTATTGTAAGTGTACCAATTTATTTATATACCTGTAGCACGTTGTTTAGTATCGTTAGAGGTATGCGAGGCAAAGCAGCATTCACATTAAATTTACGCGCCAAGCTCACTCTTGATAGGTCTACAACCTTTGGGATTCTCTGTCGAAGATGATTGTATTAATTTATATATTATGTAATTATCTATTATGCATCAATTCCATTAATTTATATATTATGTAATTGTCTATTATGCATTAATTCATTCCTTATTCCAGTACGGTATTATTGGCTGGGGAGGGGCCTTTAAGGCTTCATTACAGCCCGTAATGACAATTAAAAAAATAATTATAAAAATCATCCTTAGGAAACCATCCGACTTCCCTACTTTAGAGATTTTTCGGGAATTTAATGTACCATCTATTGCAAAATTGTAAGAACCGCCTTATATCAAATTTATAAAGAATATATATTTTTTTTAATTCACTCTTCAGATAGCGTAAGCAATAGATTTAAAACTGATGGCTTAATAGCCATCCCTATGCTCAGAACGACCACAGCTCAGTACCACTATTCGTATTTAGGATCAATGTATTTAGGTATGAGATGGCACAATAATGTCCAAAAACAAAATTAATATAACCGATACATTGAAATACGAACAATTCAAAAAGCAAATTAAGTCCCTGAAATTGAACAATGATATATTATCTAACAATATTAAAAATTTATATATTACTAGCTTTTCCCCGCGGCTTCGCTCGCATGGTATTACGGGAAATTACTGTAGCGGTTGAACTTATCAATTATCCCCCCTCCTCCCCACCCCACCCCCTCCCGCATTCCATACATTCATTCCCTTACATTCAGTTTTCAAACATCTAGCCTGCCACTTAAATTTCACAAAGAAAAAAAGAATTATCCAATTTTGTTCATTCGTTCGGAATTTATGCGCTTACAAACATTTCGGATATTTATTTTTAATTAAATATTTGGAAGTTTGTTAATATAATACAAAATTACACTATTTATTATTCAGTCTTTATAATCGTTACGAATTATATTTTTAATGTAGGAACTCTTATCTGACATTTATTCCAGCTTGTCCAATAAAAACAAAACATATTCTAATATTTGAATTTTCTAGGGCAGTAGCTGACCAGGGGGCTGAGTACCTACCAGCTTAGAACCCACAAATATATCAACATCGTTTCCAAGGGAATGATTTTTTCTGACATTTGCAATTAACTCGCTTTTGTTAGCGACAGAAAACGTATAACAAAAATAATATATTAATATTTATAATTTCATAATGCCAGAGCTTACCATCATATACAACATATAGTCTGCGCATATAATTTAGCTTTCTATTGGTGAATGAATTTTTAAAGTCTTTTTATTGGTTAATGCCTGAAAAGGTCATAAACAAACTCGAGCAGTTTCGCATTTATAATATTAGTATGGATTATTATTGTTTTTCAATAACAATTTTTTTCTAAATTGTATAACTATGTCAAATAATGTTTGAATTTATTTCATAACTCTTTGATCATCATCACATACTTCATTAGAACATTATTTTTTTGCATGTAAATACTCCTCCCATAAACACGAGCTCCTAGAGCTCAACTTTTGGAGTAGTAGAATAATAATGAATTATTTTATAACTTTGCATAATATAATCATCATTTGTAATGTTTAAAAAAAATTCTTGTAAATAAAATAAAAATAAATAATCTAAATATATTATTTACTGTCACTAAAGAGATTACATAGATAAAATTAAGTTGTGAGAGTTTCTTGGTGTGACGGAAGGTCAATTCTCCATTACTTAGGAAATGATTCGAATAACGAAATTCATTGGGTTACGATGTCAAAAGGTATTATGTAGGTTAATTCAAATCCATACTAATATTATAAATGCGAAACTGCTCGAGTTTGTTTATGACCTTTTCACGCATAACACAATATAAAGACTTTAAAAATTCATTCACCAATAGAAAGCTAAATTATATGCGCAGACTATATTTTGTATATGATGGTAAGCTCTGGCGTAATCCATACTAATATTATAAATGCGAAACTGCTCGAGTTTGTTTATGACCTTTTCACGCATAACACAATATAAAGACTTTAAAAATTCATTCACCAATAGAAAGCTAAATTATATGCGCAGACTATATTTTGTACATGATGGTAAGCTCTGGCGTAATGAAATTATAAATATTAATATATTATATTTGTTATACGTTTTCTGTCGCTAACTAAAGCAAATTTTTGCTAACGTCAGAAAAAAATCGTTTCCATGGAAACGATTGCTACTGCTTCAGAAAATTCAAATATTAGAATATGTTTTATTTTTTTGGACAAGCTTCTGTTTTGGAATAAATGTCAGTTCCTACATTCAAAATATAATTCGTAATGATTATAAAGACTGAATAAATGAACTGAATAAATAGTATAATTTTTTATTATATTCACAAACTTTCAAATATTTAATTAAAAATAAACATCCGAAATGTTTGTAAGCGCATAAATTCCGAACGAATGAACAAAATTGGATAATTCTTTTTTTCTTTGAGCTATAGCTTTATGAAATTTAAAACTGAATGTAAGGGAATGAATGTATGGAATTCGGGAGGGGGTGGGGGTGGGGAGGAGGGGGTATAATTGATAAGTTCAACCGCTACAGTAATTTCCCGTAATACCATGCGAGCGAAGCCGCGGGGAAAAGCTAGTAATTAATAAAGTCAAAAACATTTCTGGTAATACCTAAGTAAGATAGGATAAGTTTAAGAGAACTGCTCTGCGTCTCAAGCCAGGGAGACTATGGCATCCATCCCCTATTGATATGTAGTGAGACTGAAAGTGGTGGAAAGGGGGTGGAGATGTGGAAGAGAAAAGAGGGGAAGTGACTGGATTTCAGATCTGGTCACCAAATACAGCTAAAGCCATTTCAAGCAACCTTTCGACGGCCTCCGTGGTCCCGAGGCAAGACTCTCGACTCACAATCCGAAGGTCGCGGGTTCGAACCCGGCGTGCGCAAATAAATTTTATTTGATTAATTTGTGTTATTTCACAATTTATTCATTTAAAATAATATATAGTATATTTGCGGCACGTTCCAGAGTGGAAGATACTAACAGTATCGCCCTGGTGTAAGACCACCATTCAGAATTGAAACGTTGCTTGAAATGGCTTTAGCCGTGTTTAGTGACCAGATCTGAATAGCCAGGTACTTCCCCACCTTCCTCTTCCCCATCTCCTTCCCCTCCCCACTACCTTCAGCCTCACAATTTTCTCAGCAATTTTCGCTTTTTTTTATATAATATAATATTAGCGCGCTCTGTCCAACATTCGTATTACATATCTCTCCATCTTCTTCTTTTTGGGCCGGGAAGCCATCAATTGGTTTCGCTCTCCTATAAAATTATCTTTTTTGACTTACGACCCTTTTCTACGGGATTAGCGATATGTATGTAAACCCAGAGCCTAGCTAGAATACCAAAGTTCACCTAAGATACGAGCAATTATATATGTATGTGTCTACAATAGAAAAAAATCATGAATAATGCATAATTTAAAAATACAGGTACTGAATAAAATTATAATCTCGAAGTATTTTCTCAAAGGGTTAAAACCACGGGATAAAACAGTGGCCGTTAAGAAAATTGAGGTGACAATTTTAATATGTTTGTCTTTTGATTATTTTGTGTAATGTCCATTGGGTCATTTGTCCATTCAGGAGATCTGCAGGGGGGTATTGTGGCTTGTTGGCGTGAACACCCCGCGGGGTGCAGGAATACGAATAGCAGGCTATTTATAATATCCCTCGATTTTACATAATCAAGGGATTATCATGAATCAGGATAATTTCATTAAATAAAGGAGTAAGGAAGGTGTTTTTCAATACATTTATTGTGTGTGTTTATTAAGATTCAGGGGCATGGCGACCAAATATTAATCTTCAGCTATAAGAGCAGGAATGACAGTGGTAAATAAAATAAAAAAATATACGGGGTTCGGTATAAAAATAATTTAATGTTTTTCATTTACTCACAAATAATTGCCCAAGTTGCCTCTAAAATCATGAAACACCAAAATCTTTAATGGCCTATATCTTATAATTTAAAGCAAAAATAAATAAAGTAGCTCACATCCGTACTAGATATTTGATATAAATTTTGATTACAAAAATAATTTTTCAGTTTGGTTGGGTATTTTGATCTGAAATCCAAATTTAAGATTTGTACGAAATGGGTCGAAAAGGGCCGCGCAAACGTTCCACTTAAACCGTACGAAAATCGGTACCAAAATAAAACACGTCCTATTTAACATTCCATTATTTAACTCACATGAAAAGTCGACACATATGAACACTGGACTAAAAAGGTGTTGTTTAAAACCGATCCATGACCAGTCAGAAACATGCAACTTCAACACCCCTTTGAAAAGTCATTAAAAGTTATGAAAAAAAGCTGAAAAGTAGCCCATAACCTAACCTAACCTAACATAACCCAACCTAACATAATCTAACCTAACATAACCTTACCTAACATAATCTAACCTAACATAACCTTACCTAACATAACCAATTTAATTCAAAATCAAACCAATTTATTTGATTCATCACTTTTAATGATTGTTCAAAGGTGCTGTATTCTGAGTTGTCCGGTCACCTTTTAAAACGCCCGTCAGCCAAAAACACGCCCAAATAATATTATAGTAAATCTTTTCACTAAACATTGCACAGCGCGGATTGTGCACTGCATTCCACACCCGACCACGCCGAGATATAAATAGACATACCTTATGATCGTTATAAATTGTTGTGAAAAACGATAGTCAGTCAATACCAGGAGACCATGGACCACCGCAAACACCAATACAAAGCAAAATTAAAAGGAAGTTCTGCGGCAGAGAATTTAGAAAATGTTTCTCTTGTATTAAAGTTATTTGTATTTTTGACTGTCCTAAAGACCACCGTACAGATTTAGAATTCAATCAAATTTCGTCATTTTGCTGGATCACTGAATCATTTTTTGCTAAAAGCCACACCCTTTATCAGAGAATCGAATACCAGCATTCCCTTTCGTGCTCCTTATATTGACAACTTCCGCTTTGATTCTCTTCTCGACCTGCATCCGGTTAGGTTCCTGCCAATCTGCTGCTGTCAAACCGTCGGAAGGACCCTTCCTTGGTATTTCATTTATCAGGTGCGGATACACCGGTAAGGGATCAATTATTATTATTCAAACCGACAATTGAATCAAGGGCAGTTAGCTATAGAATTGGCGCATTATCCTGTTCAGCATTTGATATCGCAGGAAGCATTGAATGTTGACCGACCCTCGGACATTCCCGATAGATCAATGGCGATAAAAGATTTTGATGGTTGTGTCGGCCGACATTCGGAAAACATTGTATTCGTACGTCTGAGAGACATTGCAAACGTCTTCTTATATTGTGTGAGGTATTAATAGAATACGAAGAAAATAGAGCAATTACGTAGTTTTGTGTGGTCAAGCAGCAACCATTGATTCTTGCAACCTCAGATAACGGTTGCAAGAAGCAACCATATGGCAACACCCGTCCTCACAATATTCATTATATTGACCTAAACATATGACAGTTTTACAGATGTTATCATTTATTACGAGTACTACTCGTATAATGAAATTGAACAAAATCTAAACCTTTCCCCTTTAGAAGACCGTCGGATAAAATCTGATCTCATTTATTTCTTCAAAATTATCAGCTATATTATTGACTCACCTACACTACTACAACTCATCTCATTCAATATACCTTCTCGTAGACTCGGAAATAAAGAACTGCTCTTCCTTTATCAACACTCGACTAGTTATGGTTATAATTCTCCACTCTCCAGAATGTGTAGAATGGTCAACTCACGTCAAGACCTTGATTTTTTTGGTATAAGCCTAAATGATTTTTGTACTAAACAATTGAAGATATTTTATTTGACCCTAATTTTAGCAAGGTCTTGACTTGACACTTCTACTTCACTTCTATTCTCTTATATTTTCTCTGTTTTTTTGTTTGTTGTGCCCTGATGATGGACACTGTAACGCTGTCCGAAACTTTGGCTAAAGAAGGATGTAGCGCAACACGGCATAACACCCCAAAAACAAATAACGAAAATACTTTTGGCCGTGAAAATCTAAAAACGTATCTATGACTCTAGCATAATGTACATCTGTTATACTAAACTCTACTATACTTGATAAAATGGAGAAATGATTACACGCGGTCGAAAAGATTACAACACGTGGGAGAACTAGTATCCTAGTTTTACAGGTGTAAAATGAACTAGGTTTTAAACTCCTGTCCGACCTTCACGAATATATTTCAATAATTTAGTCCGCGCGAGACATCGCCATCCTCCCTTTGTCTTCACCGAAGCCAAGTCAAGTCCCAACAAGTTGCTCTAAGTGGGACAAGAGACAAGATCAGTAAAACCTACCTGTTGATATATATATATTGTGTTCACGTTTAATATTATCACATTAATGTTACTGTGTTGTGTAACCCCTGTCAACGGACGGAATTTGAAGTTTATTGACGCGGAGAAAAATTCTTTTGAGGCCTAGAATTTAGATATAAAGTAATATAAGATACGAAAGAACGTGCTTTGAATTTTTATAGGGTGAATTTGAAATAGATTTGAAAACCGCGATAACGCAATGCAGGTACCATCTTACCTAAAGCGGAATTGACATTACACAACTAGTTGCGCACAAGTTGTTCATGACATTGTATTTTTTTTTACATGAGCTCCACACAGGAGGCCCTGAGGAAAATAATTTCCCACAAGGCCTATGTCATCTTTGAGGATGCTGTATGGAGGGTTTTTTTAAGGAAATGAAGTGGAAGAGAGTTCTGGGAAGGAAAAGGGTTTAAGGCGGCGCTCTTCGGCTGAAAAAGAAGACGATGGAGAGATATCTAATTACGAATGTTGGACAGAGCGCGCTAATATTTTAAGTGATAAAATAGCAGCGAAAATTGCGAAAAAGCTTAATAAGGCATGACTCGTTTAAAATAGAGCAAAAATCTCGTGGAACGTATCTTAAGTATCATTTAAAGAAACATTGTGAATTTTTTCACAAAAATAACTTGTAAAATAAAATAAATAGACTCGTTTTAAATAATTTTCGGAGCATACTTTGCGATTTTTTTCTATCGAGGGAATTTCATATAATTTGCGGATATTATCTTCAAAAATAACATTTATTTTTTTAAGAGCTTAAAAACTTCAAATGTTTAAGGGAGATATGTCGAAGAATAAATCGGTCGAAATTCGAATATTGGACCCTTAAAGGATGGGTAGGAATCTGGGGTTCAGTGTGTCCTGGTCATCCACCTCCAAGACCTAGACAAACCTCACCCCATGAACCCGGGCACCCCTGCTAAATCACCAAACGTAGCGAACCACTTGGGTTGACCTATAGCAGAGGTGTTGGTTATTCAATAAAGGTTCCCAGAGCGGCGGTACCCATTCCCGCCGCCCAAATTGAAAATTGCCCTGATAGTTTCACTTCATGTGTAAACACATGGTTTCATCAAGTACGCTTTAGTTGTATTTAGTGATTTTAATTAATTTTATTTTATTTAATATTATATATAGGTTCGCTACATTTGGTGATTTAGCAGGGGTGCCCTGGTTCACGGGGTGAGGTTTGTCTAAGTCTTAGAGGCAGATGACCAGGACACACTGAACCCCAGATTCCTACCCACTCCTTAAACCCTTTTCCTTCGCGGAACTTTCCTCTCCTCCTTTTCCTTAAAAAAAACCTCCACACAGCATCCCCAAAGATGACATGGGTCCTGAGGGAAATTATTTTCCTCAGGGTCTCCTGTGTGGAGCTCACGTAAAAAAAAAAGTTATATGCCACAAAATTAGAATCGCGCAAGCGCAAAATTACGGTAGCACTAGTGGTGCAACTAATTGGTAATATAAAAACGTGATGCAACTAGTGTCGCGAAACCATATCAGCCGAGTGGACGTATGTGTTCCTTGTAACTAGACGAGAGTTGTGTACAACATTGCGCTTTGCAGATAAAGTGTTGATGTTGATGGTGTCATGTCATCTTTGCTGTAATACTGAAAATTGCACGACACTAAAAATGCGTAATGTTAATTCTGCTTTAAAAAGGATTTAAAAATATGTGAACTTATGTAAGTATTCTCATTAAATCATTTTTATTTAATAAATTATGATGAATTTTATTTGCATTTTGCATAAATATGCGAATTTAGTTGAAACTCATCAAAATTGTGGAATAGCTGGAATCAAGCCGTAAAGATTCTAAAATGTTATATATATTATGCCCACCAAGTTTTTTAAAGATATCCTTCTTTGCCTCTGAAAAAACATCTATTTTTGATTCTCGCCAAAAATATGCTAAAGGTTCCGTCTAAAAATAGAGACATTAATTTTGTGCATGAAAAGTCCTGCCCTAGAAAAACATCCGATGTCCCAAACATTTGCTTTTTTGACTGTAGACAACTTGTAATAAATCGTCCCTCGCCTCCCTCGCAGTCATTAGCATTTTTTATCCGATCGACTTCACGGAGCCTGAAATAACTTCGGATATCTTCTTAATTTCAGAGGTGTGCAATCTTTCGGCAGAAAATTTAGATTTATTTCGGGCTTTTTCTTCACCCATTGTCGTTAGTTACTCGTAGTTCTTATTCTTAGTTAGTTCTTAGGTAGTTCTTACTTAGTTTTTAGTTAATTATTAGAATCTTAGATAGTTCTTATAGTTAAAGGTTAGTTCTTGCTTAGTTTTTAGTTAGGTATTAGAGTTTTAGTTAGTTCTTACTTACTTAGTTAGTTAGTTATTAGAATCTTAGATAGTTCTTAGTTAAATCTTAGTTGGGTTTTAGGTAGTTCTTACTTAGTTTTTAGCTAGTTATTAGAGTCTTAAATCTTAGTTAGTTCTTACTTTGTTTTTAGTTAGTTATTAGAGTTTTAGATAGTTCTTAGTTGTTAAATCTTAGTAAGTTCTTAGGTTGTTCTTACTTAGTTTTCTAGTTGATTTTCAAAGTCTTAGATAATTCTTAATTAAATCTTAGTTGGTTTTTACTTAGTTTTTATTTAACTAAATAATCAGTCTTAGTAAAATCTTAGTTAGTTCTTACTTCGTTTTTAGTTATTTATTAGAATCTTAGTTAGTTCTTAGGTAGTTTCCACTTAGCTTTTAGTTATTAGCGTCTTAGTTAGTTCTTGGGTAGTTGTTACTTAGTTTTTAGTTTGCTGTTAGAGTCTTAGATAGTTCTTACATAGTTTTTAGTTAGTTATTAGAGCCTGGATACGCGCCATAAAATATATTTAAATACATTTGGGCATTAATTTCTTTTAAATTAATAATTTATGCTATGGGACCATGGGGGCGCCATCTATGGTGGTTGTATTATATTGAATTTACCTATGTGACATTGAAATTCAGTGTATTCATGCATTTTCTTACCTCTGTGGAGCAGGCAATTACTTCCGACGTGAGTGTTAGTGAAAGCCAAGAGATGTCAGTCCTAATCAAATCATAATCAAATAATTCACCCATAATTGAATTATTGTTGTACCTAAGATTTTGGCACGTATTATTAATTTGCAAATCTATATTCATTGTTTGAACTTCCTTCCTGTGATAAACACATGTTGAGATTGTGCACTTACCGCCTTGGTAAAAATCAATATTTTGAATGAAAACTAGTGTGGTTTTGTGCTGGACATCGTGCATGAGCTGCATTCTCTGAGTGAGTATTGTTTTGTTTTCACTTAGGATTTTGGAATTGCTGTGTAAACTGTTTTGTGTCACATGGGGAAGAGTTCAACTTTCCTTAATTTACATAGGGTAGTATTCCCTCGTGTCTGGGGCTATTTACACGCCCCTACAGAGCCTAAGAAAGTTCTTAGTTAAATCTTTGTTAGTTCTTAATAGTTCTTACTGAGTTTTGTGTCAGTTACTAGAATCTTGGATAGTTAGTTGTAAAGGGTCCATGGGAATTAAATCTTTTATAATATTATTTGCTATCATAAAACTATATACTATATACATAAAACTATATACTATATACATATATACATATCCGCAATCATAAAACTTATCGTCACGCGTATTGTAATGGTTTCTGATTCGATTACCGCTTTATATATTTTTATCATTTCATGGACGCACTTTGCATGACCGTAATCTAAACCGAATAATGGGATCCGACTATAATTCAATACTGGTGTAAGCGTTAAATAGTAATTCAGTGAACAGTAAACTTCGCACCAAGGTATAATGTTTCTATAAAACCAAAATTCCTTTTGAAATATTTCGCTAATATGTTAACAGACCTTAAGATTTGTAAGTAGGTGAATCTATTTGAAATTAAAGGTCATTCTGGAATATTTGATGACATGATATAATTTTGTTTATGCCCGAGGAGTGATAATGTTACTAACTAACTAACCATCATGCCATTTCTCGCAGGGGTAGGCAAGAGGACGGACCGCCAAAACACTCGGTCTTGGCACACACCCTTTGCCTCATTCACATTCATACATAGTCTCATACATATTCTTCTATTATTCTGACCTTGACATGGCTCGACTCGAGTATCTGAGTCTTGTTCCATTCACATTTGAGTCACATATTCTCCTATTTTAATGTGAATATTTCACAAGAGTCGCTTGTGAAATATTCACTGTTCCCGTCTTGTGCCAGCGAGACTATGGCATCCCCAATTGGTATATGTTGTGAGGCTGAAGATATGGGGAGGGCAAGAAGATGGGGAAGAGGAAGGTGCGGAAATAATTGGCTATTCAGATCGGGTCACCCAACGGCTAAAGCCATTTCAAGCAACTTTTCATTTCTGAACGGTGGTCTTACACCAGGGCGATACTGAAAGTATCTCCCACTCTGGAATGTGCCGCAAATATACTGTATACGATTTTAAATGATTAAATTGTGAAAAAACACAAATACATAAATCAAATAAAATTTATTTGCTCACGCCGGGATTCGACCATCATATTCGCATTGCGAGTAAAGAGCCTTACTCCTGGACCACAGAGGTCATCTCCGTACACTCCTTTCTTCATTCATTCGCTCTACACGCCCAAACCACCTGAGCGTCCCTTTCTTAATCTCACTCATTACGCTTACATCTGCTTTGCATTATTTGAGGACCTCCATGTTTCTCATACGATCAGAAATGGTTTTACCGTACATACGCCTAGGGAATCTCATTTCTACATTAGCATTCAGTTGATAATGTTCGAATATTAAAAAAAAATTGGTTGCCTGTAAAGTCGGTTTACGGACGATAATTTTACGTTGTGACGTTTCTTATGACGTTATCGTCATAAGAAAACTTTTACATAGAATTTTACAGTCACAAGCCGAACGCTTAGGCCGATCGTGCCTCTCTATTGCTTGTTTCGCAATCTCGCTTGCACGCTCGGCTCAGGCGGAACGTAACAACGTGACAATGAGTCATATTTTTTCGTGAGTGCTGCCGGCGTTCATCGGTTTAAAGACGTTATCACGTCAAAAACAGCAAATTTTTAACCATGTAAATACTCGTACACTGTATTTTTACTTTCTCTTGAAAAACAGCGAATCGCAACAAATGTTATACACCCAAACAAACGTCCATTGAAGACGCCAAAACAGCAAAACCTTTTTTCCGATCGGCAGCTGTCGAATACAAAATAGGATAGTTTTATGCTTTATACGATTTGTGGCATTCAGAATTCAGAATCCAGAACGCGAGTGGATTCTAGATCTTTGATAGAACGGGATGAAAAGAAAGAAGAATTATTAGAAACATCTGGTGTCGGTGTCTGGTCGTTGGTTGGTGATTGGGAGCGCCCTGGCAACGAGCACCTTGTCTCTCGGTCAAATATTAACTAGGTAGTTTTATTATTATTTCTTTCAGAGGAAGCAGCTGCTACGGCACATGGCAGCCTCCGAGTGGGGCAGATCTAAATCATTACCGAAATGGATAGTAGCAATTATATTGCATTATTTGCCCGGCTGTCATTAATGAATTCCTTAAATTCAAACGAGCCTTACTAGCGGAAAAAAGGTGCATTAATGTTTTAAGTCGGGCTGTAAAACGGAACATATAAATGTGAACATGAATGGTAATGTGACAGATCAGAATTTTTAAAAGTGAATGTAAAAATTATTTTGAAAAGTGAAGATAAAAAAACTAAGTTAATAAGATTACACAAAAAAGGCGCTACAGAAATTATCCAATTAGAAAAATTCTTTGATTAATTTGTGTTATTTCACAAATAAATCATTTAAAATAATATGCAGTATATTTGCGGCACGTTCCAGAGTAGAAGATACTCCCCCTGATCGCCATCCCATTCCATATCGCCCTGGTGTAAAACCTGGACCATTCAGAATTGAAACAATGCTGAAATGGCTTTAACCGTGTTTGGTGACCAGATCTGAATTGCTAGTTACTTCCTCGCCTTCTTCTTCTCCATTTCCTTCACCTCCCCACTACCTTCAGCTTCACAATATACTCCAATTGGGGATGATATAGTCTCACTGGCTCCAGACGGGAGCAGTTGGGACTCTTGTGCGTTAATCATAAAAAAAATAAACAATTTTTTTTTTATAAACAACATAGTACGTTAATATTATTTTAGGATACAGTTATTCGTAAACGGACCAAACATTTTAACACATAATAGTAACATTAAACTTCATAATTGTTTGGCTTTTGGGATTAATTACTCTCCTGACAATGAAGCTGAAGAAAGGAAGCACCTAAGGAGAATAGTATTATCCCATTGTCAAACACTCAGGGAACAGACAGACAGACTAATCGGGAGTAGTTTAAATATATTGTCTTAGGTAAGTGTCCTGTGTTGGGAAATTGCGGTAATTAATCTTAGGAAACAAGAATGTCTGAATGTACGCGATGGCTTCATCAAAACTTGACGCAATCAACTATTTATAGGGTTTCGAATTTTTAACAATTCATTTATATGAACGTCAAAAAAAATACACATAGCCAACTTACGGGTTATCAAAAAACTAAATTTATAACTATGTGTTAAGTCTCTGTATAGGAGATACGGAGATATTGTACTTTATTAGTACTGGCCAGTATCTCAATACTATTCTGTATTGATTTAAGACTTCTAGTTCTTTGCGATCACATTGACTGTTTAATGTTATTAAATACGGTTTACGAGGATTAAACACGGTTTGTAACTCGGAAGCTAGATTTTAGCTATTAGAAGCTTTCTTCGGCACACATCGTAACCGACACCATGTGACCCGAATATATCATAGACAACGGAAAATAATTTGGAACTGATCGCATTATACATAACACCACGTAATTCTATTCTTTACATACTGTTGTATATGTTTATATTATTTTCTATTGTTAATTTTATGTATCTAATGTATAAACCACTTTAAACTATATTAAAGACGTATTAGTTTTAGTTAATAATTTGTTACAATAAAATTATTATTCAAGGCGCAAGAGTTTTTTAATTATTAGTTATTTCATTAAACCTACAATATCTTTACAGTGCTTTTGAGGTATTTTTTTCATGAAAAACTACGCTTTAAATTGAAAAAAACCGAGGGAAAATAAATATAATGTACAAACATACACGAAGATCGCAACCAATACAAATATGTGTTAATTGGTAGTTCTTGGTCGAAAAATAATACAAATAAATGTAATCGAAAGGGATAGGGTCGAATTAGCTCAGTGGTTAGAGCAGAGCCCAGCAAGGCTAAGGGTCCTGGGTTCAATTCCTAGATGCGACCGTATCATATTTTCTATTTCAAATCTTAGTTTGAGAGATATAATGCAGGTACAAGTGAATTTATTCCACCAGTTCAAGAATTATCCAATGTACCTATTTGGTCTTCCGTAATTTATTTATTTATTTATTTATTTGACGCCCAGAGGGCTTTTACATGATTTGTAGTGTAATTTTAATTTGACAGATACATACTTTGAAACTAAGGAAATAATACAAATAAAACTACATTAGATAAAAGTTATACAACAAGTCATACAAACACATAAACATAAACAGAGAAATACAGCTATTTTATTGGTTTACAAGATGTGTTTAGTGATAGTGTTGAAATAATTTTTTTAGATGATCCACAAAACTCGCCAAGTTAATATTGAAAATGTCAACATCACCCAAGTACTTATTTCCCATGGTGTGAAGTCGTTGTATCGGAGAGTGGGCAATGTAGTTACGCTTATGAGTGCTGCTATAGAATATTGAATTTTGTCGTGTTGTTACTGTGGGTATTCGTAATGTAATGTTATTAGCTATTACTAATAATAAATCATTCGCTGTTTTGAAAAACAATTGAACCGCTACAATTTTTTTTAAATCAATGCGTTACTTTGTTAATGTTTTTGTTTCAACGATATATTTCATTTAGCTAAAAGTATTACAATTAACAATTTGTTACAAATGAAAATCGATAACTGATGTATTAATTACATCTACTGAACTAATCTTATTTATGAAGCAAAACAAATTTCATTAATCCGATGCTTTGCTATTGTTACTTATTAATTACTGTTGCTCGGCTAAAATAATAATTGATTATGTTATGTGAAATGCTTATTGGTTTAATTAAGAGCGGTACAGTTACAATAACACTTATTATATTACTCGGACCTGCCTTAATACCTTTGAAATGATTATATTTACAAAATTATTTGAATTTTCGGAAAATAGCTGCTTTGAAGCCTAATTTAGAAGAATTAGCATGGGTATAAGATGTTCGGCGTCATGCTTTTAGTAATCACAAAGAAAAAGTCGAAAAACCGCCAGGATACGCCCCCCGTACGTTTATAGCATAGCACAATTATTAATTTGCTTACTATACCTGCCCAGTCATTCCGAGCAAAGTTAACTTTTAAGGTAACAAAAAACTCTATACTAAATTATTCTATTTATAACCAATTATTAGATTTGCAAATAAAAGCGAATGTATGAATAGATATACTTGAATTTCCTCGATTCTATTTGCTAACGAGACACCTTTATTTACATATTTTTATTATGTATAAATATAATGTTCTGTTATTTTAACATATTACAGTATTCTATTCCTTTTTTACTAAGGATTTCACTTGCATAATTTACGTGTATACTACCAGCTTTTATTGTGTGAATTGTATTGGTGAAATAGTTAAATTTTATTTCATTATGATTATTTTTTAGTTAGGAAGGATTTAAAAAGGTATTATAAAACAAATATTATTTTTAAGTGTTATCCGCATTTTAGTTTTTTTTTGTTGGAATAATAAATTCTGCAATCAATATGAACTTAACTTTTTATCGTTTTACCCCAGTTCATAATAATTGTGGCTGTCTTAATAAAATAGATATTATATTTAAAAGGCGTATATAAGGGGAGGGGGTTACAGTGTTCAATCCCTCCCCCCAGAACCCCGCCTTAGGGTCGAACACTTCTACGTGAATGCTATAACTTAATTTATTATTAATATTAATTTATTTGGGAGGCGGGAATGGGTACCGCCGCCCCGGGAATCTTTATTGGATAACCAACACCTCTACCATAGGTCACACCAAGTGGTTCGCTACGTTTGGTGATTTAGCAGGGGTGCCCGGGTTCGTGGGGTGAGGTTTGTCTTGGTCTTGGAGGCGGATGTCCAGGACACACTGAACCCCAGATTCCTACCCACTCCTTAAACCCTTTTCCTTCCCAGAACTCTCTTCTCCTCTTTTTCCTTAAAAAAACCATCCACACAGCATCCCCAAAGATGACATAGACCCTGAGGGAAACTATTTTCCTCAGGGCCTCCTGCGTGGAGCTCATGTAAAAAAAAAAAAACTATAATCTTGTATTTACACATTCTCCACAACAACTTTTAAATGACTTAACTCCTTACATTATTCGATGAAGAAAAAAATGTGCTAGTGCAATTCTTTCCTTCTTTTAAATCATTTTGATGTTGAACTTGTAATGATTTAAATTACGAACCGCCACTGGTTAAAAAAACTCATTTTGTGAACTAAATCACTGCGAAAAGAGCAAACAAATAATATTCTATGAATCATTTTCACCTTATTCCCGTATTACCATCAACATACTTTCGGTAACAAAATAGAATATTCGGTATGTATTACAATTCGGTATGTTTACTGCATTGTTTACTCACAATATTGTATTCCTGTCACGTTGCTCTCTTAGGCCCATTTCTTTACAGTATTTTATTTACACAATACAAGTTGGAATGAAAAAGCCGAATATCGGTGATGCGTTTTCAATGGCACACAATAAGCGACCTTGTCAAAGCGTCAGGAATGCCTTTCAACCGGCGGTGGATATTACCATTGCTCGGAATGCCTTTAATGTCATAATCGTTTATCAATAGAATCATTGCCGCCACCAATCCGCCGAGATGAAAGACCCTAAATACTTTGAATTTTGAATCAATCATCGAGCGTAAACCGCGCCGGCTCATTACAAGAACCCACCTGCATTACAATAAGCAGTTACCTATTAAGAAATTTGAATCAATCATGAACTATTTATACCAACCGTTGCATCGCTTTAAGGGGTTATATACAGTAAGAATTTTCTAGAAATTGATTTTTTTATTATTTCATTTTTGTAATGCCCATATATTTAAGTATCCACAAAAAAAAAATCAAGTCGATCTGGCGATTATTTTCGAAGCTACACGCATATTTGTAAAGATGTGTCAGAGCATTTGAAGGTAGGTGGCAAACTTTAAACGCGTTTTTCTCAAAACTGTGCTTTTAAAGTCGGTGACCAAGATTACTCGGAAACGGCTAAACCGATCAGTCTCAAATCTTTACACAAGCTTCTTAAGTATATTTTACAGTTATTAATCGAAGGCCTGTTCTCACCAATAAATATATATTTTTTAATAAACAACATATGGCCAAGATTTTGGTAAAAAGTCGATTTTTTTTTTGAGAAGCCGCCATTTTGTCAATTTTTTTTATTTTGCTCTATCCTTCGATTAATTAGAGGAATATTTATTATTATGACGAAATTGTTTTTTTTTTCATTTTAAATGATCCAGTCCAGAGATATGAAGGTCACCGCAAGATGCCTTTTTGAGAGGATCTTCTGGAGATCAGCTATAGCAGCTTTCAAAATTATTATTTTAACAAATAAAAATTCTCAAAATACTGTTAAAAGGTATCATAATATGTGTACAAATTTTTACTTTAATAAATTTATAAGTCTTCTCAGGAAAAATTCTTGAAAAATCCCCTTTTTTGAGCCTCCAGACTGTATACAACCCCTTAAAAGGATTTGGTCAGTTACAGCGGCGTGCTGCGAATTTTCTTACATCATTTCAAACAAAAGTTTCTTGTAAACATTTTCGATCAATATGAGATAACTTTAAAATAATTACCGGCTTCGGGAACGCGAGAACCATCTACAGTCAAGCTTCAACGACATTGAGCTAGTTTACAAGGTACTAGCTGGGAAATTCACTATCTATTAGTAAACTCGCTCAGTGTCATCGAATTACTATCTAACCAGCTGATTGTGGTCAATCTACAAAAAAAGTTGAAAGGTGGTCAACTTTGCTCGCTACTCGCCAGCGTGTGCCTCTAGATGGTGGCCCACGAACAGCTGATTTCACAACTGTCAGAATTAGTTCTCGTGGGAGTCGTTATTCTTGCTACTGGCTAGCGTGTGGCGCTAGCTGCGAGCTCAAGTTTTCTACAAAATGTCGACAGAATTAGTTCACGCGAGAGTCGTTATTTTAGCTGCTAATGTCACTACCATAGATTTATATATAACTGGATGAATGACTCGCGTAAATTGGCCGGTCTTCCGGTTTTGACGGCCGCCATCTTTAAAGAGGGCAAAAGATACGAGAACTCTTAGGGGGACTTATAGGGGGAAGAACTCTTAGGGGAACTTCTTAGGGGGAACTCGCAAATCTCAAGATTTTTGTTACTAAAAAATGTTATTAAATATTTTACCTTTCTGTTTTCAGTTGTGTTGCTTAATGAATTTTAATAAAGTAAAACTGCGACTTAGTATATTTCGCATAAATAAATCACAATATATTTTAAAAAAGGATCATTGGAACGACTTTATGTAAGGAAGATTAATTTCGAAGTAAACTTCAATTCTGAAATTTCATTCACGACATCACAAGTCATGCGGTTGTACATTGTTTTATAACTTGTGATAATCTTACATAATCTTAGATCAGTAACACTGAGGTAGGTGAGGTAGGTAACAATATGCTGAGAAACAGAAGAAAAAAACTGTAGGATTTAATAGGTGAATCATTTTTCATTCTTACAAAATTACAACTTTTATTATCAGAAAATCATGTGCCATTAACATGCTAACACTAAATGTACCGAAAAGCAAGAAAAAAATAACAGTCATACATAATAAATGGCAGAAATAAATTTTTTGTTAGTATTGAACATTTACATATAATTTATTTGCAAACAAAAAAATTAAACATTATTAAATAATATTAGTTTGTGAAAATATTCTTGCGTAAGTTTTCAATCTTAATAGCGCAGATTTCTCATTTCTTGCGCATCTCTTTATTTTTCAAGGGAAATCTGTAATAATAAGTACATTAGATATTAGTAAAATTGTGTTATTTGATGTTATTTATTTACGGACAAATAGTATTTCCTGTGTGGAGGGAGCTACTACAAAATAGAGATGGACTCCATGGAAATAAAGACAAAGATAAAAAAAATTACTACCCTTAAAAAGAGCCACTGGCAAAACAAAACAGTTGGTAGGTACCCAAAAGTACCTAACATAAGTCGGTTACAAAGTATTACAAATCGGCACTCAGTCTTATAACAACACTTTAGCCAATTCTTGCTGACATATTTTAATTGGTAGGGCTTCTATCAGCTGTAGGTAGGCACCGTACGCAAGGTAAAGGTAGTTAGTGGAAAAGGCCCTGTTTGATTTGTAGCCCTAGTTAATTGAAATCAGCTCGCCATTATGTCTTGTCCTCCCCTCCAGTGTTCTTATGGCCCGTCACCATCGCACCATCGCGCCTTCGCAATGGTGCGATGGTGCGATCCTAATGATGCGTCCTTAACGTTTAATCTGTGGAGAAGTGGATCCCGAGTTCGATAGCTCAGCGTTAATCCCCGCCGCTCTGAACTACGGGCCTAATAAAGTTAATGACCAAAGATTCATTCCTACAGATTAATTAGCTAAATAAATTTAGCAGGTGAATTTACCGCTGCTTAAAAGTGTTGAATAATATCACATTAAAATACTTTTCTACAAAAGCGCATACCTAATGTAAACTACTCGTAGTAAGTTAATACCCAATTATAATTATATTGTGCAATACAAAACGAATATTAAATTCAATTTATTTTTATTTATAACTCAAACCTCAAATATTTAATTAAGGGGGCGATACACGTAAAAAAATCGATTTTTTTTTGCATAAATAGTTAAAATAATATCTCAAAAATATGCCTGCAAGTTTTTAGAAGAAATTCGCATTATTTATCGATTTAAAACTCATTGAAGTGCTCCGCCTGAACTCCAAGACTCCAAGATGACCAAAGGATGAGTCGAGAAAATCATCACAGCTCTTTGACGACCAAAAAAGCTCATCTAGCGTGTCAAGAAGAACTTAGAAGAATAGTTGAACAAGTATCTTATGAACCTTATCGTCAAGTCGAACCTCAAACATGCCAAAAAATCTACAAAAAATACCTTTTTGACCCAAAAACCTAAAAAAAAGGATGAAAAATCGTGCCAATTTAGGATTTTTTTATTTTTTTGTTTTTTTGTTGGTTCGACTAGAAGATACATATTTATGAACACGCTCAAACCATTTTTTTGATTTCAGATAGCTGTAACAGAAGCTAAAAATCCCGTCGATGGATGCATTTCGCCGCGAGGGTCTCAGGAGATTAATTACTACGGCGGCCATTTTGAAAAAAAAAATTAAAAATCCGATTCTTGTATTTTAATATATAATGAATAAACATGCTAATTTAAAGACGATTAATTTATTCCTTACCTTTTAAATAAGCCCCCCTTAAAGAAGACAATATTAGCGAAACGAAAATCTGAAACAGAAAAATCAGAAAAAGATCCGGTCTTATCTGGGAATCCTAGACCTGAGAGCGGCGTTAGATTAAAATATGAGATATAGCGTTAGTTTTCGTCTACCGCCAATTTGTATCACTGTAATCAAGATTTTAAAAGTGCTTTAAAAAAAACTATACTATTTAGAACTTTTGGATGACAATTACGCGCAGAAAAAAGGTACTTACATATTTTTAGGAATAATTTTATTTTCTAACAATTCAATTCCATGCTTAATTCTTGCTGAATCCTTTATCGTTATTTCCATTTCCTCACAAATATGCAATAAATGAATAGATGGTATTCAATAGGTAGGTAAACTAAATCATTTGTCAATTAAATAATCACTTTATGTTTCATTTTTACAGCATAAAAATTAAACGTCTTTCGGTTTTTTCGGACCTTTGTCATCTGGCAGCGAGGCTCAGTTGCTCGAAATCGCTTCCATTTTTAATTACACTGGAAAATACAACGTGAGAAAAGTACTTCATAAATAAGGACACGTGACATTTTCAAAGCTGCTGCCGTTAAGCCTGATTTATACTGATATTGTTCACGTTTTTTAGGAATATTAAGGAGACCCCCTTTAATCCGCCGGGCTGTACTTAAAACAGTGTGTGGGGATAATTCAGGGAACAATTATTTTCACGGAGTTCTCATTTTATCCTCTAGAATTAAAATCGGTTTTCAAAAGGGTTAAATATTTGTTAGCACCAATTTAAAAACTGGCTTTTTCTATCCTTGACCGATGAAAAACGAATGGTTTCATAATGATCCTATGATGTGAAAATGCATTATTTTTATAAAGGTTCATGGTTTAGTTAGAAAAAACGTGAGATGAGCTATTTTTAAAAAAGTTTTAAGTTTTCATGTAAAATTTTTATATTTAGTAAATTTAATTTTTATTTTGAATTATAAAATTTGAAAGCGTATTTTATCACCTAACAAAAACAGTTTTTAGTTTTGGGATATGTTCAGAAATTTTCCATTTATTTGTATTTTATAGTAAAGCGGAAATATTTTGACCATCTGAAAAATACGCCAAAATTCTGAAGGGATATCATATTATCTATCATAAGTACTTTAATTTGTGTTTTTTTTTCTTTAATAGTTTAATCTAGGTTTTTTTTAATATATATACTATGAATTTTCGCAGTAACTTAGCTTGTTCATGAAATATATATGTAAAATTAATTAATACCTTTATAAAATGTATATAACTTCATTTCCTTAATAAAAGAAAAAATGAATTAATATTGTACTGTAATTAATTATACAAGAAATACATTAACTATAATAAGATCGGCTAATTTCGAAGGCACACTTAAATAAATACTTTCACATCTTCATGCCATTGAAACTTGTTTATTCAGAACATTTTGAAATTCGTTGTTTCGAACAACCGAATAAACACATTGGATATGATTTTAGATTTTTACCAATAAAATTGAATCAAGGAAAAAGAAGAAGAACCTAACTCGTGATCTGAAGTACTATTATGGCGTTTAAAAAAAACATACAAATTTATTTGGTTAAGGAAAAAGATCGTTCGTTTTATTTTTAACCAATCAATTTTCAAAATGACAAAGAAAAACGACAAAATATTAGGTTTTATTTATTGCATCAGAAACATATACACGAGATTGAAAATATTCGAAATTTTTAAACATAAAATTACAATTTCGTCTTCGCGGTTGAGGAAATATTTTTCTAATAAAACACTGTGAATGAATTCGGAGAAAAAAAAAGTGAGCGTAAGTTACAAAAAAAATCCATATATTTATTATATTAACGAGTGAGAAGTATTGTAATTATGATATCTACTCAAGGATTTTGGCTAAAACAATCAGCTGATTTAATCTTCTCCGCCTTCTTCTTCTTCGTCGAATTCACCTTCTTCTTCAGCGCTGGCCTCCTGGTACTGTTGGTATTCTGAAACCAGATCGTTCATGTTTCTCTCCGCCTCAGTGAATTCCATCTCATCCATTCCTTCCCCGGTGTACCAATGCAGGAAAGCCTTGCGTCTGAACATGGCTGTGAACTGCTCCGAAACTCTCTTGAAGAGCTCTTGAATCGCAGTGGAATTCCCGATGAACGTGGCCGACATATTTAATCCCCTTGGCGCGATATCGCAAAACGCGGTCTTCACGTTATTAGGAATCCACTCAGCGAAGTAAGAAGAATTCTTGTTTTGAATATTGAGCATCTGTTCATCTACTTCCCTCACGGACATTCTGCCTCGGAAAATGGCTGCCACGGTGAGGTAGCGACCGTGGCGAGGGTCGCAAGCCGCCATCATGTTCTTGGCATCAAACATCTGCTGGGTTAATTCGGGCACTGTTAGTGCGCGGTACTGCTGGCTTCCACGAGAAGTCAAAGGAACGAACCCGGGGATGAAGAAATGCAGCCGGGGGAATGGCACCATGTTCACGGCCAGCTTCCTCAAATCCGCATTCAGCTGTCCAGGGAAGCGCAGGCAAGTAGTCACGCCGGACATGGTTGCTGAAACCAGATGGTTTAAATCTCCGTAAGTAGGACTCGCGAGCTTCAGTGTTTTGAAGCAGATATCGTACAGAGCTTCGTTGTCGATGCAGAAACATTCATCAGTATTTTCGACAAGCTGGTGAACAGACAGAGTTGCATTGTACGGCTCTACAACAGTATCAGATACTTTAGGGGATGGGACAACGCTGAAAGTGTTCATAATTCGATCGGGGTATTCTTCTCTGATCTTGGAGATGAGCAATGTTCCTAGACCAGCGCCGGTGCCACCGCCGAGGGAGTGAGTCATCTGGAATCCTTGAAGACAGTCGCAGCCTTCAGCTTCTTTGCGTACGACATCAAGCACGGAATCAACCAACTCTGCGCCTTCGGTGTAGTGTCCTTTTGCCCAGTTGTTACCGGCTCCAGACTGGCCGAATACAAAGTTATCTGGGCGGAAGATTTGTCCGAACGGCCCAGATCTCACCGAGTCCATGGTACCAGGCTCCAGATCGACGAGGACGGCTCTAGGGACATATTTCCCGGCGACGGCTTCATTGTAGTACACGTTGATGCGCTCGAGCTGCAAGTCGGAGTCTCCGCTGTAGGTACCCGTTGGTTCAATGCCGTGCTCATCAGATATCACCTCCCAAAACTGTTGAATAAATAAAAATAAAATTAAATGGAGAAAAATGCTGCAAAAACGCCAGAGTTTGCACATTTTTCTCCATTTAATTTAGAAAAGCGCTAAATATTCAAAATAAGATGCATTTCGTGCTTAACTAAAATAAAAACTTGAATACAAAGTCGTGAATTTAAAGATCAGTTTAAAAAATAAATATATCGTGGTTATAGAAGTAAAAAAAATGTACCTTGGCACCGATTTGATTCCCACACTGCCCCGCTTGCATATGCACAATTTCACGCATTTTTTAGTTGCTAAGAATTTATTTGTACTATGAAAACCACAAATTTTGTTAACGTTATACTGTTTTTACATGATATACAAATTTATTATATTATTTTAAAAAAGGGAGGCGACAAGAAACCACATTTGCAGTGCGATTGTTTTCTGCTTGTGAAAAAAAAACAAGAGATAGTACAATGAACAAAAGCACGTCTTTGAAATTGGAACGACGCTTACGTTTTTAAATTATTAGCTGTAGTACCGTTAAAATGTGTTCTTAATCAGTAGGTACTTACCTAAATTTGAATAAATATTGAACAATTAAATAAAAAGATAACACTAATAATCTAAAACGAAACTATGAAAAAGAACAAGATACAGAAAAATAAAGAGATAACGGTCTTAACTGGGACTCGAACCCAGAACCTTTCGACTTACTGGGATAAATGCCCCTACCAATTCGGCTACTGAGACCTGTTATTTAAATCTCATTTTTGTCAAACTCATTTTTCAAATTTCAGAATTAACAATATTTTGACAATTTTTTTTCTCCATTTTATTGGCAGCTTTTTTTATCATTTTCGAGTCCCAGTTGTGACCGTTTTCTTTTTATTTTTTTGGTCTTGTTTTTTTTCATATCTTCATTTTAGTCTTATTTCAATGACATCAGATTGATGGAAATAACATTTAAAAGTTATAAAAAGAGAATTGTTGTAATAAAAATTGAATACTCATTTAGACTTACAAAAAAAGGTCAATATGTGTTCCATACAAATAAAATCGCATATTATATTTATCCAAGACACTATCCAAGTTAAAAACCAGTTCATCCTGAACTTGTTTCCAATGAAAAGGGTAGCTGCCAACAACAAAGAAAAAATAAATATTTGAATATTATAGTGTTAATTATTCTGATTTAATATTTTTTGTTTATTTAAATAGATGTCTTGTAACGATGATTATATCATGGAGTGCCATAATGCAACAAATGTAATGATAAAATATATTAGTATTTAAAATGTAGTGTAACGTATGTGTGAAGCAATCTTATTTAAAACCCAGAGCATGAGACAGGAACCTTTTTGCAATGAAAGTCAAATTATACAAACACATAATTTATTTCACTCGAAAGAACAATCATGAATTGACTTATAAATAATTGCAATCTCTAAAGGCGTGCATTAGACTCGAAGAGCCAAAATGATTTTAAATAAAATGTGATTAGTCACAATCTGTGAATAAGAAAAAATCTATGAGGTCAAATGTAAAATACCCGAGCGCCATCTTGTTTAGATGAAACAAGAAAACATTTACTTGAATAAAATAAACCATATCGTAAAATAATCTAAGTTGAAATTTAACATTACGTGGAGATTTTGAATCACTGCGTCGTAGTATAGATTCTGTGGTCCCGGCATTCCAATCCGTTTCTTCCCGCTCGGCAGGTGTGTTGCACTTCCAGGTTCCGCTTCCAAACTCTCTCTTGCTTCGCGAGCCCGCGTTGCAGGAGCTCACTCTCAGGTCACATGGTCTACCGTAGTGATGTGTAAACGGTAGGAGATAGGGATGTTAAATCCAAACCGCTACACATTCAATTTAATAATAACACGAATAAGAAACAGAGATGACGTGAAAAGAGAGCAATGACAATACAAATGTAATATAAAAAGTAGGTACATATAGAAGATAGATACAAGTCATATCTTGAAGAAGGTTTAAAAAGTTTTAAAAATTACACATTGCGTATGAACTGTCGTAAGTAATTTAGGCTTACACCAAAAAATTCAATGCTTTGACTTGCGTTGACAAGTCTCGTCATTCTGGACAAAATATAATGATGGTACCTATTCATAATTAGTAGAATGTTGATTGAGGAACAGCAATTCATTATTTCGGAGTCTACGGGAAGGGATGTTAAACTGGACGAATTGTAACAAAGCAGGTGGGTTTAATTCAGGTGGGGTAAATTACTGTCGATAATTTTGAATATGCAAATTAGATCCGAGTATTTTCTACGTTGTTTTTAAAGAAGAAATGTTTAATATTATTTGTGTTGTTATATGAAGTTATTTACTCACCGGTGAAAAGATATCCTTCCTTCCTTTGCTGTACCGATTCGTACAATTATATGAAGAGCACGAAAAAACCATTTTGTTAATATTAATATAACGCCGAACAGAGTCAAACTTCAAACAGACGGCTTCTTTTGCCCGATTTAAAGATGGCGGACGTCGATTTCCGGTGGACCGCTCAAAATTCGCTACGGCAAAGAGAGTCATCCATCCAGTAATTATATAAATCTATGGTCACTACTGAGCGAGTAGACAGTATTGTGTGCCATTATGACATTCTCGCTCGCCGATTCACCGCTTTAAAAATTACAGGCTAGTAGCTTGTAAACTCGCTGAATGTAATCGAGGCTTAAGCAACAATCGCATTTGAGATCTACTTTCAATAATTTTGTCACGCCAGTACGCTTATGAAAAGGAAGATAATTTTAACTAGAAATAAAATGCGTTTTATATTTAAATTTTCTGTATATTGTCGGTTTGGACAAGGTTTTGAATGAATTTTTCCAAAAAATACCTTTAAATGCCAAATCATATTTTTTTTGCTTATTTCTACAAATAAAATAATTTTCAAAGCCATCTGGGTTGTATTTCTGTTTATTTGTATAACGAAGTGCTAACATTAAGCCTTTAAATATTCTTTCTTCAAAATTCGCAAATTCACTTTGTGGCATCATTATTTAATTTAATGAAAAACAAATAACTTTGTGTACACTACTATTTAAATAAATAATAAATATTAAATAGTGGTGTACACAAAGTTATTTGTTTTTCATTACTTTAAATATTCCTTTTATTTTACAAAGATCTAACATCACATTGAACCTTTTGCCATTATCACAGTTGATCAATCGTTGTTACGAAGCGTAGTTTAGCACTTTGGTTGGATGAGGTTCTAACTTCGCTTCACCATGTTGCAAAGACGAATTCTCATAATCTATTTAACAATTTTGAGGTTCTTCAATCTTGTGTAAAGTATTTTAGTTCAACGTATTTTGAATGAAAATATTTAATGAGAATGAATCTTGGAATGGCATTAGGGAAATGCATTTACGTTTGTTCTAAAATGCTAAGTACACGACCCATTTAAATGTTTTCCTATAAATTATGTTAAACTAAAACACTTCACACAAGATTCAACCTCAAAATCAGATATTGGTGAATAGATTATGAGAGATCTTCTTTGCAAACTTTCACACCTCATATCTCATAGAAACCGACGAAAAATACATAAAATATATATTTTCACTGCAGAAAGCCTGAAAAGCGATTCTAATGGATTTACACGATGCTTTAAGCCATACCTATTCCCATAAGGAAACTACACTCATACGAAAAATCTTTGAACAACCGTTTTTTTCATACTATGTACTGATAGTTGAATACCAACAGTTTAGGCCTGCCTACGTCTCGCCGCTGTAAGGAAGTCAACTATTGTTGGTTGTGAATTCCGAAGAAATGATAACAAACAACACGTTTGAAAAGATCGCCCGTATGGAAACTAGATGAAAAGAAGCATCTTGGTAAACAAATTCTTAACAGGTAGTCATATTCAGACGTAAAATACGTAGAAAAAAACCCTTGTAGTATCTCTCGGAAATTAATATTGACGTAAAAAAAGTTAGTCGAGTTGGAATTTATTTTTTATAAGCCTTAGGTACCTCCTAAGTCCAGAATATTAATAAGACACATTCATTACCGAGTAAGCCATGTACGATGTGGAACTTAAGTAGAAAACTATGCATTGTTGTTCGTGGGTTTAAGGAAATTAAAATTCCTCTGCTAAGTTAGTACTGAGTAGTCGGCCTAAAATATGTCTGGAAACAAATTTGGATTCAGAAATAAAATTACAGTTACTGTATCTAACTTCTCCGACAATGGTGGTCAAAAACCAACACCAAAAAGGTCTCAACAACGTCTGGTTAATGATTCCGATGACCAGATCCTTGAAGACAATTATAAATTTCTTGACAAAACTATGCATCTTTTGTTTTGATCCAGACTCAAACGTTTTGTTTGAATTTCTTCGTACTTAAAAAAAATGTTTACTAGAATAATTGGTGTTTTACTTTTTTTTACGCGTTGATGCAAGTTCAATTACCTACCTACCTACCTACTTATTATATTTTTTTTATATCTTTTTTACACTCAACGCAGGAAAATGATTTCCCTCGGGACCGGCGTCGTCTTTATGAATAATGTGTGGAGAGTATTTTTAAGACTCCCTTAAATAAAGGAAGAAAAGGAACTTTTGGGACGGAAAAAAATATGAGGGGTGGGTAGGAATCTGGGAGTCAGTGTGTCAGGCGCCGGCGCTGGTTCGAGAGAGTCCGGCTAGAAAGATTAAAGGGTTTCTTAATGCGACGCTTCCCGACTCAAAAAGAAGAAGATGGAGAGATATGTAATTACGAATATTGGATAGAGCGCGCTTATTGAAGATATAGATCAAATTGAAGTGAAAATTGTGAAAATGCTTAATACAACATGACTCGTTTAAAATAGAGCAAAAATCTAGTGGAAGGTATCTTAAGTATCATTTAAAGAAACATTTTGAACTTTTTCACAAATACAACATGTAAAATAATAGAAAGAGACTTGTTTTAAATAATTTTCGGAGCATACTTTGCGATTTTTTTCTATCGAGGGAATTTCATATAATTTGCGTTTCGGCGTGGAACATGTCTAGATATTATTTTCAAAAATAACTTATATTTTTTTAAGAGCTTAAAAACTTCAAATGTTTAAGGGAAATATGTAAGAAAACGGTAGAAATTCGGGTAACGGCGGCTTAACCGGGCCTCTCGCGATCCAACCACGCATCTGGTGGGCAGACGCATCTGCCACCAAGACATGATCAGGGTACCCCTGCTTGGTCCCCAAACGTAGCGGACCACTTGGTGGTTACCTATGGCAGAGGTGTCGGTTTTCTAATGAATAGAATTCTGGGGCAGCAGTGAACGTAACCGCCTCCCAAAATGAAATACTCCTCATTTGGCCAACGTTTCAGACAGCCTTGCAGAGCCTATCGTCAGGACAGATGTGAAGAATGAGGTGAAAAGTTTATTTTATATTAATACTAGTAGATTACACATATTTACATATCTCGCGGACATGTCATGCTGTGAAAAGGAGAACATTCGTGGGACAACTGTCCAGAATGAAAGAACACGTGATAAGGTCTAGGGTCTAGGTCTTCAATCAAGCACCAAATATGCAAATGATATAAAACGGTTCCCATGACAGTCACTGACCCCCATCTGGCTATATCAAGCGTGGAATGGATAATTTACGACAAGTAATACATTAGTGATACTTGTTTACAAAGAAATCGTATCAAACTGACACCCATTTACTCTTGTGTGAAGGATTGGTATCCCGAAGGGATTAGGTCTAGGTCCCAATTCATGGACATCATTTGTGTATTGTTCACAGCTTAAGGCTTGGAGCTTAGTGAGTCAATGCCATCATCTTGAAAATTGGAAAGGCAACAGAATTAACAGGGACGGACAAAGTTGCTTGATTTATGCATTTAACTTACAAAAATACATTTCAAATTCCTTTTTTAATTAGTCATCAGTTGACGTTTTGTTTTCTTCCCTCATTATAAATAATATTAATTAAATTGAAACATATCAGTATCAGAACTTATGAAAGTTTAAAGTTAATAATATTGGTTTCTAATCTTCATTTATCGAAATGATTTTTTTACTTGGGTATTATCATTACATTTTTTTACAGTAATGAGAGTCCCAACTGCCCAGAGCCAGTGGGACTGTGGCATCCTCACTTGGGGTATGTCGTGAGGATCAAGAATGTTTTGAGATGAAGAGTAACGTTGGAAAGTACGTACTTAATTAAATACATTCTAAGCATTTCGATTATACAACTAATTGATAACAATCACTTTTGACGCAAAAGTTTAAATAATTTGATTTCTAAAAACGATTAGAGAAAAGAAAGCATGGGCTTTCAGTTACAAAATTGTTTTTTTTTTTACATGAGCTCCACACAGGAGGCCCTGAGGAAAATAATTTCACTCAGGGCCTATGTCATCTTTGGGGATGCTGTGTGGAGGGTTTTTTAAGGAAATGAAGGGGAGGAGAGTTCTGGGAAGGAAAAGGGTTTAAAGGGTGGGTAGAAATCTGGGGTTCAGTGTGTCCTGGTCATCCGCCTCCCAAGACCTAGATAAACCTCACCCCATGAACCCGGGCACCCCTGCTAAATCACCAAACATAGCGAACCACTTGGGGTGACCTATTGCAGAGGTGTTAGTTATCCAATAAAGGTTCCCGGGCGGCGGTACCCATTCCCGCCTCCCAAATGTTTGCATTATAATAATAAAAAGGTAGTAGAAACAAAACTTTCTTCTTATAAATATAATTAATACGAGAACGCAATGTCCTCTGCGTTCAAAACTGTAAATAAAATTTTCTAATAAATAAATCATCGAAATATTATTATAACTTGTAGACAAAGTAAACCTTCTTATCAGCAACCAAATAAATAAAAGCTCCCTTTTATTTTTTAATATTTATTACAATTGGGCGTCTTATTTACCTGTGACTAAATACATCCCTGCCAGAAATATATAAATCACCCCTCTTCAAGATGAATAAATATCCTTTTGATATCCAATTTTACGATTTATAATAGGGCAATTCCTTTACAATTAAAAGACTTTTATATCTGAGACCAGATCACTCAAAATAGACCGGACTAGAAGATTCCAACGGAATTTCCTCGGGAAGAACTAGATCGGAACAAAATCATTCAAATCCCTAAGAGACATGTAAGTAACTCACACGGCAAACCCTCCTCACAGCAAGATTATAATAAGGGTCAAATTTGTTTACTCCAATTTGAAGGACTTATCTCTTTTTAAGAATAATACATTTTTGAAATCCGAACACAATAATCAAAATAATTGATCACATTCAAAGTTATTAGGATGGAATAATGAATTTTATGTCCTTTGCATTAAGCGTGAATTTTGCTTGTATTAATATTTTGTTATGCGTTTGTGAATGGGAAGGGTTTTGGTCCAGAATTTTTGGATTTATCTTTCTGAATACAAAGAATCTAGATATTTTTTAAACAAATACGAGATAATAATCATTTGAATATGAATCGAACAGTTCTATTCACCGGGAAGCATGATTCAGAAGAGGTCTGACATGTGAAGACGATAAGGCTATAGAAGAACGCGACAACAAAGGGAGAAATGTGTAGAGGAATCTTATTATGTGTGTAATATGATATTTTATCCTGCCATGAATTATTACCGCATGAAAATGGTATTTTAAATGTTTTTTTTATTCTCGTAATAACTGAAAAAAACATTACGATAATGAAGGCGTTATTGTTTTATGTTTATGCTGTCGAATAAATTTAATTTTTTACAATTTTGTGGGTGATGAATACTTGAAGCAGGTGGATGAGCTTGTGTATTTGGGAAGTATGTTTACGAGACATGGGAAGACTGATGGAGATATTGAAAGAAGAGTAAATGCCGGTAACTCCATTAATGGAGGACTGAACGCCGTTGGCGCCAACAAAAATCTGGCAAAAGAAGCGAAGCTAGCCGTCCATAATGGAGTGCTGGTACTTACCCTGATGTATGGCAGTGAGGCATGGGACTGGCAGAGAAAGGATGAAAGTAGACTGAATGCTGTAGAAATGAGATCTCTGAGGCGTATGTGTGTTTGATCGTTTGAGAAATGTGAAGATCCGCAAAGAATGCAAGGCTGGTGTAAGCGTAATGAGTAAGATTAAGAAAGGTACGCGTAGAGCGAATGAATGAGGAAAGAAGTGTAAGGAGAATATATGACGCAAATGTGAATGGTACACGAAGTCAGTGACGCCCGAGGAAGACATGGCATGACCAAGTAAATCAGATGATTGAGTCAGACGATGTCAAGAGTCAGAATAATAGAAGAGCATGTATGAGACGATGTATGAATGTGAACGAGGCAAGGAGTGTGTGCCAAGATCGAGTTGTTTGGCGGTCCGTCCTCTCTGCCTACCTCTACGGGGAAACGGCATGATGGTTAGTTAGTCAGAACAAACTTTCTATAACTATTTAAAATGTGCCATTTTTGATTAGCCGCTAGAACGACATGTTCATTTTCGTTCGCGAATATGGCGTTGTTGACGTCACACAAGCCAACGTCAATCGGTGATGGTCTCCGTCTAACCGACCATTGGCGTTTTCTACGTCATAATGACGACTTTTCTGTTTCTGAATAAAATCAATAATCTTGAATAAAAATATTAAAATTACACGTGTTTAGTGTGACAATTAACGGCATAAAAATAAACTTTAAATCCTCGGCACATTTTAACAATAATAATAGTGAAAACATTCCAGCGTTATTTCGTTATACATCGCATTAATACAAAAAATTATTTTCTAAAATAGGATATCTCTTACATAAAGTAGTAAATCAATCGGCATGTCTGGGGCCAATGAGCCGAAAGATCTTATGTAAATTGACGATATCAGTTTTCTTTCAAATCACACTTCTTGACTTCTTCGGATTCTCAATATTATGGTTCCGTCCACACGATGCCTGCACAACCTACTGAGTTAGCAAGTAAGTTTAATAAAAATCGAACATTGATGGTTAGGCTCAAATAATACACTACTATATTCACAATTGATTTCATGCACTTTATTTTGCCCTTTTGACTGCTTAATGATTAATTTGATAGTTATGAGCGGCTCACTGCATTGTGCGGGCGTGCGTCGCCGTTTGGATAGAAATTATTATGACTAACAAGTTTTAATGAAGTCCTTGAACAAATGCAATTGAAGAAACACATCTTAATTTAATAATTAGTAACTAATTATTAGATTTATATAAAATTCATTCAATAACTGTTATTGAATGAATTTTAATCTTTTCAAGTACAAGATTTAAAAAAAAAATAGCTTTACTTTCAGTTTTACAGGTTAGTGATATCAACGCAGGGACAAGCCACAAAAAATTGACTCGGTCGAACCAATATAAAATATTATAGTATAATATATTACATTGAAGGAATGTTTTTTTCATTTTGTGAATTCCGCAAAGGAGAGTATATTCCATTCTGGAAAGTGTCGGAAATATACTATTTTTTATGTTTTATTAATTCATTGTGAAATAACACAAATTAATCAAATAACATTTATTTGCGCACGCCGGGATTCGAACCCACGACCTTCGGATTGCTAATCGAGATTCATGCCCGTCTAGTATTAGAAGTGCATTTGCTTTAATAGCATTTAGAATATATATCTAAAATTTTACGTGCATTTACGGTAAATGCTGTGTGTATGCATTCCTTTATTTAAAACTAGCTTTTACTCGCGGCTTCGCTCGCATGGTAATAGGGGAAAATTACTGTAGCGATTGTACTAATCAATCATCCCACCCTCCCCTCTCCCGCATTCCATACATTTATTCCCGGTACATTCAGATTTCAAACGACTCGCGTGCCACCTAAATTTCATAATGCCAGAGCTCAAAGAAAAAAAGAATTATCCAATTTGGTGCAGCCGTTCGGAAGTTATGCGCGTACAAACATTTCGGAGATTTTTATTTAAATATATCAAAATCTTTTCCACGGCAACGATTTGTTTCCTGACATTAGCAATAACTCGCTTTTATTAGCGGCAGAAAACGTATAATAAATAATATAATATATTAATATTTATAATTTCATAACGCTAGAGCTTACCATTATATACAGCATATATTACTCGCATATAATGTAGCTTTCTATTGGTGAAAGAAATCCGTTCATTGGTTTATGCGTGAAAGCGTAACAAACAAACACACGCAGTTTCGCATTTATAATATTAGTATAGATAATAATAAATTTTAAAAAAAACACACACTTAGTATTATTGGATAAGATATCGGTCGAATTAGAAATGGTTTTTAATAAGTTCAAACAGCTATTTTGATTACGGCCAAGCTGTGTTTTTATTCATTGCTATAACTAAATGCTTTATATTAGGCTGCATCCATCAACATGCAAAAAGATGTCTATATAATATTTTACAGTAAGCTTCACAAATGAGAAACCATCTGTAAAAAAATTCACTTAATTAATATGGGAGACGTAACTGGAAACTGAATAAAGCCTCGATGACAAAAAGCGAGTTTAAAGCTACTATCTGGGAAATTTACTATCTGTTAGTAAACTTGCTCAGCGTCACCGTATTACTAGCTAACTAGCAGATTGTGGACAATCTACTAAAAAAGTAGAAAGGTGGTCAACTTTACTCGCTACTCGCTGGTTTTTGCCTAAAGATGGCGGCCCACCAACAGCTGATTTCGTTTGTCAGAATTAATTCGAGCAGAAGCCGTTATAGGCTACCATGTGGCGCTAGCTGCAAGCTGTCAGTTTCCTACAAAATGTCAACTAGTTCGAGCGTGAGTCGTTATTTTAGTTCATATTATCAAAAAATAGATAAAAAGGAAAGCTAAACGGCACAAGAGTGTGGGTAAAATCCTGGGTAGAAAGACGTGAGAAACATGTGATTTCAACTCGCTAGGTAGTTCGCTACTTAGCGAGTGGACAGTTTTGTGTGTCATCGTGACAATCTCACTCGCCGATTTGCCCGCTTTTAAACATGCCGACTAGAAACATGTAAACTTGCTTAATGTAATTGAGGCTTAAGATAAAATTTAAATAGTAAGTTAGGTTTAGTTTTATTTTAAGTTAGTTTAGGTGCGTTGTTTGTTCTATTTCTGCACTTTTCTTCAATTTCTGTTGTAGAACAACATTCTAAGTAAAAAGGAGTTTTATTCTAAATCTAAACGTAGATTTGGCGCATTCAACTTTTGGCTTTCAGATCAGGTAATATACCTACCTGCCTACTATTCTTCTGTATCTATGATTACTGTTATCGTGTTGTAATCGTATCCGGGATCTTTGCTACAGCTGGTAGGTGTCTACCTATTACTAGTAGAGTGGTTCTAAACCGGTGCTCCGAGTTCTTCACAAGTGTGTGAATTATTTATTGAAAAGTTGCTGCCAGAAAGCACGGATGTTCAATTTCGCGTAAACGTTGCGTTATTTGTGTTTGTTAACAAAATTAATGTTTTTTTATCAATATTTTAAGCGTCGCCTTTCCATTCCTTTTTTAAGTCATCGCTCCAACTCTACCTAACGTTATTAAATAAATTTATTACATTTTCTGACATTCCAACATAAGTCATAAGAACAGAAGATTAATGTGACAGGAATGGTTTAGTTTCCCTTCTAGTAAAATGAAAACAAGATTATTGTATTGGAAATTTTCTTGGAAATTGGTTATTTAATTTTATCAAAAAAATATATCTGTTATGGTGAAAATACATAAATGATAACAATTTTTAAATTTCCACTAAATCTACGTCTATTGATACTCTAAGCAAAACTGTAATTAAACATAATAAAAGTATTTGTGTTTTTAAACATTATCCATAAGATGTATCCGTTCACAGGTGTGGTGGTTTTTGTAAAAAATAGTCATGTAATTTTCAAGTATTAACATTTTTTTTCAAATTCAAAAAAGTAATAATGTTAATTCATGACATTTAAATTAGGTAAATATAAAAATATAACTCTCTATGACAACGGTCCGGGAGTGTCGTTATTTTATATATAGTACATTTATAAATAGTAATTGGTGTTCATTAAAAGATTTTTTTAGAGATTTTCATTCATCGAGTTTTTAAAAGGATGGTGACCTACATATTTATCAATGCTATTTTTTTAGGTTCGTGTCCAGCAAATTTTTCTTAATAAATATTACGTGGCTCTGAAAACGTTTAGAACCACTGATTGAATATGTAGTGATTATCGATTTACAGCCGCAAAAAATGTGTAAGAACACTTATACGACTCGTGATTACAATAAGCGTAATATCACGTTGTGATGGAAGTGCCTTTGGAAATTCGCTGCCCAACAATGATAAGTGATTAGTGATTACGAGTTCAAGTCAAGATATAATGTTACGTACGTTTTAACGCTTTAAATGTGTTTCAAGGTCAGGGTGATGATTACTATAACGGGATGAATTATGTTAATTATTCATTTGTTTCTATTTGAATATTATTATTCTAAATAGGTACGAATGATATTTCTATGTTTTACCGTTTATCACTAGCCAAAGATAAAATTATAAATTTGTGAGATTAAAATAATAAATATGATTCCTAGATGCGACCGTACTTTTTTCTGGATTTTCTGTTTCAAATTTTGGTTTAAGAGTCGCTAATATTGTGTTCAAAGATTAAAAGTTCCATTTTGACGTTTTGCTATTTAAAATTATTTAAAAAAATAGAAATAAAATATTCATCCACTTGTGGAAAATTCAATGCTTGTCGCAAATTAAAATAAAAATGGATATATTTATCCAAGACACTTTCTAGATTGCATTCAGTTCGGGAAGAATCTTGCAATCATATATAAAGATGGCAGCCAGTAGAAATATGAAAACGTTGGTAGTTTTTAGTTTTATTTTTACATTAGCTCCATACTCAGGAGGCCCTAAGGAAAATAATTCACCCAGGGCCTATGTCGTCTTTAGGGATGCTGTGTGGAGGATCTTTTTAGGAAAGGAAGGAGATTAAGTTCTAGGAAGGAAAAAGGTACGAGGGGTGGACAGGAATCTGGGCGTCAGTGTCTCCAGGAGTGACAGGCGTATGAATCCATCCGTCCCACTTCGTTACAAGGCGATGCCGAGAGAGTCCTTCTGGAGAGGTCAAAAGGTCTACCTAAAACAGTCTTTTCCGATCCGGCATACCACGCAGCTAGTAGGCGGATGCATCCACCGCCGGACAAACCTCACCCTATGAACCCGGGCACCCTTGTTAAGTCACAAAAGTTTGAAGTATGAAACGGTTAAATATGACCGAAGGGAATATGGTCGAATTAGCTCAGTGGTTAGAGCAGAGCCCCGGCAAGGCTAAAGTCCAGGGTTCAATTCCTAGATGTTTTTCTGATTTTTTGTTTCAAATTTTCATTCGAGAGTCTCAAATAATGTGTTCAATGATTGAATAAATATGAAATTCAGTAAAAATATACGTTTATCTTCAAATTAATGTCATTTGTTACAGTCTTGAGTTCTTTTTTTAAATCTACCTTACATCTCCTTTAAAGTAGGTATTGTACCTACTTAATTTACAGGTAGAAATAATAAGTTTAGATCCAAACCAAATATGGCGTAATTCGATTTAGAAGCGTACGCCATTTCTAAAAAAAAAGTTAAATTTATTAGCGATGTTTCTTAAATGAGCATTTCCTCAATAAATCTAATTCCCGTCCATGTTTGTTCTGAATGATGTACACACGACGTATAAAGTACGTATATTAATGTCGTTGACTATCATATTATTACTTTTCTGAAACACAAACCGTGAAATGGTGTCGAATGGGACCAAATAAGTGTGTCAATTCAAGATAATATATTCCTGATTTTTACATTTATGTGTGTATTCTGAATAGAAATAATAAAATAAAAATGTTATGTGGTTTGTAGCATAAAACATACCTATCTACCTACTTAGATTATTTTTTATTTAATTAGATTAGCCTATCATTATGCAAAACGTAAACCTACAATTTATATATTAAGGCAAATATCGTAAAGACATTTGGATTCTACGAGTTGGGAATTTATATTGTCAACGGACAGCAAAAGAGAACAATCAGAACAAAATGTTTTAAGCATTGAAGCGACCAAGGTCAAAATATGGACCACTTTTACTTTTCTGCGATTGACAGCGGTCCAAAATTGTTCCACACTTTTTTTACGATTTTATAATATTTTTTCTATAAATCCTACGAATATGTGATAATCGACAAAAGATATATGAATTCATTGGCTATATAGAACTATAATCAGTTTGTATATCTTCATATTAAAATTCGGAGGTATGATTTTTTTAATGTGGGCCGAAAATATTGAATGAAGCATCCAATGTGTGAAAAGACCGAGTTGTTTGGTGGTTCGTCCTTTTTGCCTATCGTCGAGAAACGACGTGGCGGTTAGTTATGTGCGTTATGTGAATAGATAATAATGCTATTCATTAAAAAAGTAAGTATAAATACAATTTAAGCAAAAAAAAGAATACCAGTCTGAAGATAGACAGGATTGTCCGAAACCGGTCCAATCGGAGAGAAATAGAAGTGGAAAAATATTTTATTTATTTTTTAGTTTTATTTTATATTATACTGTATCTATAATAATTCCGTTGCATAAAGCGACCTAAGAACCCATCAAGAAGACCATCATTTAGGTTCGGCCTTTAAGTAGTGCGAAATGAGATAGTGGTAGAACATGAAAACATGCTTAAGTCTTTAATGCCGGGGTCCGAATAAGGCCACGTGGAACTTTAATATTATACCGGAGAAGGTGAAAGTCCGCTAGGCTAAGAAGTCTCAACTGCAGTGGTAGTGGTGCCTTGTTCTGCCAGTTTGCTGCTACAGCAGCTGTTGTAGGATACAGGTTGGGGGAAGGGGGATCACCTGCACCCCCACTCAATCCCCCCCCCGTCTTCAGCACAATCCAAAACTAATAGCACTACCCTCTCCATAACAATAATAAGACGTTGCACTGTGATTGCGTTGTCTACGTGAGTTGGTATCAGCATATTTTATGTGATAATATTTTTAACGATTATATGAAATAAAACGTCCACCTTAAAGGAACTTAGAATTAATAAATTGGTGGTGTGCCCCTGTTGTGTAACCCCGGCCCAGTTGACCCCCAGGATTGGAATTATTGTTTTATTTTTAAAATTGGAACTGATTGTCGGAATGATAACGTGGGTACCAACATTATTTTATTAATGAATAACTCAATACCGAAATGGTGTATTTCTTTTGATTAAATGTTTGACAAACGTTGGAATTTTTCAAGTTTACTAACGGTGTTCATTCGAAATGTAAATTTCAGATCATCTTTTGAAAGGCACTAACGTTGTTCATAAATGTAAATTTTTGACCAACTCTTGAAAAGCTATTTATTGCCTTGATGATGATCATTGGAAATGTAATTTTCTGATCGTCCTTATATAATTTTGTAGTGTTCCTTTTTCAAAGTATACTGCAGTAGGGTGTGGAGTAAGTTTTGACGATGAATTTTTAGAAAAATGTATGATACGTTAATACGTTACATGGAAATAGATGATACGTTAATACGTTACATGGAAATAGATGGGGTTAGAAAAGATTAGAGATTGATTGAACATTAGAGTAGTGAGAATAGGAAATGATTTAATGAGCGTATTTTTTAATAGATGATTAGCAGAAAGGAAAACGTAATCAGTATATCAACAGAACGGACTATCACAAGATACTTACCCAGTAATATTGCAGAAACTGATGGGTGAAATTGTAATTATAAAAAATTCTGGAATTCATACAAAGTAATCTTGAGAAACAACAACTAAGGCAAAGATATAAAATCTCCAAATTAAGAAATACCTCAGAAATAACTAATGGTATTTAAGAATAAAATACACCTAACACTCAGCTCGCATTGAACATAGCAATAATTATAAGTGTTTCATAATTTGAAATTAAAACACTTTTGCACTTTTTTCCACTAATTTATTTACACCAGGACCGGTTTCATCCTACTACGGACATTTTCAGACTGGTAGTTTAAATTCTTATGCTATGGCATTTATACAAACTTAAGCAGGGGTACACAACATTGTCTCTATATAATGAAAGTTTCTATTTTGTTAATTTAAGGTATTATAAGTTATTTGTTAATTTAAGGTACATCTGGGTAATTATAAAGTTAATTATTAAAATTATGAATGATTTTACATAGTAAATGGATATTTTTAATTCACATGAATAAATACGAATTTATACAAATTTCAAATTATAATACAATGGAATTCCACCACGAATTAACAGTGCAAAAACTAGACTCATTATAAGTGTTTCATTTATATAGCGCCGTTTTCGTGGGAAAATCGCCTCGTCGGTGCTTTAAAACTTAATTTATTTAACCTATAACTTAACACTTAGGCTTATTATAACTAATAACCACTGCTATAATTTATTGCGTGTGACTTAAAATTAAGAATTATAACTAGTAACTTACAACAAGCTAAGACTTATAGTATATATTTTACCTATATATATCTTTATATTTTTGTGTTATTTCTATTTATCTACAATGCAAAAACTTGTTCCTCTATATCATGCACTTTGTCATGTATTATTCACCTGAAAAATTTGTATTATTAATCAAAACTATATTATTATTTTAATGCTATCTACAATTTGGTTCCTGATTTTTTTTGTTTCTTTCTCTTTTTTTTTTAATATATTATTTTCACGTTAATTTATCTTTATTCCTACCAGTTGTATGTTCATTTCTTTAAGTTTGAAATATTTTTATTTAAACATTGTATCTCTGTAGGTATCATACACTAATCACGCAAAAGCACGCCAGGGCATTGACAATGAAAATGAATAAATAGTTACTAACCTTTTAACTTAAGACTTATAATAGCTAGAAACTCACAAAGACTTTAGAGACTTATAAACGACTTAATAGATATTTATGGCCTAGTTATCTAACAAATTTCTGTTTTTGCCTTTTTATTTTTTCTATTTCTTCTCTTAATAAAATCATATTTACGCACAATAACCACCCACACCATGATTTTAAAATAATAATTATTAAATATCAGCACCCTTGAGGTGATTTTTCACAAAAACGGCGCTATATAAATCATCAAAATATTATTATTATATTTATTAGCACCATACGATGTAGATAACGTATTTTCCTACCGGTTAGCATTGGCAAGGCCGCTTGCAGTGTCGCTTACCTTTGCAACGGGCGATGTGGCGGGAGGAAAGGGGGGTATTGGTACAGCGGGGTAGAGAAGGAGACGGGCTAGGTGAAGGGGAGGGGAGACAGGTGATCTCCGTGACGGGCCCAGTGGCGTAGGCCGCTCGCTGATTAATACCTTCCATTAATACTAATATTCATAAATCTTGTTATTTATAGAGTCGGGTGTGTCGAGCAATTAATCTTTGTACATTTGTTTTGGATGTGTAATTTATCAGTATTGTGGAATAGAATCATTGTAGTATTAATTGATATAATTTGCTGTAAGCTGCATTACTCAATAATACAGCCTCCATAGGATAATGCTGAACGCGTTTTTCTGGACTTTTGGATTTTCAGCTGTTACACTTATGCTGTAGAAATGAGATCCCTGAGACGTATGTGTGGTAAAACCATGTATGATCGTGTGAGAAATGTGGAGATCCGCAAAGAATGCAAGGCTGATGTAAGCGTAATGAATAAGATTAAGAAATGGACGCTCAGATGGTTTGGGCATGTAGACCGAATGAATGAGGGAAGGAGTGTAAGGAGAATATATGACACAAATGTGAATGGTAGACGAAGTCGGGGACGCCCGAGGAAGACATGGCACGACCGAGTGAATCAGATACTTGAGTCGGGCGATGTCAAGAGTCAGAATAATAGAAGAGCATGTATGAGACGATGTATGAACGTGAACGAGGCAAGATTGAGTCCTCTCTGCCTACCCCTACGGGGAAACGGCGTGATGGTTAGTTACTTAGTTAGTTAGTTTCACTTGGTTTATTTAATATGTACCTTGAGGATCGAAAAAGGATAAGTGACCGGTCCTTTTTTAAATTATACATTCGGAGCTTCTGAGTCTAGTTAATACTAGAGTACCTACTCGACACAGCAGGCATAAAGACCTATTTCATTGTAAACGAGGAGGCAGGCAAACTAGTGAGGCAGTTTATAAGAATCTTCAACTATATAACTAACTACACATTAGTATTCTTTAATTTACCTTTAACCTACTGTTCATATGTATATTACTTTCTACTTTTTGTACTGATATAATCTATTGTA
Source organism: Glyphotaelius pellucidus (assembly GCA_936435175.1). NCBI lineage: Eukaryota > Metazoa > Arthropoda > Insecta > Trichoptera > Limnephilidae > Glyphotaelius > Glyphotaelius pellucidus. The sequence continues at coordinate 7,317,284 of OW386543.1, read as the reverse complement.
AACTACACTGAATATTTATTTTCTCAGTTATAATGTTCCAAATTTCTTTGAATAAAGATATTATTAACAAATTATTTATTTATTTATTTGAACGCCATAAAATGGCTTTTACAATCAAGTGATACGTGAGGTGATACAGTAGTAACACGACAGGGTAATTATAATAACTAGCAGCGGGCGGCTTTTGGTTCGGCTTCGCCCAGTTAGTGTTTGTGACCACTTTGTAAATCCAAAATGAACTTGCTCCAAAAATAGCCTGTTCCTCGGATCCACTGTCATCCAGTGATAGTCACCGGGACAAAGTAACCGAGATAGGCAATGACGAAACACGTAATATATAGCCGCTTGATGCAACTGAGTATTAACGTCAATCTTTCCAATTCGGAGGGATACTGCTAGTTCACTAAATCGCAGGACTTCTATTTTTTAGTATTTTTTTCTATTTTTGATTCTAGTTATTGTTAACTTCAGAGTTAACTTTGTTTGAAATGACTGTGCAGGTACACATTGCTAATTAGCTCTGTTATTTCAGGGCTGTCAGTTAGAGATTTAATAATAATAATAATAATAATAAAACTCGCCAATGCCTCACCTATACAGTTTAGCAAACGAATGTACGAATGACATCGACTTTTTGAACGTAACGAATTTGATGTAAAACACGGCTAGACAATTTTTTCTTGTCACAATATTATTTCTGATAATTATAGATTATTTAAAAAAAAAAAATACACAATCCATTCAGAAGACTTTTGAAATGATACATATTGCGGGGATTTAGACAAATTAGATAAAATTTATTTTAAAAAAATTATATCATTTATCGTGGTCATCACTTGCCGCCCTTCTCCTGGCGTCCGCTGCGCCTAACGGTGCACTTCCCTTCCCTAACACATGCCCCCTCCCAACATATCCTCCTCTCCTACACTCCACTCCACACAACTCCCCTCTGCCTCTCACCTCCAACACCGCCTCACAGAGAGCAGAACCGGCTCATCCACTATCCAGTACTTTTAGCCACCATCCAATGTCCGCTATATCCATGATCCTACAAAGTACCTACTTCAGTAGTGCACTGGTCGATCATTATTGCAAAGTGCACGGACTGCAATAAAAGTGCATAAAGTTCGACACATGAAATGATGAAAAGTCGTTTTTAAGACTTTTGGACTTTTCCACCAACCGTTGATTTAGACTCCCACTAGATATGCAATTTATTATCAATATCAGACATTCTGGCTAAAATAGGAATCTGTGTCTCTGATAGTTTCACGCGAGGCCGCCAACACAGGCTTTTAAGGCGACGCTTCCCGGCTCAAAAAGAAGAAGATGGAGAGATATGTAATTACGAATGTTGGACAGAGCGCGCTAATATTTTCAATGATAAAATTGAAGCGAAAATTGTAAAAATGCTTAATAAAACATGACTCGTTTAAAATAGAGCAAAATTCTCGTCGGGGTTGTCTAAGACGACGTTCAAAGAAACACTGTTAATTTTTTCATACATATATAACCTGTAAAATAATAGAGACAGGCTTGAAATAAAAAATTTTCGGAGCATACTTTGCGATTTTTTTCTATCGAGGGAATTTCAGATAATTTGCGTTTCGGCGTGGGGGTTGTATAGATATTATCTTCAAAAATAGCATATATTTTTTTAAGAGCTTAAAAACTTCAAATGTTCAAGGGAGATAAGCAAGAAATCGGTAGAAATTCGGGTAGTGGCGGCTTAATTTATCAATCAATCAATATGGATATTTTCCAGATGTCCTACAAAATTTGGGAAAGAGTAATTAAATATATCTACTATTTCAGGATAGGTTGTTTCACAGAATTTGAAAATTCTTCAAGTTATCATCCAACTACTGCAAAACAAACGGCCCATGATGAAATGATTACAAAACTTGGATGGAACTTTCACAGAACTTTAATTTTGACTACGAAATTTGATGATTCGTTCAAATTATGCGAAACATCCCGTCCTTAGAAATTTCATTCAATGGAACAATTTATCTTGCCATGCTGTGCTAGAACATCTGTGCTACCGTGTGTATCTTGAACAAGTCGTGGCTACAACCACGGCTGAAGTTATCAGGCAAGTAATACGTACATACCTAGGCATTATACTTCATTATGTCTTTTCTTGTCTCTTTCGGACATACAATTTCTTTTCCTACAAATATACACATCATGCAATTCTCTCTAGTCCATACAAGACTCCATACGTCCTTCAATCATTCCAGGTCAATCTCCTTTCACTTCTTTTCACCCACCTTCTCCTTACTTAAAAATAATCACCTACTTGCCAATCCGCATACAGACAGCAACATACATATTGTAATACAGGTGGTTACTTGTATTAAAATCGCATTAAATTTCTTGTATTAACAACACATTACACCTGTCTATTAAAATAACCCATTAAAAGTACCTGTACATTAACATAATCTTTGTCTGATTAAACTGGGAAAACACACCTGTTAGTAAAAGATTAATAATATCGTAAATCGATAGCTACGTGGGTTGATCCAACATTCTTATAGCTATGTTTTCATCACTGTGAAAAGGATATAACGCCATTAAAGGAAACTTGCCTTGTGCGGATGTGTTTGAATGCAATCTGTCAAATATGTTTTTTGCGCAGTTTGTCAACTGTTTTGTTCAATATTTTGGTTAGAAAGGGACATCAAATGTAAACTATGATATTCTTTAATTTTTGTAGCTCCGTTTTTGTGAAAAATCACCAAGAGTACAAATATTACTTTTGTGTTATTATGTACAATAAGATGAATTCAGACCTGAATTAATATTGGTAGTGGTAGAACGTAGTTTTGATGGTTGGTAGAGTTATTTGGGCAGTTGGTCACGGGATCGAACCCCGGCGTGGCAAATAAATTTAATTTGATTTATTTCACAATTTATTCACAGTACATTTGCGGCACGTTCCAGAGTGGAAGATACTATCAGTATCGCCATGGTGTAAGACCACCATTCAGAAATGAAACGTTGCTTGAAATGGCTTTAGCCGTGTTTGGTGACCAGATCTGAATAGCCAGGTACTTACCGCCTTCCTCCATCTCCTTCCCCTCGGTAGGAGGTAGTGACCTTCAGCCTCACACCAACCCCAATCGATGGAGGATGCCATAGTCTCACTGGCTCCAGACGGGAGCAGTTAGGACTCTTGTGCTGTATCCATATAAAAAGTATATAAAAAATAAAGTTGGGCAGCATTGGGAGGCGGGTTTGTGTAGAGGCTGAAGGAAGGGATTTATTAATGCGGGTTTTAAAGAGACTCGGAATATATGAAGGAGGAAAAACAGATGCCGGTAATTTTTGTTATTGTTTTTGGGGTGTTATGCCGTGTTTCGCTACCTCCTTCTTTAGCCAACGTTTCGGACAGTAACGTAACGCTGTCCGAAACGTTGGCTAAAGAAGGAGGTAGCGAAACACGGCATAACACCCCAAAAACAATAACAAAAATACTTTTTGGCCGTGAAAACCTAAAAACTTACCAGATGCCGGTAAGCTCGGGTAAAAGTACGAGCTGACTTAAACAAAAACGAATCGATGAAACGACCCGTTCTCATTAAGCCAACATTAATTTTGAAAGCTCATGTCCGTTGTTCACGCACGTGCACCGGTGCCTGTTGAACAAACTCAGCACGCCCTCATTGCATTTGTGCATTAGAGATGGCAATCGGTCTGTTAACAACGGATTGTCAATCATACGGACTCCCCTCCTTTGCACAAAAGCAAGTATTTTGATCAAGTAAGTGGGGCTCCAGCCCAGAGGTGGCTCCCAAATTCAATTGCTAGGAGTACTTTTATAGGGTTTGCAGCTGGTCACTTTTGAATCTGCCAGCCCTATAGATGCCCAGTTTCTTGGAAGCCAGATTTACTCGGGCTTCTATGGAATGAAATATTTACTCGAAGCATTTCAATGGAGTCTTTATTAGGTAGGATGCTTCCATCAAATTATACCAGACAGTTATTGATCCCCTCTTTGCCGAAATCAGACAAGCATGTGCTTTTGAGACATTGAGACTGCCCAGGTTGGCCTTAGCCCGAGGTGGTTGTCAATTTTTTGTCTCAAAACTTCCCTAGCTCTTCGGACATCGTAAGTGGAAGGAGCTCGACAAAAATATAACCCTCGTAAACGGTGCTGTCGTCAGCGTGGCAATGAAATGATGCACATTCAACAAGATCGTTGATATGCAACGAAAACGGTTCCATGCCAACTGAGAATAAAGCCAACTCAAAACCTCTTTGAATAGTCATATTAATGAAAAAAATCATTTTAAAATAGCCGATAACCCTAACCTAACGTAACCTATTTAACCAATTTTTTATATAATTTTTTCATCACTTAATGACTTTTCTGAGGTGGTTCCGAGTTGGTTTCATTCCGAGTTGTCCGGTCACCCTGTGTTTACCAGCGCATAAGTACAAAAAAATCGACACTATGTATAAATTCAGTTGATATTCATACCAACTTATTGTTAACGGTTTTTAAGTCGTTTTTTCGTTTGAAATTGATTAATAATGGACACAAATTATAATTTTATAGTAAACATCATTTCGGGGGGCCAACTATCAGCGGATCAGCTGTCGGGTCACAAACAGAGTTGGTGACAGCACAGATCCTTGTGGCACCCCCGCATTGATTTGGTGCGGAGAGGAAGAGCCGTCAACAAGAGCGTTTGAATGGTTCTTTCCTTGAGAAAGTCCGCAATCCAACTACGCAGGATTGGATGGACCCATACGATGGTCTTCCCGATAAGCGCTCGGTGCAAAAATATAAATTACATTAAACGTGCGTTCTTTGTTATGTAGCCATTATCTCTGGCCGTCGACAATGAAGAAGTGAAGACAATAAGTGGGCCATGAGAATTGAATATGTAGAAGGGATAAGAGGATGAAAAAAAAACGTTGAGCCCTGCGGCCATTATTACAGGACCTGACTGAGGACGGGTTGTTTCACAGAAATGCAATTAAATAATTATTTTAGAATTATTGTTCGCTTTGAAAGATCATAACTTTGTCATATTTGGAGATATCGAAAAACTATTTCTACTGTCGTTGTGAATATAATAGACTTGAATCAAAATAATAATAAAAATAGGAGATTACCGCATTCGCAAAGGAAATTGGAATATATAAGCTGATTTTATAATTCCTACGGTAACGGCAAGCCGACGGCAACGGCATGCGGGTTCTATAATGCGAATGAGGGGATCCTATGACAGTTGGCTCCCTGTCATATTTATATACAATATGCAGTCGGTTTAGAGAAAATATGATAAACCTACAAACACAAATAATTGTTCCCGAAGGGGTTTATATCCCCAAGAGCCGCCGAACCGTACCTACTGCCGAATAACAAAAGTATAACACAATTTATTTTTATTTTTTTACTTTATGAGTAAAACCTCAAATTGTAATATTTAATTAAATGAAGACTATATTAGCGAAACTCAATCAAAAATCTGAAAACAGAAAAATCAGAAAAAGATATTGGCACCTCTGGGACTCGAACCCAGGACCTTCAGCTTTCCGGGCCACTGCGCTAACTACTGCGCCAAGGTGTCGATAACCGATTCGGAGGTGCCAAAACCTTTTCCTCAATTCTTATTTGTCCAATAGACCATTTTAGTTTTGTTCAATCTCCGCTTTAAAATTAAAAATAAATTATAAAAAATTATACTTAATCACTCAATTAAGAATTATTTAAACTAATGAGACATTTACCTTTACGGAAATAGCTTTATCTTAAACACCTATCATAATGTTTTATTGAAATAATGAAAGAAAACCTTCTCCTCCTGTAATATTTTCTAATGGTCTATTGGACAATACGAACTAAGGAGACGGATTGCCTACAACTTCCTAAAATGCTATGTTTTGGTATTATGTTTGTATTCTAATTTCAACCCTGCAATGCAATCCCATTCACAAAGCATTCACACAGCAATGCACATAGCACAGAGCACACATTGACCGCATCTATAAATGTTGCACCCGTAATACGATTTGACAGCCAACAGCTGTTTGCCAACTGAGCCCGGGGCAGACAGATCCTACGGTTTGTCTATGGATTTATATGCAAGCACATGCACAAACCTAGTAGTGTCCCTTTAATACTTAACTATGGCCCTTACTTATCAGTGCTTCTTTGTTCCTTCGCGCCACGACACAAGATATTATAAAGGAATCCCCACAAGACGAAATGTGACAGACAAAAGAGCGCCTTCAATAATAAAATGTCATAAAAACCCTCGTAAAATCTGAAATAGAAAACCAGATACAACGTGCTTACAGATACACAAACCAGATACAACGTGCTTACAGATACACAAATGTTTGGTAAATACCAAGTAGTATGTTTACGGAGCACTTGTATCAAAACCGCCTCAAACCAGGCCAGGACACTGAATCAAATCGGCCTCTTATTTCTACGCAAGATGTTATCAGCACATACCCGAAAAACTTTAAGGTGATGCATAAAAGAATTCATAATCTGCTTTAATTATAACTAACTAACTAACTAACCATCACGCCGTTTCCCCGCAGGGGTAGGCAGAGAGGACCGACCGCCAAACAACTCGGTCCTGGCAAACACCCTTTGCTTCACTCACATTCATACATCGTCTCATACATACTTTTCTATTATTCTGACTTTTGACATGGCCCGACTCAAGTATCTGATTCACTTGATCGTGCCATGTCTTCCTCGGGCGTCCCCGACTTCTTTTACCATTCACATTTGCATCATATATTCTTCTTACACTACTTTCTTCGTTCATTCGCTCTACATGCCCAAACCATCTGAGGGTCCCTTTCTTAATCTTACTCATTATGCTCACATCAGCCTTACATTCTTTGCGGATCTCCACATTTCTCACACGATCATACATGGTTTTACCACATATACGCGTCATGGATCTCATTTCTACAGCATTCAGTTTACTTTCATCCTTCCTCTGCCAGTTCCATGCCTCACTAATTATTTTAGGAAAAAAACACTTTTTGCAAGTTATGCCAACTTTTAAGATAAATTATTGTCTGCGCGCGTACATGCGCAATATGAGTATAAATAGGTAGTTTTGTCCATAAAAGAACTCAATTCTTTCAAGTATGGCAAGCAAATACAATATTGGATTGAATCAACGCCAGCGGTGCAATATTGTGCCGGACAGCAAATGACATCTACATTTCTCCTCCAAATATGCTCAGGAATTGCTGAGAAAGTATTTCGGGTACGGGCTGATACACCATGTACTCTGTGTTTTAATGTTTTCATTTTGAAATATTTGAATGAAGTAGTTATGTAGAATGGCAACATAATTATATTATTGAAACTAGGGAGCGGTTTGATTTAAAGTTTAAATCATGGCATTTCCAGTAACATGCGTTCCCAATTTCTCTAAATAACAATAAACAGTGTTAATCTCAAGTGACCTCCCAGGCAAGTAGAATCTTGTATATTTTCTGACTGTACTGAGTATAATATATAAATAAAACAATATTTATACATCTTTACGCAGCTTTGCGATCATTGGTCAAATGCGTTGTACATTGCATAAATATACAAAATTGTATATTTTTGTATTGCATTTTTTTTTTGTAATTTTTGTGGATGCAATCATTTAGCCGTAAATTTTAGAATGGTTTGTCTTGTCTGTAGTTAGAAGTGAGATTTTAAAAATATATTACTAATTTGTACAGCACCTTTGAGGTGATTTTTAACCAAAAACGGCACAATACAAATCGTCCAAATACTATTTATATTAGTGTTCTGGCCTGACTTGAAGTGGTTTAACAAAATATGTCTACAAAAGCGTCAATGTTTTCTTTTGCGGTACATTGGTCGATCGATCGAACCGGAAGTGCAGTATGAGGTGTTCGGATGGTGAAATTTTTTCTTACATGAGATTAATTATTACATGTCACACTTTACTCACATCTAAATTTAAAATAATAATAATAATAATAATAATTGGATGATTTATATAGCGCCCTTAGGGTGGGTTGTTTCACAGTAACATTGTCATCAAATGGCCATTCAGCACTATTTTGTTTTTTTGACAGACGAAAGGTCCCCGTTAAAACGCTAATTCTAAATCCGTTTCAACTTTATGATCATCAGAAAAGGACAACTATCTTATTGTTAAGCTCTTCAGGTTATTAACATTTTATAGAAAACTGTAACGCACTGAAAATTGGCGACGAATGGCCATTTGATGACAATGTTACATTTGAATTTTTGCGAAATATCACGATCATTAATCGCATCTAAAAGTACATAAAATAATGCTAAAGTTTTGTAAGTACGAGTGTTTGGTTCTGAAACAGTTTTTTAAAAAAAACTTAATCCATATTCCCCAAGTCCTTCCATCATGTATTCCATTCTCTTCCTCCTTTCCTCAAAGTCTCCACCAGGAAAAGAAGAAGATGTTCTTACCTACGTGTGGAAGATTTGAACAATATTGCCACCCAAGTTTGCATTAACTACTTGTACCGTTGCAATTTGATAGTGACATGGCTCACAACTCGCTCTTTCGAAATATCGCAAATAAAAGAAAATTTCGTTTTTTATTAAATAAAAGTGTCGTGGCTTGAACCTGGTGTTGTGCCAATCTATTTGGGAAGACGGGATCGATCCTGAATCGCCAAAAGAAGCCGTCAAAAGGTAAGAGACTTCCTTTCAAAACCTATTCTCCTTCGATCATACTTCAGAACACAATACATGGTCTATTCGTCATAAAAAGGATTTACAGTACACATTCTCGTGTCGTGGCATCGGCCGCGACAACGAGTATGTAAGCCTATTAAACAATTATTAAATGATAGAAATAAATTTATTTATTTATTTATTTATTTATAAACATACAAATTTCAAAATGAAACAATACAAAATGGTCCTTTGTCTATCCAACTGGGAAGGATTCCCGTTTCAGGATAGGCAAATTGCATTTTTAGTTCATAATATTCTTAACTGTCCAAATAACTATTGAGAACATTAAAAATTGCATCCTGAGCGTAGGAATAGATTCTTTATGTCCTTGAAAGAGTCGCAAAGTTGCGATTATTCTAAGTTTGATTTGGAGAAAATTAATAATTGCATTCAGGAAAGTGAATGGTTTCTTATGAGAAATCGCAAGGTTGAGACTCTTTCCAGGTCATTAAAAATACAAGTACAAACGTGATTAAACTAATTTATGGAGTTATTCAAATAAATTCCTCCCTCCTCACAAAACCCACAATGATTTAATTACTAGATTAAACAAACTGTACATACCAAAATTTAGAGTACCACAATATGAATAACTGGTGCCATCAACCTAGGTTATATATTTGCATAATTATTTCACTCGAATCACCGCGCATTAAAATATTTCTGAATGAATTAGATCTTTGATACTGTAATATAATCACCGTTTTAATTACCTGTTCATTCAAAGGGAGAAAGACAGTCAGATAAAACAAATTCCTCTCCGTAAAACAGCATTGTTTAAAGATTTGTTAGAATGTTTTTTATAATATCACCATGTGAACAATGAAAATGGAATTCGTTCGCACTCAATGCCGAGGTTAATTTCACTCAGAAGTTGATGACAACTGTATAGTATGTATGTATTCACACATTGACTCCCACCCACCCCTCATACCCTTTTCCTTCGCAGAACTTCCTCTCCCTAAAAATAATCAAAGTTGACGTAGACCCTGAGGGATTTTTTTTCCTCAGGGTTAGAGATAATGTAAAAAAAAAATTGTCGCCTGTTTGGATTTAATATCCGAAACGTTACCGAAATAGCCGATGATATCCGATCGACAGCTGGGCACCTTCAGCGACCAGTTTCCCTGCCTTAGATAAACACAGAGCATCCATTAGAACGGACGTTAAGTCCAGTTAAATATATTAATAGTAAATAAGACGATAATGAACCTGACTTGAAAAATACTGTCGACTCTGTGCAGAAACGGGCGGTACGTTTAATAGATTCTCCCATCTTAATGGACGGATTGCAATCTTTAGAGCACAGGCGTCGGGTGAGAATGTTATCCCTCTTCTACCGGTATTTCAATGGAAGATTCTCTGACGAGCTAGCGTCATTGATCCCTTCGGCACCGGTGCATAGTCGGGAGATACGCCAAACACGCGCCCAACATATGTACACGGTTGACATTTATCACATGAGAACGGGTAGTTTTTCGACTCGTTTTTGAGTTCAACAACTCGGCTACGGAACGATTTGCCGGCCTCTTGCGTTTTCTCGCTCCTACAACATGGGTCTCTTCAAGACCAATGTTCATTCCTTCCTCTCCTCAAAACGACCCTCCACACAGCATCCCAGATGACATAGGCCCTGAGGGAAATTACTTTCTTCAGGGCCTCTTCTGTGGAGTTAATGTAAAAAAAATGAACACAGCTTAACTAGCTTTTCTAATTGGAATTAAAATAAAATTATTATTTACGTAACAAAAAACATAAGCGTAAACCACTAAAAAAAATTATTTTTCAAGACTTAACTGAGGTTAAGAAGTAAGTTAGTTATAAGTTATAAGATACATTTTTTTTTAAATACCCCTTTATGGCTAAGACTATTTTTGAGGTTTAGTGTGTTCTAACTTTTTTCGTTCTTATAAAATTATGCACAAAATAAATAAAAAAAACACTTTTTCGCTTGCTGGCCTAGCGCAAATACGACTCGCGATTTTAAATTTTGTACGAGAATCGAAATATTTCTAGCGTTTATATTCCTCTTAAAAGGTAACCGGACAGCTCAGAATGAACTCAAATCAACACCTATTCGAAAAGTCGTTAAAAATGAATAAAAAATTGGTTGTATAAGTTACGTTAGGTTAGGTTAGGTTAGGTTACGGGCTATTTTTCAATGTTTTTTTTTCATAGCTTTTAACGACTTAAGAGGTGTTGAGTTGACATGGAACTGATTAAAAATATGGTCTTGTAGGTCAGCTAATTTAAATGGTAATGGGTGGGTACTGAAATAGAACAAGCAAATGTGAAATGCAAATGAATTTCTAACTCACATGTTGCAGCTGTCATTAAAAATGATTTGAAAGTTAAACAATAGACGATAAAGTTGAGTCGGTATCATGTGGATTAGTACAATATCCGAAAAGGTATTTACATAATATATTGTTTTTCATCGCAGTTAATACGCGATGAAAACAGTTCCTAACTGTACATTATTTTAAGTGAACAAATTAACAACATACCGTTATAGAGGGGAACGGCTGTGCGGCTTTTTTATATTTTAATTTAGATTTTAGGCCTAAAATACTTGACAAAACTGAAGATTCATTTTTTTAATCAAAAGATGTGGAAAGCTCTAGCACGGATTTGTGCTGCTTTATTTATTTGTATTTTAAATTATAAAATACTAGTTGCTATGCCACTTAATAAAGAAATTGTTTCTCCCTGCGTGTCCTTTCCCATTCATTCATAAAAATGCATTGATTCAAGTCATAAAAGCTTGCAATTATTTGTAAGTTCCATAAGTTTCTAACAGATGGCGGTGTGAGTTAATTTATGGACACAATACTTTGTCATGTGGGTTTGTTAACCATCCAGTAGATGGCGTTGTGTTTCGATTTCACGTCACAGTAACGCGTGGCCGGGTCAGCTAGTAATATAATATTATACGAACTAACTTTAGGGTAGTACATTACATTAAAAAAAAACACAAATGAACTTAGATAGTTAAATGATTCACGATGTATCCCCCGCATATCAGAGTGGAAGATACTTTCAGTATCGCTCTGATGTAAGATCACCATTCGGAATTGAAAGGTTGCTTGAAATGGCTTTAGGCGTGTTTGGTGACTAGATCTGAATAGCCAGGTACTTCTCACCTTCCTCTTCCCCATCTCCTTCACTTCCCCACTACCTTCAGCCTCACGACATACCCCAATTGGGAATGCCATAGTCTCACAGGCTCCAGACGGGAGCAGTTGGGATTCTTGTGCGGTATTCATGTAAAAAAAATATCAAGATTTTGTGGTCATCTATTACAACTAAATTAGGTACCTGCCTATCATTAGTGTTTCTGAATATTTTGAGTTGGTACCTAAACTTTCGCCGATTTTTTCCCCTCCTTTTAAAAACAATTTTTGTTACAAAGTTCAGCAATTTAGCCTGAATTTTAATTTAGCTTTATTTAAAATAGATTGTGGAAATCGCTTATAACAATGAAATAATAATGGCTTTTGACACTTCCAACCCGCATTTGTTCCAGATTTAAGCGGATAAGAGGGCGGGACGGTCGATTCAAGTAACAAAATAATTGTCTACCAGCATGACGACCAATCTGCTTAAACAATGGACGGAAATACGGAAAGGTTATGCAAGATCGGATATGGGGTTAATCGATTGCGATTATGTGATTGTTGTGATTTTGCCGAACTGAAAAATTGACCACTGATAAAATAAAGGGAGATGTGGAGTTGAAACGTGCTAAATGTTGCCACTACTACGACTACTACTTTCGGAGTGTCAGGACTTAAAAGCCTGGAATGGACTGCCACATGACGTCAGAAAGATCACAGCATAGGAATTTATGCTGATTTTTTTTCAATGGAATCGGAGTGGATTTTAAAGAGAAGACCAAATGGAAGGTTCGTATCTTGTATCTTACTAAACACTCCACCCCTTCTATTTATAATGGTGAGCTGATGATATAAAATATGCACATAACGATTTTATTAGTTAAGTATCGAAAAATTCCATTTATATTGAGTAGGTATGTTTCGAAAGAAAAACATATTTTCAGATGTCTTTTCAATCCAATAAGATTCAAACTGGAGACAATAACTGAAGGGCCAGTTGTTTCACAGAAATTCAAATGTAACATTGTCATTAACAAATGGCCATTGAGAGCCATTTTTTGACATTTGAAAGATCCCCGTTAAACGCTGATTCTAGGTGCGTTTCATCTTTCTATCAAATTGTAATAAGCTGACTAGCTTAACAACAATATGATAGTTGATCTCTTTTGTTGATCACAATTTGTTCAAAAGCTGAAACGGACTTAAAATCGGGGTTTAACGGGAAACTTTCAAAGATCAAAAAAATAAATTGGCGCCTAGCGGCCATTTGATGACATGTTGAATTTGTATTTCTGAAAAACTACCCGTCCTAAATTTTTTTTTTCTTAAAAGAAAGACCAATATTTCCGGGTTACAAATAATCCTAAAATGTTTGAAAATCTCCTACTATCACCACAGAAAGCCGAAAATGTTGCTTGTGTTGTGATGGAGGACTTAGCCAGCCGAGGAATCGAACATGGGACGCCCCGGTGGGACCCAAACGCGATGCCCCCTCAACCACTGACATGTCATCTCTCTTGGAAAAGTTTTGAAAATCAATTTTATTAAAAATGGATCCTAATTGGTAATTTACTGCGAGTTTTCGAAAGCTTGTCCCGATTGCTCAATCCTGACCAATCCCAAAAATATTTTATTTGATATTATTGTCGCTTGAACGTCTTTTGTGTAGTTCGACAAACATTAGTGATTCAAGTAATAATTTTTCGATTTCATTGTTCTTAGTTCAAATGGTATCAAGCTGGATTATACATAATATATATTCCAATTGGCATTTCTCTGCACGTCGAATGTCATGAAGAAGACGTCGGAGACATTTAAGAAAGTTATGGCACGTTGTAGATCGACAAATATTAGAGATTCAAGTAATAATTTTTCGATTTCATTGTTCTTAGAGTGGTATCAAGCTGGATTATACAATGTATATTCCAATTGGCATTTTCCTGCACGTCGAATGTCATGAAGATGTTGGAGATATTTAAGAAATTTATGACACGTTCTCTCCGAAAAATCTTCGTGAATAAAAAATGACATTCGAAAAACGTTCACAGTATTTTATAGTCCTTTTTTACTCTCTCGTACCGTCTCTTTCATATAATAAGTTAGTTAATTTCCTATTTATATATTTTATGGCTTCCCCTTCTTCAATGGCGCTACAGCCCATTTCGAGCTTTGGCCTCCTTCAGGATAAGCCTCCACCACCCTCTGTCCTCGGCCGTTGTCTTCCAATCTGCAACATGGAGTAGTCCCCTTGCATCCTTCCTGACATCATCCTCCCATCTCAGTCTAGGTCTGCCCGCCTTTCGTTTACCTCCCGAGTGTCCTGTTAGAACCTTCTTCGGTACTCGTGTGCTTGGAATTCGGTGCACATGTCCGGCCCATCTTAGTCTTTGGAGCCTTAAATGGGTGGAGAGTCTGGGAGCTTGGTAAATGTCATAGAGTTCATTATTGTGGCGGATTCTCCATGCCTCTTCCTCTCGCAACGCTCCTAGGATTTTTCGAAGTACCTTCCTTTCAAAGGTGGCTAGCTGTTCCGCAGACTTTGCTGTCAGTGTTCCCGCCTCACATCCAAAGGCCAAGCCAGTATTTTATGGCTAATATACGGCTTTTATTTAACAATGAAAACGATAATGCGTTAATCCATTTTCGTGGTTTAGAATGAGGAAAAAAACGTTTTCGTAAAACTGTCGGTAACCGATCCATTAATTTGCAAAACGACTCCAACATTGACAGGAAGCACAATGAACTTTTGGACAATGGCTTCTTAACTACCGCCAAACGCCATTTGTTCAAACTAAACTTATTAACTAGTTGTCTATCCATCACAAAATCAAAGACATAAATTCTGTTTCTTCTCCTTTTGCTATCCTAATTCACAGTCTTCGTCTCTCGTCAGTTTGTCATTTTTGCCACTAAAACAATATCCCCATTATTTGAATTAATTATTTTGTAGGCTCCTTGACCGTGGCTCTGCCTACGCATAAACGTTATTGTTAACAAAAAATATCAGGTATTGAATATCGTCTTTAATTTTACAAGTTGTCGTCGGCGGAATTTTGCGAGCTAATTTATTTAGCCTAGACAAAAAACAATAAATAGGTCAGTTACCTGAGAAATGTTTTATAAAAGGAAAACAAATGCTCACGCATATACACATATATAAATGCAATCAATGTAATATATTATTGAAGAAGAAGATAATCTGATAATCTAAAGAAAATAAATTTCGTTTCATGCTTCGTTTAGATTTATTAGTATTATCTTCTTCTTTAATGATATATTACATTGATGGTTTTTACCGTAAAAAGTTATTCCAATAAAAATTGAATATAATATTTTTAATAATATGACAAGTATAGTCAAACAGATACCAAGTGCACTCCCAAAATTTCAAACTGGGAAGAACGTTCTTCCCCGTTTGAAATTACGCACTGGTGACCGTCTGTTTGACTATAACAAATAATTGCCGAAGTTGCCTCCAAAATCGTGATTTTTTTTTTCCTTCATAACTTATATTTCATAATTTGAAAAACAAATATATAAAGCACAACATACCACTAGATAGTTCCTACACTTTTTATTAAAAAATGAATTATTTACTTTGTTTGGGTATTTTGGCCTCAAATACAAATTTGAGATTTAAATTTTTCCTCTTACAGATTATTAATTTAATTGGCCCACTAGAAGTCGAAACGTCTTTTGTAAATGGCGACACTGAAGTTTCCAGTCCACACTTGGTGTGTTATCAGTTCTGTACCTTTTTGGTACCTAGGTACCTAATCACCTTACACAAATCAATGGGTAGGTAACTTCTACAGGTGTGTGAATGTTTATTGATGGAATTGCTTATTATGCTACCTTATGTAATAATATAACAATAACACTGCATAGTACGGGGAAGTATAAATTACATGCATTTTTGTAATAACATAGATTACTATAGAGTACGGTTTTGTACAATTATGGAAAAAGGCTCACCTTGGCGTAGTCTACAGGCGACGCGTTGACAGGGCACGTGAACAGTCCCTCGCTGGAATAAACAAAGACATAGCTTAGTTGTTAACATAACTGACATCATAACATGAAACATGAATAAGACAAAGAATATGCCTGAGAAACAAGCAGTCTTAAAATATATTTCAATCAATACAAATCATGACCAGCCTTACTAAAAACGTGGTGAATAATTTATACAATTGATAAACAACCATGTATGTGAAAACCTTACTATTACAGAAACTGACAAAAGGATTTCGTGGAAAGATATATATATATATAATATTCAACTCTTCTTCTTTCCAGGCCGTTTCATACAAATCGTAATTTTGGATTTGAGATCAAAATACCCAACCAAACTGAAAAATTATTTTTGTAATCAAAAGGTGTATCAAATAAGAGGAACGTATGCGCGGCCCATTTCATTCGAATCTTAATTCTGGATTTGAGATCAAAATACCCAACCAAACTGAAAAATTATTTTTGTAATCAAAAGGTGTATCAAATAAGAGGAACGTATGCGCGGCCCATTTCATTCGAATCTTAATTCTGGATTTAAGATCAAAATACCCAACCAAACTGAAAAATTATTTTTGTAATCAAAAGGTGTATCAAATAAGAGGAACGTATGCGCGGCCCATTTCATTCGAATCTTAATTCTGGATTTGAGATCAAAATACCCAACCAAACTGAAAAATTATTTTTGTAATCAAAAGGTGTATCAAATAAGAGGAACGTATGCGCGGCCCATTTCATTCGAATCTTAATTCTGGATTTAAGATCAAAATACCCAACCAAACTGAAAAATTATTTTTGTAATCAAAAGGTGTATCAAATAAGAGGAACGTATGCGCGGCCCATTTCATTCGAATCTTAATTCTGGATTTAAGATCAAAATACCCAACCAAACTGAAAAATTATTTTTGTAATCAAAAGGTGTATCAAATAAGAGGAACGTATGCGCGGCCCATTTCATTCGAATCTTAATTCTGGATTTGAGATCAAAATACCCAACCAAACTGAAAAATTATTTTTGTAATCAAAAGGTGTATCAAATAAGAGGAACGTATGCGCGACCTATTTCATTCGAATCTTAATTCTGGATTTGAGATCAAAATACCCAACCAAACTGAAAAAATTTTTTTGTAATCAAAAGGTATATCAAATACGTACGGATGTGAGATACTTTATTTATTTTTGATTTAAATTATAAGATATAGGCCATTAAAGATTTTAGTGTTC
Source organism: Glyphotaelius pellucidus (assembly GCA_936435175.1). NCBI lineage: Eukaryota > Metazoa > Arthropoda > Insecta > Trichoptera > Limnephilidae > Glyphotaelius > Glyphotaelius pellucidus. The sequence goes on along the minus strand of OW386543.1, from coordinate 7,300,199 downwards.
ATGATTTTAGATGCAACTTGGGCAATTATTTGTGAGTAAATGAAAAACATTAAAAAAATAAGTTTTCTATATTTATTGACCGATCCTTGTTATTATTTCTAAAACCTGGTAAAAAAATATATTAAAAAAATTTAAAAATTACAATTTTTTTAAATTTTGTGTTCAGTTCGACACGGGCATGTGCCTAGCATGGTGGTCGAAAAATCATAAAATTCAAATTAACAAACATTTTAATGAATAAAGAAAACTTAAAAAATAAAAAAAAGTTTGTTGATCGAATCTTTCTCTTTTTAAAAGACACACCTAAAAAAAACCATTGAATTTAGTTTATGTCATAAAGAGCAACGGGATGTGTTGGTGTGATGTATAACATTCCGGTACGTAATAAATGCGTCGTTTTACAAGCGAAGAAAAAAGATATTAAAAAATAACGCTTTACTTCAAACATAGTAGTTATAAAAGCAATAACAGAATAAATTAAAATAATTTTCATTGCCCATTAAAGTGACAAAATTACCAGAAATTGAATACCTATTTCCTCTATAACGTGTGAAGGGAATTCTCAAAAGCAATCAAGAATGACATTAAAAAACGAGTAAGTAAATAGATTAAAAATCTTTTTACAATTTCCATTGAGATTTTAATATCGTATTTCGTAATTATCCTCCCACACAAAAGCGGGAATATAGCCTCATTTACGATTATTTTACGCTTTAAGACATCTTTTGAAAGATCTTTGTAATAAGAATCACGATAATGATAATAATGATCCCCGAATCGCTATTTAACTTTGAGTTAAAAAGAAATCCGGTCCCAGTTGTAAGAAGGTCTGTCATTCATTATGAAATCGAAATCGTTTATCTGGATTTTATTATCTTTTAATACAAAGATATTGAAAGTTGAAATAATCGCCTACGTCGATAAGTATTGAATTTATACACCACGTTCCGAAGTGTCCGGAGTATGGGATGAACTTGACTTTTCCGATTTGTATTTAAACGTACAACGCCTTTTATTCATATTAGAACAAAATCTATTAAGGTTTATGCATAATTCTCTATGGAAGACTACAACTTATGGGACAATGTGTTTTAAATATCTAACTTACCTACTTAATAATAACTTAGTATTTATATAGCGCAGTTTTGTGTAATTTCACTTCAAGTGCGCTTAGCTATAATAAACTTAAGAGTAATTCTATTAGAGTGTTCCTTACGAGTCCTTACAAAATTTATCAAAAACTATGAAACAAAGATTATACAGTTTATACAAACAACGGCGTTGTTTTGGCACAGGACAATAGATAATGCTAAACCATAACGGTGCCCTTAAACAAGAATCATTAAGAGTTAAATATAACATAGAACAGGAGGCAGTTTCGTTTAGAAATAAGAAAAAAATCGGAGTGCACATTAAACATAAAAATACAGTAAAGAGGCAACCGAAACCAAACAATTACCGGAAACCTGAAGAACATGACTTATTAGATTATATTGAAAAGGAGTTATGATTCATGAAAGGTACGATTTTTTAAATAAATTTGTTTTTAAAGCCCGTTTAAATTCAGCCAAGTTCTGAATATTAGTAAGGGCTGAGGGAAGTTTATTCCAAATGAGCGGGCCAGTTACACGAAAAGATCGATCATAGTAAACGGCTCGATTTGACCTAGAAAGTTCGATTAAGCGATTAGTAATATCTAGATCTGCTGACCTTAGAGTAAGCTGTCTATCGCTTAAGTTTTGTCGGACACATAGTTCCTCAGTTAATCTAACTTACGCAGCAAAAACAAAAGCTAAAAGTAAAAACCATATTAATCAAACTCTATAGGATTGCGACATATTATTTGATTCTTACATGCAGTACTTTTAGTAGAAAATTTAAAACTGTTTCCTACAAAAAAAAAATAAACTTGGATGTGTCGCAGGCCAATCGTAAAATCAGGCAGATCATGAAGCACCTCAGGCATATAACGATCTGCCGCCATGTGCTAGATGTATCATGATCTGCTTGATTTTACGATCGGCCTACGACAGATGCACTTCTTTCAAACATTGTGTAATTTTCCTCCTTTCTCTGTTTAATTTTTTAATACTTTCTTTGGTTTACTTTTTCTCCCTTTAAATATCTTTTAAGGTTTATTTATCGATTGCTTCCTCGTTTCGACAGTATATTGATCGGGCAGTGGCCGAGTTGGCATCGCACTTAGGTCCCACCAAGGCGTCGTGTGTTTGATTCTTCGGCTGGCTTAGTACTCCATCACGACACCAGCAACATTTTCCGCTTAATGTGGTGTTAGGGTAGGGAAAACTTCCAACTTCAAACGTTTGGACGATTGTGTGAAGGGGTAGTTCGTCCATAGTTCGTGCGTTGGAAGTTCGAGTTGGAAAGTTGGAGTTCGAGTTGGCTTGGGATCGCCTTCGAGGCGATCGGCGATCGCTGGTTCGTTGGCCTAAGTTGGCCTAACTCATCAATTATTACGGGAGAGTGTGATAAATGTTGTTTGAAAGTAGTATTTTTTTTAGCTTTGCGAATCTAAGTCAATATTATGGAAACCGAATCATCGCCTGCACAATTGTAGGCAACTGATAAGATACAGCGCCGAATCTGCTGTTCGACGTCCGCCATTTTCGAGTTGGAGGATTGGCCGCAGCTACCACAAGATCGGCCAACCTTCCAACTCCGAACTAATTTTGGAGTTGGAAGGTTGACTTCAGTCTGGACGTAGCATTAGTAGGAGATTTTCAAATATAGGCTATCATTCATGACCCGTTTGTCTTTCTTTAAAAAAAATAAGCACTTTTCCTAATTTTTCTGTGTAATAATTATTTTTAAATTACTTTAATTTATTAACTGCTCATGTTAATCTGTGAGAAATGGTTAAAATGTAGGCGTGTAAATGATTTGATAATTACTATCCGTATCTTTTTTTTCTCCTTAAATATTTTTTTATATACTGAATGAATTTCTGCACCCTTATCACCTTCGCGCCAGATATTCTGTGGCGTGTGAAAATTTGAATACGAGATCGAGAATCGTGCGAGATTGCGAGAGAAATCATTGTTATTGGAAATTGTAAAGATATCAATTTTTGTAGCTCTGTCCCACTACGTAATACTGAAATTTGAAATTTTGAATTGAGAAAATTGCTTTTCCTTCCAAGAATTTAATACATAATATTTACCGCTGACTTGCAGCTAGTCACTTTTTATTTTATTTTTTACATTACTTCCACACAGGAGGCTCCTATGGGAAATTGTTTTCCTCAGAGCTTAGGGACTATGTCATCTTTGGGGATGCTGTGTGCATGGTATTTTTATATAAAGAAAGGAGTGATCCTGGAGGAAGGAATCACAGAGGCCGGCAAATCGTTCCACAGCCTAGCTATTAAACTGAAGAACGAGCCGCGAAAGCTACCCGTTCTCATGTGACTTGGTTTGAGTTCCGATATCAAAAATTGGCTGGCGTCATATTTATCCAATCGCTTGCAAGCCGTGAAGGTTGGAAATAAACTCTCAAACTTCGAAAGACTTTCTTCAGGAGTGCCCCAGGGTTCCGTTTTAGGTCCACTTCTTTTTATCCTTTTTACAAATGATGTCGCCAAAATAATCGAGTCATTTGGTCTCTTGTCACACTGCTACGCTGACGATCAGCAAGTTTATTTTTACTGCACTCCAAACGAAGTCAGCAGTCTCAAAATTCGTGTAGCTGAATGCCTAGAAGCAATAACTCGTTGGATGTCTTCAAACAAGCTAAAGCTGAACCCATCTAAGACTGAGTTTCTCTGGGCGGCCACAAACAAACGCCAACATTTCATAGACGATTCGCCTATTTCCATTTCCGGCAGCGATATTATTCCCAAGACAACCGTCAAACTTCTTGGCGTTAATCTAGATTCAGACTTTTCGCTTAAAAGTCAAATAAATAGAACTGTAAGCACCGGTTTTTTTCACTTAAGACAACTCAAATCCGTCCGAAGAAATCTTCCTACAGAGGCGACAAAACTACTAATCAACTCTTACGTAGTCTCGCGACTCGATTATTGTAACGGTATCTATGCTAGCCTTCCAAAATATCAAACTGACAAACTTCAATCCGTTTTTAACGCAGCGGCACGGCTCATAACCGGAGTCTCTAAATATTCACACATTTCAGAACACCTTCGTAACCTTCATTGGCTCAAGTGCCCTGAAAGAATCCAGTACAAATTGTGCTGGATGGTGTTTAAATCAATCAATGAAATGGCCCCACCTTATATCTCTGAACTATGTGTCCCGGAAAATACTGGTCCGAGGCAGTCAACCCTTAGATCAGCAACATCATCAGCTATAGGCAGACTAATGGAACCTAAACGCAAGCCAAATACAAAGTTTGGAGATCGCGCTTTTGGAGTATCTGGGCCTAAGGCTTGGAATAAACTCCCTCCGGAACTAAGATGCATAACAAGCCCAACAGAATTTAGGTCCAAATTAAAAACCTACCTTTTTGGGCTCTCATATCCTTAATTTAAATAAACCTATCTGAGAGTATCATACTTTTATTTTCTATGATATGTCTTAATTACACTTTTCTAATTAATTTTCTAATTACTTGAATCTTTGCACATCAATCTGTCTCGTTACGAATCACATTTAGGAAGATAAAATCCTTGTACTACTGTACCGCCCACTATAAAATGTTGCTTTTGATTTCCAAAATACACTCATCAAAGAATGTATTTTATACTAATATTAAAATATATTTCAGGATTAAACACATATAACAAGTGTACCCAATAATGTCCTCTGCGTGCGAACTATATCTAAATTTCTTAATAGACAATAAGTGTTAATTTCAAGCGACCTCCCAGGTAAGTATGGACCTGTATACATTTTTAAGAAGCATCGCGTTCATTGGTCGAGACATTGTACATATATTTTCTTATGAACCTGTGGATGCAATTTTTAGCCATTAGTTGTTTTAATTGTTTGTCTAGTTTGTAGTTTTTCTAGATTTTATAAATGTATTGTAAGTTTGTGCAGCGCCCTTGAGGTGATTTTTCACAAAAACGGCGCTATATAAATCATCCAATTATTATTATTATTATTATATGTCAACTGTGCACAAATGTTGGGTGCTCGTTTGGCGTGTTTCGCGATTGTGCACCGGCGCCGAAGGAAACAAAGACGGCTAGTTCCACGGAGCACCTTCCATTGAAATGCCGGTCAGAACAAGGACAGCATTCCCACCCGATGATGCGACGCCTGTGTTCAAAAGATTGCAATCCGTTTGTTAAAATAGGAGAAGAGGTTTAACAAAGGTTCTTTCAGGTATTTTGGGGCTCCAGACACGAGGTGGCTGCCAAATTCAACGGTAGGGCACACTTGTGATTTATACAGGGTTAGCAGTTGTTTACTATTAAAGTATCTGCGGACCCTGTACAGCACGCCCAGAGGCTAACTTAACTCTGGCTTCGATGGAGCCCCAATACCTGAGCTGGTCACGTATAGTTACACCAAGCATGTCAATGGCAGGCCTGTTCGAAAAGATTGCTTCCGTTGAAGGAGACTAGATTTTCATTCCAATCCCTTTTACACGTAATCAGAATTGATTGGGTCTTTGAAATATTAAATTCGACGAAGTTATTCTTACCCCAAGAGGAAACACTTTTCAATCACTGAAAAGAAAAATAGGTTCGAGGTTTTGTGATGCATTGTAAGCAAGCATGTCTGCAGTGCCCGAGAAAATGTAAATTTTTCCTAATTTCGTTTGAAATCGATCAAACTTTTTCTAATATGTAAAAATAAATATTCATTCTACACCAGAAAAGGCCCTCAAGATAAAAAATTTTCCTCGTTTCCTGTCGTCTTTGGAAAGAGATATCTCGCTTTGAGATAGTGCCAGTCTATAAGTCAACAGGCGAAAATTATCATCTCGCATGCGATGTCCTTCTTCTTATCACAATTTGTTCAAAAGCTGATGCATTGCGCAGTTCTGATAAGAAAACCGGATAAACCTAGTAGTTGAATTCTTGAAAATTAAAGCATATTGTTATGACGGGGTCTGGCTGATGTCACGTGCTGAGATTACTGAAGTTCATCTGGTGGTAGAGGCAAGAGGCAAGAGGGTGGGGAGGGGTCAAGTTACATATCATTTAACAAGCGTAGTAACATGATGCTTACGCTGACTACAACATGCTTAGGGTTAATGAACGCGAGGTGCAATCCATTATCTTGCGTGTCATATATTCTCCTTTCACTATTTTCTTTGCTCATCCGCTCTACAAGCCCAAACCATCTAAAATACCTACATACCTAACGCAATACATTTTTTTTACTTTAAGTTATGTACAGGCAAATTAGGCAGGCAGGAGGCTGTCAATTCGTTGTTTCAAACGTTGAATCTATTTGAAACAACGAATTAACAGCCTCCGTGATCGAGGGGTAAGACTCTCGACTAGTAATCCGAAGGTCGCGTAGGTAGATTTTATTTGATTGATTTGTTTTGTTTCACAATTCATTAATTTAAAATAATATCGTAATTGGTAAATATATATTTTTTCTTATTTTGGTTTTGATTTCTTACACAAAATAAAATTAGAAACATAAAACGATTCCACTTGCATTTGGGCAAGCAGACTATAAGAGCGGTGACTCACGTCGTTGCGTCTCACTCGAGCTTTTTACGTTATATATGCGAGTGCGCAAGATGGAAGCCCAGTCGTGTTTTTTTACTTCTTAGGAATTGTGTCGTCGGCAACTTGACGTGAAGGGATTCTCAACCGAATAATTATTTTGCGTCGATAATTATTTAATTTTTTCTTGGGTATGTTTGATTTTTTACGCAACTTTGATTTTTAAACAGGGCCTTGGGCGGTCCGGTGCCATTTGACCCACGGGGACCACTGCCCTAGATCACCGGGTGTGTAGATAAGTCGGCCCTCGTGCCAATGAAATATCTAAGAATGAGTAGGAAGTTCCCTAGTTGCATCCGATTTTAGGGAGGTGTGTAAAAGACCTTGGGTATGATTCCTCTTAGAAGGAATAATGAAAAAAAAATTGATATCTTTTAGTATTATCGTTCAAATTATGCTTGTTATTAACGTTATGAATACTTTCTAAGATATTATGTAAATGTCTTGGTCTACTGGAGTATTGTTCAACATAAAACTCCCATCGATGGCAGTTTAATAGCTGGTTAATAAGCTTTGCCAAGAATGTGAAGCGATCTTCGTCTCTTTGCACCTCCATTAGTACTACAACCACAATAGGCATGTTAAAATAAGGTGTTTATATGGCAATTGTTTGTGCTGAACTTTTAGAATGGACCTACTTCCCAGGACAATTATCTCAATACAATATTTTACTCTTTGGTCCGAATGCGGCCCTTTGGGAAACGTTTCCAAGGCAAAACGTCCAGTGTAAAGTATTGAATGTCCAAAGTATTGATAACGTTACCTGGTCTGAACTGATTCAAGGTAGATTCAAGAACACCGGGTAATCTGTGGTTTTAGGTTTTTATATTGATATCGTGAACCCAGCGTTGCTAGGGGTTTTAGATGGTTTGGATGAGAGTAAAATTAATACATTCCTCATTTTCAGAACGGCGTCCCAACCGATAATGAAGTGGTCGTTTTCACCGACATTTTGGTTCAACGTGAATACTTATTCAAGATGTCCGGAAAAAAATTGGTGAATCTTGGTTTGGAGTCGATTTTGTGGAAGTACTTTTTTGATTTGAGTTTTCGTTTTCGAGTAAATCGAGGTTGGAATTATTAAGGTCAAATTAAAAAAAAAATAGTAGGCGGTTAATATCATACCTGTTTTGACTGCCTAGACTTATTAACTAGTGGCAGTCCGTGAGTTTTCAGTGAGCTAGAGAGCTAATATTGAAAAATACGACGTTATTGATGTTGTTGTAGCTGAAAATGAATTTTATTTTTTTTTTAAATTTCTATATCTTGTATGAAGATTTTCAGGATATACTATATCTTCATTCAAAAAGTTGCTGGTAACCCTTTAGATGCCGTAAAGAAATAAATTGATATGCTCAAATCACCCCAAGTGATTCGCTACGTTTAGTGAGGTGATTTTTCACAAAAAGGGCGCTATATAAATCATCCAAATATTATTATTATTATTAACAGGGGTGTCCGGGTTCACGGAGAGAGGTTTGGCTAGGTTTTGGCGGCGGATGTGTTTGCCCACCCACTGCGTGGCGGGCCGCCAGAGCACCGCAGTGGGAGGTATGGATTCATACGTCCGTCATTCCTGGACCCACTGACCCCCAGTTTACTATACACCCCTCTTTTCCACGCCAGACTTCCTCTCAATCCTTTTCTAAAAATACCCTCCACACAGCACACTCAAAGATGACGTAGGCCCTGAGTGGAATTGTTTTCCTAAGGTGTTATTATTTTCCTGCTGTGTGAAGCTAAAGTAAAAAAAAACAAACTTAGCTATGTGTAATAACAAAAAGCCTTCAATATTATATTACTAATATTATAAACGCAAAAGTTTGTATGGATGTGTGTGTGATTGTTACTCTTTCATGCAAAAACTACTGAAGGATTTTAATGACAATTTACAATAATATAGCTCACACATCAGAATAACATATAGGCAATATATAATGGGAAGCTCTGGCGTTATGAAATTTGTATAAGTAAATGAAAATGTGTACATTTTAATATTTTAGCGGCAGGGAAGGAAGGCAGGGGGAAGGGGAACAGAGAGGTGGGTTTAGCGGAGAAGGAAAAGACGACTGAGGGGGAAGTCGGGGAAGGTGAAAGGGAACGGCGACGCACGGGAAAGGACATGCAGGGAGAATCAATTTATTTCTTTGAATGGCAATTCAACGTATGCCGGGGACCAGCTAGTACGTTAATAAAGGATTGTCGGAAGCAGGGCTGGCCCAGATCCAAACGGCGCCTGGCGCTAGTAAAGGCCTCAAGGGTGCTATATTATGGAAGGTTTTTAAATTTTATTTTTATTAATTTATCTTTTTTTTGTCAATTTGTGGTTTGACATATTTAATAAAATAAAAGAATTACTTTGTTTATTACCATAGGTTAATCATCACCTGTTCATCTGACGTTTTGTGCTTGTAGATATAATATAGTACCTAACCCATTATGTACACATCTGTCTCCTTCTCTCTATATGAGTTTTAATTTCATACTTTCTCACTGTTCCTTTATTTTATGTTTGTTACGTGTTGTCTCTTTCTGTGTACCAATATACATAAGCTCACAGAATGTATTTTTTATCAGTTTATTTTATACCCTGATGATGCTTGTTTTAAGCGAAACCGGTTGGTATCAACAAATCGTGGTTATAAGCAAATTAATTGTTTTGTTTATTAAGGTTTTTATTGGTATTTTTGTTTTTTTTTAAATATGAATTCCGCCCAAGAGTCCCAACTGCTCCCAACTAGCAGGAGCAGTTGGGACTCTTGGACTTATACATAATTTGTTTGTTAAGGTTGATAGTTGGGAGCAGTTGGGACTCTTGGACTTATACATAATTTGTTTGTTAAGGTTTTTATTAGTATTTTTGACTTTTTTAAATATGAATTCCGCCCAAGAGTCCCAACTGCTCCCAACTATCAGGAGCCGGTGAAACTATGGCTTCCCCAATTTGGGGCTGGTGAAGGTGGTGGAAGATGGTAACAAATCTGGCTATTTAGATCTGGTCACCAAACACGACTCAAGTCATTAAAATTAACGTGTCAATTCTGAATGGTGGTCATACACTGAAAGTATCTTCCATTCTGGAACGCGCCGATAATGTACTTTTGGCTGAATCAATAGTGAAACAACACAAATCAATTAAATAAAATTTACCTGGCCATTCCGAGATCTGAACCCGCGATCTTCGATTGCTAGTCTAGAGCCTTACCACTTGACCACGAAGGCCGTTAATATGTGAACATCGATGAAACTAGGTAACCGTATATTGTGCGTGGGAGGGTAAACCAATAAAGTATCTTAAAATAGATATGCAACCATAGTGAATATCATCTTTCGCAATATCACGAAGTGTGTCAATTAATCAGTATGGTTTATAATCAAGCATAATAATAATCCGTTAGCATCCAGCTTTAGCCACACGCATTAAAAAAACTCTCGAACGGTGTGGCTTCATGAAAATTAGACAGATTTTACTTGTCTAAAGTTTCTAGGTTAACGACCCTTTTTTTAGTATTTCCTAATAATTTAATATTACGCCATTTCAGATATTTGACATGGAGACTTAAAATATTTGGAACAAAAATGAAGGAGACGCTTTACTGTTTCATTTTCAATTTGGAAGGCGGGTACGGGTACCGCCGCCCCAGAAACCATATTTTGGATAACCAACACCTCTGCCATAGGTCACCCCAAGTGGTTCGCAACATTTGGTGACTTTGGTGGCGGGCCAGATTTCGAAAGACTGGTAGAGGGAGACCTTTTTACCTCTCCAGCAGGATTCTCTCTTGCACCGCAGTGAGAGGAATAGATTCATACGTCTGCTCCCCCTGGGGCACACTGACCCCCAGATTCCTACCCACCCCTCATATATTTTTCCTTCGCAGATCTTCCGTCTAAAAAGACCCCCGACTCAGCATCCCCAAAGATGACAGGATAATTATTTTCCTCAGGGTCTCCTGCGTGGAGCTAATCTAAAAAAATGTGTTTCAATAAATAAAGAAAAGATTTCCAAAACACTGTTAAATTTTGAAAAAGGCGAGTTCCCACGAACCTCACGTGAAAAATGGTAGGTGACGATTTTTCAATTTAGTTTAATAATATTATTTATAATATGTAGGTTTGTATTATTTCATTTCAACCCTCCTCTTCATAAACATAATTATTAGTTTCGGTTGGTAAAATAAAAATACCTATGCAAACTGAAAATAAAAGTCAATATGAATATATTCACAGAGGTATACCTACTTTCCTGCCTACATGCATAATAACTAAGCATCTTTCAAAATGTTTGTACAAAAATGTTTAATTTCCATAATTAAATAAAGTATCCTTTACCTGGTAACTTTGAACATTAGTCCAACGGGAGTCATATCGTCAAAACTGTTTTCTTTTTCAATTCAAAATAGGTACACAAAAAGTTTATTCGCGTTATTAAAACAATGGTACAAACAATCCAATACAAACAAACTAGTGTTCCAATTTTGGTTTCAAAACAAGCGGCACAATATTGCACTACTATCAACTTATTGTTATTATTTTTATCTACGACGAATGACGCGGGAAGTTTAAAAATATCAAGCGGGTAGGTACTTATTTGAAGAAAAACGTTCGGCAAAACAATCCAGGTGTTCCAATTTCAGTTTCGAAACAATCGGCACAAGATCGCTCTACTACCAAATGTTATTATTGTTTTATCTATGATGGTTAACGATAATGTAGGTACTTATTTAAAATAGAAGAATGTGATTTCAAATGCACGACGCGTTCTTTTTGTTTGAATTGTTTTTCGAGAGATGTCAGTTAGATACGTACTGATATTACAGAAAAGAGACAAAAACAAACTAGTGTTCCAATTTCGGTTTCAAAACAAGCGGCACAATATCGCACTACTATTAATTATTTTATCTATGACGAATAGCGCGGGAGCTTTAAAAATCACCGGTGGTAGGTACTTATTTAGGAAAACAGAACGTGTTTGAAAATGCACGGCGCGTTCTTTTTATTTAAATTGTTTTTGAGCGGTGTCAGTGAGGTACCAACAATATTACAGAGTCAAAGAGAACAGTCCGGCGCGACTCGCTACGTATGAACTTCTGAGGCAGGTCTTCTGACAGGAGAGTCACCTGCGGCAAAGCCAGCGGATGTGGATTGCGCCTGTGTTGGTGTCTGTGCCTACTTCTGCTTGCAATGCGCGCAGTGTTTATTACGTCTGCATGGTGCCAGTACTACGGGTGAGTACCGGATTAGGAGGAGGCGTAGAGCGCCGGGAGAGCCGATTTGAGGCCGCTTCAGAGGCCGATTTGCTATCTTTACAAGCGGAATCGAAGAGGTTAGACGTAGCTTAAAAACTGTATATAGTTTTAATCTTTGTTCTAGATTCGTTGGTCAGATTTATTGGAAAGACTTTTAAAAATCGAATTATGCTAACCGCATCTAAGATCAATAATAACAAGATCTTGAATTTTTTTTATCTAGCGAATGTTAAATAGGTTAGTATCCCACTATATTGTATACTTCTCATTTCTGAACCATTATCAAATAAATAACAAAATGTAGGGTTTTTATTAATCAATTTTTACCAATATGTGAATAAAAAATGCATTTTATGCAAAAAACATTTATGTTTGTTTAGTTATGAGTTAAAATGGAGATAAGTTTCCCGGAGAGTCCCAGCTGTCCGAAACCATAGTTCCTAGTTCCTAGTTCCTATGGCTTCCCCAAAATATGGAACTATTTGAGAACTCTGTGAAACTGATGGAAATGGGAGGAGATGGGATTGAAGTAAGGTGTAACGATCTAAAAAAAATTGCATGCCCCAAGAAAAGATGAAAAAAATTCTTGCGTGAAATCCTTTAAAATGAGTTTTATAAATCTTGCTAAATGCAACTGCTAAGTTGGAAGATTCTTCTTTTTAAATCGGTTCCTAACTGCTGAGGACCGTGACCCTTATAGTCTGTCAATTAAGAGGAACCTATGAGCGGCCCATTTCGGCCAGTTTCATACAAATCTTAAATTTGGATTTGAGATCAAAATACCCAACCAAACTGAAAAATTATTTTTATAATCAAAAGGTTTATCAAATATCTAGTACGGATGTGAGCTACTTTATTTATTTTTTCTTTAAATTATAAGATATAGGCTATTAAAGATATTAGTTTTTCATGATTTAGAGGCAACTTGGGCAATTATTTGTGAGTAAATGAAAAATATTAAAAAAGAAGTATTGGTTAACAATATAGTTTGAATACAGAAAGTATTCGTTCATTTAGTTGATATTTTGTGGAATAGAATTAGTTAAAAATATCGGCGACACCAGGAACCACTATCCCACCCAGTAAAAACTGCCGATAGCACATCTGCTTATATTTCAATATCTTTAGATGAGATAGTCTCACCGGTACCAGACGGCTGAGGACAGTTGGGACTGTTGTGCGGCACCAAAAATAAATTTTAAAAATCTTTCCACTTCAAATCAATCTGTAATCGGAGAAGTTATAGTAATATGAAACTTTTGTGGTGGGCGCATTTAAACTACAAATTTATTGTCAATTAAGTGTTATGGCGTTGTGCTGACATTTTATTATGTACATACACGCAACGCAGACACTCAACAAAGTTTTAATAATAGGAATTAAAAATATATATAATGTATATCAGCAGAATCAGCAAAAGAAGAATAAAGTGTAATATATCTCTAACGATATCTAGCCGCAGCTCATTCCTGGTTCTCCATTTTCCGGGTTGAATTTCTCACGATTGTGTGTTTGAAAATATCCGCTGTTCATGAAACTACGTGTGTGTAGGAAAGTAATTTTTTTATGAACACGCTGCCAACAGGTTGATTATTTTATTAATCAAATTAAACAATATAAATTTGTACCGCAATATTGTTTTATTAATATTATCGTCCGAAACAACAGTTCCTTCCCAAGGGTAAAATGGAATAATATTACACAATTAAGAGTGAATATATATTATTTACTAGCTTTTACCCGCAACTTCACTCGCATGGTATTAGGGGGAAATTTCTGTAGCGCTTGCACTTATCAATTATCCCCCCTCTCCCCACCCCACACCCGCATTCCATACATTCATTCTCGGTACATTCAGTTTTCAAACAGCTCGCGTGCCACCTAAATTTCATAATGCCAGAGCTCACCAGTAATAAAAAAAGAATTAACCGATTTGGTGCAGTCGTTCGGAAGTTTTGCGCGTACAAACATTCCGGAGACTCATTTTTATTTGTATAGATAGATATTAACTGGTACGCCTGAACTAAAACTTCCCGCAAACATATTAATATTATTTCTATGGCAACGATTTGTTTTCTGACGTTAGCAATAACTCGCTTTTGTTAGCGACAGAAAACGTATAATAAATTTAATATGTTAATATTTTTAATTTCATAACGCCAGAGCTTACCATTATATACAGCCTATATTACTCGCATATAATGTAGCTTTCTATTGGTGAAAATCGGTTTATTGGTTTTGCGTGAAAGCATAACAAACAAACACACGCAGTTTCGCTTTTATAAGTATAGAAGTATAGATTAGGTGTCGTAGTGGGGTGGAGGCGTGACTAGGGATTGATGAAGAGTGGGGGAGAAGATAGAACTAGCAGTGAATGAGAATGTATCTAAGATGGGACCGTAAGATGGTGTTTTATGTTTGTATAATAGACTCATTATCATTTATTTATTTAAACGCCAAAAAGGGATTTTACATAAAAGTGATTCATGTAACCAATTATAAAGCTTCTAGCGCCCGTTGTTCCCAACTCTTCGATCGATCAATCTGAGTCTCCGATCAGCTGTGATTTGTTAGTAACGCCTGTTGGAGAATTGCGTTGAGAAGAGCGTATTTGTGCATTTGAGTGTTGAGAAAAAAATTCGGCTTAAGATGAAGCTATACGTGAAATCCTATTTAGATACTTTTTAAATTAATCTTTACGACGAATCGGTTCATTATGAACATAAAAAATGCTACGGATAAATTGAAGCTTTTACTAGGTTTTTTATGTATTGGAATTACAATAAAATTATTATTTACGCAACAAAAAATATAAACGTAAACCACTAAAAAAAATGTTTTCGCATGACTTAACTATAAATTAATCTAAGAAACATTTTTTTTTAAATATCCCTTTATGGCGGCTATTTTTGAGGTTTTGTATGTTCTAACTTTTTTCATTCTTAAAAATTATGCATAAAATAAATAAAAACCACTTTTTCGCGTACTAGCCTTGTGCAAATAAGACTATATTCCTTTATATATAATTATAAGTTTATATTCCTCTTAAGTATGTTTTAAGCATACAAATTGTTACATTAAAAATGTCGATATCATTTGTTTGGTAAATACCTACGTAAGCGCGGAATTAGCGAGTTTGCTGCATAATTTGTATTTGAATGGTGACATTGAAAAAGGTTATGCATTATGCATAGTGATGTACCCTTAAATTGACTTTACTCCCGAGTTCACAACAGTCTTTCAAGAGATCCGAATAAAAAAAAATTAAGAGAAACGTAGGTCCTCAAGTCTACCTATGTATTTTAATATTTATTAAATCTATGACTGAACAACCTTAAAACATTACTAAAGTTAAATTTTACCGACTGGTATCCCTGAGAGTAACTCTCCGGTCCAGTGCATGATATTCCAAATTAATTCCGGTTCCTGCGTCCACTCAGTTTGGCTGTTTTACATTCCCTCCCGTTGTCACTCTATTTGTTACGATTTTAATTTTGTATCAAGTTTATTATAAAATATAACGTTACTATTTCTTATTGGCAAATTTCCCCTACACACGCATCTCGGTTTACAGTGCTTGGAAAGGCTGTAAGCTGCAAATCCAAATCAGGATAAAAAATACTCGATTCACCACCTTTTCTAAAAATCTATCTTCGTACGTAAGCTTCTACTGGGAAAGTGAGTTTTGTGCAAAACGAAACACCCTGTTATTATGTGTATTGGAGAAGGGTAGGGGAAGGTGAGGAGACAGACTATGTAAGTGAGTGAGCACTCGGCACAGCACGCGAATAGGTACATTCAGCGGCGAGAGATTGCGAATCTCAGCTGATCGGAACAATGCCCCTGTGGAATTCTTCAATCATTATTATAATTACCCACTTGTAATGCAAATAACAAGCTTTTAACTTGACAAGCTCGTACTGTAAATTGTATTGTTAAATTATTTTGTTATTTTCGTAGAAATGCGGAAATTTTGATGAGACAGCTTAAAAGCTTCGTAAAATCTGTCAAATTTCAGTTTCCAGTATGACAGACTAATTATTTCAGTTTGGGAGGCGGGTATGGGTACCGTCGCCCCTGATTGTTGGATAACCAACATTCCTGGCGTTGGTCACCCCTGGTGGTTCGCTACATTTGATGACTTGACTTGAATGCGTTTGCTCACCTGCTGCGTGGCGGGCCGGATCCGGAGAAACTAGTTGAGAGAGACCTAACCTGGACCTCTACAGCCGGATTCTCTCGACCCATCGCCTTGCATCAGTGTGAGGGATGGATTCACACGTCTGTCACTCCTGGACACACTGACCACTAGTACCCTTTTCTTTCCCAGAACTTCCTCTCCACTCTTTCATTTAAAAGACGCTCCACACAGCATCCCCAAAGATGGCATAGACCCTGATGGAAATTATTTTCAGAGTTCATGTTATTTTCAGAGTTGATGTTAAAATAAATAAATTACCTAGCTCCACATAGGCGGTAGAGAGTTCAAAGGCTCTCCCTCAACCGGCCCCTCCCGGCCGCCACGCAGTTGATCAGCAGAGGCCTCCGCCGCCAAGACCAGAACAAACCTCACCATATGAACCCGGCCACCCCTGCTATGTCACCAAACGTAGCGAACCACTTGGGGTGACTTATGGCAGAGGTGTTCAAAAAAAGGTTCCAGAGGCGGTGTATCCTTATCCACCGTTGTACCATTGCTTGATTTATCATTTATTTTAACAGTATATTTAACAGGAGGCCCTGGCTTTACCCTGCTGTGTAGAGTGTTTTGTTAAATAAAGCTAACGCAGCTGGTGGGCAGACGCATTCGCCACCAAGCCTTGGACAAACCTCACCTATAAAGCCGGGCATCCTCGCTAAGTCACTGGCCGTAGCGAACCCTTTGGGATAACCTATGAAAGAGATTTAGGAGGGGAGGCTGTACCTACACCCGCCTCCCACACTGAAACATTACACCAACAAACAAGTAATAAATAAAATGCAGAAGCGATTTAATTAATACACAAGATGAAATTAATAAAGTTTATAAGAACTTCATCAGTGTTAGGTAAACGGCAGGTTGGAATTTCGCGGGGGATTCGGTAGACTAGACGTGGGAATACAGTCCGGGGAAATTAGATACTTGTCTACATTTCTAGTGGCTCAATTTAGACAAGGTGACATTTTTGTATTAAATAGACGCATTACGCAAAGGCCGTCTGACCAGTTACTCCTACTGGAAATAATATATTTCAGCGTTAATCAAGATTTATTTAATGTCTTTAAGTCTGACTTCATTCGACAATTTGTGCGAATTAAAAATGTACAAGAATCAATCGGTAAAACTGTAATGGTGAATTATTTTTAAAAAAAGCGTATATGTATACAGATATTATGCAACAACCCTTAAATGTTTCAGATTATTAATAGTAACAAATTCAATACACACTGCTCTGTAATTACTTTCATAGTACCTACTTACTTTTTTTTTTTTTTTTACTTAACTCCTCTCAGGAGGCGTTCAGAAAAATAATTTCCCTCAGGGCCTTTGTCATCTGGGATGCTATGTGGAGGGTTTTTCGAGGAGAGGAAGAAATGAACATTGGTCTTGAAGAGACCCATGTTGTCGAAGGGAGGAAACACAGAGGCCGACAAATCGTTTCATAGCCGAGCTGTTAAACTCAAGAACGAGTCGAAAAAACGACCCGTTCTCATGTGACTAATGTCAACCGTGTACATATGTTGGGCGCGCGTTTTGCGTGTCTTTCGACTATGCACCGATGCCGAAGGGATCAATGACGCTAGTTCCTCAGAGCATCTTCATTGAAATACCGGTAGAACAGGATAGCATTCCCACCCCGACTTTGCTCTAAAGTTTGCAATCCGTTAAGGTGGGAGAATCTATCAAACAGACCGCCCGTTTCTGCACAGAGTCGAGGGTATTTTTCAAGTATTTTGGAGCTCCAGACCAGAGGTGGCTGCCAAATTCTACCGTGGGGCACACTTGCGATTTGTACAGGGTAAGTAGTTTTGTACTATTAAAGTATCTGCGGGTCCTGAACGGTACACCTAGTTTTTGAGAGGCTAACTTTACTCTTTTAAGATTTGGTTAAAAAAAAAACATCCAAAATGTCACCGAAGACCAAAATTTCATTGACATTTTTTACTCAAAATAATGTCAGGAATCACTGCTTAAGTATCATTTAAAGAAACATTGTGAATTTTTTCACAAATATAACTTGTAAAATAAAAGAAATAGACTTGTTTTAAATAATTTTCGGAGCATCTTTGCGATTTTTTTCTATCGAGGGAATTTCATATAATTTGCGTTTCGGCGTGGAACGTATCTAGATATTATCTTCAAAAATAACATATATTTTTTTAAGAGCTTAAAACTTCAAATGTTTAAGGGAGATATGTAAGAAATCGGTCGAAATTCGAATAGTGGACCCTTGTACTTGACATACTTTAAGATACGTTACCCTGTTAAGATTATTCTTCAAGAGCGCCTCTGTCTGTACAGTGTAAAGGCAGGGAATTAAGCCACCCGGTTGGGCGGCGTTGTGAGGCGGGCTAAGGTAAGGACCTATTATATGCAGAACGAAAAACAGTTGTATCGAACGTACCATGAAACGAATTTATTGGGTATAGTTAAATAATTCTCGGTCTTCTTTGATAAAAACAAACCGATTTTTAACAGCTCGCCGATACTCGAGGAAACGCCCCGGAAGCGCGCAAATCTAACTAAAGATTTCCGGGCGCTTAATAGGCGCCAATTTCAAAGATTGCTAGAGTAAATTTTATCGAACCAATTTAGTTCAGCCGTTATTTAATGATAATTTATATGCCGGATAGCTCTAATGAAAGGTGAAAAATCAATTTTATTTAAGTGGTGCTTTAATGGAGGTTTATTAAAATCATTAACGCTAATCAGAACCCATTTTTAAAAATTAATTAATCGGTTTACAAAGTATAATAATGTTGTTAATAATATTCTTAATATATAAAATCTGTTTCGGAAAAAAAATATATAAAGTTTTAGGAAATGAGATTAAAAGAATTTGGCATTCTCAGACTAAAAAAATATTACCATTTGTTATTTCGGCTACTGGCATTATACCTAGCTCTCTCATTCAAAATTTAGGCTTATTAGATTTGTCAAAGAATTTATATATAAATATGCAAAAATCAGTCATTTTAAATACATGTGCATTTTTTAAATATTTATAGTGAGGGATCAGTAGGATTTATCGATCCAGTTGGGAGTTCTACCGAGCCGAACCCTCTGATATGGAAATATCTGGAGTCGGTGAATTATTTTCCCATTTGGTCTCTGGTAGGTTGACATGTTGTTCTTGTATTATTTTGTATTTATTTTACTTATGTAAAACACTTGCATAGCGTGGATTGACTAGATGATCATTTGAGGTGTGTAGAAGCAAAGGCAGCAATCTCCACTTTCGTTTTTTTTTAAAAGGCAAAAAACGTCTTAATATCTTTGCCTTTGATACATATTTTCAAACTCTGATTTTGATGGGAGAAAGCTGACACACTCGGCTATCTTTCATCAAAATCAGAGTTTGAAAATATGTATCGAAGGCAAAGATATCAATGTGTTTATTTGCTTTTTTTTCAAAAAACGAAAGTGGAGATTGCTGCCTTTGCTTCTACACACCTCATTTGTGGAAAAGTGTGTGGAGGGTTTAGTTTTTCCTATGGGGAAGATTTAACCCGAACATAAAGTCGAAAAAGCTATTAAAAAAATGTGTGTGCAGTTCACACCATGGTGTGCATCTCTCGCAGGCTATATCCTAAAAATATTTTATTTTTTCTTTTTAGTGTCGCTTTTTCGTTTCACCGAGTTTCATAGTTTTTACTTCAAAAATGAATATTTGTTTGTTTGTCCCTTTGCGTTCCTTATGTTCCCTTATCCGATTGCAATGAAACTTTGGTGATTTATTGTGCGCGTGCCCGCGATGGTTTCTATATGTTCTATTCCTTATAATAAATACAATATTGGATTAAATTACCGATAGAACATTGTATTCGTTATTCTTTCTTGAAATATTTGAGTTTGTTTATGGATAAAACTGTTTATTCAAATTCATATTGCGTATGTACAGGCGCAAACAATTAATTCATCTTAATATATTAAAACATAACCTGGATAAAACGCTTTTCCTTAAAAAAATTAAGCTCGAGCCATCTACGACAGAATAGATTATGAATTCTTTTCGGTATCACCTTAATGACATTTCCGCTCTTCATTAACAATGTCATCTAGCGATCGATAATTGTAGATTATTAATATTATGGTAAATTAATATAGTTGAGTATCGCCCTGGTGTAAGACCACCATTCAGAATTGAAACGTTGCTTGAAATGGCCGGGGCATGGTTTGGTGACCAGAGCTGAATAGCCAGGTACTTCCCAACCTTCCTCTTTCCCATCTCCTTCCCCTCCCCACTCCTTTCAGTCTCACAACGTACCCCAATTGGGGATGCCATAGTCTCATCTGAGGAGTAGCCCATAAAAACGCCCCTTTGAAAAGTTGCTAAAAGTATTGAATTAAAATAAAGAAAAGCCAATAACTTAACCTAAAACCAAAAAAAAATGAAAATTAATAAAGCAATTAGTTTTTACCACTTTTATTGCTTACAAAACCAACATGTTTCGTGAGCTGTTCTCACTTCTTCAGGGTTTACTAACTAATTATAAATAATAGATAAAGACAATGGTCATAGACATAGAAAACATAATTATAAATAATAGACATAGTCAATGGAAAGGTGGGAATGGGTAGAGGGAAGAGGGGCAATAGGGAACAATTTACAAAGGGAACAGGTTAAAAATTGGGTCATTTAAAACATTTTTTTGGTTATTAATAATATTCAAATTCGCATTCACGCTCTTTCTGATCTCTAATATTTCTTATTTATCCAACTGAATGCCATTAAAATTACAATGCAGCAATTCAATTCCACTATTGAAGTCAAAAGTGTGACTAGTCTCCAACAAATGATTGGCGAACTGAAAAACTGTTATTGTTTAAAGATTTCATATGATCTTTAATCCTTATTTCAAAGTTTTACGCAGTTTTACCTATATAAAAGAAACCACAATCATTACGCTACCGACTTTTCAAAGGAGTGATGAAATTTTACTTTTTACTTAAAGAGCTGTCCGGTCACCGTTGAAAATATAGTAACCAGGATCTCAGGATGTTGAGGATGTGACAGGTATTGCGCATAACTTTCCGCATGAATTCCTCAGAAACCACTCGACTAGTGTTCCGGTGGTTTTACCCTTATCCAGTGGACCATTATACCTACAATACAGGCACTAAATTATACACGAATCAAACACTGACGCTGAAAAGTTCCACTAAATAAACCTTCATCTCAAGTAGGTACCTAAACCAATCGAATAAAAATAAAACTGTAAATTTTAAACAAAGACGTTCTTAATTTAATCAAATCTCTGGACAAAGAAGTTCTGGATGTTTAGCTGTAAAGTTAAACAAACTCCCACCAACAAATTATATCAAAACATATTTTATATGTTTTCTCAAACTTAAATTAAGTTTTTTTATTAGTCAACGACATAAACATTCTTAACACTGTTATATATGAATTTATAAAGACAGTTTATAACGCTAATAAATAAAATGATAATGGCGTTTCCCTCAAAAATAATTAAAATAAAATTATGTACCTTAAATGTTAAAAATTTAAGGTGCTGATTATTTCATTGTATCTTTTAAAAACTGGAGCGACATCGCAATTTAAAACTTTTTCTTTTCTCCGATTGCTCGACATTTTTTGGTGACCATTTAGAATATTTTCCGCCCAAAAAAAAATCATTCCTCCGAATTTTAATATGGAGACATACAAACTTATTATAGTTGTATACAGCCAATTATATTTTTTTTTACATTTAACTCCACACAGGAGTCATCTGGGATGTCATCTGGGATGCTGTATGGAGGGTCTTTTTGAGGAGAGGAAGGAATGATCATTGGTCTTGAAGAGACCCATGTTGTAGGAGGGAGGAAACACAGAAGCCGGCAAATTGTTCCATAGCCGAGCTGTTGAACTCAAGAACGAGTCGAAAAAACGACCCGTTCTCGTGTGAAAAATGTCAACCGTGTACATATGTTGGGCGCGCGTTTGGCGTGTTCACCTATCTTTTGTCGATTATCACATATTCGATTTATAAAACAAATATTATAAAATCGTAAACTTCTACTTAGTTAAGTTTTTAGATTTTCACGGCCAAAATATTTTCGTTATTTGTTTTTGGGGTGTTATGCTGTGTTGCGCTACCTCTTTCTTTAGCCAACGTTTCGGACAGCGTTACAGAGTCCATCATCAGGGCAGATGTGTAATTGTGTAATTATTAGTGGTGAAATGCAATTATGATGATGGACGCTGTCTGAAACGTTGGCTAAAGGAGGAGGTAGCGCAACACGGCATAACACCCCAAAAACAAATAACGAAAATTCTACTTAATTACTTACAAATAAGGGAAAATTTGCCAAAATTGGCAGCAAAGCAATCCGCGGTATTTTAAACAGTGTCATATTGTGGCAAAAAGCGCTCCAGTGGTTAAAATATAAAAAATATTATATTATGAACAAAATATATACATTATTTGCATTAAATAATAATATTTTCCTTTCAAGGAATAAATGCAAACATTGATACAATCTACGGTCGTTATCATAGACTAAACAATCGGCTTCAACCTAAGCAAAACATGTGCACTTCCTGTCTTCCTTTCCACGTATTTGCCTCCCACGACCCCCCCGTTATATAATCATTATTATTGCCACTAATTTGCCATTAAAATAATCACAACTTGTACAGAATACAAAACGGGTAACAATCCCAAATTTGCCATAGGTAAACATTCATAACGCCGCCATATAGAGGAAGCGGTCAATAGACAAACATCGGATCGAATGTGCGCTGAATAGAGTGAAGAAATTATATTTCTAGCATGTGAGGATAGTCTCATGACATCAGCTGACCGGTAGTACCTGGGAAACATTAATTAAACAGGTTGTTGACATCCTGAGCACCTCTGCTTTCCTGTTACTGACTTCTGCGGACTGTGGCACGTCTGTGGCACGCGGAAGGAAGGAATTACTTACTATTGAAGATGTGAATATATTCCTGGAATGCGCTGTGATTTGTACTATTGAAGGTGAGAAAGGACAATCATCTTTTTTAACTAATAAATAAAAGCAAGCACACAAAAAATATCTTTCAAAATGGAAATTAATTTGAATTGGAATATATAAAACTTGCAGCTGGTGATATATGCATAAACAAATCGTCTATCTAATGTAAAACTGTCTCAAACATCAAACAGTAAATTGTCAAGTAGAATATGTTTGATTTGATTTCGTTCGCTTAAAAAAGTCACAAGAGGAAGAGGTTACAAGTAATTAAAGATTTTTTTAAATACATTTGAATTTCACTTTTGTTTCCTTGATTGGATGAATTGAACGAATGAATAAATGCAAGTGGAAATTAACACACTTAACCCAAATCCGATCGAGATGAAACTCTGCAGATAGACTCGTTGTATTCTGTTAACGATTGGTAGCAATCACGCACAAACACGCCTTTGTACATGCATTTCTCTGAAATTCGATGACGTCACACCAGTTAATAAACGAACTAAATGTCAGTCTTATCCCAACGGGATTTGGTTCAGTTGCCAGCGTGGATGACTCGAGTTCCTGGGTAGGAAGGCTCGATTCTCAGTAAAACCCCAAAAAAAAAAAAGTTTTAAAAAACATTGGAAGATAGATAGATATATTATAGAAAAAAAATTGTCTCATTTTATAGGTCTAAATATATATATATTTGTACGTCTATTTTATCAGTATTTTATTAAAATGATCACGAAAAACAATTATTATTTAGTGTAGGTAACTCAATCCTAACATAGTGACGTTTGAAATTTTTTATTCACGCGCAATTTCAACGATAACTTCAAAACAACAGAAAAATGTGTTTTTAATCAAGCAAGAACCGAAGACCTGTACGAAATATGCATCCAAAAGCGCTTTAATTAACAGAATTATAACTCAAAACACTTTCTTTCTTTGAGTGGCATTGCAACGCATGCCGGGTACTCGCAAGTTACTTATAAGTTATACGTACTCTCATTTATTCCACTTAATTAAAATTGTGAATTTTCCCTTGCCTACCTACTTGGTTTCTTTTATTTTTAATTTATTGCCATTTTTAATTAGATTACTTCCACACAGGCAACGCCTTGGGTTCACGTTAGCCTATTCTATTGGTCTGAGTACTACTGTTGTATGTAAGTTAACAGCGTTATGCTTTAAAAATTCAGAAAAATAAATTCAATTCAATTCAGTTTACTATTTTAAAAACATTACAAAATTGTAATTTTCGGGCGTTTTTAAATACATTTGTAAAGTAGAATTAAATAAAAAGAAGAATTAAATAAATGTGAACAGAGGGTACTGTACTAGTAGTAACAGAATTTCCCTTTAAAAGGCAGTTTTATTGATGCTAAATATGTCGATATCCAAATAGAAAAGAACAGAACAATTTCCTCTCCTCACCCGCATGACCATTGGCAAGTTAGTCCTGCAGGCTGGGATATAGAACAGTCTAGGCTGATGGTGATGAAGATAACACAAAAATGAATGCTCTTCATGATAGGCAAATTTTAAACCAACTAATCGGTATGAAGAAATGTGTAGCAATATGTACATCCCCTCTGATCAGAACCTCCTTTGAAAAGACATTAAAAGTGATGAAAAAGATATATTAAAAATTGGTTAATTATGTTACGTTAGGGTTATGGGCTATTTTAAAATTATATTTTTCATAGCTTTTAATGACTTTTCAAAGGGGTGTTGAGTTGACTTGGTTTTGAGTTGGCACGAAACCATTCCCAGCATACCCAAATGAAAGTCGGCAAATGGCACGGGTCGCAAACAAGCAGGTGCGAAGGGAACTTAACAAGGAGGGGGAGCTTCTGAAAAACAGAGAAGAAAAAAAAACCGTGAGGACATGCTACGGAGCAACAAATTAACGCAAAACGCCCAAAATGGCGGTGAAATGAAGAGTGAAAAGGGTTCGTGAGATTTTAGTGGAAGGTGTCACTGACACGGTGTGGAGAGACTGTCCCGTTTTGCTGAAGATGTGGAAAGTTTGAAAAAATGCTGATCTTCAGAGATAAAGAGACAAAAAAAGTTGTGGCTTCGTAGGCAAGGGTTAAAAACACATTTCTGCAATTTGCAGCAGTGTCCGCATGCACCTGTGCCGAAGGGATCAATGACGCTAGTTCCTCGGAGCATCTTTCATTGAAATACCGATAGAACAAGGATAGCATTCCCACCCGACTCCTGTGCTCTAAAGATTGCAATCCGTTCTCCCGTTGGGAGAATCTATCAAACGGACCGACGTTTCTGCACAGAATTGAGGGTATTTTTCAGGTATTTTGGAGCTCCAGACCAGAGGTGACTGCCAAAATCAACCGTGGGGCTCTCTTGCCATTTGTACAGGGTTAGCAGTTGCGTATTATTAAATCTATCTGCGGGCCCTGTACAGTACGCCCAGTTTTTGAGTGGCTAACCTAAACATGAAATACAAGCACCATCCTACAAATTACTCAACAATCAACTCACACTAACATCAAGCCACTTTACAATCAAGCCATCCACAAATAGCAATAAAATCCGCGTACCTCAAACACATACTACAAAATATGGGATAAAATCTCTGAACTACATTGCTTATTCACTATATAATTCACAACAACATGTACAAGGGAATCCAGCAAAAAAAAAAATTCAGAGTAATGCTTTAAAAGAATATTTTTTGAGTACGTGTAAGGATGAAACTATGTAATTTTGTTGTCATGTTCAATTATACTCGTATCTTGTTTCCTTTTCTCTTCTTTTCTTTTTAATTTAGTTATAATCATCAATATTTGTATAAACTTTTTCCTTTTTTCTTTAATTGTTTTCTATTTTTGTTTGTTCTACTTAAGCTGTCTTTTATTTTTCGTCTACATTTTATGTGAAACTTATATTTTTTTTATATCTAAACTCCTACGTAAAATTGTTATTTCCTCCCACCTATGAATTGT
The DNA here is from genome assembly GCA_936435175.1 of Glyphotaelius pellucidus. Classification (NCBI taxonomy): domain Eukaryota; kingdom Metazoa; phylum Arthropoda; class Insecta; order Trichoptera; family Limnephilidae; genus Glyphotaelius; species Glyphotaelius pellucidus. The sequence goes on along the minus strand of OW386543.1, from coordinate 7,274,159 downwards.
ATATTCCTCCTGTCCTAAAATGAGTTCTGTAACTCATCGGGATTGCCCTGGCAAGAAATAAAAACAATATATATTTTTTTTAAATGCTGTGGCTTTGATGGGGCCGCCAGCTGGTCACTTAGAGTTACACCAATGGAGGGCCTGTTCGGAAGATTGCTTCCTTTGAAGGAGACAAAATTTTCACAAAATCCCTTTTAGACGTAATGAGACATGATTGGGTCTTTGAAACATTAAATTCAAAGAGATTATTTTTACCCCAAGAGATAAAATAAAATAAAATTGTTTAATAATATGCACAATCATCTTCAAACTGACGTAGTATACACCGACTTTAGTAAAGCTTTCGACAAAGTCTCACACAAAATTCTCATACATAAATTAAGATCCTTAGGAATAATGGGGAATATTTTGAAATGGTTTGAAAGTTATCTACACAAAAGAAAAAATCAGTCAAACTAAATTCATACTATTCAAATCAGTTTGAAATATTCACCGGAGTTCCACAGGGGTCACATCTGGGCCCAGTGTTATTTTCCTTATTTATAAATGATATAACTACCATCTTTGAAGGAGTTATGATACTTTTGTTTGCGGATGACCTTAAAATATATAAAACAATTACGAATCTTAACGACTGTTGCATATTACAATCAAATCTAGTGAGGTTACAAGAGTGGTGCGCCCTTAATGAACTTTTCCTCAATATAGAAAAATGCCAAACAATTACTTTTACTCGAATCAAAAGTCCCATTAAATTTCAATACAGCATTGATAACATTTTCCTAAAAAGGGTAGAACAAATCAAGGATCTCGGTATTATTTTTGATAGTAAATTAACTTTTGTTCCTCATATTAATGTCATAACTAATAAGACAGTCTGGGTTTCATTCTGAGGACGGTCAAATAATTCAAATCGATTAATTCGTTTAAATTGCTGTATACTGGGCTGGTGAGATCTAATTTAGAATATAATTCAACCATTTGGGCTCCATTATATAAGACACACCAATAAAAAATTGAAAGAGTACAGCATAAGTTCTTAAGATTTATTAATTATAAACTCGGAATACCTATCGAAGAACAAAATTATGTATATCTAATGGAATTACTCAATATAAGCGATTTAACGTCAAGGCGTGTAGTGAGCGATTTAGTTTGCCTTTTTAATATAGCGAATGGCAGACTGGACGCCCTCGATTTAACTTGTAAAATTAATTTGAGAGTACCCACTCGTGATACCCGTTCTAATGCACTTTACTTTGTTACCAATTCTACTAATAATTATTTTGAAAACTCTCCAATACAAAGACTTCATATACTCGGAAATAAATATACTTCAATTGACGTTTATCGACATCAATCGATTTCTAAATTTAAACTCAGTATATCAGAACATTTAAAATAAAGCTATAAATATCATGCACTATACAGCACCTTTATCGATATATTATTGTAGCTATGTTTCGATAAACACGTACCAAATATGTATAACAAAGATTGCTAATTATAAACATAAATAATGACAATCTTATCTTATTTCTCTTTATAATTAAAATAACTATCTCACATTAATTTAAGTGAACATATATTCTATTTTACCTGCTTTGTGTCATATCTAGTGTTATCTATGTTTTGTTTCTTATATCTTATGTTATCTTTATTTTTTTTCTTACAGTTATATTATGTTTATATTATATTTTGTTATTTCCTATACTTTACCAAAAACGTGTACTGCACTTTATGTAAAAGCCCTATGAGCGTTTAAATAAATAAAATAAAAAAAATAAATAAATAAAAAATAAAACACTCTTGAGGTGATCGTCCATTCTTTGCTTCAAAGCCCTCCGAGCTGTTGGAGTTTGTGAGCCCTTTGGGGGCTTGTCAAACAAAAAGCTATCATGAACTGTGTTGTCATCCGCGTAACAATGAATTGGTGCACATGACAAAAGGTCATTGATGTGCAACAAAAACAAGTACACCTTCAAAAGTTACTCCAAGAAAATTTTGATTAAATTGTTTGTTTTATAAAGTTTTCCTGGACTCCATTACATAGTTTCGCAACAGTTTAATAGCGTTGTAGAGCCTCCCTATGCAACTTGCTTGCTCTAGCCGGATTGATTAATTGATATTAAAACCAGTCAAGACTTGAGCAGTGGAACGTGTTTGAACTTAACAGAAGTTTATAGTAGTTTATTGCACGTATGATGGTATGAACATTGTTTAACGGAGGCTTCTCATGCGCGAGGCGTGCTGCGCACAACGCGACCGGATATGGCGGAGGGAAGTTCGGGGAAGAGAAGGGAGGGGGGAAGGTGTGTACGCACAGATAGCGAGGAAGTACTTTTAGTGAGGTGATGTCCAAAAAATTGTTTTCCCAGAAAATTCACAAGGTTTATAGTACCGCCTAAATATCAAATGAATTAATAATTTCGCTGTCGTTGTGAATGTAGGATAAGTTACCTACCTGACTACCTTCAGCCTCACAACATACCCCGATTGGGGATGCCATAGTCTCACTGGCTCCAGACGGGAGCAGTTGGGACTCTTGTGCGGTATTAACTATAAAAAAAAAAAAAAAAGTTGAGAAGACTTAGTGGCCGAGTTGACAAATGCGTTAGGTTACCAGCCAGGCGTCGTTTAATTTGTTTCACTAACTTTTTGACACTCATTGTCGGGTCGGTCATCGTCATGTCATTGTCAAATATCGTCGGGTTTTTTGCAGCCCGATAAATTGTATCTGCTTTAAAAATGGCATGAGTTCCTAATGCACAAAAATGAATACTTTTAAATAAAATTGAAGATACTTAGAAATCTGTATTATAATTAATTTATTAATATTTTCAGTTGCCATTGCAAATTTTTTTGTAGTTTTCGCTCAAGACTTCCAACATGCTGGAGACATGCCATCCCCGTATGGCAACCCCAATTAGGGTATAATGTGAAACTGGACGTAGCCGGAAGGGGAAGGAGAAGGGGAAGGGGAACGTGCTATTCAGATCTGGTCACCAAACACGGCTAAAGCCATTTCAAGCAGGTTCACAACTTTCCTAGATACATTTTTAAAATGTTTCCCAATATTTAGAAAAATTCCCCATAATTCGGGAAAAAATCTTCAAAAAAATTCAGACATCACATCTTTGCCCCGACAGCACTTCAAGTGCGGAGCTAACAGGGAGAGAGGAAGATAAGGGGTAAGGCGGGGGCTGTAGGAAGGGGGACATCCGGCTGACCATTCTCACGTCTTCCATATTTATTATCCTTTCAATATTCCGATGGACGCGTTAAGTCGGCTTCGCTGGATTTGCATATTTTATGCATTATTTTTTATGAAACAACCTTTTAAAATTACGAGTTTAAATACATTTTTTTACCAACACTCCATAAATTAAGTTTCTAATAATAATACTACGAAACTGAGTAAAAAAGATATATTGAATGAAGCTTAAATTTATTTCCATTATTATTTTTTATTAATCGTGAAGCTGAAATTTGAGAAGGAAAAGACTCAATTCGTAACTTTATATTAATTGTGTAATTTAATTCTGAATTTGTGTTAAACTAATTTATAATTAAATTCTTGTGATCTTAACGGGTTCTGCTACCTACAGATGAATAAACTAACGCGTATTTTAATTAACATTAAAAGGTTTATACTTCTGAGTGGTTATGTGGGATGTTAAATAGATAGGTTCCTACATAATATACAAGACCCGCCATTTTAAAGAAAAGCAATAACATTCTAAATAATAGAACAAATATGAACAATTTCAAATACAAAAAAATGTTATATAATAACATTTATTTTGTTGAAGTCACTTATTTAATATATATTTTTTTTATTTTACATCAGCTCCATACAGGAGGATCTGAGGAAAAAATCCTTCAGCGCCCATGTCGTCTTTGGAGATGCTGTGTGGAGGGTCTTTTTTATGGAAAAGAACGAGTGGAAGTTCTGTATATGAAAAAGGTATAAGGGGTGATTAGGATTAGTGATTATAAGGGGGTTAGTGTCGGACGTACGGTTGAGAGAGTGTGGCTGGAGGGGTCAAAATGTCTCCCTCAGCTAGTCTCTCTAACTTGCTTGCCACGCAAGGTCCAGAAAAAACTCACCCCTTGAACCCGGGCACCCCTGCTAAGTCACCTTGGGGCAACCTATGGCAGGGATGTTGGTTATCCAATAAACGATACCCATACCCGCCTCCCAAATTGAAATGTATCTTATTTTAAATACGTTGCCTTATCGGTTTCGAAAGTTCCCTGACTTCATCAGAAGTTACTAACCTACAAATAATATTTTCGTGTTGGTGTGTCGAGTGTTCGAATACAAAATAAACTGTACCTACAATATTGATTAACACAAAATACAATAAATATATAGTTAGTGCATAAAGAAAATTGCGATTGTTAGTTTTTTCCAAGATCTATTGTCAGAACTTTAAAAAATTAACTCTTTCCCTCAGGGACTATATAATCTTTGGGGATGCTGTGGGTAGGGATCAACTGTAGTGAAAATATTGCCACTGCTTATTAATGGAACCAAAAACTCAAATATGACGCTATTGAAATTGAAAAAATCTGCATAATTTCAAAATTAACCGTCCAATTTCGGTGCACAATATCCATTATCAGTAATGTAAACATAAAACAATATATAAAAATAAACAAAAACAGTAATAAGTATGTAAAACAATAACATAAAAAAACAATACAGTTTTGGTCAAGAAAAGTCAAACTAAAACAAGAGATTCAAGAAATTTGGTAAAGTTCTGGAGGCTATCACTAACTTTGCCGAAATTTTGCCATATACCTATTATTTTAGTCAACACATTCGCACACGAGAAGAGGTTGGGAGAAGATTACGTTGGTTTAAAAAGGAACATGGAAAGTTTCAGGTTTTTTTAGTTGGCGTTGATTGATTTTGATTGATATTGATTTTGATTATGACGAAGAGGGAAGATTTTACATGATTATTTATAATTTTTAAAAGCAATTTGATGTAATTTTTTAAAAATTCTGGGCATTTCTTGTAGTCCGTAAATATGTTACAGGAAGAAAGAAAAAATGTCTACTTTGGGCGCACAGACACGTTCATAATAGACTTTTATCGGTTAAAATCTTCAACGCTCCATGACAACTGGCAACTGTATTGATTGATGATTAAATATTAAAGATTTCAGAATTGTTTTTCCAAGGGAATAAGGGATCGCCATTTTCAATTTCTGCACCGAACGGAAAATGTTGTTGGGCTGTGTTGGAGATCTTACCACTCTGCCGCAGATGTCGTCAATTTATCGTAATTTATAATTAAACACAATTTGAATATAATTTATCGTCACCTCCATAAACGTCTAAGCCCGAGACGTCAGTTGCATTACAATACGAGCGTCTGGACCTTTGACACCCGTCAACATTCCTCAGCCGCCATCTTGCTATTATCGTTGTTATATTATCATGATTCCCGCCAAAACAAGACGACAGGACAACGTTTTGTATTCAAATAATTTTCTGAATGTGGATGACCATTTATGGACCGCGCAGGGGACAATGTCATTTCACGAACGGCGCACGCGGAATCGAAGATGATGTTCACGAAAATACGTGGAAATTGTATACGATTTCGAACGGGGAATAATAAATAAATAAAAAGGTAGGTACCAAAAATTCAAAAATAAATACTTTATTTATACTATAGGAGTCCAACCACTCTTCCTGTGTTTGTCGTGATAATGCCGTCGGTGATTTGTTATGTTTTTTTTCTTCTTATATGTTGCTAATACGTAATTTTTTATATGATTAACCAAGAAAAAGTTAAGTTTTACTGAAATTCGATTCATCTTCTTCTAACATAATAATTCAAATAACTAAATACTGGGGGGTCAGTAGTCATTTAGCATTTAAATCACAATATCATGTGGAATATCTACAAAAAACATTTTCCAAAATGGAGAAAACATTTTTGAGAGCGGGAAGCTCTTTCAATTTAACTAACTAACTAACCATTACGCCGTTTCACCGCAGGGGTAGACTTTGAGGATGAACCGCCAAACAACTCGGTCTTGGCATACACTCCTTGCCAGCCCTGAAAAAGGGTCATAAGCCGCCGACTGGAAACGCAATTAATGAAGGTAATAAATTAGACAAATAATTTATGCAGACCGACAAAGTGTATAAGAAAATAATTCCTGTCTAAACAAACAATTATTATTTTTATTAAGTGACCTCAGATGACAAAGAAGCTAAATATACCATCCCTCTTACAATATAACTGACTTAACCAGTGATTCTCATTTACAACGAAGAGACTTATTTAAACCATTAAATTAATCCGATGATTCTAGTGAAAGACAAAAACTAATATCGCAGATTGTAACAACTAAGGCTAAGAACGCATTGGGCAGATAGGCTGCCGCATCCAAGATTCGTAGGAGCCAATGCTTGCAGCCAGTGTAAGAGCTAGTCGTTCTGGCTGCTCGCAGCCACTGCTGCTTATGAAATCGCCATGCTTTGCCTGGCTCAGCAGCCGGCGATCTCTGGCTGCCTGGTGCGTTAGCTTGAATACATTTTCAAATAAATTTGAAGATCGTATTGGCTGCGCAAGGTTTTCCTAGCTTTCTAGGTAAGCAACTATTAAGATAATAAATAAATAATTGACCACCAGTTAGTCCATTAGGAAAACCTGAAAGCCATTTTTTTAAGGGATTCTGTATAGAGAATCCTTTGTGAAGAGACGAAAGTGCACCTGGGACTTGAAGTGATCCAAGTTGTATAGTTGATGAAACGAAACCCTGGCCAAGTCACGCCATGTCTCATACCTAAATAAGTAAGATTCGACGTTGGTTTGTGCGCGGTGCGTTCTACGCTCAACTTTTTAATGCTGATAAGAAAAAAAACATTTGACCAACTGAAAAATAATTCCACAAGATCTGCCTTGATGATGAACACCGGGTGTCGGAAATTTTTGCTCAGAAAGTTTATAGGAGCACGGCTGAATTAGATCAGATCAGATCTGCGATTCGCCTTGTGACTGCCGCCTGCGACAGTCGCTTTTCGAGACCACCGCCCTTTCGCCCCAATTCGCTTTTGTCTGGCTTGTGTTTACACGGCCAGACACCTGCCACCTCGCAGCCAGCCGGCCCGACCGGCTCACTGCCCAGGCCCCCGCGCCACCAACTGCCTTTTTCAAGGCAAAGAAGAAGAAGGACGACCTGGCCCCACCGAGACGAGACCACAGGACTGTCATCCCAATCCAGAAGAGGAAGAATATCATTCCTGCCGTGCGGATGTACTCCGCGCGGCTAGAAGCCGCAGACCCGGAGGAATCTCCTATCGTGATTCCCCCTGGCGCCCACCAGTACCGCAGCAGGACAAAGACCGGGACCGTGCTGTACACGATCCCCGCCATCCAGCCCCAGCAGCCAGTGAAGAGCCACCCCGCAGACCCGAGGACAAGGCCGGCCATCCCCATGCCGTCCCCCGTGATGCCCGAGCCCGCCCCCGCACCCGGACCCAGCAACCGCCCCACAGTAGGCCCAGCTTCGGGCTACGTGCCGCCCCCCAGACCCCAGCAGCCATCCCAGGACATGGAGACGACCCAGGAGGAAGGTTGGACGAGGCCGTCCAACCCCGTGAAGAGGCCCCTGTCACCGCAGGGACCGGAACCGGTTATTGTCGGTAACCGGTTCTCCGACCTCAAGGAGGTTTCTGAAGGCGGCGGCGCTCCGCAACCCAAACGCGCCAACACAACTAATCCCTCTTTCTCATCCGCAGGTACCAGCAGCCAAGCAGCGGCAAGGAGAGATCGCGTTCCCCCGGTCGTGATGACCCTGGGGAACCTCACACACAGCCAGATCACCTCTGCAGTGCAGGGTCATCTTGGCCACGCCAATTTCAATTTCAGATACAACAGGGGCGGGACCGCCAACATCTTTGTACGCAGCATGGCGGACCACCGCGCCCTCACCAACGGGCTGCGAGCGGAGGCGCGCGGCTTCCATACCTACACAGCGGAGGCTGAAAAATTGAAGAAGGCGGTCATCAAGGGCCTGCCAAACATCGAGACGGAGGAGATCGCTGCAGACCTGACGGATCAGGGCTTCCCCCCAGTCAAGGTCATCAGGATGACGACCGCAGCGGAATACCCGATGTACATGGCCCAATTTGATAAAGAAGTGAACATGGGCCAGCTGAGGGCGGCAGTCAAGTACCTCTGCCACTGCAGGATCCGCCTGCAGAAGCACCGCAGCAACCATCTGCAGCACGGGACACAGTGCTACCGCTGCCAGAACTTCGGGCACGGGTCCCGCAACTGCTCACACACCGCGAGGTGTGTAAAGTGCTTGGTGGAGCACGCCTCGGCCGAGTGCCCCAAAACCACCAGGGACGAGCCCGCCGCGTGCTGCAACTGCGGAGGCCCCCATCCCGCCAACTTCAGAGGCTGCCCGAAGAGGGTAGCGTACGTCGCCTCCCTCCAGCAGCGACAGAAGCAGCCCCATCGCCCCGGACCAGGGGCCAGCAGGCCACATCCTCAGGCGCAGCAGACGACGAGGACTGATGGACGCTCATGGGCCCACGTGGCTGGCGGAAGAGCGGCCACCCAGCAGCCCGAGGCGCAGCCCGAGGCGCAGCCCGAGCCTCAGCCCCAACCGCAGCCCCGCTCGCAGACCTACACGCAGCAGTCCGCAGGCTCCAGAGACCCAGACGCCACGCTGATGATGTCCCTCCTCATGGGATTAGATGGCGTGCGATCGCAGCTGGCCAGCTGCACCTCCATATACCAGAGGGCTTGCATCCTGATGGATGTCATCACCACCACCATCAATGTTTAATCCCGAGATGGTGAACGTCCTCCTGTGGAATGCCTTCAGCATCCGCTTTAAGATTGATGAACTGCTCGCTCTGGCAAATAACACTAACATTGACATCATTCTCATTTCAGAAACACATCTCAAACCCGACACACCGCTGAGAGTGCCCGGCTTCGAAGTTCACCGAGACGACCGACTAGAAGGAGGAGGCGGAGGCACCGCCATTTTCGTTCGTCAATCCATCACATCTACAAGGATCCCCACTCCGAAGCTGAAGCATACTGAAGCTACGATTGTCGAAGTCACCATAGAGGATAGAGCGCATACCTTCATCGCCGCCTATTGCAGACACCACAACCTTCTGGTGAGAGAAGATTTGGACAAATTACTTAATCTGCGCCCAATTGTTGTTCTAGGAGGAGATCTCAACGCCAAACACAACTATTGGAATAACTACAGAGGCAATGCGAACGGGAAAACGCTCTTTACGCATATGCAGACTCACAACTACACGATAATGGCGCCGGACAAACCGACATACCACGCAGTGCACGCACAGTACCCCAGCACTCTGGACATCGTACTCGAGAAAAACGTCAAGATGAACTGTCATCGGACCATCTGCCCGTGAGCTTCAGTATTGGAGGAACGACTTCAAGGAGCCCCAGAAAACAGCGAAACTACAAGGACGCAGACTGGGAAGGATTCAAGAAAGAGATTAACGAACGAATTCACCTAACATCGGGAACTCTGCGCTCTACAGATGAAATCGACGAGGCCGCAAGCACTCTCACGGAAATCATACAACATGCACAAGACACACACATACCTCTCAAAGAAGTACACACACACACGATCAAGCTTCCCGAGAATGTCTTATCGCTCATCAAGGAGAAAAATCGCTTGCGACGCATCTACCATCGTACGCGCGACGGCTACTTCAAAACGGCCTACAACACTCTACAGCGGGAAATCAAGCAGGAAATAACGGACCTCAGACGCCAACTTTGGACGAAGAAAGTTACATCACTCACGCCAAAGGATAACAGCCTATGGAAAATGGCAAAAGCGCTGAAACATCAAGACCACACGATTCCCCCGCTAGAGAAGCTAGACGGCTCAGGATTGGCGCTGTCACTAGAAGAGAAGGCGAACGCGCTCGCCGACGGATTCGAGAGAGCCTACGCAGCCACGGACGGCCTATCCGATCCGGAAACGGATCGAATAGTAGATGAATCTCTACGACATCTCGAACAAGCGGAGCAGACGAACGTCGAAGACATCCATTTCAGCACACCGAGCGAAGTTGCCGTCATTATTAAGCGATTGAAGACCAACAAGGCGCCGGGAAGCGATCAAATACACAACATTCTACTCAAACATCTACCTCAGAAAGCCATCATCTACATCACAAAACTGTTCAATGCCTGTCTCATCACCGGACATTTCCCACAGATCTGGAAGACGGCGACCGTGCTGCCCTTCTCGAAGCCAAACAAGGACAAGAGGCAGCCGACAAGCTACCGGCCGATCAGTCTACTATCCACGCTGAGCAAAGTATTTGAACAGGTTATACTCAACAGGCTGCTTCCACACCACGAAGAAAACAACACTTTGCCAGACGAGCAGTTCGGATTCAGAAAGAGGCATTCCACCACCCACCAACTCACCCGAGTAGCGGAATTCATCACCAGAAGATTTAACGAACATCGCTACATCGCCGCTGCACTGCTAGACTTGGAGAAGGCATTTGACACCGTTTGGATCAGAGGGCTACTGCACAAGCTGCACAGAACTAACACGCCCATATACCTAACGAGAGTGATACAAGAATACCTCAAGAACAGATCCTTCCGAGTCTTCATCAGGAACGCGCTGTCGTCACTACGTGAGATTCCAAAAGGCGTGCCACAAGGAAGTCTACTGGGACCTCATCTCTTCAACATCTTTACACATGACATCCCCCGAGACGAGAGATGCAACCTGTCTATCTATGCAGACGACGTCAAGCTGTACGTTTCCTCGCTGAAAGCCGAGATGGCGGCCATATACCTACAGAGAGCGCTCGACGCTCTCGTAGAGTTCTACAAGATGTGGCGCCTCAAACTGAACGAGGCCAAAACCGAAGTCATCATGTACACGAGGAAACGCGTCAGAAGGACACCAGACGTCAACATCGAAATGGGCGGACACGTCTTAGAATGGAAGGATGAAGTCGTTTACCTGGGCCTGACTATGGACTCACGACTCAACTGGAAATCTCACCTAGCCAAGATGCACGCAAGAGCCAGAATGGCACTCGGCATGATGAAGCCCATCTTCAATAGAAAAAGTCCGCTACTTCCCAGAACCAAACTCCTGACTTACTATTCGCTCATTCGACCGGTGCTGACATATGCTATTCCCGTGTGGAGTAGCATCTCACAATCTGACTTTACAAAACTACAGACACTACAGAATCTCTGCATTAAAATCACATACAACACTAGAATCAGAACAAATTTGAAAAGACTACATGCGAGAGAAGACATTCCGACCTTATTTGAATACACTCACAGACTGACAGACCGATTTTACAAATCTTTAAGACACAGTAAAAATAAACTCATACAGGAAATCGGTCAATACAATTCTCCCAGCGACTTCACATTCAAATACGTACACAGACTACCCAAACACATTCTGATGGACCTTGACCACATCTGGCATGAACCAGATTCAGACGCCGACGAGTGAGCGAGCAGTAGGTATTCCCAAACTCCAGACCCCTCCCCCGTAACTTATGTTTATATATCTATGTATATATTTATATAATATTGTATAGTATGTATGTATATGTATGTTTATCCCCTATAGTCCCATAAAGTATATATCTACATAAAAACAGACATACACCCCACACACACACAATGCAGGATATCGTACACCGATATCACTGAAGGCCGACCGGGTTCATGTTGACCGCCGGCCGAATCTTCCTGGATGAGGTTTTTCATGGTTTCCTCATTCCCGAAGGCAAATGCGGAAGAACTCCAAATAAAAGGACATGACCGCCTCCTTCCCACTCCCAACATAACACAAACACACACATATGTATTTATGCTTTCCAGTTTGCTGACGATCAAGAGTAAATGATGACCAAAAAAGATGCAATTTTAGTAGGGTTTTTAGGTAACAATTTTTCCCTACCGATTAAATTCAGGACCTTAAGTCTATAATAAACGAGTAAAATTTTTAAATACCCACATGAGGTAAAGATTGCGAGGCGCAAATGACGCCGTTCTATTTGTATAAAGAACATTAACTTTAAATTCAGTAAATTTAAATGATTCACCTCTTCAAGGAATATAAGAATCTAGTAAATCAAAAAAAAAAATCACGGCTGAATTATTCAAAAGTCAAATAGAACTGTGATTGTGTAGATTGTTTATGTAAAAAGTATCGAATTGCGCGCGTTAACCATTTTAGGGCCGGTATTTAAGTAAAATAATGCGGTTTTCGGCATTTAGCTTAGTCGTAGTTATAAAGTACCGGATACCAACCAAGAACTTTTTTTTAATATATATACCGCACAAGAGTCCCAACTGCTCCTGTCTGGAGCCAGTGAGACTATGGCATTCCCAATTGGGTTATGTTGTGAGGCTGAAGGTAGTGGGGAGGGGTAAGAGATGGGGAAGAGAAAGGTGGGAAGTACCTGGCTATTCAGATCTGGTCACCAAATATGGCTAAAGCCATTTCAAGCAACTTTTCAATTCTGAATGGTGGTCTTGCACCAGGGCGATCCTGAGAGTATCTTCCACTCTGGAACGTGCCGCAAATACAATATATATTATTTTTAATGAATTAATTTTGAAATAACACAAATTAATCAAATAAAATTTATTTGTCACGCCGGTATTCGATCGCGCAACCTTCGGATTGCGGGTCAAGAGCCGGCCGTCGAACTATTAGGCCTTTCTCTATCGATGTTTTTGGGGTTTTGTGGATTTCAATTTCCTTAATTAGTGTAATTAAGTGTGCTCCAAGGCCTTCGGGAACAAATCAAGGGACGGTTTCAAATAAGTGCTCGGCAATTGCCCATTTGCCCGGATAGCCGAATTTGCACGCTCAAAGTGTTATGGAGATCCTGGTGGTCCGTTTTGACCCACCTTGTCACATGCCGAGAAGCTGTGATTATAAATTACATATGTCTGATGAGGAAACTTAGTTTTTAGCACAAGATTATGGCAATAATCCACAGTTTGAAGGGCATTGCAGAGTTAATGTAAAACTGATAAATATAGGTGGTTGGGGTCGCCACCGCACATCCGGCGCTCGGGCCCGCGGGAACCCTTCCTGGGCACAATGAAGGCCGCATTCCCCAAATTCCTTCCCACAATCCTTGCCTGTACAACTCCACACTACATCACTTTTCTATTCCACCTCAAAGGCCTCCTCCGAGGCCTGACACTTCTCCTAATCGATGGAGTGTCTAATCATCATTCTTCTTTTTTAAATGTGACTTTGCAAAAGAATTTCAACTTACAACCGGAATCCAGCAACTCTCGTATATACCAAGGATGTTTTAAGAGGAACGTATGCGCGGCCCTTTTCGGCCAGTTTCATACAAATGTTAAATTTGGATTTGAGATCAAAATACCCAACCAAACTGAAAAATTATTTTTGTAATCAAAAGGTATATCAAATATCTAGTATGGATGTGAGCTACTTTATTTATTTTGGCTTTAAATTATAAGATATAGGCCATTAAAGATTTTAGTGTTTCATGATTTTAGAGGCAACTTGGGCAATTATTTGTGAGTAAATGAAAAACATTAAAAAAATAATTAGACCGCGACCTTCGGATTGCGAGTCAAGAGCCTTGCTGCTAGACCACACCGGTCGTCTATGGCACTAATGGAGCTTCTAAAGCTAACGTAAAAAAAATACTTTTCACTTTCTGACTCACCCACATAAATACATACACCGAATAAAATGCACCTTACAACATAATATATTGAAAATAAGCCTCAAGATAGGCAGCAATTACGTTTGCCCCTGATTAATTTGACTTTTATTTGCTTCCTTTTCCCACAAACCACAGACAAGGTAAAACAGTGCCGTAAATCGCTTTAACTTACCTAGAAATAAAAATAAACAACTAATAAATTCATATTACAAGTCAGTTATGTATGTGCGAGTACTTGTAACTTATACGACTGCGCATCCCACAAACATAAAAAAGCCATAAAGTGCACCGGACCGCGAACAATAATTTATTTTATAACATAAGTCCTGGAATGGATTTAATTTGCATAAGTACTGCTGATACTTTTTCTGAGGATTTAGATTAAAAATATAATCATATTATAATGTAGGTTCTTTGTTCTGAGGAAAGAGCGGATGTGTCTTGTCCGAGCGTTGATGTCTTTTGTGTGAAATTCTAGGAAAACGTTAATTTATTTTTAAGCTACAGTTTGTAAAATAAGAGTAGAAAACATAGGAGGGCGCCACTCTTGTTCAAATGTTAGTACTAAAAATATAACTCATGGTAGAATGGTAAAGCTGTGTAATCTACATTTTTATAAAAAATTAAAAAGGCATAAAAGTGAAAAAAAAAATTTTTTTTCATTGCAATATAGATACCCACTGATCTCAAAATTAGAATTGCATATAGGTATTTTATACCTTTGCAATTTTGTAATAACGTAATGAAGATTAACGACATTATAATAAAATATAAAGCACAGTTTAGAAATTGCTCACATTTATAACTATACTAGCTTAATTGGAACGTTTGTGCAGCCCTTTCTGGCCCCTTTCATACAAATCTTAATTTTGGATTTGAAATCAGAATATCCAACCAAAATGAAACCAGTGAAAATCTAAAATCGTAACTTGGAACTGATTGATTGAAGAATTCACACAAGCAATTAATTTTCCACCTATAATGAAATATTTTTGACAAAAGATTATTTTGATTGCCATTTTCCATTATAATAGTAATAATAATTCTTCAATAGTCCATTGACATCTTTAATTTGGGAAGCGGGTGTGGGTACGCCGCCTCGGGGGCCATTTATTGGATAACCAACACCCTTGCCATAGGTCACCCAAGTGGTTCGCTGCGTTTGGTGACCTTGCAGGGTGCCCAGGTTCACGGGGGAAAGTTTGTCCGGATCTTGGCGGCAGATGCATCCGCCCACCAACTGCGTGGCAGGACAAATCGGTAGAGCTGGTTGAGGAAGACTTTTTGACCTCTCCAACGGAACTTTCCCGGAACATCACCTTGCACCGCAGTAGAAGAGATAGATTCATATATCCGTCACTCCTGAACCCAACTGAACCCCAGATCCTTACCCACCTTTCATACCTTTTTCCTTCCCAGTACTTCCTCTCCTTTGTTTCCTAAAAAGACCCTCCACACAGCATCCCTATTCCCAAAGATGACATAGGACCTTATGGGAATTATTTTCCTCAGGGCCTCCTGTATGGAGATAATTAAAAAAAAAATCGACAGTTAAAAACAACAATTGCAGAGCAAGCGTTTGTGACAAGATGCAGAAAGCATTTACCGTCGTAATGCATTTAAAACAACAATTTGCATTGAGGATAAAAAAGTGTAAACGGTTTAAAAAACGCATTCCTGATGTGCCAGCGTGACATTTAAATGTGGACAGCGTAAAATTTCCGGGTAATTATCCCCAAAACTGGGCGAAATTCTACATTTCATTACAAACATGCTAATTACCCCGAATAGTGCGCCGAGGGCGGTATGGTTTCACCGAGGAAGTGTGCTACTTGCAGTAACTACGTTGGTACAACCATTGTTACAGGGGCGCCGCATCCCAGTGTGCACTGGGTGCGGCGGACGCGGGCGGACAAAACAAAGGGCAGCTAATTGAACTTGAAACTTGCGACTGATTCATACGGCATCGTTCATTAATAACTGCTAATAAATCCTTGCCTTGACATCGAAATGACCGAAAAAATTTATCAAAAACATACTTTTAGTCAAAACAATAATAATAACAAAGAAATTAGACCACCGAGGCATACATGTGTTAAAATCAAGTTTATCCAATTTACTAATGAGGACCATTATTAGAAAAATATTTTTATACTATTTTTTTTCTCTCTGATTTTTTGTGTACGTTTTTATATTTTCATATTATATTTTTTTGTTTTTTTTTTTTTTTAATTTTTTTTTTTATTAAATGTTTGTTACTATAAATATCTTTTGATTACAATTTATAAATAAATAAAATAAAGTAATATATTGTAATGTGTATGTGTATATGTGTGTGTATTTATGTGTGTGTGTATATACACATAGATATGTGCACAAATATAAATACAAATACACACATACCATACAAATACACATATACCGTACTGCGTTAATATATTTAAATGGGTGCATAGTTCTTAATTTTTATTTTGTACTGCTAACATTACGCACCTTTTCTTTCTTTGTACTGTAAATTCAACCGATTCAAAATTTACGTCTTTATTTGTTAAATAAAAAATACGTTAGTACAGATCCTAAATTCAAAATGTATTATCTTATTAAGAACCCTTTGGCAAACTGCTATCTAATAGTTTAACGAGACTTCATTGTAATTATATTACATTAATACGTGAATAAAAAATTTCAATATCTTAATAATTATAATACGAAATAAACATTCAACATTTCCATATAAATAGTTACGTTAAACAATGATAGACGACAGATGTCAAAAAATTAAACGTCCTGTTAAACTATGCATATCTAACTATGAAAATTGGTACTAAAATAGAATAATTATTTTCATATCTAATTCATATAAAAAGACAACACAAATGGTTATTGGATGATAAAAATCATTGATCAAAACCCCCCCATTAGTATTTATAGATAGTGATTGATAACTTAGGGCTATGGAGGATTATAGTTTAGGGCAGTATGATTTCCCCCTCAGGCAGATTAACTCCTCGCGGTGGCCCTGCCACTTCTACAACTGCTATTGACTCGGTTGTGGTTGTATCAGGTAGGTATTTGGGGAGGGGCGGGGGGGAGCGAAGTGCAACTCTGCAACTTTCTGCGCAACACCCGCGGCAAGGTTGCGCATGCTCCGACAACCACTTGCGCAACCCAAATACTGGCACAATCAAACAGGATTCTGTGTGGACCGTTAGGAAGGGGCGGAGAACGTTGTGATAAACGAAACACTAATTTGCTACCTATTTATTAACTAGATATAAGTTCACTAAAAGATGTTGCCAGAATCATTCCATTGGGTTGACCAAAAAAGCGAAGGTCCGTAAACCCTCGATGACATTGAGCGAGTTTACAAACTAATATCTGGGAAGTTCACTATCTGTTAGTAAACTCGCTCAGTGTCATCGTGTCACTTGCTAACTGGCAGATTGTGGACAATCTACGAAAAAGTTGAAAGGTGGTCAACTTTACTCGCTACTCGCTCAAGATGGCGGCCTACCAACACCTGATTTTGCAACTGTCAGAATTAGTTCACGCGGAAGCCGTAATTCTCGCTACTGGGTAGCGTGTGGCGCTAGCTGCGAGCTCAAGTTTAAAAAATAATGTTATTTTAGCTGCTACTGTCGCTACTGAGCGAGTAGACAGTTTTGTGTGTCATCATGACAACCTCACTCGCCGATTTACCCGCTTTTAAACTTACCGGCTAGTAGCTTGTAAACTCAATGTAATTGAGGCTTAATGGAGTGCTGGTACCCACCCTGATGTACGGCAGAGAGGCATGGAACTGACAAAGGAAGGGTGAAAGTAGACTGAATGCTATAGAAATGAAATACCTGAGGCGTTTATGTGGTTAAAGCATGTATGACCGTGTGATAAATTTGCAACGAATGTAATGTTATATTTGCAACTGTGTTAGATTTACAACAAATGCGAGGTAATGTAGGAGTAAGATTAATGAGATGATTTTTATGAATATTACATGATTTTGGTATGATGCAAATGAAGAAAGGTGTGTGAGGAGAATTAATGACGCCAATGTGAATGGTAGTAGAAATCGGGGACGCCCGAGTAAGATATGGGTACACATGTAATAAAAAAAGTATTTAATACGTATTTTTTAATACTCTTATTATTTCATGTATTTAACAATCAAGTCACATAATTTAATTAATGCAATCGTCGTTTGAATCGTGAATCAAACAGCAAAATACACACATACGCATTCCCTCACTAACTGCGCGTGCATGACCGACTAAACTTAGCTGACTGACTATTGACTGACTGATTGACTGACTAACTGACTGACTGACTGATTGACGTATGACGGCGTGGCAGGCTGCCAAACCACCGCGGTAACCGCCGAAATTTGAAAACCTCGAGTTGAGTTTTAAAACCCAAATTCGTACCTACCACTGTATTGCGTACCCCCAATTTTTGCTTAGGGGTACGCGTACCAGAAGAATAGAGTGATTAAATTGTAGTGTTAATGGTATTCATTTAGATAAACTGGAAATCTCAGAAATTAGAAAGAGCGTAAAGATGAATTTAAATATAAAAAATAATTTAAAAAAAAAAATTTAATTTAATTTTTAATTAATCTTGTTCCCTTTGTAAATTATGTCGTATAACCCCCTCTCCCTTCCCATTCCCGCCTATTAATTTTCACCTTAAAGTCTATGTCTATTGTTGTAATTAGTTTTAAGTAAATTCTGATGAACTGGGCGTTGCTTACTAAACATACTGGTTTTGTAAACCTTAAACGTGGTTAAAACTAAGTATTCTATTAATTAATTTTGAATTAAAATGGTGCCACAAAATAAGCTTACTCTGTTTGAAGAAAAAAACTCACTGACTCAAGTTTTTTGTTTAAAATTATTCACACCGAATTAGAATGTTCTTCCAAAGAATGATTTGATGCCAATCAATAATATTGTTTTGGTAAACGTGATTTTTAGTTCGAAAACAAGAGTAAACGTGAATACGCAGAATAAATGGAAACTGTTGTAGATACTTTATATTCAATTACTTTATTTTCGTTTCTGGTGAACAAACTTTTCTTTTACATACGGTGGAATTATACAGGGATACTTAATTATACGGGAATTATAAATCATCTAGGCCCTTACTACGAGAAAAAATCCTTTTTTCAATTTTACTCAACTGATGTTCAACCGTTTGCCTTACATAAAAGATTGAATTGCCATACATAAAAGATTGATTATTGCCATACATAAAAGATTGATTATATTAATTGTGGAAAATTTAAAACACGCTTATTCAAAATTTGACAGGCGGGTATGGGTACCGGACATTTATTAAGTGAACTAAATACTTGATTTGGGAAATATTGTCAAGTCAGAATAACAGAATGGAATGCACGAGACGATGGACAATGTATGAATGTGAATGAAACAAGAAGTTTATGCCAAGACAGGCTGACTAGACAAACTTTACACCCATCAAAATGATATTTTTTATTAATTTTTATTTTGTTTTTCATTATACTTTTATGATAAATAAAGTAAAATTATTTTTTATTGTTTTTCATTTACCCACAAATAATTGCCCAAATTGTCTTTAAAATCATGAAACATTAAAATATTTAGTGGCCTATATCTTATAATTAAAAGCAAAAATAAATAAAGTAGCTCACATCCGTACTAGTTATTTGATAAACCTTTAGAAAAAAAAAAATTTCAGTTTGGTTGGATATTTTGATCTCAAATCCAGAATTAAGATTTGTATGGAATGGACCGCGCATACATTCCTCTTAATATTTCGTTATGTTTGCCACCACTGTGCCATCGCTTCTTTATGAGTGTATGGGTCTAGGTAGGAACTCGTGCTGAAGGTATATATATAATATACTTTATATAGTTAATCCTATTTAATATTACGATATTGCAGGCATTATTCACGAGGCTCACAAGGCAATCAATGTATTATTCATTGTTATTTTTTATAAACATATTTATTGCTCATTCAAATTGCACTTTGTAAAAATGAAGAAAAAAGGTCTCAGCCTTGCAACATAAAAACCATGTTTTGATAGCCTGTAATTTGCATATTAATGGATTTTAAGGAAAATTCTAACTTGTTTTCAGCATTGCTAACTTTGCAATACTAGTTTACGGATGCGAAACATAAACATTAAACACATAAAAGAATTTTGAAAAAAAAATTAAAGTAACGAAAAAATTCATCACATAATTATCATTGTCTAATATCTACAGCTGCTACTACTACATATACATACATTATGGTGACCGGACAACTCAGAATGAAACCAACTCAGAACCACCTCACAAAAGTCATTAAGAGTGATGAAAAAAAAATATAAAAAATTGGTTTAGTAGGTTACGTTAGATTAGGGTTATTGGCTATTTTAATATTATTTTTTCATAGCTTTTAATGACATTTCAAAGAGGTTTTGAGTTGACTTTATTCTCAGTTGGCATGGAACCATACATTATATACATACACACCTCTCGCGCAAACAAAATGCTTTGATTTGCTCTTCGTAATGCGAGATCATTTACTAATGGAATTGCAATACGGAGAACATATGAAGCACTTGTCCGCAGCGTCCTGGAATATAGCTCCATTATTTGGGCCCCCTCTGAAATACTAATTTTCTGAAAAAAAAATCTCTGAAATTCTCTCTTCCCCCCCCCCCCCTGGATTCGAAAATGAGGGGGCCCCCTTATGACTTAAAAGAATACTGCAAGCCAAAAATAAATGTATCTTATAAATATAACGAACGCCAGTAATTTAGGTAATGAGCATATAAATCGCTTGGCAGACGGAGTCTGGAGGTCACGATTTCAAACTCAAAATAGGTTTTTATTTATTTTGTGAATAATTTAATAAGAAGGAAAAAAGGCTACCTATGGAAACTGTCAAAGTTATTTTAAGCCACAAAATTACAATTTTAAAGTTATTACGCGTTCATGTATTTTAAAAAAATGTACAGATTTTTTTAGTAGCTTGCGCTCATATGCTTTAAAAAGTAATTCAAAATTTTATTTGAAATCTACTTAATGGAAACGTTAGGAAAAACTTCAATTTAACCAAAACATTTTTTTATATTTAAAATATAAACCAGTTCGTATTAAAGAAATCAAAAATAGTGATTTAGCATTAATCTTCGCCTTAAGACGGCCCTGCTCATATACATTGTTCCCCATCAATGAGTGTGACGTTCATTATTTGCAATAGTATCATGTATTCAGCAAATAGCAAAACTTGCGAAAAAATAGCCATACTTGAGGCGTATCAATTCAACAGCTGGCCATCTTGACAAAATTGCATGGAAAGCACTTGTCATATTTCAGTTACGTATAATACGCTTCTTAATTACAGCTATAACTCCGTATCACCCTGTCCATTGTCCATAGAAGGAAGAAGGATGTACACATGAACTTCTGGGGCCGACATAAAAAAGGTGTGTTCCGCCGAGGGGAACCAGCTGCCGCACCGGCGCATTCCTTTCCGCAAGGTGGGCAAAGGTTTATCCATATTACGTAGATAACTGGCTAATGTAATGTATGAATTTGTTAGACGTAAAGGTTGAGACAGGAGCGCGCCGCAATGGCGGGGGAGCACATGAAAGGGCTGAAGCGTGAGGTAGGAAGAAAATTGATTAAAAGTTGCGTGAGAGATCGTTCGGCTTAATCCTAGATTGGCGGCGAATAATCCTTCAAAAAATTTGCTTAAATCAATGGCTTTGTTTATTTTTTCCTTTATTTTCAGTTTTTGTTTTTAAGAGGGAATAACCAGACAAAACCGGAAAAATATCATTTTTAAATCAAACTTTAGACGTATTGACTCTTTTCCACAAAAAATTATAAATTGATTTCGAAAGACTGTTCTTTTATCTAGTAAAGTTTTTTTTTTTTATTTTGAGAAATTATGTTTATTTTTAGCGTAGGTCGTTGGCAGATTTGTTAAATTTTCAAACAAAATTTTGTATTATATAACATACATTTCAAATCATATAATCATGCAATAAAATAAATCAATAAATTATTCTGGAAACCTACTTTTCAGAATTTTAATTTAAGTTCAAATTAAATTTTAAAAAAAGATCCGTGCCCTTGTTTTGTGACGAAAATACCTCAGTTTGTCTATTTATTACGGTCTTACAAACTAATATATTTAAAAAAAATATATGTATATATATATATATATATTCTTATTTAGCTTAGATATTATCGAAAATAAAAATACGAAACAAAAAATTATTAACAATAAAAAAGTGAAGTCACAGTTTTTTTTTCAAATTCATTAAAGAAAAGGAATGTGTTTTTAAATTTTGAATTTTCCGAAAATTTTTGACGTTTTGAAAGAATATGTTTAACGGTAAGCTTTTATTCTTCAAATTTTTCATGTTGAAAGCTTAAAATACTGCAATTTATAAACGCTAAAGTATATTTCGAATACAAAAGTCTAAAAAGTAATTTTATCTAGTTTCTAAAATAGTATTTGTTTTTACGACATCTTCAAAACTAAGAAAAATACAAGACATTTAAAGTAAGTTGGAAAAATTCCAAAATTCGTTAAGAAATCATTAACACAACAAACGTGTACAATTGTACAACAATGTTAACTACCCCTCTGGCTGTGTAAGCAGTGTATATTGAATAAATTAAATGTATTATGGTTATTGTTTTTTTATATCTATGTCAAAAAGTATTTGTATATTTATTTCATTGTATACATACTTCTTTGATCATTGTATACATACTTCTCAGAACATTATGTTTTTTTTATGCATGTAAATACTCCTCCCATAAACACGAGCTCCTAGAGCTCAACTTATGGAGCAGTAGAACCATAAAATCAATTATTATGTAAACCTAGGTAATAATATTATAAATGAAATTATTATTGTTAAAATAAAAAAAAAAAATAAAAATAACTTTCCACGAAAAAAAATTTGTAATTTTTTAATTAGTAATGTTTTCGAATCCACACTCGTTTATCAATTGAATAAAATTGTCACGATGTTAGTAAGGCTGAAAGTGTTTAAGGTACATATTTTGCAATAAATAGGTATCTATTAAACTATTCAATGAGGGTTTGAATTGTTACAAAAGTTTTTTTTTTCTGTTGTGATTTTTGTAATATCTAGGTTCTTTCTGAAAACTTTATTATAAAAAGCGGTCATTTTCATTTCACGATGTAATTAAAGTCTTCTGCAATCCTTTCAATGTTAAATTATTGGGTATGTAGGTAAATCTACAATCTAATTGTACACTACTTGCAGATATTACGTAAGTGAGAGGTCTTATTATAATAATAGTATGGACCTGGGGAACAACAATTTCCGAATAATGCAGGAAGCACCTGTTCATCGTGTGGCAATATGTAACAGGTTCGAAAATTTGAATCAATCAATACAACAGATGTCCGGTGGAAATGAAAGGCTTACCTAAAGCCTGGTATCCAGCGAAAATATTACCGCAATCATTGAACCAGATGTTTGTGCAAACATGGAACATTGGGGCAGTGCCACAATGTTTTTGTTTTCCGTGGCCGATGAAAAATAGAAAATGTTGAAGTGAAAAATTCTTTAGCATAGTTATGATTTGAAACACTATGTAATGAAAAAGCTACTCTAAAAAGAGATAAAAGAGATAAACACATATGTCTACAGGATTTAGCCTGATAGAGAATGAGATAGACTAATCGGTCTCCTCTGTGTGCGTTGCTTCGTAGACTTCCCACTCTTGTCTACTTTGGTTTTCTGAAAGCATGACTTCTACCGCGTGTGAATCGCACACAATTTTTTTGAAGTGAAAACTTATTAAGCACCGATGTGATTTGAAACTCGATGAAACGAAAAAAAGCGACACTAAAAAGAGACAAACACATGTATCTATAGGATTTAGCATACGAGAAAATGAAAATGTATAATCGGTTTCCACTTTGTGCAGTGTTTCGTAGCCTATCAGTCTCCTCTTTGTGCGATGCTTCGAAGCCTCTCTTGTCTACTTTAGTTTTCTGAAGGTTTTACTTCTACTGCGTGTGAATCGCACACTCTGTTTTTTTGTTTGTTTTGTTTTTATCCGTTTTGAAAACATTTGGTCGCTGGAGACCAGACTTAATGAAACACGGTGATCATCGAAGTACCTTTTTTATGTTAATACAAGAGTCCTAACTGCTCCCGTTTGAAGCCAGTGAAACTATAGCGCGCCCCGGCGAAGGTTTCTATACATAATGATGTGCTCTGGCGTTATGAAATTTGTAAAAAAATTACAATATATGGCAAATGTGTGTGTTTCATATTGTTTACGAGCATGGACGGAAGGCGAGAGGGAGAAGGAAATCCGGGAGGTGGGAATGGGGAATGAAGGAGGGGTGAATGCGGGGGAGATAGAAGGGGAATGCAGGAGGGGAATGGGGACGTATAGGAAAGGACACGCAGATAGAAACAATTTTTTTTTATTTAAGTTACCGGACATGCTAGTAAGTTATAAAACTCAAATTTCTTTGATTAATTTTTAATACTATATGATAATACTATCATTCTTGAATCGTTGATTTGTATACCACAAAAAGCAGTGCCTACCAAACGAATCTTATAAATTGCGGCATTTATTTTAAAACCGAACCGCCCCAAAATCGGCAGGTGGAAAATAAATTCCAACTTCTGACAGATGGCGTCAGGTGCCTGAAGGTCCCTCAAGGTGGCGGCAATCTGAATTTGAATATCTCTAATGGGTGCAAAACGTATTCATAATTGCAAATATTAAATGTCAGAATAGACTGTTATTGCTTTATTTTGGCGTTGACGTATAATTAGATGGGGTTTTAACGATGTTAAATGTTTAGTCACTCAATTTATTTTATCTGATTTTCAGCTTTTTGTACTAAAATAACTGTAATAAATATGAGACATTACGATAAAATTTATTGTAATTTTAATGTGGAATGTAACATTTAATGTGGAAGCCTTTTGAGGGTTTGAGAAAATTAGATTATTGGATTTTTTTTAGTAGTTTGGAATTTTTTGTTGTTTTGAATTGTTTTTGAGTAGTTTGGAGTAGTTTTTAGTGCTTTTTTTGGTTATTTTCAGTGGTTTTGAGTACTTGTGAATAGTTTTGAATATTTATGCCTAATGACTTTTATTTCAAATTTGGGTTCGGATATGGGTACCGCCGCCCCAGGAACCCCTTTATTGAATAACCAACACCTCCGCCTTAGGTTACCCTAAAAGTGGTTTGCTATGGATGATGACTTAGCAGGGATGCCCGGGTTCGTGGGGTGAGGTTTGTCTAGATCTTGGTGGCAAATGCATTTGCCCATCTATTGGGTGGCAGACCGGATCAGGAGACACTGGGTGAGGGAGACCTTTTGATCTCTTCAGCCAAACTCTCTCGACCCATCGCCTAGCATCGCGGTGGCATGAATGATTCATATGTTCGTCACTCCTGAACACACTGATCCCCAGATTCCTACTCACCCCTCATGCCTTTTTCCTTCCCAGAACTTCCTCTCCTCCCTTTACCTAAAAAGACCCTCCACACAGCATCCCTAAAGATGACATAGGCCCCGAGTGAAATGATTTTCCGAAGGGCCTCCTATATGGAGCTAACATTGAAATTAAATGTCTTAATTTTTAAAGCCCTATCATTTATCACTCTCGATATTTAAAAATAATAAAACAAGTCATTGCAACAAAATGTGATGATGGTTTTGTAAAAATAAATTTTTGAAGTCACCGATAGGTAGGTACTTATTGCTATATTTATTCGTACAGTTGACATTTTGCCCCATTAGGACTTTTGTTTTACTCAAGTACATACCTACTTTCATATACATTTCCAAAAGCGGTAAAGGGTAGGTAACTATCACCCGTTTATAACACAAATAAATTCTATTATTTTTTATTTTAACTTTTTATGAGTAAAACCTCAAACTGTAATATTTAATTAAATGAAGACATTATGAGCGAAACTCAATCGAACATATGGAAACAGAAAAATCAGAAAAAGATATTCACACCTCTGGGACTCGAACCCAGGACCTCCCTACTTTCCGGGTCGGGCGCTCTTATCCACTGAGCTAAGGTGTCGATATCTAATTCGGTCATTTTTAACTTGCTCATAATGTCTTCATTTAATTAAATATTACAGTTTTAGGTTTTACTCATAAAAAGTTAAAATAATAATATTCATCCTAGACTTGTAGAAGAGTCAATAGATGTCGCACATTAAATAAAATGGATAAAAATTTATCCAGACACCATCTAGATTGCATTTAGTTCGAGTTGAATCTTGCAATCATTCATAAAGATGGCAGCCAATAAAAAATATGCGTTAAGAAAAATGAAGATAATATGGGTGGTTCTTAGTCGAAGTATGGTACAGTTAAAAGTGACCGAATTAGATATCGACACCTTAGCTCAGTGGATAAGAGCGCCCGACCCGGAAAGTAGGGAGGTCCTGGGTTCGAGTCCCAGAGGTGTGAATATCTTTTTCTGATTTTTCTGTTTCCATATGTTCGATTGAGTTTCGCTCATAATGTCTTCATTTAATTAAACAAATAAATTCCGTCATTTTTCAAATTTAGAACCAGCGTTCTTTTGTTTTGATTTCCCGCCACGCTTTGGCGCCCAAAGCGTGCGCGAGGCGGATTGGGATTGGGTAGAAAATAAAGAAAAACAAAGAAATCGATAGACGGGTGTTTCTGATTCGATGTCGGAATTAATGGTTTGGTTTAATGGTGGCCGATGATAAAGCCGTGCCATGCAGCAGCTGCGCGGGACAGCTGCGCACTTCACCAATACAGGGCAGCATTATTAATTTGTCGATGGTTTTGCGCCATGTTTTTTTTTTATTGTGATGATTAGGGTGAGTTTGACAAATGGCAACATGTGTTATGATTAAATTAAAATTAATTTACATAATTTGTTTATGTATTTCGAATGTAAGCCTTCCATCATGCAAAATTGAGCGGCCAAATTAATGAACATTTACATAAAGGAAAAGTGAGACTAAAAAAGACCATACACAAATCAAATTAATACGCCAATCCCCCACAAAGACCTACGAGTATTAAACAATTTTACTGATAAAGTCCAGAATGAATTTAAATTAAAAATGTTTATCAAGCGATATTCGAAAACACCCTAAAAAACCAGGCAGATTTACTATTTTTGTGTGGTGTCGTACAGCGGTTCCAATTGCCCGGAGCCAGTATAACTATAGCACCCTGAGGTTATTTGAAGTAAAATTGTAAATGACATTTCGATTTCCCGTGACGTTTTTTTTATTTCCTTTTTTTAACTAAATACATATAAAATCTTGGCAAACTTTCGAAATCGCTGGACACTATTACGATTTTTTTTTAAACAAAACATTTTGATTCCCCTTAATTACTTTAAAAGACAACTATTGCATTCGGGGCGATGGAAAATACTGTATTAAAAAATGCAATTAAGAAAAATGAAAATTTATTTCGTGGTATAAGATGACGGCTTATGACGTCCATTTACAATAATTTCTGTAATTTTGTAATGTTGGTATTCCTTATACAGTAACATTATTAGGGCTAGAAGAGGTGTCGTCACTATTTAATCTATTCGTATTAGGTAGGCACTAGTTCGGATGGAATTCTGGAAATAAAATAAACGATTTTAGCAATGCTTTTTACTTTAAAGTTTTACTTATGCGGTTGCTCGGCAGACCGGAAATAAATGTGAAAAAATAAAAGTTTTTGAAAAAAAAAAATGTAACCAGAAACCACAATTTTATCTCCGTACATTCCTCCAAATAATGCAAGGAATCACTGATCAGATAAGTCTAAATAACCTCAACACTGAAACACTCAAAATAATTAATTAAAATGTATCGTGAAATGTACATGTACAAATACATGTTTTCTTCGCAGGAAAGACATGCAAATCGTAATAGGTCAGGCATACCGGTATTTTTTTTATTATTTATTCATGCATGCAATGTGGCATGTCCGTTGCATTGTCCATTCTTACCTGACATTTCAGTTCTTACCTGAAACCGACATATTTTCGCAACAAAAATATAATCCATATTTCCCCAAATACCCCTCTGTCCATCGACAGGTGGCACGCGCCCTGCACGTGTTCCTCCCCGCAACTCCCTCTTCCTTCACCTCACATCCCTTCTTCTTGGAAATATAATGGCACTTATACAACAGTAAATTATAATGATGCAGACATTTCGTTCACCCGAATTATAAACATGATAACCATTGTGTTTCAATTTCTTTATTACTCGAAGGACGATTTCCTGTGTAGGGCTGCTTTCAGGAGCAAAAACGTGTATTGCTAGTATCTGTCCTTTATTTGGCTAAATATCTTTTTTATATTTTGTATTAAGTCAAAAGTCTAAATTTAAGAATCTTAATGGTTACACATCTGCACTAATGATGAACACCGTGATGCTGCCCGAAATATTGGCTAAACAACGAGGTAGCGCAGCACGGCATAATACGCCAAAAGTAAATCACGATAATCTCAATGGTCCACTATTATGTTTTAACTACTCTTCTAGACATTAGTGTCACACCTAGCGTTAAAAAGCGCCAGCGATATTTTGCATGGCCTTTCAACATCGCTCGCAATGCATACCCAATGTATGGTGAGCGATACGCTGAAAGAGGCCAAGTCAAATAACGCTGACGCTTTTAACGCTAGGTGAGTCACTAGCAGTACGGTATACACACATTTTTTTATAAATGACCATGGACCAGAAATTTTCGCGTTATTTTTGGGAAAAATGCGTTATTTTTTGGGAAAAGCGGTATTATTTTTATGCGAAATTGGGTGATATTTTGTTTTTTTTTTGGCTTTTTTTTGGCTTTTTTTTCAAAATTTAAAGTTAATTACAGAACTCGGCGTTTTCGACGTTCCATTTTTTTACTGTACGAGCTTATCAAAACCAACCAAACCAAATATTTTGAATGTATAATAAATATCACATATGTAATTCCTTAGAACAGGCAATATTTCCAACTAGGAATTAATATCGACCAGCCAAACATAATGGCAGCTTGAATAAATATATACGCTCGTAAGTGTTTATTCGTTGAAGACCTTCCTATAAGCTCCCCGGACTGTTGTACGCGTTTACAGGCAGATCTTGACTGACTGACGGATTAGTCTTAGAAATAAACTTTTTATTAATATTTCTAAATGTTACAAAGTTACATTCACACGTAACCGTGTGAAAATACTGCACGATTACACCATTTCCGGATTGCAGTTAACTAATAAAGATTATATACGTGACCTCGGTGTTATTTTGGACTCTAAACTTTTGAAAAGCACTTTGATAACATTGTCACTAAAGCAACAAAAAGTCTGGGTTTCGTACTGAGAACATGCAAATTTTTCAAAAACACTAAGACTTATCTGATTCTCTACAATTCACATGTTCGTCCTCACCTGGAATACTGTTCACAGGTTTGGAACCCGCGGTATATTGTTTATGTTAACAGGTTAGAAAGAGTTCAGGAGCGATTTCTCAAATTCCTCAATTTTAAATCATTCAACATATTCAACTCTTACGACGAAATCGAGAAACATTTTCGAATCACAAAACTACTCAACAGAAGGCTTGTCGCTGATCAGATGCTCCTGTACAAAATTATTAACTCAAAAGTTGACTGCCCGGATTTGCTAAACAAAATAAATTTCCACACGTCCATTCGATATAGTAGACAAAATACCCTTTTCTATATTGATAGATGCAACACCAATTCCAATCAAAATGAATTTATACAAAGGACATGTAACTACTATAAAAACAAATTTGCAAATATAGACACACGTGCTGACGTATTTACTGCTAGTTACTGTCGCTACAGAACTTCACTGTATAACATTCTAGGTGCGAATAACACATGTATTAATTGTATCTAATATTTTTATATTACTTGCGTGGCAACTTTCCCTTATCCCCATCCTCTCCTTACCCTTCCCAACCCAAATCCCTATTTTGCAGTCTATTTCAGTTATAATCACACTTATTTTAATGTTGTGTATTAGTTTACCATTTGTTGAATTCACATTTGTACTCTTATTATTTTTTTAAATATTCTAGTTTATATTCAGTTAGTTTTGTTTCTAAATACCTATCTGTGAACATTAATAATTGTTCTGTTTTTTTTTATCATCCTCTTATGTTTATTGTATTACTAAGACTGTTAATGTTCCTTAAATAAATAAATAAAGACAACATTAACGACTCGTAAACAAAAAATGTGAAAAAAAAGGACAAAAAAAAAGATTCAGTCGCATCTAGGAATTGAATCCAGCACCTTTTGTTTAGTTAAATGGGGTAACCAAATTTGTGTTTCGTCCAATGACCAAAAATTGAGAAAATGGAGACACAAATTTATTATAGAACGAAGATTTTTTCGCATGTATCAATCCATGCAAAGACTTACCACTTCTGCATCACATTACTAAATAAAATAAAACCCATAAAGTTTTGAGCAGGAAGCAAAAATGATTAAATCTACTAATCCATGAAATAAGGCTGCCTTAGAGACAACATAGAATATCATAGAGCTAAGCTCTTTTATATTGCAATACTTCTCGTAATATAGCCTTACATTATATATAATATAATACATGTATGTCCAAAAGCTTCACAAGCTTGGAAATAAATTCATTTCCGTTGATATTTTCATTTATTCACTACTAAAATTTTAATCCCAAATTTTTAATATTTTGGTTCGATAATGTCATGTATTTTACATTAAAATTAACGTTTTATGTTAATTTTTACCGTATATACAGGGTGTTAAGGGACATACTTCACTTACTTCAACCAGTTATTCCTGACATTATTTGTAAATGAATATGATTGACGTTTTGGCCTACGATGTCTTTTATGTTTTTTTTTCTTCATAACCCAAAAAAAAACTTCACTCAGCCGAGTAAAGGCCCAACCACCCCGATCCTAAATGTCTAATATCTATTAATTCTTTGATTTGAAAAAAAAAATTAAAATGAAAACTTAATTTCATTCAAATTTTTTACTCCAAATAATGTCAGGAATCACTGGTTAAAGTAAGTCACGAATGTCCCTTAACACCTTGTATCTATATGTACTTTTTACTTTACTTGCTGTAATTTTTCTTTTTTTGTTGATTTTTGTTATATATTCTAAAAAGAGACACAAAATATTGCGTAACGTGTTGTACTGTTAGTAATAACTTGTAATAAGTAATAATAACAGCTGCAAGAAAAAAGTAACACACGAAGAAAGAAGCTATTTTCGTTGAGACATATAAATACCATGACCTCTTGTGAGCTGAATACACCGTCGTCTGTTATTTCAAGTTTACTTGGCTTGCCAATTAGTAATTCAATTGTAATAACTTTAATAAAACATAATATATATAACTGTTTGTTTCCATAATAAACTAAAATTGAAATTAAAATATCAGGTTCAAAACTTTTACACACTTTCCCGACACATTTTCCAAGCATTTTTCCGAGCATTTGTTTCTAATTTATCCGAAAATATTTTTAAAGTTTTCTAACATGAAATTAACAAAGAGCAAAAAAAAAAATTTCACCAGTTTGTCAAAGTCAAATATAAAAATTGAAAAGAAAAAAATCCAACTTATAAACCCAACTTCATGTACGACTTGCTGTCACGGTTTTTTATCCCGTGACTTTGCTACCACTGGATCGCCCGATATTATTTTTCCAAGAAACCGGCTATTTTTTCTCTAAGAATCGGTTCCTATACTTTCCTCCTAGAAGTATGAAAAAATACATACATCTAAATAAAGATTCAAAAACAGAACAATTCGTAATTAATATTTCAGGTGGTGTACCGCATCAACCCCGGTGTTGTGCTTTCAGTAAAACGATTTTTCTAATTGGTCTCAGGGGTGGATGGTAACGCCTCAGCTTTCGCCTAATTGGCTTTTGGTTCGAGAGACACCTCATACATTATAATAATATTTACCGAAGGGGTGATCGCCGCATTCCAGCGGCGCACCGGGGCGTGGGTTGACAGAATTAGTCCCGCGAAGAGATTTACGCCAGTCAACATTACAGTTAGGATTGTACCGTGAAATAATTTATCTGTCGATTTAAAGGGTGGGAATGTGTGACATGATGTGCTGTGTATGGTATACTTTAATGTATTTTGGTAAATAACGCCTTAAATAAGGAAAGAGTGATTACGCTTTCTTAAAATAATTATACGAAACTGTAACTAAAGCTGTAGCTAAACCGTTCACCAAGAAGAGAAATCATTAGAAAAACAACATGCTAAATTAGACTTCAATTTGGGAAGTAAATATGAGTACAGCCGCTCCGGGAAACATTTATTGGATAACCAACACCCCTGCCACAGGTGGCCACAAGTGATTCGCTACGTTTGGTGATTTAGCAGGGGTGCCCGGGTTTATGGGGTGAGGTTTTTCTAGGAATTTGCGGGGGATGCGTTTTATAACCTACTGTGTAGCGGGTGGATCGGGAGAGAATGGTTGAGGCGGACTCTTTGACCTCTCCAGCCGGATGCACTCGACCCATCACCTTGCATCGCACTGGGAGGGATGGATTCGTACGTCCGTCCCTCATGGACACATTGACCTCAGATTCCTACCAACCCCTCAATCCTTTTTCTTTTCCAGAACTTGCTCTCCTTCCTTTCCCTCCTCCTCACAGCATCCCTTAAGATGACATAGGCCCTGAGGGAATTATTTTCCTCAGGGCCTCCTGTGAGGAGTTGGAATGAGAGGAATGTAAAAAACGATCATCGACACTTTGGAATTGGGACAACAATGTTTTCAATTTCAAAAACACTATCGATTCGAAATTCGAAAAAGCAAATATAATATTATAATAGAAATAGACGTATAATAAACTTTTATTTTGTATTTCTTGGGCATTAACTTTGTAACAATTTCTAGAAATTTTGTTTTGAAGAATTTTCAGTGTACATTTGTTACTTTAATTTTAAATTCTCTGCGAACGGTTTCGACACATCCGTGTCATTCATTCACTAGCAGACTTAAAACTAACAATAAAATTTTTATATAAGTACAAAAATGAATTAGGTTTATTTAGGTGGGGTTGTGGGAAGGGTGATTTTGGGGGAGGGGAAAAACGGTGGGAGGAGTCATTACAGGGAACATTACATGGAAACATGGTTAGCAAAGTTATTTTACAGTTTGCTATTATTTTATTAACTAAATTATTTTTCCATTTAATTTTTTTGTTTATTTCTAAGGTTTCTAAACTTTACTAAATAATAACTTCTCTGAGTTTACTAACCATTTAATAGAGACAGGCCATAGCTTCAACAAAGAAAAACCAAGTTTAAACATTGCAATGTAAATTCATATTTTAATTTGTGCGCTTTAGAAACCTTAGAAATAAACAAAAAAATAAATCGAAACAAGTTAATAAAATAATAGCACCCTGTAAATCACCTTTACTAACTATGTTTCCATTAATGTTGACTCCTCCCACCGTTTTCCCCCTCCCCCAAAATCACCCTTCCCACTACCCCCACCTAATTCATTTTTGTACTTGTATAGAATTTTTATTGTTAGTTTTAAGTCTACTAGTAAATGATACGGATGTGTCGAAACCGGTCGCTGAAAATTTAAAATTAAAGTAACAAATGTACTTTGAACTCCTTCACACCACATGTAATGGAGCTTATAATAGGTTCACCAAAAATAATTCAAAAACAAAATACATGTTACAAAGAATGTAAAGATGCTCAAATAGGTTCCATTGCCTTTGGTGATTCGATATAAAACCAACGCGACCTCTAGACTTTTGAGGACTCCATTTAAAAATGGACATTACCCCCATCGCCCCCCATGCATTGACCCGTGGTTAATAATTTCACGTGGCTTCTGCACACACCCGTGTGTTGTACACGTGTTGTGTGATGACGAAGTTAATTTCGACACCTGGGGCACGAGCTGAGGAACCTACACAATAAAAAAGGTCCAATATCCGCCTCGGAATCGCCATCCATTAGGTTCAAAGACCGGCAAGAATAAACCTTTTACGACATTATAAATACATTTCTCAATGATAAGTAAATAACTACTAGTGCCAGTGCTACAATCGTTAGGATTTTTGTCTCAATTTTAATAGTTTCTTGCGAACGTACCCAAGTTTTTTTTTTAAATTATTTTTATCGATATAAATATGTAAATGAATTCACTTACCCTTCGAGAGAGACGTATAGAGGAAGCGTAGCCATCAGGAATCACTTGCTGATGTCAGTTGAATGATTCTGTGGAATATAATATAGACGAATTAATAATTTTTAAAATCGAGTAAGAACTTTAAAGTGCAAATAACATTTCAATGGTTAGGAGACGTACGGGCAAGAATACAATGCTAAATTTGACCAAGAAAAAATAGCCGAGCTCTAAAAAAATACATCAATATCAGACATTAAAATAAAAAAAGTCTTTAAAAACCATAAAATGAGAAGAGATTCCCAGATTATTATTTATTTTACAATAGCTACACTCAAATGCCCTGAGAAAAATAGTTTTCGCCAGAGCCTATGTCATCTTTGCTGAGTGGAGGGTGTTTTATAGGAAAGGAAGCAGTGGACGTTCTGGAAAGTAAAAAGTTATGAGATGTAGGAATCAGGGGGTCAATGGGTCCAGGAGTGACGGATGTATGGATCCATCCCTCCGCTGCGATGCGATGCAATGGGTCGAGAGAATCCTGTTAGGAGAGGCCATATGGTCTTCCTCAACCAGTCCCTCCTGACCTGTAAGTGGACAGACGCATCCGCTGCCAAGACCTAAACAAGCCTCACCCCATGTATCCGGATACCCTCGCTAAGTCACCAAAAGAAGAGAACTACTCGAACTAGAGGTTATCCAATAACTGTGGCAGAGGTTATCTAATAAATGTTTCCCGCGGAAGCGTTACCCATAGCCGCCTCCCAAATTGCAAAATTGTATTCTTCGTATGGTTGGGGATAGTCGGTGGAGGTCAACGTGGGAAGTTATCCAGTCCATCAGGGAGTTACTTGGTTCTGATGAAGGTTTATGATGTTCTTGTAATATGTCCACATTTACACATCTCCTTCTTCACAGAATCCTTTATGCGCCGTTTATGCTCACGGCTCAGTGGATGTGGTTTAGTGGAAGCTAATGAATTATCGCTCTGATATTCTTGAGATGATGTGAGGTGTTCATCTCCGTGTGTATAGTGTTGTTCAAGGGATAAATTCCACTCGTAGGAAATCAACTGAAGGCCCAGTCTTCAAACGACTTCCTCCTGAAAAAATCTAAGAAAAGTTTTGCAACTTTCTACTGATATGTGATTTTGCCTGGATGTTTTTCTAGAAAGCGTGTAAAGTCCCAGAGCGCGTTGGTGCCCCAGTGGAAGCGATCCAGAGAGACGAGGAAGGGTGGACAGACTGCACAAAAGAGGAATAGCGCAGGACGGGAAGGACTGAGGACTTGAGACAATTGACGAGAAACTGCAGCAGGTGGAAAGCGTTTTTTGAGGTCATCTTGTGTTGAGCGCCGTGAAAATGATAATAATTACGTTACGTGCGTTTTTTAAACGTTCAATATCTGTGTTGTGAATATTTCCACCAGGGCGTGATGTGAGATTTTATGAGTCAATCGATCAAATCTTATTGCATAATGTTTAGCCACGTACTCGTACGCAATAATTGCAATTTCAAGTGGTGACAACTGACAAACAAATAGATATTGCTGACCGTTTGCGTAAACATTTGGTGGCATTATACTTGAAGTTATGCGTGCGTAGGAGCAATCTATTAAATATCCCACATAAGTGGTAAAGCTACTGTGATGAAATTCAATATTATTCATAAGTATTTATGATGAAAGGCGAAGGCAATTAACAAATTTGAAATATAGTCGCAATAAGCAAAAGATAACGTCTCCACTGACTTAGTACCTTTTGTTTCTAGCCTATTTAGCAGGCGCTCTGTCTCTCTCACATTGTGCTTGACATCGTATATCGCCATCCCATTTGATCGACACGAAAAATTCATAATGATGATGGAGAGTTCCTCTCAAGCGGATTCATACAAATCTTAATTCTGGATTTGAGATCAAAATACTCAATCAAACTGAAAAATTATTTTTGTAATCAAAAGGTATATCAAATATCTAGTACGAATGTGAGCTACTATATAGGTCATTAAAGATTTTAATGTTTCATGATGTTACAGGCAATTTGGTCAAATATTTGTGAGTAAATAAAAAACAATAAAAAAATAATTTTACCATATTTATCATGAAAATATGATGAGATATAAAATAAAAAATAAAAAAATAATAAAAAAATAATTTTGATGGGTCTAAATTTAAAATACAAATTATCTTTTTACGGCGCGGCGGAACAAAAATTTATCATTTAAATATGTAAATTACTAATGGCCTATATCTTATAATTTAAGACAAAAATAAATAAAGTAGCTCACATCCGTACAGATATTTGATACACCTTTTGATTATGAAATTATTTTTTCATTTTGATTGGATATTCTGATCTCAAATTCAAAATTAAGATTTGTATGAAACTGGCCGGAAAGGGCCCCGCGAACGTCACGTTAAATAATTAAATATCTATCTGAAACCTATGACTAAAATGTCTATGACTAAAGTGCGCTAAAATGACTAAAATGACTAAATATTATTGTAACATTATTATTAGGAGCGTGAGAAATATTCAGCTTTCTGACTTTAGCGTTAATTCGTTTGTCATATTATTTGCAGTGCAGTCATAAAAGATTGCGTCGTTTGCAAATAGTGAACAGAACGTTAGTTAATATTAACAGATTATCACCAAAGCGCTGAAACGAAAGCCGCATGCTAAATGCTTAAAATGAATGCATTTGAGCTGTTAACGCCATTATAGTAGTTGTCTATGGCTCTATAGAGAGAACGCAGCGTGGCACCGTAGAGTTTATGGGAACTCCTAATTACGATAGGGCATGACTAAATTGACTAATCTCGTAGCTTAACGATAACTACGTTATTAAATCTTTGGTCCCGTACAGTTATTTTCGATTACCTAATTATTTATTGCCAGAGAAAATACATTTCTAAGATCGTGAATGTGCCTCGGGAATTAAAATACACTTGTTTGTTTTTATTAGACACTAGCGAGCCTTGCAATGCCATTTAAGGGGGGGGGGGGGGGTAAGGTTTAGGCAAAAGAAAGTCGTATATTCATGATTTTTTTTTTGGCGATGTGAATAACGTTGGTTTTTTTTTTATTTTATAAACATATCATAGTATAACATCTGAAATATCAATGAAAAAAATTTCAATTAAAAATATTAATAAATAAGACCGTGAGAGCGAATCTCCGGATGCGTCTCGAAAAAAGTTGTTAGCAGAGAACTCCATAATTCGTTACCGAAGCATTTGAATCAAAAAAGTCGAAATGCATTTAAAAGGTGATATGTTTTCTTAGGTAATCAGAGAGTTTTTTTTTGCAGCATTTTGAAGTGAAAAACGCGATTTTCGCTATATAAATTTCGGTGAATTTGTTATTATAAAATGGATAAAAATGGTTTTAAAAAAACTCCCTCAGACTTCCTGTTGATTTATGTGTCGAAATAGTGTACAAAATTTCAAAAGGATCGGTCAAGTAGATTATGAGTTATTATGTTCATGAACTTCAAAAATATTGTTTGCGAGTAAATCGATCTATAGTTTTTTTATACTCGAATCGAACATGAGGGTCGGTCGCTAGAAACGCTGTATCTTCGTTAGTTTTTCTCCGATTTACTTGAAATTTTGATACAATTCTCTCTAGGTTGTACATGCAGAATTATTTTTAAAAAAAATGCAATAAAAAAAGTTTTAAAACCTTAAAACCCCGCGGTCTCTCCTCCCCTCTCCCGCTTACCCCCATCCCGCGAACCACCCCTCCTTCGCTCCTCTACCCCTCGCAAATTAATCTATCCTTCCTTCCCTCCCTGACGCTATACTATATGAAATACACCCATTTTTCAAACTTTTAATACAATTTTTAATTGCAATTTTTAATACAATTTTTATAACAACAGAGCTCACTATTATATATAATTTCATAACATCCAATACGATTAAACTTTGATTTCATAACGTTAAAGTATCAGCATCGGATGAAAAGTACAAGAAATAATTTCATAACATCAGAGTTCACTATTATATATAGAAACCATCGCTGGCATGCGCACATCAAATACAAAGTTTCATGGCAATCGAATGAATGTTTTATTAACGCATAAGAGACAAACAAAGAAACATTCATTTCTATATATTAATATTAAAGAATTAAAGGTAGGTAGACTTTTACCTTACCCAATCATTAATAGTAGACATATCACAAGTATCAAGTTCAATCACAAATAGAGCTGTACATAAGTTAACATAACTGTGTTTGAAAAGTGTTTGAATGCCTTGTCACATAGACAATAATTCACAGACAACAATCGTAGACAATAACATCTAACAATATATAATAAGGAATGCAATAATTGTGACAATAACTGATGCCGTAATTTATAATAATAATTTGTTCTGACAGATGTGAAGTATGTTCCTCGAAAACACATATCCATGTGTTTCCATCGCCAACGAGTGAGGTGGTTCACCCCATTAGAATTAAAATAAATGAGGTCACCTAGGAAGTCACACTGATTTGAATGCACCACAATAATATATTTATGGCGTACCGCAAGGGTTGACAGTTGGACCTGTCATATTTTTTTCATTATGTGAACGGACAAAACTAAAAATAAAAAAAACTAGTAGCAAATAACTACTCGCCTTAGTCCGAGTTTCAACACAATAACTAATGTTTATAGTTGAATAATTGAAAAAATGATTGAGAGCAGTTTTCTGAAGAAAAAAAATGAGAATAATAGACCTGCATGACCAAAGTTCTTACTAAATACCACAGTACTTGGAATGCTTCGTGCTTGAAAAACTTCAGCCGTAGTCGTTGTCGTTGCCACGATTTGTTCAAGATGCCACACGGCAGAACAGATGTTCTAGCACAGCTTAGAATGATAAAAGAAATGGTGCTGTTGAATGAAATTTATAACATAGTTGATACATTTAATTATTTTTTAAATAACAGTAATTTTTTTTGTATTTCCCATCTTCTCAAGTGTTAAAATAAGACATCTTGGACTGAAATGGATGTTGTCCACTAATTAAAAAAAACTTATAAACACGAATTTAAAAAAAACTTCGGCCAATAGACGCTTTTACAGTTACCGTTGCGATCACGGTAACGGTAACGTGACGGCATAAAAAAGGCAATGAACATACGTTCCTTAACACAATAATGCTGCAGCTCTTTCAAAAGATACACAATGTATGTAGGTCTGTTTCCTCCAAAGATAGTTATAATTTTCTTGCATTTCTCTCACCCGCCGCACCTTGACGTCTCCGTAGACGTAGACCCTACAATACTATTTGCCGTGACGATAATTTTGTGAGTGAATTCCAAAAATTCAAAAATGACAAATGTCAATGCGCTGATGGTTTTGCTTTTGTTCAACATATAATGCTGCAGCTTTTTCTTACACACTAAATAACAACAGTCGAAAATGAGACATACGGTGAACGTATGTCTGCACCCCTTCCCCACCAAAGGAAACATACAATCATTGTTATACATCTCCCTCACACGTATAAAGAAAATTAAACGCTATTCCCGTCGCCGTGGCCGAGCCGTAATAATCTGTTTCCTCCAAAGGAAAAAAGTAGTGCATACTTTGGAAAAAACAGACACACGTATTTTATGTATCTCATCTTTTGTCTCACCATTATTTAATGTGTAAGAAAGGGCTGCAGGAACATATGTTTATTGCCTTTTTTGCGGTACCGTAACCGTGAATCATCACGGTAATTATAAAAGTGCCTAATGGGAGCAAAATATATATAAACATTTTTTTTACATGAGCTCTTTTTTAAGGAAAAGAAGGAGAGGAGAGTTCTGGGAAGGAAAAGGGTTAAAGAGGTGGGTAGGAATCTGGGGTTCAGTCTGTCCTGATCATTCGCCTCCAAGACCTAGACAAACCTCACCCCATGAATCCGGGCACCCCTGCTAAATCACCAAACGTAGCGAATCACTTGGGGTGATCTATGGCAGAGTTGTTGGTTATCCAATAAAGGTTTCCGAGGCGGCGGTACCCATTTCCGCCTCCCTTATTAATTTTTTAATTAACAATCATTTTTGGTGGCAACCCTAACTACTTTGGTGCTTACCTCCCGTGCTTGATCGGAACGAGGATACCAGTCCAACTGAATTATTTATGGTACCTAACAAATCTTTTTATTCATTGATAATCGTAAAGACCATAGACGTTTTCTTTTCACGTTCAAACGTGGAATGACAAATGGCGTTTTGGGGGAACAGCGCTGCGGGGTTCACACAAACGTCACTTTGAGACGCTTCGAAGAGAGGTCAACTGCGGGGCATTCCTTATTCATTTACGACTTCTTCTCTTTGTCTTCTTGTCTGTTTGACGAGAGGCCATGATTCACCGCCTCATTCCGAGCGTAATGTGTAAATTCATGTGAGGTGATTTATATCACCAATTTGAGGATTAAAATCAATGGCCGTC
The DNA here is from genome assembly GCA_936435175.1 of Glyphotaelius pellucidus. Classification (NCBI taxonomy): domain Eukaryota; kingdom Metazoa; phylum Arthropoda; class Insecta; order Trichoptera; family Limnephilidae; genus Glyphotaelius; species Glyphotaelius pellucidus. The sequence continues at coordinate 7,233,783 of OW386543.1, read as the reverse complement.
CATATTATGAACCTATGGACATTGCCCATAGAGAATTCAGAATAATATTATAAAGTAACGTTCCCACGACTCGGGGGAGACTGCCTCCGACATTGACCCGCGCATTGTGATATTGAAAGAGTCGAGTAGGAAAAAAATTATAATGTTACGTGCGTTAAATAGTAATCACGCGATACGAATCAAATATTCAAATTTAAATTGATGACACATATTAACACATTTTACCATTTTACAACGAGAGTTAATCTAGCAAATGAAAACATTCGTTGAGATTTCTTTAATTTTGTTATTATTCATTGTTGTTAGAGATGCATTTATAACCATAAGGATTTAATGAAAAATCTGACAGTATTAATACCTTAGCGACTGTACGGTTGAAATTTAAGATCCGATTCCGAGTACAATTCGGACGCCCCGCCATGTAAAACCGTCTGCAATCGTGAAGTTTTAAACTACAATCGAATAGAACCTAATTATAGCAAGTAGTTAATATTTCCAAAAGATGGCATAACTTACGTTAATGTTTAGCATGAGGAACGTCGGCTGGCAGGCGTAAGTACTTTTGGATTTTCATTTTCATGAATCTCAACTGGGCGAAGCCGAACCAAAAGCCATCCGCAGGGCCTAGCAGCAAAAACCTGCGTAGCGAGTTTTCAACTGCTAGCCAAAATATATTTGCTTGGAAAAATGACAGAAGATAGGGGCGGGCGGTTGGAAATATGCCAAGCTTCATATACCTACTTTAGAGGTGCTATGCCTTACAAAAATTTCCAAGATTCGTGTTCATCTCAGACACGCAGAGGTGTGCTGGAGGGGAAGTTCGACTTCTGCCGAATGAAAGCATGTGCACAAAAGCGATGTCAAGCGTCATTTGGAAATCCTATAATCCCATCAGCTCCGAACATTGGTTTTCGAATATGGTTTTCGCATAAAAAAACATCATCTAATACACGGTCGTCTCTTATTAAAACTCTGGTGTTTCGGATGATCAGCATCGTTTATTTGGTATCCTTAATCATGTCATGTCTTCCTAGTATGTGTAGTAAGTACCATTAATTTTCTCTTTCTTTTATCATCCTTTAACTCTCGAGTCCATACAATATAATTTCATGTTAGTTACAAAAATTGTCAGATTAAAGATTTATTTATAAATATTCCCACTTGGTTGCGCGAAATTCATTTTTTTTAATTGTTCTTGTTAATAGAGTAAATTTTGAATTACAACGACTCAGCTTGGTGGTCTCTCTTTCCAAAACTGTTTATACCATAAGGTTGACCATAAGAGAAAAGAAGTTAGAACAAGTATTATGAGGACGTATCATTTGGTGACAGATGCAGCAAAATTTGATTCAACGGCTTTTCTGTTTCGTGACGTGGGTATACAGCACTACACAATCCAAGTGGTTAAAATCATAGATTAAAGAAGTAAATTAGAAGTGCCTTCCATACAAATTCGAACGGAAACAAATATTTGATATAGTCCCATTAGCCCAGCGCCCTGCCTCACTTGCACTCGCCTGACACTGTATATCTCCGTTTCATTTAAATTTGGTGAACACAGATTTTGTATTGAAAATTTAAGACCCGATTGGACAAATATTTGTATCACGAAACGCGCCCAAATAGAATTACTTGTGTTGTTCTTTATCCTATGGTTAAAATAAATAAATAACACAGCTTTACGTTTTATTACCTAAACAGCTTTACTTCCGTCACAACGATTATCCTTGTTTTAAAAGATTACACAGATCCGAATCAGCTGAACATAGAGAACAAAAACATCAATTTTAATTTAAGCCGATAAATCCTTAATCCGCACAGATTGCACAAATAAAACGCAGCAAATCCTCGAGGATTTGAGAGAAGACTAAATCCAAAATGTGCGCTCTGCTCTCTCTCTATCTATCCAATTCCACCCCTCGCTTACAAGTTCAACCTTCAACTTCAACCCCCTTTTAATCATCCCACCCTCATTGAAACGCAATCCACTGATTGTCCGATTGTTGCAAAATATCATATAACAAATGGCTCACACTAAAAAGGATCAATTCAAATTCATAGAAGGGAATAAAATTACGTGAAGTTCAATCAGTGTTTTTACCCTTTCATTAAATTTGATTGATGTATTTTAGGCGGTTTGTATCTATGGGATCATTGGATTTTTTGGGGGAGTAATTATATGGGAAGAAGACTAGGTATGTGCCGATATTGCATGCACGCTTAGAAGGATTTTAATTTAATTATAATCTGTAAAGTGCACCGAGCAACATTTTCTCAATAGGGATGGGCATTAGGCAATTTGGTAATTGGGAAATGTTTCGAAATAATAGTTCAAATTGTTTTTTTTTCGATAAATAATTCAGTCGGGCACCTAACTGTAAAATAACGTATAATGCAAAATTTATTATTTACAGAATGAAGATACTTATTTTATACTAGCGAAATACAATATGCTTGAAAGAAGGTTAGACACAAATACGCACGTGATCATTTTTTAGTTTTATTTTAATTTCTTATTATTATCGATGGTGTCGAAAAAATATTTCAGTATTGATGATAATTTTATTCAGGAAGGAAAAAATATTATGTGTTTTCTTTATATATTGCTACACTTCTGCCATAAAAAATAGTTAAATAAAAAAAATATTCCATACAAATTATTGTAAATCCATACTAATATTATAAATGCGAAACTGCTAGAGTTTGTTTATGACCTTTTCACGCATAACACAATATAAAGACTTTAAAAATTCATTCACCAATAGAAAGCTAAATTATATGCGCAGACTATATTTTGTATATGATGGTAAGCTCTGGCGTAATGAAATTATAAATATTAATATATTATATTTGTTATACGTTTTCTAAAGCGAATAAAGCAAATAACTAAAGCAAATTTTTGCTAACGTCAGAAAAAAATCGTTTCCATGGAAACGATTGCTACTGCTTCAGAAAATTCAAATATTAGAATATGTTTTATTTTTTTGGACAAGCTTCTGTTTTGGAATAAATGTCAGTTCCTACATTAAAAATATAATTCGTAACGATTATAAAGGCTGAATAAATGAACTGAATAAATAGTGTAATTTTTTATTATATTCACAAACTTTCAAATATTTAATTAAAAATAAACATCCGAAATGTTTGTAAGCGCATAAATTCCGAACGAATGAACAAAATTGGATAAGTAATTCTTTTTTTCTTTGAGCTATAGCATTATGAAATTTAGGTGGTAGGCGCGATGTTTGAAAACTGAATGTAAGGGAATGAATATATGGAATGCGGGAGGGGATGGGGGTGGGGTGGTGGGGGGAGATAATTGATAAGTGCAAGCGCTACAGTAATTTCCCGTAATACCATGCGAGCGAAGCCGCGGGGAAAAGCTAGTAGTTAAATAAATATAAAATCAAAAAAAATATCGCAGTTAATTAATTCGCCGTAAAATCCAGGAAAACCATTCACGTGTTCTGAGTACAATATAATTTAAGCCAGTGGACCCAGCGAATTCCTGTTGCGGATTCGTCTGCTGACGCAATTTGAAGGAAAACATCCACTCTTTTAAAACATCAACTTTTTAAGGAAAAAGAGGAGAAGAGAGTTCTGGGAAGGAAAAGGGTTTAAGGAGTGGGTAGGAATCTGGGGTTCAGTGTGTCCTGGCCATCCACCTCCAAGACCTAGACAAACCTCACCCCATGAACCCGGGAAACCCTGCTAAATCACCAAACGTAACGAACCACTTGGAGTGATCTATGGCAGAGGTGTTGGTTTTCCAATAAAAGTTCCCGGGGCGGCTGTACCAATTCCCGCCTCCCAAATTGGATACAACAAACATCAAAATGGCCCCCGATGCCAAAAAGGTTCCTCCCGACCCCTGCTGTAAGACAAGAGATACTGAGTTCGTTTCCCAGTTGCGACCATTATCTTTTATTTTTCTGTGACCTGTTTCTTTCATTTTTCGTTTAGATTTATTAGCAGTATCTTCTTCTTCTTCACTGATATATTACATTGACGGTTATAACCTTCAAAAGTTATCATAACAAGTTATTCTAATAAAATTGAATATTTATTTTAGCCTTACACGCAAAGAACATCCGTTATATAATATTTATATGTCCATTGTTGAGGAATTCTTTGTATAATGCATTTAGTATTACGCTGATTAAAGTTCACATGGGTAACATATAAAAAATAGCGTTATTTCCACGCGGTTATAACAACGTGGAGAACGCATTTATAAGTGCGTTAGTTCTGAACAAACATTTAAATCGCAATAAATAAACTTGTAAATATGAGTTTAAATCTCATATTTACAACATACTTATCACGTACAAAAATAAATATTTTAACGATGGTACTTTCTACTTTGCTTTTGGTTTTGGAACCAATAAATGAAAAACCCAACTGAAACAAAACTGCCTCAGAGAGCAATACATTGCTACAAAACCATTTAAAGTTTTCACAGGAAAACGAATCCATCAAGCAAATCGAATCGAAGCAAATAAAAGGCAGAAATGAAAATACGTAAGAGGTGACGGCCTCCGTGTTCCAGAGGTAAGACTCTTGATTCGCAATCCGAAGGTCGCGGGATCGAATCCCGGCGTGCGCAGATAAATTTTATTTGACTAATTTGTCTTATTTCACAATAAAATAATTTTAAATAATGTACAGTACATTTGCAGCACGTTCCAGGGTGGAAGACATTCTCAGTATCGCCCTGGTGTAAGATCACTATTTGAAAATTGAAACATTGCTAGGTTCTTCCAATAGACCCTTCTAGGTACTTCCCCACCTTCCTCTTCCTCGTCTCCTTTCCCTCTTCACTACCTTCAGCCTCACAACATACCCCAGATGTCATAGTCTCACTGGCTCCAGATGGGAGCAGCTGAGACTGTTGTGAGATATTCACATAAAAAATAAGAAAGGCAAGGTTTTAGCTTAAACCTTTAAAAAGTATTAGGTTACATCGAAAACGGTCTAAAAAGAGAGAGTGGAGGCCAAAAGAGTGAAGGGCCTAGAAAATTTTCGTGGCTATGAAACAATTCGTCAGTGAAAATTTTGTTCCCATCCTATTGGCCGATGACAAGGAGAAGTTTGGCAAGATGGACGCCAAATTTTTTTAAGGTGATGGAGCATCCCATTATGATATTTAGAGGAAATGCATAACAGGCAAGATTTCAGCTTAAACTTTAAAAAAGTGTTAGGTTACATCGAAAACGCTCTAGAAAGGGGGAGTGGAGGCCGAAAGGGTAAAGGGTCCAGGAAATGTTCGTGGTTAAGGCGGCGTTTCCACGCTCAAAAAGAAGAAGATGGAGAGATATGTAATTACGAATGTTGGGCAGAGCGCGCTAATATTTTAAATGATTAAATTGAAGCGAAAATTGTGAAAATGTTTAATAAAACATGGCTCGTTTAAAATAAAGTAAAAATCTCGTGGAAGCCATCTTAAGTATCATTTAAAGAAACATTGTGAATTTTTTCATAACTATAACTTGTAAAATAATAGAAACAGACGTGTTTTTAACAATTTTCGGAGCATACTTCGCGATTTTTTTTTTATCGAGGGAATTTCATATAATTTGCGTTTCGGCGTGGAACGCTTCTAGGTATTATCTTAAAAAATAACACATATTTTTTTTAGGAGCTTAAAAACGTCAAATGTTTAAGTGAGATATGTAAGAAATCGAAAGAAATTCGGGTAGCGGCGGCTTAAGATACAATTCGTCAATGAAGATTCTATGATTGAGTTTAAGATTGTAGAAATAATCTTCAGTAAACGACAAGATTGATTATTTACGCAATACAAGTAACAATGGATAATGTGAGAGCTAACGTCTGAACTAGTGGAGTTCTATATTTAATACTTCAAAAAGGGTGAGTGAGTACGCACCACTGTGTATAAATTTTTGTCGGTTGCCGTCTCACTCTAACATTGCATATACTTTATTATTCCACAAGAGGAATAGTTGAGTAAGGGATGTTCAATGATAGCGTTGACGTCATCCATTAATTTCCATCATCCATAGTTACTTCCTACAAGAATGGCATTGTTATTTTCAGGAATGCAGAAATGATTTTTACAGAGATTTCAGCGGAAATATTCAACGCCCGGTTCAAGGTCATTCGTTCCGCCAACTTTTCCTATTGGTGTAAAATTAAATCTAAATAATTAACACTAATTTATACGGGATTTTTAAACAATATTACTGTTATTTCATATACATTTTCACACCATCCCACATCGATTCCTGGATTCCAGATAGGCCAATAAAAATTATATCTGTTCTGGGAAGAGTTTTGATATGCATAAAATTTTGCATACGTGACATTCAAAAGAGGAAGGTTAGAAGTCTACATAAGATTTCTAAAAACCACTCCACCCCTTAGAGCAGAATTTCGCTACTTTCGTGAAATGTTAAACCCTTGACGATCAAGATAAGATTTCAGTTAGTTATGGGAGCTAGTGTTAGATAAATTATACCCGGAGTAAGACAAAATTGACCTTACTTACCCGCAGCACGTTCCATCGATTATTCACGTCAGTGATAAAAAAAAAATCATGATTGCCTAGTATGAAATAAATTTGGTGTGTAAAATATTATCTGCAAGCCCTTGATTATTTGGTAAAAAAAAACACTATGAAACCAGTCCTCGTAGCACAAAAGGTAATATTGAAAATTATACTCAGTATCTCCATCAGAACTCTTACAGACTATGTTTTTAATGCCCTAAAATTAATGTCTCGAAACTTTACACGTATAAATTCAGGTCGATACACAATATCTTCAATAAAACATACATTCCACCACCTACAACTAAAACATTCAATAAATGCTAAAGAAATATGCTTTATTTCTCAATGAAATTATTTAAAATCCTCCCGCTTGCAATAAAAAAACATTAAAAAAATATCCGACTTCCGAACCGAAAGAAGTAATAAGATACGGATTAAGAACACGGGAAGGAAGAATATAGATAAAATGTTTCAACTTAACAAAGATTAACGCTTATGTTATGTTTTCTTCTAGATATTGCTTTATAATTTTCCTCTCGCAATATTTTAACACACTTACAAAAACTTACTTAAAAAAAATGAACATCCTTAAAAAAAAAAAATTATTTATAAGTCACACCCAAAACCATGTACAATGTGACCTTAGAACGGGGTACCCTATAGTAAGGTCACTTTCTTTTCAACTTTGGTAAAAAATTATCAAAAAAAAATAATAATAAATAAATCAAAATTTCAATAAAATTAGAAATCATAAAGAGGAGGTAGACATCGAATTTCGACACAGGTAACAATTTGATGGCTTCGGGAGATTTTGGAGACCTTATAATTTATTTGAGATCATAAAAGAGAGACCTTTGAAATTATAATAAAACTGAAAGCAAAAAGTTGTTCGTGCATTCGTTGGTTTATTTGCATAAGTATACCGCACCATAAATACTTTAGTGTATTAAGTAAAAATAAATTATCGTTTTTTAGTTAATAATGCATTTTTATGTAGTATTTTTTGTTTAATTTATGGCTATACCATTGTAACTCAAATAAAATTTGTGGATTGTAATTGAGTTACTTTACTAGAGTATTTCCTAAATATTTTAAGAAGTTGACTGCTTTACTATATTATTGTGGTAAAAATATTTACTGTATTATTACCTACTTGCCGCAAATAACAGTAGAAATTTTAATATTTTTAATGCATTACCGTATTAATCTAAAATCATTATTGCAGCATCCCGAAATTAAAATTTTATTTTTATTTCATATTTTTCGAATATCTTCTTCTTCTGCGTGTGCCCTATCGGGTACCCCGACCGACGTTGGCAATCTCTCTGGAAAATGTATCTCTATCTTGCGCTGCCCGGAATAGCTCATCCACACTTCTAATACCGGATTCGAATATAAGGCTAGCTTTACACTCGTAATTAAAAATTACGGATTACGTAAGATTTTGACAGGTTACTCCCAGGAGCGTTTACATATGAATCTGACTTGTGGTAATTAATGATCACGGAAGTTTTTCGGAAGTTCGACCTGTGTAACTGCTCATGCGACCGTTTACATCTGTAAATGTATTTGCGGTAAGATGGCTTCCTTTCAACAACGACCCGCTACTGTCAAATTTACGCGATTTTGTCAATAAAGACGAAAAGGACCAAATAAAGTGCTGAAATAGATTTTGGCTTTAATTAAACAATTCTCCACGCACTTTTGTGCCGTCAAAGGCGAAAATTATTGGATTTCTTTCATTTTATTCGAATGACAGCTACCTGACAGCAGCTGTCAGCTGGCAGCTGCTGCCGACTGCAACCGACTTCGTATTCAAATACGTAATTTAAAAACAGAAACATTGAGATTAGAAAGGTTTGGACCGATAATTGAATAGAAGGATGCTCATTTTCAGAAAACTCAAGTAAGTGGAAATAAATACTAGTTTTATAAGAAAAAAATCCAATAAAAACAAATGTCTTTTGATTTTTGACATTTCGCAACGGCACATTTTGGTACATTTCTTACAAAAAGTCCCTCAGCTTATCAAACTGATTTTATAAGCTGTGAGAAGGCTGTAATTTCGCGCGGACGCGATTAGACCTGTCAAAAAACTTCCGGAAGAAGAAGTTCTGTAACATGCTTTAAATTACGTTAGGTGACTTTTGGTGTCGTTTACATTGGTAATTTGGCCATAATTCACTTACACGAGCGAATTATGGGAAAAAACTTACGAATGTAAAGCCAGCCTAAGACAACCTCCTTTCCAATTCCTTGTGATCTACCAAAAATTAAGTGAAAATCAATTTTATAAAAAAATTCTTAATTTCGTTGAAGAAGAAGAAAACACGAATACACTAAATGAAAATATGAAAGAGAAGAAGACACAGAAAAATAAAAAAGATAACGGTTGCAACTGGGACCAGAACCTCTCATCTTACCGAGACAAATGTCTTACCAATTCGCTACTGCCAACACTTATTTGAACGTCGTATTTTTTAATTTCATATTTCAAATTTTAGAATAATTAACAATATTGTCTTTGACTACTTAACTATCCTTTTAATTGGAAACAAGTGTTCTAAGAACTGGTTTGTAACCCAGATAGTGTCTCGGATAAATATATCCTATTTTAGGATATATTTATCCGATTTTTTTTTTATATAGTTGTGTTACACAAAGGTATTTGTTTGTCATTAAAATATCCTATTTTATTTATATGGAATACCTTTTGACCTTTTTGTAAAAGTCTAATATTCAATATTTATTGATGGGAATAACCTTCAAAAGTTATAAAAAGATAGTTGTTCTAATTAAAAATTGTTTAAGCTTTTTGACTTATTACGCTTAAGTACTCATGGAGCGATATGCGTATGCAAAGGTGGGAAATAAAGATGTCAAGCTGTCAAGAAGTTCCTGTGACAGGAAAAGGCGTCTTGCCATCACAGACAGACAGACAGACAGGACATTCATATTGGCGGAATGATGATAGCGGTTTATGGCCCTCATCTTTGTGGTTGACAGTTAAATCGAAGAAATTTTTGTCTCTGTTAGAGAGAGTTTGTCTCTCTTGAGACTAAAACAGTTGTGGAGTTCAATAAATAAAATTTGACTACTCAGTGATTCCTGACATTATTTGTACAAAAAAAGAAAAAGAATTTTTGGTTTCCTCTGATGTTTTATACATTTTTTCTTTTTTTCCCGAACCATAATAACAAAACCATAATAACATAACAAAAATAATCTACCTCGTGGCATCACTGGTCACTCAGCCGAGTAACCGCAGGTCCCTCGCCCAGAGCCTACCTTCCCAAAAAATGCTGATTTTTCGTGTTTTAAGTTGACCTAAAAAACAACAAAAATGTCACCGTAAACCAAAATTTCATTAACATTTTTTACTCCAAATAATGTCAGGAATCACTCATTAAAGTAATTCAAGTACCTACGTCCTCCGCCGCATCGTCTGTCTGTTCGCGATAAACTCAAAAACTACTGAACGGATTTTCAAGCGGTTTGCACCAATAGAGTGATTCATGAGGAAGGTTTAAGTATATAATTTGTAAAGGTTTTGTGTAAATTGGTTGAAATATTTAATTATAGGAGAATGTGGCGGACGAGCGGGCTGGCAAGCGGGCGGTGTGGATTTGATTTGTACGCAAATTGACAGATGGCGGTGTGAGTTTAAAGGTTGGGTAACCATCCAGTAGATGGCGTTGTGTTTCGTTAGCCACAGCAACGCGTGGCCGGGTCAGCTAGTAGTGTATAAAATAGAAAAGATGAAAATCCTGAATAACACTCGTAAAGTGTTAGGTACTCATTATCTTCGTAATTTGATCATTAAAAATATGCTTTAAAAACCGTATTCAAGGTTCAGCGTTATATTTTTGCCAACAAGGAAAAAAAGGAAAACCGCGAATGCATCAACACTCTACACCAGGGTTTCCCAAACTGAGTTCCGCGGAACACCAGTGTTCCGCTGAACCTGAATAGGGGTTCCGCGTCAATTTGTCGGAAGAATTTCATTTCATATAGTGTACACGTATTCATATTGCAACACTACTGATAATATTCACAAGAAATTTGTATAATTTTTTCAATAGTTCTTAATTTATGTAGTAGATCCTTCCAGGTAGTAGATCAACCTTTAATGATTTCTGGGCGAGTTTGTCAGAAGAGTACCCCAATTTATCAAAACAAGTCATTATTGTCTTACTTCCTTTTATTGAGTTTATATATATGACGGCCGGCGTAGTACAGCGGTAAAGCTCTTGACTAGCATTCCGAAGGTCGCGGGATCGAATCCCGGCGTGGCAAATAAATTTTATTTGATTAATTTGGGTTATTTCACAATTTATTCGTTTAAAATAATATATAGTATATGTTTGCGGCACGTTCCAGAGTGGAAGATACTCTCAGTATCGCCGTGGTTTAAGACCACCATTCAGAATTGAAATGTTGCTTGAAATGGCTTTAGCCGTGTTTGGTGACCAGATCTGAATAGCCAGGTATACTTCCCACCTTCCTCTTCCCCATCTTCTTCCCCTCCCCACTACCTTCAGCCTCACAACATATTCCAGTGGGGATGCCATAGACTCACTGGCTCCAGACGGGAGCAGTTGGGACTCTTGTGCGGTATACATATAAAAAAACTTCCGTTTTCTACAAACTATTTATGAGATTTTCTAATTATGCTGCAACGAAGTCAAAGTGCAGGAACAGGCTCCTCGTCACACCAAATATTAAAATCCAACTTACCAATATTGTGCCTGATATCAAGAAAATATTCAATTCACGGACTTAAAATCATCAAAGTCAATTGCATGCTTTGTTTATTCCATTTTTTCGTTTATTTTATAAATATGTAAGCAAAAAAATGAAATATAAATAATTTTAATGAAATTATATATGAACACAAAAATTGAATATAAATAAAATTAATGAATTTATATGGAAACTCAAAAATGGAACAAATAATTTTTATGAGTTTTTATATAAACAAAAAAGGAAAATGAATAATTTAAATGAATTTATTTAAAAACAAAAAAATTAAATAAAGGATAAATAATAAATATAAATAATGTGCCTAATAACTTTTTTTTGTAATTTTCGCTATTAGAAATTGTTCTATCTAAAAATAGGCCAAGTGTTCCATTAAAATTTACGGGTTTGCAAAGGGTTCCGTTGCGGAAAAAGTTTGGGAAACCCTGCTCTACACGTTTGCACAAACATTATAATAATATTCATTATGCAGTTCTGAGAGGATTCAGTTCCCACGCATCCGTTGGGAGACACGAGATAAGGCTGCACTTAGCATTAAGACTCGAGACAAAGGACCTAATTTGTATCCGACATGTTTATTTGACCTGAAGCAAGGCTGCCAACGAGATAATGGAAAATAGACCTTTTTTATTCCCGACACTATTGTATCACAGATGTTGATTTGAGGAAATTGCTGTCAGGAAATTATCTGAACCCGTCCTCGGTGAGAGATTAATGATTTTTCTGAGGTGGTTCTGAGTTGGCCGGTGGAACGTTTGCGCGGCCCTTTTCGACCCGTTTCATACAAATTTTAAATTTGGATTTGAGATCAAAATACCCAACCAAACTGAAAAAATATTTTTGTAATCAAAAGGTATATCAAATATCTAGTACGGGTGTGAGCTACTTTATTTATTTTTGCTTTAAATTATAAGATATAGGCCATTAAAGATTTTAGTGTTTCATGATTTTAGAGGCAACTTGGGAAATTATTTGTGAAAAAGAAATAGAAATATAATTAATTATAAAATAAAAAATAGATTTGTATGAAACTGGCCGCAACGGGCCGCGCATACGTTCCTCTTAAGAGGAACGGTTACGAGTCCATTTTCATGCAAAACTTAAATATGTATTTGAGGCCAAATTACATGTATTTTGTATTTGAGACCAAACTGAATATTATTTTTTTAACAAAAGATAGAAGTATCTAGTAAGGATATATGTTCATTTATTTATTGTGTTTTAATTATAAAATATATGACACTAAAAGATTCAAATTTTCATGAATTTAGAGACAACTTTGACAATTTTTTGTGAGTCAATGGTAATTATTAAAAAATAATTTTGCCAACATACTACTTAAATATAATAAAATATTAAATTAAATTAAAACATCTCGTGTTTCGGGTCGAAATTTTAAATTTACATACGACAAATTTGAATATCAACGCAAATCGATCGTTAGTAATTTAAATTTAGGCACATCCAAAGATATTCAAATACAAGAGGTATGCTATGGTGTCCGCCCGACTGTTGGGGGGATTACTTCCGAATGGGAGTAGTTTGAATATGGAAAGTAGTTTTTTTTTAAGGTGTGCAGTAGTATTGGTTAACAACATAGTTTGAATACGGAAAGAATTCTTTCATTTAGTTGGTTTTTGAAGGTGTAGTATTGGTTAACAATATCGGCGACACCAGGAAACACAGTCCCACCCAGTAAAATTGCGGATAGCACATCTCTTATATTTCATCATCTTTGGACGTGGAAGTGGAAGATACTCTCAGTATCGCCCTGGTGTCAGACCACCGTTCAGAATTTAAATATTGCTTGAAATGGCTTTAGCCGTGTTTGGTGACCAGATCTTAATTAGCCAGGTACTTCCCACCTTCCTCTTCCCCATCTCCTTCCCGTCACCACTACCTTCAGCCTCACAACATACCCCAATCGGGGATGTCATAGTCTCACCGGCTCCAGAAGGGAGCAGTTGGGACTCTTGTGCGGTAATCACTGTAAAAAAAAAATTCACAAATAATTTCTAAAGTTGCCCCTAAAATCGTGAAAAATCTATATAATGGCTATCTAAATAATGGCTATCTCAATAAAAATCTATATTATATTTTTAAAACACTAGATATTTGCTACACCTTTTGATTGAAAAAATATTATTCACTTTGGTTATGTATTTTGTCCTCAAATCCAAATTTAATTTTGTTCGAAAAAGGCTGCCCGGCTGTTCCCCTTAAATCGAAAATATTTTTTAAAGAATATTTCTGAAATATGGGGAAATGATCATCCTGAATCCGAAAATGAAAAAAAAAACGAAATAATGTGATTCAGGCCAGTTTTACACTGTGTATAACAATCTACAAATTCTACAAAGACGAAATTTGAGACGGTTTCGTCAATCCCCATTTAACTTTTTTTTTCAGTTGAAAAATACGTCTAATTTGAAAAGCAGATGCTAATTCCCATTGGATCATTTATTTCCCCTCTTTAATCCTCTACAAACATAAACACTAGCAATCTTCATACTGATGAGACAAGCAGTCCTCTCCGGGTGTAAGTAATTGGATGTATATTTCAAGAAATAGATAGCCTGTTTAGCTATTGACGATTGACGCCATGTATAGAATAAGAAAAGAACTATTGAGGGGCGTTTCATCTGCCAACATGTTGTTCATGTCTTCATGACTGAGACATAGTTCTTACGTCTGTCCTTAGGTCGCCGAAGAGTATGAATATACGCTGGCATCACTATGAGTCAGGCAGCCAGGGTTTTTTTTAAACAAAACGCTGGAATTGGGAAAATAAATAAACGAGTCATATAGAATCACATAGAATCTTAAGGGAGTATTCTAGTCTAGAAGCATGAATTGTAGTTAATTTTTCAGATGCAATAAAAAAAAATATATATTTGTACAAGCCATTATTTTATCAAATATTGATAACACATAAAAGAAGATGTGAACAAAAAAAGCAAACGAAAAACGTAAAAATTCATAAAGTTACAGGGTGTTAAATTGGGGGGTCTCAAAAAAAAGTGGTGCGCCCTGGTTGACACGATTGCAACCCTCCCAGTAATCTAAAAAAATAAATCAATTAATTCTAAATCCAAACAAATGCGGCTACGGCCCGAATTAAGGAAAAATAACAAAAATAAAAATTTCCCAAAATGGCGGCTAAAAATTGAAATGTGGTTATAGTTTTAGTTAAAGCGCAGTTAGAATAATGTATGGAGAAGGCTCACACCAAATTTCAAGTAAATTGGTTCCGTAGAACTTGAGATATCGTGTCAACCGTCTCGAAAAAAGCAGTTTTGAGAAATACGCGTTTAAGGTTTTGCTTATTTTGATTTTATTTAGATTCCGTCTAAGCCGGTCGAACTAAAATGGCTCTAACTTTTAAAATAATTCGATTTTTTTAATTAATATTAATAATTCGAAATATTATATTGTCGATAATTTTAGATTGAGTTTCGCTTATATTGTCTTCATTTAATTAAATATTACAATTTGAAGTTTTACCCATAAAGTTAAAATAAAAATTAAATATTCATCCTAGTCTTACAGAAAAGTCAATAGGTGTCGCGTATTAAATAAAATGGATAAAGATTTATCCAGACACTATCTAGATAGCATTTAGTTCGGGTTTGAATCTTGCAATCATATATAAAGATAGCAGCCAATAAAATATGCGTTAAGAAAAATGAAGATAGGTGGGTGGGATAAATGGGTGGTTCTTAGTCGAAGTATGATACAGTTAAAAATGACCGAATTGGATATCGACACCTTGGCGCAGTGGTTAGCGCGTTCGCCCGGAAAGAGGTGCCAATATCTTTTTCTGATATTTCTGTTTCCAAATTTTCGATTGAGTTACGCTTATATTGTCTTCATTTAATTAAATATTACAATTTGAGGTTTTACTCATAAAGTTAAAATAAAAATTAAACATAATATTAATAAAATTAATTCAATCATTCAATAAAAAAAGTGAGCTGCAACAAACCAAAGAAAGAAAAAGAAAAAGTTTTGCTGTAGCAATGTCAGTTTTTCGATATGAATATTATTTTGCGAATTCCCTTCAAAATAGGTTATCTTCTGAATTCTAAAAGAACCACAATAAGAAACAGATTTCTAAAATTCTAAATGTTTTTTAATTTTTGGGGACCAATGTTGTACTAGAAAATCACTTTTCTTAATATTAAAACTTGCTAACGAGAGCAAATCCTACAAAGACCACGTGAAATTACAAAAACTGTCTTGTTGACTTTTAGAAGCAATTTAAATTAATTATTTATTTAATACGTAGAGCTGCATTTTTTATTTAATTTAACTAAATTTAATAATGTTATTATTTAGTTCTGCAAGTATTTTAGTTTTTTATTATTGTGATAGCTGTTTCGGCTTACAAGGCCATTTTCAAATCGTGGTTTGAGACCCCTTTAAGACGTCTTATTTATAGGATTCTAAATTTCAATTTTGAAGATGCTTAAATTGATTTATTACCGGTTAAACCGATTTACTGGAAAATAATTAATTGTTAGAATAGATTCTCTATTTTGAGGAGTATTTTGAAATATTTTTCCCTGCGTTAAATGTTAATGTGTTCTTAATTGTTTAATAATAATGTGGCTGCTATTGACCTATTTAAATGTGTTATATTGTTTAGGTTTTGTAAACATACCGAGAAACGGGTAATAAATAATGTTATTTACTTGATTTATTAGTGTTATATTAGGGTCATTCAAATAAATAATAAAATAAAATAAAATGAAAATTAACCACCCAAAGTGGTTCACCATGTTAAGTGACTTAGCGGGATGCCAGGGTTCATGGGGTGAGGTTTGTCCGGATCTTGGCGGCGGATGCGTCTGCCGCCTGGCCGGCCGGGGATTAATTGAGTGAGGTTTTTTGACCTTTCCAGTAGGACTCTCTGAGGAGGGATAAATGCATACGTCCGTCACTCCTGGACACACTCGCCCCAAGATCCCTTCCCTCTCTTCATACCTGTTTCCTTCCCAGAATGTTCTAACTTCCTTTCCTAAAAATTACCCTCCATTCAGCATCCCCAACGATGGCATAAGCCCTGAGGGAAATTATTTTCCTCAGTGCGTCCTGTTTGGAACTAAGGTAAGAAGCAAGTCACATAAATGTTTTGGCTGTTTTTAGTGAAACAAATTATGGATAATGATAATTATGGCACAAAATTGCACCTTTTGTAAGCTTTTATAAGCTATACTAGCAATATTAATTTCAGCCAAACTGCAAAAACGTATCTACTACGTAAATTCAAAAACTACATCCTGTTGCTGCATCTTTCTAATCTAGTATTAAAATCTTTTGCTGATACACGTGCGAGAAACTTGACGGAAGGTGTTAAATACGCGTGGCGTTATTTTGACGCCTCCATCACTCTGTTCCTCGTGGAATCCGTGTCGACGCGGTCACCCCTCGTGTTTTGTTCAACCCCTGTCAACAAGTGAATCTGTTTATCCGCTAAGGGGGACTTTGTTTATATTGTGCATTCGTGGTTGATACACGGCATAAGCTGACTTGAAAGGTAAACATAGATAATTAAATACCGACTTAACCTAACCTAACAGTAACAGCCCACTAATAATACCTATCATCTAAAATAATATGTTCTGATGGGATCCACAACAAAACAAACAGAACGTTGAAAAAGAAAAACTAAACATTTTTCACAATAACTTTCATGAAAAAGTTTCCTCAGGACCTACGTCATCTATAGGGATGCTGGGTCGAGGAGGTTTTAAGGAAAGGAAGGAGAGGGAGAAAAATATAAGGTGTTTGCAGGAGTCTGGGGGTCAGTGTGTCCAGGAGTGACGTATGAATCCATCCCTCCCGCATCCCAGAATCGAGAGTCCGGCTGGAAAGGTCAACGGGTCTCCCTCAATCTGGCCTGCTACCATGAACCCGGGCACCCCTAAGTCACCATACTTAACGAACCACTTCGGATGACCTATGGCAGAGGTGTTAGTTATCCAATTAATGATAACTAAGACGAGACGATGGACTCGGTCTTGGCACACATTCCTTGCTTCATTTGCATTCATACATTTTTTTTTTTTCATTATATATTTTTATTATGAATCATAAATAGATACATGTATTTTAAAATGATTCTATATAATAATTAGTTACATAATATATATATTTGATGTACCCCCATAAATAAGCAGTGCTTGTGTGTATGGGGGGGGGGGTGTTATCATAATAGTTTTATTTGGTATAACTCATTTCATATTTTCACTATAATTTTTAAGGTGTGTTTTAAATTCTTTTATGTTAGTGTGCATGTTTCTAATTTTTTCTGGTAGGGAATTAAAAAATTTGACACCGAGATATTTATGATTTTGCTGTCCTATTGTTTTTTTACATTTAAGAATTGGAAGTATTGACGTTTGTCTGAGATTTCTGTTATTTTTAAAGGGTGTTACTTTATTTTGAATATCATCTTTATAAATTTGTAATGTTGCGTGGTAGAAGTATAATGCATTTAATTTTCTGACCTTAAATTGTTTGAATAAAAGTTCTGACGAATATGTATAGGGTTTTTTTTAAATTGTTTTTATTATTAGTTTTTGTGATACGTAAATTGTTTGTGTTAGATTTTTATATGTACCGCCCCATCCTATAATGCCGTATTGTACATCGTCTTATACATATCCCTCTGTCGTTTTGATTTTGATATGGCCCGACTCAAGTATTTGATTCTCTCGATCGTGCCATGTTTTCCTGGAATGAAGCGACATTATGATTATTTAAATTTCACTGATAATTTAAAAAAATACTATTAAATCACTTATACATTTTTAAAATACTGATATGTTACCAACGTCTTCTAAACAAACTTTTACAAGCAAAACTGGACATTTCAACATGGTCAACCTGCAAAACTGGACATGTCAACTTGCTGGATGTGCAAAACTGGGCATGTCAACTTGGTCGACCTACAAAACTGGACATGTCAACTTGGTCGATCTGCAAAACTGGACATGTCAACTTGCTGGATGTGCAAAAATGTGCATGTCAACTTGGTCGACCTACAAAACTGGACATGTCAACTTGGTCGATCTGCAAAACTGGGCATCAACTTGGTCGACCTATAAAACTGGACATGTCAACTTGGTCGACCTACAAAACTGGACATGTCAACTTGGTCGATCTGCAAAACTGGGCATCAACTTGGTCGACCTATAAAACTGGACATGTCAACTTGGTCGACCTATGAAACTGGACAAGTCAACTTGGTTGACCTACACAACTGGACATGTCAATTAGATTGATGACCTCATAGACATATTTTTTGTTATTTTAAAAATTAATTAAGAAATATGTCCAAATTCAAAATGCATTTTAACAAATTTCCACTGAGTATTGGCGTTTACGCCTACAATGAATTAACTAACATTTACCTAAAATTTATACTTTGTGTATTATTCCGGGAAAATCAAAATAATAAAAATCAAATGTCTCCGAGGGGTGAAATTTATAATTTGGTGAAGGTTTATAATTTTGATAGACTATTGAATTATTTACCTAGTTCCGATTCTTGCGTTTCGATTTGACGCGATGATGGTATTATTTTTAATTAGCGAATTTGGTGTCAGATCCAATCAAATATAATGTGGTGTTAACACGATATAAATATAATGAGCAAATACAAACACGTAATTACTTGAAGTACCGTAAAACGGGGCGATTTTGTCAATTATCAACCTCGAAACTGAATAACATTTTTTATGAAATCATTTGTTACGGAAAATTTGTTGTCATATTTTTTAATGCACAAGTTTAAATTATGGTAATATATTTTCGTTATTTGTTTTTGGGGTGTTATACCGTGTTGCGCTACCTCTTTTAGACAACGTTTCGGACAGCGTTACAGTGTAGTACACCCCAAAACATAACACCCCAAAATATAACACCCCAAAAACAAATAACAAAAACACTTTTGGCCCTGAAAATGTAAAAACGTATATGGCAATAAATGTTCAAAAAAGGTGTACGCATTAATACGTGCGACTTTGGTGTACCATTTTTATAGGTGACCGGACAACTCAGAATGAAACCATCTCAGAACCACCTCGGAAAAGTCATTAAAAGTGATGAAAAAATAGGTTAAATAGGTTACGTTAGGTTAGGGTTATGGGCTATTTTTAAATTATTTTTTTCATAGCTTTTATTGACTTTTCAAAAAGGTATTAAGTTTTTTCGTTATTTGTTTTTGGGGTGTTATGCCGTATTGCGCTACCTCCTTCTATAGTCAACTTTTCGGACAGCGTTACAGTGTCCGAAACGTTTGCTAAAGAAGAAGGTAGCGCAACACGGCATAACACCCCACACACAAATACTTTTGGCCATGAAATCTAAAAACGTATCAGGTGTTGAGTTGACTTTATTCTCAGTTGGCGTGGAACCTTTTTTAGAATCCCAAAAAAACAGTAAATTAAAACAAATCCTACTTCGAATTTTCAAGTACTTACGTTGTTGTACAATATATCGATAGACACCGATATATTTTACTATATTAATGACGCTAAACTAAAATAATTGTTGAGAAATTTATAAATTGTATTTTTTTTTCTAAAAACATATATTTTACAGCTTCACAATTCGACCATCAATATGTTGAAATGTGTATAAATATGTATAACTAGAAACTAAAAAAATTGACATTTATTTTCGAATCGTCAATGTGTGCTTTATAATTCTCACGATTACGTTACGGCAACGGCACAAAAAGCACAAAACGTACGTTCTTCAACCCAATAATACTGCATCTCTTTCTCACACACTAAATAATAGTGAGACTAACGATGCACGTATGTCTGCTTCCTCCGAAGGAAAAAAAATCATTTTGTCTGTGTATCTCTCTGCATCTCCCTCACTCGTATTAAAGAAATGAGATGCCGCGTGTCGTTGCCGTCGCCGTGACATTGCCGTCGTAATTATAAAAGCAGTCATTGTATTCAGGTTGCACGAAAAAAATCAGCCCATAAAAAACCGTAGCCAATTTCAAAGTTTTTTTTTTGGTCAGGCCAAAATGATTAAACCAGAGACTGAAATTGAGTACTAACACCTAAGTCAAATCCTAAATGGATTGTACCGATATTTATTTCGTACATTAAAAAATACATACATAGTACATTAAATTTTTGGTAAAAATGTATAAGTCTACCTCACGGATAATACGGAAAGTTCCTTGCCGAAGTTCGGTACACGGATAATACCGAATATTCATTTTTAATTAATAGTCAATCAAATATGACATTTGTCGGAAGTACCAACCTCATAAAATAAATTCTCGTCAAAAGAAAAACAAAAAAGTAACTAATTCGAATTATTACTAGTACTATTGGGTTGAGATTCAAGATGCGAAAGCTGCATGTCACCCATCAATAAGATATATATAATGGTTTGTTTGGCAAGCAGGGTTTGTCTAACGGTTAAGTGCAATTATTCAAAAAAAAATTCCATGTTCTTCTGTTATAAATACAAGTTCAAACTTGTCAATAATGCCTTCACTTCATAACATGAACAAATTATTGTTTTATATGGCAACAATATTTTTTCTATGATTGGCAGCATTAATTGATGATTGATTTTGTCTATGAAATTTAATATAAAAATTATAAACGTTAAAATGACGTAGCAAAGTTTGTGTACCGCATAAGAGAATTAATTTTAACAAAATTAAAATGCATGCTTATTTTTTGCAAATTTTTTCGTCCCCCCCCCCCCCCCCCCCCCCCCCCCAACATAATTACTCACTTTTCGTGATAATAAAGCCCAAACATAATTACTCACTTTTCGTGATAATAAAGCTAAGTCTAAATGCTAAGTCTAAGTACTGTTTAAATAAGAAATATTCCGTATTAACCGAGAAGCGGAGTAAGACATAAATAATGAATGCATTGTCATCGACAACTAGTCTATCTGCCAAGATTCAGCTTGATCCGATGTCGAGAATTGGGTTAATTTCTGCTTCCACGATCTGTATTCATTCATTCACGAATATGAAATCGTAATTCAAATAGTACTTAAAAAGAAGCGAGTAATTTAGCAATTTATTGAATCTGCAGATTTTTGCAGCGAGAATTTTGCAGATATCCGCCATGATCGAAATCGCCCCCTGATTCAAAAGTCACCCTATATTACGGTACTTTGAAGTTGATCGCACGTTGCACGGACGCTCGGCACGCGTTCTTTGTGTTACAGAGAGATAACGAAAAAAAGCTTAGAGAAATTACGTTCATCATTTTAAATACCAAAGAATTGCGAGGCAGCCTATCCTCTGCCCACCAAGGAGAAATGGCGCGATAGTTAATTAGATATAATTAAAAAATAATTATTTGCATTCTATTAAATATTCGAAATATTGCTCACTGTTTTCCACATCCTTCGCAAAACAAAACGTACTTTTTACAATGATTAAAAGCTACCTACCGTGAAGTTATAATTGGCGCCAACATTAAATTATTCCTGCAGGATAACACGAGATAATAAAATCCATTTGTTCTCAAAGGTCCACTGAACACTGTTTCTTCGTTGCTGGCAATAACATAACATTAACATTTTATACACAACAATACACGTAAACACAAGGAAAACACACTTAAATTGATAAAAGCACACTTCACTTTTTAAAAATCCGTCAGCGATATAAATTACAACCATAGACAAACTAATTTATTTGAAAGAAACAAAGTGATGGATAACCGAGCGGCGAATCACGGCGAAATTCAAAATTAGAACAACAACGCTTCGAATAAACGTCAGCGCTGTTGTGGCCGATGCCTCGACTATTCTCAGCATGGGAGCAATGAAGATTCGAGTTGCGTTTTACAATTATAAAACTTCACATGGGGTTTTTATTATTATTTAAGGGCTGAAGCCAAGACATCCGCTTGCTTTGTTTACAGCAGGATAGCGTAAATAATGTCGTGTAACGCATACTGAACAGGCAACAGGCAATCTGGTCGAGGCGCAGCGTTCTGTCGTTGAGTTTTTACATAATAATATATTGTAATATAAGTTCCTAGGTAGAATAAATAGTGTTATCTAAGCGGTAGGTAGGTACTAAAGATGCACGATTCAGTGTTTGTTATTATTCTGTGCTTCTGAAAACTCCATCTCGGATAAACGAAGATAGTGTGAGTTCATTGTGATCGTAAATGATCGGTTATCGGTTACATTTAGGTCAGTAGGTACTTATCTGCCTATTAATATCAGCTTGCAGTATAATTGAACAGGCGTCAGGGTATTCATCAATGTAAAAAAGGTTGATATGCAGTAGCAATGTCGAATATTGCCGCAGTTATTCTGGTTAAAAAATCAATCGTGTATATTCTAGGTCAGGGGTCATAGAGATATATGGACAGACATATAGAGCAGGCTTTCAAATGAGAAGCGCCAAATTGTCAATGAAAAGAGATAGCAAAAATGAACCACCAATTGGAAGAAGGGAGTAAACGCCACTTTTTGACATATTCAGTTTTCTACACTTTTACATTCTTAAGCGTTGAGCTTAATTGTGAGTTCGAAGAAAAGAACAAAAACCATTCGCTTCGTATAGATTTATGCGGCCATAAAAATAGTTAGTTGGAAGAAGGAAACAAATTCTTCATTTATTCCCTTCTTCCAACTATCAGCTGTCCACTTTTGGCAGCAAAAATCAGGGGTTTTCCAGTTAAACCCGTTACTTCTAACAACATACTTGATTTTAAAAACTCGTGGCAGCGATATTTCAAGAAAAGCTGTAAGTCATGACAAGCCAACATTCAAGATTTCGCAATAGAAGCTTTGAGTACAGTTCAAGTCATACAGGTTACGTATTTATCGATGGATTCGTTAGCTACATTTTTGTTCCAAAAACCTTCTACAAACCCGAAAATATCAGAAACTCCGGCATATGTTACTAACATAAACATAAAAAAATTAACGACATTCAAAAAATAATCCAATAAAATCCGACGAATTCAAAGATTTTTACGATATTATTCTGACCTGTAACTACAAGATCCGAAAGTGAAGAAATGGATGAATAATAGAGTGTCCTTACGTTTTTTCTAATAAATAAATAGTTTTTGTCATTATATTGTCTATTTTTTTTAATAACTTTGTATATAGTATATGATAAATTGGAAGAAAGGAATAAATCCAACACATTTACATAAACATATATAAATGAATATTATATATTTCAGCCAGATCTATTAGTAAATAAATCAGAATTTATGTTTTCTTCATTATCATTGATATCACATGAACCTATAAGTTGAAAGTAAAAAGTTATAAATTTTTTTTAATTATCTCCATTCTTATTTTTTGTATTTATTCCCTTTTTCCAATTGGTGATTCAAATGTTCTCAGAGAGCCGTATCGGTGGGGGGGGGGGGGGATTTGACAGAGAATTTCGTCGACAAATAGAACCAACCATTGGGAAGGGATTAGATACGTTTGGTGACTTAGCAGGGGTGCCTGGGTCCATGGGATGAGGTTAGTCTGGGACTTTGCGGTGAATGTGTCTACCCACCAACTGCGTGTCAGGCCGGATCGAGAGAGGCTTTTGACCTCTCTCCAGCAGGGCTCTCTCGAAACTTCGCCTTGCATACGTCCGTCACTCCTGGATGAACTGACCCTCAGATTCCTACCCTCCCCTCACACCTTTTTTCTTCCCAGAACATCTCTAAAGATGATATAAGCCCGAGGGGAATTATTTTTCTCAGGGCCCCATGTGCGGAGCTAATGTTAACAAAATTAATTGCAGCGCTCTGTATTTATAGCCGTGTTATCAAAGTTTTTAATGACTTGCCTCGATTACATTGAGCGAGTTCACAAGCTACTAGCCCGCGAATTCATTATCTGCTAGTAAACATGTTCAATGTAAAATCTGCTAGTTACCTAGTATATATGATTACACTGAGCGAGTTTACTAGCAGATAATGAATTCTATGGCTTGTAGCTTGTAAACTCGCTCAATGTAATCGATTAAATCGATAAGTTTTTGTCTAAAGCCTCGACTACAGCCCGCGAATTCACTATCTGCTAGTAAACTTGTTCAGTGTAAAATCTGCTAGTTAGCTAGAATATATGATTACACTGAGCGAGTTTACTAGCACTCAGGAATTCTCCGGCTTGTAGCTTGTAAGCTAGCTCAATGTAATCGAGGCTTTTGACAAAAATTGTCACTCATTTGGGCGCGATTATCTCCTCGCACCCGGCATCGATTTAAGATGTTTTCACATCAAAACCTAAAATATAGGGGCATTCGAATAAGCCCCAAAAAATCATTATTTACTTGGCGTTGCCACCTAAATTATAAGTACTTAAGTACGATGCCCACAAACTTATATTATTATAGTCTCAACATTGATGGATGGCGTTCCATCAGATGTGTGGCGGAGGCAGAACCGACACGCTCAGGCCGTAAACACTTCTAATCCTAAGTAACGCTAAGCGCTAATGATTGCTGAGCGTTGAAAGTTTTCATCAATTAACTTAATGTATAAAAATTAATATTTCTTTGTTTGTCCCTTGTGCGCTTCCTAAATCATTAATCTAATAGTGAGCTCTGGCGTTATGAAATTTGTTTACAAAATTTAATGCCAAAGCGTGCGAGTTTTTATTTTAATATGAATACCGCACAAGAGTCCCAACTGCTCTCGTCTGAAGCCAGTGAGACTATGGCATCCCCAATTGGAGTATGTTGTGAGGCTGAAGTACCTGGCTATTCAGATCTGGTCACCAAACACGGCTAAAGCCATTTCAAGCAACATTTCAATTCTGAATGGTGGTATTGCACCAGGGCGATACTGAGCGTATCTTCTACTCTGGAACGTGCCGCAAATATACTATACATTATTATAAATGAATTTATTGTGAAATAACACAAATTAATCAAATAAAATTTATTTGCCACGCCGGGATTCGATCCCGCGACTTTCGGATTGCGACTCAAAAGCCAATACGTTATTTTTAATGAATTAATTGTGAAATAACACAGATTAATAAAATTATTTTTTTAACGTTTTTCACTTACTGACGAATAATTGCCCAAGTTGCCTCTAAAATTATGAAACACTAAAATCTTTAATGGCCTATATTTTATAATAAAGCTAAAATAAATAAGGTAGCTCACAACCGTATCAGTTTGATTGCGTAATTTGATCTCAAATCCAAATTTAAGATTTGGATTACGTTCCTCTTAAGTATCTGAGTTGCACACCCGTGTGAGAGCCGGGGAGGATTAACCAAAATTTGCTCCGCGGTCAACCTGTTGGGAATCCTTGATCTGAAATATATGGCAAAGCATGGATTTGTCAAAGAAAGGACGAAAGCAGAAGTAATGAACCGTCCAAATGGAGTGAATCTTCTAATCTATCTAGCATTTATCTTGGTAGATAATCAGAAGTGTGAACCAGAGAAAATTGAATGCACAATCTGATTTCATACATCGAAAATCCAAAACTTGAAACCTTCGTACTTTCTCTCCCTACCTACAATAAGTTTGTTGTTGTCGATTCTCCGGATATACGACATAATGTGGCATTTGTAACGCAACAGATGTCAGGTTGTCGTCAATTTAATCAGGTAACTTTCCGAAACTATGTAGGTACTTCCTTCCTTTAGTTCTATGAAAGGGGTGTTGTCAACATTTGGTGACAATTAATATTAAGTACATATCGTGTCTAGTCTCTGCAAAGAAAACCATAATTTATTTTTGTTTATTTTTGGAAAAGTTGACAGCAAATCTTAAATTATACATACACAAAATAATGAAATAGTTAAGGGGGTATTCTAGTCTACAAAAAATAAAAATAAAAATTTATTTTTATTTCGATGGTTTAAATATTCAAGAATGTCTCCTGAAAAGGATTTTTCAAAATTCGAATTATTTTAAAAGTTAGAGCCATTTTAGTTCAACCGGTTTAGACGGAATCTTACTAAAATCTAAATACAGCAAAACTTTAAACGCGTGTTTCTCAAAACTACTTTTTTGGAGATGGTTGTCACGATATCTCAAGTTCTACCGAATCAATTTACTTGAAATTTGGTGTAAGCCTTCTCTATACATTATTACTCTTTCGCGCTAACTAAAACTATAACGAAATTTCAATTTTTACTATTTTTTTTAAATTTGGGAAGTCAAAAATCTGGTAAAAAGATGTGTTTTTATTTCAGACATTCGCCATTTTGCGGGTTAGGGCCCATAATACATTAAGAATATATTTTTTTTTAATTACTAGGAGGGTTGTAATCGTGGCACTGCACAAAGAGGAGACCGATTATTCTATCTCATTCTCTCGCAGGCTAAATCCTATAGATATACGTGTTTGTCTGGTTTTAGTGTAGCTTTTTCGTTTCATCGAGTTTCAAATCACAACTGTTCTAAATTTGATGTCATTTGTCATATCTATAACGACGTTCGTTTAATGATTCTAATAAGATTACTTTTTACTTTGCGTTGTTATCAATTTTTTTTTAAGTGAAACTTCTATACGCACGCTTGACTTGGGGAGTAAGCTGGTGAATGCGTGACGAGAGCGTTACGAAAAGTGCGATCGGGCGAGACGAACGCTTGACTTGGGGAGTAAGCTGGTGAATGCGTGACGAGAGCGTTACGAAAAGTGTGATCGGGCGAGGCTAACGAAGCATAAAGAAGTTTTACTTCAGCCGTGTGGTCTAAAGCACACTCGTTTTTTTTCAATTTTCGGGTAAACAATACATGTTTTTGTAAGTATTTGTTGGTTCCATGCCAACTGAGAATAAAGTCAACACCTCTTTGAAAATTCATTAAAAGCTATGAATAAAACAATTTTAAAATAACCATAACCCTAACCTAACGTTACCTATTTAACCATTTTTTTCATCACTCAATGACTTTTCTGAGGTGGTTCTGAGTTGGTTTCATTCTGTGTTGTCCGGTCACCATATTTGTTATCCAGCTCTCATTCCTAATTTTGCATTGATTTTAATAGTTGCATAATTATTGGAAATAATGCATTAAAATACTTACCACAACATTTTCATCAACAGTTCGAGCACCAAAGTTCTGCCACCATATTGAACCAAATACCAACCGCCACGTAACATCTGCACCGGAGTAGGTAGGCTGTCTTAAAATTAAAATTTCTCATTCCATCCAACAATAGTGTTCGCCAGTTACAATAATAATGTATATAGCCGTGACCGTCGTCACCCACCGTGACCAGCCTGCATGGAGTATGGTGTGGACACTATGGGATACAACGACGGCAATATAGAAATAGTACGCCTGCGGCGAGTTTACAAGTCACGGGGTCTGCGCACCCCTGTGCTCTCCTTCGGTACCTACCTACTTTGTGTGATATTTCTAGCAAAGGGTATCAAAGCCATGGATATCATTTTGGCGCTAGAGCACAATCTTGTTGCTAATCGGGAGCATCTGCTATCCTTATCCTATACTCCTCTTCTTCTCCCCTTTACCGACTTATTTTTTCTTTACTTTTTAATGTGAATACCTCACAATAGTCCCAGCTTCTCCCGTCTGGAGCCAGTGAGACTATGCATCCCCAATTGGGGTATGTTGTGAGGCTGAAGGTAGTGGGGAGGGGAAGGAGATGGGGAATAGGAAGGTGGGAAAGTAGCTGGCCATTCTGGATCTGGTCACCAAACACGGCTGAAGCCATTTCAAGCAACATTTCAATTCTGAATCAATCTTACACCAGGGCGATACTAGGAGTATCTTCCACTCGCCGCCAAGACCCGGACAAACCTCACCCCATGAACTCGGGCACCCCTGCTAAGTCACCAAACGTAGCGAACCACTTAAGGTGTTGGTTATCCAATAAATGGTTATCCAATAAATTTATCTCGGGAATGCTGGGTATCTGCAGCCTTAGTTCCAGAAGAGATGTCGCATTACTGCTGATGGCATATAAGCTTCTAAATGGTTTTATAGCGGTACCAGATATTCTGGCTGAAATAGGATTCTATGTCCCGGATAATTTCACGCGAGGTCGCCATCACAGGCTTTTGATTCTTCCCAGGTGCAGAACTAACTTACCAATGCCCCTGGGAAGACTTACTAGGTTAATTAACTGCCTTGCAGGAAAGGTGGATATTTTCCACATTTCCTGCAATGATTTTAAGCGTGAAATAGCACTTATTAAATAAATGTTTTAACTGTCAACGTAATGATTAAGTATCTTGTACAACCGTTTTTGCAATATATTGGTGTAATGCTGTTTTTGCTAATAAATAAATACTAAATACTAAAAATGGTGCCCGGGGAGGAGGTACCCATACCCGCCTCTCAAATTGAATCTGTGTAGAATTTCTAGTCCAAACACATTCCTACCGAAAAAAGAGTTCACTCGAACCAAGCCGGGTAAAAACGAGTGAGCTTTAGACCACACGACTGAAATAAAACTTATTCATACTTCGTTCGCCTCGCCTGATCACACTTTTCGTAACGCTCTCGTCACGCATTCGCCAGCTTACTCCCCAAGTCAAGCGTGCGTAAAGAAGTTTTACTTCAAAAATGTAATGTAGACATTAAAAAAAATATGTCTATGACAAGGTAGTACCTACTTACTTCTGATCCAACGGATAATCGTTTAAGGCCAAGCTCTACGAAGTAACCTAAAATCATGTGTTTTTGGTTTGAAAATGTGATCGCTTAGAAATACGTTAGATGCTTTAATTAAATAATGCGAGTAGAACAAATCTTGGCCCTCGAAATCATCGAATATTTTTTGTACGTCTTTTTATAGACCTTGAAAATAATAAAGTATCAGGCCTACAAAAACTGATTTAAAGTTCAAAATCCCCTACTAACAAACCCCTTTTGGGTTATGGTTTTATTGTATAATGTGAAAAATTAAGTGCTTTAGAAAATTATGGTAAAACATACAAATATTTGTGCATGAACTTCGTAAAATAAAATAAAACACGCTTTTTGGCGATTTTTTTTTCTTGTGTCATTCAAAACACTGGTGTTAAGATGAAGCTATACGTGAAATCCTATTTAGATTAATCTTTACGACGAGTCGGTTTACATTATGAACATCAAAAAATATGCTACGGATAAATTGAAGCTTTTACTAGCTTTTCTTTGTATTGGAATTACAATAAAATTATTAATTACATAACCAAAAATATAAGCGTACAGCACTCAAAAAAAATGTTTTTGCATCACTTAACTATGAAGTAATATAAGAAACAATTTTTTAAAATTACCCCTTTATGGCTAAGACCTTTTTGAGGTTTTTTCATCCTTATTTCGCTTACTTGTCCCGTGCAAATAAGACGCTCGGTTTAAAATTTTGAAGGCGTGAGAATCGAAATATTTCTAGCGTTTATATTCCTCTTAAGCGGGACTTTAAACCTTATCGCCACCTGAGTGTTATTGTTACCGGCCCGATTGCATTATTTCCTTTTCCGTGTTCAATAGGAGGCAGTACTGCCTCGAAACCCACACGGGTTTGTAACGCTATTTCTCCTTTCAAATCCGTGTTCAATACAAGGCAAGCGTTATCCATTCGTGCAGAAATAAATAAATTTAATATTTGATAATCTGCATAAAATAATAACTGTAAATATACAAAAAATTCAACTTATACAACAGTAGTGACCCTTAAGCAAAATTGTGAAAAGCATCTTAACGCATCCAAGCAGGAGGAAATGAATAAAAAAATGTTCTTTTGTTAAAAAAAAAAGCTTTTGTTTTCGTGTTCTAATATTTGAATAAAAAATATGAATTCCTGAAAGTAGATTGTTGCCAGTAGGTAGATAATTAAGTAGGTACCTACTAGCAATTGCCAGTAGGTAGCTACATACTTTTGGCAGTGAAAATCTCATATTTATCTCACTTACTTTCATGTACCTACAATTAGATCAAGGTTCCCTAGTTTGTATTATTGTGACAACTACACGTCGGTCTCAGGCTACAATTCAGTTATAAATAGATTACATACCATTGGTAATTTTTATGCCAATGTTGCTGATATTTTTAACATTTCCTTACTGAAATACAAGGTTGTACTGATCAAACATTTCAGGCAAACATATGTTAACGAGGTCACTACATAACGAGTTTTTTGATATTATTGTTATTTTTAATGCCTGTATTAAGTACTACGACTGTAATTAAATAAACACAAGCTTGTAAATGGCACTTTGTGCCGTAAATTTTAAATACATAAATAAATAATATTTTTGGGATGTGTCAGCTTCAGTGATGCGCATAATTTAATAAGAAAAGCAAGTAGGTACCTACTTAGCTACTAAGAAGGTACTAGGCAATTAAAAACGACCAACTATATATACGTGAGCATAATTTTCATCACAATGGGTATACCATTATTCTGATTAGCATAATTCACAGTACAAAACCTTGACATTTGCCAATCTTCATACATTGATACGCGGTCTACGCGGAGCAATTATGAACACCCTTTCAGTCCAATTGCAAGACGGCAAATAATAATGAAGATGGTGCAAACTGTAATTATAAGTCGGGGTATTCAAGGAAGCACGCGCCACTGGCAAAAGGCAGTGCCTATTCGGTGAGCGGTGACCACTGTCGTCACGGGCCAAGGAGCTAGGAACCAGTCTTCATAACGCATCCATTATTACACTGAAACATGAATTATTCATGGTTTCGGCTCAATTTTAACATTGGAGGAGATAATGTGAAATATGGCGCACGGGTCGCTATTTTAATTGCAGCAGATTTCTGTGTAATTATGGCCGTTATGGAGTACAGAGTTACAGAGTGCACTTGCCGAGAGAGAACCACAATATAGCGCGTACACACTAAACTTACGAACAGTGGCGTAGCGTGGGGGGGGGCGTAAAATAAAAAAAAAATGATCTGTCAAAATTCCAGTAGCGGATTAATCTGTCGACGCATTTTGAAGAAAACCGTTATATTTCGAGTGGAATTAAATTTTGTTTCTTTTTTTGAAATTTTGAAAATTCTCTTATTCGAAGTGCAGTTATAAAATTCCAGTTGGATTCTTGATTTGTGCTGCCAGAATAAAAAAATAAAACATTTTCATGTGCTGAGTGTAGTTTTAATTCGCCGCATACAGATTTAATCAGTTTTGTCTTCAGAATGTAAAATTTCTGTTGTGGATTCATCTACTGACTTATTTCGAAGGAAAACATTCTCTTGTTCGAAATGCAGTTATTAAATTTTAGTTGCAGCCTATGTTTGTGCTGCCAGAAAAAAAAACATTTTCATGTTCTTAGTGTAGTTCTAATTCGCCGCATACAGATTAAATTTAAACCAGTTTTGTGTTCAGAATATAACGATAAATTTAATAACAAGTTTCAGATTCATCGTGAACCGATTCACTCTTAACTTAAATCAATTTTGTGATCCAACCAGAATGTAAATTCCAGTTGTGGATTCATCTGCTTTTATTTACACGAACTCCACACAAGAGGCCCTGAGGAAAATATTTTTTCTCAGTGCCTATGTCATCTTTGGGGATGGTGTTGAGGGATTTTTTAAGGAAAGGAAGGAGAGGAAAGTTCTGGGAAGGAAACGGGTTTAAGGGGTGGGTAGGAATCTGGGGTTCAGTGTGTCTTGGTCATCCGTCTCCAAGACCTAGACAAATCCCACCCGACGAACCCGGGTACCCCTGCTAAATCACCAAACGTAGCGAACCACTTAGAGTGACCTATGGCAGAGGTGTTGGATAACCAATAAAGGTTCCCAGGGCGGCGGTACCCATTCCAACCTCCCAAATTATTGCTGACACATATTGATGGAAAAAAAATTCTTGTTCGAAGTTATAAAATTCCATTTGTTGACTATGTATGTGCCGCCAGAATCAAAGAAAATCGATTTTCATGTTCTGAATGCAATTTTAATTCACCGCACACAGATTTAATTTTAAACAGTGAACTTGAACAATAACAAGTTTCAGATTCATCGTGTACCGAGTGAAGCCCTATAGCTTACCAAATGCTGTGAAATTCTGAGAAAGTGTCTTTTCCGTGTGTTAACTATTATTTGGGGACTCTTATTTGGAGATGCAAAATCCTATCACATGGATATCATTCTCGATTTCCGAGAACGGTTATTATTTTGTAGTAGAATTAATAAACATAATTTTTATTTGAAGAGTACTCGTCAAATGTGATAAAAAAAATTGGCATAAAATGAGGTCGTAATAAAAAAATAGGATTTCTACGAACCCTCCCCCCCCCCCGCGCTAGAAAATCTGGGGTTGAAGTACCCATATAGGGGGGGGGGGCGGCAAAATTTTCCTCCGCCCCGGGCGGCCGACACCCACGCTACGCCACTGCTTGCGAACCGTGAGCCGAACCACGAAACAAAGATGTTGAGTGTTGTGTTGTGTTGTGTTGTGTTGTGTTGTGTTTGACATATTTAACTTCATTTCTACCCGTCATTTTATATCCATCTTGATTAATTTCCGTCCAAGGACTCTTTTGCCTTCATTTTAACATGTCATGTGTCTCGCATTATATCTCGATATTCTATAACAAATTTGTCTTTGTATCATTTTTTCTATGGCGTATTTATCATGATCCATATTGATGTTCTGTGATTTATCAATAGTACCCTTTACACATAGAGTTCGGAGCGGGACGTGCCCCGCGCCACTTCAGGCCGCCGCGCAAAAAAGTCTCACAGTGAACTGCGCTGTAAACCGTTATCTTACTTTCGGTCTTTTCTTTTCTGCGCGGCGGCCTGAAGTGGCGCGGGGCACGTCCCGCTCCGAACTCTGTGTGTAAAGGGTACTAATATATATCACATTGCTACCCTATATTTATTGATTGTTTGATTGTTCAATATTTATTGTGATCCGTCAATATTTTTCAAATTGTTTTACTTTAGAAAAAAATATACCGATATTATAGTGCAAAAGAGCTCCCTGTTAAATTATTACAATAATTAGGTATTCGAATAGAAGTTACAGGTATTTGCAGCCGCGGGAACCATTTATTGGAAAATCAAAATGTAGTCGGGATCTGGCGGACACGTAAGGAAACATGTTGAAAATCCGAAACCATTATCAGCCGTGATATTTATTGAACGTGTAGGATTGCATATTCAAGGATGAGATTAGATTCCTGAATTCCGTATCGTGAACCCACGGATCCGTGGGTTCACGATACCTATGATCCATATTGTGATTCGTCAATACGCTGGCCAAAACATTCAATAAATATCACGATATTTTATAATTCTTAAATATACTTTTAAACTACTGTTAATAGATATGTTTATCAATTTTATATGTGTATATTATTTTATGTTTATTAACTATTTGAACGAATGTTATCTATAAACCATTGTAAACAATTACATTGAAATATTGTAAACTACACTAAACATGTAAACAAAGATATTGAAATACTATAAACTACACTAAACATGTACTTTCTTAGTTATAAATGTTGTCAATTTCATTAAATAAAGATATGTTATTATTATTATTATAAATATTGACGGATCACATTAAATATTAACGTGTAGGGTTCCCCTATGATTTTACTGGAAGCGAGCCCCAAAATAATTTTAAAAAACCCTCGACTCTGTGCAGAAACGGGCGGTCCGTTTGATAGATTCTCCTAATTTAACAAACGGATTGCAGTCTTTAGAGCACAGGCGTCAGGTGGGAATACTGTCCTTGTTCTACCGGTATTACAATGGAAGATGCTTCGAGGAACTAGCGTCATTGATCCCCTCGGCATCGGTGCATAGCCGGGAAACACGCCAAACACGCGCCCAACTTTTGTACACGGTTGACATTAGTTACATGAGAACACGTCGTTTCTACGACTCGTTCTTGATTTCAACAACTCGGCTGTGGAACGATTCGCCGGCCTCCGTGTTTCCTCCCTCCTACAACATGGGTCTCTTCAAGACCCATGTTCACTCCTTTCTCTTCTCAAAAACACCCTCCCCACAGCATCCTCAAAGATGACATAGGCCCCGAGGGAAATTGTTTTCCTTAGGGCCTCCTGTGTGGAGTTAATGTAAAAAAAAATATCGTTATTTTGAAAACATTCTTTTCTTATGTTGTAGAAATAAAATATTCATTTTGTCAAGTGGAAATATATTTTTAATATTCTTGGCCGTGACTGTTAAATTAAGTGAGATTCATTTACAATCGGCAAATTTAACTTCTCGCAATAAACTGAACATTCATCGTTGTACATGAGCACGATCACGGGTAAATAAAAGTCAAAGGGTAGATTCAGCTTCAGGAACTTTTCCCTTTCGTCCTCTATGCCGTTTTCTAAAAGGGTCTTAGACATGACAACTGGCCTGTCCAGGTACCACCAAGAATACTTGAAACAGTCGCTGTGGAAAATCTTGTATCGTTCGCCGATTTCCATGAACGTCTCCTCTTCGCAGACCCTCAAGTAGATAGATATTTCTGAAAAAATAGTATTATTTATCAAAAACACATAGGTACACGGCAGACGAAACGTTTTGATATTCGAGGTCGGTTTTAAAAAAAGTCAGATATGTGCACTTGCGGTAGGTAGGTAGGTAGGTCAACAACTCAAAAACCAATGCAGGATACGAAAATGGAGTTGAATACTTTTTGAACTGATCACAGACTCACAAGACTTATACGATACCGGATACATACTTCACTTGATCGTGCCATGTCTTCCTTGGGCGTCCCCGTACCATTCACCGTAATATATTCTTATTATACTCCTTTCTTCGTTCATTATGTTTGCATGCCATCTAAGTGTCCCTTTCTTATTCTTACTCATTACGCTTACGTCAGCCTTGCATTCTTTGCGAATCTCCATTTACACGTTGGTTTTACACACATTCGCCTTAAGGATCTCATTTCTACAGCATTGAGTCTACTTCCATCCTTCCTCTGCCAGTTCCAAGCCCCGCTGCCATATGCCAGGGCTGGTATCAGCACTCCATTATGGACTGCTAACCCCGCCATTCCAACATCTCTATCAGTCCTTCCATTTCTCGTAAACATTCTTCCAAATACACAAACTCATCCACCTGCTCCAAGTATTCATCATTCACGACTATGTTGCACACTGTTTTTGAACTCTCTATTTCAAACACCATGACTTTAGACTAGCACCAGCTAATTCATTCTTCATACCACACCTAATCCGTTCATCCTAGATACCAAATATTGTAGATCTTCCATACAGCACCGCATCAACCGCAAACAACTGGCAACGTAGGGGTGCCCGGGTTCATGGGGTCAGGTTTGTCCGGATCTTGGCGGCGGATACGTCTGCTCACCAACTGCATGGTAGGCCGGATGGGTAGAAATTGGATTAAGGAAAAATTTTAACCTCTCTAGCAGTCCTCTCAGCAAGATTTGGACCGCAGTGGAAGAGATGAGTTCATTCGTCCGTCACTTCTGGACATACTGATCCCCAGATTCCCAACCACCCTCACATCTTTTTCCTTCCCAGAACTTGCTCTCCTTCCTTTCCCTAAAATACCCTCCGCACGGCATCCCCAAAGATGACACAGACCCTGAGGTGCTAATAGTGTAAAAAAAAACATACTTTAGGTTACTCATTTTCGCGCCCAAGCCTACCTCTCTCAATTCGCACATAATTATCCACAATATCAACAGCATTGCATAAACTACGTAAATATTATGTGGCTACGAGGGACGATGTGTACGCGTCAGGGGTTTCCATCAACCCCGGACGATAGAATGGTTGCATAATATAAAAGGAAATAAAATATTTCAATTAAGGTCACCATATTTACGTATCACAATCTATTTCTATACCTGTGAGAGTGTTTAGCATAATAATCGTTCGTGGATTTTTGGTTATGTAGCCGATGACATATTGTTTATCTTTCCACCAGGGGACGAAAGTTTTGGTCATTAATTTTTTCCCCTTCATGTATTCGTCCAAATGTAATAGGGGGCCATATTGAGCGAATGGTTCTCTCTTCCCAGTCTTTGGATTTATAAACATTTTAAATTCAGACTCCTCATCGAACCAATGGCTTATCTCTTTGCCTGCAAATGCTAAAATAGGAAGAATTTTCTTAAATCAATATATTTAGCATCGTGAAGTTTATAATGTAGTTTATCAATGAAGAAAATATAATCTTTGAATGATACACACCTCATTGCATCTGTTTTTATCTAACAAACGCGTTAAATCAAATACCTTATCGTGGATGATTACCCAAATATCATCAATACCGTCGTGTACCACTACTTCGGATGGCAAAAACCATTTTTTGTTTGGCATTATTTCGAATAATTTTGTGCAAAAAACATAAAAATAAAAAGGCCGAAATTAACCCGAATGTTCCCACTGCAGCGTGGTTGAGCGTGATCCTAGAAAAAATAATCAATTGACAGGTCTGGTCATGGTCTAGTGTTCAAAATTTTGTTTCGAACATTATAAATTTAATTTTATGAAAAACAAATACCTTTGTATAACACCACTATTTTATTAACAATATCAACATGTTTCGAAAACTATGTTTTCTTCGTCAGGATAATAAGTCAATAATAAATAACAAAAGACAAACAAGTATAGACTAATTAGAACATAGACAAAATATTAGAAAGGAGAGGTGATTAATTACCTAAAATATATCATAAAAAACAATTATGTAAAATAAAATATAAAAATTATTTTAGAATGGGTAAAAAATTACATTAACATAATAAAAAATCTTTTAAAAGGAAAACAAGAAGTCTAAATAACAAAATAAATTATTATAAGTATAAGTATTAATACGAAAATAAATTTAAAAGATGGCTATTTTTAAAAAACGTTTGGTTATTTATAATATTTAATTTACTATTAACACTTTTTCTAATTTCTAAAATTTCTAAATTATCTAATTGTATACCCGTTGTGTTAGTGTGTAAAATTTTTAAACCTTTATTAATATCAAAAGAATGACCTGTTTCCAAAATGTGGTTTGCAAATTCTGAATAATTATTATTATTTAAACATCTTAGATGTTCCTTAACTCTAATGTTAAAATTTCTAGAAGTCTTCCCAATATAAAAAAAGTTACAATCATTACAAATTAATTTATAAACCCCAGATTTGTTCAAAAACACACCTTTGTCCTTGTTATTTAATATATAATTTTTTAATTTGTTATTGGCGTAAAAAACTGGTTTCATACCTTACTAAGTAGACTAATTAATGTTCCCCTATCTTTAAGAAATTTTAAAACAGAATTAAATACAATTAAACAAATTGCAATAAATAACGGTTATTCTACACAATTAATAGATAATATGTTAAACAAAAAATATAAGAAAAAGTTTTTTAGATCTTTTGTTTATCCACACGTAGTTGACAAGAATAATAATTGGAGAAAAATTGTATTTTTAAATAATAACACTTCAATAAAATAAAATACTTTTTTGTTTAAAACCACGAGATTTATTAATTTTTGAACCGACCGGTTTCGCTTAACTTAAGCATCATCAGGGTACAAATTAATACTAAACAAGAAGTACATAATGTGTGCTTATATATAACAAAATATAGAGGGAGACAACGTGATACAAATATTACAAACAAATAAACGGTCATAAAATACATTAACATAAGTACTCAAGTAATGGGAAAAACAGAAAGATAATTATGTAGACTAATGGGTTATAATAATAAATTTGGAGAAACAAAGCATTAACTGGCATGGTGATAAGGAGCGCTGGGAATTTTTATTTTTAAGGGTTTATTGGAAACAGACCTAATATAGGACTGCTTGATATGTCTAATTGATTATTAAGTATATGACTTTTGGTTTTTACAGCTTTTTTTATTTCTAGCGCCTCTAGATTGTTTAGTCTGTTACCATGCCCGTTTTTATGTAAGATGTTAGCACCGGTGCTATGACAGAACGTATGATCTTTATCGATCAAATGATTTGCGAATTCTGAAAAACCGTTATTATTGAGGCAACGGAGATGTTCCTTTATCCTAATATTGACACTACGTGTTGTCTTACCGATATAGAAAGCCGAACAATTATTGCAATTTAATTTATAAATTCCCGAATGATTTAATTTGTCGTCCTTATCTTTCGAATTAATTAGAAATTTACCTAGATTGTTATTAGTATAAAAGGCCGGTCTGACTTCAGAAGGGAGGTTTTTTACACTTAAGGTAGAAAAATTATTAATGAATAAGATTCGCCGCCATTGATGATTAATATTATTATCATTGATTTGAGGACAAGGACTAGCAAATAAGAAGCGATTAACGGCTATTTGTTTTAGTTTTTTATTTAAGATTAAATCTATAAAATGTGATTCATAGCCATTATTTACCGCTATTTTTTTAATTATTTTTAGTTCATTAGCAAAATTATTATCGGACATTGGAATTGTGACCAAACGATGGACCATTGAATGGAATGCGGAGTGCTTATGTGAAATAGGGTGATTGGAGGTGCTGTGTATGACAATGTCAGTATAAGAGGGTTTACGAAATATGTTAAAATCAATTTTGTTATTAACGATCGATAAGGTAAGGTCTAAATAATTTAAGGTTGAATTGTTGCCTATCTCTAACGTGAATTTAATCTGATTATGAAAAGAGTTTATAAGATTGAGGAAGGAATTAAGTTGACGTTCCGTCCCTGACCATATACACAAAACATCATCAACATATCTTTTCCAGTACAGAACGTTTTTAATAAGAGGTGAGGTACTAGATAAAATTTTATTCTCTAGGCTATCCATGAATATATCAGCAATCAGAGGACTGGTAGGGCTGCCCATAGCCAGGCCGTCCCGTTGCTGATATATAACATTATTAAATTGAAAATAATTTTGATTCAGGCACATATTAAACAAGGAAGTTAAATCTTTTATTAAATCTGTAGAGAGATCAGAGCTATTTAGCAAATCAGAAATTAAACATTTACTCTCTTCTATGGGAACATTGGGAAACAAATTTACAACGTCAAAAGAAATTAGTTTAGAATTACTAGGGAGAATCATATCTTTTAATTCTTCTACCAATGAAAAAGAGTTTTTAAGGGTATGTTTAGGTGAAAAAACATTGGTATTTTGAAACACATTAGTAATAACTGATGATATTTTAAAATTTG
This sequence comes from Glyphotaelius pellucidus, assembly GCA_936435175.1. Lineage (NCBI taxonomy): Eukaryota > Metazoa > Arthropoda > Insecta > Trichoptera > Limnephilidae > Glyphotaelius > Glyphotaelius pellucidus. Next base: position 7,194,427 of record OW386543.1, on the reverse strand, counting down.
GGGCATTACAACACGAAACTACAGGTCTGATGGGGCAATGATTCTTATAACGGGACGGCCTGGCTATGGGCAGCCCTACCAGTCCTCTGATTGCTGATATATTCATGGATAGCCTAGAGAATAAAATTTTATCTAGTACCTCACCTCTTATTAAAAACGTTCTGTACTGGAAAAGATATGTTGATGATGTTTTGTGTATATGGTCAGGGACGGAACGTCAACTTAATTCCTTCCTCAATCTTATAAACTCTTTTCATAATCAGATTAAATTCACGTTAGAGATAGGCAACAATTCAACCTTAAATTATTTAGACCTTACCTTATCGATCGTTAATAACAAAATTGATTTTAACATATTTCGTAAACCCTCTTATACTGACATTGTCATACACAGCACCTCCAATCACCCTATTTCACATAAGCACTCCGCATTCCATTCAATGGTCCATCGTTTGGTCACAATTCCAATGTCCGATAATAATTTTGCTAATGAACTAAAAATAATTAAAAAAATAGCGGTAAATAATGGCTATGAATCACATTTTATAGATTTAATCTTAAATAAAAAACTAAAACAAATAGCCGTTAATCGCTTCTTATTTGCTAGTCCTTGTCCTCAAATCAATGATAATAATATTAATCATCAATGGCGGCGAATCTTATTCATTAATAATTTTTCTACCTTAAGTGTAAAAAACCTCCCTTCTGAAGTCAGACCGGCCTTTTATACTAATAACAATCTAGGTAAATTTCTAATTAATTCGAAAGATAAGGACGACAAATTAAATCATTCGGGAATTTATAAATTAAATTGCAATAATTGTTCGGCTTTCTATATCGGTAAGACAACACGTAGTGTCAATATTAGGATAAAGGAACATCTCCGTTGCCTCAATAATAACGGTTTTTCAGAATTCGCAAATCATTTGATCGATAAAGATCATACGTTCTGTCATAGCACCGGTGCTAACATCTTACATAAAAACGGGCATGGTAACAGACTAAACAATCTAGAGGCGCTAGAAATAAAAAAAGCTGTAAAAACCAAAAGTCATATACTTAATAATCAATTAGACATATCAAGCAGTCCTATATTAGGTCTGTTTCCAATAAACCCTTAAAAATAAAAATTCCCAGCGCTCCTTTTCACCATGCCAGTTAATGCTTTGTTTCTCCAAATTTATTATTATAACCCATTAGTCTACATAATTATCTTTCTGTTTTTCCCATTACTTGAGTACTTATGTTAATGTATTTTATGACCGTTTATTTGTTTGTAATATTTGTATCACGTTGTCTCCCTCTATATTTTGTTATATATAAGCACACATTATGTACTTCTTGTTTAGTATTAATTTGTACCCTGATGATGCTTAAGTTAAGCGAAACCGGTCGGTTCAAAAATTAATAAATCTCGTGGTTTTAAACAAAAAAGTATTTTATTTTATTAAATATGTCAAACCACAAAGTGATTGCTTTCTACAATAATAATAACACTTCAAATTTGATAATTAAAAACATGCCAGATAATATCCAACCAGCTTTTTACGCCAATAAAAAATTAAAAAATTATATATTAAATAACAAGGACAAAGGTGTGTTTTTGAACAAATCTGGGGTTTATAAATTAATTTGTAATGATTGTAACTTTTTTTATATTGGGAAGACTTCTAGAAATTTTAACATTAGAGTTAAGGAACATCTAAGATGTTTAAATAATAATAATTATTCAGAATTTGCAAACCACATTTTGGAAACAGGTCATTCTTTTGATATTAATAAAGGTTTAAAAATTTTACACACTAACACAACGGGTATACAATTAGATAATTTAGAAATTTTAGAAATTAGAAAAAGTGTTAATAGTAAATTAAATATTATAAATAACCAAACGTTTTTTAAAAATAGCCATCTTTTAAATTTATTTTCGTATTAATACTTATACTTATAATAATTTATTTTGTTATTTAGACTTCTTGTTTTCCTTTTAAAAGATTTTTTATTATGTTAATGTAATTTTTTACCCATTCTAAAATAATTTTTATATTTTATTTTACATAATTGTTTTTTATGATATATTTTAGGTAATTAATCACCTCTCCTTTCTAATATTTTGTCTATGTTCTAATTAGTCTATACTTGTTTGTCTTTTGTTATTTATTATTGACTTATTATCCTGACGAAGAAAACATAGTTTTCGAAACATGTTGATATTGTTAATAAAATAGTGGTGTTATACAAAGGTATTTGTTTTTCATAAAATTAATGATGACACCCCAAAGTAAATATGCCTATTTTGAAGAAATTATAAATTTATTTTATATTTTTTGTGTGTCCTACCTCTGGCCTACTAAGCTAGGAAGAAGGAAGAAAAATATTTTTTTATAGGTGGTCAAGTACCTCTATTTATTTTTACTGCAAAATGTTTCGATGTCCTAATTTATTTTTCTCTTCATGTACTGGCAGCACTGGAACTAAACGTCATCTGTCAAATTGTGAATTTTGTAAACGTTGTGTTGTGTTGTGTTATTGTTGACATGGCTGTAACTGCATAATTTGACGATCTTATTCCTTACTCCAATGCTTTTTCAAAGTATTTCTAGCTAATTTTAGATTGATAAAACCCGCCAAAATGTCGTTAAATTCAAACACTGGTAAATATTTATGTGTTACGGACATTTGTCCTGCGATTAAATTTCAAATTCGGCCACGTACCGGCCGGTATTAAATGCAATTTCTGTGTTTATTAATTATTTTTATTTTTCAGATGGGTCGAAACTTCTTTCAATTTCTAAGAATTTGATGACCGAAAAGGACGAACAAGAATCAAGTTCGAAAACTTCATGTAGCTCTTCAAATAGTAACCAAGTTATACTAACAGAAAAGTATAGCACCTACGGGAGAGAAATTTTCTATGTACAACCTCCAGGTAGATACCCATTATTCATTAGTAGCATAGTAACTAAAAGTTATCCATTTTGTTTTTGGTGATTTAAAAAATATTATTTCACGTCTCGAAAAAGCGTCAGACTCCCCTATTAGTGTTCACGATTTCACAGAAAGCTGCTAAAATAAATAATAGTCTGTCACAAAACACCATTGAAACCAACTCACTACTGCCATCTATTGAATTTTATTCGCACCTTATTATCGTGTGGAGGAATTCTCAGTGTCGCCAGATGGAAGATTTTTATCATGTTTTCTGGTTGTTTCCCGCTTACCAAGAATATATTCTCAATAATTTTTATTTATTTTTGACCTACCTCTTTAGAAACATTTTTAGCACAGGCCTCATGGGAGAAATCGCGTGTTGCATAAAACAATTATCTCCTCAATTGTCTCCTCCGACCGAAACCATGAACATGAACGTTCGCTTGAACATCACTAAAACATTGCTAACTTTGAACAACTCTAGTTCAAAAATAATGTGTTCAAGCCTTCCATGGGCGATGGAAAACATTCCTCTCCCGGGTGAAGCAGGGGAAGGCAGGGGAGGAGATTAGTTCATTTTTACAGCGATGCGGTCATTTATGGAGAATAAACCGAACGAGTTTTGAGGTTATGTACAATGAGCGAGCTTAATAATCACGAGTTTAAAATATTATTATACCAAAATATAATATAATAATAAATAATGTGATAGTAAAATTATAATTTAATAACAAATATTAATGTAATTATTCTGTTTAAACGAGAAACGCCTAGAATATTCTCCGCGCGAGAAGAGGGTAATATGTTTTTTAACCCCCGACGCAAGGAGCGGTGTTATAAGTTTGACGTGTCTGTGTGTCTGTCTGTCTGTCTGTCTGTCTATCTATCTGTATGTCTGTCTGTCTGTGGCATCGTAGCTCCTAAACGAATGGACCGATTGTGATGCAGTTTTTTTTGTTTGAAAGCTGACGTAATAGAGATAGTTCTTAGCTACAATTCATGAAAATCTGTTCAGGCGTTTCAAGGTTATCAGCCTTTTTTTGTGTCGGGGGTTTCTTAAAATTTTGTAAATTTTACTTATTTTACAGCGCCCTTAAAGTGATTTTAAACAAAAACGGCAAATTTCATAAACAGGCATATTTATTATTATTATTTTTATGGCTTTTTGGTCTTCCCGGGACCACCTTTCACATCAGAACTCGACGTTTTTTTGACGTCTATGTAATTATTTACGCAAATTCTTAAGGTAACTTTGTAACGTGCAATAATCGATATTAGTCGGAAATCTTTCCTGATAAATAAATATCTCTTCAAATATCTGTGTTTTCTCTCTTGTGTAGCATCTCTTCGTCATCAGAACGCATTTTAACATTTATGTAAACGCCGGCGACCCGACAATTGGTCCGGCGACAATCGATATTGCGACAGTTGGTCCGCCGACAGTTGATCCTTCCGACAGTTGATCCTTCCGACGGTTGGTCCGGCCGACAATTGGTCTGGCCGACAATTGATCCTTCCGACAGTTAACCCTTTAGAAGATTTTTTCTTTAAGTAGTATGCAAAGAGGAGATACGGCCGTACAACCAAAGTCGATATACTTGTATCTGAAGGCATCCTGAGTGAAAATCCGCTGTAAAAATATTTTTACCAACAATAATTTCGACTCTCCGAAGAAGCATGCGGCAATATCAAAATACGACATACTTATACGTGCAGTCGGCTTAGCCAAAAACTGCTAAAGAAATATAACACAAGAGACCCAACTGCTCCCAATCGTCTCGAGCCAGTGACATCCTTAATTTTGGTATGGTGTGATGCTAAAGGTAGTGGGGAGGGGAAGGAGATGTGAAAAATGTACCTGGCTATTCAGATCTAGTCACCAAACACGGCTAAAGCCATTTCAGGAACCGTAAACGCCAAACGTCAAGCGTTCAGCGCGTTATCTCCTCACCACAGACCACTTTTTTTTATAAACAAACGTAGAGTTTGTTTACCCCTGCTGCGAGGTTTTTCTTTGTGCTATTACTGCAACGCTGGATGAAAATGTTAAGATGAAACTATACGTGAAATCCTATTTAGATTAATCTTTACAACGAATCGGTTTACATTATGAACATCAAAAAATATGCTACGGATAAATTGAAGCTTTTACTAGCTTTTCTATGTATTGGAATTACAATAAAAATATTAATTACATAACAAAAAATATAAGCGTAAACCACTAAAAAAATGTTTTTGCGTGACTTAACTATGAAGTAATGTAAGAAACATTTTTTTTAAATACCCCTTTATGGCTAACACTATTTTTGAGGTTTTGTGTGTTCTAACTTTTTTCATTCTTATAAAATTATGCACAAAATAAATAAAAACTACTTTTTCGCTTACTTGCCTCGTGCAAATAAAACGCTCGATTTTAAATTTTGAAGGCAAGAGAATCGAAATATTTCTAGCGTTTATATTCCTTTTGTTGATAAAATAGGGGATAAGTTTTCGGGAAAATTAACAATAACAGAATAGCGGCAAAATATAAGTAATGGGTTATAAAGATAGATTTGTTTTTTTTTTCTTCAATGCTCTATTTTGTTATGGAATAGATGGGATCATTGTAGAGAGGGCTGTCGGTTGATTTGACATCTGAAATTGGCTCTCATTGCGGTTCCGGTTACTGGAGACGGGTGTGAAACCGGTTGTTAATTTTGAACTAACGTTGTTTCTCAATTATCTGAAATGGAATGTAATCAGAAAATATTTTCTGCACAATCTGTAATTTTGACAGTTCACATATGGGATTTTTTTATATTTACAGGTTCATAACAATAAATTACATGAATTGTAATAATATTAATATGTTGGGCCTTGGACCAGCATGCATAGTAAATTTATCATTGTTGAGATAATAAAATTATAAAGTTACAAAAAAAACTACGTTCGTTGCATGACAAGTTATCGGCTTTTTATTGTTATTATTGACCTTATAATTAACCTTATACAAAGAATTTATTTATATTTTACTAGCTTTTCCCCGCGGCTTCGCTCGCATAGTATTACGGGAAATTGCTGTAGCGCTTGCACTTATCAATTATCTCCCCCCCCCCACCCCACCCCATCCCCTCCCGCATTCCATATATTCATTCCCTTACATTCAGTTTTCAAACATCTCGCCTACCACCTAAATTTCATAATGCTGTAGCTCAAAGAAAAAAAGAATTACTTTTCCAATTTTGTTCATTCGTTCGGAATTTATGCGCTTACTAACATTTCGGATGTTTATTTTTATTTAAATATTTGGAAGTTCGTTAATATAATATAAAAATACTCTATTTATCATTCAGTCTTTATAATCGTTACGAATTATATTTTTAATACAGGAACTCAAATCTGACATTTATTCCAAGGTTGTCCAAAAAAAAAAACTAATTCTAATATTTAAATTTTCTGCAGTAGTAGCTGACCAGTAGACTGAGTGCCTACCAGCATAGAGCCCAAAAATCTATCAACATTGTTTCCATGGAAAAGATTTTTTCTGACGTTAGCAAAAACTCGCTTTTGTTAGCGACAGAAAACGTATAACAAATATAATATATTAATATTTATAATTTCATAACGCCGGAGCTTACCATCATATACAAACTGTAGTCTGCGCCTATAATTTAGCTTTATATTGGTGAAAGAATTATTAAAGTCTTTATATTGTGTTATGCGTGAAAAGGTCATAAACAAACTCGAGCAGTTTCGCATTTATAATATTATTTATAATATTATAAGTAAATAAGTAATAAGTAAAATAAGTAAATAAATAAATAAGTAATAAGTAATAAGTAATAAGTTTTTTTTTTTTTTTTATATTAACTCCACACAGGAGGCCCTGAGGGAAATAATTTCCCTCAGGGCCTATGTCATCTTTGAAGATGCTGTGTGGAGGGTGCTGTTGAGGAGAGGAAGGAGTGAACATGGGTCTTGAAGAGACCCATATTGTAGGAGGGAGGAAACACAGAAGCCGGCAAATCGTTCCACAGCCGGGCTGTTGAACTCAAGAACGAGTCGTAGAAACGACTCGTTCTCATGTGACTAATGTCAACCGTGTACAAATGTTGAGCGCGTGTTTGGCGTGTTTCCCGACTATGCACCGGTGCCGAGGGGATCAGTGACGCTAGTTCCTCGGAGCATCTTCCATTGTAATACCGGTAGAACAAGGACAGCATTCCCACCTGACGCCTGTGCTCTAAAGATTGCAGTCCATTTGTTAAGTTAGGAGAATCTATCAAACGGACTGCCCGTTTCTGCACAGAGTCGAGGGTTTTTTTCAGGTATTTTGGGACTCCAGACCAGAGGTGGCTGCCAAATTCAACCGTGGGGCGCACTTGCGATTTGTACAGGGTTAGCAGTTGTGTACTATTAAAGTATCTGCGGGCCCTGTACAGTACGCTCAGTTTCTGAGAGGCTAACTTAACTCTGGCCTCGATGGAGCCCCCGTACCTGAGCTGGTCACTTAGAGTTACACCAAGCATATCAATGGAAGGCCTGTTCGGGAGATTGCTTCCGTTGAAGGAGACTAGATTATCATTCCGATCCCTTTTAGACGTAATCAGACATGATTGGGTCTTTGAAACATTAAATTCGACGAGGTTATTCTTACCCCAAGAGAAAACACTCTCAAGGTAACCGTCCATTCTTTGTTTCAAAGCCCTCCGAGCCATTGGGATTTGTGAGCCCTTTGGAGGCTTGTCAAACAAAAAGCTATCATGGACTGTACTGTCATCCGCGTAACAATGAATCGGTGCACATGTCAAGAGGTCATTGATGTGCAACAGAAACAAAGTCGGAGACAGAACCGATCCCTGTGGGACGCCAGCATTTATCGAATGCGAGGAAGAGGTGAAACCATCAGCAACCGCCTGAATCGACCTCTCCCTCAAAAATTCGGCAATCCACGTACACAAGGAAGCGGGAAGTCCGTAAGAAGGCAGTTTGTTGACAAGCCCTCGGTGCCAAACCCGGTCAAAGGCCTTGGAAATATCCAGTGCAACGGTTTGGGTCTCACCAAAGCGTTCCAGGCACCGCCCCCAAACATGTGTCACATACGCGAGAAGATCACCGCACGAGCGGTTCCGCCGGAATCCGTATTGACGGTCGTTAATAATTTTGTTCTTCTCGAGGTATGTGAGTAGTTTGTCGTTGACCACATGTTCCATCACTTTTGACAGAACAGATGTGATCGCTATGGGGCGGTAGTTGGCCGGGTTAGAGCGGTCACCTTTCTTTGGAATAGGGTGAATGATCGCTTTTTTCCAACCAGAGGGCACAGACCCAGACTTCAGGGACATTTTGAAAAGCTTCGTCAAAATTGGAGCTATTTCTGCAGCGCACCTCTTCAATACCAGGGCAGGTATTCCGTCAGGCCCACTAGCTTTATTAACATCAAGCCCTCGTAAGACTTGGAGTACATCCCGATGCCGAATCCTCAGCTTTAAGTAATAAGTAATAAGTAATAAGTATAAGTATATGGATATCCGTCGTCCACGACGTTTGACGTTGTGTGAAGGGTTGCCATTCGTCGGGAATTCCCCAAATTGCGGAGAATTTTAAAGTTTTTTAAATAATTGGGCATTTGGCGGGGAAAAACTGTGATTCTGGACATTTCTTGATTATCCAACCATATTGGAAAATTATATTTACGTAATTGTGAGGATGGAGTATAATTTCGTTTTCTTTCTCAGCAAATTAAAAAATATATCTATTTTTAAAGCCTGAACGAAAGAGAAAATTAGAAAATGACTAGATAATTTTTAAAAAATCTCTACGCAAATTAAGTGTGCAATTCACACGCGGTAGAAGTGAAATCTTCAGAAAACTGAAGTAGGCAAAGTGGGGAAACTAATTAGAACCGCACAAAGAGGAGACCGATAGGCTAAAAAGCACTGCAAAAAGAAGAGGACCTATATTATCTAATTCTCTCGCAGGCTAAATCCTATAGATGTGGGTTTGTCTCTTTTTAGTGTCGCTGTTTTTCGTTTCATCGAGTTTCAAATCATAACGGTGCTAAAGAAGTTTTCACTTCGAAAATTAAATTTTTTAAAAATTTTTCGTTTTGGAGGTACAAAGGAACAAAGAACAAAGGTCAAAGAAATTTGTTGGGATATTGTGAGGAAATTAAACATTTATTGTGGGTATTTTAGAACATGTGCATTGGCAACCCTGGCAACACTTTATTTAGTCTCATATATTGAGTATAGATGGCATAACCTCCGTCCACAGTTCGCACGCGGTTATTTCTAAAAGATCTATAAATAATTTGGAATCCGAGTTTTAGTTAGGACTGTACTTCACAGGATCATTTCTGTAGTACCTCCTCCCTCGTAACGTGTACACTCTACCAGAGTTACACTCCGTGATGAGGAGATGTGGCGCGGTTCCTTGAGCGTGATGCAGGTCTCGAGTTAGCTTTAGGGCAGACTACTGGCCATCGATGATCGTTCGCCCTTTGAGTTTTCTCGAAAGGTTAGGGAACCGTCGCTTTCTGAGCGGTGACGAAATTTTTGTTTTATTTTTTTAAATTATATTTATTGCGCATTGCATAGGGACTGGTAGGGACTAGGGACACGTAGGGACACGATATCGAATAGAAAGTATCGATACTGTACTCATGAGTAGTATCGGATAGAGGTGGGAATAACGGTTCTATTCCGATACCTAATATAACGAATAACACCCTAACCCAATAACATAGTATCATACCTGTTATTTAATAACAGCTTGTAAAAAATGTAGGTACGGAACGGAAAACGGAGCGACATCGTTATTTAATAACAGATTGTGGGTAATGTAGGTACAGAACGGAAAACGGAGCGGCAACGTTATTTAATAACAGCTTGTAGGTAATGTAGGTACAGAACGGAAAACGGAGCGGCATCGTTATTTATAACAGCTTGTAGGTACAGAACGGAAAATGGAGCGGCATCGTTATTTAATAATAGCTTGTAGATAATGTAGGTACACTTGACACGTTATACATAATATTGTGAACTTAATTATTTATTATTATTATCTTTACTCCTATTATCCTACATCGGAAAATAACCATTATTCAGACTGTTAGGATTATGTATTGTTTTTTTGGCTACCAAAAATATCGGGATCAAATTAAGAGATATTTTTTAATTGTATGAAATTTGTACATATACTCACCATCCTCCCAAATACTTATGCGCAGAGATAATATTGAAAGATCCTCACTGCTCGTCTTTCGTCACGCTACCAATAAGCACTAAGTACTACAATACATTAGGTTTTCAAATATTTTTAAAGGTTTGAAAATATTGATTTCATGGAAGTAAAATACTATGAAATTGCAATTTTATTTTTAGAAAATTAAGCGTATTTTGTATGATAGTTAATACCTTCCCTCAACTACTTGTTGTCATTGTAATAATAAAATTATCAAATAGATTGTATTTTTTTTTATTAACAATTATATTTACATATTATTTGTTTAGGCTCAGAAGTACATTCATAAACAAATTTTCAATATATTATTCTTAAAACATACGTACCTAGTACTTGAATTTGAAAAAAACATGTTTCAAATTGTTATGAAAACATTTATCATTATGTAAATCATACGTAATATTATTAAATACTTTTATAACAGCCAAAAGATCGCGTAAAAATTAAAAAATATAGTTTATCTATAATCTAGTCATCTATAACATGTGATATAGATAAATATTTAATAAAATTTGAAAAAAAGCAAGTATAAATAATACTTAATGATAAATCATCGATATAATTCGTATTTATCCTGTGGCCACTTTAAGTACATAATGAGGTAGTGATATTAAATTCGATTAAATGGGTAACTAGGTACATAGAATACATTGTCGGCTTATCAACTAGAATTGCAAATTGGAAAAACCAAAGTAGGGCCGTTATGATTGAACATGTAAATATTGACATTCTTTTCTTCAATTGTTGCGGTTCAATATTTTAAAATCACCAAAAATACCAGAATTTTTGAAAATAGCCTAATGACATAGCACAGGTAATTGAAGACAAATTTCAAAGAAATCTTAAATAACTAAATTATCGGTATTCATAACACCACTTTTGTCATTTAATTGTAACACTTACCACAATGAAATGTAGCCTAGGAACCAGAAAAGCAATTTTAAAATCTTAGATAGGTTACAATTAACAAATTCATTCAAAATAGATTATGTATTGAGATTTTACTAGTTTTTATGGTATGTGAAAGATATTTAATTATGTATAAAAACACGCCATAGAATGATATTATACAAATGCAAAAAAAAACTACATGCTTCACATACTCGTCCTGTGCATAAATTCAAAGTTTGTAAGTATACAACTTTTTAAATCTATTAAAACACGTTTTAATTATTTTGTCTCTGTGGGGACCTACGTCAGATAAGCTTTCAAAAGGATTAACGTTCAACGAAAGTTATTAAAAATTGTATTTAGATGTAAACAAACACTACAACAATAAATAAAAGGATTAGTAAAGCATATTTTGCAAAAACCTACCTGCTTTGTTTCGTCGCTATGATAGAATACGTGCTTAGAAACAAATGGGTTGGAACTCCGGTAATTTCATATAACGGCACAATGGTAATTATTATCTACATTTTTTACAAATGGCTGGAAATTTTATTTAGGTCTACATAACGCTAATATATCTGCTTGTAACTACCTGACCACCTGAGTAAAATTCGTAGAACTTTTGAAATGACCCAAATAATATTTGATAATATATCTTGTTTGTAACTACCTGACCACTTGAGTAAAATTCCCAGTACTTTGGAAATGACCTAAATAATATTTTGATGTTGTTATGCTAATTAGTGACTTCGAAAACTAAGTTTTGAGTACTTTAACCTAATGCAAGCGATTTCTTAGGGTATTTTAAAATTCTTAACAAAAAAATATTGATATTTGCATAGGGCACTTTTGTAAAAGCACACCTATTTCAAGATAACGACAACAAAAATAGTAAACAGATCAACCTTTACAAATCACCAGGAACATAAAACTGGTCAAATAAAATTATATCAGACGTTTATCGGGGAAACGAAAACGAAAACGAGGACGTCCGGCAATCTTCATCTTTTATTCCCAAACATTTATAAATATAATAACACTAAACAAAAAACGAAAGAGCCGAATAAAGGAGAAATAAATTGAGGGGATAACCGAGCGTTACGGATAACGAAAGTGAACTTTTTTGACTTTTTGAAATATTGGCATACAGAGCTCCGGGCCAAAAAGGCCCCTTTCTCTTTCATCATGAATTTATATTAGTGGTTGTTGGAAAATTGATTTTTTTTTTTTTTTTAGTTTGTTAAAAAAAATTTTTGCAAAGGTACATGGCTGCAATATGGGGAGGTTAAGCTTTACGGAGGATTTGTTTAGGTTTTTTATGTGTGGTACGTACGTTTTCGTCGTACCGGGCGAGGCAATTTATGGACGCGTTTTCATGGGTGGGAATTCCCGCATAAAAGGTTTCCGCGAGACTTAAGATGTGATTTTTTAATAAGGGGATTTCAGAGTCTTTATGTAGTTGGGCTACCCTCATCCATTTGGGGGCGCCCAGGGCTATGCGTATGGCTTTGTTCTGGAATGTTTGGAGTTTTTTCAAAAGAGACTCTGAAGCGTGGGCCCAGATGGGGCTTGCATATGTTAGTTTTGGCCTTATAGTTGATTTATAAATAAGGAGTTTATTTTTAGTTGAGAGTTTTTTATTTTTTTTGCTTAACATGGGGTAAAGGGCTGCAAGGATTTTATTTGCTGAGGCTAGAGTTTCATCTATGTGCTTTTTCCAAGTTAATCTACTGTCTAGGGTTACTCCGAGATATTTAATGCTTTTTTTCCACGGGACGTTTTCTCCGAACAAATGAATATTAGGTGGCCTTTTGGGACGTCTACGTGAGAAAACGCAAGCGGCGCTTTTAAGGGGATTTATACTTATTCGCCATTGTTTAAAGAAAGTTTCTAGTTTGGATACGTGGGATTGAACTTTACGGGTAGCTTTATTTTCGCTTACCGAGGTTGACATGACGTCGGTATCGTCTGCAAAGTTTCCTATTTTAGTGTGAATGTCTTGACTACCGGGGCGGGGGATGTCGCTTAAATAAATGTTGAACAGAGCTGGTGAGAGAATAGAACCTTGAGGGACACCGGCTCTTATCAATCTCACTGAAGAGAAGATACCATCTAGTTTTATTCTGAATTTACGATCTTTTATGAAGTGTGCTAAGAGTTGAGTCATTGAGAGGGGAATACCTAGGAAGTTCATTTTATAAATGAGACCTCTGAGCCATACTTTGTCGAATGCTTTGCAGACGTCTAGGGAGAGGACTACCGTGTGTTGGCGATAATTAAAACCGTTTGTTATTTCTTCGACCATTCGCAAGAGTTGGTGGAGAGTGGAGTGGCCCGATCGAAAGCCGTGTTGAAAGTCGGGGATGAGCTTAAGTTCGTCAACTGATTTTTTAAGCCTGACGAGGATAAGTTTTTCTAGAACTTTTCCTGCGCAGGGAAGGAGGCTGATGGGTCTGTGGTTTTGGGCCAGAAGGGGATCTTTACCAGGTTTAGGGATGAGAATAACGTCTGCTGTTTTAAAGTCTTGTGGGAATTTACGAAGTCTAAATGACGCATTGCTGATGGCTGTAAGAGAGCAGACGGCTTTGGAAGGGAGACATTTTAAAATTTTATTTGAGATTGAGTCGGGACCAGGACATTTTTTTGTTTTGAGCGTTTTAATAATGTTTGTGATTTCTTGAGGGGTTGTGAATGGGATTGGATTATCTGTAGGGATTTCGGCCATGATGGCCTCGACTTTTGAGTCAACGGTGGAAACGAATTGGGGGTCGTCGTAGGCCGTAGACGGGGAAAATTGATCTTCGAGGCTGTCTGCAAAAGTCTCGGCTTTGTCTCTAGAGGAATAAACTGTGCCTTTTGGGCCCGTAAGGGGACTTATTTTGGTGGAGGGTTTTCTAAGGGTTTTTGAAAGTTTCCAGAAGGCTGTTTTGTCGTCTTCTAGAGTGGAGATAAAATCATGCCACTGTTCGTTTCTGTACTTTTGAAGTTCGACTTTAACCTGGTGTGAGAGGCGGTTCATACGAATGCGATCGATCGGGTTTGAGAATCTTTGCCACTCCTTACGGGCAAAGTTTTTCTCTCTTATAAGTTCTTTCAATTCTGCGGGTAGGTCGGGTCTGTATTTATCATTTGCGACTTCGACGGTGGCAAGGTTTACGGCTGATATAATGTCGTTGGTAAAATTTTTCGTTGCTAAATTAAGACTATCTTCGCTAGTAATTGAGGTTTGTATTTTTACTGATTCTAGGAGTTTAGGGAGCTTTTGCCATAGAATTTTTTTACGTGTGGTTCGGTGAGGTGGTACTGAAGGTAGGGAGCCGTCTGATAAAAATAGGAGAACTGGGTCGTGGTCCGAGGATAATTTTTTAACAGGTTGGAGGGTGTAGACAAGGGGGCAGTTTTTCAAAATTATTATATCTAGGACGTCAGGATTGTGATTCGCGTTTTTGGGGAATAGAGTGGGAATGTCGGGGGCATTTACAATGAGAGATTTATCTGCGACGTAATTAAAAAGAAACGTACCCTTGTTGTTAGTGGTCCGGGAGTGCCAAGAGCCGTGTTTAGAGTTTAGGTCGCCTGCTATTATTGTGGGTAGGGGACTATCTAGAAGTTTATCGAGGTCCGGGGCCGTTAATTTTCTTTTGGGGGGACTATAAGCTGATATGAGTTTAAGTGGGCCATTATTTAAGGTATTTATAACTATTGCAGTGGTTTCGATGTTTTCATTTGAGGGACAATTTACTAAACAGTGGTCGATGGAGTATTTTACGATAATCGCGGTGCCACCGCCGGAAGTATGGGTGCGGTCGGTACGGTAAGTTATGTAATTCGGAAATTTAATTTTTACACTGGGTTTTAGCCAGGTTTCATTAATAAGAAGAACATCGAGGTTAAAATCCATCAGGAATTGGAGGATTTCCCCTCGGAAATCTTTTACTCTCCCATCTGCATTCCAATATGCAGCTTGGAGATTTGATGGTTGTCTTATTTGTCTAGCCATTTCTAATGATTTTGGTGGTTGTTGGAGAAGAAGTTAATTGATTTTAAAATTAATGTATTTTATTGCTGATTAATAGAATCGAGGAGTGTTTGAACGTTAGCCAAGAGTCTGTCATTCATCTCCTTGGCGGTTATAAGTTGGGAAACGGCACTTTTTAGTGCCGAGATGAGTTTTGGAGTTAGGGCCGTTTGAGACGATGGTGGCGGGGCGATCGGTGCGGTTTGGGGTGGGGTGGGGGGTTGGGGTAGAGGCGGGAAAGAAGTGGTGGTGACGGGCGGGGGGGTGGAGGGTGAGGTTTGAGATGCGGGGAGGTTTGTCTGTGATTGCGGTTCGTTTTGGGTGATGGGAGGCCGTTCTAGGCGATATTGCTGGGAGTTAAAATTAGTAAAATTTGGCTGAGGCCAGGCGTTGGGTTTGCGTATTTGGTATTGCATCAAAGGCCGGATATTTTGGGAGTTAACGTAGCGGAATCTATTTGAAAATCGAGGGATAGGGCGTTCGGGGCAACCTTTGTAATTGGCCGGGTGGGGGCCTGCGCAAAGTGCGCATTTGGCAGGGGTTTCCGGGGTTTTGGTGCAAACGCTGGTTGGGTGATTGTCACCACATTTGACGCAGCGGGGAGTTGCGTTGCAACAGGATGAGGAATGGCCGTGTGTCTGGCATCGGTGGCATTGGCCTACCGACAATCTTCTTCGTTGGGGCTCTACTGTAATTTTTAAATGGAGGATTTGGGTTAGGTCCGTGAATATTTTTTTGGCAGCTTCGTTTCTCTTAAGGTTCACAAGCATTAGAGGTATTTCGCGGCGGTTCGGGCCCGTCCGCATGCGATGGACGGAAATGACAGGATAGGATAATCCAAGGACGTCACTAATCTCTTGGCTGCTAATTTGTTCGGGTATACCCCTGAGTACTACCCTTAGTGGTTTATCCTCAGACGATTTGTAAGAGTGATGATCTATTTTTTTCTCTATTAAGATTTTGGTTATGCGGTGGTGGTCGCGGGGGGTTTTTGGGTGAATGTTTATGTATTTTGTTTGATTTTTTGCAAAATAATCAATCCCTTTGTCTGATAGAATTTTGTCCAGTGCTGCCCAGCCGTTTTTTGAGTGGAGCACCACTGGAGGGATTCGTTGGTTGGTGACGATAACTTGAGGTGTGGATTGGGGGATGGGGGAACTCGGGGGAGGGGTGGCGGGTTGGGGGATGGTAGTTTGGGCGATGAGAGGGCTGGCTTGAACAGCCTCGACTGAAGTAATGAGAAGCTGTTTTTTTTTGGAAGGGGAAGATGGCTCTGTATTATTTGAAGGGGAGGAGATGGGTGACTTCCTGTCCCGGAACCGTTTACGGGAGAGCTTAACGGTTTCCCAGGCCATATCTTCAGCACCCGAGTGTTCGGATGCGGAAGTTTCGCTTTCGGAATATTCTGAAGCCTCTGAGTTTTCAGTGGAATAATTTTCACTGGACCGTGAGGAGATGGAGGCAGATCGGCGGGAGGAGGATGGAGAGTTTTGATGATTTTTCACGATAGGGTGAGGCGGGGGAATGACGCAGTTAGTGGGGGTGACGTTGCCTGGTTGAGGCGAGTTACAAGGGGACGATTGAGAGGGAGGGGAATTGCGTGCATTTGTGAATTGACGATGCATTAGATTGCAGACATGAATTTTTTCTTCTAAGGACATATTGTTAATGTCAGGACGTGCTGAGAGAAAAGAAGTTAACTCCAGGTCTAACATTTCATTTTCTTCGATGGGGCTAGATACCTTGGGGTGAGGGCAGGCCATGATTATTTATTTAGATGACGGGGACGAGAGAGAGTTTGAAAATTATAATAAAACGGTGGTAAAAGATTGAAAAATAAAAAAAATTAAATGACTTTAAGACTTGGAGAAATCTGTATGCCGATATAACAAGAAGACAAAAACTTACAGGTTGGGTTGTGTGGCTGGTCTGTTGGGTTGAGTTTATTCAGCGCTGGTTTCGTGGGATCCAAGGGTCTGAGGGCGAGCGAATGGCCTTACTCTTCTTTCAGGCGGGATACACTCTGGCTCCAAAACACTAAGATCACAGCACAAAAGTTCAAAGTCACTGAATAAAATTGTTTAAATGTTGATTTTATCACAAGAAATCACTGATGGGGCGCTTGACGCGTTGATGACTGTGGTAGGTTCACTTTCACTTTGTGAAGTAATTAGTGGTTAAGTTTTCTGGGAATTTGCTGGGCCGAGTTGGTAACAAAGGCACGAGCGGAAATTCCAATAATTTGTAGTTGAACACAATTGCTGGGGAAAACACTGGTTCGGACAGCAGGTAGGCTCTTTGCAGAGGTGTTGCCGGTAGCGCGGTCAGAACTGGAATGAACGAAAGTGAACTGAAGTTACTGAAGAACTGAACTGATCTAATAACTAAATAATGCCAATAACGAACGGAACGGAATAACAGATTATCGAACAATACTTCGGTTCTTTTCGGATGCCTTCGGTGATCGGCAACTTCCTGGCACTAAGAACTAAGGTCCTACTACGGTCGGTTTATAAAATAACGAAGTTATTTAATAATCTGTTATGCGTTGCCACAATAACAGATTACGCCGTTATTTGAAGATACTATGTTATCCATACCTGTTAACGTTATATTAGACCCACCTCTAGTATCGGAAAAAAAGTATCGTACTCGTAAAAGTATTGAAACAAAAGTATCGATACTCCAAGTATCGAGTACATTACATGGGGCCTTGATTTACGGCTCTGACCGGAATAACCACGTATCAAACCCCCCCCCCCGTGGTGGGGTTGATACGTAGCTAGCCCGGTAGCCAAATACAAACCACAAAGTATCGATACTTTTTTTTCGTGTCCCTATTTGTGGGGAATTTGCTTCTTTGCGGGGAATTTTAACATTTATTGTGGGTATTTTGGAACACAAGCCTCGTCAACCCTGCCCAATACGGACCGCTTAGCCTAAATTTTTAAAGGTATTGATACTTGCCAAAAAGTACTCATTGAGTAAAAGTATCGAATATAAAGTATCGAGTACAAAAGTATCGGTATCGAAAGAAATGTACTCGATACCGCAAAGTATCGATACTTTATTCGTGTCCCTACTCATGAGTCATGAGTAGTATCGGAAAAATCTGGGGGGGGGGGGGGGGTTGATACGTAGTTAGCCCAATACGGGCCGCTTAGCCAAATTTTTAACTACTCTGCCGTATAAAGTAAGAACACAGTTGTCTTCCACGAGTCTCTCAAGGAAGCCAATATTACATATGACGTAATTTCCTCTCTCGGTTACTTTGTACCGGTAACTATCACTCGATGACAGTGGATCCGAGGAACAGGCTATTTTTGACACCATTTCTTATTGGAATAAAATGGTACAACACTAACTGGGCGAAGCCTAACTAAAAGCCGCCCGCAGGGCCTAGCAGCCTGCCTAAAAACCTGCGGAGAGGCTATTTAACTGCTAGTTATTTATATATTACTTTACCAGTTATGGACATTATTTTTTCTTATCACTATTCTAAACGTGGAGTCTCAGAGGCTTCTGCGTTGACGTAGGATTTTTGAGCAAACACAAGCAGCTTAGCCAATTTTTTAAAGGTATCGATACTTGCCAAAAAGTACTCATTGAGTAAAAGTATCGAATACAAAGTATCGAGTACAAAAGTATCGGTATTGAAAGAAAAGTACTCGATACCACAAAGTATCGATACTTTTTTCGTGTCCCTAGTAGGGACACGATATCGAATAGAAAGTATCGATACTGTATTCATGAGTAGTATCGGAAAAAAAGTATCGTACTCGTAAAAGTATTGAAACAAAAGTATCGATACTCCATGTATCGAGTACATTAACACAAATTTGCCGCCGAAATTAATTACTATTTTAAAACCACTGGAATACATAACTAAAGAGCTGTCAGGTGAACAGTATGTCACCATAAGCAAAATTATACCTATGGTTAACTGCTTAAAAGCGCAGATTACTGACATACCTGTGACTGATGAAGATGGTAATGGTGTAGTATACAAAGTAAAAAAGAATTAATCAAACAGATGGAACGCAGATTCGGAAACATAGAAGACAATCTGCGTTCATTGCAAGAATTTCATGTTTACTCGATCTGAGATTTAAAAATATCCATTTCCAAGATGCTAGAGCCTGTGCAAAAGCAATTTCTTTAGTAAGGCGACTTATTACCACCACTCCTGATATTACGTGTGGTGAAGCTGATAGTGATTCTTCTATTGAAACAACTTACGATTTCTGGAGTCACCATAAGAAATTGGCTCATCACACAAAGAAATCCAAAACAACAAGTTCTCCGTTGCAGTCTAAAGACGAACTCAAATCTGCGCAGGTTTCACCACTCTCTGTAGATCCCTTGAAACAATGGGAAGATATGAAAGTTGGTTTCCCAAAATTGTATAAGTTGGCATGGGAATATTTATCAATACCTGCGACGTCAGTCCCCTCAGAAAGATTATTTTCTAAGTCAGGAAGTACTATTACAAAATCCCGAAACCGGCTATAGCCAAAACGGCTCGATAAACTTTTATTTTTAAGTGATTGTACGGAAGAGGAATGGGAAATTTAGTTGTGTGTGCTTTACGTATGGACGTGGAGTCTCTTATAATAATTTTCTCACAATAACTTAGGTTTATAATAAAATTAATATACATATATATTAATCTATTCACAATAACTTAGGTTTAAGTTAACATAAGTGAATATAATGTTTTTTTAGTTTTATAATGATTATAATTCAAGAAAAATAATTTTATTTTGTTATGTAAACATTTAGTTACTGTAAAACACCGTTATATGGAAAAAATCTAAAAAATGCCATACTTGTTGATTTATATCTTTATGATTAAAATGTTGATTATAATATAACATTTTTTCATTGTCATAAATCTATTAGGTTTTAAAATTAATATGATGTTTTGTTCCAAAAAAATCCTATATCAACTCAGAAGCCTCTGAGACTCCACGTCTAGAATAGTGATAAGAAAAAATAATGTCCATAACTGGTAAAGTAATAAATAAATAATTTAATACACAAAAATGTCTCGACTGTCCTGCCAACACACAAAGTAGAGAAAAAAATGTATCGCAAAATTTTTTTTTTACTTTTTTTAGTTCGTGTTTTAAAAGGGCAGCTGTGTTTCATTATTTATTTAATTACGCACATTTAGTTTTGCAGTTGATTATAACATAAAAAACATTACACTTTTTTTATGAGTACCTAAGATAGCATTTGTGAATTTACATGTCCTTTTTATGATTAAAATGTTGATTATAATATAACATCTTTTCATTGTCATAAATCTATTAGATTTTAAAATTAATATGATGTTTTGTTCCAAAAAAATCCTGTCAACTCAGAAGCCTCTGAGACTCTACGACTAGAATAGTGATAAGAAACAAATAATGTCCATAACTGGTAAAGTAATAAATAAATAAGGGGGGGGGGGGTTAATACGATGATACGTAGTTAGCCCGGTCAGAACTGTAAATCAAGCCCCATGAAATGTATAGGGTAAAATCTAGTTTATCTCAAATATCTCGTTCCCAATGAAAATTTCGGCTGAAGTAGCACTATAACATAAAATTACCTACAATTTTTATGCAAATAATTTTCTTCTATCTCTAATAAATATTGAGATAAGCAGTCGTAAAAATGTGTTTTAAGTTTATAAAAACAGATAATTACACGACTTGGTTTGGTTTTTTGCGCGTATCTCTTTTCCAGTACAATTTTATGAAAAAATTACTGATACCTATTTTGTAGAGAATAAAATTTCTAAACACAAAAAACCAAATCAAGTTAAGTGGTCAGGTCAGGTTTTTTTATTATGTGAATACCGCACAAGGTGCCATGGTTACAATGGTTTAATGATTACAATGATTACTTTGGTTACAATGGTTTAAAAAGAAAAAATTTATGAGGAGTCAAACCATCCACATTATATTTTTCATAATATTTATAAAATAAAATAAGCTTGTGACATTAAAAAAAAAAAAAAAACTCGAAAAGTGGTACTCCTGCCGACGGTACTTCCATTCCACTTTCCCACCCCCATCCCCTCGCACCCACAACATACCCAATTGGGGATACCGTAGTCCGGTTGGAAGTAGTTGTATGAAATAAGTGATTATTCTTTCTTTTCGTATCTTCCAGACCAAAATGTTCTTGTAGCGGTGGCAACTGAAACCTCGTTGGCGGGAAATATCCAAGATGGCTTCAGGAAGTTCTTCCAGGAGATATTCCTACCGCAGGGCTATCCTAACAGCGTCAGCTCTGACTACACACAGTACCAGATATGGGACACCGCCCAGGCTTTCTGCAGTACTATTACTGGTTAGTTAGTTATAAGTACTTATTATTAAGTTTTCTATAGTAGTAGTCATTTCCACAATGACATTATCACTGCACACCACAGACTAATGAAAATATAGACCTGCCCATAAAGGCGAGGGGAACAAATCAACTTGCATGCAGCAGGGGAAGTGGCGTGGGTCTGTCCCTTTCAGTTATGAATCTGACAGTCTACCAGCAACTCGCATTGTAGGATCACTATTTAGTCTACGAAAATAAAATGTGCTTACGAATAACTAGTCCTCTTTACAATGGAGCGCAAGTTGCTTGCTGCATAATACACGTCCCGAGAATCCCAAATCGGGCAAAAAAAGTTCAGTTGGTATCCAAAATCGAATATTTTGTTACAGTATTTAATTATAACACTTTTGCAAATATTTTAAACTGCAGTAAAGAAGATGTGGAAATTCAGGTAGTCTGGTAAGAAACAAACATTTAGGCCTTGTGCCTTGCTATTGAGTATTTGCGAGTTCATTTTTGCTATCCAAGCTCAAAACGCAAGTGTAGAAAGAGTGTTTTCTCTAATGGGAGCACAGTGGACAAAGAGCGTAATAGATTATCTGTAGCTTCGGTCAGATCGTTGTTGATGATTCAATCCAGCCTTAAAAATATGAGCTGCAAAGAATTCTATAAGAAAACTTTGAATGAACGGGAGCTGCTCCGCCAAGTATCTGGCGCTGGAAAACATTAAAATTTATATATTTGTCGAAATAAAGTGTTAAGTTTTGTAGAAGATATTTTATGTTTGAACTTGAACTTGTTGATTGTTTGCAACTGCAATAAAAATTTATTGTTTGATCTCCGTGAGTTGATTGTTGAAGAAGATTTATATTTTGATTTTAGATGAGTGGGAAATTAATAAAGATTAAAGACTTATTTGATATTACTTATGTAAGTTTTATTACTAATATTCCATCTAAGCCAAAAAACCCGGACAAATTAAAGGGCCGGACAAAGTCCGGACAAAAGGCTAGATGTCCGGACATGTCCGGATTAATCCGGACGGATGGTAACCCTACCCACAATGGACTATGCTGCAAACCGTTACCTTACTTTAGCGAACTTTATTTTTCTGTGTAGGGTCTTGTTTTATCGATGTGTGCTTGTACAAATGACATTCACAGCTGACCTGTTAAGACATTTGACACCCCCCCTGGTGCCAAAAAGATTGTCGAACGTGGTTTACTTCCAGCTTGTCAAAACTCTGATTTTGCATTAAGACATGTCTATGTCTTCTGCCGTCAGTGTTGCACTCGATGAACTTAAAATAAATTAAAATAATCATTACACAATTATATGGACATGTGATATATATATATATGCCAAATAAAAATAAGGGCGATAAGCAAATGAAACAAGTTTTTCACAAACGTCTAACATGTGGAGAGTTTATTTCTAACAAAACCTTAACACTTCCCATTGAGGTTCTTGAGAGAGGAAGCTGGTACCTATGACAGTTGTGCTGGATGTGATCTAATTCATTACAAACAACTATAAAATACATGGTACATCATGAATATAAATGTTTTAACTTAATCTTCAATAGGAACTTTGGCCACGCATGCTGTGATGAAGGGGGTGGGGGTGGGAGATGTGGAAGCCACTCCATTGGCCGCCACCGTCACCTGGGTCCTGAAGGAAGGCACGGGGAATGTTGGAAGGATTGCTTTTGCCTGGTGGAAAGGGTACGCACACGCACATATATTTACTCGTCATGATGAAAAATTATGCAAACAAAAAAAACTTTGGAATGAAATACCACTCACTGTCTGTTAGAATATTGACATCGTTGCAACGCTTCAAGGAGCTCTGCAGCGAATGTTTGCTGACTACCCAGTTAACTAAAATGAAAGGGATACCTACTTGTGTTTGTGATTATATTATTTAATTTTGTTTGCTTTAATTTGAATAATGATTTTATTTTAATTCCATTTTAAATATTAATTTTTTATACACATACATTTACTATATTAGAGGCACTGCTGAATACCAGCTGGATTCTGGGAGAAATCCGGAATCTAATAGCAGTGACCCTTTTTATATAATAAAAATAAGATGTGTGCATGTATAAATGTGTAACAATCTGTTGTCAAATATATTTGACCGGTCAGTGATTGAGTGGGCATCGCATTTTGGTTCCACCCGGGCGTCCTGTGTTCGATTCCTCGGCTGGCTAAGTCCTCCATCACAACACAAGCAACATTTTCGGCTTTCTGAGGTGGTAGTAGGAGATTTTCAAACATTGTTGGATTATTCGTAACCCGGGAATGTTTGTCTTTCTTTTAAAAAAAAAAATGTAAATGTTTTTTATTATTTCTTATTATTACTTAAGGGATTTTTGTCACAATGCTAGCATATTTTTTGTTTGTTAGAACTTCATTGGATGCCGACAGTAAAAGATGGAGACTGATGGCAGATTGTTTGAATGATGCAGCCATCTGCCTGGAATTGGCTTTACCTCTGTTTCAAGGGTATACAACTCATGTCCTATGTGTTTCCACTGCCATGAAATCTATCGTTGGAGTTGCAGGTAAATAATAATATTATTCAAAGTTTTATTTTTTTCAATCACAAACAATCGGAAACAAAACGAAAACAGAACACTCTAGAAAAAACATGAAATCCTTACAGAATGTTCCACAGCAGATTTCCAGGTTAACGCAAATATTTTCCATTCAAAATTATGCACTGCACAACGTTGCATTTTTATATGTTATCTGGATGTTTAGGTTTTATATCAGTTTGTGTATTTAAGGTGGAGCAACGCGGGCCGCTTTAACTCAGCATCAAGCCATCAGAGGGAACCTGGCTGATGTGGCAGCGAAGGATGGTTCCCAAGAGACAGCGGTCAATCTTATCGCCTCATTCGCTGCTATCCTGATCATTTCATTAGTCGGAACGTAGGTGACCATTGATATGCCAGGGCTCATGGGATGAAACATCCGGGGCTTCACGGCGGAAGCATCTGCCCCCCAACTGCGTGGTAGGCCGGATCTGGAGAGACTGGTTGAGGGAGACCTTTTGACCTCTCAAGCAGAACTCTCTCAGAACATTTGCCTTGCAAGTCACTCCCAGACACACTGACCCCCAGATTCCTACCCATCCCTCATACCTTGTTCCTTCCCAGAATTTTCTCTCCTTACTTTCCTAAAAAGACCATCCACAAAAATGGCCTTGAGGAAAATAATTCCCCTCCTTCCCCATTATTTTCCTCGGGCCTCCTATTTGAAGCTAATGTAAAAAAAAATATTTGTATGTATTTACAGAAAACCATTTAAAGATTAATTTTATTAATCGATAATAATTATTTCAGGAATATCTGGCCAGTATTCTTCATCTTTACGGCAATGCATATCTTTTCAAACTATCGTGGGGTATCATCAGTTTGTCTGCACACCTTCAATTCTACAAGGTTTCTCGAAACTGCCCTTTTCTTCTTACAATATGAAATAATTTTGCCTCCAATCCTCGCTAACTCTATGGAACCTGTATTTTTCTTCAAAAACCGCCTGACTGGTAAGTACATTTTTGGCTCCGACAAAGACTTCTAGCAATACAGAAATATTTAACCAATTAGTATAATATAGGCACTTTCTAGTAATTTGTGGAAGAAAATAGGGTAAGGTACTTTTTAGTAATATTGTAATGACATTGGAAAGGTACTTGCAATCATTCCACCACAATCCGCTACTTGACACTGGCTAGAACACTCCTATGGAGTGAGAAGTTACACTTTTTTTATTGGGTAGGTAACCTGGTTTTATGATTTTCATGGTTCCATTTTCAAATAATAATTGTACCAACAAAAGCAAAGGAATTTGTTTTGACAGGTGAATTATGGCGGGAAAAAACAATTTAGGTCAGTAAAACAAAATACATAATTGACACACTTTGGAAATTATAACATAATTTAATAAGTGGTATTTGAGGAGACAACGAGAAAAGACATTATTATTTTAATCTAAAGAACTGTAAACGCGCGTCAAAATAATTATGTAATCTACTATTGTGATTTATTTTTGGGATATTGGGCCATGTTGCGCTACCTCCTTCTTAAGCCAATGTTTCGGGCGGCATTACATCTGCAGCGTAATCAGGGCAGATGTGTAAATTACGATGACCGGAAAACTCGACCAAGTGGCACTTCATCACAAATTTTTTTTTTAATCACTTTTAAAATGACTTTTAAAAAGGGATGTTGAAATGCCACTTTGTTGAGTTGTCGTGAAACTGTAAATTAGACATCTGCCCTAATGATGGACACTGTAGCGCTATCCGAAACCTTGGCTAAAGAAGGAGGTAGAGCAACATGACAAAATACACCAAAAATAAATAACGATAATACCTGAAATCTCAAATTTAATCTACTGTTTGAAAACATAGCCTATTTTTAAAGAGTTTTTTTTTTCAGATAAAACAATATGCGGTTTCAAGATCAAAGTTGGAGGTTCTCTCAAGGCTCTAGTAGCTTCTGGAACGGTCACCCTTAATAATTTGAAAGTAGCTGCAGACACATTCCAAGACTCAAAATATCTGATAGTTTTTGACATGAAAAAGAAATGCATTCACATTGTTTTGGACGATGCGGCTGATTCAGAAGACATTCTTTGCGGATATTTTAATGCAGTCATATTTGGTGTTATAGTAAGCACCATCAAGAAGGAGAAACTGGTAAGCTTTTTAAATTTTCTGTCAATCACAAGACTCATAAAACTGGGATACAAAATAAAATAAAAGCGAGTAATCAAGACAGCTGACCAACAAAGACACTTCTCCATAATAAACCTGCAGAATAAAGGCATTTTGGGATGCCTAATTATTATCATTTAATGAACAGGCACCGTTTTGCTGATGCTTGTAGCTAATTTCACAATAAGAATCGTAATTTTGATTTAAATTTAAAAAGTTAATTAATCCTTTCTCTCCAAATGAGAATCCAATCAAATTTTAAAATTGAGCTTTGAATTGATTTATGTGTGTAGCATTGATGCCATTGATGAAGTTTGTTCCATGCTTCCACAACTCTGTTTGCAAGGAAGTGTTTCCTGGGATTTTTGTTTACATTAACTCCATTCAGGAGGTCCTGAGGAAAATAATTTCCCTCAGGGCCTATGTCATCTTTGAAGATGCTGTGTGGAGAGTCTTTTTGAGGAGAGGAAGGAGTGAACATGGGTCTTGAAGAGACGTGAGGAATGAACATGGGACTTGAAGAGAGTGTTTCCCGCTATGCACCGGTGCCAAGGGGATCAATGATGCTAGTTCCTCGGAGCATCTTCCATTGTAATACCGGTAGAACAAGGACAGCATTCCCACCTGACGCCTGTGCTCTAAAGATTGCAATCCGTTTGTTAAGTTAGGAGAATCTATCAAACGAGCTGCCCGTTTCTGCACAGAGTCAAGGGTTTTTTTTAGGTATTTTTGAGCTCCAGACCAGAGGTGGCTGCCAAATTCAACGGTGGGGCGCACTTGCAATTTGTACAGGATTAGCAGTTGTGTATTATTAAAGTATCTGCGGGCCATGTACAGTACGCCCGTTTCTGAGAGGCTAACTTAACTCTGGCTTCGACGGAGCCCCTTACCGTAACACTTAGAGTTACACCAAACATATCAATGGAAGGCCTGTTCGGAAGATTGCTTCCGTTGAAGGAGACTAGATTTTCATATCGATCACTTTTAGACGTTATCAATTATTATTTTCATTGGGATTGGATGCAAAAAGGCGTTTTGTTAATTTTTTTTAGTCCGCTGTGATTTACATCTTGTATTGGTGGTGAATATATCTTGAATACCAGGGCAACTATAATGTCCATATAAAATTTTTAAAGTCTCAACCAACTATTTCTAACCTTTCTTTTAACATTGGCAATTTTAGTTCCTTGAATCTATCTTCAAATTGCCGGTCTTTAAAAGGTGTTGGTATTTTTGTGAATCGTCTCTGTACTTTCTCTATTAGATCTATGTAATATCCTTCACAAAATATGAACTCTACATTTGGGAAGCATATTCCAGGAGAGGTCGCATATAATATGTTTTATATAGCATCATGTCCGGTGTTAGATCAAAAAAGGCTTTAATTTTTTTTTTTTTTTTACAGTTAATACCGCACACGAGTCCCAACTGCTCCCGTCTGGAGCCAGTGAGACTATGGCATCCCCAATCGGGGTATGTTGTGAGGCTGAAGGTAGTGGGGAGGGGAAGGAGATAGGAAAGAGGAAGGTGGGGAAGTACCTGGCTATTCAGATCTGGTCACTAAACACGGCTAAAGCCATTTCAAGCAACGTTTCAATTCTGAATGGTGGTCTTACACCAGGGCGATACTGATAGTATCTTCCACTCTGGAACGTGCCGCAAATGTACTATTCAAATTGTTAATGTATTCTCTCTTTTGACGATCCCGGCGATGTAGTTCCCATTTCAAGTCTTGTGAAATGATAACTCTTAGGTCTTGATATACCGTCGTTTGGAGAAGTTCTATTAGATTTGCATGCAAGCTTAGGGTTAAATTTTCCAATATATACGACCGTGCATTTTTCAACATTGAGTTTTAGAAACCAATTCTTTGTTCACTAAAGTAGGTGGTTAAATAGTTTGGAAGACTAAACTGCACGATGTGGTTGATGGCGAATAACACAGAAATTTATCGTAATTTCTACAACGCAAGATTAATTTAGTTCATTTTTCAGTTGATTACACAGGAACATACAAGCGGAGAGAAGTCTTCCTCCAATACCTCATTCCATAGCGTGTGTGATAGCATGAAAGACCTCCACAGTTCTGAAGAGGATTCCAACAACCCTCCTTCCCCGGAGGTCTACAGCCAGGTGAAGAAAGTTACTAATACGGAGTGGGAGAAGTTTAGTAATGGCCTGAAAATTTCAGGTAGGTTTTCTTACGGTATTATGTATTTCTTTTGTGATAATAACCCTTTCTCGTGATGTTAAAGATATATTATAGCCACTTCAGCACTTCCACTAGCAATAAAGAAAATGGATAATGTCATTCTCGCTCCGCACCGAAGGAGTATAGTCGCGTATTTTTGTGACAAATAAAACAATAAATATAGTTTACTTACATTGATAACTCGCCCACCTGGGCGATCCATTTCATCCAATATGGAAACCGAAGTAATTTTTAAAAACATTAAAGAGTTAATAAATAAAATCACTTCAGTGAAGGACTCAAAAATAAAATTAACACTGGAACAAAATATTATGTCACTGGAAGAAAAAATTCAACACGAACTAATAAGTCTACAAAAGAAGATAATAGAATTACAAGAAACTAATATTAAAAATAATCATCACTATACACAGAAACTTGAAGAATTTCACCATAATAACAAAAGATCTTACGCAAATGTAACGCAAATGCCAAGTGACAATAAAAACTTTGTAAAATCATCATACGACCCAGAACAGAAGTACGCCATTTTAATTACTTCAAAAAACACCTTGAAGGCCGAGGATATAAAAATAAAAGTTCAAAAAAATATTAATTTAACAAAAATAAAAGTCGGAGTTAATGGAGTAAAAAAATCGGAGAAAATAAATTACTGATTTCTTGCCAGAAAAAAGAAGAAGCTGAAAAATTAACTGAAGAAATAAATAAGGTAATGGGAAAAGAAATATTAGCCGAAGAAATAAAAAAAAAGAAACCGTTCTTAATGTTAAAAAGGCTACAATGCCAATTGACTGAAGAGGAAATTATAGATGGAATTATGCAACAAAACGAAGGATTAACCATGGAAGACAAAAACAACATCAAACTTATCAAGGAATTAAAAAACAAGTACAATGAAGGAAAAGAAAATGACACCACTAACTACATTATTGAAACGACCGGTAAATTGAGAAAAACACTAATAGATAAAAAAAAAATAAATATCAAATTCCAAAGAGTGTACGTAGAGGATGTAAATCCGCTCACACAATGTTACCATTGCCTCAAGTTCGGCCACACAGCTCAAAGATGTCTCGCCAGGACGCAGCCACCCATTTGCCCCCATTGCACTAAGGATCACATACTTTCCAAATGTGAAAACAAAGAAAAAATGCCAATCTGCAACAATTGCTGTGTTCAAAACAAAAGGTTTGATATGAACTATTCTACTGAACATAGAGTCGATAGCATAAAATGTGTTTACCGGCAAAAAATGCTTCAAATAGCTAGAGAGCGTATCGACTATGAATAAATATTGTAATTTTATTTCCTCAAACTATAAAAACTAAAAATGAATGATTTTTTATGTAACACGCTAGATAAAAAAATATGTATAGAAGAAAAATTATGTCACTCCATAAGAGATTTCAATTTAATTTGTACAGAAAAAGGATTTACCCTATTTCATACAAATATTAGAAGCATAGAAAAAAACTTTGAAGAATTAATATTATCATTAAAAGAATCAAATTTTTTCCCGGGCCTGATTGTGTTGTCAGAAACACATTCAGCCGGTGAACTGAATTACTCTATTCCAGGGTACACATACCATGCAACAACAACAAAAATAAACAAAAACTCTGGTATCGGAGTATTTATTTCTAACCAGTATAATATTATCAATATCAGAGAGATAATAAATATTAATAATGTTAACATTTTAAATATTGAATTTAAAGTCGAAAATAAATATTATAATGTTATTGCTATTTATCGTACACATAATTCGATAGTACCACAATTTATAGATGAATTGAAAAACATTTTATTAAATTTTAGAAATAAAAATAATATACTTGTTGGGGATGTGAATTTAAATATTGCAAACGATTACTATTGTAAGGATAAAGAAAACTATCTCAATATGCTGGCTGAATTAAACTATTTATCGTGCATAAATTATTATACAAGAAACGTTCGGGGTCAACGACCTTCGTGTATAGACCACATATTTACAAATATTCCTTACATCGAAAACATAACTTCAGCTGTCGTACATACAACAATCACTGATCATTATTCATGTATATTTCATTATAAATGCAATCCAGCTTTTCCATTACTTAAACAAAATAATGCATCCAAAAAAGTACTTAATATGGATACGTTAAAATATAAATTAGAATCAGAAAACTGGATTAAATTACTACAATGTAATGATGTCAATATCTGCTGTAATTTGTTTGAAGAAAAAATATCTAAATGCATAAACGATTCGACAAAAAATATTAATATTCCCAAATCCAAACTATCTAACTACAAACCTATAAAACCGTGGATTACTCATGGTTTAATAATATCTGTACGACATAAACAAGCCCTTTATAAACTAACTACTCAGCAACCAAATAATAAAAATTTACTAAATCGTTTTAAAGCATATAAAAACAAACTTTCATATATTATAAAAAACAGAAAAGAAAGTTATTATAAACAGAAGCTTGATCAGGCGGAAAATGATAGTAAAAGAGTATGGACGGTTATAAATGAAATAATTGATAAGAAAAAATGCAGGAATAACGAAATCAGTGCTATTACTCATGATAACTCGAAAATATGTTGTAAAGAAAACCCTTCAAAAGCTGCAAATATATTTAACACATTTTTTGCAAACGTAGGGAAAAATCTTGCGAATCACATAAATATCAACCCAATTTCAGACTGTAATATTGATGCAGAAAATAAAATAGCAACATTCCAAGTCACAACAGAGGATGAAATAGTATCTATCATAAACGGTATGAAAGGAGGTTCTGCCCCAGGATTTGATGGAATTACAGTTAACATTTTAAAAAATATTAAAAATCAAATTTCTAAACCATTAATGCATATAATAAATATAAGTCTCCAAAGCGGAGTGTTTCCATCTATTTACAAACAAACTATCATTACTCCAATATTTAAATCTGGTAATCCAGAAGAAGTAGGCAACTACCGACCTATATCAGTAATTTCGAATATAGCAAAAATTTTTGAAAAGATAGTAAAAAAAAGAATAAATCAGTTTATAAAATGTAATAAAATAATTAATGAAAATCAGTTCGGCTTTATGGAATGTAGAAGCACACAGGATGCAATTGCAAAATTAACTAGCCTTGTTCACAATTCATTAGATAAATCACTAAAATGCCTTGGAATTTTCATAGATCTCAAAAAAGCGTTTGACAGCATATCACATAACAAACTTTTAAGTAAATTAAGAAACATTGGATTAGATGGAGCAGCTCTAGAATGGATAAAAAGCTACCTTTTCGAACGTCCTCAAGTCGTTAAAATCAACGATGTGCTTAGCCAACAAGATACGAGTAACTTTGGCATACCTCAAGGTACAGTCCTGGGACCGTTACTGTTTATCATCTATGTAAATGACATATTCACACAAAGAATAAACGGAAAAATAATATCTTATGCTGACGACACTGTCATAGTAATTGAAGGTGCTGATTGGAATACTGTGAATAATCTAGCGAATATTGATATTAATACGCTGAAAAACTGGTTCGATAAAAATCTCCTCTCATTAAATACTGAAAAAACAAAATTTATCCCTTTCTCTATCAATAAATGTAAATCAAATCCAGAAATAAAAATTGTAATACATCAGAGTAAATGTGGTGGAACTAATTGTAATCAAACATGCTCTACACTTAATTCAACTTCAAATATTAAATATCTTGGTGTATATATAGATCAACATTTTAAATGGAAAACACATATTTGTGAACTTGTCAAAAGAATTAGGAAATGTATATATATATTTATCAGAATAAGAAATATTCTTAGACTAGAAAACCTCAAAAAAGTGTACTACGCAATTGTTCAATCTATATTACAGTACGGTATTATAGGGTGGGGAGGAACTTATGATGTTATTTTAAATCCTCTGAAAATAGTTCAAAGATTGATAATTAAGGTTATCTTGAAAAAACCATCTACATTCTCTACTGAAAGAATCTTTTCAATATTCAAAGTATCTACAATAGACAATATATATAAAAAATATGCAATTCTACAGACTTTTAAAGAAATACAGCTAAAAAAATTACAATTCAATATATCAGCAAGATTTCAAAACAATATCAAAATCCCTAAATTTAATACCAAGCACATCCAAAATACCTATCTGTATCTAGGTATAAATTATTTCAACAACCTCCCTTTAGAACTAAAAATTATCGAAAATATACATAAATTCCAAATTAATTTGAAAAATCACCTGACACAACTGTAAGAGTCCATTTCTACCGCTAATATTTCATTTAAATCTTGAAATTTATTTATTGTTATATCCCGAGTTTTCTTACATATCTTTTGTTATTAGATGCAATATTATTATTTTCTACTAAATTTTACATATACTTGAGCTTGAATTCCCTCACCAAACACAAGAGCCTTGTCTCTTTATGATGAGGAAATGCTATTGTTATGTTCATTTTACAACTCTGTTTAACATGTAAAAAAAAAAAATGTATACTTATTGTAAAAACATACAAATGATTTCCAAAACAAATCAAATCCTGGCTTAAAAAAATCAAAGACGGGGAACAACATTTTGAAAAAATGTCATAGGAGCTGAAACAATGAGTACCATTTAATTAAAACCTAGTCCGCCTCAGCACAGGAACCTCTAGTGAAGAGGACTAATAAGAAAAATTTTATGAATAATTTTTTAACCTTATAATTTGTTAGTAGGCGGCTGGCGGAGGCAAAAACATTGGGAATGTATGGCGAGTGATGTGCTGAAATAGGCCAAAACCAAATGATCTTTTATAGCTAAGTCTGTTGGCCCCATAAAACAAATTAGACCGGTCAAATAACGATAGTTTAATTGTTTTGCCTTTAATAATTAGCGGCTCTGGAATTTTTGTTTTGCCTCCACATTCGCCTCCTAGTTATTAGGCATATGTTTTCAATTTGGGAGGCGAGAATGGGTGCCGCCGCTCCGGGAACCATTTATTGGATAACTAACACCTCCGTCATAGGTCACCAAGTGGTTCGCTTTGTTTGGTGACTTAGCAAGGGTGCCCGGGTACATGGGGTGAGGTTTGTCTGGATCTCGGCTACGATACACAAAATCTTATTTTTGTTTTTTTTAGGGCTATGCATTCAGAATTCGTATGCATAACTCATGTGTGGCTGGTGAGATCGTTGTGTTACCAAAACAGAAAGTTGCAATTGCCTTTTTGAGTTGATAATTTAAAAATATTTTCTCTTGCAGGATGGAACTTAGAGAAAAATTTGATCATTTCTCAGGAATGGAGGGCTAGCTGGAAGTATGAAGTCAAGACATGAAACCAATTGCGTAATATTGTGATACACAAATCAATGTAAAACAATGACATTACAAAACTTATACACATTGTAGAGATCTCTAAGTGGCAAGCAAACCATATGATAATTGCCGTCCTTTCGATTAAGTACTAAAATGTCACACGTCACGTAAGTTTGTGTGATATCTCTAATCAAAATGCCTTCATTTGTGATAATAAAGTGTTTCAATTGCATGGCAAACACTAGCAACTAACTAACTAACCAAAATGCCATTTCTCCGCAAATAAGACAGACCGCCAAATTTGGTCTTGCCTCGTTCACATTTATACACAGTCTCATACATACTCTTCTATTATTCTGGCTCTTGACATGACCCAACTCAGTACCTGATTCACTTGATCGTGCCATGTCTTCCTCGGGCGTCCCCGACTTGTTCTACCGTTCACATTTGCGTCAGCACCGTGCAATAGAACGTGCCTAGCTTGGTGGTCGAAAATTCTGAATTTATCTAATCATCAAAGCAATGAATAAAGATTTTTTTTTAAATGTGTATATTCTCTTTACACTCCTTTCTTCATTCATTCACTCCACATGGCCAAACCATCTGAGCATCCCTTTCTTAATCTTACTTATTACCGCTTACATCTCATCTCAGGGAACTCGTTTCTACAGCATTCTGTCTACTTTCATCCTTCCTCTGCCATTTCTATGCCTCACTGCCATACATCAGGGTAGGTACCAGCACTATATTGTAGACTGATAGCTTCGCTTCTTTGGGCAGTTTTTTGTTAGTGCCAACCGCCTTCAGTTCTCCGTTAATGGAGTTACCTGCATTTACCCTTCTTTCTATATTCTTCTTCTTCTTTCTATATTCTTCTCTGCCTGGTCATATATCTGTTCTGGTCATATACAAAAATTCTTTGAATGTTTAAGAATTTACTGGAAACATTTGTTACTTGACCAAATTTTGTGAGACGTTAACATGTCTATAATATTATGTTTGTAATGTCATTGGTATAAAATAAATAAATTGGATGATAAAGAAATTTAGAACTGAAACTAAACATTCCTTGTCTGATCATTAATTGATCGGTCTAAAATACATTATACAATTAGTTATAAAAATCTATTTGGGTTGTAGATGTAAAATGTATTTCAAAATACCAATTACACAATTTTTTAAATATTTAATACAAATTGATGATTTCGTTCAACGATACAAATGAAGTTTATACACAAAGTTGAGAA
This sequence comes from Glyphotaelius pellucidus, assembly GCA_936435175.1. Lineage (NCBI taxonomy): Eukaryota > Metazoa > Arthropoda > Insecta > Trichoptera > Limnephilidae > Glyphotaelius > Glyphotaelius pellucidus. Next base: position 7,159,545 of record OW386543.1, on the reverse strand, counting down.
ACATGGCGGATAAGTAAGAACAAAAGATAATAAATTATTCTATAAAATAATATTGAAAAATATACAAACAGACGTCCATACAAGTTATTGCACCATAACAAAACAAGATATTCCAATATTGCGATAATTCTGTCAACACGATTATTTATATATTAATAGAGTATTAAGGGATGTACTTGAATTAATTTAACCAGTGATTCCTGACATTATTTGGAGTAAAAATGTAAATGAAATTTTGACCTGCTGATTTTTTATGTTTTAATTTGAACACGTCCAAAATGTCACCGGAGACCAAAATTTCATTTACATTTTTTAATCCAAATAATGTCAGAATCACTGGCTGAAGTAAGTTAAGGACATCTCTTACCCAGTATAACTGATTGCTTATAAATTAATATATCAAAGAATTTCAAAATATAAATACACTTCAAATATTACGTAATTTTGTGAAAAATCCTGCGTCAACGTGACTATAAAATTGCTAAATTAAATGATTTAATTTATTTAATGTTGTGACTGCTAAATGTACAATTTACAATATACATTGCAAAAATAATATAATATGTAGAATACTGCAAACAAAATGATTACAACATGTTATTGACGAATTGCATTGAACTCATTGACAGACATAGAAATTAGAGATACGGATCTGAATCATGATACCATATTAAGACAGAGCATTGACAGACCCGTCCTGATGATGCAATCCCAATCTTGGAAATCGATTTGCTAGCAACATGGAAATTGCCAACCATCCCAAAAATAAAATAGATCACTTATGATACATATTCCCGTAGTCGAAACGAAAACAGCAAAAGTGTAAACTGCTTTCTCAATCAGTTTACACTCGTTCGAAAACAAAGCAAAAACATTGTAAACGAGACAATTAATATGTAGATGTCTATGCTTGTTGACCACGAAATATCTTTTGCAAGTTTAAATAATTCGTTAATTAAATTCCTCTTATAGAGAAAAGGTCACAAGAATTGATGATATATATTGTTGGTCCCGAAGAATAATGTTACATCTGCTAAAAATTGAAAATCGTTTGTTGGCTTATTTCGTTGATTTAAAAGTATGTATTTTCGGAATTTTAAATGAAATGAAATGCAAAATATCAAAACAACACTTTGATTTGATTGGCATTTTCTTGATATCAATAACAGTAAAAATGCAGAAATGCAATACTCGTATAAGTGAATAAAGTGAGGTTTGTAAGCGAAATACGAAGTTTAACCCCTTGAATGCCAAGTATGAGCATACTTGTACTTTTAGTGTGGTGCCAACTACAAGTGTGGTTATAGTTGGCACCACACTGGCACGATGAATAAGCAATAGAATTAAAAGTTGACAACTTGTAATAAATACGAAAATAAAAAAAAAGTAAGCACTCAAGAAAAATTTAAACCTCGACAAATCTATTTTTTCATATTTCTGGCGGCATAGCTTTGTTTTTTATACAAATCTACTGTTTTATTCTGAGATTGATGAGATTTTGCACACTTGACCTTCAAAACAAGAGTAAGGTCACTATTTGCAAGAGATTTCCCAAACCGCCCTCATCGGCCTCCGTGGTCCCGAGGTAAGACTCTGGACTCACAATCCGAAGGTCGCGGGTTCGAACCCGGCGTGCGCAAATAAATTTTATTTGATATTTGTGTTATTTCACAATTTATTCATTTAAAATAATATGTAGTATATTTGCGGCACGTTCCAGAGTGGAAGATACTATCAGTATCGCCCTGGTGTAAGACCACCATTCAGAATTGAAACGTTGCTTGAAAATGGCTTTAGCCGTGTTTAGTGACCAGATCTGAATAGCCAGGTACTTCCCCACCTTCCTCTTCCCTATCTCCTTCCCCTCCCCACTACCTTCAGCCTCACAACATACCCCGATTGGGGATGCCATAGTCTCACTGGCTCCAGACGGGAGCAGTTGGGACTCTTGTGCGGTATTAACTATAAAAAAAATAAAAAAAATCCCCTTTTCACACCCAGCAGAATTTTGATACTTGATAATTGTCAGTGAAATTTTGCATGCGTTAAATGTATGTTCGACGTTTAAAATAAGAGAAAAAAGCCCAGGCAACGCTGGGGACCTCAGCTAGTTTTTTAGAATTTTCAATACATAACACTTATAACCATGTATAAATATGATGACCTCAATTATTTTTAGCTTAGTTTTTCCACTACTAACAACTTTAACCCGATCAATGCAACTATTGCACATGTGATCCATCAGCGGCTGTCAATTACGCGGACGTCGCAAATGTGACACTAAAACACTTACATTGTGTCAAAACGTATTGTGATATGGGATATAATGCAGTGAAGGTGTTAAAAACAAACAATAGGAAATCGAGTCTTCTTTCTCATGTTCTATGTCTGTCAACGAGTTCTATTAATTCTATGTAAGTTTTAGATATGAATGAGATGAGTGTGTTGGTTGGTTAGGAGGTGGCCATGGCAGACTGCTGTGACTTGGTGCCGGCCTGCGACAGATGCTTGACGATGTCCACCCAGTCGTAGCCGCGGGGCTTCTCGCCTCCCTTTCCGCCCTCCGCGCGGTCCCACACTCTCCGCTTCTGCGACTTGGTCAGCTGCTCCTTCTTGGGACCTTTTTTCGAGTCGTCCTGGAATAAACGTTTCAATCAATATTAATGGATTCTCTAATAGTCTGGGGTTTAGTAAAAGCCTTCAAGCCACAAAATGAAAACTTCACAGGAGACGAGACTTTACAAAATATTATTACAAATTTGTAAAACTAATTAAAAATCTTCAAGTTTATATAAAGGTATATTATATTTTTGATGTAAAATATTGAAATTCTGTTTATAATTATGAGAGATTTGAGTAATTTCATCTAGGGTTTCAAAGTCAAGTTTCAGGAATAATAAGACATTATCTTCCATTCCAAGATTCATACTATAGTCTTGTTCGTAGGTCCAGAGATACTATATCATCAATTAGAGGTCAAATAGCCAAATTTCTGGAATAAAAAGACGCTATATCTTCCACTACAGGATTCATACTGTAGTCTTGTTCATAGATTCAGAGACACCATATAGCCAAATGGAGGACACAGATAGTCATGGAATTAAAAGACACTATATCTTCCACTACAGGATTCATACTACAGTCTTGTTCATAGATTCAGAGACACCATGTAGCCAACTAGAGAACACAGAGTCATGGAATTAAAAGACCTATATTTTTTATTTTTTTTATTTATCAAAAGTATACAATACAGAATATAGTATATTATATAAAGCATTGTACTCCCAGGAGTTAATAAACTCATTGCGGGAATGATACGCATTACATGAAACATATAGCTGTATGTATTAAATGGACATATGATGGGGACATACACAACATTATTATTTCAGATAGTCATTAATAAGATGAAGTTTGAGCATGTTAGTTTGGGTCTTTTTACATTGACTTGCACGTTTGATCTCGTTGGGTAGTTGATTATATTTTGTGTGAGCTATGTATTCTAGGGATCTTAGTCCATATTTTGTTGATTTGATTTTTGGTATATGAAGTTTGTTGTGATTTCTTGTTGTGTTGGTGTACGTCGCAATTGTAATAGAGTGTAGTGTTGGAATGTGCCGAGTGTTGAATTACTTGTAATATAGTTTTAGTTATTTCAAAAGTGGGAATGGTATTAAAAGGAAGTATTTGGGTGTTTCTGTAGATGTCTTTGACATGTGTGTCCCAAGGTAGACTGAAAATATTTCGCAGGGCTCTATTTTGGACGACTCGGACTTCTGAAATCATTTTTTTTGTAGCAAATCCCCAGATTCCGGCGAGATATATTAGATGTGAGTGAATCATAGCATGGTAAATCGATTTTAATAGAGAGGGAGGAAGTAACCCGCGAAGTCTATATAAAACACCAGTTATAGGAGTAATTTTGGATAGAACATGTTTAAATTGGTGATTCCATGTGAGTTGTGAATCAATGAAAAGGCCAAGATATTTTGTAACATCAGCCCTTTCAAGGCGGTTATTATCAAGACTTATATTAAGACTTACATTTTTTTTATTTGCAAACAGTATGTAATGTGTTTTTTTATGTTTAGGCTAAGTTTGTTTAGTCGCAGCCAGTTTGCCAGGCAAGCTATATCCCTTTCCATTTCCTTTTCAAGTTCGTTTAAATCATTATTGTGATAAAGAATCACTGTATCATCTGCATAGAGTTGTATTGTACCCTTAAGTCCCCATTTAGCAATATCATTTATATATATTAAAAATAGTAATGGTCCAAGTACGGAGCCCTGAGGCACGCCACATTTTATCGTTCCCATGCTGCTTGTCCCTTTTCCAACAAAGGTCTGACAGTGTCGGTTAGAGAGGTAGCTACACAGTAACTTCAGGGGAGTGCCTATTATGCCTAGGTGTTCTAGCTTCTTTAGTAGTATCCCATGATCAACCGTGTCGAAAGCCTTTTTTAAATCTATAAATAAGCCTGCAGCGTGCTTACCCTGGTCTATATGCTTTTGGAGGGCGTATACAAAATCGAAGGCAGCACATTTTGTGTTAGATTGGTTTCTGAATCCATACTGTTGGGATGCGAGTAAATTGTTTGATAAGAGATATTTAGTGAGCCTAAGCTTAATAACCTTTTCAAAAACTTTAGAGAAGACAGAGAGGATGGATATAGGACGATAATTAGAAGGATTTTTTTTGCAATCATCTTTGTAAATCGGAATTATTTTTGCTATCTTTAGTTGATCTGGGAAGATTCCACTATCCAGGGATTGATTAATAAGAAAACAAGGTGGTCAGCTAATATATCTTTGCAAAAGTTCAGGTACACTGGTGTAATTCCATCTAAACCTGGAGATGCATTAGACTTTAGTTGAGAGATGATACTGAGAACTTCTGTTTTATTTGTTTTGGCCATATATAAGGACTGGATTGCTTTTTGGTCCGTGTATATAGTGATAGAATCATCTGGATATGATGCAATTGTAGCTGCTAAGTTTTCCCCAACTGATATAAAGAAGTTGTTAATAGTTGAAGCTATCTGTGTTGGGCATGTTATTTCTTCATTCTTAATGAGAAGACATTCAATTTCATCTTTCTGGGGTGTCGAGCTATTTGTTAGAATTGCATTTATTATTTTCCATGTCTGTCGCGGATTACGCAGGTTTTCCTTAAATATAGTTGTGTAGTATTTGGTTTTAGCATATCTTCTATAGTTGGTAACTTGATTTCTTGTTTTATTTCTCAGTGCTGTGAATATATCACTTTGCTGATTTTTTTTCCGGAGGTTAAACGCATTGTTGCGCTGTTTGATAAGTGCATTTAATTTTGCATCAAACCATGGAGTATTACCCCTCCGTTGGTCTCCTATGCGTAACTCAGATTTATGTTGGGATGATTTTATTGCTGTTTTGATGTATTCATTAAAATTATTATAGTTTTCATTGGCATTGCTGGTGGTTTCGTGTGGAAAGTTGTGGGATTCTAAATATGTTTTTAACATGTTTTTATCGGTTTTGGTGTTGTTTGAAAAAGAATGTATTCTATTATTAGTGTGATGTTTCAAGCTGTTTTGGTAATCTAATATCAAAATGTTATGATCACATTTGGCATCTATATTTGCAGTAGTTGAGGAAATATTTTGTCTGTTTGAGATGATATGGTCTATTAGAGAAGTAGAGGTATCTGTTACTCGTGTAGGATAGGATGTGTTACATATGAAACAGTTGTATGAGTCTAGCGTGTTGATGTACTTAAGAGATGTATTATTTTTTTGAAGAATGTCAATGTTGAAGTCACCAAAGATAAGGGTATCATTTCTACAGTTATTTAAAATAGATTCAAGATACATTAAGAATTCGTTAATGTTTGAGGTAGGCTTTCTGTAGATAACATAAATATTAAACGGTTTAAAATTTCTATTACGGATATTAATTCCTAAGAAAGATATCTTCCACTACAGGATTCATACTACAGTCTTGTTCATAGATTCAGAGACACCATATAGCCAACTAGAGAACACAGAGAGTCATGGAATTAAAAGAACTATATCTTCCACTACAGGATTCATACTACAGTCTTGTTCATAGATTCAGAGACACCATATAGCCAACTAGAGAACACAGAGTCATGGAATTAAAAGACCTATATCTTCCATTACAGGATTCATACTACAGTCTTGTTCATAGATTCAGAGACACCATATCGCCAACTAGAGAACACAGAGTCATGGAATTAAAAGACCTATATCTTCCATTACAGTATTCATACTACAGTCTTGTTCATAGATTCAGAGACACCATATCGCCAACTAGAGGTCACAGACAATCAAGTTTCTGGAATGAAAAGATGCTACAACTTCCACTACAGGATTCATACTATAGTCTTGTTTGTGCGTTCAGAGATACCATATCGCCAACTAGAGGACACAGACAGTCAAGTCTCTGGAATTAAAAGATATCGTCCGCCAAAGGATTCATACTATAGTCTTCCACCACAGGATTAATACTATAGTCTTGTTTGTGCATTCAGACACTATATCGCCAACTACAGGACACCGTCAAGTTTCTGGAATTAAAAGACACCCTATCTTCCACTACAGAATTCGTACTATAGTCTTGTTCGCAGGTTCAGAGACACCACATCGTCTATTATAGAACACAGATAATCAAGTTTCTGGAATAAAAAACACTTTCTTCCACTACAAAACAAATTAATGAGATAAATCTCAGAATTGATTCTTTACTTTCAATAAATCTACCTATGCAAATGATTTATTAAATTTTGATTTGATTGCTGAGCAAAAATTGTACTACGATATTGAATACCTCAATTTATAAAATTGTAATTAATTTAAAAACTCACCTGAGTATTATCTATGGCAATTTTGGCTACATCGTCTGTGATTTCTGTTGTGACAACGAGAGTTTGCTCTTCGAGTAAATCTGTTAATTTTTCTTTTAGACATTCAAATATCGTATATGTCATGGCGCAACCCAGCCATTGGTCGGCCTCTTCTTCCACAGCCGCCGTTATCTTGTCCTTAACTGATTGAATTCTGAAAAACAGAACACAATGAGAGTATGAAGTTCTGGAAAACAGATCAATGCAGGTATTGAAATCTGTAAAAAATTACTCCAGCATTCTGGCCACAGCAATTCTCTTGTAAAATTCGTCAAAAAGAATTCCAAAACCAACACAAAATTTGCTTAGATATTGCAGTTAATAGGTATTAAAGTTTTGAATTCAGTTGGGTTTTTGTATCGTTTCCTCTCCTGGAATATCTTGCAAATTGTTTTATCACTCAAGGTTTAGGGAACAACTACAAAATGAAATCATCTTTCAAGAGCTAGAAATAAAAAGCAGGTTCTCAACAAAATTTACAGGAGTTTCCACCATGTGAGAAGAAATGACAAAAAATTTGAACAAAGGTGCAAGAGTAAAATTGGAGGACGATTTTTTATTTCATTTTTTTATAACTCTACACAGGAGGCGCTGAGGAAAATAATTTCCCTCATCTTTCACCTGTCATCTTTGGGAATGCTGTGTGGAGGGTCTTTTTGATGAGAGAAAGGAGTAGGAGGAGGAAACACAGAGGTCGGCACATCATTACACAGCCGTGCTGTTAAATTCAAGATTGAGTTGTGGAAACGACTGTTCTTGATGTGTTGTTCTCGTGTGATAAACGGTTAACCATGTAAAAATATTGGACGCGCATTAGCCAAGTTTCCTGACTATGCACAGTTCTGAAGGGATCAACGATGCTCCTCAGTGCATCTTCCATTGCAATACGAGTAGTATTTTGAATAAAAACAGGTACTTACAAATTCCTATTATAAAATGTCTCCATGTTTATAGTTGGTTTCTCGGTGGGATAATTTTCACCCCACGATATTTCTAATAAAAATGATTTAACATCTTCGTTTTCTCCATACTGAAAACAATAAAGAATCAATGCTTTAGCAAAATGTTGGTTAGTCAATGCATCATCAAAACAAGTAAATTTGAGAGACGATAATTATAATCGAGGAAATTAATATTCGAGGAATTCGATTTCTAAAATTGAATGCGTGTAAAACCTTAAAAATCAGTGACAAATATCATGAATTTTGGGAACTAAATATGATACCTTGTACTGGAAAACTGTAGAGGAAATTTGTTTAAACGCCTCATCTCCATCATAAATAGAAGACAGAACTTCCCTCTCCTCGGCTTGTGATTCTAGATCAGTCATCTCTGTAGAAGAAGTAAAAAAAAAACATGTTCACAATAAAATGACAGATACCCAACCAAAAAAATAACTCAATAATATCGTAACTTGGTCTCTTACCTTTATCATAAGATGTAAAACACTTTCATTAATTTAGCTTCTGTTATTATCATGAATTATTTTATTTCTGGCACACGAGGAACACTATTTCAGTAATAATTAGGTACCACGATCATATTCAATCATATGTGAAACGTCAAATAAATATGTCATAGACAATTAACAAATTTGACAATTCGTCTAGGAATTTTGACAAGTTATTATAAAGCCATAGCCACACGACATTTTTTAGAACTCAAAATTTGTTTATTTCTGTATTTCAAAAATAATCATAAATAAAAAATAAATAATATTTCGTCCCGAATATCTATTTATATAAAAATCAAAATGTGGGGATTAGTGAGATGTCTATGTATTGCTATATTGCATGGGAAATGTTTGAAACTTTCAAATTATCTTCTTTAAACCCCCGCGAAGGTTTCTGTTCCTGGATTATCACAACCACATGACAAAACATCTGAAAAGTTTTTCAACCATCGCAAAATTTTTTGCGAAATTGTCAAAAATTTTAGAATGATATTTTGCAAAATAATGATTAAGTCAAAATTCAATTTTCAAAACTTTTTAAAAATTAATTAATTTGAAGTACTTACGTAATAATTTTAATCGAATCGAGAATTAAATTTTTTTAAATAGGTACCTATGTTACAAACCAAATTTGATTGATTGTTCTTATAATATGCAAAAATGAATATTTGTAATATATGAAAAATAAAAATTTGAATTAAAAAAAATGTAATAGGTGTAATACGCGAGCTGTTTGAAAACTGAATGTACTGGGACTGAATATATGGAACACGGAGTTGGAGAGGGGAGAGGGGAGAGAAAAGGTGGGGAAGATGGAAGGGGAGCGGGGGAGAGGAAGGGGCCGCGGGAGGGGAACGGGGACGCACGGGTAAGGACATGCAGGGTAAACAACTTATTTCTTTGAATGTGGCATTGAAACACATGCTGGTTTATTGTAAATTATTCATTTTAAAGATATTGATTGATTATGACATTTTAAAGATATTGATATTATTGTAAATTATTCATTTTAAAGATAAAAAATTGTTGCTTATTTATAAACCAATTGAAATTCAAAAAAAAAATTCTAAGGTAGCTTTATAAGGGAATGAATAGTGAACACTCACGATTAATGCATTACTGTATTTGCTCTCTGAAACGCGCAATGAAAGTCTTCAGTCTAAGGAATGGGGCCCTTCAACAGCATTAAAAATAATAAACTCTTTTATTTACAGCCCATACCTCCTGGAATGCTATAAATTATTATAAAGTATTCCAGACGACTACCGCCAGGGTCTACACCACGACTTGCTCCACTTGCCAGAACGAACGTTCAGCCCCAACATAGAATGACAGGAGGTAAAGTCTATATCTCTAGATCTCTTGACATTTTAAACAATGGCCTTGAAGGTTTCAAGTTTCAAGAGAATTTAAACAAGAACTCTGAGATATGTTATTGTTAAATTTTTCAATTTTTATTGTAAGTTATGTAATTTTTATTTTACTGTTAAAAATTGAAATTGAAAGTTATGTAATATTGTAATAGGATTACATCAATCTTATATATTAAAAAAAAAGTAAGATTGTAGCGCACAGTTATCTCGAAGTGGTTAGATTTTATTCATAATTTTTTTTGAGAGGAATAATAACAACAAAGCTTTGCGGATAGTGCCAACATGCTAAAAACAGTGCCTAAATTGTAATTGTTGCTAAGCTAGTGCGAATTGGAAATCGAATGATGACTATTTTTTTGTTTAATATTCGTATAGTAATCATCCATGGCATAAATATCAAAGTTTGGATCACGCAGGACAACATACTTCCAATGAATTATTTCCCCAATTAAAATCACAAGTCCCAGAGAAAAACCAATCGCAAGTGCAACGAAACCAGCATATAACTTTTTCAAATTCATTAACGCCTTCACGCTCTCCTCGTCCGATGACATGACCGAGTATATGGGAACCATGACATCATTCAGCCATTTTTCCACGAGTCCTGCTTCAACTATCTTTCTAAGGAGCTTATCAGCTCTAGGTTTAAGGGGAGAATTTTTCTGCAAACCAATTGAAATCGGCATATGTATCGCACAATCCCTCATGATGTGTAATTTTCTATCTCCAGTTGAGTTGTCACTTTTTGTATTGTTGCTTGCATTTTCTTTATCTGAAAAAGTCAAGTCATTATCTTTATCACTTTTCTCCTGTTGTTTCGCACTTAAAAACTTAAGAAAGTAAATGTTGTCATAGTACGCCAATTCTCCTCTTGTTATTCTTCGAACAGCCTTTTTGGCATCGTTTACAGTTTCAAACTTATTTCCAATTTCTTGTCCAGTTTCGTCTAGTGCAGTTATGAAAAATTCCCGCGTTTGATCACCCCATCCTCCACACGCAATAGTGCTTTCTCCTAGCTCTTTGAGTGTATCGATAGTCACCCTGAAAATAATAAATAATTGGTTCTTACCATGCAGCTAATATTACCAACAGATTTTTTTTCTCCACATTTCCTATAGGCACCATGAACAAATTGTATGTTTTTTAGAAATAAAAGTCGATCTTTTTGTGTTTACCTCGGGGCTGGATTTGCTAAAATTGCAGTCATGCTTGCTCGATAGGCAACCACAACCAGGACACAGTAAAGCCAGTACCAGCCAGTGAGCAACCTTATGGACCATCCTGGCGGGAGCTTTGGCAAAGATACAACGAGAAGCATTCCATATGTGTACATAATACTGTTCGTTAATTCTTCAAACAGATAGAGTCCTTCTGGTTTTCTTGGCTTATCGATCCTTAATAAATCTGTTAAAAATTGAAATACATTAACCATTTTTGACTGACGACTTTAATTTATTGACATTAATTTTTTACATATTTTTTTTTACTTCAGTAAAGCTTTAATTTGAACAAAAGCGGTACATTTTTACTCTACCGAATGTGTGTAATTAATGAAAAATATTATTTATACCAGTTTTTCGTTTAAAATGTTTGTCCTTGGAATGCTCCAAATCTTTTTCTGTGTAAACTTTTTCAACCATTTCCTTTTCCATTTCATTTTCTTCGTTGATATGTTTATGAAACTGAGCCAAAGAGTAAAATATGAAACCGCTCACTAAAAGCACCGATAATACGGCAACCCACATGTAGAGCCTATAAAACAATTGACGGTGGGTATATGTGTATATTAGATGTACAAAATTACCAGATTATGGATACATACATACAGATTATATTAAAGCCTAATATTATTATTGCCACATTAGTACACACAGAGTTCGGAACGGGACGTGCCCCGCGCCACTTCAGGCCGCCGCGCAGAAAAGTCTCACAGTGAACTGCGCTGTAAACCGTTATCTTACTTTCGGTCTTTACTTTTCTGCGCGGAGGCCTAAAGTGGCGCGGGGCACGTCCCGCTCCGAACTCGTGTAAAGGGTACTATTCATACTTAAATGGTAAAATGAGTGTCTTCCAAGAATTATCTGTCAATGATTCGGGTGTTAAAAATGTTAAGCATTGAGAAATATACGGGATGGTCAGATCTGTCAACTGGAGATGATATGGGGTGTAGTGTAAATTTCCCAAGGCAATATCTGCTTTTCCATTCACCATCTCTCCGAGAAGTCCAGAAAAGGAGCCATTTAGTTGCTTGTGACCCCATTGCTCTTCATTGGCATTTTGTGGCTCGTAAACTTTCGGTTTGAAATTCATAATTGATGCAAGAGCCCGCACAATCTGCGAAAGGCGATAAATTATACTTTTTAGATAAACGTTATTTATCAGCAAGCTTCTCAGTTCTATTTCTTGTTATTGACTTAGCGCAGAACTTAGGCAACTAATGAATGACAAATTAAGTACCTAAGAACTTATTTACCTCAATTTCCATTCCGCTAAATAATGTATATCCGGCAATGTCTCTCACCCGCTGACTTTTAACTACAGCGGGTACATGCTGAAAAGCGACTACTTGAAGTGTATGACCTTTTAAGTTCAGTGTTTTATCTGTAAATAATGAAGTCGGCTTGAATATTTCATTCGTCTTCCAAGTTTGCACTCTTTTGGTCACTAAAACTCCCCGAATCGGGGATGGGAATGGAACGGTGCTGAGTTCGAACCATGAACTTTGATTCTTGCGATTTTCAATTTTTTCATAATATCGAATAAATATTACATTCACTACCCTCTTCCAAATATAGTGTAGATCTGAAGTAAAAAGTCTCAGATCATGTAAAATTATAAATCGCGCTCTAGTGTCGATAACAGGATATCTGAAAACAAAATATTTTTTTGGTTGATTCTGTCCAATGGAATATCTGATGTATCATCTAAATAACAGACACTGAAATATCTAAATAACTGAAAATTAATGTAAGTACTTACAGATTACAGAATTTAAAAAAATAAAAGTTATTACCTGTCTCCAAATTTGAAAAGTCTCATCACCTGATATCCGTTAGCAAGAAGAATTATATAAGCTTTACATCCGTCTCTTCTTATTTGGCGTATTGACTCCAATGTGTCGAAATTAGGAGACAACAAATCTTCGGACTCGTCGACTACAACCTGGCAAAAAATTGGTTATGTTCGTAAATGTAAATGATATACGACAAAACAATATTTTTTTTCAACTTACCATGAAGTGAGAAAATGTTTTCAGGCCTCTATACCAATTTCCTTCAAAGATGTTCAAATAAACAGAATCGCAAATAATTGCAATGCAGCTTATTTCATTATTCATTACCACATAGTTGACAATACTGTTTATAAGCTCTTTCAAATATCTTCTAGCAATTATTTCACTAATAATAATGTCGTCCGAATGATGCCTTAAATCCAAACAATGTTATGTTAGCAAAGTTCCTCTGAATAGCAGGTTTCTCGTAAATACAATTCCGGTCATACTTCTTTTACCTTTTTTGTGTGTGAATAATTTGATGATTTTGTTTGTATCTTAATGCAATACAAAATCCTCCAAAATATATGAGTAAAATTAGTAGATTCATATTCCACTTAGCTGATATTTTAAACATAATACCGTTTTCCCTCGTTACTGACCCGAAATTCTATTTATACTGAAAGAGAACAACAAACGTGAGCGTTTTTATTCCTACTTTTAAATGTAATTTTGTCTGGAAGTGAAAATGAATTTTTAAGCAGCACAAATGCATTTTCAACTTGCGTGTTTGTGAGTTCTTGGATTCAACAGTAAAGTTATTTAGGCCGAAACCATCACGAATCACGTTATCACAATTATTTAGAGAAAATATAGACACGCTTATCGCGCAGTCTCTCAATTTTAATTAATAATTAAATCTTTTCAATTGAAGTATTAATATATTTAAAAAAGCGATCTGATTTATCAAAATCATCAGATCTTATTGTTATTATTTACAGAGCGCTCTGGTTGAGTTCAAGGAAAATTGTGATATCCTCCACAATAACAATATAATAAAATACGTTTTAAAATATCTGTTAGTTTATTTTTGTTAAAAGTAATAATTCACTCCCAACGTCCCAATCATAAATTTGTTATAACAAACCATTAGGTACCTGCTTTGCGGCGATATCGGTAAAAAAAATGTCGATGGTATTATTTAAATGTTGTCTCTGATTTTAACCGTCGTCAAATGTCGGATGAAGTTTTGAATTATTACGTGACAATAATTTAAAGTGTTACTCGCTCAAATGGATCGTTTAAGAAATACCGATAACAAGGAAAATGCTGTGATAAACCAATACAAAGTTATTAAACCGAGTGTTGAGAAAAACTTTGTGAAAAACAATGCAAATGCGGTTACCGTTCAGGCTTCACATAATCAAAACAGACTTTATAAGCCGTTACACACAACACAATATCCGAATAAACCTATTTTAAAGTCCATAAAGACATTGGGAGAAGCTTCTGCATTATCCAAAAATGTTAAATCTTCCATTCCGCTGAAGAAAGACGAATCAAAAGTCGTTGCTGTGAAGTCTTCTTATGGTCAGAAACCTCCAAATTTAAAAACTGAACATGCAAATCAAGTCAATAAAGCTAACAAAAATGTCCAGAGGCCAACGAGTGTCGTTTGTAAAAAAGAGATAGTAATGGAACCGGCGAAACCAACGGAAAATGTAGCAAAGGCTCACGTTGCGAATACACCACCTAATAATAATTGTGTTCCTCCAGTGCCCACGGCAATGTTTTCTGCCGGAGCAATGATTCAACCGCAGCCTGTTGAGGTTGATACCAAACCTTCAGCAGCTCCTCCCAAACCATGTGATCAACCTTCAGTTCCTATGGATCCTGAGCCACCGGTCAGCCAACCACAAGCTGCAGCCAATGACCCTGCCCTAATTGCTCCACCTTTGTCCAACATGAGTGATGAACTTAAGCAGGCAGCTATGGAACCAAAATCGGCCAAGAACATGTGGTGCTTGGAAAACTTCGATCTGGGGCGTCCATTGGGAAAAGGAAAGTTTGGTAATGTGTATCTAGCCAGAGAGAGACAGTCCAAGTTTGTTGTGGCTATCAAAGTCCTGTTCAAAAATCAGATACAGACTGCCCAAGTCGAGCACCAAGTGAGACGGGAAGTGGAGATACAGACTCATCTTCGGCACCCCAATATTCTACGAATGTACGGTTATTTCCACGATGATAAAAGGGTGTATTTAATATTAGAATATGCCCGCAATGGAGCCCTTTACAAGCACCTACAAGATCAGCCCGACAAGAGATTTAATGAGAAAATTGTTGCAACGTACATCAGGGATCTCTCCAAAGCTTTGATCTATTGCCACAGTAAGAAAGTTATTCATAGAGATATCAAGCCGGAGAACATTTTATTAGGTAGCAACGGTGAGTTGAAGATTGCCGATTTTGGATGGTCTGTTCACGCTCCTTCTTCTCGGAGATTCACACTCTGTGGAACGGTGGATTATCTGTCTCCGGAGATGGTTCAAGGAGTGGCTCACACCTACACCGTGGACCTGTGGAGTGTGGGCGTTCTGTGCTACGAGCTGCTGGTAGGACAGCCCCCCTTCGATTCCAAAGAGTATGGAACGACTTACAAGAAGATCCTCTCCGCAGAGATGAACTTCCCAGAATTTGTGAGCGAAGCCGCCAAAGACTTGATCTCTAAACTCGTGGTGGTCAACCCCGAGGGAAGACTGCCATTGGAAGACGTCCTGAAACATCCTTTCATCACTAAAAATGCTTGAAAAGAGATCTCGTATTTGAGACTGATAAATTTCTGAACTGATTCTGTATTTAAGAGTTGAACAGTCTGAAAACCAATGTTCACAAATAAATTAGCTTAATAATAATATTGTTTGATACAAAATGATACATTTTTGCAATACAAGTTTATAATATTATGTTGTATAGAAAAAAATGCACAAAGTTTTACTGATTAAAATATTGTTTTATATTTATAGTCAATTTTGGGTTCGAGTTATATTTATAGTCAATTTTGGGTTCGAGTTATATTTATAGTCAATTTTGGGTTTGAGATAATTACGTTTTTGCAACTGCCATTTGAATTAAACATATGAAGTTTTTATGAATTGTTGGCCTAGTTTTATAACTAGATAAATACAATATTATGATCTGGTGAATAAATCTCTGTACCAAGATGTACTATTACTCTTTTTCACACAGGACTGCAGGGATATTGCATGTAAGAAAATTAGGCCAATGAATTATGCATTTGAATTAATATGATAACATGTAATTCTATTTTTAAATGTTTTTATTTCCTTGTTTATTTTAAGATAGTTAATTTTTAGCCTAGTTAGCACGTCATGCATTGTTTTTGTGAAGTCACCATGTGTGTTTATATTTCATTTAAAAAAATTAACCATAAACAATATTCTTTGAGATTGTGATTCTCTTCCATAAAATCAAATCTCTGGGAAGAAGTGATTTTATCTGAAGTGAGCTTAAATTCTGGGGTAGGTACTAACTCAATCCCTTTCTATCAAAGTTATGCTTACCTACCATTTTGGGGTATAACTTCTGCTTAGAAAAGACATTTAATTAAATTTATTAAAATAAAAAAATAAGTACAGACATCTCCAATTACTAGTAATATAAATCATTTTGTGACTAATAATTTTAGTGTTCAGGGTACTTTTGAATTTTTCTTTACTATCCATTAATTATTAACTTGTAAATATTTTTGTATTAAGTGAATAAAAATTTATGTTGTATAGCATTTTTATTCTGGCAGAGAACATTAATTAACTAGTGAGAATTATCTGCCAGAATAGATATGATATAGTAAAATTATGTGTATTATTACTATTTATATGAATATGTATTCCAAATTTCTCAAAAAAAAATTATAATGTAATAACTAATTTCTCACTACTGAGACTGTAAAATTTATCCAATAAAAATATAAACTAGAGTATTTTTTAGTTTTATTTATATTTTTAAGCTAAGAAGTTTTTTTAAAACATAAAACATATCAAAACTTTTTCGTTATAAGCCAAAAGTTGGCTAGAGGAAGAAGCGCAACATTGCGTAATAACCCAAAAATTAATTACTTTTTGCTGTGAAAATCACAAAACTTTTGTTGGCTTGGAAAATTGCAAAATAAAATGCATAGAACCCATCTTTGCAGGAAAGCTATTGACAAAATGAAACACAATATTGTTTGTTAAATTAGTTTAATAAAACCATAACAGTTGTATAAAAATATATAAATTTACATGTAGATACACAAAACACAATAATATTAATCATAAAAAGTAAGTAAGAATAAAAATAAAACAATAATAAAAAGGGTAATACAAAAGTAAATATTTTTATATATTATATTTTACACTGTATCACAACTGATCCACAACCATTTAAAAATAATTTATTGCACTAATACAGCCGTATTACTCATATCTTGGAAGGCACATAAGTCTGCCAGTTTACCACCTCCTTCCACCAATCTGGCCGAGAGAGTGCTCCGGGACTTGAAAACATGGACGATTGCAGGTTCTGGTAGACCTGTAAAAAAATAACCATGCCACATCAAAGATCAATTAAAACTTTTAAATTCGAAATACGGAACAATACCTAAACATGACTCTTCAAGAAAAAGCGGTATTACTTTAACCTGTCGAGTAATATTTTATTTATTAGGATTTTATTGCAAAACCGAAATATTTTGACCCTCTGACAAAATACGTTCGAGGTCTGAAGGGTTAAATTTATCATTCTTTGTGGTTAAAATTTCCAGCGATATATTGCAATATAGTTCAATCAACAATAAAAGATCGTTCTCTAGCATCGTCGGGAATGAAGCTTGGTGCAGGAGGTGGCTGTGCGCTGGCAAGCCATCAACTACTAGAAAAGCCACCAGCTACTAATAAATCACACCCTTTCTGTGCATGGCAAGAGACATGTGTCTGCGCATCTTCTTTTGCTTGAGGTTAATGATAATTAATGACGACGGCCTCCAGTGGTAGGGCTCTCGACTAGCAAACCAAAAGTCGCAAATTTGAATCCCGACGTGCACAGTAAATTTTATTTGATTGATTTGTATTGTTTCACTATTTAATCATTTAAAATAATTTTATGTAGTATATTTGCAGCATATTCCAGAGTGGAAGATATTCCCAGTATCGCCCTGGTGTAAAACCACCATTCAGAATTGGATCGTCTTAAACCATAGTGAACTAACTCACTTTGCTTCTTTTAAGTTTGAGCTTGAAATGAGGGCTCCAAATCATAATTTAATTCCGTCAGAAAGAAGAACCAATCAGAAAAACTATCTATGATTGGCCAAGACAGTATTTCTCTGATTGGTTCTCTCTGGCAGAGCTAGATTATGATTTGGAACCCATATTTCAAACTCTAACTCAGAAACTGCAAAAAGTGAGTTAGTTCACTATAGTTTAAGATGATCCAATTGAAGCATTGCTTAAAAATGGCTTTAGTCGTGTTTGGTGACTAGATCTGAATAGCCAGGTACTTCCCGCCTCTCTCTTCCTCAACTTCTTCCCCTTCCCGCTACCTTCAGCCTCACAACATACCCCAATTGGGGATGCCATAATCTCACTGGCTCCAGAAGGGAGCAGTTTGGACTCTTGTGCGTTACTCACTTAAATAAAAAAAAATTAATAATTCTATAAATAATAACAATTGCAATTATTTCTTCATAAAATGTTTTGATTCTTTTTTTATTTACGGCTCTATCTGAAATACTTTTAGCATTAGTTTATGAGTAAGTGGCGAACCCAGCATAACTATTTAAGCCTGATACTTACAAATCCATCGCTGCTTCCGAGGACAGAGTTGAGAATGTAGTCGGGAACGGCGATTGTGTCAATCAAAGAGATGGCGTCAGGTTTAACGGCAGAACACAGTTCTATAATACCCTCCCTCAGCAAATGGCCAGCATCACCCGTAAAGTATTTTCCCTGTAATAAAAGAAAAAATGCATAAAGTTAAGGAAAAATTTGGTGTAGTTCGAACAGCTTTAGTTCAAACAGCTTTGTTCAAAAGCTGAAAAAGGTCTAGAATTTTCCATTATTTGATGACAATATTACATGTCACTGAAACAACTATACGCAAAAAATATTCTAATACACGCATTCAAAAACCAGGATAACTTTGCACAGACAAACTCAGGCCGATTCACAAGATCCACATTACAACTTGTACTCCACCAAAAACCAAAACGACTTTTGGACAAAGAAATACGCAATACTTCTCCATAAAATTATTTAATATACTCCCTCTTGCAATGAAAAACCGTTAAAAATAAACAACTTCAAAAGAAGAATTACGATATGGATTATGGACACGGGAAGGAAGAACATAGATACAATTTTGCAACCAAATATGGATGAATGCTTGTATTGTGCTTACTTTTAGATAGAACTTTATAATTTTCCTCTTGTAATATTTAAAAAATAGGTATTGACTTATAATTCAAACGCAAAAACATGTACAATGTGACCTTAGAACGGGGTACCCCAGTAAGGACACATTCTTTTCTAAAACAATGAAAAAAAAAAAAAAAAAATTATTTAAATTTCATTCTTATTGAGTTTGGAAACCACTGGTCTAAATAAACTTTTAATATGAACTCACCATGTACAGAGTTGCTAAGTGCTTCTCCAAACTCCAGGCTCCAAATAAGGATACAAGCCTCAACAGCACTTCCCTGGAATTCCTGTCTTCAACCTTTTTGGCAAACGTGTAGAAGATCTCAATAATGGCATGCTGAAACAAACAGAGTCTACTTTGTAAACACACAATATGGAGTGTAAAGTGCCCTGAAAGTAGTAGAGAAAACATTATTCAAATTCAAGGCCTTGTACCTTTGCCCTTGATCTAAAAATAAATATGAACTGTATGCACAAAACTTCCTTGGCAACCGATTGCATTATTTATAATGCAGTATAAAAAATTATCATGTACAGCTACTGAAAATCGGAGGAAAAAATTAAAGGTCAAATCAAACGACACAAAAAGTGAAGTGATAAAACTGTTTATAATACATTTGTTTAATAAAACGGGTGTTTTATTTTTCATTTAAAAATTTTAGTTCAATATGTAAATAAAAAAAGGTAAGTTCTGCCATTTTTAAAAGGGACAAAACCGGAAATATGTCATTTTTAAATCAAATTTTAGACGTATTGATTCTTTTCCACAAAAAATTATAATTTGATTTTGAAAGACTGTTCTTTTATCTAGTAAAGCTTTTTTTTAAATTTTGAGAAAATACATTTATTTTTAGTACAATAAGGTTTTACCGTAGGTCGTTGGCAGATTTGTTAAATTTTCAAACAAAATTTTGTATTATACAACATAAATTGAGGTATGTAGAAGCAAAGGTAGCAATCTCCAAAATATTGGAAAAAAGTTGTATTCACAGTGATTCGAATTGAGAACCTAAATTCAATTTGCAAATTTACATTCTTATTTTGCTTAAACATTATTGAAAAATTATAAATACTTATGATCAAAAAATAATTACAAAAAGTACATAATTTTAATAGTTTTTTCATCACGAGTTTGAGCATTTTTGAATGTAGGCATCAAAGTAAATTTTGAATGAAATAAAATCTAAATTAAGTTATTATGTTAAAATGCTGGTATGGAGAATAATAAATCTTTCTCATCGGAACCAGGGCGGTTCCGATTCAGTACAGGGCGTACAGTTGCAAGGGTACGATCGCAAGATCATTGTTTGACGAAATTTAAATGCAAATGGTTAACCCTTTGGCCACAAACGCCGGCGTCCTGCCGGGTGTGCAACTGAGATACTTTACCACAAACCCCGGCGAGCCGCCGGCCTAGAGTATGCCCGCCAAAAAACGTAAAAAGGAGCATGATAGTGACATCTTTGAACAAAACTTTAAATGCTGAACGTTTTGTAGATAACAAACCATTCATTTGGTAGAATTGGCAATCATAAGTTTCTTAGGTTTTCCCCCTAATATTTGTATTACAAGTTTTGTAAGTAGCGAGCCGCCATTTAATTTCTTCAAAATTGCGAGTGGTTCTAGGCTTTTCGTAGTGACCCTGCACGTCCCTGATTGGTTTGAGGACTATCATATCAAATTATTTTATTAGTTATTAGTCTATATGTATGTAAAAAATAAAAATTATTAATGTTAGATTTATGAATATTATGTTTTTTTGTAACTTTATGAATAATAATGTGAAAAAAAACTCACGAAAAAAGAGAAGGTTACATTTGTATCCTTATTTACACATATTTTAATATTTTTTAAAATTTAATTTTTATGTTTTTCTTTACCTTAATCTAATATGTCAACAAATTTAAAGAAATTAATTCATTTGAATTTGTGGTTCAAAAGTAACAATAGATTTAGTACATCAATGCAGGTTTTCAATTTTTGGTATAAAATTAATTCAGTGGTGAAGGCCAATTTTTCAGCTCAATAATTCTGTGGCCAATGGGTTAAATGGCTCAAACTTTTTTATATTTGCATTCAATATTTAAATTTAATTTTTAAAGCTTTTAGTTCTAATAATTAAATTTGAAAGCGCATTTCATCACCTTTCAAAAACATTTTTAGTTTTCCGACACAATAAAAAATATTCCATTTATTTGGATTTTTCAAGAAATATAAAGGTCAATTTGCCAGAGACCTCAGGGGTTACAGGCTTTTTTGGTCTGCCGAAATAAATACATAGGTTAGGTTAATTACGTAGGTCGATAGATACCTCTCCATATACGACGGATAATGATGCGGCGTGATATGATTGCGACTCATTCCTAATGGTAAAACTGTCCTTTCCTTCCTTTGCTAAGCGCTCCACTTTGTCTGCGGTCTGCTTGAGGATGTAACATACAAGCCATTTGTATGCCTTCAATACGGCTAGAAAGACAAAATAAATATACAGTGAAACTTTCTAATGTTTTTCCAAAGGACTAAAAAACTTTTGTTAAAACCAATAATTTAAAAATATATATATATAGAAGCGTAATAGAAATCTCAAAGTGGCAAGCCAAAAACAAGGCAGTTGTATTGTCTTCGATTTCGTAGTTTTAGTACTAAACAGTCACGCGTCGCGTAAGGTTAAGTGTGTGGCGATCGCTATTATACAGGTCACATACTCACGCACACAATTAACGCGCTAGTTGCTATGCTAGGTGGGCCGAAATTACTAGACCTACATAAGTATCTACAGGCTGGCACCGCCCGCACCACATAAATTATAAGGTGCATACTGGAAAGGTCTCGACTCAGACTACCAATGCTTCGCAGTTAGTGACCGACCAAAGGTTCGGTTTCGGCAAGTTTCAGCAAAAAAATCTGGTTTCGGCATCAGTTTCGGTTTTGGCAGAAAATCTGCATATCTCTTGTGTTTGAATCTTTGGGTAGTTTTGTCACTTGAGAAAGTAATATATACACTATGTCAATAAAAACTACAAATTTAATCAAATTTAACTAAAAATTATCATTACCACAACAACACCGACTTTTGCACAATTTATAGAAGATTCAAAAGTGAGGTTACGCTTTACTTTCGAATCTGATAAATTGAACTGAACAGGAAAATGTAGTGCTTTTTTAAGGTTACAATCTCTTCCTCTTAAAATCATTTGATTAACTGTAATTTTCAATAATCAAATTACTTACATTCTGGCTGAGTCACATTCTTTGGTGAATCAGGGTTGCCACTCTTCAGGATAGTTTTGTAGTTATTGAGGAAGCCGGCCGTGCCATAGGGAGACTGCACCTGCTCCCCTTTCTGCAGCTTCCTCCAAAGGCCGAGGAGCCAGTTGCTGGTCTGCTGCACCAGGATGCTGTTCTCGCCCTCGTAGGTGCAGTTGGCATCATTCTCATTTCGCAAGTCGCCTATTCTGGCCGCTGATAAGTTAAAAAATCATAAGAATTTTTTTCCCTGTTATTTAATAAATAAAAAATAAAAAAAAGTGTACAATT
This sequence comes from Glyphotaelius pellucidus, assembly GCA_936435175.1. NCBI lineage: Eukaryota > Metazoa > Arthropoda > Insecta > Trichoptera > Limnephilidae > Glyphotaelius > Glyphotaelius pellucidus. The sequence goes on along the minus strand of OW386543.1, from coordinate 7,136,814 downwards.
GTAATTCTAGTTTTCGCAGCTTTTTATTCCAATCAAAAATGACACATCATGACACAAAATGATACAAAATGATACATCATCGTCATGTGGATCCAGTGAAAATATATAACTCTAACCTTCAACAATAATTTAAACATCTTACTAAGCCCGCTGTTTTTTCTTATTTTGTTTCCCTCCATAATCTATCTGTCAAAGCAACCCTTTTGTAATATTTTATTACACTTTAAAAAAGGAACACATTTATATATATTTTGTAAAATAGATAAAAAAAGTACCTACCCCAAAGTCCTACAACACTTACATATTTTAAAAATATATCTATTTGAATTTCAGAGAAATGCAATAATGTTACAGCAGTAATGCACAATAAATATTGATCTTACACAAATGGGATTTGGTTCAGTTCGTAGAGTTGTTGACTCCAGTTCGGGTAGGAAGGCTTAATCCTCAGTCAAACCAATTTTTAAATTTTTTTTAATGGCCTTTCACCTCAAAGGAGTGTTCTAGCCAGTGTCAAGTTACAAAGAAATATATATCTGCAAGTTTAGTAGTAGTAACAAGAACCTATCTACATAACATAATAACAATATAAAAAAATACGCTAAACACTCGCAATGCAAGATGTCAATTTTTTTGTTGAGAGGAAATTACTATTATTTTTTAAATCTCACAATTGTGATAACATACATAATTACAAGGGTATGGGTAAGGGATGTGATTTCTTCATGTATGTAATCCTTGATGTGATTTCTTACAGAAACGGCACTCTATAAATCATCCAATTATTATTATTAGCAAAAGGTAATTAATAAATAAGTTAATATAATTTATTGAACATAAAAAATAAACAAAACACACTAAATAAATATGTACATGTAACTAAACACTAACACAGGAAAAATGTACAAATTGACACCGTTAATATTAAGGAAACTAGATATTTCTAAAATGACTAGATAACTAGATTTTATATACACATTTGTCTACAAAAGACAACAGAAAGCAACGTTGTAGGGGGAAATATACCTATATTGATCAGAAAGGCTATTCCCTAAAATTTGTGATAAGAGATCGTTCTCCCGCGATAAGTGCTGTCAGATTTGTGTGATTTTCTACGGCTGTTATTTGCTTTTTCTATCGGCCGATTTTAAAATTTCAGCTGTGAGTTGGCACATATTTTAGTTTGGGTCGTTTTAAACATGAATTCCTGCAAGTATGCATGATTATTTATTCATTTAACAGCTGTAGAAAATTACACAAATCTGACAGCACTTCTCGTGGGAGAACGATCTCTTATCACAAATTTTAGGGAATAGCCTTTCAGGTTAGGTTAGCATTTTTATGCAAATAGTTTTTAGGTCATCTGAAAAACGTGTGATCTAGGTCCTCTCCATCAACATTCACTCAAGGCAAAATTCTTAACACATCGTTTGCAGGAGACGCCTAAACGCATATTTTTCACGTTGTTGGTAAAAAACGAGGGATGACTAGAAGCGTTTTTTTTAAATTTACTTGGTGGACTATTGTTTTGGTAGATGGTGGGTAATGCAAAGACGTGTTGTTATTCGGTGAAGTAAAAATTAGGCACGACCTCTCGTGAGACATGTACTGGGGTACCCTGTGTAAATTGTGCATGTCTGAACTGCACTTGAAAGAGGGGTAACATTATGTTTACATCACGATGTGTGTAAATTCTGCGATGTACCATTACATGAAGAGAATTGTTTTCAACGATATAATGCTTTGAAACAATATTAGTGTAAATCGTTTTATATTTTACAAAATATATTTTATATTGAACTTCCATAAAATGACTTATTATTCGACAATACCTGAAAAATGCTTTTTTTTCAAAAATTTTAAATTTAACCTTAAATATCATAATTTTGTTTCCAAACATATAAAAATTTGTAACAAGACGTAAAAAAAGATTTCATTTAACGTAAGACACTGAAAATTTTTATTATACTAGCGAGTTCCCATGCAGGATTCAATTTTATTTAAGTTCCAATTTTATTTAAATACTACGAGTTGGCATGTGTTGCAATGCTACTAATGAAGAAATTGTTTCTCCCTGCGTGTCTTTTCCCATTCCTCCCGTTTATAATGGCAAAAAAAAAGTATTTTACACGTAATTTTTTTTTTATGTATCTAGGCAAGAACTAAACTGAGTGAAACCCATCACTCAGGGAGTGGAAACACAAACCTGCAATAGCCATCCCAAGCCAAGGTGTGAGCTACCGTGCTCAGGCTGAATGTCCTGGGGAACAGTGTCAAGAACGGTGCCTCCGAGAAACAAGGCCGCATCTCGGAGTATTTAGACCTTACTCCAACATTCGGGGCTCTGCTGGAGTGGACCTTCTATTTCCCTGGTCACTCGTGGGACAAAAAAATTGGACCATTCGAAAACCATTGGGCCTTTTGGGAACCTAGGAGTGCTAAGGCCACCTCTGTGGACTTTCTTCCTGAGAAGCCGTGGAGAGGAGAGCTGAGGCCACCTCCATGAACCTTTCCCTTGTGGGGCCTTCAGGGAACCAAGGGGAAGGGCACTCTTCCGGCACGGGGCCTTTGGGGAGGTGAACTCTCCGTCGTGGAGCCTTCGGGGAACTAGGGAGTGGAGAGGAGAGATGAAGCCCTCTTTCCTTGTGGGGCCTTCAGGGAACCGCGGAGGAGTGAAGAGGAGAAATGAGACCTGGGAAGACACATTGTCGAACCAGAAGATATAGCTTCATTTCCAATGACAATCCTGATGAACTTTGTAAAAGGAACTGGATTACTGTCAAAGGAATGAGATAAAATGGGAGATAGCACAATGGGCCTACGGCCTAAGTGCTCACGGGAACTTTATTTATGTAAACTGTCTCCGCTCTTGAAAAAAAAAAAAAACTGAGTGAATAGTTAATAGGTAACACTAACCTTTGAGATATCCATGTCCCCCGCAAGCTTCCCTGCACACCTGAATACCGTCTCGGGCCAGCCAAGAAATGACAGGTTTAGCCGAGGAAGATAAGGCATGCATCTCTATTCCCTTATCGGGATCTTTGTCACTTTTGGCATCTGAAATAATGTAAAATTAAATAGGAGAAAATAAAAAGTAGGTACATACCTATGTTCTTATTATTTTAGGAGACCAGATGCAGTTCCAAATTTAAAATATTACATATTAGGGTAAGATAGACTATGATTGCCCGCAACTAGTGATTGCCCACTCTCACTTTTATTATCCTTTCACACTAGCATAAATAGTTTACGGAAATCTTAACAAAAAATATCACCATTTAGTTCAATGTGAATCGTAAACAGCAGAAACAGTCATATTGTCGAAAAGTGAAGTCAGATTTGTTGAAGCGCTTAGATGCGCAAAAGTTTTTTTCACTTTTGCAGGTATTTCTAATATTATCTTAATGTTTTACCTATTATTATTGATAAAAAAAATTAAAATAAAGTGTGTACCATCTTCAGATTGTTTTATTAACAATTTTTATTGAATCACTAAAGTTGGCAATCACTGTCATTATTGTTGGAATCACTATGGACAAGTGGGCAATCACTATATATCTAAGTATATATTTTTTGTTCATTTAAAAAAAAAATGTCATTAGGTTATGGTGTAATAAAATCGATGGAAGGATTCGATACATAATTAATAAATTATACAATTATTAAAAGTTAAACTTACCCGTTCCTTCTCAAGTCAAAATTTCCTTAAGTGGGAAATCATTACCTATTTTATCCCTACTTCTTATTATTTTAGGAGACTGGGTCTGGTTCCAAATTAAAAATATTACATATATTTATGCATAGATAATGAAGATAAGGGGTTATTTGTAAAAGAAGTTATTTTTTAGTAAATTTAATATTATAAGAACTTACTGAGTGCGGATCCTATGCTTAAATTGATGTGAGTCTCTGATATCCAATTGGAGAAAATTCTGGCTCCATAAGATGCAGCCAAATAGGGTAGTAGGCGGAATTGCTGGAAAAGATCAAATGTTGCTTCATTAAATAAAATCATTAAGAAATGTAATAAAACTGGGGTCATGGCATATATTATATCATGCCATATATTACATTATGTCAAATCATTATGCAGAGCTGTCCTAAAAGATGATTTCAAAATTTTGGAGGTCGATAAAGTTGAAATTTTTTAATCTGTATTAGTCAGATCGGCGCTAAATGAACATGAATTTACTGCCTAATAACTTTGAATTAAGAAATAGCCTAAAATAATGTAAAATCATGTGCCACCAGGACTTGCATATAATTTACAATATTCATGGAAAAGCACAGTAAAAGAAAACTACATACATAGATCAGTGACGTTTAGGATAGGCCGCCATTAGCAAACTACACGCAGATTTGTCAATACAACCGAATATGTGCATTCAATAAAGGACTGAGTATTACTAGTCCAAACATGGACTCTAACCAGGATTGTTTTTTTAAATTTTTTTATTTTATTATTTATTGAGTTAGTTTATACTACAAGAATATAAACTAATAAGCACATATAACATTTTTTGATAAATTTAAATATTTTTACAGTAAGCATAACATTTCTTTTTAAATACGTTCATTCATTCTTCATTCTTCTTACTTTCAGGCATTTCATCATACGTCTTTAGTCCTCTGTACATTAGGCAGTTCTGTGATTTTTTCATATCTGGCAATCTAACTCTATTTATATTTCTTGTTTCGTAATTATGTATATCTCTATTAAAAACAATTTCATTCTTAAATCGATTCTTAAATCCTTAAATTCACATCCTCAAATCATTATCCTTAAATTCTTCATCCTTAAATTCTCTTCAAATCGATTTTAGTAATCTTTAGTCCTCTGTACATTAGGCAGTTCTGTGATTTTTTCATATGTGGCAATCTAACTCTATTCATATTTCTTGTTTTGTAATTATGTACATCTCTTTTAAAAACAATTTCATCCTTTAAGTATTTTGGCATTTGGTTTTTCATCACTTTATGCACAAAAATGAATATATTAAATAGCAGTTTCTTTTTTATTGGAATCCAATTAAACTCATCTCTCATTTGATTAACCCTTGCGTATTTGCCTTTCCCCAGTATACATCTTATAGCTCTGTTCTGTATTACTTCTAGCTTATTCAAATTTCCTTCATTGGCCAAATATAACATCGTAGATAGGGATTGCAATCTCGCAGCTCATTCAATCCCGCGGGATTGATATGCGGGATTACTCAATCCCGCGCGGGATCCCGCATCTTTGAAATTATGTTATAAAAATCAACTTTTATCAAACATTTCTTACATTAAGCAACAGAAATTATTTCATTTCTATTAATTAAGTATATAAGTAATTAGTAATCAGTTTTCTTAGATTCATCTTTAAATATGTTTGGCATAGTTTAATCGTTTTGTTAATTTTACCCTTACTCATAACAAGTTTTATATTTTTAATTCAGTCTTATTCGTATAATGACTAATAATCAAATATATTTGATAGCTAACGACGGTGCTGGTAGCGCGCTACGCGTTGCAGCATTCGTGTCTACTACTTTCGTTTGACGTTTGACAGAAATGGCGTCTGAACATGAAAGTAATGTTAGATTTGTTCTGCAAGTGAAAAAAAATGCGTGTTTACATAACTTTACATTACCAGAATACACAAGAAAGGATTTAGTGAAGAAGGCATAGATTAATGTTGGAAAAAAAGTCATTTGACATCGTTCGACATCGTGTTAACTCCACGGCTGCACGTGAAAAATGATCAAGTTCAGTATAATTCGGGTAGCGCCGTGTACGGAAACCAGCTTTAAAAAGTAGTGCATCTGCAGGGTACTTGTGGTTGTGTCACAATCACGTAGTTTGTAAGTATCTCCATGAACGGAGGGCCATGGTCTTCTAAGAAAATTGTTTTTTCCTTCTTCTAAAAAAAGGTTGAAACCAAGGAAAAGTCGATTCTAGGTTTGTGTTAGCTTTTAAACAATTCTCAATAAGTAGAAAGTATGAAAGCTGATCATAACCTCAATTACAACCAAATAATTGTAGCTGTCATTTTTATAACCGTCATTATTTGATGAGTGTTTTGTTCCTAGCATTATTATAAAATGTCTGACACAAGAAACGCCCCGTTTAAAGTTTCGACAACGTGAGTTGAATAACTTTGCCAGCTGGTCGCGATAGGCTGGCGTTGCCTACGAGTTTACAAAATGCGTGTCTGTACACAAACCTCCGCGCAGCTATATGGCAGTAGTCGCAAAGATACTTGAATCGTCGAATATCAGATACTTGCATATCCTTGAGGAACAAGGGCCTATTGAGTGGATTAGAAGTAAGAAAAGGGTAGCCAACATTATAAATATAAACATATTTAGTATCTGTTGACATATAATCAAACCTGTTGTTGGTATTCCAAAACTGGGAACTCCACATTGGTATCGTCGGGTCCAAACTGCTTCCTGACTCCGGAGTACCTGACAGCCACGGTGAGCGCCTTTTGCAACTGGATGGTGGCCATGCCGCAGATGCTGACCCGGCCCCCTGACAGGATGCCCAGTGAGGCCCCGAAGCGTTTACTCGGATCCTTGATTGGGGTCACATAATTGCCTTTCTCGTCCACGTCACTTAGGCGGTTTAGGAGGTTCTCGGCCGGAATGCGGAAGTTATTAAACATTACGAATCTGTAAATAATAAATGAAAATAATTTTGTGAATGGGTAAATAATTTTAGACAAAAGAAGGTGTAGACGATAATGGAGGGTGCTATTGGGTTTAATGGTTTTAAGCGGTAACATCAAGATTTTATATTATTTTTATTTATTATAAAAAATCCTCTAAACTTTCGTATAACTTGAGTTTTTATATAATTGACCAATAAAATAATGGCAATCAAAATTTAAAAAAAAAAAAAAAAAAACATAACAATTTAGGTATTATAAACAGTTCTGATAAATGGCAACTACTTACTTAAATCTACAAAGTATTTTTTGAAATATTTCCTTATTTTATCATTAATAACATGGAATAGTTATCATTAATAACAATAAGTGGAAGCCATTATTCAATTATTATTCAGTTATTCAATTCAAACAAAAAGGAAATGTGATGGATGAATGTTATTTTATTAAGTACTACAATTATCCCCCTCCCCCACCCCCTCCTGCATTCCATATATATCATTTCAGGTACATTCAGTTTTCAAACAGCTCGCGTGCCACCTAAATTTCATAATGCTAGAGCTCAAAGAAAAAAAGAATTATCCAATTTGGTGCAGTCAACATTTACAAACATTTCGGAGATTTATTTTTATTTAAATATGTGGAAGTTTGTAAATATAATAAAAAAAACACTATTTATTATACAGTCTTTATAATCGTTACGAATTATATTTTTAATGCAGAAATCTGACATTTATTCCAAAACATAAGCTTGTCCAAAAAAACAAAACATATTCTAATATTTGAATTTTCTGGAGCGGCAACCGACCAGTAGGCCGAGTAATAACCAGCATAGAGCCCACAAATATATCAACATCGTTTCCACGGCAACGATTCGTTTTCTGACATAAGCAATAACTCGTTTTTGTTAGCGACAGAAAACGTATAAGAAATATAATATACTAATATTTATAATTTCATAACGTCAGAGCTTACAATCATATACAGCCTATAGTCTTCGCATATAATTTAGCTTTCTATTGGTGAAAGAATTTTTAAAATCGTTATATTGTGTTATGCGTGAAAGCGTCATAAACAAACTCGAGCAGTTTTGCATTTATAATATTAAGTATGGATGTTATGAATTTAGTGAGGTTCGTGTTGAATACATAGACGTTGTGTCAAAAAACCGACATTGACTTTTTGAGTGAAAATGTTTTTTTATTTGATTTTCAATAAATGTACAAATATGTTCACACCAATGAACTCATTAATTAGATTTTAAATTAAAAAAAAATTATGTAAAATACATGAAATTAGCAATTAAAAAAATGAAAAGAGAAAATGACGGAGTAAGCCATTTTTCCTGTCCATTGTCAATCTGTTAGATTCAGAAGTAAAACATAACCTCACATTCGAATCTAATATAATTTGTTCTAAAATATGTGTAATTTAGTTTTCCCATAGTAATGAAAAATTTCAGTTCCATTTTATATATATATATTAAATTAATACGTGAAGCCAAAACTTTGTACCCCTTTTTACGAAAATTGCGCGGACGGAGGAGTATGAAATTTCGCACACTTATAGTTTATATAGAGGAGGAGTGCAGAATGCTAATATTTTTTAAAAATTATGCATAAAAATAGATTAAATCAAAAACAAAAACATTACACACACTACCATGTATTTGACACACACACTCGCGTCTTTACTCTATTGTTTATTGTTAAAGTCTATGGTCAAATTGAGAATAGATTAATATTGTTTGTCTTTAATATTATTTGTCTATGGTCTTACTGAATGTCAAACATAAGAAAAACATTACAATTATGGTCGAATTTCGACCATTGGGCGACCACTAGTATTAAATTAATACGTGAAGCCAAAACTTTGTACCCCTTTTTACGAAAATTGCGCGGACGGAGGAGTATGAAATTTCGCACACTTATAGTTTATATAGAGGAGGAGTGCAGAATGCTAATATTTTTTAAAAATTATGCATAAAAATAGATTAAATCAATAACAAAAACATTACACACACTACCATGTATTTGACACACACACTCGCGTCTTTACTCTATTGTTTATTATTAAAGTCTATGGTCAAATTGAGAATAGATTAATATTGTTTGTCTTTAATATTATTTGTCTATGGTCTTACTGAATGTCAAACTAAAAAAACATTACAATTATGGTCGAATTTCGACCATTGGGCGACCACTAGTTTTATTAAATGTGTAAACTTTCTTGACAGACGGATTTGAGTTACGGATGGCTAAAAATGTCATGGTGTGTGGTGTCATAAAATAATATAAGAATGAATTTACCCATTATCCACGCCATTGATAGCAATTTTCTCCCCCAAATCTCCTACGATGACCCCTGCGTACGGCCGCAGGGTGCGTGGACAGCGGATGGGAATTACGAAGGCGTGGAGTCCCTGGTTTACACCGTCTATGGTGATCAGCTTGGCGTAGACTATTGCATGAGTTGCACTCTTTCCTGAAATTAACATTACTTGTTTAGTTAAATACTTAGGACAGTGTGGGGGTATTTCACCATCCTCTTGATATCTTATCCGTAGGATAATGTATATCTTCGATTTACTTATTTATAAAGTCCGAGTTTACTACTCGAACTTATGAATTTAGTCGAGTTTTCTACCTATTGCGAGTATTTAAATATTTGTTTGTTTATTAATATATGTTACCTTACGTGTTGCATCCGAAACTGCTTACAAATTACTGACTGTAAATAATAAGAATGAAATTATGAAATGGTATTTGCTGGGATTGGGTGATAATATGTGTAGGGAAAACTAGGGAAGCAAGGAAGGATAACCAATCACTTACCACTGTACCTCTGCGAAGGAACACACAACACAATCACAACATGTTTTATATTGTTCCACAGCGGTACCTCGAGGTAATTATCACCACATCAACATAAATATGTACAAAACGATATTGTACTTTTGAGTTGGTCAAATATCTTCTTTTTAGTACAAAAATGAGATTCGGAACACGATTAACACCAACAATTTGCTTCCAAGGTAGTCTCAATTCTTCTTTGTTTTTCAGAAACAAATGCACCCGAATTTCGTATTTTTCTCTTGTCATTGTTCCAAATTTAAATTTCTTTTCCAGCAAGGTGATGTGGTTGGGGGAAAAGTAGGTAAATGACATTCCGTTAGAAACTATGGGTATTCTCATTTCAAAACCAAACATTACGGATAAGCCAATAAGAGGATGATGAAATACTGGTAATGATGGTATTTGTTTGTCTTCTATACAGGCTGTATCAGCATGTACCCCAAGAATTTTTACCAGCGATTCCTGAATATATTTATAGTTAAGGGGAGCCGGTGGTCTAGAATTTTCAAAAAATCGTTTTTTTTTTCGATATTTCAAAACTATAACCCTTTAAGAATATACTGTAAATTTTTTGTAATGATATTGACGATAATGCCCAGTAATGCCTTTTGAAACACTCCAATTCTGAATTTCAAAATGGCAGGCGTAACAGCTGTCTAAAGAAAATATCTGAACAACAACCTGGATACAGCTGATTCGCTGTATCCAGGTTGCCTACAAAATTGATACTTCGGTTTCCATAATATTGATTTCAATTCGTAAAGCTAAAAAAATTATAATTTCAAACAATTTTTATACCACTCTGCCGTAATAATATTGAAAAATATAATATAATAAATAAATAAATAATTCCACCTAAATAACGTTTTACTTATTGAATAGTTTCATAGCTTCTTCCATACAAAATGACAACATCTGTTGAAAATAACTGAAACTTTTGGTCATGATGACGTCACACAATTCACACTAGATATGGTGGTTTTTGGGGATTTTGAAAAATTAAAACTTTGACAATTATTTTAACTATTAAAACTAACTATAAAAATAAAAATAAATATGCAGTTATTTAAGTTAGAAGGTCATTATTCATTTAAAAAAATTAAAAAAATTGGACTGGAGTTCCTTATTACGCACAATGGCGATAAGTCCATCAGATAATATTTTTTTTTACATAACCTCATTGAATGATTTTAACAACAGATATAATGCAATGCTTGCTTATCATTAGAAAAGTGATTATACCTTTACATCACAGCAATAATATTATTAAAATTTAAATCTAACATTCCAATGTCACAACACTTCATAATTAACATTATTAATAACATGCAATCTATAAAAAAACATCTGAAATAAAGTTTGTCAGGGTTCAACACTGATAAAAATCAGATTCTAAAAATGTCAAAAAAGAAAAAAATTTGCACAATTATTCCAACTGTTCATAATTAAACTAATTATGTATATTGATAATGTTTTTCATGCATAGAGCAAATAATAAATAACACAAGAGGTGTCTTGTAGTGGGCGTGTTTCGTGTTCCAAATATTTGCCTAATTGAGGCTTAAATTTATATATATACAAAACTGCGTTTACGAAATTTAAATGGGATGGAGATCTACGAATTTATGCGAGTGTAAGTGAAACAAAGCGCTGGAAGATTTGACCAAATAGAACATTTATTTCCATCAAATTTATGGAAGGCACTTCTAGTTTTGTTCTTTATTCTATATTATAACTAGCTGATCCGGACACGCGTTGCTGTGCGATGCTGTGTGATGGTTACCCAATCTAGATAACCAAGTGTTGTGTGATAAATTAACTCACACCGCCGTCAGTTAGAAACTTATGAAACTTACAAATATTTACAAAGCATTGTCCTACAACAAACATTTAATGAACATTGAATTTGCAATAATAAATATTGAGGTCAATAATCAAGATAAAAACTATCCTAGCTTTTAAGTTGGACCAAATTACACACAGTAAGCTTAAGTTGGACCAAATTACACACAAAAATTTCATCAAAACCGGTTAAGTAGTTTGGAGTTTATCTCGAACAAACATTGTGATGTGAGATTCTTATATATAAAGATGTAATATTTTTAAATATGGAATATAATTGCCTCACGGTGGCTTTTGCTTGTTATAAAGTCACATGCTCATCTGCGAGCTGTAACTGTAAACTGTAACTGTTTCAGACACAGTAACCAGGCTCTAGTGTGTATGCTTTAGCCACACCCCTGTAACCATTTGCAGCCCTTTAATTTGCGGCAAAAACAGTCAGTTTTCGGCTCACCGCGAGCCACCATGATTTTTGGTAATGGTTATGATTCGTAGATGGGTATGGGCACGCAGCTTAAGCTTTGGCAAGGAAATTTAAAAAATCTCCTGAACATTTGTCTAGCATTAGTTGACATATAATATATTTGATGGATAAGATTTTTGAAAAAAATGGGGACCGGGAGAAGGCTGGCCGGATCGATTCAAATATTATTTGAAGAATAAAACACCTAAATCTAAAACATATATATCCTAAACCTTGGTGGGACATCACAAGGAACCTATTGTGAGGGGTCCGTCAAAGAGGACCCATCTTGGGGGGGCAACCATGGGGAACCCAAGATAAGAGACTAATGGTGAGATTGCAGATTGTGACTATCAGACATATGGTAGTCACTTTGATTTTAACCTGTTACAATATTTTTATAAAATTGTCTGACGTTAGTCACCAACAAATAACACACTCCTGAGCGCCTCGGGGAGAGTCTGATTTTTTTTGCCTAAAAATCTACCTATACTTGTGGAGAATACATTCTCAAAGTTATGGCATCAAATTCGACCTTCAAATATATTTAGAAGCGGTGTGCGCCAAGCACGTAAGTAAAGTAAGTAAAACGGAGAATAGAGTGGCCTTTTTTCAAGTCGGTTGGAATCGTACTTCATCAAATTTTCATCCGATTCGCTTCATTCAAAGTTCAAATTAAATTTATTTGCGGATGAACCTCAACTTACGAAAAATTATTAATATTGTAGGACAGAGTTATTGCAAAATTAAAGTTGATTTTTTTTTGCCAATTTTCAATTTGTGTCCGTCATTTTTGCAATTTTTTTTGCAAACTGAGGTTCCAACCCCCCCCCCCCCCCCTCTCATGTGGCCGTTATATTTATATAAATAGATATTCAAATTAATTTTTCAAATGTTCCTTTACATAACAAACGTTTTGTGAACGAAAATAAATTTTATCTTTGAAAAAAACACATTGAAAACCAAACAAAGTGAAAGGCATTACAATTATACATAATTAACATTTTCAAAATTTTACCCAAATTTCCAACCCAGCATTTGGCGGCTTCAAAGTCGGCCGAGTGCATCACAAATTGCTTGTTCTGCGGATCGTGCGTCGCGGTGGTGCGCATGCCCTTGGCGTTGGAGCCATGTGCCACCTCGGTGAGGGCGAAACAGCCGTTGATCTCCTGCGCATCCGCCGCCTCGATGAACTTGTAGTGGCGCTCTGAGCCCATGCCCCGGATCATGTTGGTGAACATCTTGTTGACGAGGCTGTACTTTATGGCGGTGCTAACGTCGTAGCAGAAGATGGCTTCCGTCCAAGCGGCCGGGAGTCGGGGTTCCCGGAACACCTGAAAATAATATAATTTAACAGGGTTAAAACACTCTTGGACTTTTTTAATTAGTAAATATATGAACTCAAAACAAAAGAGTCTTGACGAGAGAACCGATAGGGAGAACCGACAAGAGACACCATGTTGTACAATTTGAAATGGACTATAACCATTATTTTTATTTTTAAAGGCTTTTTACCCAAAAGGAGTGCTTTAGCCAATGTCGAGTAAGGAATGTTTGTAAGCGTAGATTAAAATTAAGTTGAAAGTACTTACACATACATTAGGGACGAGTTGTTTCACAGAATTTGAACATTCATTAAATGTCAAAGTTAAAATTCAAGTTCTGTGAAAATTCTATTAAAGTACTGCTAATATTTCATCATGGGCCGGTTGTTTCACAGTACTTGGATAATAACAGAATTTGATTAGTACTTTCACAGAAGTTAAACATTAGCTTTGGAATTTTGAGAATAGTTCAAATTCTGTGAAACAACCCGACTTAGATAAAATACTTGTCAATTTTTTTTAGTTCAGAGTAAGAATTCATTCAGTTGTCTAGCTATCACTTAATTAGTTCAGAGGTAAAAATTAATAATTAATAAATTAATAAATAAGTCTCACGATTTCTTAGACGAATTAGTATATAAACTCTCACACAGACTTAAAACTAGCCTGGCCAAATTATTATGCCCTACTACCTTATCTTAAAAAACATAATAATTTATTTAATCATTGAAAACGACACGGTGAAGATATTATTGATGTAGGAAAAAAAAAATGTAGCAGGAAATATTTTAATGTGGGTGCCATAAATCGTAACAAGGTGACAAGTACTTTCTCATGCCAGTTGGATACTCGGGGAATTAGACAAGCAAACGTGTATTTGTTCTTATTTCAAAATTAGATCTAGAAGGTGAAAGTCCGTTGTTTTAGAATTAGATATGGTTAAAACAAAACTCTGCCTGTCCTGTTGTTTTTCTTTAATAATATAATACATAATAAATTTATATTCTACGTTACTAATAATTTTTAACCCTCAGGCTAATTTGTTTGTTGAACAACTCATATAGGTCTCATAGAAATCGATGAAGCGACAAAAAAGTGAGGTGAAAATAATATTTATAATAAAATTTATCATTATTTTTGTCTTACTCCGCTTATTATGCAATATTTCTTATTCAAACAGTTAGATTTAGTTTTATTATCACGAAAAGTGAGTATTTACGTCGGGGGAGATGAAAAAATATGCATGTTACATTTAAATTTTGTTAAAATTATTTCAGTCGCGCGGTATGCGCCATTTTTATTTTCATCATTTGTTGGTTTACATTTCATAGACAATCAATCAATGCTCCCAATCATAGAAAAATTATTATTGCCATATAAAATACTTTATTCGGGTTATGAAGTGAATCACAGTGAATGCAATATTGACAAGTTTGAACCCGTATTTTTAACAGAAGAACATGGAAAGGTATCAGAATAATTACACATACCCGTTAGACATACCTTGCTTTACCAAACAAACCATTCAAAATCTGGGCTGTATATCTAAATTATGATGACATTCAGCTTTCGCAGCTTGAATCTCAACCTAGGAATAATTCGAAGTAGGTACTTTTCTGTTTTTATTTTGACGAGAATTTATTTTATGAGGTTGGTACTTCTGACAAATGTCATATTTGACTGTCCATTAGTTGAAAAAGGAATATTCCGTATTATCCGATAACAACACATACGTTCCATATTATCCGTGAGGTGGGCTTATACAAATTTACCATGTGCATAAATTAGTAATGATGGATCAAACCTCTTCCAGCGGCAGAAAGTCTTCATTGATCAGCACCTTCATCCTTCGATGGGCCAGCTCCCTTTGCTCATCCAGCGGGAGGGTCTCATGAGAAATGCTGAAGATTTCATGGTTGCGAAGGAAGGTCCATATTCTGTCCTGCAACAGATTTCGTACAATTCAAATGAAAACGAAAAAGAGAGAAGATACTAGAATGTCGAATGTCTAATAAAACTCCCATAGACATTTCGCTGTATGTTTATTTGAAAACTATCATGGTATTGCGTAACATATATATATGTGTATGTGAATGTGTATGCGGATGTATACGTATGTATATATATATTCATATGCATGTGTGCAGGTACATGTATTTATATGGATGTGTATGTATGTATGTGTATGTTTATATATATATAATTTTTTTTTATATTCCTCTAATATATTTAAATACTTTTTTTTCTCTTCTATATAACCAATGTACAATAACTGTTAAAATTTGAAAATAAATACATATAAAACTTTATATTACAACACATAAATACTTGTCACACATAAACATAAATAAACACGTAAACACCTCAGCACAGGTTCTCCTAGTGAGGTGTTCACGAAACATACAACAATACCTATCCACAGTTTCACCTTCACAAACCTACCTTACACCCAACATAATAAAATTATAAAGGTAAATACTGTAATGTATAGAAATAAATAAAAATAAAAAAAAAATAAATTGCCAGTTATAAAAACAAGCCGAAAAAATTAGAATATTGAAAACTATAGAATACTTGAAAATTTAAAAATGCATGTCGCTACAGTGTTGCCAGTAGAGAAAGAAAGTGTGGCAAGTCGAATAAAAGGGCAAATATAGGAAATAAACAAGCGCAAAACGGAAATAAAAAGGGCGAAAGAGCTAGCTCTCTCGTAATGGATTCCAGGTTTCCGTGGAAACAAAATATTAATTTCGTTAGTATATATAATTATTTTGTTTTATTTTTGTGAAAGTGTTATTTTACGATTTTTTTTTTTAATTTGTAAAATGTAAGTAATTAAATTTTAATTTGATACAATTTGATGTTTCTATATATTCCTAATTATTTCTTCATACATTTTCTATTGAAAAAGTAAATACATATTATACATGCACATAAATATATAAAATTCTTGCCCTAACTCGTGTCCTAACTCTTGTCCTAACTCGTGTTTTTGGTTCGAATCCATATATATGTATGCATTCATATAAAATATTATGTATCTGAATCATCGAATTGACACTACGTTATTAATATAGATATATATGTATTACAATGTAAAGGTCCTGTCAGTTATGGAAGAATGGTCACTGTCATCCATCAATATTATAAGAAACAAGTTACAACCAAGTTACGTTCCTTTCGAATGCTCCTTGACGATGTGGGAACTGGGAATACTATATGACAAGATGTACATATTACGTAGTGTGTATGAGGTTAAGAGTGTTTAACAGAGTGGTTTGGAGTTCCATCCACTCTATGTACGTCTGGAGAAATTAAGTAATATTTAGTATATTTTAATCATATTAAAACGATGGAAAAAAATAGATATAAATATTGAAAAAGACACATGAATAGTTCAAGGGCATATATGTAGGTAAAAAAATGCAGAGTAATAATTTACATGAAAAGTGGTTTATTGTGTACATAAAATAAAATTGCATTGTCACGTTGCGCTATGAATTTAAAAACTCTGTAAAACAATCAATAAATGTGGTAAAATCTACCTTATATCTGATCATCTCTTCTCCCTCAATTGCCAGCTTCAAAGTCCTCCAGTCGAAGGAGGCATTCTTCCTGTAGTCGGAGAGAGGGCCTGTCGGGGGCTCGACCAATATCTCCCTAAGACTCTTGAGCTTCTCACCGGTTGAATTCGCCATTCTAAGGACACATTAAATCAAAAATATTTTATGATAGTTCAGGTTATGTGGCACAGATGACTGTAGTGTTAATAGTTCATAGAGGACTCCAATAGATGTCATTAGCTTATAAGTTTGTACTATGGTAGGTACCGAGGTATGGGTAGCAGTTAGGCTTCCAGAAACAGAGAGATTCTAAGAGTATAAGGCCCTCCGTTCATGGAGATACTTACAAACTACGTGATTGTGACACAACCACAAGTACCCTGCAGATGTACTACCTTTTAAAGCTGGTTTCCGTACACGGCACTACCCGAATTATACTGAACTTGATCATTTTTCACGTGCAGCCGTGGAGTTAACACGATGTCGAACGATGTCAAATGACTTTTTTTCCAACATTAATCTATGCCTTCTTCACTAAATCCTTTCTTGCGTATTCTGGTAATGTAAAGTTATGTAAACACGCATTTTTATTCACTTCCAGAACAAATCTAACATTACTTTCATGTTCAGACGCCATTTCTGTCAAACGTCAAACGAAAGTAGCAGACACGAATGCTACAACGCGTAGCGCGCTACCAGCACCGTCGTTAGCGCGCTACCGACTTCAACCTGACATCCGTCGCGCAGCGCCGTGTACGAACACCAGCAAAATTGTATGGCGGGTACCCACGAGCGGTGTGCGTGCTACGCGCATCAGGCTCGAATAGTTTGTAAGTAGCTCCATGTACGGAGGCGCTAAGAGAAAGAACCTTAGACCCCTGGCTATCCTATACACTCATCGCCATTATAAGAGTTTTTAGGCTAATAAAAGACAATTGCTTCTTGTAAAGAAGGTGTTTAATTTCTATCAAGAATCATTCACAACATATTTGAAATGTCTTAGGTGTACATTTATAATATTGAGACAAATAGAGCTTGACAAAATAAAGCTTCACCCTTCATGTACTGCGCGGCTTTGCTGAGGTTATTCGGAAAGTTATGCCGAAGTTACTTGTGTCGAGCAAGATAAATGGAGGGGGGGGGGGCGTAATGGGATAGGATGGGGCAAAATGGGGTAGTATGGGGCATAATGGGATATGATGGGGGGGCATAATGGGATAGGATGGGGCGGAATGGGATAAGGATTTGTGACAAATGCACTTAATGTGACGTCACAAAGCTGATGATCACCCCGTACCCCTTGTCACACAATGTCATGCTTCTCTACCCCCCTTAATGTGTGACATAATTTATGGATGGCCTCTATTCAAACTAAGTTATTTTGTTTAATATCATTGAAGAAGAAGATAACAATAATAATCTAAACGAAAATATGAAAGTGAACAAGACACAGAAAAAAGAAAAAGACAAAGGTTGCACCCATTTTGTTTTAATTATCATAATCTTTATTCTTGTTTTCAGATTATTATACATTTTTACCTTAGTATTAATTTTTAATTAATTTAACTTTTGATTAATCAATCAATCAATAAAGTAAGTATTTAATTATGTTTTCGACAGATTTATCTAAAAATTATGCCATTAAAATATTGTGATTTTTTTAGACATGGACATGGACATACTTATATTGGCTGAGATGGCAACAATCTCTTTTCACTTATGTCATGTTGGTATTATTGTTATCTGTTCTGTGACATCATTAATAATATTGCTATAATAATTAATTGTTTTCAAGGATTAATATTAAGAGATAGCTGAACAGGGGCAACCAGTACATTTTTATTCACACTGGTGTGGCCCAAAACAATTAGGCAATTTTTTAAATAAAAATATTACATTTCATAATCATTGCTTAAAAAAAAAACATGATAAACTAGATAAGCTGAACTAAAAAACTGTGCTTTTCTCATGCTAAAAAAACTAACATTTAATATAAACATAAAAGAGCAGTTACATAAATTTTTTTTTTTTATAAAATATTATAAATAATATATTTGGGATTTAAACCAAACGAGCATAGAACTACAGCTGGAACAAGAGCGTTCTTTCTTGATCTTAATTTGTTTTCACCATTTACACCACAAGATAAATACAAACGAAAAAGAATGAGAAAACAAGAAATAGAATTCTTGCAGATGCTCTAGGCATGTTTAGATCAGGTGAGCGAATGCTAATTGCTCATTTTTCAACAATCATTGGCAGTGTTCACTACACCGTTTATCTGACGGTGACAGTGATATTGTGATTTTAAGTGTTGCATTTATAGTTCTGACTCAATTATTGAAAGACAAAAGAAGGAAGGAACTTTTTATATAATTTATTTTTCGTAAGTTATTATTATATATTTTTATTTTCCATAAGTTGAATCCTATTGACATCTGAAATTTTGTATGCTCCTATCATTTGTAGACGTTTTTCATTTTTTTATTTAACGACAATATAAAGCTAAGTAAAAATACAATCTCTACATATTATAAAACGAAGTCCTCCGCCATGTATGTCTGTCTATTCGCAACAAACTCAAAAACTACTGAACGGATTTTCATGTGGTTTTCACCAATAGATAGAGTGATTCATGAGGAAGGTTTAGGTATATAATTTGTCAAGGTCTTGTTTAAATTGGTTGAAATATACAATATGTAAAGGAGAATATTTGTATGTGGTGGACGGGTGGGCTGGCAAGCGGGCTGTGGATTTGATTTGTATGCAAATCTTCAGTTTTATGCTGAGGTTGATGAAATTTTGCACATGTGATCTTCAAAACAAGAGGAAGGTCACTGTTTACATTTGATTTCGAAAACTCTGTGTAAAGCTCGGGGACTTCAGCTAGTATAAGGTAAAGTAAAAATACAAAGTGAAGTAGTTTGTTCTCAGTCCTCCTCACTAGGTATTCCTGTTCCGAGGCGGACTGTAGGTTGTTGTATGGGTGTTGATCATGATTTCCTCCTTATTTAGTTTGTTTGTTACCACAAAATAAAAATAAATAACGTAAAAAATATTTGTTTGTTGTCTGTAGGTTGCTTTGGTGTCACTTCATAATTTTAATGATTTCCTCATCTTCATGTTTAGTTAACCATAATTTGATGTCTTTTTTAAACTTTTGTATTTCCAATGTGTTTTTAATTGCAATATAATTAGTGCAAACAAATCAACAATTAGTGCAAACAAGTCAACGCAAGTTCCAAGAACACAAGAACCCTTTGAAGAGACCGCCTCGACTAGCGATCACGTCCGAACATGAAAGAATGCTCTGGGCAACTGTTCGGGCGCACTTACGTCGTTTACTTCAAATTACGAATGAGCATTCTACTAAATTTCGGCGAATGTATTCGGAGCACCGAAAGAACACTCTATAATTGTTTAATAACCAAAATAATTTGCAAGAGCAGACTAGAATGAGCATTTGCTCGTTTGGTCTAAATCCACCTTTACACAAATAAAATCAATAATCAAATCAACCGCCGTCACTGACTAAAACCAGATTCATAGAACAAACAATGATCATAAAAGATAACGGCTATTTTTGTAAAATTATCTCTGAAGCAAATTATACAAACATGTAAAAATACAAGTGATGATTTTTATTGCAAAAAATGAACAAAAATTATTACAATTTTGAATTAATTTTTTTTAATATTTCACAATGTACCTACCATTTATAAACAGTACTAGCTTTTCCCTGCGGCTTCGCTCGCATGGTATTAGGGGAAATTACTGTAGCGCTTGCTCTTATCAATTATCCCCCCTCCCACATTCCATACATTCATTCCCGGTACATTCAGTTTTCAAACAGCTCGCGTACCACCTAAATTTCATAATGCTAGAGCTCAAAGAAAAGAAGAATTATTCAATTTGGTACAGTCATTCGGAATTTATGCGCTTACAAACATTTCGGAGATTTATTTCTTTTTAAATATGTGGAGGTTAAGTTGTCTTTACGAATTATATTTTTAATGTAGGAACTCTCATCTGACATTTATTCCAAAACCTAAGCTTGTCAAAAAAAAATGAAACATATTCTAATATTTGAATTTCCTGGAGCAGCAGCCGACCAGTAGGTAGGGGACTGAGTACCTACCAGCATAGAGCCCACAAATATATCAACATCGTTTCCATGGCAACGATTTGTTTTCTGACGTTTGCAATAACTCTCTTTTGTTAGCGATAGAAAACGTATAACAAATATATATATATATATATATATATATATATATATATATATTTTTTTTATCTTTATTTTTTCTCATTATTATAAACATTTCAAAATACATTTTTACATAATTTCATACACATATAAGAAACAAATAAATCAAAAGTTAGGAATAATTAAATCTACGTAAAGTAAAAAGTAGGTAATGGGAACCCACAAAGGCACCGCCTGTGCGTGGGTAATATAAACAAAAACGCATACATCAGTAAGTACAATTAACAAGAGTTATAAGTTATAAAAAGTTATGAGTTAGAATTAAAATGAAATATTAATATAATATTGAAATATTAATATTCATAATTTCATAACGCCAGAGCTTACCATATACAACTTATAGTCCTCGCATATAATTTAGCTTTCCATTGGTGAAAGACTTTTTAATATTTTTTTATGCGTGAAAGCGTAACAAACAAACTCGAGCAGTTTCGCATTTATAATAATAATAATTGGACAATTTGTAGAGCGCCGTTTTTGTGAAAAATCACCTCAAGGGCGCTTGAAGAAGTATGGATGGATGGATGTTGTACCTTTATTATTTTAAAATAAGTATTAGTAAATAGACTAGCTCCCCAGTTAGATTATTACTGTAGAATTATTTGAGAGCGTATTTCATCACCTTTCAAAACCAGCTTTTAGTTTTCGTATGCGTTCAGAAATATTCCATTTATTTGGATTTTAAAAGCGGAAATATTTTGACCTTCCGACAAAATAGGCCAGAGGCCTGAGGGGTTAAATTAACAGCGTCTACATATAGACCGAAAAGATGTACAAATATTTACAGAAAAATGAGCACCGTAAAATAAACACGAAAAAAATACAATACAACTAAAGAATTTTCAATATGAATGTATTCTTTTTCCAAAGGTTTCAATTCAGCTTGTCGTTACAAGGCCACATCATTGATGCAAAAATTTCAATATTCAGTGTATGTATATATCTTGAATACCAATATCAAGAATATCTATATTGTGGAACGTTACGTTAGGGTTTAGTTTGTGGTTTGGTTTATTTATGATTTGGATCCTTCTCCCCAAAGAAAACAATGTTTCATTATTCACCATAAGTTGAAATATACATGAATAAAATTAAAAATAGGCATATGAGCAATCTATATTATATTATAGAATAGATAAAGAAAGTACTTACATTACACAGAACTGACAGCTTATTACACTACTGACACTGACTATTTTATATAACACAATACAATATGAATACAAAATAATCAACAAATTAAAAAAATATCCTACTTATCACTTCCTGCAGTGGTATCTCCGGTTACACTTCGCACTAATAATGTCCTAAAACCTGACAGTTTTTTCATGCGAGTAGAATGTCTTATCATTGTATCAAAATACGAGTTTACTTGTTTGTGTTTCGGAATGTTAAAGATTGTAGCGCGTTTCACAGGGCAAAGTTCATAATTATCGTTGTGTTAATTTCCATAACTATTACTCGCGCTAAGTCACGCTGTAATTTGAGAGGCGATTTATGAATAAGTGAGGGCAGTTATCGAACTTCTAACATAAATTAAATCGTATTAATTACTAATAGATAAATGCATTATCACTTAGATAACAAAATTGAGTGTTTGTCCGGCGATTTGTAAAAAAATAATTAAATCGCGTTTCACTACTTACATGTAAACTATTGTTACTATATTTTATATTTTCACTACAGAGAGAAAATCATAAATAAACCAACACCAGAAAAATTAGAACTTTCTCTTTTAGGTTAATTCGGAACTGTCAAAAGTCAAAATAATGTCAATAACAACAATAAACGAAATACGCAATCCCTGCACATTCACGGTGCAGCTTAGAACAATCTCCATCCCACGTAAGGACCTGATCGCCGTTTATTGATCTTAATTTTTTTTAGGTGACCTAAATCTAAATATTATTCGTTGGATAATTTTGTTGGCTTTTATTTTAACATAACTCCACCCAGGAGGTCTTGGAAAATAATTTCCCTCAGGGTCTATGTCATCCTTGGCGAAATTATGTAAAGGGTTTGCTCCAAGGTAAAAAAATTCGTAGTTAAAAGTATGTTTTTATAAATAACCGCAAACCATATAAAAAAAAGTAGGGATAATCTCTAATACACTAGCAAATAACCAACTTCATAGACTTATCAATGAATATGATGTGGCAGAAAAAAACATCCCAACACACTTTCATAGAAAAAAACCTTCACAGAAGTGTGAATGAATAAAGCTGACCATAATTTGTTTTCGTTTTCTCCATTTAATTGACTTGGATTGGTTTATTTATGTAATCTACTTTCTTTGGTGAGGTGATCGATGTGTCTGAATAAATTATATAAAATATAGGCAAAATGATGGCAGTGTATTTATTGAAATTATTTCTTACAGAATTGATAAACGGATATGCCTGATCCATCAAGCCTTACCCATAATGTATTCACTTCAAAATAAAAGGGGTCAAACATAAGTTCGTAGAAAATGCTTAACAAAGTTAGCTCATATGGGCCTTTTTTGAAAAAAAAAAAAACTTCAGGCCGCTTTCAAAATTTCGAACGCATGACATGGCTGGAAGTAAAAAACTGCCACTTGTATTGCAGTTAATTCAAATTCCCCAGTGGGACATGGACTGCAAGCTATGTCACGAATTTTTAAGCAATAAATCAATTGTTAAAAGCATTTTCTACGAACCTCGGGGCAAACACATAAAAAATTGCATGAGTAATTTCAAATATTTTAAAGAGTCATGATTTTATTTTAAAACATTCAATAAAATTATTTTAAAACATTCAATAAAAGTTTTTTGTAAAAATATTTTGTCTTATCAGTAATAATACATTAAATCTCAAAAATTTACAAAACAATACTTTTATAGTTAAAACAATATAATTAAAAATATTCAACTATTTGTTGCAGTAACATTACAATAAAAATAAAATATTATAATTTCATAATAATTTTATATTACAGCGTCGCAATTATTCTTTGATAAAACACCATCATTAGATTGGCTGGATTCTTTATTTCTCCTACACTTTCTTTTACACTCCTAACACTTCTTTCTCCGTTCCTTTGCTCTACATTTTCTTTTAATAACATTAATGCTTAAAAGTATTATAATTTCGATGGTGTGTGTTGCGCAACCTCTTTCCACCAGGTTGGTCTTGAAAAGGTGTCAGGTCCTGAGAATATGTGGGATTGTAGGTTCTGATATACCTGAAAAGGAAGAAATTAAAATTTTAAGACAAAATTTGAAAATGATTTTATTTTGTTGGAATAACTAACTACTAGCATAAATAAATTGCCCTGTCTACATTATTTAATGGGCAAATTTTTTTAGAAGAGTAAAATTGTGGAAGTAAAAATTATGTGCATGCTGATTTGTTTTTGGAAATTGCTTACTTTTCTGTTTTGTAACTTTGATTTTGATATTTGCAAATAGATTGATAAAAGTAAGACTTGGTGTGCATTGATCAAATTCTAAATACAGAATGTATCAGGATGTACCAGAGATTTCTGAGTTTATTTTGGTAAAGTGGCCGAATTCCACCTCACGCTTAATAATATGCAAAAAATTTGAAAAAATACTTGGTTACAACTTTACTACTACAAGAAACAGCTATTTATATCGGGGAAGACGCATTTTCTCATTCAAATTAAGTTTGGAGGTTAGGAAATACGCATAAATTATGTAAATAACTCAAACTAAGAACCTGATCACTTAGTTTGTGCTTTTTTACATCTTCTTAACATAAATAGTTGTTTCCAGTAGAAATGAAGTTGAAATCAAATGATATTTAAAAAAAAATTGCATGCGTGAGATGGAATTTGGAAACTTTACCGAAATCAGTAGGTATTGGACAGTTAGGGTTGGGCGGGGGGTTGGGCGGTTACTCGGCTGAGTGACTAGTGATGACATGTGAAAGATTTTTTTGGTTTGAAGAATTGAATTTTTTATTCAAAAACAAAAAAAAAATTCACCGGAGACCAGAAAACACAATCTTTATTTTTTACTCCAAATATTCTCAGGAATCACTGCTCAAAGTTTTTCAGGTGCATTCTAATGCATCCTGTATATTTGTAAAAAAATATTAACTTACAAAAATTTTTAAACTTTAAAAACTTATGTAGGCTAGTAGTTTTTAAACTCGTTCAATGTAATCAAGGCTTAACTTATTGTACAACGAAAAATCCAGATCAAGCAGTAGTTTGACAGTTACGAAATCAGCTGTTGGTGGGCCGCCATCTTGCCATCTGCCGCACACGCTAGCGAGTAGCGAGCAAAGTAGCCCCCCTTTCAACTTTTTTTATAGATTGTTCACAATCTGCTAGTTCGCTAGTAACATGATTACAATGAGCGAGTTTACTAGCAGATAGTGAATTCGCCGGTTAAACCTCAATTACATTAAGCTAGTTTACAAGCTACTAGCCGGTAAGTTTAAAAGCGGGTGAATCGGCGGGTGAGATTGTCATGATGACACACAAAACTGTTCACTCGCTCGGTAGCAATAGTAGCAGCTGAAATAACGACTCCCGCGCCATGCAATTCTGTTGACATTTTATAGGAAACTGACAGTTCGTAGCTAGTGCCACACGCTAGCCAATAACGGCCTCCGCCCAAACTAATTCTGACGGACGGAATCAACTGTTGGTGGGCCGCCATCTTTAGGCAAGCACCAGCGAGTAGCGAGTAAAGTTGACCACCTTTCAACTTTTTTCGTAGACTGTCCACAATCTGCTAGTTAGCAAGTAATACAATGACACTGAGCGAGTTTACTAACAGATAGTGAATTTCCCAGATAGTAGCTTGTAAACTCGCTCTACGTCATCGAGGCTTTAGTAATTTTAAACTCGCTCAATGTATTCGAGGCTTTAGTAAAAAGCATAATGCTTGTAACCCAGATTTTGAAAACTAAATAATTTATTATCTTACCATTCCATTGCTCTTCCCTAAAACAGAATTGAGGATGAAGTCAGGAGGGGCGATAGTATCCACTAGCGCTACCGCATCCGGTGCCAAAATTCTGCACTGTTCCACAATTCCATCCCGCAGTAACTGCGCTTCATTATTAGAAAAGTATCCACCCTAGAAACAAATATTATCAGTTAACAAACTTAGATTTATGTATATACACTTTGCGGTGTTGTTTTATGTGACTCGGGAATTGTTTATGGTCTACTATTGTCAAGTAACTGCTGAGATTGACAACGTAAGTGACAATAGTAGTAGTAAATTAAATAGTACAACTTGACAATCTTAACTTTGAATTCAAGGGTGCGGCTAGTGTAGATTTTACACAAAAATAGTAATTTAATTTGGCAGCCACTCCTGGTCTGGTGCCCCAAAATACCTGAAAAACCCTCGAATATGTGCAGAAATGGGCGGTGCATTTGATAGATTCTCCTATCTTAACAAATGGATTGCAATCTTTAGAGCACAGGCATGGGGTGGGAATGCTGTCCTAGTTCCACCGGTATTTCAATGGAAGATGCTCCGGAGGAACTAGCTTCATTGATTCCTTCGGCATCGATGCATAGTCACAAGAAAAACACACGCAAAGGTAACTTTGTAAGCCACTACCAATGAGTGCAATATTTACTTTTTGAATTTCATTTTGTAGGAAACTTTTATTATTTGAGTCTAGTGAATGTTGGAAGATTCCATTAGCAATGTTTCAAATTCACAAATCATTTTCTAAATATAAGTTTCTAAACTGCGTGCAAATTTTCATGATCAATTCTTTGAAAGCAGATATAAAAATAGTAGAATTATAATAATTACAATGTATAAAGTTCCCAGGTGTTTTTCCAAAGACCAAGCTCCATACAGCACTGCCAACTTCAACATAACGGCTCTGCAAGCGTTATCGCCGATATTAACAACAAACTCATGGAAAACTCGAAGAATTGAATACTGAAAGCAAAAAGAAGAATTAAAACATATTGACAGATCGAAAATTGCACCAAATAACACCTGTGATGCATTGAAAAGAGTGCTTAGTATTGGAAATATTTGGAACAAATTACATATATACTTCTATAATGTAATAATTTATAAATCGATCGTCCAGTTGATTAGTCAGATATCTCCAGCAATATTCGAATGCTCATCAAAAATTATTATTATAAGTTTTTATTTTATTCATTACATAATTTGTGTATTTTTCAACCACCATATATATAAAAAAAAGACCGAAAACACGACCACCATAACACGGTCAACAAAGCGCAATGGAAATTTCCATTCTTTATTTATTTATTAAATGCCCTTTTTGGGGACACATGAATAATAAGAAATAAATAGTATTTATTGTACATAATTGAATTGCCTCACTAACAATATTTTATATTTGTTTAAAGATAAATTGAAGATGTCCACTGACTTGGTATAATTATTTTATAATTATAAAGGTTAATCAAATATTAGTTGTGTATTAAGTGTCTGTGTTTCACATATTAAATATGTTGTAAAATAACACTGGGAGGCGCATAAGGGTTCGGTACATTAGTATGACATTTTGAAATATCCTACTAGTGACCCAGAAAACATCAACATTTTGTTTAATGTTTCAACATTCACTACAAGTTTTTCTGCATTATAATTGATTTGTTTATCAGTAACCTGAGTATTGTTACAGATAGGGGTAACGGGATATAACTGCATACTCAACTCAAATTTCGATTTTTCAGAGTTGTCTGACTAATCAACTGGACTATTGATATATTTAATTGTTTGTTGGTGGTACCTCTGCAAAGATGAGGGAGAGCGGTACGGCATAGAAGGATTGTGTGTCATTCCTTACTGAAAACTTGTCCTTTCCTTGCTTCAGTTGAGCATTTACTTTCTCAGAAGTGTTTTTGAGAGTATAACAAATAAGCCATTTGTAGGCACTGAGAATATCTAAGAGAAAATAATATTTGTAAAAACAATACAGTCAACTCTGGTTTTACACGGTCTTTTTTAAATAGCACGGTCAACAAAACACAATGGAAATATCCATTCTTATAAAAATTGATCCATTTTCAAAATAATATAATGAATTTTTGAACTGTGGAACTTATCTATCCATTTATCTATCTATCTTGCATTCGAATCTCCTCATTTCTCACACCAGTAAACCCGTGTATGATACATGGATTTACTGATGACCGGACAACTCAGAATGAATTCAACTCAACACCTCCTTTGAAAAGTTATTAAAAGTGATGAACAAATTGTTTTTTTGTTAAATTAGGTTAGGTTATGGGCTACTTTTCAATAAATTTTTTTAATAGCTTTTCTCGTTACTAGCCGTTCGATCACCGGTGATCAATCGACGCAAACCAAAATAATCACTAAAAAATAATTTTGTTATGCGATTTTAACCCTTATGTATAAAGAAAACGTGTGAAGAAGAAGGTCAGAATCGCTTGGGGCATTCTTGTTCATAAGGTATAAGATACCATGAACCCACCTAGAGCAGCGATATAATTTCTTTGAGATTGTTTATGACACGGCCTGCGAGGCTGCGCGTCGCCCGGCTGGACAAAATGGCGGCTGTGAAGTCTCGCGTCGCGGGCGACGAAATGATCGTAAAACGTATAAATTCATCGAATAAACGCAAGTAATATTGTTCTTATGTATAGTTTAGTATTCAAGGAATGTGTTTCAGTAAAGATTACATAAGATAGCATAAAAATTAACCTGCAAAATATTACGTAAAAGTCAAAACATCGCGAAATTTTTTCGTTTTTTCCGTGTTATTTGAAACGTAGTAAAAAGTATAAATTCATTGAATAAACGCAAGTAATATTGTTCTTATGTATAGTTTAGTATTCAAGGAATGTGTTTCAGTAAAAATTACATTAGATGGCATAAAATTAACCTGCAAAATAATACGTTAAAGTTGACGTTTTTTCGTTTTTTCCTGGCTCGTCAGGGGTTAATGACTTTTCAAAGAGGTGTTCAGTTGAGTTGATTCTGAGTTGTCATGGAACCGGTTTTACTACATATACACCTCTAGAATGTCATGTCTACAGCATTCAGTCTACTT
The DNA here is from genome assembly GCA_936435175.1 of Glyphotaelius pellucidus. Taxonomy (NCBI): domain Eukaryota; kingdom Metazoa; phylum Arthropoda; class Insecta; order Trichoptera; family Limnephilidae; genus Glyphotaelius; species Glyphotaelius pellucidus. Next base: position 7,107,828 of record OW386543.1, on the reverse strand, counting down.
TCGTCCTTCCTCTGCCAGATCCATGCCTCACTGCCATACACCAGGAACTAGCACTCCATTGTGGACTACCAGCTTCACTTCTTTGGACAATTTTTAATTAGCGCCAACCGCATTCAGTCCGTTTCTGCACTAACCCATCTTTCAATATCTCTACCAGCCTTTCCATCTCTCGTAAACATACTTCCCAAAAAAATCGTTCACCTGTTTCAATTACTCATTATTCATAACTATATTGCACATAGAGACTACAGTTAATTCAGTTAACTTACTTTTAACATCCAATACATCTCCAACAGAAGTCAGCTTCTGTCTAGAACTAAGTATAGCTTTCATGTCGTTCAGGAAATCCACAGTATTCAGGGGGGTGGTGACTTTACCCCCCTTCTCAACGGTCCTCATTAAACTGAGGAGCCAATTACTGGTCTGCTGCAGCAGAAGGCTGTTCTCTCCCTCGTAGGTGCAGTTGGCGTCGTTTTCTCCACGCAAATCACCGATTCCCGCAGCTGAAAAAAACAAACATTTAATAATAAGTGAAGAAGGGTTAAATTGATTTAAAGTTTTTCTCTTATATATCCAAAAACATTATTATTCAATTTGTAAAAAATAGTTTATTTATAAACAAGCTGAGTAATTATTACTACACGTGCCAGCCTTTTCACTTTCTGAAGGCTGTCAAACCATGGTGAGGCCACTTACGGGCAATCCATTTATATTATTTCTATATCGGCCTCCGTGGTCGTGGGGTAATTGACGACTTGCAATTCGAAGGTCGCAGGTTCAAATCCCGGTGTGCGCAAGTGAATTTTATTTTAAATGTTATTTCACAATTTAATCATTTTAAAATAATATACGGTATATTTGCAGCACCTTCCAGAGTGGAAGATACTCTCAGTGTTGCTTTGGTCCTTATCATTCAGGACTGAAACGTTGCTTGAAAGGGCTTTAGCCGTGTTAGGTGACCAGATCTGAATAGCCTGTACTTCCCCAACTTACTTTTCCCCACTACCTTCAGCCTCAAGACGTGCCCTAGTCTCACTGGCTCCAGGTTCAGGAAAATCAAATTGCTTTTAATTTTATTACAATGCCTTTATTGATTTTCGATTAACTGATGGTTTAATAACCAACCAGTAATCTGTTACCATGTAAAGTTTGTAAAGTTTCCCCATTTATTGCATTGTTTAAATTTGACTTAAGGTCAATTTTCAATTTGGGAGGTGGTATGGGCACTGCAGCCCCGGGAACCATTTATTGGATAACCAACACCTCTACCATAGATCACCCCAAGTGGTTCGCTACGTTTGGTGACTTAGCAGGGGTGCTCATGGGGTGAGGTTTGTCCGGGTCTTGGCAGCGGATGCATCTGTCCACGGGATCGGGAAAGAATGCTTGAGGGAGTCCCTTTGACTTCTCCTAGCCGTACTCTCTCGGAACATCGCCTTGCACCTTGCAGTGGGAGGGATGGATTCATACGTCCGTCACTCCTGGACACACTGACCCCCAGATTTCTACCCACCACTAATATCCTTTTCCTTCACAGAACTTTTTCTCCTTCCTTTCCTAAAAAGATCTTCCACACAACATCCCCAAAGATGACATAAGCCTTGAGGGAAATTATTTTCCTCAGGGCCTCCTAAGTGGAGCTAATGTAAAAAAAAAAAGATCGTTAAGTGAGATGTTTCCGAATTAATAATTTGGATGACTCACTGCGGTTTTCTCCCCTAGGGCTTCTCCGTATTTGTTTTTTCATTCATTAAATTAGTTTTAGAATTAATAACCATATTAATTTCTATAACCATATTTCAAACATTTTACGATGATGTAAATATTTTTCGGTGATAAGACACTATACATTTTTTCTTTAGTGTTAGTTAATTAAGTTGTTATTGCAGTAAGTTATTTATATTGATTTTCACTATTGGTTGTTAAGTGTTGTATATTTACTAGAGATAGGTTTGAATATGTGTAACGGTGTTCTTGTAATGTTAAGGTAGTTTTTAAATGTAGTTTTTGGGAGGGAATGGCCGACACAGGTGTCGATGAGGCTCGCTACCCATCACATCGCCAACCCTTTGGTAGCGCAAAGAGGAGGACGGAACGCGAACAATGTCGAATTGGTACGTGGAATATTAGAGGAGGGATGGATAGAAAGATGAATGAATTATGCGATGCAATGGATAGTAAATGTTTGGACGTACTTTGTGTGACAGAGAGTATGAAAAAGAGAGCGGTACGATGCAGCATAACCATAGGTTCGTCATCTGGTCTGGTAGACCAGATACGGAGAGGGCTTGTCAGGGTGTTGCAGCGCTACTGTCTCCCAGAATGGTAGAATGTATGTTGCAGTATGAATGTGTAAGTCCGAGAATAATGTGGATCCGATTCAAAATTGGGTTGACAAGGGTGTTTCTTGTTATTTGCTATGCTCCTGTTAATTCTGAAAGCGACGAAGTGAAAGATGATTTTTGGACTGGTGTGAACGACGTAATGAGATTAAAAAGTTTGAATGAGAGGATCATAATGGCGGGTGATTTGAATGGGTGGGTGGGAATTAGGCGTGACGGATTCGATTCAGCCCTAGGTAAGTTCGGGGACAAAAGAATGAATGACAATGGGAATAGAATTCTTGAAGTATGTTTAGAGTGGAACCTGTTTGTTTCGAATACTTTTTTCGATCATAAAGGTATCCACCAATATACGTGGGAAAGAGGAAATGAAAGGTCAATAATTGATTTTGTAGTAATTGACTCTAGGTTGAGAGCCGTTACCGAGGACACAAGAGTTTTCAGAGGGGCTGAGGTTGAAACCGATCACTTTCTGGTGGTGTCGAGGGTCAACCTCTTTCGTGGATGGCGCTCTAAAGTGAAAACGATATCAACTCCAACAAGAGTCAAAGTAGAAAAACTGCAAAACGCTAATGTCAGAAGTGAGTATGAGAAGTGTGCAGAGATGAGATTGAATGAGAAGGAGATGGACGGTCTAAGCATTGATGAAACATGGAACCACATAAAGGTGAGTCTTTGTGAATCTGCCAGAGATGTGTGTGGAATAAGTACGCAAGGTAGGAAGAAAGGTGATGCATGGTGGGATGATGAGATCAAAGCGCTGGTCTCAGAGAAGAAGAAAGCATGGTTATGTCTGATTGCGTCTGGCACTGCTTCTAGTGAAAAGAGAGATAGAGCGAAAGAATTATATAAGGGATGCAAGAAAAGAGTAAGTGTCGGAGTGAAAGAACGAAAGAAACGCCTGGAAGAGGAAGAGGGAATAAAAATGACCAAACACTTCCAAGAAAACATTAAACTGTTTTGGAAGGAGGTCAAAAGGTCCCGGAGTAGTCCAGAAAATGGAAGCCTGAAAGTGATAAAATCGAAAGATGGAAGAATGTTGACGAATGAAGAAGAAATAAAAGAGAGATGGATGAAATACTTTGAGGAAGTTTTTGAAAGCAACCCGGATGATAGTGAGTCCAGCGTCGAATCGGGTATGAACGATGACGGAGCGAATGTTGTCAAAATCAGCATGGATGAAATTAAAAAATCGATTAAATGCATGAAGAGTGGTAAGGCTGTTGGTTTCGACAATATTGCTGCCGAATACTTTAAAGGAGATAGCCATATTATTCTCACATGGTTGTGCAAACTTTTTAATCAGTGTTTAGAGGAGGGTTACACGCCATTAGATTGGAGAAGGGCTGTAATCATGCCGTTATACAAAGGTAAAGGGTCACGTATGGAATGTGGGAATCATAGGGCTATTAGCCTGCTAAGTTCTGTCGGCAAGCTGTACGGAAGAATATTGATTGAAAGGGTAAGAATGGGAACAAAGGATAAAATATGGGATGTGCAAGGTGCCTTTATGAGTGGAAGGGGATGCATGGACCAGATTTTCTCCTTGCGTATGCTCACTGAGAAGTTTCTGGCGAAAAACCAGAAACTCTTCTGCGCCTTTGTAGATCTACAAAAAGCATACGACCGAGTTGACAGGAAAAAGCTATGGAAGGTATTGTCCAAGTATGGAGTGAATACAAATCTCATACAGGCAATTGCGTCTCTGTACGAGGGAAGCGTTGCGTGTGTTAGGGTGAACGGTGGTTTTACGGGGTGGTTTGACATCACAAAAGGTGTTAAGCAAGGCTGCGTAATGTCACCATGGTTATTCAATCTATACATGGATAATTGTATGCAAGAATTGAAAGAGTTGGGATTGGGCGCGAAATTGAGTAATCTGAAAGTATGTTGTCTGTTGTACGCTGATGATGCGGTGCTGATTTCTAACACTATGGAAGATTTACAGTCTCTTGTGTCTAGGATGAACGAAGTATGTATGAAGAATGAGTTAATGATGAATGTAAGTAAGTCTAAAGTCATGGTGTTTGAAAGAGAAAGTACGAGAACAGTGTGTGATATAGTTGTGAACGATGAATACTTGGAGCAGGTGGATGAGTTTGTGTATCTGGGTAGTATGTTTACGAGAGATGGGAAGGCTGATAGAGATATCGAAAGAAGGGTAAATGCCGGTAACTCCGTTAATGGAGGACTGAATGCCGTTGGCGCTAATAAAAAACTGTCAAAAGGAGCGAAACTAGCAGTCCACAATGGAGTCCTGGTACCTACCCTGATGTATGGCAGTGAGGCCTGGAACTGGCAGAGGAAGGATGAAAGTAAACTGAATGCTGTAGAAATGAGATCCCTGAGGCGTATGTGTGGTAAAACCATGTATGATCGTGTGAGAAATGTGGAGATCCGCAAAGAATGTAAGGCTGATGTAAGCATAATGAGTAAGATTAAGAAAGGGACCCTCAGATGGTTTGGGCATGTAGAGCGAATGAACGAAGAAAGTAGTGTAAGAAGAATATATGACGCAAATGTGAATGGTAGAAGAAGTCGGGGACGCCCGAGGAAGACATGGCACGATCAAGTGAATCAGATACTTGAGTCGGGCCATGTCAAAAGCCAGAATAATAGAAGAGTATGTATGAAACGATGTATGAATGTGAGTGAAGCAAAGAGTGTGTGCCAGGACCGAGTTGTTTGGCGGTCCGTCCTCTCTGCCTACCCCTGCGGGGAAACGGCGTGATGGTTAGTTAGTTAGTTAGTTAATTTCTAAATGCTCTAAAATTTTTGATTTTAGAGCATTTAGAGTTTGAGTTCTAAAAACAATAATTAATGATAACAATACATAAAAAGGTAAATTGATTGTTTTTTTTTTTTTTTTTACAGTTAATACCGCACAAGAGTCCCAACTGCTCCCGTCTGGAGCCAGTGAGACTATGGCATCCCCAATCGGGGTATGTTGTGAGGCTGAAGATAGTGGGGAGGGGAAGGAGATAGGGAAGGGGAAGGTGGGGAAGTACCTGGCTATTCAGATCTGGTCACTAAACGCTTAAGCCATTTCAAGCAACGTTTCAATTCTGAATGGTGGTCTTACACCAGGGCGATACTGATAGTATCTTCAACTCTGGAACGTGTCGCAAATATACTATATATTATTTTTAAATGAATAAATTGTGAAATAACACAAATTAATCAAATAAAATTTATTTGCACACGCAGGGTTCGAACCCGCGACCTTCGGATTGTGAGTCGAGAGTCTTACCTCGGGACCACGGAGGCCGTCGGTCGGCCGGAGATTGTTGCTGATAGCGTCATTTTATCATCTCTTTCTGTCACCTTAATCTATGCCTGTTAAAATTAATTACAATATTCAAGATAATGTAAGCTAATGAGCCTAATTTATTTGATTTATGTTTTGATTGGGAATAGCGAAGGTTTTATTTTATTTCTATTCACAAGCATTTTTGCACACACGAGTTCTGCATTTTGTCTGTCTGTAAATGTGTTTGTTCGTTACATTTCTGTTTCAAGATGGAGGCCATTTTGGATACTGCCTTTTTATCCTGCTTGAGTGTGAATACTTTTACGAGCTGTCAAATCTTAATAATCAATATTATGGTACCTACCTGTCTTAAGAAAGTTTTAAAAAAGAATCATCATTGAAATAGTGAATTTCTTTGGACAAATTGTAAAACTGATTGAATTGTACTCATTTGAAATAAAAAAAAATCTTATGAATATTTCGATTTATCATAAATAAAAGAGTTTTTCATGCAGTGTATAATGAATAGATATGAATTCTCAGTATTATGTAAAAGAATTATCATGATTGATTTTTGAGTTATTATGCCATGCTGCGCTTCTTCCTACTTTAGCCAACAGACAGTCTTACAGTGTTCATCACTCCTGCCCCGATGTGACATAGCATAACACCACTAAAATCAATCATGATAGGGGAAAAGACATACATGCGTGTCCTTTCTTATGTCTCCCCGTTCCCGTCCCAGTTCCCCTTCCCCTCTCGCGTTCCCTGCCTTCTCCCGTTCCAGGCCTCCCGTCCTGTGAACCCCCCCTCCCCTCCCGCGATCTTTTTCCACCTCCCCCCTACCTCATCTCTCCACCCGCAAACTCCACCTCCTTCGCACTCTTCCACCCCTCCGTCCTACCCTCCCTCGCGCTTAACTACATGAAATTACACATTTTTCAAACAACATAATGTACATGCATTTTTGTTTCACAAAAAAAGATTCAGTTTTAACAAAGGTTAGCAGAATTTCATAGTTAAACATTGTAATTGTAATTACACGGCTCAGCACCACTATTTGTATTTAGGTATGAGATGGTACAATATATTATTGTCCAAAAACAAAATTAGTATAACTGAAACATTGAAATATGAACAATTTAAAAAGCAAATTGAGTCCCTGAAATTGGATAATGATATATTGTACCCTTAATTTACTCTTACTTAATATGTAATATTTAATATTAAAACGAAAAATTATTGTTATTGTCTTCCAATAACTATTTTTTTCTAAATTGTATACCTATGTCAAATAATGTTTGTATTTATTTCATTAGTCTTTGATCATTGTTTACATATTTCATTAGAACATTATTTTTTTTGCATGTAAATACTCCTGCCATAACCACGAACTCCTAGAGCTTAACTTATGGAGTAGTAGAACAATAATGAATTATTGTATAACTTTGCATAATAATGTAATCACTTGTAATGTTAAAAAAAATTCTTCTAAATAAATAAAAAATAAATAAAAATAAATAATATGTAGTGAGTTGTGAATCTAATGGTGAATTAATTAAAAGGTAAGAAGTAGGAAATTATTACCTTTTAAATATCCATGTCCCCCGCAAGCCTCTCTGCAGACCTGAATGCCATCTCTGGAAGTCCACGTGATGCTGGGTTTGGTGGCTGACGACAACGCATGTATCTCCAAATATACCGCCGGAGACTTGGTTGTCACTTCTAAACACCAAAATATAACCACATTAAATCAAAGACAATCATTCAAGGCAGTCTAGAAAAAAACACAATATTTTTTTCTTCATATTTCCAAAGTTTAAATATTCAAAAATATCTCTGTAAAAGGATTTTAAAAGTTATAACCATTTTAATGTTGCGGTTTAGACGGAATCTAACCAGAATCTGAATAGAACAAAATTTTAAACGCATTTTTCTCAAAATCACTTTTTTCGAGACTGTTGACACGATATCTCAAGTTCTGCGAAACCAATTTGCTTGAAATTTGGTGAGAACCTTCTCTATACATTACTCTATGGCGGAAACTAAAACTATAAAAAAAAATCAATTTATACTATTTTTAAAAAATTTGGAAAGTCAAAAAAACTGGTAAAAAAATTGACTTTTTTACTTCAGACAGCCGCCATTTTGCGAAAAATAATTTTTTTGACTTTCTCTTAGTTCGGGCCATAGCCGCATTTGTTTGGATGAAGAATTAATAAGGTTTTTTTTTTTTTTAGATTACTAGGAGAGTTGCAATCGTGTCAACCAGGGCGCGTCATTTTTTTTAGACCCCCCACTTCAACACCCTATAAGTTTTTGAATTTTGAATTTTTTCATTTGATTTTTTTTTATGTATTCTTTAATATTTAATCAATATTTGGAAAAATAATGGCTTGTAATAATATGATGGTTTTTTTTTATTGCACTTGAAAAAATACCTACAATTCGTGCTTCTACACTAGAATACCCCCTTAAAATTGTGAAGGAACATGTTTTCATGTTGTGAAATCATTTAATGACATCATATTTTATCCAAATACAGAAAAAAAATTATTTTTAACTTGCAAGCAAAAACCTGCTGATGCTGGTTGGTTAGGAAAACTTGAACAGTTTAAATTGAAATTAATTATATTTCGTGGTTATAAAAGTAATTGTTTTTTTTTCTTTCTAGTAGCTTTTTAGGAAAGGAAAAGTTTTGGGAAGGAAAATGGTATGAGGGGTGGGAAGGATTCTGGGGTCAGTGTGTCCTGGAGTGACGTATGTATGAATCCATCCCTCCTACTGCGATGTTTCAAGAGAGAGCTGCTGCTGGAGAGGTCAAAAGATCTCCCTTAACCAGTCTCTCCCGATCCGGCCTGCCACGCAGTTGATGGGCAGACGCATCCGCTGCCAAAATTCAGACAAACCTCACCCCATGAACCCGGGCCTCCCTGCTAAGTCGTCAAACCACTTGGGACGACGGATGACGGATTTTAAATTTTCTTTTAAACACCCAGAGGGCTTTTACTTACAATATAGTGCATATTTTTTGAAAAATTACAACGAAAATAATAATAAAAATTAACAAGAGTTAAAAAAAAAGTAAAAGAACCAAAAAATATAAATATGTGAGATAAAAATAGAAAATCTACCATTATCCTCCAAATTAATAATAATATTAATAAAAATGTATAAAATTGCTGTCAACTATATTTAAAAAATAGGTACATACAACCATAATGTTTAAACATTTGTTGCCAAGATTATGAAAACGTTGTATTGGGGAACGCAAACTATAGTTGGAATGAGATATACAGATTCTTAAAATAAAATGTTGAGGTCCGTGTTCTTTGTTTAGGCATGTATATGTAGACATTGTAAATTTGTAGGCACTTACCATTGATAGAGTGAACTTCCATAAACCACTTCGAAAAGATTCCCATCGCAAATGCCGCAGACAGATACGGTATGAGTCGAAATTGCTGTAAAATTAAATAACAAAAGAATGAAAAGCTTGCAGAAAATAATAAAAATATTCAATTGTTATACATTACTAATGAAAATCACACCTACCATTCTAGGCAGATGTGAACAGAATGCATGGAATGCCACACCTTTGTCCCAGAACACACTTTTTGCTTCATCTACATTCATACATCTTGTACAAACTCCTCAATGATTCCCATTCTTCTGCACGTACATCATGATACTACTTTCAAGTTTGATAGTGTGGGTACTTTCAAATACTATGACTGGGATTAATTTCTATTTTAACAATCATACAGTAATTACAAAGTTAAAATAACTGCAAAACTGTGCAAGTTATAAGAAGGCTATAATAACATACCTCAATACTAAAAATCAATGTCAACATAATACTACTCTTCTGCGTTGGTTCTATACAATTTAAATAGCATATTTTACTTCATGATTACTGATCCAAAAAATTACATTTGTGAAAGCCCTTATAAGCGTATAATATATAGATAAATTCCATACTTGTTGTTGATATTCAAGAACAGCAAATTCTTCTTCTGAGTCATCAGGGCCAAACTGCTTCCTGACAGCGGAGTACCTGATCGCTATCGTGATGGCTTTCTGAAGAAAAGATGTTGAGATGCCCCCGATTTGCACTCGGCCCGAGGATAGCACTGAGAAGGACATGGCGAACCGGAGACTCGGGTTCTCAATGGGAGAGAAGTAATTTCCATCATCGTCTACATCTCCCAGTTGATTGAGTAAATTGGCTGCGGGTATTCTGTATGAGTTAAACATCAGGAATCTGCAAGAAAAAATACCAAACATTCAAATTACCTAATTTTTCATTCATTTGCAGGGATGATCTGAAATTTTTTCCCAAATAAGCGCCGTGTTTTACTCTTACACCGTGAAACTCCAGGAAAATCAAAGAAAAGGATGTTATGTTGACGCAACTATACATATCTCTCTTCCTCCATTTTTTACCCAAGTACCTATCCTTATCTGACAGTGTGTGGCCAATTTACGTATGTTTGATATTTAAACAATAAATCATGGAACAATCAGTCTAATGAAGCTTGTGCAGTGAACAACAAATTTATCTCTTATTGTAATTTAATATTGACTCAACTAACCACTGGAGCGATTTTTGCCATATATTGGCGCCATTTTAAATGTCTCCGATCGCTTTTCGGATAAAAAAGGCAATTATCTCTTGATTCGGCAAAACATTTTTGTAGCCCCCAGGGTTGTTAGTTTTGGATTTAAAACGAAGCTATTGAAATTCTTTTTTTATTATGACCATAGATGTCACAAATCCGAACTTTTTAGACTATTTTATAACGATGTTAAAATTAAGTCATTTTTCCGTAGATATGTACCGTTTATTATCAAGTATACCACAAACAATATACAGAAATCGAAAATGTTCTGTGTTGACTCGAATAAATACCTCTCACGGCAGTTTCAAAGTAACAGATTCGCAGTTTCAAAGTAACAGATTCGCGCGGTTATAAACATGACAAGTTAAATCCTACAAATATGAGATAAACGGTAAGATACAGGTTATTTCATTGGCTATATAGCACCATATTATGTCTCCATATTAAAATTCGAAGGTACGATTTTTTAAAGTTTGCAAAAAATTTTAAAAATGATCTTCTAAAAATCTCGAGCAAATGGAGAAAAAAGTTTTAAAATGTGCTGTCGCTCCAGTGATTAAGAAATCTGGGATATTACCATCTGTGTACAAGTCCCTCAGTGTGTATAAGTTCAAACCTCTTAAGTGTAATTGTGCAGTGAATACTAACAGTATCCCTTCCACCCCATAAGAACGATTCTGATCAACAAGAATATCAGAAGACAAAGGGTAAGACAGTCCTTTACAGTTGCAATCTTTACCAACTCCAATAGTTTTGTCAACTTGAAACTTATGCAGTGCTGAAAGGAGTTTACTTTAAAAAAACTTACCCATTGTCCATACCATTGAGTGCCATTTTTTCACCCATGTCCCCAACCACCAATCCAGGGAAGGCTCTGAGAGATTTAGTGCAACGAATGGGAACCACAAAGGAATGGAGTCCTTGATCCTTTCCATCCGCAGATATTAATTTAGCAAACACTACCGCGTGAGTCGCTCTCTTTCCTGTGAAAAATTAAATGAAATAATAACTACACAAAGTCAGTGGAACTGCAACTGGACCGCAAGCTGAAGAAGGTGAGCAGTTGCACGTTTCTTGCTATGTACAGAAAGGTAGTTCATGGTGGCTTGCCAGGCCACATTTGTATCCCACACCATGCTTTATTCCAGATGATGCAAGGGAACAGTCTTTCGTTTTTAGTGAACTGCAAGACTGCTGGACATGAGGCACAACTGAAAGATGACTATTGGAATTTAAATAGTTGGATCACCATCTACTATTCAATGAAGATATTAATATTCTCATGGCAACAGCACTAAAAAGTATAAAACGTATGTTCTTTATCACAATAATGCTGCATCTCTTTCTGACATACTAAATATTAGTGAGACAAATGATCTAAATATGTCTGCTTCACCCAAAAGAGAAATGCAATCATTATCATACATCTCCCTCTCACGTATTAAAGAAATGAGATCTTGCATGCGTGTCATTGCCGTGGAAATTTTAAAAGCAGCCGTTGGGAGAGAGAAGCTTAGGCCTCCGGCAGTTGAGGTGTGCTGACAACCTGAAACAAGCCACCGGTTTCGGATGAGTGAGGACCAGAAACGGATGCCAGAAAGCTCATGAAATAGTTTAGATTACTGGCTACCTTCACTTTAACAATAACCCTCGGTCTAGGGAATTTATACCGACAAAACAAAACAAAAAATACAATACCTAATAATCCCACCCAGCATTTTGCAGCTTCAAAATTTTCTGAATTCAGCACCCACTCTTTTGTCTTGGGGTCAAATGTAGCCGAAGTTCTCATGCCCTTAGCGTTGGACCCGTGGGCCACCTCCGTGAGGGCGAAACACCCCATGATCTTGTTCTCATCGGCGTCTCGGAGGATGTGTTGGTGGCGATCGGTGCCCAGGTTCTTCACAACGGAGTAGAACATCTTGTGGGGGACGCTGTGGGCCATGCCTGTTGTGAGGTCGTACATGAAGACAGCTTCGCACCACGCATAGTGTAGCTTTGGGTTGGCTGCAATCTAAGGACACATAAGTTTTATGTAAAAAAATACCAAGAAACTTTGAAATTCACTTTTTCTCAGTTTTTACAGGGGGGATAGGTTCTACAGTAACCGTGTATAGCAATTTGGGAGATAATAATAATATTTGATAATTTATATAGCACCGTTCTCGTTGTGAGTTGATGCATTTAAAGTCACAAAAAAAGGGTGTGGTTTGTGATTTCAATTCTCCGGTCAAAATAGAAAATGTAAGTGTCAAATTGATAACTTTATCCTCTTTATTTGACATGACCAACGCAATTTAATCATATTATATATTAATAGTTCTATGTGTCCATAAAAGAATGTTTCTAATTTTTTCATATATAAATCAAAACTAAAATTCTCTCCAAAATAATTACATTTATAAGTAGGCACTTAAATCCTACTAAATTTCTTTATTTCAAATCAGGATCAAACAGTATTAATAGGCTAGCGTCCGCATGGTTGAATTTCAGAACCTGGCTTCGAGTGCATGTCTGATGCCACGCAATATGCGCTGCGCCACAAATAACATATATGTTTTGAAATTTAAAACAAACTATCATTTTAATTCGCTTTCGAATTCAAGAATTCGTCAAAAGATGTCGCCACTTCCGTTGGCAGGTCGCATGGGGACGTGCCCCCCTAGGTATAAATACATACTATGAATTTGTAGTATGCCTCCGGATATGGAAAAAATGACGGTAATACTCAGTTGTATCAAGCGGCTACATATGACGTCTTTGCCTGTCCCAGTGACTAGCTATCGTAACGGGCTAATTTTAGAACCAGTTCCTATTGGATTTATAAAATGGTCACCAACACTAATTGGGCGAAGCCGAACCAAAACCAAAACCGAACCAAAACCGCCTGCACGGCCTTACACCAAAATCCTGCAGAGCGGGATTTTAACTGCTAGTTTATATAACTTGTCCAAAAACTCTCAAAAGACAATTTTTCTCTTTTCAAACATTCTTGAGGCAGATAGGTCAAGGTTCGTAGAAAATGCGTAAAATGCTTAACAAGGTTAACTCATCAAGGGGGTAGCTGTGAATTCCTTAGAATATTTTTTCAAACAAAATACTTCTAAATATGAATAAGTATGAGTTTTAGTTCTTCTCATTGAAACATTCTTTGATCTCAGAAATAGGATATGGGTTACACCCTGTCTATCCTATTCATATAATAATACATGTTTAAAAATTATATTTGCAATAACTTAACGCAAATACACAACAATGTAAAAAGGTAAGTTCAAAAATATTGGAGGAGGAATTTTTTAAAATCTCAATGTGAGCGGTGGTCGAAATAAGTTTGAGAACCTGTAATTTAGCGGGACAATTGAAATATTCAAACCACTCTTCTGAGAAATCATATTTGTCCTAAAATGACAGAATTAAATAATAAATAATAATAATTGTCTTTATTCCAGGATGAGGGGAGGGGAGTGCAATCCCACACATCCCATAGAGAGTATAAGCACATAGGTATGTTTTATGCAATTATAAAAAAAAATCTGAACTTTGAATGAATTTAAGATGAAGTTCAGGTAGATATGAATAATTTTACCTCTTCAAATGGTAGTTTAGCTTTAGCAGTCAGGAGCATGACGCGTTTCTGTGTGAGAAGGCGCTGGGCATCAACAGGAAGAGTATCAGCCAGATCTTTGGAGCCGCCATACTCCTGCAACACCGCCCAAATGTCATTCTGAAAGACAATAAAAAATAAACATTAAAGATAACCATTCCCGGGTTATGAATATTTATTTATTAGAGCGGAGACAGTATACGGATAGTTCCCATGAACACTCAGGCCGTGAGCCCGTCGTGCTATCTCCTATTTTACTTCATTCCTTTGAGTTTGTTTCCAGGGTCCCTGTTTTCTCATGGATGAATCCCCTGGAGGATCCTTAAGCGGAAAGGGTTTTACCATCAAAAGCCCCTCTTTGCTTGGGTTCCCTCAAGGCCCCACCAAGAGGGAAGAGTCCACCGAAGTAGCCCCAGCTCTTCTCTCCCCTAGGATTCCCAAAAGCCCTTAGTTTGTTTGCATGGTCCATTTCTGGTCCCACAAGTATCTAGGAAATAGAAGGTCCACCGATCTAAATACTCCCGGGATGTTACCATGTATCTTGGAGGAACCGTTTTGTGACACTGTTCCCTACTTTCATTCGCCTGAGCATGATAGCACCAAGGTCATGCTTTGGCATGGGATGTCTATTGTAGGTTGTTTTTCCACTCCCTGAACCATGGGTTTGCCAATCCCTACTCTAGGGTACGAATGTTCAGCCAATATGTGAATTCCTTTTCCAAAATGTTGTTTGGGCACTGATGGAGAATTTAGCTAGCAGGGGATTGAGCCCCAACTGGATGGGAACACAATACTGCGGTAATGTCATCGTAAAATTCTTGGTAGATCATAAAATAACTAACTAACCATCTATCACTCTGTGCCGTTTCTCCACAGGGGCAGGCAGTAAGGATATATATACCGCCAAGAAACTCGGTCTTCACACACACTTCTTGCTTCATTCACATTCACACATTGTCTCGTACATACCCTTTTGTTATTCTGACTCTTTACATGGCCAAACATTTAATTCACTTGATCACACGAAAGTCTTCCTCGTGCGACCTGGACTTTTTCTACCATTCACATTCGCACCATATATTCTTCTTAGACTCCTTTTTTATTCATCCGATCTACATGCCAAACTATCTAAGTGCCCCTTTCTTAACCTTACTCATGATGCTAGTCTGGCATTATTTCCATTCATAAAATAGAAACTTATTTTAGATTTCCATGGCCATTAATAATTTATTAATTTATTCAATTTATAAATGTAAATTATCATGGTCATACAATAATAAATGGAAGAAAAGTGTGAATGATAATATAGTGGTGAGTCAGGATTTCTAGGGTTCTCTCACCTCTTGAGAGAGTCCATTAGCAGATACAGAATACTAATAATCTTTGGCATGAATCAAAGCAAGGCATACTGTCAAATGTTAAATAAATTTTTATTACCTTATAGCGGATTAGTTCTTCTCCATCAATAGCTAATTTCAGTTTTCTACAATCGAATGAAGCTTTATCCCTGTAGACTGATAAGGGTCCCGAGGGAAAGTCAGGAAACAAGTTCTCCATGTTCGATGCTGCCATTATTGCTCTAAAAACCGATGTTAATAATTGATTAGTAATAAAAACTACAGGATAATTAATGTACACGCATAATCGAGATGTGTCAAATTAATAACAAATCTGTTCAGCAAATTCAAGATTAGACAAGAAAACTATATTTAGAATATTATATTATTAAGAAAAAGAGTGAAAACAAAACAGATAAGACATAAACTGTTAATTTTTTTAAATTATTTTGATCAACATCCCCGCATCGAACACTGACATTCTGGTACAAATCACTCGATCTGTGATAGAGTCTCACAGTTGGGGACGTTGTCATAACTTGTATTGTCGAGCGAATCGTTCAAATCTGTATCTGAATCACGGGGAAAGCGCCAAATGGCCGTGATTTCATACGATTGATATTTTACGTGATTGAAATTTTGAATGCAGTAATTTCCATCGCCCCGAAAGCACAAAGTTGACTTTTATAGTAAGTAGGAAGAATAAAAGGTTTTTTCTAAAAAATATTCTTAAAAGCATATCCAATAATATAAAAAAAAATTCTTAAAAGATTTCGAAAGTTAATAAATATTTTATGAAGGCATACATTTTTAAAATTATTTATTAAAGTTAAAGAAATATAAATATTTTGATTTCTAATGTTTGACTTTTTAAAAGAAAATCCCGGCGAAATCGGAAAAAATTGAAGCAAACTTCTTTGAATAATTGTAAAAACTCTATATTACTATTAAAATTATGTAGGATACAATACGCGCTAAACTTAAATGCCGACCTGAACTCGATACGATCCATTCTCGCGCACTTCAGACTCTCGGTCACTTTACTGACTTTATAATGACCGTAAGCGAAAGATGCTAAAAACATAAGTGCGGCAGAGAAAGGGTGGGCGGGGACGCATGCCGCTTTTCGGATTTTAAACTTGCCTATTGTGACGATGTTTGTATCAACGTCAGGTCAGCATTAAAGTTTGGCACTTACTATAAAATGGTTTAAAAAATAAAAGTAGGAAGATCTTACATTAGGCCAACACGATTAAGTGTACTGGCCTGGATTGAAGTGGTTCAGGCTACTCCGGACTCCAGTGGATTATAAATTATATATATCACATATTTGATGTGAGCATTGTGATCTCTACAGGGACAAAGTTCAAACTGTGTCAAGATAATTAATTACATTGTAATATTATTACTTGAGTCAACCAATCAGAACAGGTTTTAAAATATGAATAAAATGTATTTATACCTAAAATAAACTTAATACGTTAACTGATATCCATCGTTACATCATTACAATAATTGTATTTTGTATTATTGACATTATTTTTCGTGTATTGTTTTGACTTTTGACATTTCAGTTTTCTCTGTTATCTTATCTTATAGTTTCAAAAGTACTTTTTATATTATTATAAGGCTGTTGAATGATGTATCAAGCATACCATTGATAGAACCGTTATGCCCTCTCTTTTTGTTGTGTAAACAATACATGTAACAGAAAGAGAAATCAAAATGGAACTCTCAGATGCAGGAACAAACAGATTGTAGAAGAAAATTTTAATTTCTTGGTCTATGTGCTTATTGGTTGAATTGTCTGTGATATTTTGAATTGTATCTGTCAGTGTCAAAAACATATTTTTGTGTGATCCGTTTCGTGTCTTTGTTAAAAATGGTATTATTTATTATATATTAGGTGATCGTCATACCCTCAAGATGATCATACGAGGTGAGGATAAAAATATTTATAAGTATTTATTTAGTTACCTATCCGAAATCTTCCCTACGGACAGGTTTCATTAATAATAAATTGATTATTTTAACAAGACATTATCATCCTGGACAAAGATAAGGAATTAACTTAACCAAATTAAACAAAATGTGGTATAAATCCGTACTTCTCCTCTTTCTCGCAGATTTCGCACAATCTTAACTTTTGACACAAACGTATATCTAAAAATTTTCTTCTAATTCATCATATTTTAATTATATATGGATATTATATTTCATATTTACCAGATGATCTAACAGTATTTCTAAGATATTTTATTATTTGCACCAGCTTATTAACACTACTTTTTATCCCATAGTTGGTATACGAAAGAAAGAGATTAACTGTTCTGACTATTATACAAAATATTATCTCCCTAAAGATAACGCTATCAGCATTTTAAACAAGAATGTTGATTGGGTTCAATTCGAATATGTCATAATATGATTAGGTTAAGAAACGATTCCTCCCATGTGACATTTTAAACTACATTTTTTTTCTTACATTAAAATGAATAAAACAGTAGGTACTAACTAACATCACCTACTAAAATAATATTTTTAAAAACAAGGGTAAATATTTACAAAATAGGGACACGCTTAATACGCACTTTTTATTTCAAAAATACTAAGTATCAGTTAGATAATAATGAGAAGTAAGTATTTCAGTTTCCGGAAATGGAAAATAATGCATTTTGAGTAGCTATTTCATTAAAAAAAAACAGAAATTTGACATCTTTTCTTCACGCCATTTTTTGACAATAATATTAAAATAGTTATAAATTCAGGCTAGTTTTTTTTTTTTAATTAAACCCAAACTAAGACCCTAATAGTCCAGGCAATGAATGAAAAATATCAGAAAAAATTCACGTAGAAGCCAGGCACAGTTGTAGGGGAAGGTGTCCAACAACATACTAAAAGTACTGAGGAATGGGGGTGGAGCTAAGGGTGGGGGGGGGGGGGTCTCCAAAGGTCCCTTATTTCAGTTTTCGTTTAACACAAAAACTACTGCCTCTTATGTACTAAATTATCTGTATAAAATTCTCTAAAAAAAAGGTTCTGTACAATTTTTTGCTAGGATCAAAATGCAGAAGATACGAAGGGGGGAAAATGTAAAATTAAAAAAAAAACAATTTTTTTTGTTAAAAATGAAAGGTTTATTGTTAAAAATTAAATAATTGGTGTTTAAGGAAGTATCTTGAACATTAAAGTTCTTCGAAATCTAAACTTTTATCGTCAATGCTGTCTTTGACGGGGGCTCCGTTCGTACATGATCCGAGGCAGCAGCAGGCACCGGAGCAGGCAATCCCTTCTTTGCGGCAACCGCAGCGCACCCCACGCCCAGTGTTGTGTGGGGTGCGCTGTATCGGCGAAAGATCATGTTCAAAAAAGAGTCGGGTGCCACAGGGTCTTTGGGGGCTGCAGGGCTTTTGGCAGGCTTCTCCCAATTTAGTAAAGTTCCCTGATAGTAGAGTTTTGCACCTTCGTATGTACAATGGCAATTATTAAAATGTGTGCAAAAATTTACTTATCACATATATGTTCCTGTTCATTTATCTATCTAAATAAAAAGCCATTTGTGAATGCCTACCTAATACATGTACATATGAGGGGTGCCAAACCATAACCTTTTAAGTGCCAGAAAATGAAATTTTCAGGAGACACAAAAAACATGTTTAATGGAAAAATAAAAAGAAAAGTGATTTATAAAAAATGGATTATCAAATTATCATTTATTATTAATAATTTAAAACAAATTTTGTGCTCTGCCAAAATATGGAAATAATTTAAAAAAAAATATGAAAAAAAATGAAAAGAACAAAACGTTTTAGGTGCCATTATTTATGCAAGTCATAATGTTGTAAGTGTTTTATTATTTGCACGTAACTCAATTCTTTCAATATCTTTATTTTAAAAGGTTTTCATAACAATTTGCTTTCTCGGCTAAATACGGCAACATGCCATTAATGTCTTTCTTTTCTTCGGCAGAAAAAGGTACTGGGGTCTCGACCATGGCAACTTGGAGGTCCTCAAAATTTGCCTTATTAATTCCAGGTTTAAGCACTGGAGTTGATATCCATGGAACAAATTCGCCGTACGAACTTTTCTTTGTACGAATTACACCAAAATCTTCAGATGTTAGGCAAATCATCATTGCCGAAGAAATCTGCAGCTTTTTGGTATTAATCATAGTTTTAGCCAAATTCATCCAATTAAAAAAAGGTTTTATTTTCCATTACCAAGAATGGTTTTTTTTGCCAGCATTTGCAATAAGCTCAATCTATTTTTATTTAAAACACATTTTCTTGATGTTGACGCACCGTCTTCTTCGACATTTTTAATAAACTAACAATTGCAGCTCAATTGGCACTTAAAACGTTATGGCATGCTGTTTCACAATATTTAGACTTCAGTGGCAATAATGGCTTTAGTAAGCTTTCTACTTTAGTACAAGTAAACATCAGCACATACAACGTTTTACTGCAATAAAACGCATTTGAGTTTGTATGGCACTTAAAACGTTATGGTTTGGCACCCCTCATATATTGTAAATCTTTCCTTCTTTTAAAATTCACTGGATGAATGAAAACTTATTTCTTCTAACAAACTCCCATTAACTAAGAAATTTACTGCCAATGAAAACTTGTGATTTTGTTTACATAAAATTCGAGTTCTTCTCGAAAATTCGTCCCTTCTAAGTTCCCCTTTAGCAATTTTTAATCAAATCGTTTTGAGAGCTCTAAAATTTCAAGATTACCATTTACATAATATATTGTTTTAGATACATGATTTTGTTCATTTTTCTTACGGCTCAAATTTTAGAATTTTGTAAAAGCCAAAAAGAATCAATTCCGAAAATAGCCGGTTCCTTGGAAAAATAATATTAGGCAATCCAGTGGCAGGTCACCAGAAAGGCTATTCCCTAAAATTTGTGATAAGAGATCGTCCTCCCGCGAGAAGTGCTGTCAGATTTGTGTGATTTTCTATCGGCCGATGTCAAAATTTCAGCTGTGAGCTGTCACGTATTTTAGTTTGGGTCGTTTTAAACACGAAGTCCTGCAAGTATGCATGATTATTTATTCATTTAACAGCTGTAGAAAATCACACAAATCTGACAGCACTTCTCGCGGGAGAACAATCTCTTATCACAAATTTTAGGGAATAGCCTTTCAGGACAAAAAAAACTGTTGCAGGAACATCGTCATACATGAATTTGGGTTCATAAGTTAGATTTTTTTCTTTCAATGATTATATTTGACTTGGAAAATTTTTCATGTTGGGAAATTTTTGATCCCGAAAAAAAAAAATTCTTCGAGGGAAAACCGAAAATTGTTCGGAAAATAGGTCGGGAAATTATTTTAAAGTCTGTATCTTTTGATATTATGTGAAATTTGGAAATTTTCCGTGTTGGGAAATTTTTTCCTTTTCTGAATAGAATTCTAGGTCAATGCAATTACACATATGTATACAACTCGCGAGGATATTTCCGTCATGAGCTGTGGGAGCTTTGAAATATTCCTTTAATAGTAAAAAAGGAAAAAAAAATGAAACCATCATCTGGAACGCGGTGTAACACACATACACGAAAGTGCATGTATATTACGAACTAAAAGGACGGAGAGGAAGTTCTGAGAAGGCAAAAGGTATCAGGGGTGGGTAGGAATCTGGGGGTCAGTGTGTCCAGAAATAACCTATTGAGGTGCAAGGCGATAGATCAAGATAGTCCTGCTGGAGAGAGCAAAAGGTCTCCCTCAACCAGTCTCTCCCGATCCGGCCTGCCTCGCACTTGGCGGGCAGACGCATCCGCCGCCAAGACCCCGATAAACCTCACCCCACGAACCTGGGCACCTCTGCTAAGCCACCAAACAAAAGTTGCCATTTGGGGTAACCTGTGGCAGAGGTTTTGGTTTTCCAATAAATGGTTCCGGGGCGCCGATCCCCATACACGCCTCCCAAATTACAAACAATAGTCGATTCGAATATGCGCGTGATTGAACTCTTGAACACGAATCTGTTTATCTGATAACCCGAGGCACCAGTCTTTAGTACAGTACGCGCCAATTTAAATGCCGACCTGAACTTGATGCGATCCATTCTCAAACATTGTAAAGTCAATTTACTGACTTCACAATGACCTTAAGCGAAAAAGAAGGATGCATAAAACGTACGTGCGACAGAGAAAGGCGTGAAGAGTCATGCCGCTTTTCGGACCTTGAACTAGCATTTTGCGACGATTTCTGTATCAAGTCAGTATTAAAAGTCGATATTGCCGTGAACTATACCCGATGCTGAATGAGATTAGAAAAGTTTAAAAAAAAACTTTTTTTTCGATGAACGAACCTTTCAATGCATGCACTAATAAACTGTTAAATTTGCGCTGCAAAATCTCGTGCAACATAAACGGAGAGACGAATCCGGAAGTAATTGCAAACATTTTTAAAGAACACTTCGCAACTACCACGCCGACTATCGATTCAAACGAAACGCATTTGACTGCTTATGATGATATTGGTCCCATCGTCACAACTAACATGATAACATCGGCTATTAGTAATATGAAATCTGGAACGTCTGCGGGGCATGACGGTTTAAGCATCGAACACGTCAAACATGCAGGGGCAGCGATTATCGAACTACTGGCAACACTGTTCACCGATATTATAAAGAGTGGCTATCTACCTAAAGACATGACAAAAACAATTATCATACCGATAATAAAATCGAAACTGACAGATATAACTCTACAGGAAAACTACAGACCAATATCCATCGCCACGGCAATCGCTAGAATATTTGAACGAGTACTCTTGGACCAAGTCGGATCCCACATGAAAACTAAAGACAATCAGATGGGTTTCAAGAGAGAGTGCTCTACGGACTCGGCTATATATTGCGTAAAACGGACATTGGAATACTACAGGAAGAAGAAAACAACTACTTATGCATGCTTTCTGGACCTTAGTAAGGCTTTCGACCGTGTTTCCCACCCCTTATTATGGAAAAAACTAAAGGAAAGAGGTATACCATGGAAAGTGGTAAAAATTCTCGAAACTTGGCATCGTCAACAGGAAAACCTTGTAAAGTGGAAAGATGGATTTTCAGAACCTTATTACCTGAAAAGCGGGGTCAGACAGGGAGGATGTATGTCCCCAGTACTGTTTAACATATACATGGATGAACTAACCCACAGGTTAAACAAGGCTGGAGTGGGCTGCCACATAGGAGGAGAATGTGTCAACAATATGAGCTACGCAGACGATATGGTTTTGATGGCACCGTCAATTAGGGGATTACGAATCCTCCTGAAGATCTGTGAAGAATTCGCACACGAAACCAACATGATTTATAATGCGAAAAAGACAGCACTGTTGGTCATAAAACACGGGGAAGGCCCAAAAAATATTCCACCCGCCTTTTTGAACGGTGAGCTTCTGAAAATAATAGAATCTACAAAGTATCTAGGACATGTTATCAATAACAAATTAACGGATGATGAAGACATCGACAGGCAGAGGAGAGTACTTAGCATAAAGTGCAATATGCTCAGCAGAAGATTTCGGCTTTGCAGCCCACGGGTAAAAAGGACGCTCTTCCTAGCCTTTTGTACCACCCTGTACACGTGCGAGCTCTGGGCAAATTTCAAAAAAAGGACCATGGAAAGGCTTCGGGTGCAATATAATAATGCATACCGTCTAATGTTCGGACTTCCCAGGTACTGTAGTGCCTCTTCAATGTTCACAGAAGGGAGAGTTCCAGGATTCGAAGCCCTGTTAAGAACAAGGATTGCAGGACTGAGGGGAAGGACAAACCACTCCAGTAATATCCTCATCATGGAAGCCCGTCTGATTCCAGGATCGAGCATAGATGAATATTGGAGAAAAACACTGGCTCCTACAATCTGAGATCCGTTGGAACAACAAGAACCTGATTAAAGACTTTACTATATTTTTTTGTGAATAGTGTATCTAATGATGCTTTTTTATTTTTTATTTTGTTAATTTTTATCTTTTTATTTATTCACAATAACATTTGTAATTATACCCTATATGGGATGTGTGGGATTGCACTCCCCTCCCCACATCCTGGAATAAAGACCTTATTATTATTATTATTATTATTATTATTAAAAATATTTTTTTATTAGATTTTATCATCTAAGGCTGTGTTCATCCTAAAATATATACTACTAGCTTTTACCCGCGGCTTCGCTCGCATGGTGTTAGGGGGAAATTACTGTAGCGCTTGTGCTAATTAATTATCCCCCCCCTTCCCCCCTTCCCCCCTTCCCCCCTTCCCCCCCTTCCCCCCCCACCCCATCAGGGACAGAAAACGTATAATAAATATAATATATTAATATTTATAATTTCATAACGCCGGAGCTTACCATTATATACAGTCTATATTAATCGCATATAATGTAGCTTTCTATTGGTGAAAGAATTTAAAAAATAGGTTTACTGGTTTATGCGTGAAAGCGTAACAAACACACGCAGTTTCGCATTTAAAATATTAAGTATAGATAAGCTATCAGTTATACATTTAAATTAGATTCCGTAGCAAACAGACAAAGCGCTACGAGTAGGAAATATCGCCCAGTCTCCAATACTCCTACTGGTCTGAAGTCTGAAGTCTCCAGTACGTCTGGCGAATCCGGCGTAGCAACACGTCTACGCGTGCTACGAGAAATAGACCGGTTCGTAGCCGAGTTAGCTACGATGTTTCGTTCGATTCGGGTGCAATTCTCAGGTAAATAAAACTATTTTTAAACGGCAACAAAGCATCACGTATAATAAATAATACATTGAGTTACATTACGGCTTTGTTTATGTTCGTACTTTTTACTGTATTTTCGCGGCTTGTACATATAATTTTGTTTATTTAGGACGGTGGACATTAGTTAAATAGTTATCTGTTTATCTGAATAGATATTTTTTAAATGTAAAAATCATGTTTACGTTGTCAAATTATTCAATTAAATAAATGTATGTTTGAGATTTTTACTTCCTTTGTATTTTCAATAATGTTAATATTTAATTAATAAAATAGTTTATTTATGAATAAGTTCTGCTATGTAAAAATTACAGCTGTTTCGCCTTATCAAACTATGGTTAGGCCATTTACATACGATATATTTATATTATTTCATGATTAGATGCATGTGATGAAAAACTTGCTACTTTTATTTTTATTACCTGTGCCCCTACTGATTTCCGAGTAAAATGTAAATTATGAATGGCTATTACTATTTTAAAGTTTCCCCAATTACTGCATTATTTAAATTAGACTTTTTAATTTTTATATGAATACCGCACAAGAGTCCCTACTGCTCCCGTCTGGAGCCTGTGATACTATGGCATCCCCAATTGGGGTATGTTGTAAGGCTGAAGGTAGTGGGGAGGGGAAGGAGATGGGGAAGAGGAAAGTGGGGAAGTACCTAGCTATTCAGATCTGGTCACCAAACACGGCTAAAGCCATTTCAAAACACATTTCATTTCTGAATGGTGGTCTTACACCAGGGCAATACTGATAGTATCTTCCACTCGGTGACCGGACAACTCGGAATGAAACCAACTCAGAACCATCTCAGATAAGTCACTTAGAGTGATAAAAAAAAAAAAAAATTGGTTAAATAGGTTACGTTAGGTTAGGGTAATCGGCTAATTTAAAATTGTTTTTTTTTTCCATAGCTTTTAATGACTTCAAGGAGACGTTGAGTTGACTTTATTCTCGGTTGGCATGGAACCCTTTCACTCTGGAACGTGCCGCAAATATACGTTATTTTTAAAGAATTAATTGTGAAATAACACAAATTAATCAAATAAAATTTATTTGCCGCGCCGGGGTTCGATCCCGCGACCTTCGGATTGCGAGTCAAGAGCCTTAACGCTCGAGGGTGTTATGTGTGTTATTCCTAAATGATGACTCAGATTCTAACAATAAATATAGAATGTTGAAAATTTTACCTTGTTCTCTTCTTGTTAATGAATAATTATTATAGGGTACATCTTAATGTATCAATCCATACTGAGTTAAGTATTTTTATCGCGTTATTTTTTCTAGGTTTATTATACATATAAATATAATTTCATAACATATTCACTACCTTTTTATTGTGGCAATACTTCAACAAGGGCACAATTTAATATACCATTGCACAGAATTCAAAACTTGGGTAATATATATTCGCACATTCCCAGATTTATGGAATATGTCGCTCTCACATTATAAACATGAAATAATGATTTTTTTTTGTTATGATTTTTGGGGTGTTATGCCGTGTTTCGCTACCTCCTTCTTTAGCCATATCTGCCCTGATGATGGACACTGTAACGCTGTCCGAAACGTTGGCTAAAGAAGAAGGTAGCGAAACACGGCATAACACCCCAAAAATCATAACAAAAATACTTTTTGGCCGTGAAAACCTAAAAACATACCTGATGAAATAATGAAATCATTTATTCATAATTGTACTCACTAAGGATTTTTTGTGTAAATTTAATAAACTACATCAAAATAATTTACTTACTTTTTTTTTCTAAAATATTAAAATTAAAATTGAACAGTTCCGAACTCCTGCAATTCACAAACCTACACATAACAGGAATAAAATAAGTACTACTAATTCCCCGATACAGCGCGTAGCGGTTTCACGCTATGAGAAACCAATACTTAGGTGTTATTCATGTTTAATGTTGTATTTTGTAAACATTTCTGACCACCTTACTTTAAAATTTTTGTTCCTTGTATTTTATATCATAAATGTACTCTTATATTCTCTTATCGCAACTTAACTGTTTTTATTTCTCAATGTACTTTTAAATTTTGTTGCTTTTATTTTTATTTCGTGTATCTATTTTTGTTTTCTATCACAACTTTATTTATATTTCTTTCTAATGTTCTACCGAAACTTATTTATATTTCTTCTCATGTTAAAATTGTACTGCCTTTATATATTATGTATAAGCCCTCTGGGCGTAAAATAAAATAAATAAATAAATAAATATTGAATTGAATAATGTAAAAAAAAACTGTTTTTATTTTTAACTGTTATTATATTATTAACTATTGTATTATGTAAACAAAAACCTAGATAACAGCCACTGTGTAAATTGCCATCTCAAACATGCATTTCACACCTAGTGAGATGGGCAATATGCCATTACTGTAACCTATGTAATATTAAAATAAATAAATGAAAAATATGTAAAGTGTAATCCTAAAGTATAACTAATTATATATTTTGAAACCTTGTTTCAGCGTTCCTTGTTCTCGTATATTCGCTGTTTGCCGCTTCGGTTCTCCGTAAGTACTAACCTGTCTCTCTAGTTTGTCATAAAATTTATAAAATTATTTTTTATATTTATCTTGTATTTGTTTGTTTTTTACAATAAGTATACATTTTCTATAACTATCCATACTCCATACTTATACTTACTTACTAATACTAATACTAATTAATTTACCTAGAAATTTAGGAGGTAGAGATATAGTCAAAATAACTTCTTTGAAATACAATCAGGTAGAAATGCTAAGAACTTTTTTCCATAGGAAAGCTAATAGTTCAGAAATGCACAAAATAATTTGCAAGGCAGATAGAAACATTACACCTTTAAATTTATACGACGATAATGCCAACATTCTTTTAAATACCAACCAGGAATTATTAGATTCCTGGTCAAATAAAATTATTCACGCCAAACACTTCAATTATCTCAACCAAACGTATGTTGACAAACTTTCGTCAAACAAATGGTTGAGTATTGGAGAATTGAGCGCAGAAATATAAGGATTTATGCTTGCCATTCAGGATAGAGTCATTAATACTAAAAATTATAGGAAGTATATAATCAAAGATAGAAATCAAATTGATGATTTATGTAGAAAATGTTTGGCTTTTCCGGAAACTATAGAACATATTATATCGGGATGTTCTATATTAGCGCCTTCCGAATATACTTTTAGACACAATCAGGTTTTAAAAATAATTCATCAAAGTTTGGTAATTAAACATAAATTGATTGACTGCCGTAATGTAGTACCATATTATGAATACGAACCAAATTCGTTTTTAGAAAATGAATTTTATAAAATATATTATGATAAAACTATACTAACAGATAGAACGACTCGTCATAATAGACCCGATATAGTTATACATGACAAAATTAAAAAAATAACTTATATCATTGATGTCGCTATTCCAAATTCCTGTAATATTAAAAAATCTGTTTCTGAAAAAATTAGAAAATATACAGATTTAGGAAATGAGATTAAAAGAATTTGGCATTCTCGGACTATAAAAATATTACCATTTGTTATTTCGACTACTGGCATTATACCTAGCTCTCTAATTAAAAATTTAGGCTTATTAGATTTATCAAAGAATCTTTATATAAAGATGCAAAAATCAGTCATATTAAATACATGTAGGATTACGAAAGATTTTTTAAATATTTATATTGAGGGATCAGTAGGATTTACCGGTTCAGTTAGGAGTTCTATTGAGCCGAACCCTCTGATATGAAAATATCTGGAGTCGGTGAAGTATTTTCCCATACGGTCTCTGGTAGGTTGACGTTCTTGTATAGTTTTGAATTTATTATACTTATACAATGCAATTACATCGCGTGGATTGACTAGATGATCATTTGTGGAAAAGTGTGTGGAAGGGTTAAATTTTTCCTGTGGGGAAGATTTAACCCGGACATAAAGTCTAGAGAACAATAAAAATTATAAATGCGAAACTGCTCGAGTTTGTTTATGACCTTTTCACGCATAACACAATATAAAGACTTTAATAATTCTTTCACCAATATAAAGCTAAATTATATGCGCAGACTACAGGTTGTATATGATGGTAAGCTCTGGCGTTATGAAATTATAAATATTTATATATAATATTTGTTATACGTTTTCTGTCGCTAACAAAAGCGAGTTTTTGCTAACGTCAGAAAAAAATCTTTTCCATGGAAACAATGTTGATATATTTTTGGGCTCTATGCTGGTAGGCACTCAGTCTACTGGTCAGCTACTACTGCAGAAAATTTAAATATTAGAATTCGTTTTTTTTTTGGACAAGCTTGGAATAAATGTCAGATTTGAGTTCCTGTATTAAAAATATAATTCGTAACGATTATAAAGACTGAATGATAAATAGAGTATTTTTTTTATTATATTAACGAACCTCCAAATATTTTAATAAAAATAAACATCCGAAATGTTTGTAAGCGCATAAATTCCGAACGAATGAACAAAATTGGATAAGTAATTCCTTTTTTATTTGAGCTATATATATATAGCATTATGAAATTTAGGTGGTAGGCGAGATGTTTGAAAACTGAATGTAAGGGAATGAATATCCGGGAGGGGATGGGGGTGTGGTGGGGGGGGGGGGATAATTGATAAGTGCAAGCGCTACAGTAATTTCCCGTAATACCATGCGAGCGAAGCCGCGGGGAAAAGCTAGTATTATATAAAGGAATCTATAAATAGCCTTTCCTCGCCATAAAAAGACAATGCTCTTGTGTTAGGTGAAGGAATTCATGGTCAATTATATGAAATCATATAAGTAAGTAAATAATAAAATATTGCAAATATTAACAAAAATATAAAGTAAGAAAAACTCGAGATTTATCAAAAATAGATTTAAAAGAAATAATAATAATAGATACGAACCCTTAAAAGTAGTTTCAAGTAATTTTTCAATTTTAGCTGGAATTCATGATTATTTTCGATAATTTTTGGAGGTGTTGAAATAAGTTATACCTAGATAGAAATGAGTATTTTGAAAGTGCTTGGTATTAAATTTTGGGATTTAATATTATTCTGAAATCTTGCTGATATATTGAATTCTAGGTTATTTATCAGTATTTCTTTGAAAGTTTGTAGCATTGAATATTTTTTTAATATATTTCGTCTATTGTAGGTACATTGAATATTGAAAAAAAAATTCGGTAGTAAATGTAGACGTTTTTTGTCAATAATTTTTTCATAACCTTAGTATTATCAATCTTTGAACTATTTTTGGTGGATTTAAAATAACATAACATGTTCCTCCCCAGCCTATAATACCGTATTGTAATATAGATTGAACAATTGCATATAGGTTTGTAACTTTGTTCCACGTTTTTATTTATCGTTCCCTTGGGACAACAAGGTTCTATTGACATTTTGGCCAAAATTTACTTTTTTGCACCAAGTTTCTTAGATTTGTTTTCTTTTAAGGCGAAGATTATTGCTAAATCACTTTTTTCAATTGATCTTTGCTACGAATCGGTTTACATCATAAATACAAAAAACATGTTTTGGATAAATCGAAGCTTTTTCTATCGTTTTCATTGAGTAGAATTAAAATAAAATTGCTAGTTACTTTATAAAAAATGGTAGCATGTGTATTGTATTGAACAATGTGTTTTTTATTAGTAATGTATGCGCTTTTCAGCGTACCACAGTTTGATAGAAAGTTGAAATGTACCAAAAACCGTTGTTTAACGGGGATTTTTCTGTAACTCCGGTTCAATGAACTCAAAAACGTTTGTTTTGAATGCTTCATTTTCAAATTGGAAGTGTTTGCTTGGAGAATTCAGAATTCATATTTTCATCGGAAAATTATTTTAATTGCTGTCTAAAAAATTGAAACTGATTTGTCGGACGTTCAGACTATCTCCATTGACGTATGTATTATATTTAGATGAGACAAAACGAAAAAAATGGTTAAACTTTTTAGCCTTCAATAATTAGTTCAATTTGACTCCCAATGCTCTAACGCCAAACAACCAGAAACTACCGAATCCGGTCCCTGCACACTGCTACTATCGTGATAAGTAGAATACAGTTGAAGTGAAATAACACAAAATGCGCTATATAAATACTTCGTTATTGTTATTACTATTATTATTACACAATGGCGCTTCTATGACTAACCTGTGATTTTTCACGGGTACCTATATGAAAATAGCTTTCATTCTCTGAGCCAAACTAAAATGCATAGATAATGATCACATTGCCAATCCCAGAAAGTTCTTTTTACCAATTTCAAATTAGATTTTCCCGGGTAAATAATTGGCGGCAAAACTGACAGCTAACCTTTGGAAGCTCGTTTCCTCCAAGTGTTTTTCGCCGTTAGCATTTCCCGCTGTATTTTCCTCTATTATGCAAAATTTTCCACTTAGAAAATGCATTAAGAAAATATCTTTTTAAGAATGTAACCGTTTAGAGATTTTACTCAATACGCTGTAAGTATGTACCGTACCGAGAGGTAGTTAGAATTTGAAGATTTTGATTTTGGGAAACTTTGTTTGTTAAAGCCTCGATTTCATTGAGCGAGTTTACAAGCTACTAGGGTGAATCGGCGAGTGAGATTGTCATGATGACACACAAAACTGTCCACTCTCTCAGTAGCGACAGTAGCAGCTAAAATAACGACTCCTGCGCCAAGCAATTCTGTCGACATTTTGTAAAAAAACTTGAATTCGCAGCTAGCGCCACACGCTAGCCAGTAGCGAGAATAACGACTCCCGTGCAACTAATTCTGACAGTTACGAAATCAGTTGTTGGTGGGCCGCCATTTTTAGGCACACTACTAGCGAGTAGCGAGTAAAGTTGACCACCTTACAACTTTTTTCGTAGATTGTCCACAATCTGCCAGTTGGCAAATAATACGATGACACTGAGCGAGTTTACTGATAGTAGCTAGTAAACTCGCTCAATGTCTTCGAGGCTTTAGACATTTTTAAAAAACAAAGGAAATTTTGAAAAAACATTCGTCTTATGTGATGTTTTGAAATATTTCATTTTGGGAAATTTTTATTTTTCTGAAAAAAATCTTGTAATCTGAATATTGGAAAATTTTTGCTCGGAAAGCGGGTCTGGAAATTTTTATAAAAAATATCTTTTTGATTTTGTTGTGCGAAGTTTGGAAATGTTTCATGCCTATAACATTTCTATCAGGAAAATTGGAAATTTGGAAAAGAATTGCTCGAAAAATGTTCTAAAATTTGTAAGAATTTCTTTTTATAATTTTTATCGTTGGGGATGCTGTTTGAAACTTTAATGGTTCTTTTTGAAAATAGCAGAGGGCGCCACATCCGATAAAAAAAAACTGTACAGTCATTATGATAATCTATTATACTATCAGATTTTTCCTAAACCTTGATTATTTAAGATTTTCAATAATGTTTCAACTGGTTTTTCACTGCTAGTGGGTACTAACTCGTAATAAAATGTCTACGTCATCAGATCTATATTATGACGTACCAAGTACATAATTTAAAGTATTTCCATATAAGAATCTGCTCCGTATTCAGCACTAACCCCATTTCATGACATGCATTTTCTTCCCCGAAGTCAAGAAAGCTTACTCAACGATCGATAAATAGTTTAGAATTTAGCATGCACAAGTTATTATAAAATCTTTTCGTATCATTCGTCTACCTGAACTTTTAAAGTTGACCTAGTTTTAAATCGAACAGTGCACTGGTCAATTATTTCCCTACAATTCGCCGAGATATCTACTTCTGCAAAACTGGATAGCCACTCACCTCATTCTATAAAATAACAACTGATTTTAAACGTCGTAAGTCAAGGTTTGTAGAAAATATGTTTAACAAGGTTAGCTCATAGGGTTAGTTAGTGCTTTTTTCGAAAAAAACTCGTCGGATCGCTTTCCAAATTTCTAAAGCATAACGTAGCTTGAAGTAAAACAGTGCCCCTTCTACTGCAGTTAATTCAAATTTCCCAGCGGAACATGGACTTCAAACTACGTCACGAATTATTTGCCAATCACCTCTTCGCCCCTCCGGTGAGCTAACCTTGTCTAAAATCATTTTCTGCGAACCTTAGTCGTAAGTCATCTCTGCAATACCAGACAGGTATTCCGTCAGGCCCGCTAGCTTTATATCCACCGAAATATTTTATTTATTAGAATCATTGAATTAATTTTATTTTACAATTTCACTTAATAATACCATTTTCATGTTGTTCGTGCTGTTATTCATGAATTCAATATTGTTTTTTTTTTTTAAATTCAAATAATTAACTTTTTTAAAACAATGAAAGGCGAAGCTTTGTAGTAACAGATAGGGCCGATATTTCAGTAATTTTTTAATCTCTTATTATTAGAGATATTTACGATCGTAAAACTTATAGATATTTTTTTATTTATTTATTAACATTTTTGATCCCGGAAAATATAACTTTTCTGAAAAAAATTCTTCCGTTGAAATCGTAATATTGGTCGGAATTTTTTTAAATATGTGGAGTTTGAAAATTTTCCGCGCAGGGAAATTTTTATTTTTCTTAACAAAATGGTTCGGGATTTTTGTAAAAGTATGTAGACGTTTATCTTTTTATTTTGCTAGAAAATTTTTGTAATTTTTGTATTTTATTTTAAAAAAAAAAAATCTGGAAAAATCTGAAAATATCGGGTAGGGGCCGGGTTTTTGAAGACTTTTTTTTTACATTTGAAGTTTGTAAAATTTTCAAGTTAAAAGTTCTTCTGGGATAATAAGAAAATCGGAAAATTTTACCTCGGTTATTGGGTTGGGAAATTTTTATGAAAAAAATTTTCTTTTTGGTTTTGTTCGAAGTTTGAAAAATATTCATGTTTTTCAAAAATTTCTTCCGGGAAAATTGTAAATTGGGAAAAAAATTGTTCGGAAATTCGGTCGGGAAGTTGTACTAAAGTTTTTGAAACTGAGATATCTATTAAATTTCCTTTTTTATATTTTCATATCTGTGATGCTTTTTGAAACTTGAACGGATCTTTTTGAAAATAATAACGTTCACAAAAATGTTTAACGTTTTAAAAATAATAGTTAAAATAATAATTAATTAAAACAAAAAACATTTCCACATTATATAGGGTGCTAAGGGTCGTGTACTTGGCTTACTTTATTAACCAGTGATTCCTGTCATTTTTTGGAGTAAAAACTTCAAATGAAATTTTGGTCTCCGGTGACTTTTTTTCAAAATTTTTTTCTTCACAATCAAACAATTTTTTCTTCTTCCGCATGAAATCACTGATCGTCTATCGCCGTAACTGCCCAAATTCTTACCCCGCTTCCAACTGTCCAACATCAACTATTTTTATGTTCAAAATTTCGTTTATACTTTTTACCCAATTAATATCAGGAATTGCTGGTTAATAAGTCAAGTACGTCCCTTCACACCTTGTATACATTATGTCAAAATAAGATCCGCCTTCGATTCAAATAATTTACAAGAATCGGTACCAAAACAGAAACCGTTATTTTTTCATCCCGAATCCATATGAAAAGATACATGGAAACTAGACGAAAAAAGCATAGGGTGAATCGACCATTTTAGGGTGCCGGTGCTGCACTGCTCCACACCGTCTATATTTAGGTCTTTATCACATTTCCCAATATAAAATATGTTCCGCCAATAAAATGACATGTTTAAAACAAACTCGTCTGTTATCATTCCGTCATGGTTGCGTGTGCAAAACCATTCTTATAACGAACGTGTATTCATCATTTAGCTACATAATAATATTAAGTTCGTGTTTTTCTCACGGGGCGGTGTTAGTCGCCGAACCAATTTTGTTTTATTGCCCGCCTTTATCTGCGTCAGAGGCATCGCGAGGCATTTTTTACGCGGCAAACTTAACCCCACTTTTCCGATTCTCCCTCCGTTTTAGCCGAAATCCGAAACATCTCGCCGAATATTATGGTGACATTAAATACGATGGATCACGCTATCCGTGCCACGAATCATCCGAGGGATTATTTACGAAATCGGTTTTTATTCGGCGGTAAAAATGACACAAATAGGGGCTCGATGCCTCCGAATTTCGAAAATTCGAACGCTCCGTCATCAAACAAACCACCATAGAAGTATTATTTTATAAATATTAGAGATGGTCGATATTTCTGTCCCGGTTACAAAGAATCGGTTCCTTAGCTATCACTGGATACATCGATGTTATTTCTGTGACGAATCGTTTATTTTTATTTATTTATTTAAAATTTACGGCACAAAGTGCCATTTACAAGCTTGTGTATATTTAATTACAGTCGTAGTACATTATACAGGCATTAAAAATAAACAATAATATCAAAAAATCATTATGTAGTGACCCCGTTAACGTATAATTGGCTGAAATGTTCGATCAGTACAACCTTATATTTCAGTATGGAAATATTAAAAATATCAGCCACATTGGCATAAAAATTTCCAATGGTGTGTAATCTATTTACAACTGAATTGGAGCCTGATACCGACATGTAGTTGTCACAATAAAACAAACTAGGGAATCTTGATCTTATTGTATATACATATTTGTAACTGATCCCTTTTGGAATATTTATGTTTTCTCCCTCTCCCACTTTTTGAGGAACCGGTTACAATTTGAAGCCGCGGGGTAAGGGGGAAGATACTCGTATATTAAAAATGCCTTTTCTCGTTTACATTTTTTAATTACACGTCCCATTCACATTTTCATGATACGTCTCATCAAATATCCAAAAAATCGCAAAACGTTATAATTGCCTTAAAACTTAAAAAAAAAAAATTATGCTACTTTGCTTACAAATCACTTCAAAAGTTTGCTATACAAGATGGCTTCCAGGAAATTTCCCCTCGCCCTAGATTTGGCTTCAATGTCATTCATTCAAAATCGCTCTGTCCAAAAGGGTAATTCTGTACCTGTACCTGTAGCGTGACAGCGTAACGCGTGTTAAAACTGCCGTACACAACACATTTTGACAGCTAAATGCGGTATTCCGTATCGCGTCAACGTTAACGTTTCTTAAATGCGGTATTCCGTATACTGCGCTTGTGTTCAGACGCCAACTCTTAAAAGTAGTGACCCTAACGCCAGAGATGATGGCGCGCTTGCCGCGTATTCCTCGTTAAGAGATGTCAGTCGCTGTAAAATTTGCGAACTGAATGTCATCGACATAAAACATCAAATTTATACGATAAACGGATAGTCATTTATCAACGCCTGTTAGGTTTATATGTAAGTAGTTATAGTTACTAATAAATAGTAATTCGTGTTTTTGAGTAGGTAATTATGACATCGCACATGACAGGCATAGACGAGCCATAGAAAATCGCCATCCGACGCATTTGGTCTTTTTGTCTAAATTGTCTCGTAACGCTGACTTAACGCAAAAGATAACACAAAATATGCAGAATCACCCTTTACGGTTTTTTACGTTGATGGATTTCATATCATTCACAACCTCAGTGACATCCCAATTCAGGTATCTACCACCTCTAATAAATATATACAGGGTGGTAAGGGACGTACTAGACTTAACGAGTGATTCCTGACACAATTTGAAGTAAAAAATGTTAGTGAAATTTTGGTCTCCGTTTACTTTTTTTTAATGTAAATTTTTTTTTCCAAATTGTTTTTCTTCAAAACCAAACATTTTTTTTTCTTCCGCGTGTCGTAACTGATCACTCACGAACCGATTTTTTATGTGTCTACTACTCTAAAAAAACGTTAACGAAAACCGAAATTTCATCTAAGTACATTTTTTACTCCAAATAATGTCAGGAATTACTGGTTACCGTAAACATTGGACATTTTGGTATTTTCTGTGTCTTTCGTTTTCATGCAAGACGCATGAGGCGGGAAATAATTATGGAAAAATTTAATACGATCAACAATGTTTGTGGATGACTCGCTTAACTTTGGTGATTACGTGCTTGCAGTTTGGGAACCTCTAGAAAAGATTTCAAAATATGTTCAATGAACTCCTTTGTTTCAAACCTTGAAAAGGAAAAGTACCACAGCTAAGAACTTTTGCTCTTCAGTTCAATTTGAGCCTTGAGTAATTACACTTTTCCTTTTTCTTTCTATGGCCGCTGTAGATTCGGAAAATCTCTGTTTATTTACCTGAATTCATGATTCTTTTTTTTTCTATAGAAGCGTCTATTAATTTCTTGAGTCATCATTTTTTTCACAAAGATACTTAAGCTTGCATTTTCATTTCATCATTTCATCTCTGCTTCTTCTAGTAGCCCGTCGGTAAGATTATGACAAAGTGAACGATATTTTCGCAGCCTTCCAGCACCAAGCGCCACTCCTGAGTGAGCGTTGGGCCCGAGCTCACTCAAGACCTGCATAATAATGGATTTTTTTCTATTTATATACTTGTTTCTTTACTGTGTAAATATATAAATATGTATAACTAACTATATGGGACGTGCGGGATTGCACTATCCTCCCCACACCATGGAATAAATAATTATTATAATAATATTTATTATTTTTTCCAAAATAAATTGTAGATATTTTGAAGCAAGTAATGAAATTCATTAATTAGTTGAGAAATATTTATAACTACAGTGGAGATGATCGAGGTATCGAAAACCATAAAAAAAGTAAAAGGGGGTAGGGATCTGGGGTCAATGTGTCCAGGAGTGACGAACGTACGAATCCATCCCTCCCACTGCGGTGCAAGGCGATGGGTCGATGCGGGCTCAACCAGTTTCTCCCGCATTCGCTGCCAAGACCTAGACAAACCTCACCCCCTGGGCTAAACCTCACCCCCTGCTAAGTCACCAAACGTAAGGGGTGACCTAAAGCAAGGGTGTTGGTTATCCAATAAATGGTTCCCGAGCGGAGGTACTCGTACCCGCTTCCAAATTGCAATACATTATACGGGCTGTATGCGATAGGGTTATCAAACTAGAGGCCCACTGCAATGAATAAATTGCCCCCCTAGCTTTGAGCAATTAACAATTATATTAATTATCATAAGCCCAATTTGAATGCGCTCTGGTTGGTTTTAATGGTACTTACTGGGGTTCTCTTCCACTTTGTTTGCCCATTTAATTATTCAACATTATAAATAAATTATCATCCGGCAACTGCTTAAATTAATCGGCGGACATTTCAAATTTAAATTCAATTATGTTAATTTGCAATAAAGTTTCGCTATTCCTATTTTATTCGGGATGATAGTAATTACTTTCATATCTTTATCGGTTTAATTAAGGGAGTTGTGAATAATAATTACCTACTACAAACTGGTGACGGGCATAATCGAGATATCGATAATTTCACTACAATCGATTCAATATTATTAAGCCGCCGCTACCCGAATTTCTACCGATTTCTTATATCTCCTTTAAACATTTGAATTTTCTAAGCACTTAAAAAAATATATTATTAAATATAGTTATTTTTGAAGATAATATCTAGACGTTCCCCACGCCAAAAAGATGTCAACAGTTTCGGAATTGGAATTATTTATAATCGAAACACAAGTAAAATTTACAAAATTTGAAGAAACCCTCGACACAAAAAAGGCTGATAACCTTGAAACGCCTGAACAGATTTTCATGAATTTTAGCTAAGAACCATCTCTATTACATCAGCTTTCAAACAAAAAAAACTGCATCACAATCGGTCCATTCGTTTAGGAGCTACGATGCCACAGACAGACAGACAGACACACAGACACGTCAAACTTATAACACCGCATAACACGCGAAATTGCGTCGGGGGTTAAAAAATTTATGTTTCAGCCGTGTTTCGAGAGTTATAGTGTCATAATAGATATACAAACAACTTCAGAGAAGTGAAAACTAACTACATACGATATAAAAAAAAATAACTAACTAGCCTAAAAACTTCGTGGAAACACGTAATTGTCGTGAAAATGGTGTCGAGGATATTTGATATTTCCTTTTGAACCGCGAAAAGAAAGTTTACAATAATTTCTAATGAAATAAATAATTTGATTTTTTTTGGCGTTTCTCGAAAAAAAAATGTACATAATTATTTTATAGTGCACGTGGAATGTCACCATTCTATCGTAAATAATAATTATAAAAGTCATTTTATTTAACCACTGGAGCGACCACGCGAAATAAATAAATTTGCCTCGATTGGTAGAGATTTCCAGAAGATCATTTTTTTTAATTTTTCACCATTAAAAAAATCATACTTCGAATTTTAACACGGAGACATAAAAACTTATTATAGTGCTACATAGCCAATAAATTAACCTGTATTTTGCTGTTTATTTCATATTTGTAGGATTTATAAAAAAAATATAAAAAAATGTAAAGTTTATAACCGCGCGAATCGTGCATGTTTATTACTTTGAAACTCCGTGAGAGGTACTTATTCGAGTCAACATATACTATTTTCGATGTCTGTATCTTGTTTGTAGTATACCTGATGATAAAAGGTGCATATCTATGGAAAAAAAGACTTAATTTTAACCGAAATCAGCTGAATCCTGCGTGAAAAAAACTTTTTAAAATTAATTTTTACATCGTTCTAAAATAGTCTACGAGTTCGGATTTGCGACATTTATGGTCATAATAGATAAAACATTTCAATAGCTCGTTTTAAAATAAAATATATGGCTGGCCATGGAAATGTTAAATAATTACAATAAAGGTTTTACGAAAGGTAGGAAAATGTGGTCCAATTTTGGACCGCTATCAATCGCAGAAAAATAAAAGTGGTAAATTTTTCGACCATAATCGCTCCAGTGGTTGGTTCCTGAATAAATTTTTTGCACATATTGTTTATTATGGAATTTTTATTTATTTTTTTTTTATTTATTTCATTTTTATTTAGTAAAATATTAACACATCTATGTACATTATTTATAAAATGTTTTGACTGTCCAACTAGGATGATTCCCGTTTTAGGACAGTCAAATTAGGATAAGTGTGAATATATATGGACCATGATTTATACAAAAAGAGGGAAAATTGAAGAAATGAAAAGAAGAGAAAGAATAAAACATAAAATTGGAAAGTTAATTGATTATGTGAGCGTTATGCTTTTTTCGGTGATCGGACAACTCGAAATCATGCAACTTCAACCCCAATTTTTAAAAATCATTAAAAGTGATGAAAAATAATTAAATTGGTTAAATTAGGTTACGTCAGGTTAGGTTATGGGCTATTTTTTTAAGTGCTGTTGAAAAGCCGCAAGTTGTCGTGGAACCGTTTTTTCATATTTTAATCACGGATGCCATTTTATTCCTACCATTTTCCTAAATTTGCAACCCCGTAATGGTTTTTCCAGTGTTTGCATAAACTGTTTTGCATATTTTCATACTGCTAGCCATTTTTAATTATAATTTCAAGCGCACTCGCATCTCTTGTCCATTATTTCGCTTATGAAAACTTCAAGTACTAGTGCCGTCCATACTCGCGATCGGCATTCAGCCGAATAACGATCTCATTACCCCAGTATCGATTCCCTACTTCTACCGGAAAGCGGGATGTTATTCCTTTATAATATTATAATATCGAAAGGATGGGACATACTGGCCAGACGAGCGATAGTAAGGTAGTTTTGTTTTATTTATTACAAAAGTGATTCATTTTTAAAAGACGAAGACAGCTAAGTATTCGGAATCTTCTTCTTTGTTTTAAAAATATGGGAATTATAATATACTAGCTTTTTTGCCCGCGGCTTCGCTCGCATGGCATTAGGGCTAAATTACTGTAGCGCTTGCACTTATCAATTATCCCCCCCTCCCGCATCCCATACATTCATTCTCGGTATATTCAGTTTTCAAAAAGCTCGCGTGCCACCTAAATTTCATAATGCCAGAGCTCACCAGCAGTAAAAAAAAGAATTATCCAATTTAGTTCAGTCGTTTCCACGGCAACGATTTTGACGATATTGACGATTTGACGATTTTGACGATTCATGACGTTAGCAATAACTCGCTTTTGTTAGAGACAGAAAACGTATAAGAAATATAATATATTAATATTTATAATTTCATAACGCCAGAGCTTACCATCATATACGGCTTATAGTCTTCGCATATAATTTAGCTTTCTATTGGTGAAAGAATTTTTAAAATCGTTTTATTGTTTTATGCGTGAAAGCGTCACAAACAAACTCGAGCAGTTTCGCATTTATAATTTTTATTGTTCTCTAGACTTTATGTCCGGGTTAAATCTTCCCCACAGGAAAAATTTAACCCTTCCACACACTTTTCCACAAATGATCATCTAGTCAATCCAAGCGATGTAATTGCATTGTATAAGTATAATAAATTCAAAACTATACAAGAACAACACGTCAACCTACCAGAGACCATATGGGAAAATACTTTACCGACTCCATATATTCTCATATCAGAGGGTTCGGCTCAATAGAATATTATAAGTATAGATTATTTAAATATACATAGGTACATGGAAATAATTCAATTTTATAACCACTTTCAGAAATTTTGTAAGAGAAATTATTAGGTACCTACTCCATTTTTTTATAAATTAGAAAAACAATTCGAATCAATACTTAGTAACAGTATAACTACATTTATTGGTTAATTTATTGTTGTGAATCAAAAACTAAGTTTCACTTGGAATACAAAATGTTTTATTTGGTTCCATAATAGTCGATCCTCGACAGTTGGCC
Source organism: Glyphotaelius pellucidus (assembly GCA_936435175.1). Classification (NCBI taxonomy): domain Eukaryota; kingdom Metazoa; phylum Arthropoda; class Insecta; order Trichoptera; family Limnephilidae; genus Glyphotaelius; species Glyphotaelius pellucidus. The sequence continues at coordinate 7,067,307 of OW386543.1, read as the reverse complement.
GAATAATTATACACAATATGCAGTCGGTTTAGAGAAAATACGGTGTACCTACTTACACAAAATATAACTAATATCCCTGGAGGGGTGTGCAGAGAGGATGTACCCCTGAATAACAAATGTATAAAACATATTTTCATTCAAGTGAATCAAGGATAAAACTACTTGTAAATATAAAAACCAGCATTATTAAGTATAAAAAATCGACACTCTAAATAAATTCCTTTGATATTCATACCAACTTTATTTTAAATGTATTTTTGATTTAAAGGAAATTGGTAAAAAATGCACAAAAAAATATAATTTTATAAAAGTTAAAATTTCGGGGTAGGGGGGTATCAAATTTCGGGTCATCGTTTTATTTTATCATGTGGTGTACCTACCGGAATTATTAACTTTTTTAATACTTTTAAAATTAATTTATAAGTTTTACAGATTCCCATTATTAACGCTGAAGTATCTGTATCAACTTAATAGGGTAATTTGATAATGTGGTGCTGTTAAAAATGTGTGAAATTAAAGATATTTTCTTTCTTTGTAAAAATGTTATATTTTTTATCTTTTCATTAAATCAATTCTTGAATTTAAAAGCGATCTATAATCGCTAATTCCTGAACAGTTCGATTTTTTGTTTTGACGTAGGTAACGCTGCTAAGACAGCTGTTTCGGAGACACTGCCCATGGAGGAACTTCTTTTCTACTGGGCCGGTGTGACGTCACAAACGCCCCCCGCACAAATATATCATTTCGGCGGCAAATCAAAAATGGCATATTTTAAACCATTATAAAAAAATTATTCCTAGGCGTAAAAATATACGTTTTTTTTACATGAGCTCCACACAGGAGGCCCTGAGGAAAATAATTTTCCACAGGGCCTATGTCCATCTTTGGGGATGCTGTGGGGATGGTTTTTTTAAAGGGAGGGGAAGGGAGTTCTGGGAAGGAAAAGGGTTTAAGGAGTGGGTAGGAATCTGGGGTTCAGTGTGTCCGGATCATCCACCTCCAAGACCTAGACAAACCTCACCTCATAAACCCGGGCACCCCTTCTAAATTACCTAACGTAGGGAATCACTTAGGGTGACCTATGGCAGAGATGTTGGTTATCCAATAAAGGTTCCCGGGGCGGCGGTACATATTCCCGCCTCCCAAATTGTAACGTTTGCCGCTATATATTAACCCGGATAATTTCACGCGAGGTCGCCAACACAGGCTTTTGATTCTTGATGTGGATATTTCCACATTTCCTTCAATGATTTTATGCGTGAAATAGCACTTAAGTTTTAACTAAATGTATAACTTTAACTGTAAATGTAATTATAATGTATCTCTTCTTACCGCGTTTGCAATGTATTGGTTATATGCTGTTTTTGCAAATAAATAAAATAAATAAATAAAAATAAGTAAATATTTTTTTCCTAAATTTTAAAACAATACAATAACGCAATACAAAAAAATCTAGGTATCCCATCAAAAAATGTACGCAGATATCTATGAAGTAATTGGTAAGTACCAACTTTATGGGCTTTTATGCCAACCAAACGTCGGTCGATTTCCATTTAAACAAATAAGGGAATTTTCCCTCGATTTTTTTATTGGCTTCCCTCCGTATGTAGTGAATATCAAACAGCGACCCACCGAGGACCCTTTGCCCCTGATTTATTTACGGTCTCAATAAACACTCTTCCAAACTTATCACGCAAACATTGGTTCGGTTATGATTTCGTTTTTCCAACACTCGACCCTTTGAAATTTGCGTAAATCAGTGATATTTAACGTTTTATAGTCTGCGGGGTGTTTCCTTGTTAGGAAAATGATTATTCGTACATTTGGGTGTTTTCCACGTACATAGATTTGTTTTTCGTTCACTTCACAACGGACACCCAGGAGGTCTAGCACGGACGATCGATAAAACCGTACAACTTTTTCTGAACATAAATAAGTGTCATTAAATACGATTTTACAGAATAAGTCAACCAATTATTCATCTGTACATACTTAACAACTCTACCCTTACCTCTGTCGAAGAAATTAATGACCTGGGCATAACTTTCGACTCTAAATTAAACTTTGTATCCCATATAAACACAATTATTAATAAAGGAATGAAAATTCTTGGCTTCATTCTTCCAAATTCCAGAGGTTTTAGGAATATTTCAACTTTAAAAAATTTGTATACATTTTTAGGACGTAGTCAATACGAATATAACTCCTTGATCTGGTCCCCCCATTTTAAAATACATTCGGATTCAATCGAGAAAATTCAACATAAATTTCTAAGATACATTGATTTTAAACTCGGCATTCCCATTGAAAACATAAACTATAATTACTTGATGAAAAATTTTAATTTATTAAGACTCTCAGATCGAAGAATTATATTCGACTTAATATTTATGTTCAAAATTGTAAATGATAGAATAGACAGTGCTGATTTAACTAAGCTCATTGAATTTGTCACTCGTTCTAAAATCCTGTTTAAATGCTGCAATAACCGGACTGAGTATACGAAACACTCGCTTGTACCTATATTACATGAAGTTACTAATATATATGCTGATGTGGCAGATCTATTTAACTGCACGGAAGCTAGGTACAAGAAGGCTTTACTATAAAATATTTTCAATCAGTATTAACTTTATTTTATATATAATTGTATCTCTGTTGTTATTTCTTAATTAAAAGCCACAATTAACTATTGTACTCTTTTTTTTATTTTTTCTTATTTCACTATGATTTTGTGATATGTAATCCGTGTTTATGTATACCGTTTATATTAAATAAATAAATATTAAATCAATATTGACTAAATTAGTCATCTATGGTCAGTTATAGCGCTCAATAATTGATAAAAAATTTAAATGGAGGGACCGTTGGCAAATTCTCCAGTGTCAAATAAGCTGTCAATACACAAAACAATTTTAATAATGCCGTTCGTTATGTAAAATAGCTAGTTATTAATGAACGAAGCTCTTAGAATTGAAATAAATCATAAGCGCGATGCACAGACTTAAATAATTCAACTAAGACGCGATCAATTTATTCCATTCTATCTTGGAGAAACGAAAGTAGTTGAAATATGACTAAAGATCTCATTAGCTAATTATCTCAGTTTAGTTTCAAATAGTACATGCGAAGCGCCAATGTATATTAAAGTTAATATTTTTAATTTTTACGAAGTCAGACATTTAGGTACGTCATGACATTTAGGTACGTATGTAAGACCATAGGCATATCCGCCGGTGTTTCCAAAGTTTATCGATTTCTTACTTATTCCCTGTCAATATTGGTCTGGCTATCAATAGTGAGGCCACGTTCGGAAAAAAAATATTAAATCATCGGTATTTATGCCTATGGATCCGATATTATAAAGTTATCGGTTTCACTGTGCTAGACCCCCCTGAGGAAAAGTTTTCTTTCGGGGCCTAGAATAAGTTGTGGAAGGTTTTTTTGATGAAAGGAAGAAATACCGATGGAACAAGGACAACATTACTACCCGACGCCTGTGCCCTATATTTACCTGGTAAATACTAGAGATGCCACGAATATTCGGCTACTTTTCGGTTTTCGGCCTATTTGGCTATTTTTTTACTATTCAGTATTCGGCCGAATATTGCGAACCATTCGGCCGAATACCGAATATCACGCCATGAAATTTTTTTATGTAACAATCAACAAATGATGCGTGTTGTGACACGATCTACTCGCAAATGAAACAAATACGCCCACAGCGTAGTTACCGCACGCATTTCGTAAGTCGGAACTGTCACCCGCGTAATCTTCGGCGCTTCGGCCGAGAACCTAGCCGAATATTCGGTATTCGGCTAAATCACTATTCGTGGCATCTCTAGTAAAATACCCCTGACGTCATCGTTCAAAAATTCCAAATTGATTTATATGCCTTATAGCTTGTATGGGGTGAAACACAGTGCGCCACTTTGGTAGTTTTCGCTTGATACAGTTTCCCATGAAATCTTAATTTGGAAATTAGGAAAGCTTGGTATACGCGGCAATATATTAGCCTGGTTTAAAAGCTATCTAACTGGAAGACAACAAATAGTTAGAATTAAATCCTCCCTGTCAGAAAAAATTAATGCAACAAGTGGAGTTCCACAGGGTTCACACCTTGGCCCAATCTTATTTATCTTGTTTATAAATGATCTTACAAAAATATTTCATGATGTATCTATCTTACTTTTTGCTGATGACCTCAAAATTTTTAAAATTATTGAAAATATTTATCATTGCAACATTCTTCAAGATAATATCAACAAATTGTTAATTTGGTGTATGGAAAATAGACTTTATTTAAATATCTCAAAATGTCAAATTGTTAGATTTTCTAGAATAAAAAATCCAGTGATATTTAATTACAACATTGATAACAATGCTCTTCAGACATTAATGCAAATTAAAGACTTGGGCATCACTTTTCAATCAAATCTTTCATTTGTTAACCACATAACAGAAATCTGTAATAAGGGCTTAAAAATGTTGGGGTTTATAACTAGGCTAACTAGAAACTTTAACAATATAAAGTGTATTAAAATGTTATATTTTGCTTATGTTAGAAGCCAACTTGAGTACAATTCTCCTGTCTGGAATCCTCATTATAATATGCACGTACAAGCTGTTGAAAGAATACAAAACAAATTCTTACGTTTTCTAAATTTTAAAATGGGTATTTCAGCAAATATGTTAAACTACAACACACTTTTAAACGATATGAATATGCTTAAATTGTCAGACAGAAGAATTTTCACTGACTTGGTATTTTTATATAAAATTCTAAATGATTTAGTTGATAGTCCGGTATTACTTGAATTGATAAGCTTCCGAATTCCACTTCGTAATACTAGAAGTCAGGATTTATTTCAGTGCAGAAATTCTGGGACTAACTATCATATGTATTCCTCTTTGCCCAGAATACTAATGGAGGGAAACAATTATACCAAGTCAGTGGACATCTTCAATTTATCTTTGAATAAATTTAAAATATTGTTATTGAGGCAGTTCAGTTATGTACAATAAAATGTTTTTTCTATTCTATATATGTAAAAGCCCCGAAAAAGGGCGTTTATTTATAAATAAATAAATAAATAAATTTGGTTATGGCTCGACGACAGTCGGCACTCATACATGTCACGTTTCTCCTAGTTTATTTTATCTATGTTAAGCCTCAATTACATTAAGCTAGTTTACAAGCTACTAGCCGATAAGTTTAAAAGCGGGTGAATCGGCGAGTGAGATTGTCATGATGACACGCAAAACTGTCCACTCGCTCAGTAGCAACAGTAGCAGCTGAAATAACGATTCCCACGCCATGCAACTCTGTCGACATTTTATAGGAAACTGACAGCTCGTAGCTAGCGCCCATGCTAGCCAATAACGGTTTCCGCCCGAAATAATTCTGACGGACAAATCAGCTGTTGGTGGGCCGCCATCTTTAGGCAAACACCAGCGAGTAGCGAGCAAAGTTGACCACCTTTCAACTTTTTTCGTAGATTGTCCACAATCTGCTAGTTAGCAATTAATACGATGACGCTGAGCGAGTTTACTAACAGATAGTGAAATTCCTGGATAGTAGCTTGTGTACTCGCCCTATGTCATCGAGGCTTTAGGTACTTTGCAGTGCCATCAAGTTCTCTACCATTCCAGTGAAGACGAAGCGTCTATAGCGGTGCGATTTTTTTTTACTTAAAATAAATCCCAGGTGTTCTCGAGTTGATTGTAGCGTCGCCTGCATATTGAAGTGTGTCTTCCACTCTACGTATTATAAGCGGCGAAAAGGAATCTACGTGGAAATCTTCGTATCCACTCGAAAGTAAACTAACGTGTTCTGCGGCGCGCACCGCTCGGCGGCGCTCGGTGCACCGTCGACTCAACGAAAACTGGGACGTGAATAAAACATAAGGACGTCACGATGCAGGAGTTTTCCCCTAATGGTATGAGTGCGGGGTACCTACCCGCTGAAACCAATAGATAGTTGCATTCCTAGTCTATGGGTGAATCCATAGATGTATAAAGGGTTTAGATGAGGCATTCATTCTCGTATTTGCCAATGCATGACGTAATCGCTACGCTGAGTATGTTTGTGGCAGAGAGGGGCATAGTCGAAAAATAATATACGCGGTGTTCGGAAACTCGTAGTTCAAGCAGGAAACTTGTGTTCTCGCGTAGATAACCTAAAAAAACTACTTTCTTTTCGATTTGAGCATTCCGATTATTTTTTATAAACCTTTTTCGGAAATTAAAGGATTAAAAAAAATTTTGAGTCATGACAATGCTTCGACGCATTTTAAAAGACACGCTGATATTAACCACCTATCGTTCATATTTTTTAATAAGTCAGGTACGCCTCTTACGTCATTCGTATGTCTGACAACGTTAAATTGTCTTGAAAACAAGCGTCAAAGTGGTCTGAGTGGTTAAATAAGACTAAATAAGCCAACTTCCGGACTCGGTTTACTCGAAAACGAAAGATCCAATCAAAAATATTTATACCTCAAAATCGACTCCAAATGTGTTCACCAGTTTCAGGACGGGTTTCAGGACACCGTCTTTATAGGCGTATCTTATTTTTTCGCAATATTTCAATTATTCAATATACGGGATGTTAAGGGACGTACTTGACTTACTTTCTAGAGATTCCTGACATTATTTGCAGTAAAAAATGTAATTGAAATTTTGGTCTCCGGTGACATTTTTGATGTTTTTTTTCTAAATAATTAGAAAAAATTGTAGGTGTTGGACAGTTGGGGGAAGGTAAGAGGTTGGGCGGTTACTCGGAGTGACCAGTGAATTTTTTTTCGTTTGATTTTGAAGAAAAAAAAATAATCGAAAAGGTCACCGGAGACAAAAATTTCATTCAATTTTTTTACTCCAAATAATGTCAGAAATCAATGGTTATAGTTAATCGAGTCCGACCCTTAACCCCCTGTATAATTCCATAAATATGCTATTATCGGCTCTGCACATTTTTCCTCCCGTTCCGTTTGCTCCTCAGATTATTGATAGATTAAAATTAATTTTAGAATGATAAGAACGTAAAATTTTTAGATTGCAGTTCATTCTAAACATTATTTCAATTTCGGGTTGGATATGAGGCACCGTGTGATACCTGTGAGAATAAGTTGACGTAGTCGTTTGCGTTTTGATTAATAAATATTTTTGTTGACGCCTTTTTTTATGAAACAATAATACGGCGGCATTTTCCGAATTTTGTTTGTGCGTTTTAATCTGATATATAAAAATCAATATGTGCGTGTTTGTGTGTTCGTATTTTATGCGCTGCCATACCGTTCATCCGATTGCGATGAAACTTTGGTGATTAGGTCCCGCGAAGGTTATAGGCTATATTTAATGGTAAGCTCTAGCGTTATGAAATTTGTATAAAAGAAAATGGTGTATTTCATATATTTTAGCGTCAGGGAGGAAAGGCAGGAGGGGGAGGTAGGGTTTGCGAGGGCGGTGACAAGGGTGGGGGAAGGCGGAAGGAGAACACAGGAGGGGAAGGGGACTCGGAAGATGAACGGGGACGCACGGAAAAGGACATGCAGGGAGAATCAATTTATTTCTTTGAATGGCGTTGCTACGCATGCCGGATACCAACTAGTAATAAATAAGTAATTCACATTTTCTGTTATATTTTCCAATTTTAACCCTCTGACTTGAAAAGTCCCAATCTGCCACTACGCTGAATATTTATTTTATTTTATTTATTTGTACATTTAATTTTACAAATTGCTAATTATTGTAATGCGGTTCTTACATTATATTTTGTAATTAAAATATATTTTATTAATTGATGTAGTTCTCATGATCATAATATTTAATCCCTTTTTAGAATAAACTTTTTTGATTTGTTCTTTCTTTGTAGTCTGATTTCACTGCAGGTCCATGTGCTATGTCTGTGATTGTCCTCGTTGCACATAATTTATATTTTTGTTAGAGTGATTTTCGAATATTCATCGGAATATCATTGGTTTCAAATTGTATATTTTTTCGATTATCAAAATGTTTCGATTATTACTATTCCCATCACTGTGGACTCGTGTGTTGGTTTACTCATCTGTCGCGTGTCATCCCTTTGAGCGTCGATTCCAAATTCAAAAATGCGCGCCACTCCGCTTTCCGCAAATAGCTTCCAGAGGCGCGCTGATTGGTTCCCACCATGGCAAATTTCTCACGCTGAACGGCCACGAAGAGTCGAAATTCATTATTTATTTATGTTTTCTATCATTATTACTTAGTGAGAAAGGAATGAATTTCTTAATAATATTTATTATTATTATTAGCGGATGAATGGTATAGCGCCGCTTTCTATAATAGATAACCTTATCGTACGTTATTATTACGTTAACGTCTGTACGGTTGAAATTTAAGAATCCGGCTAAGAATGCAAATCTGATGCCGCGCCTTACGCCAAGCCATCTTCGCATTTGAAGTTTCTTAAAAAGCTACTTTTGTAATTCGGTTTCGAATTCAAGAATTCGTCAAAGGATGGCGCCATTCACGTTAGCAGATCGCTAACGTAAGTGGCCCCATGTATCGTATCTCGTTTCCCTGGCAGGTATAAGTACGACGGATATATAATTTTGAGTGTCTCTCCGGATATGGAAAGATTGACGGTAATACTTAAGAATAATAGGAATAAGTATCACGCGGCTATATATTACATATGACGTCATTGCCTGTCGTGGTTACTTTGTCCCGGTGATAAGATGTCACTGGATAACAGTGGATCCGAGGAACCGACTATTTTTGGAACCAGTTCCTATCAGCTTTATAAAATGATCACCAACACTCAACCTGGGCAGCCGAACGAAAAGACGCCCGCAGGGCCTAGTAGCAAAAACCTGCGGAGCGGGTTTTTAACTGCTAGTTTGTATATTATTATTTGATATTAATATTTTTTACACTAGAAAGTTAAAAATCTTCTCCATCCCCGCAAACTTCTTTTGTGTTTTGCATTTTCAAAAAGTATTTAAATAATTTATTTACTAATTCATTTATTTATTTATTTTACCTGTTTACTTACTTACATTTTTTATTTACGTGTTCTGGGTTCTCACTTAAGTGAGATTCTGTTATAAAAACCCAGTTTTTATACAAATAGATAAATAAAATTACAAATACCTATTTAGTCAAGGAATACAATAAATAATAAACTACATTAAATTGGAAAATTACGAATTTAATATAAAATAAGAGAGGGAAGAGATAAAAAAAGACACGAATGATACACAATATAATTATTTCAACAATTCTTACACATTTTTTAGCAATATCAGGATATATTTTCTCTGTATAAACTATCGACGAAAATGCCTACTTCAGCACACTCTTTGTTAATTAATCAATTTAATTTCTTCGTCCGTATGTGTAGGTACGGGTGTGACATGTTTAAAAACTGATTTAAAAAAGAATCTTTTCAAATCAATACCACACGATTATTTTTATTTTATCGTGGGATATTATAATTGTAGGATTTGTGACGCTGAAAGTTTTTCCAAAAAAAAAACAATGTCTCAGGATGTAAAACACATTGTCGTTTTAGAGAGGATCAGAAATTTATCTTTTTAATGAACACCGTTAGTAAACATGAAAAATTTCGACATGATCTGTCAAATATTTAAACAAAAGAAGTACACATTTTAAATATAGAATTATTATTTATGTTACCTAACTTATCGCTTGTCTGAATTGTTTCCTAAATCAGCTCCAGTTTTGAAAATGACAAATTAAATTAAATTCAAAGCAAATCTAAGTTCTCGAGTTCATTGAACCGGAGTTACATACAGAACCACAAATTCTCAAAGTTTTAACGGTTAAGATAGAGTACTTTAAAACTTTTCTGGATTTGAAAAGATTATTTTTATAATTTTATGATTTGATGACCTTCTTATCTACATATGTGTTTCATTTGTGAAAAGGGGTCGTCAATTAATCACGTAATGTTTTTAGCAACTTTTTAACCCCCCCCCCTCCCCCTGGTGATATGTGGTGAGGTTTCAGACTACCCCCCCCCCCCCCATACCCAAAATCACGTGTATTTTTTATATTGAATTTTTCAGAATATTATCTTTAAATACAGGTATAAAGTGATTAAATTTTTCAAAATTCACAGACTTACTGGCGAGCGGTTGTCGCAAAGCGCGGGGAAATTGTTGCCTGGCAACGGCGAGTCAAAACCACGCGTCGTTGTTTGGTTTAGAAATCGTGCGTTCAACGAAAAATAAATTCACGTGATATCTCATTATATCCCGAATGTGCATTTTTAACTAGCGGGTAGGTAGGTACCGTAATGAATTAAATACGATCTTATTACCCTTTAAAAAAATTTCATAAATAAATTTGTTTTCGTCCTCTTCAGACAGCCTCGTTACGAGTTTTCAATAATATTTTGCCGATATTTAAATGCAGTTCGCTTTGCATCGGCTGCTTCGAGTACCTCCCCCCATAGCTTGGAAAGGAAAGTACTTAACTCCTGCTCTTGCCCTTTGTACGAAGGGCAGAAATACAAGGCTAATTGCATCGTTCATTTCGTATTCACAAAAACTACCCTTACAAATAAAAGACAGATTATTTGTGCATTAAATTTTGACTTAGGAATAAATTTTGTTGCTTTATTGTAATATTGTACTTGTAGATAGTTACTGCCGTGCAGTGTTGCCAACTCAACTCCGTTAGAGCTAGATTTAGCTCCAAAATGAGGCTGTCAGCTCCAAAAAAGTGGTCTAGCTTCTTAGCTCGTTTTTTCAGATAATCTAGTTGCTCTTTTTAAACAAAACTCGTGAACGAAAATTGACAATTTAGGAGTTTAAAGGAAATTAGGTTTATATCTCAGATTTACTCTAGCCGTCACCCCCTATACGAAAATAAATTCACTGGTCACCCTCCCCCCACGCCCGGGATACATGCCCCCCCCCTTTCCTCCCAGGATTTGGTTAAGTAATTGTTCCCAACTTGACCAATGGAGCGACAGCGCAATTTAAATTTTTTTTCTCCGATTGCTCGACATTTTTTGGTGATTATTTTGAATACTTTCCGTCCAAATTAACGAAAAAAAATCAAACCTCCGTCTTTCAATATTGAGACAAACAAACTTATATTTCTAAATAGCCAATGAATTCATCTTTTGTTGATTATCACATATTCGTAAGATTTATAAAAAAAATATTATAAAATCGTAAACTTCTTCTTAATTACTTACAAATAAGGGAAAATTTGCCAAAATTGGCAGCAAAGCAATCCGAAGTAATTTAAATAGTGCCATATTGTGGCAAAAAGCGCTCCAGCTGTACAAATTTTTAAGCTCTTTTTAGCTCCGTTTCGGGTGTCGTCTGGCTTTATTTTAAAAATCAAGTTGGCAACACTGCTTCCATTGGTTATTCTAAGAGGTTTCCCGCCCAAGTCTAACAGTACCTATTCAAACTTATACATGCTGTTCCCGGAACATAACTTACTAGCACTGCAAATTTGCCCCAAGCCGTCAGATAAGTCTGCTTTATGGCTGCTGCGATACAGGATGCATGTTTTCGGTGTGTTATTATCATATACTACGGAACGGACTCTTAAGTGCCTCCGTACATGACGCTACTTACAAGCTACTCGAGCCTCATGCGCGTGGCATGCGCGCCGCTTGAGAGTACCCCCCGTACGATTTTGCTAGTGTTCGTACACGGCGCTATGCGGCAGCTGTCAGTTTAAAGTCAGTTTCATGCTACCGACGGTGCTGATCGCACGCTACGCGTTGCATCATTCATGTCTGATACTTTTCGTTTGACGTTTGATATAAATGGCGTCGGAACATAAAAGTAATGTTAGATTTGTTCTGGAAGTGGAAAAAATGCATGTTTATATAACTCTACTTTACCAGAATACGTAAGAAAGGATTTAGTGGAGAAGGCATGGATTGATGTTGGAAAAAAAGTCATTTGACATCGTGTTAGCTCCGTGGCTGCACATGAAAAATGATCACATTCAGTATATTTCAGATAGCGCCGTGTATGGAAACCAGCATTAAAGAGTAGTATATCTGCAGGGTACTTGTGATTGCGTCACATTCACGTAGTTTGTAAGTATCTCCATGAACGGAGGGCCTTAGGCGGTGATCTACCAGCGTTGTGCTACATGTGTACCGCTGGTACGCTTGCAACCTCGCACTCTTTCCCATAAACGACGCATACAATAGAGAGGTTACAACAGCTAAAGGACTAACTCTCCCGTCGTAGGACCATCGTAGTCAGTGATGCTATGTCCCAAAAATAAAAATGTATTTAAAGGGAAAAAACACGTTTTGAAGGAAAGAGCTTGGTTTTCGCTTTTAATTGATAAATTAAATTTATTTTATTAATTTTATTTTAGTAATTTGTGCATTAAAGTTTACAAATTGCTAATTAATTATAACATTTCATTTTTTTTTCATTTTGATGAAAAGTCCGGTCAATATAAACATTTCAAATAGCACAAATTCCGACAGAGTTGAAATTTGGTACAGACCTTGAGTACACCATTACAAATAAAACGCCAAAAGTCACAATCGATCACATGTCCGCTAAAAAAGTTATTCAAGGTCTAAAAAGTTATTCAAAGGTCAAAATTTTCGGTTTTCTTAATTTTTCTCGTAAACGGTAAGTTATATTAAAAATTAAGTAAGACAAAAATTGTAGATCATAAAATTATCTACAAAAATTGTATGTTACTTTATTTTCTAAGAATCACCATTTCTGAGATATAGCGATTCTAAAATTCTATATAATATGCACACATGTCCACACCACCTGTGAGGTAGTGCATTTTTTTAACGTGGTTTCCCGGTAGTCATAGTTAATTGGTAATCTAAAAATAATATTTCTTTTTTTTATTTAAAAACTGATATTTAAATAAGTACTTATTTGTTATACAAACTTATCATAATAACTTTATTGAGACTGATAATATTATCATAAGAACGGTAATTGCCTCTCTTTTCTTTCTTTGTTGAAACTATTAATTAATTACTAGTTATTAATAAGGTAATCATACATTACTAACTGCAATTAAAAGATCTCAATAAATGTTAAATTTAGTCTTAAGAATGTTGTGATTGTAAACGCAATTAAAATACTCAATGAGGTCCTTCTTTTATAACGCAAGTGTTGATTATTGACAATTTTTTGTTCCAAGAAGTAGTTAACATGCTTTGCTAATTTTTATAATTTTTGTATGTTTTATACCTAGCAGTAATATATGAAAAAAACTATTCTTTTTTTCACATACTTAAATTATTGTTTTTTTTAAATTTTATTTCATTTAACACGTGTTAACTGTCTGTATAAGTGTAAAAAATAAGCCAAAATGTCAGTAAACAATAGATTTTTAACAGTGACCGGCCAACTCGGAATGAAACCAACTCAGAGCCATCTCAGATAAGTCATTTTGAGTGATAAAAAATATATATTAAAAAAATGGTTTAAATAGATTATGTTAGGTTAGGGTTATCGGCTAATTTAAAATTATTTTTTTTCATAGATTTTAACGACTTTTAAAGGAGGTGTTGAGTTGACATTATTCCCAGTTGGCATGGAACCATTTTTAACATGTCTAAAAAAGTTTCGGTTTCGGCCGAAACTGAGGCAGATACCGAAGATTCGATTTCGGTTTCGGTAGAAAGTCATCTTTCGGTCGGACACTAATAATAACTAAACCTTGAGGTTTTTACTAGCGCCAGGCGCCAACGTTTGGCTCAGGGTCGGCCCTGATCGTACCTACACAGTACATCCGGGTACTTGGGTCGTTCACCCGCGAATAAATAATATTGGGTACCTAGTACTTACCCGCGTGAACGTGCTTACTATGCACCCGAGTATGTGCCTGACGTGTGATCCTCTTTTGCGGTGGATGCCATCTGCTGCGCTTTTTGCAGCCGCTTCCGCGATGTTTGCACGAAAGCGCAGCATTTTACTTTGTGCTGCAAATGTGGTGAAGAGCAGAAACCACAATTTGAATGGGGAATATGATAAATTTGTTCTCTCGAATTGCTTTTGTTCTTATATGGAACTTCAACCTAGTAAAAGAATTAATTTTGTTTACATAAGACTAGAGTCGCATTATCAAGTGTATGTATTTTAAAAATAATATTAACAGTATGTATACGTATTTATTTTAAGCATGGCGAACCCTTCCAGGCCCTGTGCTATTATTGTTGAACAAAATAAGAGAGAAACTAAAACCAATTTTCCATCTGTGTTTTCCATCAAATTTCGTTCAATAATCGAAGTAATATTACGTTTTGCGTAAGTAAATACATTGAGAATTGCCGCTTTCGTAGTCGTTGAAAGGGTAAGTATTTCTTTTCCACTTAACAAATAACTTTCCCGAAATACTTGAACAAACCAAATTTAAAACCGTTTTAGACCATTAAATAACCATAGTATGGACACACATTCGGCTCGGCCCTGATCGCGTATTTACAAAGCCTGTGTAGATCACAGAGATATACTTTAAAGGCGCTACTCCTTACAAAAATTTCTGAAATTCGGATTAGGCACAGAGAGGTGTGCGGAGGGGTAGTTGGACAGTTTTCGTTTTCTATCGAATGAAAACATTTATATTATTCAACATAGTTATTTTTTACAGTTGCAATCCGTATTTTTGGTAAACTTTCGAAATCACTGGTCAATCTTAATATAAATATTTTAATAATATTTTAAATATTTTTCTTAACCCTTCGAATAATGACAAAATAATATCTACGAACTTTTGCCTGTCAAGATTTGCGCACTAAATTCTCGGTTCTTCCCGTGCATTTTAAATTTTCCTTTTTATTAGTTATTTTTTAACCTTTTTGCAAAAACAAAAATTGTTCTAAAATCTAGATAAAATAATCTTTCCGATGTGTTTATTAGAAATCAACATTTTTGTTTTTTAATATTAAAATTTTGGTATTGAAAATGTAAATTAGCTTAAAAATACATACTTGGGGATTCCTAGTAAAAGTAAATAAAATAAAATAAACTGAACATTTTAAACACAGATTCCTAATCTTAAGAAAATTTGTAATAAAACTGTCACCTCACTTTTTATGACATTCTTACAATTTTATTTTAAAATTAAATGTTTGTTACGGCGCAAAATAAAATCGTCACTTATGATCGGGTTTGTAAAATATCTGACCAATATAGCTCGTATATTTCTAAAGCAATAAGAAGCATTATTTCTTTCGCTTTCTAACATGAAAGAAATCACAAATGTATGCGTGACAGGAAGAGAGATATCTAACTTTTATGAATGCACGGTCGCTCTGGGACAATCTGGGTCTCCTGTTATTATAACGGCATATGATGTTTTGGGACAACTTGGGTCTCCTGTGATTAGACGGGTTAATAAAAATCTAAGAACATCTTAACACGTTAGGGGCCATCCATAAATTACGTCACACCTTAAGGGGGGGAGGGGTGTATAGATGTGTAACATTGTGTGACAAGGGGTATGGGGGGGGGGGGGGGGTTATCGGCTCTGTGACGTCACATGTAAAAATCAGAATTTTGATTATTTTTAGATGTAAAATTCCAAAATATGTGACGTCACATTAGGGGGGAGGGGATCTCACAAATGTGACGATGTGTGACAGGGACGGGGGGGGGGTCAAAAAGTCATGAAATTAGTGTGACGTAATTTATGAATGGTCCCTTATCACCTATGGATATTTTTATGTTATGTTTATCTGAAAACTTTTTGTACATAGGGCATTAAAAATTTCAATTACGAGCATGATATCGCGCCATTCGTGGCCGCGAGTTCTGGAACGAGTTGAACTTAGCTCTGAAACCGGGTATTGAACCATTGAAGAGGGAATAACCAGACGAAACCGGAAATATGTCATTTTTAAATCAAATTTTAGACATATTGACTCTTTTCCACAAAAAATTATCAATTGATTTCGAAAGACTGTTCTTTTATCTAGTAAAGATATTTTTTAAATTTTTAGAAAATATGTTTATTTTTAGTAGAGTAAGGTCTTACCGCGGGTAAGTTGGCAGATTTGTTAAATTTTCAAACAAAATTTTGTATTATACAACACACATTTCAAATCATATAAACATTCAGTAAAATAAATCCAAAAATTATTAGGGAAAGCTACTTTTCAGAATTTAAATTTTAGTTCAAGTACATAATTTTAATTTTTTTATTGTGTGCTTCTTCGAGTGTTCCGCGCAGTCATGGAAATTAATTAGTAATGAATTTTTTCGAATTTTGAATTGGGTCGATTAGTAGATGAGAAAAACAGGCCTGCCGACCGGCTGCCTGGGTCTTTATAAATGCGAATTTCAAAGGCTCCTTTGCGCCCTGGCAAGCCGGCGCACAGCATGACCGGCCTTGCACTGAGTTTGGGGGCCCTGTGCTATGTTTGGGGGCCCCTTTGAAAGCCAAAAACATATAGAAAAACAACAAAACACAAAAAAAACATTTTTGTACTATGGTTTCGGGGCTCGGGCCCCTGGAATGGAACTTGATTGATTATGATAGCTATAAGTCTAGTGTCTAGTATAATGCAGTCTGTGGATTACGTTTGTACAAACAAAAGCTAATGTAATGAAAATTACCTTTTGTTATTAAAAAAAGCTAATTATTATTATAGGCATTATAACTGATTTTTCTCAAACAAAACCTAATCTATTAAAGTCGTCAAACGTGGCTGAAATGGTATAGGCTTTGTAAATGATTTTCTCAAGCAAAACCTAATCTATTACAGTCGTCGCAATTTATTGAAATGGTATAGGCTTTGTAAATGATTTTCTCAAGCAAAACCTAATCTATTACAGTCGTCACACGTGACAACGGTGTAGATATTATAAATGATTTTTCTCAAACAAAACCTAATCCAATACAGTCGTCAAACGTGGCTGAAATGGTATAGGCTTTGTAAATGATTTTCTTGAGCAAAACCTAATCTAGTATCTATCTATCTCCTACAGTCGTCACACGTGACTGAAATGGTATAGGCTTTGTAAATGATTTTCTCAAGCAAAACCTAATCTATTACAGTCGTCACACGTGACAACGGTGTAGGCATTATAAATGATTTTTCTCAAACAAAACCTAATCCAATACAGTCGTCAAACGTGGCTGAAATGGTATAGGCTTTGTAAATGATTTTCTTGAGCAAAACCTAATCTATTACAGTCGTCACACGTGACTGAAATGGTAAAGGCTTTGTAAATGATTTTCTCAAGCAAAACCTAATCTATTACAGTCGTCACACGTGATTGAAATGGTATAGGCTTTGTAAAATGATTTAGCTAAATGATTACTAAATCTACACTATTACAGTAATTGCTGTTACTGTAATGGTATATGCTTTGTAAATATGCGCCCCGATCGGATGGCTCCCTGATTTTGGTCACGTTTCGGACGGATTTTGCCATCTTTCATTTCCACACTCCAATATCCGCATAATACATCATCCCCTCAGAGAGAATCTACCCCAACTGTCCCTCATTCAATTTTACGTTATTGCGGATTTGAAATTTGAGGAAATATTATAGGTATACCTAATACCTACCCTAGAGAGCGTACGACCGGTGAAATCTGCAACCAGTCTTTTTCAAATTCAAACGTATTTTTATTTTCACATAGATACCTAATTGTTTCCTGATTTTACCGCCAGTTTCTTATTGTTGTTTATCATGCCGACAGTAATATTTGTACACAGTTTACAATGTTTAAAGTGTCTGTATGTTGCGTGTACGTATTTAGATCTTTTAAATTTATTTTTCTAATTGATTGTAAATGAGTTGTTTAGTATTTTTGTGTTGCCGGAATTTTTTTAATCTTATATTTCTATTTATTTATTTTTGTATTTATTTATATGTATTTTATTTATTGCATTTGTGACATTCACGCCATGCGGAAAACGGTGACCGGCCAACTCAGAATGAAACCAACTCCACTCCAAGAACCACCTCAGAAAGTTCATAAAGAGTGATGATTAAAAAATGGTAGGTTAAGTTAGGTTAGGGTTAACGGCTATTTCAATTTTTTTTTCATAGCTTTTAACGACTTTTCAAAGAGTTGTTGAGTTGACTTTATTCTGAGTTGTCATGGAACCGAGGAAAACTTTGTATATAATTTTTTGAAGTGAAAACTTTTTTAGCACCGTTGTGATTTAAAACTCGATGATACGAAAAATAGCGACACTAAAAAGAGACAAACACATACAGAGAATGAGATAGATTAATCGGTCTCCTTTTTGTGCGGTGCTTCATAGCCTCCCAACTCTTGACTACTTTAGTTTTCTGAGGGTTTCACCTCTACCGCGTGTGAACTGCACACTCTCATTTTTTTTTGTAATCCCACTAACCGTAGGATTTTCAGTTTTTCCAAACCTTTTTCAAGCTGAAAACGAGCAACTTGACGATTGTAAATACTCCCAAGCCGATCCAAAGCGACTGAATTTTCGACCCTCAGAATCTGGACGTTTGGAAGAAATTGCCGTATGGTACCGCTTACCCTCTTATTACATACTAGTTGAAGTATTATCTAGACAGTTACCTTCCTCTTGTTTTGTAGGTCAAGGGTACAAAATTTCATCAATCTCGGAAACCCTTGGAAAAATAAGAAAATAATATCTATGAACTTTTGCCTATTTGCGGTTTGCGCGCGAAATTCCCGGTTCTTCAAATGAACTTTTGCCTATTTGCGGTTTGCGCGCGAAATTCCCGGTTCTTCAAATGAACTTTTGCCTATTTGCGGTTTGCGCGCGAAATTCCCGGTTCTTCAAATGAACTTTTGCCTATTTGCGGTTTGCGCGCGAAATTCCCGGTTCTTCAAATGAACTTTTGCCTATTTGCGGTTTGCGCGCGAAATTCCCGGTTCTTCAAATGAACTTTTGCCTATTTGCGGTTTGCGCGCGAAATTCCCGGTTCTTCAAATGAACTTTTGCCTATTTGCGGTTTGCGCGCGAAATTCCCGGTTCTTCAAATGCTTTTTAAATGTTGCTTTTTATTGGTTATTTTTAACCCTTTTGCAAAAACAAAAATTGTTTTAAAATCTAGATAAAATAATCTTTCCGATGTGTTTATTAGAAATCGACATTTTTGTTTGTAAATATTAAAATTTTGATATTGGAAATGTAAATTGGCTTAAAAATTAAAACAGAATAAACTTTAACTTTAACTTTAAGAAAATTTGTAATAAAACTGTCGCTTCACTTTTTATAACATTCATACAATTTTATTTTAAAATTAGGTGTTTGTTACGTCACAAATTGGCTCAAAATAAAATTGTCACTTATGATCAGGTTTGTAAAATATCTCGACAACGTAGCTCATATATTCCTAAGACAATAAGAAGCATTATTTCTTTCGCTTTCTAACATAAAAGAAATCATAAATATTTGCATGACATGAAGAGAGATATCTAACTTTTAATAATGCACGGTCGCTCTGGGACAATCTGGGTGTCCTGATATTATAACGGCATGTGATGTTTTGGGACAACTTGGGTCTCCTGTGATTAGACGGGTTAAAACTGTAGATTTGTTTAAAAATCAAATTTGCCCGCCCGATCCGTCCACCCGTCAGGGGCGCTCTTCTTTATACCGGGTTTACATTTTGCTGTCTGTTGATCACGTGATACGCGCTCTGTCTCGTTTGTTACCGTGCTGCTGGAACAAGACGGAGTGCGTATCACGTGATCCGCTAGGTCTAGACCATAGATTCTCAACCTTTTTTTGCCCACCGCCCCCTTTGAGAATATGTTTTTTTCTAGCGCCCCCCAACTGCTTTTACATACCATCTGTTGTTGTGAATCTGAAATAGCTGTTGTTAACAGTATTATTAACACGATTATACTTAACACAACGGGGGGGGGGGGGGGGGAGCGCAATAATTATTATCTTCACCTGTATTTATTCATATAAGAGTCATTTCTCGTGAAATCTGAAGTTTTAACTTTTTTAATTCCAATCAAAAAATAATATATTTCATATTACCCAATTTAATGTAGATCTGAATGTAATAGAATCTTTCTGTTCAATTTTCATCCACTTCCCGAGCTATCGAAATACGTGAATTTTCGCACACGTGATAAAAATGATTACAATACACACAATACCAAAAATTCACCAATATTAAAGTTTACTTTGCTTTATTAGTACGTGATTAGCGTGTTTTGTATATCTTTTTGGACCATATTTTTAACCTGCCAACGCCCCCCTGGGCCATTTCAACGCCCCCCAATTTTCTCTGGGTCTTCCACCGCCCCCCTGAAGGTCTCCAACGCCCAAAAGGGGGCGTTATCGCCGACGTTGAGAACCACTGTTCTAGACTATACACAACTACCCAGTGACGAGGTGTGATAAAAAGCATTGTGTTTGTTTTGACAGCAAAATGACACCCGTTTTTAACTCCAAATATGCTTAGGAATCGCTTGTTAAAATTCTTAGGTTATGTGCTGTTTCACTCTCTGTACCTGCAAAGATTTATTTAGATATTATGTATACGCTTATATTCATTTGTTGGATGTTGTTTTCCAGAGCATGAAGAGGTGCTGTACGTCATCATGTCCCAGAAGCACCCCTACCACGTGAGCCTGGCGGAGCGGTTGCAGGACAGCATTGAGGATCAGGTCTACAACCTAGAAAAGGTAATAATAATCATATAAGGGGTGTTAAAGGACGTACTTGACTTAAACAGTGATTCCTGACATTATTTTGTGTAAAAAATATTTTTAAAATCAGTAGGTATTGGGACGGTTAAGGGCGGGGTGTGGGGTTGGTGTCGGTTACTCGGCTTAGTGACCAATGTCGACTCGTGAAAGAAAAAAAAATGTTTGGTTTTGAAGAAAAATAAATTTGAAAAAATAAATCAAAAACCAGGGAGACCAAAATTTCATTTATATTTTTTACCACAAATAATGAAAGGAATTACTCTTTAAAGTTAGTATAATAACATCGTGTACAATAGCGTTTAAAATAAAAAATTAAAAGAAAAAAATATTTCTTCTAATTAAATCGAATAAGTAATTAATAATATTATTTTTTTTGTATATTTTGGTATTTATTTAAAATCACAAAACTCTACATACGTAGGTACACTCATCAAATTTTTCACAGCTGATAAAAACCATGAATGTAATGGTAAATGGTTGTTTATTTATTTATTTTATCAGGTTCTCCATAAAACACCAGAATATTATGGGGAAGATTACAAAATTTAAAGGCAAAAAAAGGAGGAGGGCAGTTTCACTATCTTGTGACGTATGTCAGAAGATAATTACTGAATTCTCTGTAGGTGACATTGAAGATGTTGATGTTTAATACATATTCATTTAGCAGTTGAATTGCTCTGTTTAATGGCGCATTTTGATAGGAAGAAGTTCTCGCTTTCGGAGCGTAAAAAAGTGCGTGGGATCTCCCACGAGTGTACGCGTAGGGTACATAAAGTTAATCTCCTTCAACATGGGCGGATTCAGTATAATGCCATATATCAGTTATGTAAAATTTAAAACACTTTTATTAGTAAGGCTGTGAGCAGTGCCGTAACGTGTTCAAAATCGACCCAGGATACGTTCATAAATCAACTTAGGATGTGTTCAAAAATCAACTGGGCGTTTTAAAATCAAATGAATAATCGATAGAACAACGTGCGGTGGATGCCAGGTGCTTTGTGAATAATTTTTTTTTTTTTCAATCAAACATATTAATTACGATTTTAGCGCCCTCTAAACCTGCCCTCCCCCGACGCTGGATACGGGGCTGGCTGTGAAAGTCTCCAGCACAGTTTCTAGCATCACAATAAGGATAATAATCATATGAAATGGCGCCTGTAAAAATATGAAAAGGGTAATAATCATATGAAATGGCGCCTGTAAGAAGATGAAAAGAGTAATAATCATACGAAATGGTGTCTGTAAAAATATGAAAAGCGTAATAAGGGGCCATCCATAAATTACGTCACTCCTTAAGGGGGGGGAGGGAGTAGAGAAGTGTGCAAGGGGTATGGGGGGGTCAAAAAATCATGAAATTCTAGGGGGGAGGGGGTCTCACAAATGTGACAGGGGGGGGGGTCAAAAAGTCATGAAATTCGTGTGACGTAATTTATGGATGGCCCCTAATCATACGAAATGGCGCCTGTAAAAATATGAAAAGGGTAATAATCATATGAAATGACGTCTGTAAAATAAAAAATCGAAAATATTTCATGATGAATTAAATAGGCCATATATTATTTGGATAATAATTTATTTTTTAATGGTAGTGGCTTGTGGTGCCAGTATTAAACCTCCTGGGTGAAATGTATTATATTATTTTATAATATAAATTCATATATATTTTTTGTGTTTGTCGAAAATAAAAACTGCAATATACAGATGTTTTTTCTGTTTTTTTTGTTATTGTCGAGTGATGTTTTTTTAGATTTGCAATACTTTCCGAATTTCTGTTAGATTTTAAATACAGTTTATAGAGCATCCCCTTTTGACAGGGTTTTCCGACCGTCATCATCAGCACGGCTCCTGGCACCTGGACCGTCTTGCCGCAGCTGCGCGAGCTGTATGACAAGCACCAGCAGGATATCAAGTGGGTCGTCTTCTGCGAGGATTACACCGAGTTCCGCCTAAACTTCCTCCATGACGTGCTCAGCGAATACGATCACAACGAAGTAGGTTCCATCTTATACAACATATTATACTAGTCCCAGCGAGAGCTCATACCTCATCTACAATCGTCCTCTTCCTTCTCACGCGTCTTGTACAAAATGAAAGAGACAAAAGATACTAGAATGATGACGTCTTGTAGTATATATCATTTTGGATGTATCAAAATATTGGTAAAAAGGAGAGAGTCCTCCTTTTTATCGCCAGTGGTGAAAAAACCAGACTAATAAAGTTCTCCTTTTTACCAATATTTTGATACATCCAAAATGATATATTCTAGTGAGAGGTTGTATGAGATGTCATCGTTCTAGTATCTTCTGTCTCTTTCATTTTGGTACAAGACGCGTGAGAAGGAAGAGCTTAAAACTGTCAGTAAAAACCAACTGACTTATTCTGGGCTGCAGTCTGAGAAGAGGACACCGGGAAATTTTCTGGACGGAAACTAGTAAACAAGCAAGAAACTGCTAAATCTACATCAAGTAGAGAACATAAATAAATAAAAAAAAATCTTTTTTTTTTTTTGCAGCAATTAATGGCTTAAAAAACTTTTGGATCCGTGTCTACTCTTTTAAAAGAATAAATAGCTGATCTTTTTCAAATTAAACCTAACAAGTTCCACTTCGCACACGAAAGCACAAAATCGATTCCAGATGTGATATAGATTCACCAGTTTCCCGCTTGTTCCACTAGTTTCCAGACACCTATATATTATTGTAGTGTATGTGAATATGTATGTGGTTTTAATGTTTCTCAAAAGATGTCGTTAGTGCAGGTGGTTATATACAGTTCTAAATCGTCTCAACAGAGATCAGTAAAGTTGTACTATATGAAAGATACAACTGTTGCAACACCTGAAGGGTTACAAATATATCCGATCGAAAGGTGGGCTGCCGCAGATTAATACAGACCATCTTTTAGAACGAAAGTTAAGTCCAGTTAAATATTAATTATAAATAAGACAATAATAAACACAACTCATAACCTGACGAAGTATCATTGAAACTCCCTATCATCGGAGTTGTATTGTTCAGCAGAAAAAAACAACAGGTCACCACAATTATGAAAGATATATTATAATATTATTTAGATTTATTTTAGAATAATGCCGCTGTAGTTTTACCAAAAACAAAAAAACCGTTTCCTAGCGTCGTCCGGAATGAAACGCAACGCGGGAGGCGAGTGCGGCATGGCAAGCCACTAAGAAATGCCATCGAACTACTAATAAATCATGCCCTTCCTTTGCTTGAGATCTAGCGTTAAGAGAACATTTTAGTTTTACGCTATCGTAACTAATAAATGTAAAATTTTCTTTCTTTAGGAGCATTTCCTAGGGCACGGTTTGAAGGATGTGGAGCCGACTATAATCCATCATTTTGCCCTGGTGGAGAATGAACTCACGTACCCAAACTTCGGCTCAGGGTTCGCAATGAGCATGGGTCTACTACGCACGTGAGTCTTACTTGAAAACAATAGTAATACGTATTTACTACAGTTGATAATACTTTCGCCAAATATGGTACTGTTTAAATAAAGTAATGAGACTGATACTGTCGTTTGCAAAGTTTCTGTTGCACTGTGCCTAAGTCTAAAACAAAACTTCATAGCGCACTGATGACGGAAATTGTTGTCATTAATAATTTTCAGAACACACTGGAGCTAATAACCGGTTCACGGAAATAATCGCTACCGCCAAGTGGTTAGCAAATTCAAACTTGCAATAAAGGCGCATCGGATGTTGGCCTGCCTCCCCCTCCCTCCCAAAAAAACAAGACACCAGTGTTGCCACTTCGAATGCAATATTACCAGTCTCATTGCTTTATTTACTCGTGTATTTAACTGCTCGCGATGTAGATACGAAAGCTTTGATATCTATGTTTTCAGTATATATAATGTTAATTATTATTGTTTGTACGAGCTAATCATTTACGTTATAATTTTATGAATTTAATAGTAATAATGCTTTATGTATTGTATTTTAATAAGGATACATAATAACGTATATACATATTTGTAAAAATGCATGTGGACACTATATAATGAAGAAAAGATGTTAATAATTAAAGCCTGCATTGAATACTCCTTTCTGACAACACAATTTTAACTGGCAGCAACTCAGTACTGGGAATTTTCAAGACTTCATAGTTTTTCGAAGTCCGTGAATGTTAAAACCCAATGACGTTACAATATACTGTAGACGCGGGGTAGAAATCTCAAAGTGAGAAGCCAAAAGTAAGGCAATTGCACTAGTCTCGATTTCTAGTACTTTAGTACTAAACTGTCACTCGTCGAGTAAGGTTGTGTCTTACCAGTAGGTAAATTGCATTTAAAAAGCGCCAAAATGCCCTCCTGTGGGATGAGAAAATTTTTCCATTACACGGCAAACAGTGGTAAAAATGAAGAAATGACATTTATTTTATAAGTACACGCAAATTACTTATTATTACAAACAATACAATTAATTTTCATGTTTCCTGCCAGACGATTTTATACGTCATTAGAAAAAAACACACACATTCTTTGATTATCTTATGGTACGGCCGCTCTGAGGCCAATTTCCAACTACAAA
Organism: Glyphotaelius pellucidus; assembly: GCA_936435175.1. Classification (NCBI taxonomy): domain Eukaryota; kingdom Metazoa; phylum Arthropoda; class Insecta; order Trichoptera; family Limnephilidae; genus Glyphotaelius; species Glyphotaelius pellucidus. Next base: position 7,042,106 of record OW386543.1, on the reverse strand, counting down.
CATTCGGATGATTGTGTAGAGGGGTAGTTCGTGCGTTGGAAGTTCGAGTTAAAAGATTGGCTTCAGTGTGGAAGTAGCATATCTTTTTTATGCATGAATAAATTTTGAATTAAGAAATTACTGAAAACAAAAGAGTGTTGCTTACTTGCCACTTTATATTGTGAGTATGAGAGACTATGGCGAGTCTATTTATATAATGTCATTGTTAAAACCTTGAGAATGTTGCTTTGTGCATTATTCTACATAGATTTTCCCATAATCATAAAAACAAAAACCAAAAACCTAAAAATATTTTGAAACCTGATCCAACATCATTCACCCATATTGCTGCTAATCACATCTACGCACAGCAGCACCCTGCCTTTGTTTCTACCTACTCACAAAACGTATAACTTAAATTTCTTAGCCGCTTTGATAGTCCGTGCACAACAGTTGGCTCGCTTCCAAACCATGTCTTCTTTTGTTTCTATTATCTGATTCATTTTTTTTTACTAATCACCATAATTTCTTGTTTACATGTGAAGACAGTGTCAATAAAGTCCTGAAGACCTATGACAAGACAAAATTCTCCGAGTTCTCCATAGACCCGGCTTATGAGTTGGCCAAGTTCATTTTGGAGGAAGGGCCCGAAGTGCGCCTCACCCATCGGAAAGAGTTTTGTGTTGTTTCCTCTCAAACATGTGCAACCTACCCTAAATCATATGGCCCCTGTGTAAGTACTAATAAATACATTGATGAAAAGATGGACTCTGACTCTTGGCCATAAACAATTTGTGTCAGTGGCCATAAACAATTTGTAGATACCATAGACAAAGATGAAACAATTTTTTTTCTTAATGTTGCTGTACCTTGGTGACATTGCATTCTTTTATAAATGTATTGCTTTGTTTGGTTTTCAGGGTAATTCAGTACCATTGGATTCATTATTTTTCGCAGTCAAAACATATCACAAATTTCACAATAGTAGAGTACAAGTGGTAAAAAAAACCTGGGGCAAATTCCCTGTTCATATGCTGTTCTTTAGCGACAAGAATGGTAAGTGATTAGATTTATTTACAATTTTTACTTATTTATTAGTAAACACTTCTTTTAGAGTAGATACTTAATTCTTTTGAGTTTGTATGTATTTTTATTGTGTCCATTTTGCAACTCTATTCAATTCTTTGTACAAGGGTTGTTGGTATTAATAATTTTGTTTGATTATCCTAAAGTATTTTAAAAATAGAGTTCGTATTTAGATTGTAGCAATCTTTGATGTTTTTATTTAAATTTAAAGATTCAAAATTATAAGAAATACTTATTTCATTAACACTTTAGATAAATCATTGCAAATAAACATACCTACATAAAACATGCTAAAAATGGTGAGCGAATTACTTTAAATTGATTTTAATTGTGGTGAAGGCATCAAGTGTTGTAATAGTATTTGAATTAATTTGTCTTGTTGAGTATTCTTATTCTACTAACAAATTGTGATATTTCAAGACAGTAATATTCCGTCCATTGAGCTGGGTGTCCCCAACGTGGACCGGGGACACTGCGCCAAAACCTTGGCCATTATTAACTATTTTTCCACGGCGTTACACTTGCACGACAAGGCTTTGAAATGGCTCGTCATTGCTGACGACGATACAATTCTCAGGTAAATGAAAGGATGCTTTGTATTCCATGGCAAAATAGACCACTGACCAAACCTAACACTGAATTGCATTTTATCTTGGCTTGTCGCATCACTGTTAAATACAAATGATAAAAGGCTCATATGAGCAGCCAATAGAAGATATCCGTCATAAAAGGTGCTGCATTGTTCGCTCCCATAAGATCATTCATCGCACGCAGTCTAGATGAAGCTAAAACTTTACCGAATTATTGGTTATTTTGTTTTTTTTTTTTTACAGTTAATACCGCACAAGAGTCCCTACTGCTCCCGTCTGGAGCCAGTGAGACTAAGGCATCCCCAATCGGGGTATGTTGTGAGGCTGAAGGTAGTGGGGAGGGGAAGGAGATAGGGAAGAGGAAGGTGGGGAAGTACCTGGCTATTCAGATTGACTTTAAACCCTCGAATTGCGCCTTCGTTTAAAAAAAGGCAGCAGGACTTGTATGCTTTTTATTTATTTATTTGACACAAAAATACTTATACATTATAAGGAAGGTTTGACTGTCCAATTACGAAGGCTTTCCATTTTAGGTCAGTCAAATTGACTGGTTTAGTTCACATTAGGTAGGTACGTGTGTGCTGTTATTTATGTGTAAAACTTAATACTAAATGAATTACATTTACGTAACTATCAGATTCACAATTAAATACTAGGTTCTAAAAGAAATAAAGCAACTAAATAGAGTACTAGTAGTAAAAAGGCTGCTGAAAATACAGAGTAAAAATTTAAATTAAAAATATATTAAGAACATAAAGAAAAAATTTACTTATTGATTCATGAAATAGAAAAATAAAACTTTCTTCGGTGTATTTCTCTACCTGAATAGTTGGCTATTTTTTTGAGTACCTATAGGTAAAGATTTGAGTACCTATAGGTAATTATAAAATTTTAGTGTAATATTTTCTGATTTATCTTGTGTTTTCATATTTAAAAAAATATTATAAGCAAAGTGAATGAGAGCATTATTTATCAAAGAGATCTGTTCATAAATGTAAACTAAGAATGACATTATTTAATTCTAATTATGTTTCCCACAATATATATTATGATGGAATCTCAATCAAAACTGTATCATGTAAAAATAATATTTTTTTTTTTAAAGAAAGACAAACATTCCTGTGTTACGAATAACCCTACAATGTTTGAAAATCTCCTACTACCACCACAGAAAGCTGAAAATGTTGCTTGTGTTGTGATGGAGGACTTAGCCAGCCGAGGAAACGAACACGGGCCACCCGGGTGGGACCCAAACGCGATGTCCACTCAACTACTGACCGGTCGAAATCTCGCAGGAATCATGATAATTTGAATCTTCACAACTTTTATTCTGTTAATTTGCAGCGTGGCCCGACTGACGGAGCTCCTCTCCTGCTATGGCCACCGCCAACTGGCTTTGGGCGAGCGCTACGGCTTCCATGTGTGGAAGGGCCGCGTGGGCTATGACTACCTGACGGGCGGCGGGGCGCTGGTGCTGAGCGCCGACCTGCTGGCCCCGCTGGCCGCCTGCGTCTGCCCCGCACCCACTGCCCCCGATGACATGTGGCTCGGCGTGTGTCTGTCGCGCCTCGGAGTGCCGCTAGCTCACTCGCCACTCTTCCATCAGGTAACCTAACTAATTGGGGACCGCATGGGCTACGACTACCTATACCGTTTTTTTTCATAACAAATTTTCATCAATACTGTAAGGCAGGGGTTCCCAACCTTTTTGTGCTCTAGAGCAGTGTTCCGCAAACTTTTTGTGATCAAGGTACACCTACCAAAACAAAAAATTTTAGAGGTACACCAAAGAAAAAAACAATGTTTATTTAATATTTATTATTAAAATCAATATAATATGAAGAAATATGAGCCTACTTAACAGATCACAGGCGATCAAAATTTGGAGCAATCGTTGATAATGCTTTTCTCATCTCTTCTTCGATCGTCCTCAGGCGTTCTCTTTTTTTATCGTAGTGGGAGTTGAAAACCCCAATTCGCATAAATAAATCGTGGCAAATGGTAAGATAATTGCAATAGCACGCTGTTTCGGAAAATTTTTACTTTTAATGTCTGATTTTGTCTTCAAAATTCTTCTTGTTCGTTTATTGGTAAGTGTCCAAGGAAAATGCTATCTGATAATGGATTTCGAACCCAGTTCATAGGTTGCAGTTCACACTTAGGAAAATACGGGTTCATTTTTTCTGCTGTGTTTCGCTAGCCTGTGCTTAGAGTGTTTTACTATCAAAGCCTGCACTTTTTTATTGAATCGGCAGCCGCAACATTTGGGAACATTCGTTACTACATACCATTGGGCGTGGCTGATCCATAACACCAACTTAGTGCAAAAGCTTTCAATCTTATCTGATGACGTTAAAAGTATTAGAATTTTTGCCTTGCTTTTTTGGTTGAGCTCATTTAAATGAGCGAATATGTCCGCCTGGCCTATTTTATTAGCGACCCGATGTCGGATCGCCTAAGCTGGTGCAGCGTCGCAATGTTACCTTGTTACAATGTAGCATTGCGATGAGGCACACCAGCTCACTTCCACGGCACACCACTGTGCCGCGGCACACACTTTGCGGAACACTGCTCTAGAGCACAATCTAAAATATCAGTAGGGTGGCGGGCACCACCTATTTTTAATCGACAAACTCCTTCCATAACTTCTCATTTTCTCATAATTTATTTTCTTATACTCATAATTTATTAGTAAATAATAAACAAAAATGTTTCAAAATACTACTACGTGACTACTGTCAGTTTGGCTGTCGGGGCCATGCTTACTGCTTTCACTGACAGACAGAGCTGTCAGAGTCATGTGCCATGTGTTTTGGCACCTTCGACATTCATCGGCTCAGTTCGTGGTGTTCATTCACTTCGGGTTTTCTGCGTGAACAAGGAGTGATGTGCAAATAGCACTCCCCGTTCCAGGCTAGCGTGAAGGGTGCAGTCTGGCTTGCCGCTAGACAAGTTGCGACAAGTACTGTCAGCAAAGGAACCACTCATACATACAATATTGCAAACGTACAAACGTATTTATAAACCTAGGCATTCAAAAAAATTAAAACGCAAACAATAAATAAAAATAATTCACATTTTTAATGTTCATAAAGAAATTCTGTCTCTGTCGAATAGTGGCGGGCACATACGAATCGTTCCGCGGGCGCCATGGTGCCCGCGGGCACAGGGTTGGGAACCCCTGCTGTAAGGCATTGATGGCTAACATTGATCTGTTATTTCCAACAGCTAGATATATTTTCATACTTTGCTCTATCTGATTCTTTTGACTCTGAGGAACATTTAAATTACAAGTGCAATTTGGGTGAAATACCATCAATGTAGAGGTAAAATAGATAATGATAGCCTGCTTAAGGAAATTTTGAATGGATGTAAGTTTGGTCCTACCCAAAGATATTGAAATACAGTATCATATTTATATATAATAATGGGTTAAAACATTAAGATAATATCGACGGTCCTGAAGAACATCGGATGTGCGATTTTGTGTTTTTACAGTAGAGCTGTTTAAAGTTTCGTTTCTGCATTTTTACTGTTTTTGTGATCAAGAAATACAGTATTGTTTTCATATTTTCATCATTAAAAATTCCGAAAAAACAGACTTTTAAATCTTCAAAAGGAAATTCAAATAAGCCAAAACAATAAATTTTAATTTTTAGCGGAACCGACATTTTTTTCTGGACCGTCAATTTAAGAAATACCTGCAAAAAATTTTAAAACTTTGACGCGCTTTACAAATTCTGATTTCACTTTTCAGCAAGGTGGCTGTTTCTGCCAATATAAATATCAGTTTGTCGATTCACATTGAACTAATAGAGACATCTGTTAAAATTTTGGTGAAATATTTACAAATGTAGTGAGAAAGGGGTAATCAATGTGAGAGCGGGCAATCACTAGTTGCGGGCAATCATAGTCTAGTTTACCCTGTTATTGTTATAATTATCACATATTTTCTTCTCTTTGAATTGACAGGGCCGCCCCATGGACTACCCCTTGGAGTATCTGGCCCCCCATCGGCCCGTGTCCTTCCACAAGCACTGGATGCTCAACCCCGAGGAGGTGTACCGACAATGGTTCCTCAGCGACGACCTCACCTTCTCCAAGTCCCACCCCGACCACCAGGAGCCCCAGCCTGAACCCGCACCAGCAGACAGCCACATTAGACACGTTGAATTATAATTGGAAGGTGCTGGATATAATGGAGATGGTTCCTTGATGAAATAGAACAGTGTCATAAGTGAAGACCGAATGTCACCTAACCTAATCTATTATTTTATTATGTTCTGCTTTATCGTACCTGTCAAAGATACAGCAGTAGTAGGCCGTGACTTTTTTTTACAGATTTTGAAGATTTTCCACAATAAAATGTTTTCAGTCGGTATTTTTACAGCTGGAAGAAAATTTTATACATCTAAAAAGAGGCAAGGATGTGGTTTTGTCAGCTTTTTGCTCTATATTTTTTCAGATGGTCAAAATATTTCCACTTTGCAATGAAATCCAAATAAATGGATTTTTTCTGAATGTAATTCGTAAACTGAAATTTTTTTTTGAAAGTTGATAAAATACGCTTTCAAGTTTTATAAGTCGAAATAAACATATAATTTTTCCAATATAAACATTCTGAATACAAACATAAAAAAAACGTTAAAAAGATTTAAAAATGGCTCATCCTATAACGTTTTCTAACTAAAATTACTGACAATGAAAAAAAATTAAATAATACATATTTTGTTAGACAAATGTATTTTAAGCTTTATTGTCACCTACATCACTTTTTGTCGTTCCGTGTAAAAATCTTTCTTCTTTCTTATATATAAAAATCAATATTTGTTTGTTCGTATTTTATGCGCTGCCATACCGTTTATCCGTTTGCGATGAAACTTTGGAGATTTGTTTTGCGCATGCCCGCGAAGGTTATAGGCTATAATGGTAAGCTCTGGCGTTATGAAATTTGTATGAAAAATTACTACAGGAGCTGCGCAAGTGGTTTGAAAATGTGTGTACTTCATATTTTTTTGCGGCAGGGAGAGAAGGCAGGAGCGGGAGGGTAACGAAGGAGGTGGGGTTCACGGGAGGGGTGAACGGGGAAGGTGGAAGGGGAATGCGGGAGGGAAAGGAGACTCGGGAGGGGAATGGGGACGCATGGAAAAGGACATGCAGGGAGAAAAAAAAAATCTTTGAATGGCATTGCAACGCATGTCGGGTACCAGCTAGTAATTAATAAAAAATTCCCAAAGTTTCATGAATTACTGTCATGTATGTGTGTCTCCTTTACTATTATGGATGAAATATGATCTAAACAGTGCTAAAAAGAGAAAACACCACGCTTTATATTCAAATCTAAAAGTTAACCACAAAATAATTTATTTTTTTATCATCGAGGCTTCTGACTCACACAATGTTGCAGAAAATAATTAAAATATACACCTTTATGAAACCAAAGTTTCCCACCACAAATTGAAAAAAAATTATGAATTTAGGAATTTTTTATTAATTATTTTTACATGAAATGTCAAAATCTTGTGATAATAACATTTATAATACGTTTGCCTAATAAAATATTAAATGTGTTTTTTTTTTCATTGTCAGTAATTTTGGTTAGAAATAGCATAAAGTGAGTCATTTTTAAAACTGTTTTCTATTTGCATTAAAAAATGTATATTTCAAAGATTATATATTTATTTTGAATTATAAAGTTTGAAAATGTATTTCATCACTTTTCAAAAACAGTTTTTAATTTTTGGACGCGTTCAGAAATATTCCAATTATTCGGATTTTATTATGAAGCGGAAATAGAGAAAATAATATAGAAATATTGGATCTTCCGAGAAAATAGGCCCGAAGCCTGAGGGGTTAAGAGGTGAACTCTGTGCAATTTACGCCAGCAACGATTTTGCAAACGCTGAAGGCACTTTGTCAATTTACAACTTTTTTATAATTCAGGTTTATTAGAATATTTTTTTTTTTTTTTTTAGGTTTTCACGGCCAAAAAGTATTTTTGTTATTGTTTTTGGGGTGTTATGCCGTGTTTCGCTACCTCCTTCTTTAGCCAACGTTTCGGACAGCGTTACAGTGTCCATCATCAGGGCAGATGAGTGATCACTCATGAGTGATTCAATGGTTGCCGAAAGGTATTTAATCTTTGTTGGATCTTGGCACACTTTGATGCAGTCAAAAAATATTAAGGTTTTTCGATTATTTATAGGTATTTTCCTTTGGATAACTAGGATACCTTCCGGAATAAATTATCTACCCTATTTATACATTCCTGATCAAAAACCTTCAAATAACAACCATCACCTCGAAACCATCAACCAATGTGTTAAAATATGTAAAGTTTTTTTATATTGAATAAAAAAGGTTTTTCCAAGTAAGACAAAAGTGACTTCAAAAAGATATGGAAGCGTCATAAACAAGTATGTAATAAGTCTATTATGTTTTAGGACAACGGCAACATTTTTTTATGACTGCGCTGGGTGTTACATTACTTTTACAATATAATATTAAAAGATATTTTACTTGCTTAAAATACTATGACTTCTCCATCGTGTGAATGAAAATCAGCGTTGGTTTTATAAAGTTTGAGATCTTTTAATTATATAATATTTATGATAAATATGTACCTAGTCATAATAAAAACATACCCAAAGTCTTAGCCAAAAGTTTATAGTATTTAAGATATTAAATTATTTGTTATTACAATATTGTTTTATTCAATTTACCAACACCTTTCTCTATTTTAAAGCATGGGAGTTTAATACATCCCTAAAATAAAAACTTTATGTATATGTGAGTGTGGAAAAGGTTTGAGGAAATTTCTCCAGTGACAGACGTGAAGGCCTTTATGTTATTACAACCTATCTAAAATAAAATCTTACCTGCTAAGTTTGAATACATTTGTGCACACTGATAGTATCGCGTGCTTGCATCAAACTGGTTCAAACTAGTTTGGAATACTCGCCCGCAGTCCCCTCTTACACTGCAGTAGCCCAACGATACAGGACACTACTATAATAAAAGCAATAATCTCTTTATTCCAATTTATCTACGCCTAAATATATTATTAGTGTTAAATAAAGGGCACTGTTTGTTATGTCAATTATATTTATTATCCAATCCTTTCCTTTTATAAAGTAATAAATAAATACAGAAAGACGCTTCGGTCACAAGCTGTTTTAGAAAATTTGAGAGAAAAGTTGCAGTCTCAAAATGAAAATCTAGTCTCGAATTTTTAGTCTTAAAATTTCAATCTCGAAATTAAAATCTAGTCTCCTTCGACGGAAGCAATCTTCCAAATAGGCCCTCCATTGATATGCTTGGTGTATAAGTAACCAGTTCAGGTTTAAATTAGCCTCCCAAAAACTAGCCTTACAGGGCCTGCAGATATTTTAATAGTACACAACTGCTAACCCTGTACAAATCGCAAGTGCGCCCCATGGCTGAATTTGGCAGCCACTTCTGGTCTGGAGTTCCAAAATACCTGAAAAAATCCTCGACTCTATGCAAAAACAGGTAGTCCATTTGATAGATTCTCCCATCTTAACAAACAGATTGTAATCTTTAGAGCAGAGGCGTCTAGTGGGAATGCTATCCTTGTTCTAACGTATTTACTTGAACGGTATTTCAATGGAAGATGCTCTGAGGAACTAGCGTCACTGATCAGTATCACCCTAGTGTAAGACCACCATTCATTCACCAACACATTCAGTATTGAAGCGTTGCTTGAAATGGCTCTAATCGTATTCGGCGACCAGATCTGAATGACCAGGTACTTCCCCATCTTCTTCCTTTCTCACTATCTTCAGCCTCACATCTGTGATATTCTCTCTTTTCCCCTCTTTCATGCTTGATAGCTAAAGAGTTGGAGCTTTCCTAAACCCTTCTTCTGACTGTGATCAAATAATTTACTCTTTTAAGGCTTTCTATATGCGGAGTATGGGGATGGAAAATTCCTCCCCTAATCCACATAAGCCTTCATGAAATTTTCTCCCGACCCCTCCGATAACTATAGGATGCTCCTTTTAATCCCCAGTACTTTACATTTGAATAAAATGTGTACTTAACTTTGTATACGTCTTTTATGACATGAACATAAAATTACACGTATAAATTTTTATAAGTAGACTTCATCATACGTTGTGATTGATTTTTGTTTCATGATATAGAAATCTAATTATTTTTATTGTTTGTGGTAACCCTGGTTCTAGTGAAGCGTTGAAACGAGAGAGACTGAATTGATTATTTAATTACGAGACTAATTTAATTTTGATTTCCTTTTCCAAACGCGATTGAATGGCCTAAACCCCAATATGGAGTCCCTACCCATTTTGTATGGCCTACATATTACCTGCCAGTACCCCAAATTACAAGCAATTTCAAAACAAGTATACAAGACAATGAATCAGTTAGTGATGTTTAGTACAATGTTTACTCCGATCATTTAGTCCACATCCTTCGGCTCCAAGTTTATAAGCTATAAGTTTATAAAATACAATCATGATTTAGTTGGTTAGTACCCCAGTTATTGTACAGTGGACGAATCAGGAACAAACCCTTTTCTGGCATAATCTGGCTCCGTATCCTCCAACAAGTACACCAGGTGATCCCAGTTCAACAAGAATATCCCACAGTCACAGATGCTGTCACTAATTGATACCTACAGTTATCGCGTTTTAGTGACTCCTCACCCTCGTGCGGTACTTTCAAGTCTCCCCAAGAGCCCGATGACCCCCAGATTCCGACTCCTCCTGGGATTTAATTTTTACTGAAGGCGAACCGGTTTCGTCCTCGGTACAATCATATACTCACGGTGTTTTGTGATAACGAGGTTTCCTAGGCCTTTTATCACGTCCAGAAAAAGGTGCAACACGACCTCCAGGCCTTAGGCGTTTAACTTTAAAACGAATTTGCACTATTCAATGGACAATACATAGAAAGATATATATGTAAACATACTTTGGGTGAGGTTTATAATCCACAATGCGACATTATGTACACCGCATTGGGGACCTGAATTTCGTGAAGGAAGTTGTGAGTTTCCAGCCAATGATCAGATATATACTTAATAATATTGGAGTATAACAATAAATAACCAATAAATTAAGATCTTATACTGGTAGTTTGATTTTGGAGAGCTACCGAACTCCAGGATTGATTTGTTTTGTTTTAATGATTTTATTTTAGAGTTCATCAACTCTGTTTCATTTTTCTTTTGAGACCCTTATCATGAAAGGTCAACTCCCATGTTTGACTCGACTTGCAATTACCCCAAAGATTTAAAATTTTCTTCGACAAAGTTGCTTTTCCGTGATTTTCCAACTGTCTAATAGTTAAGTATAGAATATGCTTGAAAACTAACAACTTGATTGTTTTTTTTTTTTTTTTTTTCATATAAGGTTTTGAATGTAATTTAATTGGGTACACAAAAGAACTAATCAATCATTCAATTGATTGACTTCATTAATCGGCCGACCCTACATTTGGTCGTCCCTGACACTTGTCACATCCATTGTCTAATATAATGAATAACCGCCCTTCTTTAAATAATCCAAAACATATACAATGTTAAAATATCATTGGTAAAACGTCCCCACCTATGACAACACTAACCCACTAAGCAACGGGTACTTCCCAGTTATGTAGCACGACCTTGTATTTATAGTTGACCCAGTGACATAGTTAATTGTTTGTTTATATAACACTTCGACCTGGTGAATGAGCATCGGTATGCACTTTTATTTCAACTAGTATGTACTCTCAGTTAAGTAAACACGACCTTGTATTTATAGCTGACCCAGTGACACAGTTAATTGTTTGTTTATATAACCTTTGACCTACCAACATAGTGGATAGGCATCGGTAGGCATTTTTATCCCAGCAGGTACATACTCCCAGTTATGTAAACACGACCCTGTAATTAGAGTTAACCCAGTGACATAGTTAATCGTTTGGTTTTATCCCCATTCAACATATGATTGCTATAGTTAGGTATTTTATATACCTTCTAAAAATACCTAAGTTACTTGATTTTGGTTCAACTTACGAACATTATAGAAAAGTAGTTTAATTATCTGTTAGGTGGTTCCCGAGCGACCTGATTTCATTTATTTATTCCCCCAAACACGCTAAAATATACACGAGCACGGCTTTCTATACGCCACCTAAGTTGATAGTAAACTACATCTTGATTATCCCATTTCCTCCTGTAAAATTAAGTGTAATAATATTAGATATACATAGATATTAGTTCATAAATACGGTCACATATACACACAAACAAATAGTCTGTTTTATCCAGAGACGAGCTCTGAAAATCGAGTTGGCACCACCCTGCTCTCCGTCTCTCGCTGGTCATGCTCCTGGAAAATTTTAAAGGAAAACTGACTCACTTTTCTCCGACTTGTTATTCAAAGCTCCACAGGGTATACTCTGCTCTTTGAAAAATCGGAATCCAACCTGAAATCTTCATTACTAAAACAACAATTTCTCATTACTTCGGACGATACAAGGTTTTACCTATCTCAAAACGTGATTAATTTGGTCATTCAATCTTTACATTTATTTATTACTATTAAATTATTTAACTGAATTTATTATATCCGACGATGTAATTATTTTAAGCTATATTAAACGTGATTAATTTGATCGTCCAATTTTTATTATTTATTATTACTTTAAACACTTCAAAGTTTTTAATAACTTATATAGACACTTCACGCCACAATTTATTTTATGTTATTATTTCTGACGACGTTATTATTTTTTAAACTATATCAAACGTGATTAACTTGATCATTCGATTTTTATTTTTTATTATTACTTAAAACATTTCAAAATTTTTAATAACTTTTATAAACACCTCTGATGTATAATATTTATAAACCGATAAAAGTATAGTTGATTACGTTATCTAAGGTGCTGTATATTAATTTAGTAATATATAAATTATTCCAATAACGGTTAACTTGATAAATTGAATTTAACGATGTTGTTATTTAGCACTGGATTTAACACGGAACACTACAATAAACCACCATTGTTTAAACCGGATTGATAAAAGGCAAATTTTTATTTTAAATTTTTACACTAAGTTTTAGATCTAAATTTATTTATTCACTGAATTTAAATTTAAATTTTTATAGAATTTCACTGCTTTAAGATATAGATATTTCAAAGTAAATGAAGCACTTCTTTGAAAAGTCCTGAAGACACTGAATTTATTATTATCTTTTCAGAAATTTTCTAAGTCCTGAAGACACTGAAGTTATTAGTAAGTATCTTTTCAGATATTTTCTAAGTCCTGGAAAATTAACTGATAAAATCAAAAACACTAACGAAGACAATTCTCGCGACACACTAGGACACTTCAGGATCCTTACCGCACTCGAAAACCCACTGACTAAACAGCTCCTGCAAGGCTTTAAATAGGTCCCTCAGCTCCAAAAGAGCTTAATCGTAATTTCAATGGTCTGAGATAATAAGCTATATCAACTCGAGAATCGGAACATTCAATTCACTACAATGCTAAATCAATAATTAGCCACTACCCATCGGACGCACTCTTCATAAGATAGTTACCAGATCCGAACTTAGAGATTGTACTATAGATCGCCCACTTCTTCCCTTTGTTTCAGAATACAAAATTATTATTCATATGAGACTGTTTTTTTGTCCCGTTTTCCTTCAATTTGGAAAGTGTCCGTCCGTGACGTACTGAATCTAGATCTCGAATTTGCACAGGCGTTTGCAAAACGCAGATACCGCTACTTTTCCGACTTGATTATGGGATTTCTATAATTATCTCTTTCTCTAGGCACCTACGTTCTCCTTGAATGTATATCCATTACATTTCTAGACCGTATTTACGCTTTTTTTTGTCGTTTACACCCACTTCTTTTACTTTTCCACCCAATCTTCACAATTTTCTGTTCCCCAAAGTTTCCTTTATTACTATCTTTGTCTGCTCTCCCCTTCCCAGAGTATTCCTCTTTCCCTTATAACTTTATGATTAGTCAAAGCCTGATCCGAGATGGTATCTTCCTCGCAACGCTCTGATGACACCCCTGATTGCGCAATTTCGCATTTAACACTCGCAATTTTGTTTTCTCTACACATGTTTTCCCACCAAGCCTTTCAACATAAAATCTATCTTACCAGCTACTCGAATTTTATATATAATCTCCGTTTTTCTTTTGCTCACTACCAAAGTCCGACCCTGGAATATCCGTCAATTTTATTGCATCCTCGGGGCCCCGCCTAAAATGCATCTCATTCTTGCAGGAAAAGCCATCAATTTCGTCTAATCGTTATTTACATTTCGAAAATTAAATAAGTCCAAGCAATTAATCATGTTTTATATCTCGGTCGTTAGTTTTAATTGTTTTTTCTTAGAGTAAATAATCCATAAGCCACGTGTATTTCTTGATCACCCTTTAGGGCAATAAAATCTCCTAATTGCCTAAAAACCATGTCAGAAAAATTGTTGTTATAAACACAATAAAGTGCAAGAGCTCGACAACCATTTATCTAAGCCCATTTCAACGTGATCGTTCCTCTGTCCCACTGTACTTTCCTAGCCTTATGTTGCGCAAAATTCCCTTTTTTTTCTCTCGCTAATAAGTAGCTACGTGACATATGATCCCTTGGCCCCAGACGTGGCTGTTAATCCCCTTTTTTTTGTCTCTAAATGTTTCCGAGATGCTAGATCCTAGACCCTCCTCTCCGAGCAACGATATATTAATTTTAATAGAATTTTATTTTGAAATTCGCCCCTTTTTCTTTTTTTTTTCTTTTCACCAGCCTTGTTTTCACAGCTTTAATAATTATGGTCAACTTGCACCCACGCCCCTTCTCGTTCAATTTGTTCATTTCCTTCAGATCAGCGACTGTTAGTCACCACGCACAATATGCTTTGTCTGAAGTGCCTACGGTATAAAGTCATTTTGTTACTAAACGCCCCCTTCCTGGGCTTTTACAAATAGTGCATGGTTATTATTTCGTATTTATTGCACATAACCGAACTGCCTTAATAAAATAATCTATATTTATTCAAAGATAAATTGAAGATATCCACCGACTTGGTATAATCGTTTCCATCCATTAGTATTCTGGGCAATGAGGAATACATATGGTAGTTAGTCCCAAGACTCCTGCACTAATATAAATCCTGACTTCTAGTATTACGAAGTGGAATTCGGAAGCTTATCAATCCAAATAATACCGGACTATCAATTAAATCATTTGTAATTTTATATAAACACTAATTCAGTGAAATTCTTCCGTCATAACTTTTTTTTTTTGTGTTCCCTACCCTCATTTCTAATTATATAATTCTTTCATTTACGTAAGTTTGCATTTTTTATATTTAAAGTTAACATTTCCACTCGTTTTCTATGGTTGTCAACTCCGTAATGCCCTGAATGTTTACATTCAAATTCGAGTCAATGGCCGCAATGCACCGGTTGTTTATCTAAAGTTCATTGCCCTCCATACTTCGTGAGAACATCAGGATCATTAATTAAACGTTTTATTGCCCAGTCCAAAGTCCGAAATCCCTTTGTTCCGGTCCTCGAGTCCGTTATTGGTGTTACTCCCTGATGGGCGTAACCCTATGCCCTATCTCTATCGTCTAATAACTCTTCTTTTGTTTTAAGCAGTCTACATTGCAAGCTTCAAATTTAAACGACAGGTGTCAATATCATACTGATTCCCACTCGAAACGTTCCAAAGTTTTTCTCTTCGTCTGTTAGGGCGACACCTATGAATATTCAAATATAACGCAACCACGTCTTTGACCCCTTAAAAGAAAACATAGAACCCACGTGACCAACGCAGCACTGATGATTTCTTCATTACATCACAGTTCCCTCCTCTGAACTCAATTTGCTGTGGATAACGTTAGTAATTTTTTTTTTTGTTTATTTATTTATTTATTTATTGATTTATTTATTTTATTTTATTTTATTTTTTTTTTTTCGTTAGACACCGAAATTGTGTTCAAATATAGGAAAGCTACCCTCCCTCCTCAGTCTGTAATTCTCCTATGTCCCCCTCCTCACAATATACGACTATTGCCCTTCTTCTTCTAACTTCCCTGACGCTTAGATCTCCTCCCATCCCCTACCGATTTTTTTTTTTTTTTTTTTTTTTCTGATTGTTTATTGCCGGGTTACAAATATATTTTAACTCTTAAATTCAGCGACAATTTTTTTTTTTTTTCGTTATACACCTATTCTACACTTTATATCTTATCTTTTATACGTTGAATAATGTTATATCCTTAAATGTACGTTTCTCCTTCTTTTGTTCCCTCTTTTTTTTTTTTTTCAATTTCGTTTTATTTTTCTTTATTTTTTGTCGTTTCGAATTTTTCTTTTTTCTTTTCTCTTTTTGGTTTATTTTTTGTTTTCTTCACTTTCCCTGTAACGAATTTCGCCTCATGAATATTTCGGATCTCCTCTCTTTGCAATATTTCGCCTTTATTTTCCCCGGAACCCGTTGAATTGCTTTCTCCGGTTGCTACCATATTTTCAACCCGAAGTTCTAAAGCCCGGGACCGCTTAAAAATCTCGCGTAGGTCCATCTCAGGAGACATTTCACTGCTATCACCCATTACTTCCTTCGAAAAACTTTCTCCTTTCCCCGGTTCACTCATCGCAAATTGGTCGTTAATTGAATTTATTTTATTAATTAATTTTATTAATTTTAATTTATTTTGAAGAAAGAATTTATTTTATTTTACTTATTATTTATTACCCCTGCAAGAAAT
This sequence comes from Glyphotaelius pellucidus, assembly GCA_936435175.1. Classification (NCBI taxonomy): domain Eukaryota; kingdom Metazoa; phylum Arthropoda; class Insecta; order Trichoptera; family Limnephilidae; genus Glyphotaelius; species Glyphotaelius pellucidus. The sequence goes on along the minus strand of OW386543.1, from coordinate 7,025,684 downwards.
GGCAAAATGAAGTGACGATACCGTTCACAACACATCCATTTATCAAACAATACGTGTTTAAATTTGTTGTCAACAGCAATTTAAATTAAATAAGATTTAATTATTCAGATCACGAAAGGTGAACCGCTTTTAAAACTCTCCTCTATTCTCAACTCTATTGCAAGCCGGAAATATTTTTGAAAGGTTTATTCGAATGATTTATTCTCTAGACAAAATTAAACAATAATATATCCGATCGATTACAATGTCGTTGTTATGATCCAATCATAACCACGAATCAAATGATCATTTCTCAATTCTTCATAGAGATACCTATCAACTTATCTGTTTGATGACTCAGATAAACAGAATCATAACAATGTTCTGTCTATTTTGTAAAGAGATGTCCCCTTCTTTGGTAACCGCGTTTGTTTATTTACAATAATTTCCTTACGACAGCGTTTGTTTACGTTCAACGGTTCAATTATGTTTTGTTTATATTGAGGAGATAAAACACTGTTTTTATCTATTCAAGATTTATCTAATATATATTTTTTTTTTTTCAAGTTATTTATTAAAGCAGGTATTTGAATAACAGCCAACGTTCAATAAAGACACCTGTCCTCACATTATTATCGATTTCAAAGTTAAAATGTTTTGTATTGAATATCATAAAACTTAACTTTTGTACAATGTTATTTACTTATCTCGCGTACATTAATTCATTCAATATAACGAGCTCCAAGAATAGTCCAGCATATCGAAAACCCTATTTATTAATAATTTTTTTTTTTTCAATATCAATGCAAAGTTTTTGCAAAATTCCCCTACTGATTATCATTATTTTATATAATAGACTATGAAGTAGTGGACCTAGGTTACACATATTAATTAACGAAACATGTTGGCATTGTGAACAACTGATAACAAACCCAAATTTTTATTAATTTGAATTTATCAATTTCCGTAGCAATTTTGTATGAAGCGTAACTATTATGCACTCTTTTATGATCTCGCATGTTTATCTAACGTTTAATTGCATCGCGCCCAACCTGTCGTCTTGACTCCGTCCATATGATATTTATTATAAACAACCGTGTTCGTAATGATAACAATGTATTATTAAGGAGATGTAAATTCCCGACCCAATTCTAATATTTATTAAATTCATTTGAGGATTGCGTTTGTTTACATAACGAGGCTGGCGGGATTTGTTTGTTTATAAATTGATGATAACATCGCGTTCTCCGTTTAAGTAACGTTTTTTTTTCACTTTTGTTTAATATTTTGTGTTGTAATTTATGTAGTTTGTATTTCAATAGACACTTCACCACTTCTTTTCAATACCAATAGATTTATTTCGGATTATTATAAGTTCACTGTTTTACGTTTTTATTTCACATTTTAATTATACACTTAATTTTATTTATTTATTTCAATGAACCAACTCAATCTCCCTCGTTCAAACTGGTATAACTTCAATCTCCTGATCACGGCTGTGCAGTTGTGATATTCTCTCTTTTCCCCTCTTTCATGCTTGATAGCTAAAGAGTTGGAGCTTTCCTAAACCCTTCTTCTGACTGTGATCAAATAATTTACTCTTTTAAGGCTTTCTATATGCGGAGTATGGGGATGGAAAATTCCTCCCCTAATCCACATAAGCCTTCATGAAATTTTCTCCCGACCCCTCCGATAACTATAGGATGCTCCTTTTAATCCCCAGTACTTTACATTTGAATAAAATGTGTACTTAACTTTGTATACGTCTTTTATGACATGAACATAAAATTACACGTATAAATTTTTATAAGTAGACTTCATCATACGTTGTGATTGATTTTTGTTTCATGATATAGAAATCTAATTATTTTTATTGTTTGTGGTAACCCTGGTTCTAGTGAAGCGTTGAAACGAGAGAGACTGAATTGATTATTTAATTACGAGACTAATTTAATTTTGATTTCCTTTTCCAAACGCGATTGAATGGCCTAAACCCCAATATGGAGTCCCTACCCATTTTGTATGGCCTACATATTACCTGCCAGTACCCCAAATTACAAGCAATTTCAAAACAAGTATACAAGACAATGAATCAGTTAGTGATGTTTAGTACAATGTTTACTCCGATCATTTAGTCCACATCCTTCGGCTCCAAGTTTATAAGCTATAAGTTTATAAAATACAATCATGATTTAGTTGGTTAGTACCCCAGTTATTGTACAGTGGACGAATCAGGAACAAACCCTTTTCTGGCATAATCTGGCTCCGTATCCTCCAACAAGTACACCAGGTGATCCCAGTTCAACAAGAATATCCCACAGTCACAGATGCTGTCACTAATTGATACCTACAGTTATCGCGTTTTAGTGACTCCTCACCCTCGTGCGGTACTTTCAAGTCTCCCCAAGAGCCCGATGACCCCCAGATTCCGACTCCTCCTGGGATTTAATTTTTACTGAAGGCGAACCGGTTTCGTCCTCGGTACAATCATATACTCACGGTGTTTTGTGATAACGAGGTTTCCTAGGCCTTTTATCACGTCCAGAAAAAGGTGCAACACGACCTCCAGGCCTTAGGCGTTTAACTTTAAAACGAATTTGCACTATTCAATGGACAATACATAGAAAGATATATATGTAAACATACTTTGGGTGAGGTTTATAATCCACAATGCGACATTATGTACACCGCATTGGGGACCTGAATTTCGTGAAGGAAGTTGTGAGTTTCCAGCCAATGATCAGATATATACTTAATAATATTGGAGTATAACAATAAATAACCAATAAATTAAGATCTTATACTGGTAGTTTGATTTTGGAGAGCTACCGAACTCCAGGATTGATTTGTTTTGTTTTAATGATTTTATTTTAGAGTTCATCAACTCTGTTTCATTTTTCTTTTGAGACCCTTATCATGAAAGGTCAACTCCCATGTTTGACTCGACTTGCAATTACCCCAAAGATTTAAAATTTTCTTCGACAAAGTTGCTTTTCCGTGATTTTCCAACTGTCTAATAGTTAAGTATAGAATATGCTTGAAAACTAACAACTTGATTGTTTTTTTTTTTTTTTTTTTCATATAAGGTTTTGAATGTAATTTAATTGGGTACACAAAAGAACTAATCAATCATTCAATTGAGTGACTTCATTAATCGGCCGACCCTACATTTGGTCGTCCCTGACACTTGTCACATCCATTGTCTAATATAATGAATAACCGCCCTTCTTTAAATAATCCAAAACATATACAATGTTAAAATATCATTGGTAAAACGTCCCCACCTATGACAACACTAACCCACTAAGCAACGGGTACTTCCCAGTTATGTAGCACGACCTTGTATTTATAGTTGACCCAGTGACATAGTTAATTGTTTGTTTATATAACACTTCGACCTGGTGAATGAGCATCGGTATGCACTTTTATTTCAACTAGTATGTACTCTCAGTTAAGTAAACACGACCTTGTATTTATAGCTGACCCAGTGACACAGTTAATTGTTTGTTTATATAACCTTTGACCTACCAACATAGTGGATAGGCATCGGTAGGCATTTTTATCCCAGCAGGTACATACTCCCAGTTATGTAAACACGACCCTGTAATTAGAGTTAACCCAGTGACATAGTTAATCGTTTGGTTTTATCCCCATTCAACATATGATTGCTATAGTTAGGTATTTTATATACCTTCTAAAAATACCTAAGTTACTTGATTTTGGTTCAACTTACGAACATTATAGAAAAGTAGTTTAATTATCTGTTAGGTGGTTCCCGAGCGACCTGATTTCATTTATTTATTCCCCCAAACACGCTAAAATATACACGAGCACGGCTTTCTATACGCCACCTAAGTTGATAGTAAACTACATCTTGATTATCCCATTTCCTCCTGTAAAATTAAGTGTAATAATATTAGATATACATAGATATTAGTTCATAAATACGGTCACATATACACACAAACAAATAGTCTGTTTTATCCAGAGACGAGCTCTGAAAATCGAGTTGGCACCACCCTGCTCTCCGTCTCTCGCTGGTCATGCTCCTGGAAAATTTTAAAGGAAAACTGACTCACTTTTCTCCGACTTGTTATTCAAAGCTCCACAGGGTATACTCTGCTCTTTGAAAAATCGGAATCCAACCTGAAATCTTCATTACTAAAACAACAATTTCTCATTACTTCGGACGATACAAGGTTTTACCTATCTCAAAACGTGATTAATTTGGTCATTCAATCTTTACATTTATTTATTACTATTAAATTATTTAACTGAATTTATTATATCCGACGATGTAATTATTTTAAGCTATATTAAACGTGATTAATTTGATCGTCCAATTTTTATTATTTATTATTACTTTAAACACTTCAAAGTTTTTAATAACTTATATAGACACTTCACGCCACAATTTATTTTATGTTATTATTTCTGACGACGTTATTATTTTTTAAACTATATCAAACGTGATTAACTTGATCATTCGATTTTTATTTTTTATTATTACTTAAAACATTTCAAAATTTTTAATAACTTTTATAAACACCTCTGATGTATAATATTTATAAACCGATAAAAGTATAGTTGATTACGTTATCTAAGGTGCTGTATATTAATTTAGTAATATATAAATTATTCCAATAACGGTTAACTTGATAAATTGAATTTAACGATGTTGTTATTTAGCACTGGATTTAACACGGAACACTACAATAAACCACCATTGTTTAAACCGGATTGATAAAAGGCAAATTTTTATTTTAAATTTTTACACTAAGTTTTAGATCTAAATTTATTTATTCACTGAATTTAAATTTAAATTTTTATAGAATTTCACTGCTTTAAGATATAGATATTTCAAAGTAAATGAAGCACTTCTTTGAAAAGTCCTGAAGACACTGAATTTATTATTATCTTTTCAGAAATTTTCTAAGTCCTGAAGACACTGAAGTTATTAGTAAGTATCTTTTCAGATATTTTCTAAGTCCTGGAAAATTAACTGATAAAATCAAAAACACTAACGAAGACAATTCTCGCGACACACTAGGACACTTCAGGATCCTTACCGCACTCGAAAACCCACTGACTAAACAGCTCCTGCAAGGCTTTAAATAGGTCCCTCAGCTCCAAAAGAGCTTAATCGTAATTTCAATGGTCTGAGATAATAAGCTATATCAACTCGAGAATCGGAACATTCAATTCACTACAATGCTAAATCAATAATTAGCCACTACCCATCGGACGCACTCTTCATAAGATAGTTACCAGATCCGAACTTAGAGATTGTACTATAGATCGCCCACTTCTTCCCTTTGTTTCAGAATACAAAATTATTATTCATATGAGACTGTTTTTTTGTCCCGTTTTCCTTCAATTTGGAAAGTGTCCGTCCGTGACGTACTGAATCTAGATCTCGAATTTGCACAGGCGTTTGCAAAACGCAGATACCGCTACTTTTCCGACTTGATTATGGGATTTCTATAATTATCTCTTTCTCTAGGCACCTACGTTCTCCTTGAATGTATATCCATTACATTTCTAGACCGTATTTACGCTTTTTTTTGTCGTTTACACCCACTTCTTTTACTTTTCCACCCAATCTTCACAATTTTCTGTTCCCCAAAGTTTCCTTTATTACTATCTTTGTCTGCTCTCCCCTTCCCAGAGTATTCCTCTTTCCCTTATAACTTTATGATTAGTCAAAGCCTGATCCGAGATGGTATCTTCCTCGCAACGCTCTGATGACACCCCTGATTGCGCAATTTCGCATTTAACACTCGCAATTTTGTTTTCTCTACACATGTTTTCCCACCAAGCCTTTCAACATAAAATCTATCTTACCAGCTACTCGAATTTTATATATAATCTCCGTTTTTCTTTTGCTCACTACCAAAGTCCGACCCTGGAATATCCGTCAATTTTATTGCATCCTCGGGGCCCCGCCTAAAATGCATCTCATTCTTGCAGGAAAAGCCATCAATTTCGTCTAATCGTTATTTACATTTCGAAAATTAAATAAGTCCAAGCAATTAATCATGTTTTATATCTCGGTCGTTAGTTTTAATTGTTTTTTCTTAGAGTAAATAATCCATAAGCCACGTGTATTTCTTGATCACCCTTTAGGGCAATAAAATCTCCTAATTGCCTAAAAACCATGTCAGAAAAATTGTTGTTATAAACACAATAAAGTGCAAGAGCTCGACAACCATTTATCTAAGCCCATTTCAACGTGATCGTTCCTCTGTCCCACTGTACTTTCCTAGCCTTATGTTGCGCAAAATTCCCTTTTTTTTCTCTCGCTAATAAGTAGCTACGTGACATATGATCCCTTGGCCCCAGACGTGGCTGTTAATCCCCTTTTTTTTGTCTCTAAATGTTTCCGAGATGCTAGATCCTAGACCCTCCTCTCCGAGCAACGATATATTAATTTTAATAGAATTTTATTTTGAAATTCGCCCCTTTTTCTTTTTTTTTTCTTTTCACCAGCCTTGTTTTCACAGCTTTAATAATTATGGTCAACTTGCACCCACGCCCCTTCTCGTTCAATTTGTTCATTTCCTTCAGATCAGCGACTGTTAGTCACCACGCACAATATGCTTTGTCTGAAGTGCCTACGGTATAAAGTCATTTTGTTACTAAACGCCCCCTTCCTGGGCTTTTACAAATAGTGCATGGTTATTATTTCGTATTTATTGCACATAACCGAACTGCCTTAATAAAATAATCTATATTTATTCAAAGATAAATTGAAGATATCCACCGACTTGGTATAATCGTTTCCATCCATTAGTATTCTGGGCAATGAGGAATACATATGGTAGTTAGTCCCAAGACTCCTGCACTAATATAAATCCTGACTTCTAGTATTACGAAGTGGAATTCGGAAGCTTATCAATCCAAATAATACCGGACTATCAATTAAATCATTTGTAATTTTATATAAACACTAATTCAGTGAAATTCTTCCGTCATAACTTTTTTTTTTTGTGTTCCCTACCCTCATTTCTAATTATATAATTCTTTCATTTACGTAAGTTTGCATTTTTTATATTTAAAGTTAACATTTCCACTCGTTTTCTATGGTTGTCAACTCCGTAATGCCCTGAATGTTTACATTCAAATTCGAGTCAATGGCCGCAATGCACCGGTTGTTTATCTAAAGTTCATTGCCCTCCATACTTCGTGAGAACATCAGGATCATTAATTAAACGTTTTATTGCCCAGTCCAAAGTCCGAAATCCCTTTGTTCCGGTCCTCGAGTCCGTTATTGGTGTTACTCCCTGATGGGCGTAACCCTATGCCCTATCTCTATCGTCTAATAACTCTTCTTTTGTTTTAAGCAGTCTACATTGCAAGCTTCAAATTTAAACGACAGGTGTCAATATCATACTGATTCCCACTCGAAACGTTCCAAAGTTTTTCTCTTCGTCTGTTAGGGCGACACCTATGAATATTCAAATATAACGCAACCACGTCTTTGACCCCTTAAAAGAAAACATAGAACCCACGTGACCAACGCAGCACTGATGATTTCTTCATTACATCACACATCATAACCCAATTGGGAATGCCATGGTCTCACTGGCTCCAAACAGGAGCAGTTGGGACTCTTGTATCAACTGCTAAAAACAAACAAAAATAGACTTTTATCATTAGAAAAATAGACTGTTAGAAAAACTGACTTTTATCAATTCAATCGAACAAACGACAGGACTACAAGTAGTGCCAGTACAAGTGGTGTGGAAATCGAATAACAAAGGCGTCCATACTCCATACTCTCACAGTAAGCCTTCTCACCTCCGTTGAATAAGGAGCTTGATGTACCCTTAGGTATTTTTAAAGGCGAGGATCCACAGAATACTTAAAACACATGCAAGGTTCCCTACTAACGTCGCTAGCAGGAATAAGGCAGTAAACACAAAGGTCTTAAAGTCAGTTAATGGACCGGACAGGATGACCGTATTAAACGATGAGCAAAATCAGTTTTACTAAAGCAGAGCGTGGACCGTAATAAAAATTTTGGAAAGCTATGCCATTATGTCGGCAAGGGACAAACATGCATTGTAAAACTAACATAACGCACCCCGGCAGTCACCAAGGCGGGCGAGGGGCAATAAACCTTTTCCTTTGAACCGCGGAGCCGCCGCGACCCTAGGAATACCCTAGGACCCTAGGAACACCCTAGGACCCTAGGAACAGGGCCAAATAAAAAACACGAGGAAGAATTTCAACACCAAGAGACAGTCACCGCTTGCCGCTCGCCCAGGGCACTGTCTCCTCCGTCCATCGGAGTTCCACTCCTGCAGGTTAGAAGCTCTACGAACCGCCCGCGTTACGCGAACTTCCACCAGAAAGTCCATACAAGTCAGCATTTGCAGGCCGAACAGGGCTGTGCCTCTCCGCCCATTCGGAGTGAGTTCCAAACCGCGCTAACCGAATCCCGACCAGGGAGCACAGAGTCACCGTCAAAAGTCCGCCCAGGAAGCTGTCCCTCCGCTCTACGGAGTGAAAAACGAGACTCTCCAACAAGAGTCGAAATATTCTGACCAGGGATTTCTGCAATTTCAAATTGCACAATTTTCAACAACAAAGAAAATTTGCAACTTCCGACCGATATCAATTTGTGCAATAACTAAGTCTAATGTGTAATTATAAATAAGTTTAAGTGCCAGTGTATCAACCAGGACAAATATTGCGTATGCGGGACTCAACGATAAACTAAAAAAAAAAGGGAAGTGCCTGAACAATTTATTATATTAACCCTCGAAGTGAAGACATTTTTACAATTAAGAACTTTTACGTAGGATTAAGCAACAGACATTCTAATTTTAAGAACTAATTAATTAAGTACCAAGTAATTATAAAACTAACACGAGATTAACAATTAACACCCGCCTTTATGTATTATTAGAATAAATGTGTCATTTTTTATTCAGTAGCTCTTTTAATTGTTCCTCCTTAATTTTAATAATAGTTTAAGTTTGAACTCGCCGTAAGTCGCGGGCATATCAAGCTATACCATGCGCATAAATATACTAAAGGCCCGTTTATATTAATCCGTAATTATATGTAAGCCGTAATCCGTAATATTTTAGATGGTCGTTTATAATTGGAATAGGAATAGAATAGAATATGCCCATAGAAGTGACAATGCCGCTATCACTTGTCTATGTCAACTGTCAACCGGGAGATTATATTAGATTATAAGAGATGTTCATTACTATTTATTAGATCACTTTCGTCTTCAGCGAATATAAATTTGAATTCGGTAAAGTATTTATTAACTCCGCGTAAATATTTGTTCACAAAATTATTATTCAACTAAAGTGAATTGTAGATACCATAGAGTATTGATCGAAAATACATAAATCTCAGCATATATCTAAGCTTTCTGTAATCCATAACCGTAAAAGATAAAGTTGAACCATCTTTTCGGTTATGGAAAATTATTAAAGATTATTGCCATCTATTATAAACGGTTACACAGGTTTCCTATCTTCCAACTTCTACGGCCCAGGGCTTATCGAATACGGATTACAGACTATTCCTTGTATAAACGGGCCTTAATCCCTTAATCCCACCACGCGTAAAATAGTAATAAAACACAGTTGAAAAAATAGAGCTTTCGGAATACGATCGAGGTGCGATTCAGTAATGCCATCACTAATGTCCACGTTTATTATTAATATTGTCTATGGTTTTGACATCGCCGGCGTTCTATCATGAAAAGCCGATAGCAAAAATATTGGTTTGAATCGTGTAGATTCGAAAGGACTGTAGCAGCTGTCATCTGCCCCGATTGAATTAAAGTGTATCATTGCTTTTATTTAATTAAAAAGTCTGTCGGATGGGAGTTTGACTAATTAATGTTCTAAATAATAAACTCATGAGTGACATTTGTGTAGCAGAAATAACAAGGCATAAATTATGGAATGGCTTTCAATCATATTACTGAATACAGTAGTACTTCTTCTCCTCGAAACTTCGGGAGTGACCAGCATAGGTGAAATAATTTACGCAATCAACGCCGGCGGCGAAGCCCACACGGACAACTATGGCGTACGATACGAGAGGGACCCGCTACAGGGAAAGGTCGGCACAGCCTCGGACTACGGCAAGCAGTTGCTCATGATCGGGCGCGTTAATCCCAACGATCAGATCCTGTTCCAGACGGAGCGCTATCACCACTCCACCTTCGGCTATGACATTCCGGCCAGCTCGGACGGCGACTACGTCCTGGTGCTGAAATTCAGCGAAGTGTACTTCAACTCCGCCAACATGAAGGTGTTCGACGTGGTACTGAACGGAGACCACACCATCGTGGCTGATCTTGACATATACGACAAGGTGGGACGTGGAGTCGCCCACGAGGAATATGTACCTTATAGCATCAGTAAAGGGCGTCTGTACTACAATGAGGAAGAGTCAGACATCCGGGGTGGCAAGATCCGTGTGGAGTTCATTAAGGGTTACCGTGACAACCCCAAGATCAACGCCATGTTCGTGGTGCGCGGCAAGATGGAGCATGTGCCCAAGCTGCCGCCGCTGCTTCCGGAACCCGAGGTAGACGAAGTGAAGGAGGAAAGCGAGGAGAAAGTGTCCAAGACTCGGCGGCCCAGCGGCCCCAAGCAGCCCGACCCCTACTCCATGGACGACACCTCCATCATGCTGCCTGTGTTCATGGCCATCGGGGCCTTCATTCCGCTGCTGTTCTGCCTCTGCAAGCTGTGATGGCCGAGCTCTGTGATTCCATGACCTCGTGACACAGTATTGTGATACAATCCCATTTGCAATAATACAAATAGTAAGTGTACTATTTATCTAGTCTCATACTTATTCCAATTAGAGATGAGAAATTCAATTATTTGCATTGTCATCTTCATTTAAAATATTTTAATGTGCCGTTCATTTTATTTTTTAACAAAATGTGGAGTTTGATTTTAACAATAGTTTGTTGCTAACTTTGTAAATTCCCAGGTCGTCAAGTTTCGATAATAATATAACAATTTTGTGGTATTTCACTTTTACTGCGGTGCTCACAGAATGTTTTATGTACAAATTGCTATTTAATTAACTTGTTATAATTAATATATCACTTAGTTTGCTAAAGAATGACCACCGTCCTAATGTAAACATTAAAATAAATTCCATCAAGCTGTTGCATGTTTCACTTTTATAAGTAATAGAATATTTTAAAAATAAATTTATCACGTTTATAAAACCCAAAAACCCATTCCAAATTATATTAAAGCCAGTCCTAAGTCTTAGAATTTAATCTCACATTCGAGAGCTTAGAGTAGCTGTGCGATAATTGTGTTGAATTTTTTATTATTGCTTCTCTCAAAACCATTTTTATGTAATGTAATTATTCAGCTTTGTATTTGATTCAATACTCTGTTGTAAAAAATGTCCGCAATTTAAAATTTCGATTGTGTTTTTTATTGGTAAAACCTTACAAAGGTTATTTTTATTAAACATTTTATTCCAATCAGTGTTTTGCGATTTCAGCCTGGAGAGCACTAGGAAATTTTTAAGTTTTTTTTCCGATTTGGAAATTTCCCGCACTCTTTCAAAAATCATACCTCCCAATTTTAATACGGAGACATATAAACTGCTTATGGTGTTAAAGAGCCATCGAGTGCACCTATATTTGACCGTTTATATTTTTAGAATTCACAAAAAAAAAAAAAAATTATAAAGGAGTGAATTCTGCATTTTATATTTCTTTATCATGGTACCTATTTGTAGAATATTAAATATTATGACTTATGTGTGTTGTCTATGGCCTAGTTGATAATCACAGATATAAATTTAAAGTCAAACATGCATTTTTTTAATATGTGATCAATGAGATTTGTAAGAAAAAATATTTCAATAATTTCGGTTTGCGTAACGTCAATAAAAAATAAAGATGCGTGACATGTCTTGTTATACTGCAAAACTACTAAGCAAGCCTTGTGATTATCTGAAGGTCCGCTGCACGTGGAACTATAAAAAATCCAAAAATTGTTATGTAAGATATCTCTTCAAATTGACCACACTTCGGGCCAGCGGGCGCTCGTGGGAGTTGGCAAATTGGCCAAAATGTGTCAAAAACGCTCCAGCATTTATCTCTGTATTATTTTGAACCTATTGGAATTATTATTATGAGGTTGTCTTTTATTTTTTTAATGAAAATGTGTTTTATTTAAAAAGTTATTGATGACAGTAAAATTAGTTTTCAATGTCTCCAAAAATGATGAAGTTATGAGAGAACACACCAGACATTTTTCAGTGCCGCAGTACAGCCGCGCGTGTATCGTGATGTCACACATTTTTCTGCCAAAATATCTACATTTTGACGGCTTAGATCTTCGGTGCTATTCGATATTTTCAAAAAATTCAATAGTTCTATCCTCAGCATGCTCCAATTAATATGATACATTTGTAAAAAAAACCTGAAGTTTCATTATAGGAGACAACCTCATTGCTCCAACTCCTAACTCAAGTTGTTCGGGTGAATAATAATGATGCCTTGCCATAGCCAACCGAAGTTGGGTAATTCAGGAAACCATGTTGTTGACCCATCACATATAATGTTCATATTTTATGCTTCTATTGTACATTTTATTGATTTGTTTTCATTTTGTATAATCCGAACCAAATCCTAGCAAGGTACTTTTTAATATGGAATTCTACTAATACATAAGAGGAACGACTACACAGTCTTTTTCATATAAAACTTAAATTTGGATTGAGGCCAAAGTACTTGACCAAACTGAATATTTATTTATTCGTAATTTCAATTATAAAATATAGGCCACTAAAGAATTCAATTTTCAACGATTTTAGTGGCAACTTTGACAATTTTTTGTTGGTTAATAATAATTAAATAAATAAACTACACATTTCCGTACTAGATATTTGCTCCACTTTTGATTAAAAAAATTATTTTTCAATTTGGTTGAGTATTTTGGCCTCAAATCCAAATTTAAGTTTTGTTTGAAAAAGAACCGCAATGCTGTTCCGATAAGAATGAAAAAATGGCTAAGTGTATTTCAATCCTTTTAGTTTTATTTAGGAAAAATCTAATTATTATTTAACACTTCCTGTATTACTTTTATCCACTTTGTTTTTCACCTAACTACGTGCCTTTTCAGAATGGTTTATTTATTTTATACATTTGTAACATGTAGGTCGGGGATAAAGCAAAAAATCATATGTTGAAGTCATAAATAATTATGTTTTTTTTATCTTTATTTAATTATCAGACAGAAAAGTAGTCAGGTGAAAAATAAACGCTTGGAAAGAAGTTATAGTTTTTTTTATCATAATAAATAATATGTTTTACAATTTAATTCAACCATGAATAATTAAACACTACTTAAAATAATACAAATGGAGTGCTTTTATGCTAGTACAAATAATAAAGTGCAATTAAACAGCTGTACAAATTTAAAGTCATTGAGTGATTCTTTTGTATTTCTCGTTGATGTAAGAATAGAACAGTTTTGTCAATCCTAAATTATTTCTTTGATGATTATTAAACAGTGTTTTGAAAACATTGGCCTTAGAAATGTTTAGCTTTTTTTTACACTATGTCAATGAATGCGAATTTTAGTACATGACAACCAATATGGAAGTGAAAATATTGTAAAAACTCACCTATTATTTCAGTTTAGCTGTAAAATTTATTTTAGAGACTATCTCATGCAGAAATGATGTCAAGATGTTCAAGCAAGGAGGTGGTTGTATCTGAAAGATGTTATGAAAAAGCACAAACTATAATAATAATTCATTTGATTTTATATTAGTAATAGATAGATGTTGATCCTTGGTTTTAACTTATAAAGCATAATGTGTTTGTGTTCATATAACTTTGTTAGTATTTATTATTTTTTTAAGGTTGCGCCATCAAAATAATGCAAGCTTGAATTCTTTGTCACCTTATGGTCCTACCGCTGAGAGCTCCATGGTAGCCTCTCTTTCTGTTACGTACATCTTTAAGAGAAAGAGACAACGGTTACATTATAGCTATCAGCGGTATGCTTGTTTTATACCTGGAATAAATGTAAAAAATATTGTTTCTGGAACTGTTTTTGTGATTTTCGTTATTATTTATTTGTCGCGACGCGACACCTGTTTGCAAAATGCTTATTCTTCTACTTTTTGACTACATATTTATTCGTTCTTGCAAATGCTGTGTTTTGTTTATATGAAATAAAAAATAAATTAATAAATGACTGAATTATTTATCAATCTGATGCTTAAAAATTATTTGTAACTATATTATATATATTTGCATTTATTTAAATTTTATTTTAAAGGCAATGTGTTGAATTTTAAAAGTGATTTATGTATATGGGATTATTGTCGATGTGTGAAATAAAACTGTTTTCCATAATATTATATTTCTTTATTTTTTTCTCACATTTCATGAAGACTTAAAATCTAACATTGTTCTAGAAATTAATCTACGCGGATTAGATGAAATCTTTGATATCAGATTACTTACTTATTCATTGTTTTACTCAATAATTTTAAAAACAGTTAACACCATTTAAATAGCTTTCAAATTAAAAAAATTATATCATAATACCTCAACGAAGTAATAAACTTGAACAAAGTCATTTATATATAACTAGTTACCCAAACACAAAAATCATGTTCTTTGTATAATAATTTGTTCAATCAGTTAACCTGTTCAAAAATTCATATTTGCAATATTTTTTATTTGCATATGTTAGTCTGCACCACAAACTTTCAGAATTTGGGCCATTATCTTGTACAACTTGCTTTTAAACATTAATATTTTTCCACTGAAGGAGAAGATAATACTAATAAATCTAAATGAAACAGAACGACACAGAAAAATAAAAAAAAGTAAATATTGCAACTAGGAATCGAACCCAGGATCTCTTGTCTTACCGTGACAGCGCTCGAACCAACTCGGCCATTGCGATCTATTTATTTTATGTCATTTTTGTTAATCTCATATTTCAAATTCAGAATTAACAATATTGTCTTCCCATGTTTTTGGCTGCTAGATAGATAGATTTTTAAATGATAACAAAGTTCTTACAAATTTATTTGAAACCTAGATAGTGTCTCGGATAAACTTATCTGACTTTTATTTATATAGGACACCTCTTGACTTTTTCTGAAAGTCTAAATGATTATTCAATTTTATTATTGTTTTGAATTTAGTCTCTTATTGTGTGTATTCGTGGGGGCAGCTTGCATTCGGTGGGAGAGCTGAATTAGTTTCCTCAATCTGAAATAATAATAACAAGTTAGCTCGGTTCTTTCTGAGAATTCCTTCTAAATTTTTTTATTTTCTTCTCTTTATATTTTTACGAGGGAGTGATTTTTGAAGAACGATCGCTAATATAGACTTCTAAATTGATTCAGTTGTTAGGAATATCAACTATTTCAGTGACTGAATAAAATCAAACATAAATTCTGCATTTATTTGATATTTCAACAGCCCAGATTTTTGGAATTCTAACAGCCCAGAGTTTCAACATTTCAACCGACTGGTCTTTAGACATTCTAATAGACATAACAGATAGACTAGTGTTTAGGCATTCTAACAGCCCAGTTTAGGTAACAAGTCAGGCATTAAAGTACCCATTCTACCAATTCAAAGTTTTCGAATTCAATAGCTTAGTGTTTAGGCATTCTAACAGCCCAGTTTAGGTAACAAGTCAGGCATTAGTACCTATTCTACCAATTCAAAGTTTTCGAATTCAATAGCTTAGTGTTTAGGCATTCTAACAGCCCAGTTTAGGTAACAAGTCAGGCATTTAAGTACCCATTCTACCAATTCAAAGTTTTCGAATTCAATAGCTTAGTGTTTAGGCATTCTAACAGCCCAGTTTAGGTAACGAGTGATGCATTAAAGTACCTATTCTACCAATTCAGTTTTCGAATTCAATTGTGACAGCTCATTGTTTAGGCATTTTAGCAGCTGTGTTTAGAAATTCTAACAGCTTTGTTTAAACATTTTTTTCTTTATTCATCATATAACTTTTTATACAGTTTTTACAGGTTATTCAATTACCACGCAAGGCACATGCCTGTATTATGGTAGTCGAACATTCTAACAGTTATGTTTAGACATTCTAACAGTCCAGTCTTTAGAGTTAGGCATTCTAACAGCTAACGTTTGTTTAGACATTCTAACAACCTTGTATTTACAGCTTAGACATTCTAAAAGCCCAGTGTCAAGACATTTCAAACAGCTATGTTTAGACATTCTGATAGCCCGGTGTTAAGACACTTTAAACCACCCAATGTTTTTAACAACTGTGTTTAGACATTCTAACAGCCCAGTGTTAAGACACTTTAACTTCTCAGGTTTTTAACAGCTGTGTTTAGACGTTCTAACAGAACAATGTTAAGGTTTGTGTCAATAGTATTGAAAGGTGTCAACAGCATAATTTGAGACTAAAGACAAGCATTGTGGTACATACGCGAACCAGCCTGTGACAACTTTTACTCATAATAAAATTAATGTTTTTATTGATGAAATCGTAAAATAGACCCATCCTTTTTTAAATAGCCTTTCATTCATGCATATCAAAGTCACTTTTATACTCAAAATATGAATGCTCCCGCTTGGAGAACAAACCAATTTTCCAGTAGTAATTAATACTATAATTCTCTGATAAAAGTGGGCTGTGCCCATTTGTTGATAAACATTACGAAGGTCCCTACTACAATTACTAGAGATTTATGATAAGGCTTTATAAATCTGCTGAATTTACAACACATTGATAGAGTGATTGATTATAACTGAAATAATAATACTAAATGATAGCAAAATTTATTGAACCACACTATCAACGATTCATTTGACCTTTTAACCTTTGATAGATGTTATATTTTTGTATAACGGCGCCATCTGGTCGAGAGGAAGTAAACTAATATTAAAAAATCTACATAATGCTGATCATAGATGGAGCCAAAATTTGCTTATTTATTATTTCAAACATGATTTTTTCATTCAACCCCCTGTTAAAGAATTTCCATTAGAATTTATGTAATTATTTTTTACTTATTCATTCATTTTATGGATGCAGAGTTATGACGCCTTTTATATTGGGTATATGAAAGTGTATGTAGGACGTAAGTGTATTACATCGGAGGTCTGGAATGTAACCTTTCATAAATGAAATATGCCAGCACTTCAGATAATAGACAGGGAGATGGGCCATAAACAATTATTAACATCGTTAACTTATCTTTCTGAAAATCGCATATACACGCAGTCGTGCTCCTTTTGTTTCTATCTATACATCAAATGCATAACTTTCATTGGTAGTCAGTGAAGTTTGGTCGTAGCTTGGAAACAGTCAGCACGCTTCCATGCCATATCTCCCTTGGTTTCTATTATCTGTGACATGTACATGGCAATGGACACTTCCATTCTGGGTGTAAAGCAGATTCAATGTTCGATGGATTTTATAAAATGGTTTGTCATCTGTCGTAAGGATCATTAATTTGTAGACGAGTGACTTTGTTTTTTATACAAATCTTCAGTTTTATTCTAAGATTTTGCACACTTGACCTTCAAAGCAGAAGGAAGGTGATCGTCTACATGAGATTTCGACAACATCAACAACCCCTACTCCCTTTTCCTACCAGCTGGTTGGCAGTATTAGTTACTTCAATATATATGTTATTTTAAAAAGCTCACTCTAGGAAATAATTATTTGTGTGTGTGCCCACCAGGATACCACATTTCCGCCAAGGATTGAAGCAGAATTATGATACTTGATGAAGTTTTGCACTTACAATGCAAAGGTCATTGGAGGGGTGAGTTGCCCAAAAACAGTCATACGGAGATCGGAATTAGAATGAAGCAGGACGGCAAACAAGCCGAATACTTCTTCCGACAGCAGTTTGATATGATGTACTCCACCTGGGAGGAGTGGGACATGGTCCCAGGTCCAACCTCCAGACAGGAACTAATCTGGTTCACAGATGGGTCCAAGATAGAGGAATGAACGGGGGCCGGGTTATGTCCGCAGGGATCCAAGAGGGAACTCAGTATACCTCTAGGAACACATTGCACTGTGTTTCAGGCTGAGATGAAAGCCATCTTGGCCTGCACTCAGGAGAATACATGTATCGGGCACAGGAATAAGAACATAACCATTTGTTCTGATAGCCAGGCAGCCCTAATGGCACTGGAAAGTAACCGATGCGACTCCAGACTGGTGATGGAATGCAGGACTGTTCTTACAGAACTCGCTACCATCAATAAAATAACCCTGATATGGGTACCAGGACATAAGGGTATTGAGGGCAACGAGCGGGCTGACAAACTAGCAAGGAAAGGGGTGAAAGCACCATTTGCGGGATTCGAGCCGGCCGTAGGAGTAGCACCTTGCCACACCAAATTATATATTGAGAGGTGGGTCGAATCTCAGTGCTGGAAGGAATGGGAGAGGGCACCCGGAATGAGACAATCCGAAGTACTCATAAACGGACCGGACCGGACGGAGGAACTACTCGATATGTACAGAAACTCGCTGAGGGAACTGGTAGGACTACTAACGGGACACTGCCATCTCAGGAGACACATGCAGTTATTGGGAGTGGAAAGCACCAATAGATGTAGAAAATGTGAAGAGGATGAAGAGACTCCAATTCACTTATGGTGCCAATGTCCTGCCCTGGTGGGAATAGGCTCAGGTACCTGGGGAGACACACTGTAGAACCAGAAGACTTGGCCACATATCCAATGACCTCTGGTGAACTTCATTAAAGGGACTGGTGAGCTAAAATGGTGTAGATAAAAAAGTATGTCATAGCCAACATTAAATAATTTTTTGACCGTGTTGCAAGTTACCATAATATTGCTGTGAATCCTTTCCAGTTGCATACTTGTCATTCGACTTAACTATTGAGTTGTAGGTGTGTACAATGTACATATTATTATTATTGCTGTTGTGGAGTGAGAATACTCCATGTTGAAATTTAGTAAGCAGGTTATTATATTTTATATTGTGTTTTTATATCTTTTTTTTTAATAATTTTTATATTTTTAAGTTCTTACGGGTACAGGACCCTTACTTTTTTGTTTTACTTTTTAATTATAATTTTAATTATGTGAAAATCTATCATTGGATATTATGTATATTATCCAATGATAGATTTTCACATAATTAAAATTATGTGAAAATCTATCATTGGATAATATACATAATATCCAATGATAGATTTTCACATAATTAAAATTATAATTAATTATTATTATTATAATATTATTATAAGTGTAAATATATCTGTTGATTTTCCAAAATAAATAAAAATAAATAACACATGGGTCTATGGCCTAAGTGCTCACGGGAACTAATCGTTAACCGTCTCCGCTAAGTATAAAAAAAAAATGTTTTGCGCACTTGACGTTCATAAAAAGAACAAAATTACTGTCTAAATCTGATTGCGAAAGACTCTATGTCAAGCCCGGGCAACTTCAGCTTGTAAATAAATAAAATAATATAGTATCCATTATACATATTTAAGAAAGCTCAATGATGTTTCCTTACGCAATTTTTTTAATATTTATTTATTAAATATAATACTTACAAAGTTTGTTGTGTTGGTCTCTTTATCTTTGGTCTGCAAGTTCCCCTTCTATCTTTCCTGTACCCGTCTATGCACTCCGCCTGCGTTCCCTCCACAACTGTCGCTGCTGTAGAAGTTGAGCTGTTTTCTGGCTGAACCGTTGTGGCTTCTTTTGTTTCTTTATGGTTATACACAATCTCCACTGGGGTTGTCAAGATCTGAACTGGAATTCCAGAATTTTCAGTAATAATGCTGGGTTTCTGGACTTCTTGACTGATTGGTGTTGAGTTTTCGGTGGAACTGTTTACATGTGTGGTATTCTGTTTGGGTTTTAGTAGCGGAGAGGCTGGGGTTATGGCCACGACCCTTTCAGTTGTAGTGATTACAGTTTCTTCTACAGTATTAGTCGCAGAAGTCTTCTTTGTGGTTGTAGCAACTGTAGAAGTCGTGGTTTTGTTTTCACTGATTGGCTTCATGGTTAACTCTGCATAGTCATAATTGTAATCATAATCCTGGAAAAATAACCACTTTTCAGAAATTTCATTCACAAAACTTAAAAAGACCGCCATTAAAATTTGGTAGGTAGGTAAGTTTTCATCTTCCTTTGCAACAACTATTTTTTTATGATTTTTTGGTAAATATTCCACTAACTGCCGCACTTTTACTTGGCACAGATTTTGGAAATTACACAAGATTTAAACTTAATTACAACAATTTAAACTTAATTACAACAATTTAAACTTAATTACAACAATTTAAACTTAATTACAACAAGAAACAATTAATTTGGATAAATGGTGAAAGATGTATAGGTAGGTATACCTATGTAATTCTATTTTTATTCAAAGTTCAAAATTTCCCGTTCATTAGCTACCATTTAATTTTTTTTTTTGTATGGATTAACATTTGCGAGAGTTTCATTTCAATCTAAATATGCATGAATTATTTAGTTATTTTAATAGTTTTTTTCTTGTACTCATAGTAATTGTTAAAATGAAGTGTAATTTCCAGAAGCTTTGTCTAAAAGTGCGGCTGTTAGGGGAATAATTACCGTTTTTCTTCTGTAAACTACAATACAAATAATACACACATTATTTCTTTTTGTTTTTTAATAGCTCCACACAGGAGACCCTGAGGAAAAAATCCCTCAGGGCCTATGTCATCTTTATAAGGAAGTTTTGAGAAGGAAAAAGGGGTGAGGGGTGGGTAGGAATCTGGGGTCAATGTGTCCCGGAGTGACGGACGTATGAAATGATCACTCCCACTCAGGTGTAAGACGGTGGGTCAAGAGAGTCTGGCTGGAGAGGTCTAGGTTAGGTCTCCCTCAACAAGTCTCTCCCAATCCGGCCCGTCACGCAGCAGGTGGGCAAACGCATTCGCCGCAAAGACCTAGACAAACCTCACCCCTTGAACCCGGGCACCCCTGCTAAGTCACCAAACGTACTGAACCATTTGGGGTGACCTGTGGCAGGGGTGTTGGTAATCCAATAAATGGTTCCCGGGGCGGCGGTACCCATACCGCCTCCCAAATATACAGCTCTAAAATGTTCCAGATTTATTTTTATTTGAGTATTACAATTACGCGTCAAATTTTCACTTTTTTGTTAAATAATATACGCATAGTTTTTATTTTGACTTCCTTGTTGTTATTTTATTCAATAATGCGCGAAGTTTGAATTTGTTAAAAAATGAAAAAACCTATTTCTCAATGGCCTGTATGTTGTGTTCATTAATTTACACATAAACAAGTAATTTTCTATAATTATAAGTAATAACACTTATATAAACTTTATTTTATATTCACCAACAACCTATACTCCGGTACATCACATAAATTAAAAATTATCGCACGCATTGCACTTCATTTCTAGGAATTCAATTAACTGTTAGCCATAAATACGGTAAAAGAATATGCAAATTTTTACAACTTCAAACTCAAACCTAGTTCAATAGACAAACAACATAAAACAGAGCGGTCATTTCGAAAAATACCGTAAAAATGAAGGTACCTACCTCTGATCCGCCAAGTCCGCCTCCCAAAAGCGCCACAATTTCTAAATCTTTTACACTTATTTGTATATTTACGTGACCTGTCTGTCTCTGATCATATGTGACGACACGTTCAGTAGGAGATCCATTTGTAATTGCACAAATTAATAACAATATAACTCCACACAACAATAAAGTCTCCCTTTGTAAAAGAGACATAATTTAAAATTTAATAGTTACTAATTCAGAGTTTGAGATTTTTCAGTTCTCGTACAAAATGATTACTTTCAATGTGTAACGGTGATGGCTTCCGCGCTTGGAGGATGCCTTACTGCGAATGATATTATTTCTTCTTGCCTTTAATCGAAAGCTTCTTTAACTATCTGAATTATGTATCTAGAACGAGATTGACAAGATTTTTTGTCCAGCCAAAACAGTTATCCCGGTGTGAGAAGGTCGATAGCCTTTCGACACCGCACGACCTTAGCATTGCTTCCATCTGTAGCCTACTTCCTGGTAATATGGTGGCTGACAGCTGCTGGTTGGAACTGGAAACTGGACCCGTGGAGCCTGGAAGCTCGCGGTAAATCCGCGCTCGAGAAAACCCTGTTTTAATGGCGAGATGGAAATTCACATAAAGTCGAAGCAAGGGCTTTCAATTTCAAATAAGTAATTAATTAAATATAAATATTCATCAGTTCTAAGTTTTAAAAAAGCTTATACAAATCTTCAGCAGTTCTACTAATTTTATGATTAGATGTTTTATAGCCAGTTGAATAATTCATCAAATTTCAAAGTTATTTTTCAGGTTCTGTGAAATTTCTCTTCAAGTTCTGTTATTGTTTGTGCTGGTTATTTCACAGTACTTGAGTAATAACACAAATTGAATAGTACTTTCACACAACTTGAATATTACCTTTGAAATTTGATGAATTGTTCAAAATCTTATATTAATAATCTGCCCTTATTAGTGTCTTATTCTACAGAGGATTTTAATCAGCGAGCTCTCGGAGCATCGCCTTGCACCGCAGTTGGAGGGATGGATTAATACGTCCGTCACTCCTGGACACACTGACCCCCAGAGTTCTACCCACCCCTAATAACCCTCTCCTTCTCAGAACTTCCTCTCCTTCCTTTCCTAAAAAGACCCTCCATACAGCATCCCCAAAGTTGACGTAGGCCCCGATTTTATTATTTATTTTACTATTTTGCTCAGGGCCACCTGTGTGCAGCTAATGTAAAAAAAAATATTTTTCAATCACACTCTTAGGCCCTCCGTTCATGGAGATACTTACAAACTACGTGATTGTGACACAACCACAAGTACCCTGCAGATGTACTACTTTTTAAAGCTGGTTTCCGTACACGGCACTACCCGAATTATACTGAACTTGATCATTTTTCACGTGCAGCCGTGGAGTTAACACGATGTCGAACGATGTCAAATGACTTTTTTTCCAACATTAATCTATGCCTTCTTCACTAAATCCTTTCTTGCGTATTCTGGTAATGTAAAGTTATGTAAACACGCATTTTTATTCACTTCCAGAACAAATCTAACATTACTTTCATGTTCAGACGCCATTTCTGTCAAACGTCAAACGAAAGTAGCAGACACGAATGCTACAACGCGTAGCGCGCTACCAGCACCGTCGTTAGCGCGCTACCGACTTCAACCTGACATCCGTCGCGCAGCGCCGTGTACGAACACCAGCAAAATTGTATGGCGGGTACCCACGAGCGGTGTTCGTGCTACGCGCATCAGGCTCGAATAGTTTGTAAGTAGCTCCATGTACGGATGCGCTTACACGTCGCGACGGGATCACACGATACGCGCACTATTTCGTGTTACCATACAGCTGGAACGAGACGGAGTGATTATCACGTAACCCGCTTGGCTATACCCGACTACCTACTCAGTTGCAACGGTTCCTTGCCAACTCAGAATCAACTCAACACCTCTTTGAAAAGTCATTAAAAGTAATGATTTTTTTAATAGCCCATAAACTAATCTAACGGAACCTATTTAACCAATTTTATAATATATTTTTCATCACTTTTAATGACTTTTCAAAGGGGGTTCTAAGTTGATTTCATTCTGAGTTGTCCGGTCACCGGATAATTCGTAGTAGGTACATTGCATTGCTTATCTTCAGAAAATTGTTTTTTGTTAAGTTTTTTTTTAAATAATTTATTCGTCAAAAATATAATATTACGGAAGTATTTGTTAGACTGATGTACAAGTAGTTTTTAAAAACTGTTCGGAAATAATGTGGCAAGTACTTACCTCATTTTATTTTGTCGTATTTAAGATGCTTCTCTATATTTTTAAATTTTTTTTTTACATGAGCTCCACACAGGAGGCCTTAAGAAAAATGATTTCCCTCAGGGCCTATGTCATCTTTAGGGATGCTGTGTGGAGGGTTTTTTTAAGGAAAAGGAGGAGAGGAGAGTTCTGGGAAGGAAAAGGGTTTAAGGGTGGGTAGGAATCTGCGGTTCAGTGTGTCCTGGTCATCCGCTTCCAAGACCTAGACAAACCTCATCCCATGAACACGGGCACCCCTGCTAAATCACCAAACGTAGCGAACCACTTGGGGTGACCTATGGCAGAGATGTTGGTTATCCAATAAAGGTTCCCGGGGCGGCGGTACCCATTCCCGCCTCCCAAGTTGAAAGTTTGCTATTTAAAAGCAAATTAAGTCCCTGAAATTGGATAATGATATATTGTATCCTTAATTTACTCTTACTTAAACTGTAATATTTAATATTAAAAAATATATATTGTTACTGTCTTTTAATAAATATTTTTTTCTAAATTGTATACCTATGTCAAATAATGTTTGTATTTTTTCATAAGTCTTTGATCATTGTTTACATATTTCATTAGAACATTATTTTTTTCCATGTAAATCACTCCTCCCATAACACGAGCTCCTAGAGCTCAACTTATGGAGTAGTAGATTAATAAATAATTATTGTATAACTTTGCATAATGTAATCGTAATATTAAAAAAATTCTTGTAAATAAATAAATTTTTAAAAAAATTCAAAAAATATATTACTGAAAAAAATAAAAATAATAATTCAGCCCTGACAGGATGGGGGGCCTTATCCCGCATATCGGATGGTATGTATAGAGGCGGGGAGTTGTTTTATAATACTCCGTGGGATCTAGACGGAGAAGAGGAAACCAAGTTATACGAAGAAGATTTTAAAACGAGTTTATCAACAACGAAACTCCGTTAGGTATGTCTGTAAGTCCTCATCCTCAATAAAGTCAGAAGACATTCTAGTAAATATAGTTTTAAAAAGCTTGGATGTACCTAAGTCAGAAAATGGTAATATATATATTTTTTATTTATTGAATATAATGGTACAGAGGTTACATGTTTTTATAAATTAAATAAAGTTTTTCTTTTAAAAATACATTAATTAATAAGTATTACACCTTTTTTTAGAGCAGAGCTCGAGTAAAAAAGGCGGAGAAAACGAATGTAAAGCACAATTTAACAAAGAAAAAAATAGTAATTTTTTTATGTGTAGTAATTTTTTTATGTGTAAAACAGAAGATAGGAATTAAACAGTGAAATAAGAAAAAAAGGTCATATATGTAAGTATACACGTAGATATACACACATACCTACATATATACACATGGTAAGCTACAAAAATGTGTAAAAAATCACAAAAATTAAATATTTAGCATACAATACGGCCATTTCGTAATATTGTAGGTATATTATATTGCATCCGCAACGGCCATTAGGTCCCTACCAAAGATATTGAAATATAAGAGATGTGCTATCGGCAGTTTTTACTGGGTGGGACTGTGCTTCCTGGTGTCTCCAATATTGTTAACCAATCTCTGTACACCTTAAAAAAAAATCAACTAAATGAACGAATTTTTTCCCTATTCAAACTATAACTAATACTACTGCACACCTGCAAAAAATCAACTAATTTCCGTATTCAAACTATTCTCATTAGAAAGTAATCCGCTGACAGTCGGGCGGCCACCATAGCATATCTCTTGTATTTGAATATCTTTGGTTCCTACCTTCGAAAATACTTTTTATAACGTTATAAAAGATGTTTTTTAAATAATGCCTGATTTTGACATTTTACAGTTACTTACTACATTGTTTTAAACGCGAATAACGCAACAGAATTCTAAGCGCCTCCGTACATGGAGCTACTTACAAACTATTCGAGCCTGATGCGCGTAGCACGCACACCGCTCGTGGGTACCCGCCATACAATTTTGCTGGTGTTCGTACACGGCGCTGCGCGACGGATGTCAGGTTGAAGTCGGTAGCGCGCTAACGACGGTGCTGGTAGCGCGCTACGCGTTGTAGCATTCGTGTCTGCTACTTTCGTTTGACGTTTGACAGAAATGGCGTCTGAACATGAAAGTAATGTTAGATTTGTTCTGGAAGTGAATAAAAATGCGTGTTTACATAACTTTACATTACCAGAATACGCAAGAAAGGATTTAGTGAAGAAGGCATAGATTAATGTTGGAAAAAAAGTCATTTGACATCGTTCGACATCGTGTTGACTCCACCCACGGCTGCACGTGAAAAATGATCAAGTTCAGTATAATTCGGGTAGTGCCGTGTACGGAAACCAGCTTTAAAAAGTAGTACATCTGCAGGGTACTTGTGGTTGTGTCACAATCACGTAGTTTGTAAGTATCTCCATGAACGGAGGGCCTACTGCTCTCCACTGTCTAGATCCAGCGGGTCTCCTTTCAATGTCAACACATCCCAAGTGGGGAAGGAAAATAGATGGGTGAGAGGAAGGTTAGGAAGTGCCTGGCTATTCAAATCTGGTCACCAAATAGAGCTAAAGCCATTTCAAGCAACGTTTATCGTCTGAATATGGGGTCTTTCATCAGGGCAATACTGAGATTTTCTTCCACCCTGGATACAAGTTAGAATCTATAAAAATATGTAATGAAGGTAAAAGTCATTAGTACCCTTTACACACAGAGTTCGGAGCGGGACGTGCCCCGCGCCACTTCAGGCCGCCGCGCAGAAAAGTAAAGACCGAAAGTAAGATAAAGGTTTACAGCGCAGTTCGCTGTGAGACTTTTCTGCGCGGCGGCCTGAAGTGGCGCGGGGCACGTCCCGCTCCGAACTCTGTCGGTAAAGGGTACTATTGTATTTTATAAACATGTTTTGATTTTTCAACAAAAATATTTTGTATCAAAATTCTCCAGATCTTTAAATAATACAAAAAATAAATCCTTGTTTTGGCACAACTACGGAGAATCATTCACATATTATCTACAATTTCGTAAAATTTATTATTCTTCCTTCAGACTTCCGGCACTAATTAGAGATTATTTTTCTACAATCTAATCTTTTTAATCCGAGTACTAAAATATTTTGTTTTCGTTGTAATATTGATTAGCTTACATAACCAAAAGGAAAATGTTTTGATGAGCGTAGTATTATTTACGCTTCCATAAAATATACCAATAGTTTTGACAATAATATCTTCTTTCTGCGCTAATTAGTAAATTTTGTTATGAGATTTTATTAAAAAGCTATACGGTGTGTTTTAAATTTCCCACGTTTTATTTAAAACGTGCTGAAATAATTCATTATTACCATGGCAACACACGAGCTTTCTTCCGACCGTCTAGAAGAAATACGAGCTTGCCCTAAAAATATTTTTTCCTATTGTTGCAATCTATAATCTCCGCACATTGCACGAAGGGTCTTATTTCTACGGCAATAAATATTTTGAGATATTTCAGTAAATGTCACTTTTTTTCATTTGATATTCGAATAATTATTTTCTAATTTATTATAAAAACACATTTCACAAATGTATACATAAGAAATAAGTGCAAAAGTTGCGGTTTTGGTTAAGTAGTTGAATATTTTTTCTCCGAGAATTGGTCTGCTTATAGCCCCGTGTAGTTCGCTTTTCTTCCCATGTTTATCTGTCAAAAGGTCAGCCAATAAGTAATAAGTAGTGACGTGAGTTATTATTCTGCACGGTTCTCGGTTTTATATTTGGCTACCGTTTTGTTTGTAGTGTGTAATAAGAACCACCGGTAATTGAATTGTCGTGACACCTGACGGCCGAATCTGATTAAATTTGGCGTAATGTCCTTGTTTATAGAATCGCGTACCTTGTTGGACCGAAAAAAAATGTAAACAAGTCCGAAAATGTTGAAGTTTTGGAAGAATACGGGTAAATAAAAATGATTACAAAATACTCTCATCTGACCTGACCTTTAAAATATGCTATTTTATTTTTTTAATCTTATTTTAGCGAGGGGGAAATCGAAATTTTCAACTCGACCGCCCGAATCGCAAAAGGAACGGAATTCACCCACCAATTCCACGGGAGATTTGGGGGCTTCTTCGCAAAGCCTCGTATTCAGCTTTGATAGTATTACAGATGATGCTGGTGGGTATTTTCATAATATATTAATTTCCTCGCTTAGAAATGAAGATGTCCCTAACTTATTTGTGACATTATTATTCAGAATTATTTATCTGAAAATCGGTGAATCTGAAATTCTTACTGAACTTACATTTTAATCTTTAAATTTCATTAGTAGTGGTTCCCTTATTTTTATCTTACTTTAAAAATTTCTGAATTGGGTAGTTAATAATATACTGGGACAAATACTTTTGACAAGTACACACAAATTTGTGTTACAAGACTACTTTATGGAATTGCCTAATCTCCTTAATTATCACCAAAAGAACAAGGAAAGGCTTTCAAAAATAGAAATGCTTTCCTTGGTATTTGCAGTTGATTAACTTTATAGATTAGGTTTCAATAGCTTTATCCTCTTTTTCTACAATCGTTCAATATTGTTAGGCTAATCTATTCAAGGGCAGAAGATAACATGCATTAAAATATACACTCTATTTTGCGAGCAAATAAGTGTGACTTTGTATTTCCAACAATGTGCCAACATGTTTATAAACAATATTAATAGGAATTTTTATGATTTTCAGACGTAAATCAAGATATCAGCAGTCATTCGTCTCGTTTATCTAAAAAAATAAATGAAATACTTTCCGACAAACAATCGCTTTTGTATTTCGCTCAATACTTGGACTCAATTTCGTCATCGTCGATGATAGAGTTTTGGATCGAAGCTGAGAACTTTAAGAAGGCGGCGGAATCTCTATTCAAAGCCCAAATGACCAAAAAGAATAAAAGTATCTCCCACGCCAGCATCAACAGAACCGTCAGCTTTGACTCTTCCATACCCATCCAAAAATTTGAAGACAAAAATTCCGTAAAACCGTATGGATTCCAACAAATAACTAAAAATATTACAAATCTAGAAAATGCTAAAGACAGAAGCTGCTCTCCTTACGTACACGCCAGCTGCTCGGACATATTAAATACTAACCGCGACCAACCAACTCAAATTGACACCAAACAAGAACTCCTCAACGAAGCTGTTAGAATATTTAAAACATTCATCGCTTTGGAGTCCCCACATCGTTTAGATCTCCCCGATGAGATTAGAAACTCCATCGTTTCTTCAATATGCCATCCCGAAGGTTTGATCGATCCTGATATCTTTGGAATTGTGCAAAAGATTGTACGAGCCCAATTGGAGACGCAACATTTTGATAACTTTACCCAAAGCGCTTATCACTGCAAGTACCAAATAGACATCCTCACCGGCGGAAACCTGACCATCGAGGATATTATCTTTAATCAAATGGCACTCTTCTACTTTACGGAATACATAGAACAAGAACATTGCACCGTTTTGCTGGAATTTATCTTGGCAGTTGTCAACTTTAGAGATCAACTCACCAGCGATATAAATTACGATCCGGAGCAAGCTCAGAATGATGCAATTATTCTCTACGACAAGTATTTCTCTCTGCAAGCCACGAGTTCGTTGGGGTTCCCTAGCGAGGTGCGTTTAGATATCGAAGAGAACATATGCAGAGAGGGGGGGCCCCTCCCTACCTGCTTCCACAAGCCCTTTAGGCTTGCCCTCAAGGTGCTGCAGCAGTACATATCCTCATTCCTCACGTCACAATTATATTATAAGTATTTATCGGAGATGATAAGCGCGGTGGAAGGAAGTTGGCAGGATACAAAGCGAAAGAAATCGTCTTCAGATTGTAGCAGCGAGTTCAGCATCAATGCCAGGAACACGCTTTTAGCAATGGAGGACTTTCCTTCGAATAGTCGCAAGAGCAGCAAACACAGCCAGGCCACGGACATGCGGATAGACTCCAAGCAGCTGTACAATGGAGACCTGCTGTGGCGCAGAAAGACAGACCGAGGGTTGTGCTTAGGGCGAGTGAATAGTCTAGGGAGGTTCGAGTCCTGCATGGAGCCCGACCCGGAGAAGAAGGAGTCTGTGATAAAGCGCGTGGTGAACCGACTGGTGCACGGGGACAAGGAGAAGGCGCGCGAAGAACTCGCGTGGCAGGTGGCGCACATGATAGTGAAAGACATCACGGATGTCACCATGGGGATACCTGAAAATCAATTATGATACGTAACGCAATTGTGATAGATAATACTTATCTTTTAATCATTATGTTAACCATAGACATTTTTAATGTAGTTATTTTAGTTGTCATTTAAAAATAATATATATTTGGTACAAAGCATTTATTGAACAGTATTAGATGTAAAATTAATTATGTTCCCGACATTTAGTTTGTTAACCCTTTATTGAATTACGCGCCTCTATTAATGACATTAATATATTTTGGCAGAGAATATTACTTATAGGCATTACATACAAAAATGACATTAATAAATTACTGAATAGGTTATCAGATGATAAAAAATTAAACAAAGAATTAGTTCAAATAGTGCCAGTTATGACAATATGACATAAACCTGCGGTGCGATGCAGACAAGATGTATGTACTAATATTTTGCAATGCAAAACAAATACTATTTATTTAACATTTACCAGAATTTATGCTACTTCATTTACTTACCTACTTTTCTGACTTATTTTGTGTAGATAAAACTATGTAGATATGTACCATAATAATTATTGATATACATATTTAATATGTGTATGGAACCACAAATTTTGATTTACTTTTTGTTTTCAGAGAGAATTTTTATATTACCTACTTTTATGTGTTTGAATACTATTATGTAAATACTTTCCAATGTCATGAAGTACATTAAATAAAATACAATACAAAAATCTAAAGAATGTTTATTTCAAGCAAGTTTGATCTTTTAAAAATAAATAAATTGTAGTTGTTTGTGTTCTAGGAATTCTTTGACAGTTAAAGCCAAAAAATATCTTGATATAGCCATTATAATAAACCTCAAGTGGCAGCTTTAGAATATGGAGATAATTAGTGGAGAGTCAACACTATAAATCTCTCTTAAATCCAAAAGAATTTTTTAAGGAATCCTTATTTGCAAATTACAACATTTAAAAGAAAACCTCTAAAAGAAAAATTTCTCTATTGCTCTAATAAATATAAATTATCGAATTGTACTCGGTGTGATTTTCCTCTATAACAGGGGTGGGAAAACTGCAGCCCTGAGGCTTTTTGGTGCAGCACGTGAGCACTTTTGGTGTGGCTTGCTGAAAGCACCACAAAAAAAATTACATTTAGAACACGAGAACAGCTTTCTTTCACCGTATGTCGGATACATTTAAAGTTAGATATATATAACACCATCTTCGTGTTCTGTATGAGAAATCTAGTTGCAGACCATAACTTCAAAAAAGAGGAAAACCATTCATGTGTTCTAATTACGTTCACAATTTTATAACTCGGGTACGCCTCATACATCATAGTATGTTTAGTAATGCTACATTGTTGTGTAAATAAGCTTATGGGTCCTAGTGTTGAGCCGGCGGATTCGTACGTAGATTTATTCTTGTTAAAACCAGTCTTATGTTCAGAATGCACAGATAAATTTCAGTTGCAGATTCGTCTGCTGACACATTTCGAAGGAAACCATTCTGGTGTTTCAAGTTCAATTATAATTAATTTTTCAAAGAAAACTTCTTCTGAAAGCTTTTCAGTTTGTGATAGTATTATTTACTTAGTTTACATCACTTTATTTATATATACACAATCTACATGTTACATGGAGAGGAAAAGGTAGAAGAAAATTTCATCCCTACTAATTGGCCGTGGTGCGGGAAATTAATCCACACAATTTCGTTGTTCGACAAAATGCATGTGAGGCCCTTGGCAAGCCTCACGACACACTTGTTTTCTTCAGTGATGAGGCTCACTTCCATCTTTCGGGATCTGTAAATAAGCAGAACATGCGCTATTGGAGTCCTAATTGGAGTCCCAGAAGACTTCATCTGCGTCCTCTACATTCGCAATGTGTAACTGTTAGGTGTGCACTATCGCGAGTTGGAATAATTACCCATGGGTTGATGATGTTAACCAAACCAAGCAGAGCTACAACTTTACGCCCCGCCCTCTCGAATGTGTCTATCCCCACCCTCCTCACAGCAACCATCACTTCAGGGTGCCAAATCCAAATGAGCAAGTTGCTTTGCCCCACTCTGTATAAAAGAAAAAATCTCTAGAGCTAATTAATAACTGTAAATTTATAAATTGTATTTAGCGAGTTTCCCCCCAAACACTTATGTGTAATTTAACTAAACAAATAAGAGTTACCAATCATCACATCGTTTCAAGCAGGGGTAGGCAGAGAGGATAGCCCTTCAAATAGCTCGGTCTTGATACATTCCTTGCTTCATTCACATTCATTCAGTATCTCATATATGCCCTTTTGTTATTCTGAATCTTGACAAGTGTTAGGATTCTCTTGATAGTTAACATTAAAAGCTCAAAGCTAAAACACCAAAAACTCACAAGGCTTAAGAGGAACTGCACGTAATGCGTAATGTAATGCGCCGGCAATACTTAATTTGGATTTGAGGTCAAAATACTACATTTCCATTAAAATAATCAGTTTTTAGTTTGGTTAAGTTTTCTGGCTTCAAATCCAAATTAATTATGTATGAAAAGCATAAAGCTCATCACAAAAAGCTTAAAAATTCAAATCTTAAACTTCAAGGCGCACCACACCACTGTAAAAGATTTTTTGTAATTTTTTGAAAGATGTATTTGTTAAGAATGCTCTCACCAAATGTTTAAAAGAAATTCTTAAAATTGACGAAGATACAGCATTCTACAAATGATGTCTGCGGGATCCAATTTATGGATATTATAAAAATAATGAAGAAGATGCACGGTGGGAAATCGCAACCATAACGAAATATAGTCCCAAGGATGTTTAAAAATTTTTGTATTGCCACTTTCTTCTTTTCGTTGCATATGTATCATCTGTCATAGTATCTCTTACATTATCTAGTGTTTTTTTTTAAATTAAATTCATCACCCATCAACATCTCTTCCTCTTTTCTTTTTCGATAAATGCAGCACTTGAAATTATAATATCGCTCTCTCAGTCAGGCGTGATGTAGTACCAGACTACCGATTGTTGAAGAATGGGCAATGAACATTCGCTCGCCTGATCTAGACGTCCCTAATAGTCTAGGAGACAAGCGAGGTAAACCCTACGTCATCGAGTACACGGATGAAACTACTTTGTAGTGATAATGGACATTTAGAAAGCCTTAAAAAAGCTGGTCTGCCGGTGCGCCTCTTGGCAGGAGCCGCGCAGTCATGGAAATAGTGAGCGATTTTTTTCGAAAAAATTACGTCATCGAGTACACGCCACCGCATATATTTTTTTTAAATTTTAAAAATTTAAAAAATCGTACACAAAAAACTGCCAAGCTGCTGGTTGGCAGACTAAGGAAGTCGTAAATGGAATGATCTAGACTTCAGTTTTTCGTTGATTTCGATCTTGTATTCGATGCAGCTGGGCACGCGAAACCGATATGAAACGGACGAGGTTCGGAAATTTCCGTCGTTTTCCGGACAAATGCAGCTATTACGACAACGGTGTGGTGGTTTTTAGAATATCCAACTACTATGGACTTTTAGGCAATCCTAAAAGGAGTATTATTATTATACATTTTTATAATAAAATGAGCACGCGACAGCGGTGAGGGGCACCGGGGCAGGTTTTGTAAGTTATTTGGCGTCGAAAGGCTCGCCCGGCCATTGAGTACACTTGGAACTCTCAAATTTATTTTTTTTATTATTATCACTTATTTTTTAAAAATATGATATTATAAATTTTTAAAACCATAATGAAATAAAAATAATTATAAAGATAATGAAATTTTTTTTAAATATTTAAGATATTTTTGGAGATTTCCGTCGTTTTCCGGACGAACGCAGCTCCTACGGCGACGGTGCGGTAGTTTTTCGAACCTGCAACCACTATGAACTATTAGGCAATCTTAAAATGACTCTTATTATTATAAATTTGTTTAATAAAATGGGCACGCGACAGCGGTGAGGGGCACCGCGGCAGGTTTTGTAAGTTATTTGGCGTTGAAGGGCTCGCCGACCATTGAGTACACTCGAAACTATCAATTTTATTTTATTTTTATCATTATCACTTATTTTTTAAAAATATGGCATTAAAAGTTTTTAAAAATATATTGAAATAAAAATAATAATAAAATAATAAAAATAATTTTTTTTTAATTTTTTAAAATTTAGAAACTTTAAAAAATCGTACACAAAAAACTGCCAGGCTGCTGGTCGCCAGACCAAAGAAATCATAAATGAGATGATTTAGACTATGGTTCTTTGTTGGTTTTGATCTTGTATTCGATGCAGCTGGGCACGCAAAACCGACATGAAACGGACGAGGTTTGAAAATTTCCGTCGTTTTCCGGACGAACGCAGCTCTTACAGCGACGGTACGGTGGTTTTTCGAACTTCCAACCACTATGGACTATTAGGCAATTTTAAAAGGACTATTATTATTATAAATTTGTACAATAAAATGAGCACGCGACAGCGGTGAGGGGCACCGCGGCAGGTTTTGTGAGTTGTTTGGCGTCGAAAGGCTCGCCAGACCGATGGGTACACTCGGTACCCTCAAATAATTTTTTTTTATCATTCTCACTTATTTTTTGAAAATATGGCATTCTTAGTTTTTAAAACCATAATGAAATAAAAATAATAATGAAGATATTGAAAATAATTTTAAAATGGTAAAAATACTTCAAAAAATCGTACACAAAAACCTGCCAGGCTGCTGGTCGGCAGACCAAGAAATTCTTCAATGGGATGATCTAGACTACAGTTATTCGTTGGTTTCATTCGTGTACTCGATGACGTAAAATTTACTATTTTTTATCCCACTTTGACGCCGGCTGCCTGCGAACGTGCCAGGCTGCCGGTCGGCAGACCTGCTTTTTTTTCATTTACTAATCGACCTTTATCATATGCAATCATTCCCGTTCGTGTACTCGATGACGTAATTTTTTCGAAAAAAATCGCTCACTATTTCCATGACTGCGCGGCTCCTGCCAAGAGGCGCACCGGCAGACCAGCTTTTTTAAGGCTTTCTAAATGTCCATTATCACTACAAAGTAGTTTCATCCGTGTACTCGATGACGTAGGGTTTACCTCGTACGTCTCCTAGACTATAAAGCATTTGCAAGAATTCTGGTTCTTGTTCGTTGGTAGTCTTTTGGTGTAAATGGTGAAAACGAATTACCATTCATACTGAAATGCTCTGGTTCCAGCTCTAGCTCTATGCTCGTTTGGTCTAATCCCACCTTCACACAATTAATTAGATTAAATACGAATAAAGGAGACAAGAAGGGTTGTAAAACTTTATTAAAAAAACTTATTTCTATTATGCAATCATTTTTCAATATGGGTAAGTATATAAGATTTATAAAAAACAAAAATCACATATACTCGTATTCACGGCAAAATAAGTCTTATTTTTTTTACCTTGTAAAGTTCCGTACATTTGAACACAGGCCATTCGTGCCAAGATAATTTATTCAAAGAAATTACACACATACATCCAAAACTATTTTTTACAAAAATAGCACTAGTTAAAAGTAAATGAAACTGGTATAAATTAGTAAATGGTTAAATTACTGTGATGCAATTTAAATATTTAAACAATATTTAGTATCAAAAGTATACTGAGACGACTGCTCTAAATCACTGAGCAAACTAATCAATCTGTAATTGAATATTCAATTAATTTACTGTTTCAATCATTGAAGAAGATAATATTAATAAATCTAAACGAAACAAGAAAGACATAGAAAATAAAAAGGTAACGGTCGCAACTGGGGATAGAATCCAGGACATATTTTAATCATTGAGATGTGGTTACTTTCCACAATTTTTATCTCGTAATTTAATTTAAGAATTACCAATATTATCCTCAATTACTATTTTCTAATATTATACAAATAAAGAAAAAAGTCTGATAGGTAGTGTGGTTGCATAGATTTGATATGCATGCAAATCTATAGTTTTATTCCAGACACTGATAAAAATTTGCACACTTCACCTTCAATACAAAAGAAAGGTCACTGTCTACGTTAGATTTTTAAAACTGCCGTGTAAAGCCCAGGCAATGCCGGGGACTTTAATAATATTATATTATCTTCTTCTAAAGAATGATTATCATTAAAATGATTAAATATTACATTAATGCGTATAAACATCAAAAGTTACGCCAATAAATTGAATTACTGTTACAAGTTCACACAAAATAAAATTCAAAATAGACATCATTATGTAATATCGATCATCTAGTTGCTAAGTCAGAAATCTCTGAAATATCTAAATTTGAGTAAGCAGCTATATGTAAAAGTGAACCCTCTATCTGGTACAATACTCAAATTACTCATTAACCCCACCAAATCAATTATAATGCACAAAAACTTGTAGTGAATTTAACAAAATGTTGATGTTTTCTGGGTCACTAGTAGGAAATAATGTCAAAATGCCATTAATATACCGGACCATTATACCACCCGGTGTTATTTTATAGCATATTTAACCTATTTGAGACAAGCGTCATGTTTACATGCCAACCGATCGCATGCCTAAAAGACGAGAGTCATCTATACACAATGTAATTACGTTATTATAATTGTTTAGACAATGAAATGTTAACCGATCGCGTGCCTAAAAGACAAGCGTCATCTATACACGACGTAATTACCTCATTATAATTGTTTACACAACGAAATGTTAACCGATCGCGTGCCTAAAAGACGAGCATCATCTATATATGATGCAACGCGTCTTTGAATATTTCTTAAGTGACACTGAACTCAATTAAAATGAGATTTATAAATTGTGAAAAATTTGCCCTTCCACGGGTACTGCAAATTCTTTAACGGCATCATTGTAAAAAGGTTAATAGGTAAAACGTGGACACTTGTAAATAATATTTGATAAATGGCGAACATTAGAATATTGCTTTCCTTATTATCTCTAAACTTAGTATTTGGAGTTATCTGACTAATCATCTGATTGATCGATAAATGGGATACTATTTTAACCTTTACAAAACTGAAATTTTCAATGCAATCCATTGCCCATCAGGGTAATGAAACTTCATGGGTCACACATGCGTGATCTGTGTACAGCTATCGATAAAATATGCGACATGCAAAAATGCATTAATAATTTTAAATATTGAAGATTTTCATAATTCTAAAATTAATTTTATAATTTATAATTTCAAAGAATGAATATTCGATTGATTACATAATGAATATTTTATATTTTGGTGGTATAAAATTAAGTGCTGATGTAAAATATGGCACACGAGTTTATTATTGGATTTTATTTATTATTTTAATAACAAAGACAAAAGGCTATCATAGAAATACACAAGGGCATTTTTAATAGTGATTAAATTCAGCGTTCAGCACTAAAAAATGGCCCTGAATATCACTTTGTAGCTTGCTAATTCAAGCAATACTACATAACATGCAAATATGGATAGTTAGTAAAATATATGAGGTTTCCAGTGTCAAAATCCTCGAACAGTAATTTTTAAATTCTATTAAATATATACCAAATGTGAAAAGTGCAGTTTGAAAACCAGTGAACCATTTTCGAACTTTTTACCTAAAATTCCAACAAGCTGACAGTTTAAAAACTTTTTTACTGGAAAGCTTATATGTACATTTTCCAAACTATCTGTTCAAAAATTACAGATGAATCATTTGTAGTATCTCATGCGTTAGCAGGCTACAAAAGTGTATGTTTTGAGTACTGACAAAAATTGACACTAACTTATTGCAAAAAGTTGACTACAAAAATTGTATAATATTTTGTGGCAAAAAAAAAAAACAAAACTAATGTAATAAAAGAGTAAAAAAAATACTTATATTGTATTATATTTAACATTTACAACACTGACCTTTTCAAGGCAATTTATACCTTCTCGCGGCAGTTTTGTGTGTAGTACATGCCAAACTTTAATGCCTAATGCCGATCTGATGTTGAAACAGAAATCATCAAAATAGACAAGATTAAGGTCTGTAAAGCAGCATGTCTCCCCGCCCACGCCTTTCTCTGTTGCACATATGTTTTACGCATCTTCTCTTTCGCTTACGGTCATTGTAAAGTCAGTAAATTGACTGTACCTGTGTGAGAATGGATCGTATCAAGTTCAGGTCAGCATTTAAGTTTGGCGCGTACAGTACCTATGTGTTTTAGTGAAACTTCATGGATCATATACAAGGTGTCCGTAAATTGCAAATGACGAAATGGAGAATCTACATCAGTCACTTGGAGAACTCAACTACTTTTCTTTCATCGCGATTTATTTTTGGGGTATTATGCCATCTTGCGCTACCCCCTTCTTTAGCCAACATTTCGGACAGTATTACAGTGTCCATCATCCTGGCAGATGTGTAATTATTTATGTAATAAAAAACAAGGCAACAGGTAGTGCAACACGGCATAATACCCCAAAAATAAATGTTGTACAATAATACTTTTGGCTGTTAAAACCTCAAATTATATCTAATTTTCTATCGATCTGAGCATTTCAATTTTTAAAGTGAAAACTTCTTTAGCACCATTGTGATTAGAAACTCGATGAAACGAAAAAACAACACTAAAAAGAGACATCTATAGGATTTAGCCTGCGAGAGAATGAGATAGAATAATCGGTCTCCTCTTTGTGCGGTGCTTTGTAGCCTTCCCACTCTTGTCTACTTTAGTTTTCTGAAGGTTTCACTTCTACCGCGTGTGAACTGCACACAACTTACTTTTTGACAACTAAAGGGTTCAATAACTTTCAGAGTTGGATCTATTCTTTGATGCATTTTAAAAACAGCTGATTTTTTAAAATTTGACCTAAAAAAATTAAAATTTCACACTCAATTTACCAGAAAACGAAAGCTCAAAACAAAATTAACTCTGAATGTGATGCAGATTCACTTGTTTCCGGACACCGTGTATGTGGCATCAGCGCATGGAGACAGCCGCCAATGTATCACATATGTGACAGCCACGTAAATTAAGTTAAAAATGGAATGTAAAACGACTGATATGATTTATTTCTTTACAAACTACATAATATTATTATTGCTGCAAGTTTGCACTTATCTCTAATGGCACATAAATCAATTAATTTTAACCGGAACGACATTATTACATTGTAAATCCATAATAATCATAATAAAATCGCCAACTCTAAAGCAAAGTTTTAAGCTACAATAACATTTAACTACAATAATAATGAATGGCATTATAAACATTTTGCTTTAAAAACTTCAAAATAAAATTGTGCAAAAATGAACTTAACCCTTCAGGCCTCGGGCATAGTCTGTCAGAAGTTCAGAAAATTTCGCTTTGCAACAAAATCCAAATAAATGAAATATTTATGAATCTATCCCAAAATTAAATACTGTTTATGAAAGGTGATGAAAAAATGCTTGAAAATTTTATTATGTATTAGAAATAAAGAAATAATTTTTGAAATATAAAGTTGTTCACCTTGCGTTTTTTCTAATTAAAATTACTGACAGTTAAAAAAGAAAACACACGCATATTTTATTAAACTAATGTATTATAAACATTGCAGTCACCTCACTTTTTCGTTGTTCCATAAAAAAATAATTAATAAAAAAATCACAAAGTTTCATAAATTTTTAATTTTTCTGTGGTTAACTTCTAGATTCAAATATAAAGCGCAGTGTTTTCTCTTTCTAACATTTTAGATCATATTTCTCACCACAACAGTAAAGGAGATACAAGGATTTCTATGAGACCTATACAAACTGTTCCCAAAAGCGAACAAATTAGCCTGAGGGGTTAAAGTTGATAAAAATAATGTAAAAGTACAATACGTTAGGTAGATGTGACCTTTTAACATTAACATCTTCAGATAAGGGGTGAGTCAATTGAATATTAGAAAATTTGGATACTATTACGTATTTTCCAGTGTTAGGTACTCCCCTGGATTCTAAAATAAAAATAATTTGATCGAATTAAGCTCGATTGAGAGTTCATTTTTAAATCACAATTAAAAAAGACACATTGAAAGATGTTTTGTTCAAAATTCATATAAAAAGGCACACTTCAAAGATTACAAAAAATTTAAAAGTTATTCATAATACATAATATATAATTATCATTTAATTAAAAAAAAATTACAATTGAAAATTTTCAC
This sequence comes from Glyphotaelius pellucidus, assembly GCA_936435175.1. Lineage (NCBI taxonomy): Eukaryota > Metazoa > Arthropoda > Insecta > Trichoptera > Limnephilidae > Glyphotaelius > Glyphotaelius pellucidus. Next base: position 6,985,598 of record OW386543.1, on the reverse strand, counting down.
TCATTCTCCAAATTTCAGTAAAATCCATGCGTGGATTAATTTATTTTAAAAATCATCTAAGTCTTTCTTAAATTTACTCGAAAAACATAATATATAAATTAAAGGCACTAGAATTTTTGAATTGATCAAAACCACATTTTGTAATAATAATAATATATAATCACCAAAATGATTTGTATTATTTTCAGCATAAAAGTAACGAGCCGCCCCTGTTAAAACTACATCAGTTTTTATCTGACTGTTAGCAGCATTATTATTACGAGGGCTTAAAGTCAAATAAGGTTATCTACAAAAAACATGCATTCAAATCAACGTCAAATAAGATTACCTGCAAAAAAAACCTACCAATAATTTGAGGGCTAAAAGTCAAACAATGTTATCTACAAAAAGACATACCAATAATTATATGTTTCGGCATGTTTTTTTTTGTAGATAAAGTTGTTTGACTTTAAGATCTAAAATTATTTGTGTTTTTCAAAGATAACACTGTTTGACTTTAAGCCCTCGATTACATTCCACAGTTGCATCATTCAACTCATGTTGATGAGTCCAAATTCAGATTTTTCCTCTCAAAGGACACATATCCTACTGTATAATAATTTAATCTATGGACATCTTCTAGTTGCCGCACAGGTTTTCCTCACATTCCTGCATTTGGGATATCTACTTAACTCATCTCCTTTGCCGTCTTTGATATATCACCGTATGGTGCCACTCTCAAGGGAGTGATCGGCTCTGAAAGAGTTAACTTATTCTAAACCTTTTTGCTTCACATTACCGACAGTGCATTAATTCTAACATATTATAATGTTGAGACCAATGAATAGACATTACATACTAGAAATGCTTTTTACGTGAATGGAATCAATATCATCACTGACTTAGTACCTTTTGGTTCTAGCTCATTCAAGCACTCTGCCTCCTCACATCATGTATTGTCATTACTTTTGATTAAAACGAAAATTTCATAATGATGATGAAATATCATTTCACACATGTAAAAATATTGAACAGTCTCCGTTGCCAACTAGGATAAAATTGTTAAGATTTATTTTAATTTTTTTTTTGTGATGCCACGTTTCAAAAATATATTGTATCCCATAGAAAAGTGTCATAAGACAAAATTTTCTATTTTTCGCTTTGTCTCTGAAAACAAAATGATTGTGTTTATCTATGCCCCACGAAAAACTTATTTAAATTAGATCACTCCATCTCCGCAAGATTTTGTTAGTATCTCTTTTCAACGGGAACGTTCGTTCATCATTCACTCGTTTATTTTTGCTCTCCTGTAAAACTTTTTTGACTTACAACACTTGTCTATGGGAGTGCGATCTAAAGAGAGATTTCATGAATGCAACACTAAATGGTACATAAAGTCACTTGTTGAGATCTCAGAATGAGAAATCCCATTGCCAACAATGCCAGCATTGCTTTTTATTTAAGTACTGTATTATAATGCACATGCATATTTTTAAATGAAATCTAAGTGTTTTCAAGTGAATTATTTAGAAAAACATGTTGATCAAAATTGCTTTTGAAAGATATGAGATTTAAGTGTAAGTTTGAAAGTATTTTATCAAAATATTAATTATATTCAACAACTTCATCCGCCATAACACAGGGACATCCCTAGCATGGCGGATGAATTAACACAATTTTTTTGTTCATTGTATAAATTTCTTTTAATAAAAATAAAAAAATAAATATTCATGAATCGTTCGTTGCATTCATTTTTTTTTTACAAATCACAATTCATTACAAATTTTTGCTTAAAAAATATTTTATTATAAAAAAACAGAGGACTAACCTCTGCTCTAAGGAAATAATTATTGTCTTTCAAGAAGAAAGAGATTTACATCAATTTCAGCATTTTCAAATTTGTATGGAATCACAAAAGACAATAATAACGTGTTCAACGCTCATGATTGGCAAGAAAACTGGCATTTTTGTAAAATACAATTAAACTATATCGCCAATTAACAAACAGCTGCTGGTAAGAATTCATTTTTTTTAATCATTAGAAAAATGAATTTCCATTGTTTTATAATAAATATAAGTCTTTTTATTTGTTGCACAATTTTTCCACTTCACATAGTTCCCAGCACTAAATAAGTTTCTCTCTTACTTTTTCTATGTGAAACTTCAGGGATTATTTATTATAAACGACATATACGGAGATAGCCGTTGATGTATCAAATATGTGACATTGGCGTAGATCAGGTTAATAATAAGATTGTAGGCATTGTTTATTCACAGATGATAAAACATCTCTTTTTTACTCTTATCAAACAAGGAACTAAGATGCTACGTGGATCACATGGACGATAAGGCGTTGATGCTGTTTCTAGGGTGGTCGGTGAGGCGGAGTCTGGAGGGGGGGCGGTGGCCCAGGAGCGGAGTCTCTGCATTGGGCTCCTCCTGGCGGGACTTAAAGTTGGAGAAGCAGTTCACATTGAACGGTAGCTTCAATTTCTGCATTCCCGGTGTCCATCTTCTGTAGATGATGGCGTTGAGAAGGGCTTGCAGGGGATTCATCAGGGCCTGGATGGTAGTTTTAAAAGATAAATGATTTTGAATGTGTAATAATTATTAACGAGTAAGTCAATATTGATGGGAAAGTTACGAATAAACTAGCAAAACAATGGTGGATTAGATTGTTATCTCAGGATATAATAATTGCAACTTATTTTATTGCTGTGCATGTATAATTCTTCAGCGTATTCCTAAAGAAAAAAAACAATAGCAAAAAAATCAGTGGAATGCTGTTTTTTTGTTGTTTCTAAGTCAATTAACAGGGAAAGTAAAGTTAACTGTGTTCCACTTAGTGATTAAAGTTCCATTCCGTTTGTTCCATTTAAGGGGTTAGGTCACTCTAGAATTTTCGAAAATCACAGCCGCCATTTTGAAATTAATCGCTTCAAAAAAATTTTTGTATACAGTCACTGATATGTATAATAAATACTCTTTATTGGAATCTCGATTTATTTGGTAGTATTTCTGAAAAAAAAAATCCTAAAAAAGCCTATTTTTTCGACCTCTAAGTGGCCTAACCCCTTGAATTCAAGCTTGCGAAAACCAGAGGCAAAGAAATATTTAGAGCGTTACTTACTAATTTATTTTATTTATTACTTTCTTATTTTAAAAAACCCAAAATCGCATAAAAATTCGTGTTATTCGTCTGAATATTGAGAATTTCGCATTATTTTGGTGAAAATGGCAAAATCACATTTTCGCCTAAAAATAGTTTTTGCAGCACATGAAAGAATGGAAATTTTTTATGACTATAAAGCATGCTTGAATACTTTGGCCATATTATAATGAAGAGAACAATGAATATGAAATACTAGAAAATTGTAGATGGAAAACAATGGCCGAAAGACAAAGAACATCCTAAGAACCTTGGAGAATGGTACACTACTTATAGAACAATGTAAATGATCAGAACATTTGCCACTAAAGTAACAATAGGAGGAGAGCTACAATAAGATATGAAACTGTAAAATTCTCTCGCAGGTTAGGAAAATTTCTACATTCACATAAGTTTTAAAGAAATTTTTTTAAATACTACCGAGTTGCAATGCCACTCAAAGAAACCTTCCCCTTCATTCCCCTCCCCCTTCTGCTAAACTATGTGAAATACACACATTTTTCAACCATCTTGCGCAACACCTATTGTAATTTTTTCATACAAATTTCATAATTCCACAGCTCACCATTATATATAGTAATCTTCGCGGGGGTGCACACAACAACTCACCAATTTTTTATGATGAATGATATAGGAACGCGTAAGCAGAAAACAAAGAAACATTAATTTTTGTGTATAATGCATTAATCTTTACATATTATATACTAGCTGAAACACAACGCCATCTACTGGATGGGTACCCAACTCAGATAACCAAGTGTCGTGTCGATAAATTAACTCACACCGCCATCTGTTAGAAACTAATGGAACTTACAAATAATTGCAAAGCATTGTTCTATATCAACGCAATAATAAATATTGAGGTCAATAATCGAGATAAAAACTATTCCATCTTTAAGTTGGACCAAATTACACAAGTAAGCCAAATTTCATCAAATTCGGTTAAGTAGTTTCAGAGTTTATCTCGAACAAACATCATGACGCGAGATTTTTATATACATAAAGAATAATGCATGCAAAGATATTGGCGAAATTTTTCTCACCATGATGTACCAGACAACGATGATAACTTTGATTGGCAGATCGAACCAGAGGGTCCACAAGAGAATTCCATTGACGAGGTTTGGGAGCCAGCACAGGTAGAAAGAGATGTTGATCAGGGTAAATTTGAGCTTCAAGTCGTGGACTAGACTTCTTTCCTTGCTGGTTATCTGGAAAGAAATTAGAATAAAAAACAATAATTAATATTTCATTTTGACATCTGGAATTAATACAACCAGTAGTGAGATAAACATATTTACAACAACGTCGGTGTCAGAGTCGTAAGCTCGGTGGGTTTAAAAATCATTAAAATATAATTCTCATTCCCACTCTCCTTCCCTCCTCCCCACTCTCCCTCCCCCCTCTCCGCACCCCTCCCGCATTCCATACATTCATTCCCGGTACATTCAGTTTTCAAACAGCTCGCGTTCCACATAAATTTCATAATGCCAGAGCTCACCAGTAGTAAAAAAAAAGAATTATCCAATTTGGTGCATTCGTTTGGATGTTAAGCGCGTACAAACATTTCGGAGATTCATTTTTATTTATATAGATAGATAGATATTAACTACAATTTCCCACAAATATATCAAAATTGTTTCCACGGCAACGATTTGTTTTCTGACGTTAGCAATTACTCGCTTTTGTTAGCGACAGAAAACGTATAATAAATATAATATATTAATATTTATAATTTCATAACGCCAGAGCTTACCATTATATACAGCCCATATTACTCGCTTATAATTTAGCTTTCTATTTTTGAAAGATTTTTTAAAATTGTTTTATTGGTTTATGCGTGAAAGCATAACAAACAAACACACGCATTTATAATATTAGTATATTAGTTTCGCATTTATAATATTAGTATAGATAGTTAGACACTTCTATAAATATGTTATAATTTACCTAACTTACTGATTTTTAGCATCGCTACGCAGCCCGATTTGAAGGAGGCACGATTTTTAACCGTTTTTACAAACATTCAGATCCTGCGCAGAAAAGTCCCACAATGAAATGAGCTCCAAACCGTTACCTCGTTTCAGCGACCTTTACTTTTCTACACAGTGTTTTGATTATTTCAATGTACACTCTTCTATGGTCATCGTACGACTGATGTCATAGTTTCCTTCCTGGTGCCAAAAATATGGTCACATGGTTTGTCTCCAGCTCTACGAAATGATACCTAGATTTCATGTTAGGACAAGTCTATCAAATTGGATGTCTGTGAATAACCCTTTAACAACGATAGACAGAGGTTTTACTGTATTTGATATATGTAAATACTAAGCTAATTATTGTTAACATTCAAGCGATATAAGTTGAGGAAATACCAAAGACAAACCTGTGAGTAGGCCCCAAAGACGGCGACCTCCATGTCTTTAGAGGAGAAGAAATAGATGATGGGGTTGGCTACCATTACCACCGTGATGGGGACGTAGGTGGCGCAGTAGTTGGGCAGCACGCGCACCAGCGCCCCCTTCAGCGATCGCAAGTTGTGGCAGCTGGGGAAGACAACCAAATCATTCATCCATTGATATTCGTGTGAAGTTCTAACGGATGTTATGAGCTTAAACACAACATCGATAACATCAATAACCTAATTTATATTTGTAGCCCGAAAAAATGTTGTGGAAGTTTGATGTATGTTTTCCATTTTAAAAGAGCAGAAGGCCTAATTGGCTCAGTATTCCACGGGCTAATTTATAAACTTACAATTCTATTTGATACTGTTGATCACAACGTCTTACTCAATAAACTGGCCGAAATTGGATTCTTCATGAGATTACTAATCTTTTTTGCTAGCTATCTTGCAGCTAAGAAATAGTTTGTGTCTCATGGACTATTCCAGTCTATTCTATTTTTTGTACGATCAGGAGTACCCCAAGGTTCTAATTTAGGCCCACTCTTTTTTCAATATTTATTAATGATATTTCAGAAGTAATTCTGCACTCTAGATTTCTTCTCTTTGCTGATGACCTAAAACTATTCTTAAAAATACTAACCCCAGAAGACCCAGTAATTCTGCATCATCTTGACTGCATTTAGTGACTCCTGAGCAACTTCCATTCGTAGCTGTTTTTGTTCAAAATTCAATAATTTTGGAACAAATTTTGCTGCCACGTGTTTCATAAACCGTTGCGTTGCCAAAACATTCGAAAAAATTTCATGGCATGAGCCAATCGATATGCCAACATCATCAGCGACTACTCTGATTGTGATTCGGCGATCGTTCAATAACCATTTCTTTTACTTTTCCACGTTTTCATCGGTTGTTGATGTGCTGGGGCGTCCGGGACGTTCGTCATCTTCAACATCTTCACGGCCATCTTTAAAACGCTTATACCACTCGTTAAACACTTGTTTTCCTCATAGTAGACTCACCATAGGCCTTTGTTAACATTTCACACACTTTATTTCATTTTTTACGCAAAATTTGATATAAATTTTTTGATCCATTTTTTTTAAAAAACAAAAATTTACAAGCTCATAAAAACACGTCTCACCTTAGCGGCTGCCAAAGACAAACTAAACTATGAAAACAGCTGACAATTTTATCGTACTCCAGGGGCATGTATACAAACAAAAAAAAAATTTGATAATCGGACTATCAAAACCCGCGAAATTTAAATATTCCTTTTTGAATACACCTTGTATACAACCATAAATTCAGAACTACATAACCTTTTGCAGGATAAGCCCTCTTTTTGGAAACCCGTTGACTGGGCTTGTAGAAGTATGTATGAAAGAAATTCCACTCACTTGGCATTTGGATAGTAGAGAATGGAGAGACCAGTGGCTGTGAGAACGGCAGGAAGGCCCCACGATACGCTGTGATACACACTGGTGTGGCTGTCTCTGTTACGCAGCAGCAGGTGCGTATCTATGGCGTAGCACAGCGTCCAAATCCATGTGGCCGTGTAGAAATATTGCGTCCAAGCCTGTAAAATACATCACTACGAATTGAATAATTGGAAATATTTTCAAAGGGCTGCTTGTATGATAACTTTTTAAAAAATGTGGCTCAGGAAGGGCTTATATAATATTTAATTAAATGAAGACTATATTAGCGAAACTCAATTGAAAATCTGGACTGGAAAACTAATATAATCACTTGAGCGATAGAGATTTCCAGGCGATTGGTTTTGGATTCAGCCACGTTCTTTCTCATCACATCACATGTGATATGGCAGAGGTGATCCCGGGGCGGCAGTACCCATACCGGTGTCTCAAATCATTTCACCGTTTATCCCAAATTTTTAGGTTTTATCTTACTGCCCAATTTTGGGTGGTTAAAAGGTGTTATCAAAATAGAGTTATATTTTTAAAACATGGATTTGACCAACTATATATTCATCATAGGATTCAAGATCACAGAAATTAATCACCTCATTTAAAGATTAGTTTTTTACAATTTTTGGCAAGCTAAAATCTTCAATTTCTTTGTTAAAGGCTGACCCAGAGATGCTACATTTTTACATTAAAAAAAAAACTTCTTCTTAGTGCAATTCTTCACATGACTTGGTGTCTCCTTCCAGAGACATTGCCGAACTAAGGAAATAAATTAGAAACGCCAAGATGAAATCACTTACTGATGTTATGGCACAAAATAGAACATTAGAAGTATCATCTTCTATAGGAATCATGCTTTTGTAGTTCATCCACAAGGCGGATCGTACCATCACACCTGAAATCAAAAACAAAATAAGTTTTAGAGGGTATTTCACCAACTCTGGGTACAGTCTTGAATATATTTATTCATCAACTAACTTTAATGATACAAGTGACATTGCGGTAAAAACAGGCTTTTCCTTGACATCCTATCAACGAGTAGTGCTGATGGGCAGTTTACCCAGAGGTGGCGAAATGCCCCTGTTGAAGCAAATATACATACCTTTCCCTATATATATCTTTACATTCATACCTTTCCTATCTACACATAAAACTTCCCGAGCTGACAACAATACCCAGACTAGTGAACTAAATGACAATAATAATTTGTCAGTCTTAGTCTGTTATGTGCTGTGCAATGATCCACTATTAAAGAAGTCTTGTCTGTTATGTGCTGTGCAATGGTCTACAATGATCTCTCAGTGTATTCAACATCAACTGTTAAAGAAGTCTATTATTAAATCCCGTGCTGTGACCTTGCTCCTTCAGTTTTTAATTATATCGACCATCAGAGGAAACTTGTGCAGGAATTCTCTTGTTTTCTAAAGTGCTTGTGCAGTGATAACCGCCAGTGGTGTCCCTCAGGACCACGAGATCGACCATGATGAAGGATTTATCATCCCAGAGAGCAACGTTTGAATGAGTCAGATCCTGCTCAATTCCACATTATGATTCCGTATATTGTGTCAGCATCAAAGCCCACAAAACAAATTTAAATACAGCCCCGCAATCTCATTATTTATTTGCGATTACAGCCCTTTTAATGTAATTATTGTAAACAATGTGTTCTGCCAACTGTCACAACTTCTACACTTCACATATTTTTAATATGATTAGCTATCCAATCTTATACAAATAAAGTATAAATATGTTATATTCATTGTAATAATAATACAATCTGACCTATATTCCCACCAAATCGTGTGTATAGACAATGCAAGCAATGCTTTGTTCATGCATTTTTGATATTACCTGTAGTAATATTGAAAAGCTTAGGCCCAGTTCTTTTGCAGAAATTCACATTTGACAAAGTCATCAAATAGCCTTTCAACACCATTTTTGATAGTAGAAAGATTCCCGTTAAATGCTGATTCTTAGTCAGTTTCAGCTTTGAAACAAATTGTAATCAGCGGAAGAGGACAATTATAATTTTTTTAAGCTTGTCAGCTTTTTACAATTTGATGGAAAGCTGAAATGCACCTGGAATCGGTGTTTAACAGAGACTTTTCAAATGTCAAAAAAACAAAATGGCGTCCAATCAGTGAAAAGTCATCTGTGCGTGCCTGACCCGATATTAATTGGTACTTAATTATTAGATATGTGATGACTTGCCTAGGGAAGCCAAGAGATCAGCCACTGCCAACCAGATGATGATTTGTCTTCCACGGGTGCTCACATTCGGTCTAACATGCTCTTCCCTCGGAAGAATCTGGAACAGAGGTATGAATTGAAAACATCTATCCATGGCTTATTATTATTATTGTTGGCACATTAACTATTACAAATTTTATTTTTACATTTTGTCAGGGTTCGTAGTTCAAAAAGTCATAAAAATCGGATTTATTTGATATAAATCAGATTTTTAAATTTTTAAAAAATATTTCGTCTATTTTAACTCGGAAGTCGGTCTATGTTAAAAAAAACCAAAGTTGTTGTTGATTTTAATTATTAATTTATAAATTTCAAAATCGATATACCAATCTTTCCAAAATAGTCAGGGTGGAACCCAAACGCGATGCCCACTCAACCACTGACCGGACGGAAGAAGAGGTGAGTAGAACCAAGAAGAGATGAGAGGAGCCAAGAAGAAGAGACAAAAAGAATCCAGAAGAGACAAAAATAACCCAGAAGAGACGAAGCAAGAACAGCCAAGAAGAGTCGATAAGAACCCTGAAGAAACAAGAAGAAGCAAGAAGAGACAAGGGTAAAAAAAAAAACCGAAGAGCCAAGAAGAACCGAGAAGAGACGGGAAGGTGCAGAAGAGACAAGAAGATCCGAGATGAGGCAAGAAGAAATGATTTAGAAGATTTACGAAGAAGCATGAAGAGCCAAGAGAGACGATAAATAGCAAGAAGAGCCAAGCAGAGCGTAGACAAAATGAGAAGAATCAAGAAGGGGCAAGAAGACACAAGAAGAAGTAAGTAAGACAGAAAAATTCCAGAAGAGACACGAATAAAAGCAAGAAGAGAAGAGAAGAGATAAGAAAAGACACGAAGAAGTAAGAAGAGAAGAGACAAGGAAAGCCATGAAGGGGCAAGAAGAGCCAAGAAGAGCCGAGAAGAGGCGAGAAGATCCAAGAAGTGACAAGAATAGCAAAGAAGTGCCAAAAAGAGACGAAAAGACCCAACAGGAAACAAGAAGAGACAAGAAGAGTCAAGAAGAGACGAGAAGATCCAAGAAGAGATAAGAACAGCCAAGAAAAGCCAGAAATAAGCAAGAAGAAAGAAGCCATAAAGGATTATAAAAAAAAAAATTAAAATCATAACGCTCAATCCATTCCTTTATTCCTGCCCATCCTAAATTCCAATATTGGCTTATAAGGTTGCCATGTATACCGGTCGGTTAAACTCCAACCTCCTTTCCGTCCTCAGAGCACTTGTTCCAAGTCCTAACAAATCAATGCCCTTCGGTGTACCGGCCTCACCGGGACAGGAGTGCTCCTGGCTGGGGAGTACAATCGTATCGTAAGTACATTTGTACGTACATACATATTCTTGTCTAATTTGACTTTAAATTTTTACTTTAATAAATGAAACCCGAGTTAAAAATGTGTTTTATTCCTATTCAAATATTGCATACTATAATCCGAACGCCTCGATAATTCGGAAGGGATCTTGTTTTTCCCTATCCGGATTAGCGAGGTTCTACTGTAATTGTTGAAATGAAGTGTGATTTCTACAACCTGTGCCTAAAAGTGGAATAATTATCAAAATAAGTAACCATTCAATTGAGGTGTGGTAAGTTGTACGAATCCTGCTCATCAAAGAGAGCTAGCTCAATAAGGAACTCCAGTGAAAAATATTATGGCTTTAAAAAAATATGTTCATACAGACCAATAAACGCTGATTCTGAATATATAAGTTTTATTAAATAATATTTAACGTAGAGTTTTAAAAAGATATTAAAAAGTCCATTTTAAAACAGTTTATTAAAACACCCAGTCAAGTTGGTATTTATTGAATTTGTGAGGCGTAACGTCACCGCTTCCATAAAACGCTCCAATGCTGAAATTCAAAATGGCGGACATCGAACAGCTGATTACAGTTCCCTACAAAATTCATGCTTCGGTTTCCTTAATATTGATTTCGATTCGTAAAGCAAAAAAAAAAAAATAATTTAAAACTATTTTTATACCACTCTCCCGTAATAATATTGAAAAATATAATAATATAATAAATAAAATATAATAAATAAATAATTACACCTAAATAACGTTTTACTTATTGAATAGTTTCATTACTTCTTCCATACAAAATGACAACATCTGTTGAAAATAACTAAAACTTTTGGGCAGATGACGTCACAGGGCCAGATGACGTCACGGTGGTTTTCGGGGGATCTTGAAAAATTAAAACTTTGACATTTATTTTAACTATTAAAACTATAAAAATAAAAATAAATATGCAGTTATTTAAGTTAGAAGGTCATTATTCATAAAAAAAAATAAAAAAATGGACTGGAGTTCTCTATTGTGGAGTTCGTTCACAAATGCCTCATGGCTAGTACCAATCTTGTTGACTTGTGAATTTGATAATACATCATAAAACAAATAAATGATTACCTGGTACAAAGCACCCATAATTCCGATTATGGACGACGTCAGACACAATGCGTTGTACGAGTGTGTGTTGAATTCATCCATAACCATGACGGCCATGTCTGTTCCATTGCGGCTGTGGTGACAGCAGAACGTCTGAATCGTGGGGTCCGCCATCATGCCACTGTTAGACACTGCAAACAGAAACTAATCGATAAACGAACAAACTCATTGCAATCTAACAAGAATCACGTCAGATTGTCATAGAAATGTCCATCAAAGAATGCACATAAAAACAAATGAAAACAATGCAAATTTGATGTTATTTGAACACAAAACAAACCTATAGGACACGGGTGAAACATGATTAAACTTATATTATAAATTGAATAAATAAAAGATATTAAATAAGATTCTTTCACTATTAGTGTTGAATAAACCAAGAGAGTCGTTGGCCTACCTACATCAAACTGTGATTAATTCCACCAAGATCTCTAGGATGCATTAATTTATCAATGTGGGTAGATCAGTTTGTAAACAAATGAAGCAATATGCATTTAGTGCAACCCATTGATGCATAGTATTGCTACTAACCTTTTAACACTACAATTGTGTTTATAATTGCGCTATCGACGTATGTCTCATTAGTTAAAGTTATAATGTGAAAAACACATTTTTAAATTATTTATCAGTCTTCAGTCATTCACACTCAGCATAACTAATATAACTAGTACTATAACTATGTACTAATAGAAACTAGAATTGTAGAATATGATAGTGGTTGATAGTAGTTGAAGTTGACATTTGAGAGGTTTCTGGTGTTGCCATAATTAAAAATAAAACACTTATTTTTACCAACTTATTTATATGGCTCTTACCATCTAGGCTGGCTTTACATTCGTAATTTTTTTCCCGTAATTCGCTCGTGTAAGTGAATTATGGCCAAATTACCAATGTAAACGACACCAAAAGTCACTTAACGTAATTTAAAGCATGTTACAGAACTTCTTCTCCCGGAAGTTTTTTGACAGGTCTAATCGCGTCCGCGCGAAATTACAGCCTTCTCACAGCTTATAAAATCAATTTGATAAGCTGAGGGACCTTTTGTAAGAAATGGTACCAAAATGCGCCGTTGCGAAATGTCAAAAACCAAAAGACATTTGTTTTTATTGGATTTTTTTCCTATAAAACTAGTATTTATTTCCACTTATTTGAGTTTTCTGAAAATGAGCATCCTTCTATTCAATTATCGGTCCAAACCTTTCTAATCTCAATGTTTCTGTTTTTTAAATTACGTATTTGAATACGAAGTCGGTTGCAGTCGGCAGCTGTCAGGTAGCTGTCATTTGAATAAAATGAAAGAAATCCATTAATTTTCGCCTTTGACGGCACAAAAGTGCGTGGAGAATTGTTTAATTAAAGCCAAAATCTATTTCAGCACTTAATTTGGTCCTTTTCGTCTTTATTGACAAAATCGCGTAAATTTGACAGTAGCATGTCGTTGTTGAAAGGAAGCCATCTTACCGCAAATACATTTACAGATGTAAACGGTCGCATGAGCAGTTACACAGGTCGAACTTCCGAAAAACTTCCGTGATCATTAATTGCCACAAGTCAGATTCATATGTAAACGCTCCTGGGAGTGACCTGTCAAAATATTACGTAATCCGTAATTTTTAATTACGAGTGTAAAGCTAGCCTAGCTATTGCTCGTGATGTGAGTTACAGATGCGTACAGGGCGCGAATTTATAAAACCTATACCGTTAGGATTTGTTGTGAAAAATCATCTACGAACCCTACACCGGTTCCGTCGCGGCGGCGACTGAAATGGGATAGGTTTTGTTGTGCAAAATCATCAACAAACCCTATACCGTTTCAGTCGCCAACGCGTTTCGTTGCTCTATCTGTTTCAGTGACGGTGACGACCGTAATTATAAAGTAGCTTCTGTTGGTGCATTTACTTTGTTGTATATTTACTTCGTATACCAATAAAAACGTGTTCAATACGTAGCTTGCATTATATTCTCAAAAGGTTAGAAACTTGGAAAAAAGATGAAATCATTAACAGTACACTTTGATGCATAATTAAAACTAGCAATACATATTTTGTCATTTACTGCACACTCCTTGCTTCAATGACTTTCATACATCGTCACATATATATACAAGTCCTTACCTACTATTTCAGTCATTCCAACAGATTATAATATGTAATATGTATTGCTAGTTTTAATTACTGTGTAGGTACCTACTGCTAATGATTCCGAAGTGTACTGTTAATGATTCGACAATGAATTTCTTACTTTTTGGGAATATAATGCAAGCTTCGTAGTGAACACGTTTTTATTAGTATACGAAATAAATAAGTAACAGAGTAAATGCACAAACAGAAGTTACTTTATAATTACGGTCGTCGCCGTCACTGAAATGACTGAAACAGACAGAGCGATGAAGCACGTTGACGACTGAAACCGTATAGGGTTTGTTGATGATTTTGGATAAAAAAAAATCCCATTTTAGTCGCCACCGCGACTGAACCGGTGTAGAATTTGTAGGTGATTTTGCACAACAAACCCTATCCCATTTCAGTCGCCGCTGTGATTAATCGGTATAAGTTTTGTAAATACGCTTACAGGGCTGGGATTGCAGCCCATTTGCTCAGGCTCTTTTTATTGTAATTATTTTGTGTCAAGAAGTATTTGTGATGCTCAGAAAAATATGCAAACCGTCTGGCGAAAATGATCAAAGTAACCAATCTTCTTTATAATATAAAAATTAACGTTTCTTTGCTTGTCCCGCACGCGTTCTACGCCAGATAGCGATGAAACTTTGGTGATTTGTTGTACCTACGCACGCCCGCGAAGGTTTATATACATAATGGCGAGCTCTGACATTTTGAAATTTGTTAAAAACATTACAATAGGTGGCGCGCGAGATGTTTGAAAAATATATGTGTATCAAATAGTTTAGCGGCAGGAGGAAAGGCGGAAGGATAAGGGGCATTCGGGAGAGTGGAGAAGTACGAAGAAAGGAGGGGGGAGGGCGGTAGGGGAAGGCGGAGAAGGTAGAAGGAAAATATGGGAGGGGAACGGTGGCGGAACGGGGAGGGGGATGACGGAAGGTTGGGGGAAGAGGGAGGAATTGCAAAGGAGACATAGTAGCTGTAGGGAATAGCAGGGGGTAAATTTAGAAAATTCATGCTTCTCACCCTATTTGTGACCGGCTCACGCGTCGGAAACCTGATTTATTCGGGCACGCACCAGACGTAAAAGCAAAAATTATTGTGTATACAAAAGCACTTCAAAAACAGAATTTAAACAAAAAAAACTTTCTTTCTTTGAGTGGTACTGCAACGCATGCTGGGTACTCGCTAGTGGTTGAATATTTTCGCATCAACCACCTAATCATTTTAAATATATCATATACTAGCTTTTCCCCGCGGCTTCGCTCGCATGGTATTACGGGAAATTATTGTAGCGCTTGCACTTATCAATTATCTCCCCCCCCACCCCCATCCCCTCCCACATTCCATATATTCATTCAGTTTTCAAACATCTCGCTTACCACCTAAATTTCATAATGCTATAGCTCAAAGAAAAAAAGAATTACTTTTCCAATATTGTTCATCCGTTCGGAATTTATGCGCTTACAAACATTTCAGATGTTTATTTTTTTTAAATATTTGGATGTTCGTAAATAGAATAAAAAATACTCTATTTATCATTCAGTCTTTATAATCGTTACGAATAATATTTTTAATATAGGAACTCTCATCTGACAAGTTTCAAGCTTGTCCAAAAAAAAAAACTAATTCTAATATTTGAATTTTCTGCAGTAGTAGCTGACCAGTAGATTGAGTACCTACCAGCATAGAGCCCAAAAATATATCAACATTGTTTCCATGGAAAAGATTTTTTTCTGACGTTAGCAAAAACTCGCTTTTGTTATCGACAGAAAACGTATAACAAATATAATATATTAATATTTATAATTTCATAACGCCAGAGCTTACCATCATATACAACCTGTAGTCTGCGCATATAATTTAGCTTTATATTGGTGAAAGAATTATTAATGTCTTTATATTGTGTTATGCGTGAAAAGGTCATAAACAAACTCGAGCAGTTTCGCATTTATAATATTAGTATGGATTTGAGGTTAGAAGATAGTACGTAGGTACATGAGGCGATATCGCTATTTCCTACCACAACCGGCACATTACACCGGCAGCGGTTTTAGCCACATCCTGCGGATCCGTTATCTCCTTCAATTATCCTTCATCTAAACCATGGGTCGGCAACCTGCGGCCGCGTTCGGCCCGCGAGGGGTCTTGGTGCGGCCCGCAAGATTCTCGCCACAACGCGTGTGATGGACGACATCAACGCGTGTGACGATTTCAACAGAGTGAAAGGGAGTAAGAAAGGGAGCGAAGGGATAGCGATACAACTTCAAACTGAGCTTAAAAACCGGTTTGCTGATTTCAAAAAGATCTCACGCAAGATGGAGATTTTCGAAAACCCCTTCGCAGTGGATATCGATAATGTACCAAGCGATTCGCAAATCAACGTGATAGATTTGCTTTCTGAAAACTACAAGGAGTTAAAAAGGTTTGCTCAGGAAATAATGAATATGTTTGGAAGTAGGTACCTACTATTGGTGAGCGAAGTTTTTCAATTCTGAATTATCGAAAAAACCAACACTGTTCTCGGTTATCGGATTCACATTTAGACGCAATATTACGCAACCCAAATGCAACCACAATTACCTCATTGATTTTATTAACTACAATAAACGTAGTAAAATATACAATAAGCATTTTATGTTTAAAACTAAAATATTTGTACCTAAATTTTGTAGGTATTTTTATTACATTAGCTCCACGAAGGAGGCCTTGAGGAAAGGCCTATGTCATTTTTGAGGATGTGATGTGGAGTATTTCTTTGGGAATGGAAGGAGAGGAAGTTCTGGAAAGGAAAAGGATATTAGGAGTGGGTAGGATTCTGAGGGTTTGTGTGTCCAAGAGTGACGAACGTATGAATCCATCCCACAAGGCGACGTTCCGAGAGAGTACGGTTAGAGAAGTTAAAAGGACTCCGTCAACCATTATCTCTCGATAGGGCCTGCCATGCAGCTGGTTCGCAGACGCATCCGCCACCAAGACCCGGACAAACTTCCCCCCGAGAACCCAGGCACCCCTGCCAAGTCACCAAACGTAGCGAACCACTCGGAGTGACCTACGGCAGAGGTGTTGGTTATCCAATAAATGGTTCCCGGGGCTGCGGTACCCATACCCGCCTCCCTAATTGTAATGGGTATACTGTAATGAGTCGTAATGACATGCAAAGCATCCCCAAGCCAAATATTTGGCCCTTTTACAACAAAAGGTTGCCGACCCATGATCTAAACTTACAAAAAGATTTTATAATTATTTCTTTATTTATTTGAACGCTATAAAATGGCTTTTACATGACGTGATAGGTACAATAAATAGTACACAGGAGGGTAATTATAATAATAACAAAATATGAATGTACATTAAAGATTTTAATGTTTCATGATTTTAGACGCAATTTGGGCAATTATATCTTTTACACCAATTTGTGAGTAAATGAAAAATAATAAAAAAATGCTGGACTCTCTCGACTTTTCGCCTTGCAACTGCAATTGGAGAGGTGGATTCGTACGTCAATCCTAGACACATTTATCCCCAGAATCCCCCAAAATGGTTAAATTCTTCAATATTCAGTAATGAATTGTTTGTCGAGCGTTACCTGGTTTTTCGAAGAGATCGCGAATCCACTAATTCCACTTATAGAGAAGGTGGTGGGGTTTTAGCAGCTGTCAATAAAAAAATACTTGCAATAAGTAAATCATCTTGAATATTCAAACTCATTCATCTACATATGCGTAATATATATTCCTCCCAATTTATCTGTCGATGATTACTGTAATCGAATCAAAAATATTCAGGATGTTATGTACAACGTATTAATCCCAAATCTCAATTTATAATTATTGGTGACTTTAATTTGCCCGAGATTAAATGGACACCTGACATAGCATATACAACAAAACACTAGTTCCGTCCAATTTTACAAGTCGTAAAGCTCGCTGTGTTGTCAATTTGGCCTCAATGTGTAACCTTCACCAATTCAATTATATTATTAATGGAAATTGTAATATTCTTGACCTACTTTTTTTGTGATAAAACCAATGTTAATCTTTTGAGAGCGACAGGGTTATCAAATGTCGACAATCATCATCCCCTTTTTGAAATAATTTTAAAACTTGAAAAACTGCAATACTTGAAAGATAATCACTACCCTATTAAATACAATTTTAAGAAAGGAAATTATGAAGGATGTCGACAAGACCTGTCAACTGTTGATTGGGTCACACTTTTCAATAACTTAAATGTCAACAATAAGGTGCAATTATTATTCTACGATACTTTGTGGGATAAATAAAGGATTGATAAACGTATTCCAAAAAAATAAAACACAAATAAGAAATCGCTATCCCAAATGGTTTAGTCAGTCTCTTATTAAGCTCCCCAAAGAGAAAAATAAGGTAAGACTGTGGGCTAATAGATATAAAAACCCATTAGACTATGCTGAGTTTGTTATTTTAAGAAAAAGATCTAAAAAAATGCAAAAAGAATGCTATTTATCATACATTAACTCTGTAGAAAAAGGCATAAATGAAAACGTTAAAGCTTTCTGGGCATACTCAAAATCATTGCGTACCACCAATTGCATTCCCAAATTAATGCAACTGGATTCTATAACTGCAGATAATGGACAACATATTGCCAATCTTTTCTCTAATTATTTTGCATCCGTTTACACTCAATCTGATCCCTTGTTATATCCTGCCAGGCCGAATGATACTCTAAACAACCAATTCAATCTTGGCAAAATCATAGTTAGCATGGAAACCATCAAATCTTGTTTAGAAAAAATTGATACATCCAAAGGCCCAGGACCAGATAAAATACCACCGTTGTTTGTAAGTTGTTGTTCCAGCGCGTTGATTAAGCCACTTTATATAATATATAATGAATCATTATCTACAGGTACTTTCCCAGATCTGTGGAAAAATGCACATATTGTTCCAATACATAAATCTGGAGATCAATCTTTTGTGAAAAATTATCGACCAATCAGCATTTTATCATGTTTTGCAAAAGTCTTCGAATCTATAATTTATAACTTTGTATTTTCACACTTTAAACCACAATTATGCATTAATCAACACGGATTTATTCAGAATGAAACAAGTTCTTTGTTTAAAACCACTTTATTTAAATTTATATTCGTCGACCGGTTTCGGTCGAACTCGACCTTCTTCAGGACAATAAACATATAAACTAAATTAAAGTACAGAGTTAAGATAATGAGGTAAACGGATTTATTCCCAACAGATCCATAAATTCGAATCTTCTCGACTTTTGTGATTATATTTGTAAAGCTTTTAATGAAAGAACTCAAGTAGATGCCATTTACACAGATTTTCAAAAGGCATTTGATAAAGTTAACCACACTATATTATTACAGAAGCTTGATCAAATAGGAATTCACGGTGATCTGTTTAGATGGCTTAAGTTGTATCTGGAAAACCGAACACAGTTAGTACTTATAAATGGAAACGAATCACCTCCCATAATTGTAACGTCGGGTGTACCTCAAGGGTCTAATCTTGGCCCTCTGCTTTTTTAAATCTTCATTAATGACCTTGGCCCCATGTTACGCTGTGATTTTGTTCTATTTGCTGACGACCTTAAGATTTATCGCAAAATTTCCTCTGATTCTGACCATGTTATGCTTCAAAATGACCTTTACACATTAAATAACTGGTGTATTCAAAACGAAATGTTTTTAAATATTGAAAAATGTTACAGAATTACCTTTACTCGTAACAGAAGACCAAAGGATTATGCATATTCCATTAAAAATGTTCAATTAAATGCAGTCACCACTATAAGAGATCTAGGAATTATTCTTGATTCAAAGTTTACTTTTAATGAACACATCAGTGATATCACGAGTAAATCTTTGAAAATGATGGGATTCATACATAGAATATCGAAACCATTCAAAAATCCCCAATCCATTATAACCTTATACAACTCGTTGGTCGGAAGCAAATTGGAATATGGGAGTGTTATCTGGAATCCACATTATTTAAAATATTCAAAAGCCATTGAATCAGTACAAAAAAAAATCCTAAGACTTTTATCATTTAAACTTGGATTAAATGCCTTACTCCTATGAGGAACTTACCCTTATCTTACGAGGAACGACTCCAACAATTTCATTTTAAAACCCTGGAAAAAAGAAGACAATTTGCTGACTTAATATGTTTATACAAAATTATTCATGATAAGCTTCGAACCACTCATTGTCTGAGCAATATTAATATAAAAGTTCCTAATAGACGCAATTTAAGGAGTCATAATACATTCCATCTTGAATTATTTAATAACAATATTGCATACTTCAATCCACTGTCTCGAATGTGTCGTCTATATAATACCATTGAATGTGACCATGTAGATATTTATGCAAGCAGTCTTACATATTTCAAAAGACAAATTAACAATCTTTTACCATGATATCATGGTGAACAATAATGTGACTGCTCTATTATCATTTTATTTTTATTATCTTTCTTTTCTTTCTCTGCATTTATGTTTTATATTTGAAATTACTATGTTTTATATTTCCTTTTGTACCTAGTAACAAGTAAACACTGATTACGCATGCTGTGAACATTTATAATTGGAGTGTTAATACCTATGTACTTCCCAATGGCAATTTTATAACTATAATCATTGTTAACACTCTGTAAATGTTTCAAAAAAAAAATCCCACCCACCCTCTTACCTTTTTTTTCCCAGAACTTCCTCTCTTTCCTTTCCTTAAAAATACCCTCCATACTGCATCTCGTAAGACCTAAGATGACATAGGCTCTGAAGATTTTTTTTCCTCAGATCCTCCTGTGCGGAGCAAAAGAAAAGAAAAGAAATTTTAAAAAAATTTAGAAAAAGTAAAAGAAAACAAAAAGAAAATTATTTTTACACAAGAACACGAAATTCAATGGGAGTTTAATGAACAGTACATAATTTTACATAATTTTAAAATGGACTAGACACACTTGGTATAGTTAGTAATTATATTTAGTACTTATGCGGAGAATATACAGGAATTACAAAGTAAGACAGCTAAACTCATCACAGGTTAATAAAGCTGCTGAGAAAATATCCTTTTAGAGCCTTTGCCAATGTTTTTTTGTTTGATGCTGGAAGTTTTAGGTCATTGGGTAGTGCGTTGTATTGCGTGTGTGCGACGTATTGTAAGGAGTTAATTCCAAATTTAGTCGTGTGAGTAGATGATGATAGGTGTATTTGATTTTGTGATCGTGTTTTGTGCTGGTGTATATCGGAATTAAAAGCTGGTTTAGTGTTGGTGTGTGCGGAGTGTTGAATTATTTGTAGGATGGCAGTGGTGATGCTATATTTTTACAGAATCGTAAAAAGAAGTATTTGGGTCAGTGAGTATATATCTTTGACGTGTGTATCCCATGGTAGATGGTGTATGTTTCTTATAGCTCTATTTTGGATGACTTGTATTTCGGATATTTGCTTCTTAGTTATGGTGCCCCAGATACTAACCAGATAACTTAGGTGACAGTGGATCATAGCATAATATGTGGCACGCAGAGCACATATTATGCTATGATGATCTACGGGGAGCACATCTTGAAGTCGATAGAGTACACCAGTTGTCGGGGAAATTTTGAATTTTACATGTTCAACATGGGAGTTCCACGACAGGTTAGAATCTATGAAAAACCCCAAATATTTCGTTACTTGTGCATTTTGGAGCTTTTCATTTCCAAGAGTGGGTTCTTGCTCATGAATTCATGCTCGTGTAGTCTTTTTTCCCGAAATTGAGGTAGTGGGTTTTTTTGACATTGAGGCCTAATTTATTTATTCGCAGCCATTTAGCTAGCTTTGCGAGGTCTTTATTAATTTGAGATTCAAGTTCCCTCAGATTTTTGCAACGATAGTAAATCATAGTATCATCAGCGTAAAGTTGAAGTTTTCCCGAGATGCCACATTTAGTTATATCTATACAGTAAGAAAAGTAGGGATCCTAGAATCGAGCCCTGTGGCACTCCACATGTGATTTTTCCAAAGCCGCTTAGGTTCCCTTCGATATCGACAAGGCAATATCTATCAGATAAGTAACTTCGGAGGAGCTTTAAGGATTTCCCAAATATACCCAAATGTTCCATTTTCTGTATAAGTATTTCATGGTCTACTGTATAAAAGGCTTTTTTAGATCTATAAAAATAGCGGCTACATATTCGCCCTGGACTATGTATTGCTGAATGTTGGAGATAAAATCGAAGGTGGCACATTGGGCACTGGAGTTTTTTCGAAAGCCATATTGCTGTGATAAAACCGATATTGGGCGATAGTTAGAAATACATTTTTTGCAGTCTTCCTTATAAATCGGTATAATTTTCGCTAGCTTTAATTGTTTTGGGAATACTCCCGAACTTATAGAAGAATTGATAAGTTGTACTAGGTGCCCAGCTAGTTCTTCTTTACAGGTTTTGAGGATGCACGGAGTAACTCCATCGATTCCTGCCGCTGCATTCGGCCTAAGTTTCGAGATGATCTTCAATACCTCACCTTTATTCGTCCTAGCCATATATAAGGATTGAGGTGCCTTTGGTTCTACATATATGGTATTACAGTCATCCGGGAATGATGGAATGGCAGCTGCCAACTTTTCTCCAACTGAAAAGAAAAACTCATCCCTAAGCTCGCAATTATTTACGATGAGAGATTCGATGGCGTTGGAGGGTTTATGTGCACGGTTAGACAGAATTGAGTTAATGGTTTTCCAAGTTTTTCTGGGGTTATTCAGGCTTTGTTGAAAGTTATTGACGTAATATTTGTGTTTCAAACTTCTCATATAATTAGTAATTAAGTTTCTCAGTTTATTTTTTATGTACTGCAAGAGTTATATTACCTGGGTCTTGTTTCCACTGCTTGTGAAGCTGGTTTCTTTCCTTGATTAGCGAATTCAGTTTAGCATCGAACCACGGTGTATTTAGATGTTGTCGATTTCCTATTTTCACTTTAGGTGTAGTTGTACCTGCTTCTATAGCATTTTTTACATAATCGTTAAAATCTTTGTAACTGTCTTCTTGTTTGGTTGAGTTGATGGCGAATACATTAGCTGCAAGATACGATTTTACTGCTATACTGTTGATGATAAGTTTTGTAAGGCGCGGCTTGTTCCTATTATTAAACCATTTTTTTAGGTTATTCTTGAAATCAATAATAAGAATGTTATGATCACTAAGTGGGTCATCTATATTTGATATGGTAGTTGGGATGTTTGGTCTATTTGATATGACGTGATCTATAATGGTGCTGCTTGTGTTAGTGACTCTAGTGGGAAATGATTTGTTTTGTATCGAGAAATTGTGTGTTTCTAAGATGTTGAGGTAATTTAAAGAAGAGGGTGTGTTTATGGAAGTGTCAATGTTGAATTCTATAATATCTTAAATTCAAAATCCATGCAACAACAGTTCTCAAAATTTTTAACGTACTCGTATTATGATTTCCAACAATACAACTCCTTAGTAATTTTTATTATAAAGGAATATATGTAATTAGTTATTTTTTGATTAAAAAAAACTATTTTCTTCGGGACTTTGTGACGCAAATAGGGTCCGTCCCTGCATCGGGGCAAAGGAGTAATCAAAACAAGTTTCTGAAATAAATGTTTATATTTAGATATACTCGCAAGAGAGACATCATTATGGCACGACAGCACAATTTGTAAAAAAAATATTATTTTTTCCTTTTCGTTTTTAACATATTATTTATTGTTCATATTAATTAAAAAAATAATTACATGATATAAAAATGACGCAAAGGGAAATCAGATATTAGCGTCTTATTCTTATATTACAAATAAATTCAATTCCATGAATGTGCCATTCCTGCTGGAAAAACACAGTACGTGTACACTAATCAATTTTTGAATTTTTTTAAATTTTATTATTAATTATTTATAATTATATGTTGTACATGGTATATATTAATAATAATACATCTTAGGTTTTTTTACTACTCTTCCATTGAAAGCGTTTGCTTATGTATGGAAGGGGAGTGTACATTAATGTTGTTATTAGGTAATACTTAAATAATTCATTGTACATAAATACGTGTGTGCTGTAGTATTTAAAAAACTTTAAAAAAAACATATTATTGATATTTGTAAGATCAATTAAGTGGCAGTAGTTTTTTTTCTTAAGAATATATTTAAATGTTTCTTGACAGAGAGCAATATTTGGGTTTTATCATTAATTTTTCTGATTTCTTCCTATGGACGTAGACGATTGAAAAAAGTTCTTCCCTAGTAAGTGAAATAATGTTGTGCAAAAGACGTATTTAGTTTTGGGCATAGAAAAACATGTTTAAGTCGAGTTCTTTTTTCAATTAAAAATTGATATTTATCTTTACCTTTTTATTTTATAATTTGAATTAATGAATTTTTAATATATAAATCTTTAAGGCGGCACTCTTCGGCTGAAAAAGAAGAAGATTGAGAGATATGTAATTACGAATGTTGGACAGAGCGCGCTAATAAATTATCAGTTATGTTAGTTTCCCAAACAATTGATTTTAATTTGTGAAGATCTTTAATGTTCACATTTGTCCAAATGTGATCTAAACACGGTGGAGTATGTTCTTTTATTTCCCTAGTATTTTTATTTATACAAGAAATGAATTTTGTTCAGTCATACAATTATTGATGTATTCATTTTTGTTATTATTTTCTATTTTTTCATTAATGTTTACGTTAAAATCAACTACGATAAAGCAAATTTTATTTTTGAATTTCGATAATGTGTATTTGAGGTCATTAATAAATGAAATAATACTCGAGCCGTGCGTTCTGTAGATGGCTATTAGATGGTACATTGATTTGCCGAATTTGAAATATACTTCGATGCAGTTTACCAAATGTATTGGGTGTTCAATTATTTTAACAATACTAAATTTATTGTTTGCAAATATTATTATTCCGCAATTTCTATTGATGTCTACTTTGGTAGAAATATAATTATATTCAGGTAAGTGTTCGTAAATGTTTCGGACAACACCTAAGAGTATGGATTCATAGTTCCGTGGATAACACTATAAAGTCCGGTTTTTTAATTAAATTATTAATTTTTAGAATTAGTTCATCAAATTTTTTTTGAATGAATGTTTATGTGCATGATATTTATATCATTGATATTTTTAGAAATAATTTTGTTACATGAGTCAGTTAAAATATACATTCACATTCTTGAATTTTAATATTTAATTCTAATTCGTTATTTAAGAAATCTTCCATTTTCAGTTGTCTTTTGCAAAATTATAAATAAGATTTTTATTCAATATCGTAATTTATTCTTTCTTTGGCTAATTTAAGCATGTAAGATCGGAACTTACATGTTTCGCTGTTTGTGCGGTGGTCTGTTTCATTCATTTTACGGTTGAAGGAGTTTTTTTTTTTTTTTTTAACCCCCGACGCAAGGAGCGGTGTTATAAGTTTGACGTGACTGTGTGTCTGTCTGTCTGTGGCATCGTAGCTCCTAAACGAATGGACCGATTGTGACGCAGTTTTTTTTTGTTTGAAAGCTGACGTAAGCTACGTAAGCTTACGTAAGCTACGAAAGCTGACGTAAGCTGGTTCTTAGCTACAATTCATGAAAATCTGCTCAGGCTTTTCAAGGTTATCAGCCTTTTTTTGTGTCGGGGGTTTCTTAAAATTTTGTAAATTTTACTTATTATCTTGTTAGCTGAGTGGCAGTTCTAGAGATTTACACTCGAAGATGGGATGATCTTTTGAACAGTGCTTGCATGTTGGTTTGTTCATATTATTGTAGCATTTTTGTGCTGTGTGTCCAAATCTTTGGCAGTGGAAACACTGGGTGAGAGGATTACAGTCGTCTATATAGATTCTCATGAATCCTAGGTGATTTTTTTATTTATTAATAAGATGTAGTCTCGTTTCGGGATTTGTTTGGAGAATGAAGTTTTTGTTGTTTGTTTTCTTGTTACAAATAAATCCATCATTACAAATGATCCATCATTACAATCCATCATTAAATCCATCATTACAAATGATGGATTTAACTTGTAATATTTTTTTGTCTGGGTATTTTTCACATATCATTTTGATGTCACTGTTTTGTTCAATGATGTCTTTTAAGAACTCTTTCTCGGTATAGTCTTTGTCAAGCCCTTTGAATATTACGCATGGATCCGTTTTCAGAAGTACCTCCGCGCTGTTGTGGTTTTGTCGACTTCATTTATCTTATATTTTAATTTTTTGCCTCTTCTTTTTTCTGGGCATGTTATTATAATTTTTTTTGTCTTTCGCTTACTCGGATTCCCAGCTGCGATATTTTAATTTTTTGTATTTTTCCTTTTATTTTTTCAGTGTTTTCTTCTTTTAAGCTTTTTATTATTATTGGTAATCGTTTTTCTTGTGTTTCTGGAATTAAGTTTTTTACAGCGGAAGAGTATGAAAATACAGAGTTTTTTGTATTTGGTTTTTTTGTTGTAGTTCACATTTTTCTTTTAATTTTGCTAATGGTCATGTGAGAAATCATTTCCATGATGTTGTTCACTTCTTTCATCATTCTTGATTTTGTTTCTTTGGTAAGTTTATTTTCTTCTATGATTAATTGTAAATCACTTATGTTTTGTTTCGCCTTTGTAATGAAGGCATGCGGATCGACCGCTTCCTCCATTTTCACAAGTTATAAATTATTTTATTTTCACTTAATTTATAAATTTTTAAAATAAAAAATAATTTTTCTTGGTTTGAAGGTGTTATTTTATACGGTCACCGCTCACACGCGTCCAACACCGTGAGAGGTTTTGGTGATACTCTACTTATAATTAAAACAACTATAAATGTTTTTCCATTTAACCATTATAATATTTTATGGGTTCCATTTACCAGTCAGTAGCTGAGTTGGAATCGCATTTGGGTCCCCCCCAGGCGTCGCCTGTTCGATTCCTCGGCTGGCCGAATCCTTCATCACAACACAAGCAATACTTTCCGCTTACTGTGGTGGTAATAGGAGATTTTCAAATATTTTCAGGTTATTCGTAACCCGGGAATGTTTAAATTTCTTTAAAAACAATGTCATCCCCCGACAGTTGGCTCCCCGGCTTACTTATATGCTTAGGGAAAATGCGACATTCCAACATACACAAAACAAAACGGGTATGCAGAGAGGATGTACCGCCGAATAACCAATGTAAGAATAAAACGTATTTTCATTCAAAAGCATCAAGGATAAAACTATGTGTTAGTTTATATTTTAATGTATTACATTTTTTTAAATAAATACAATTTACTGTTTACACCAGCGCATAAGTACAAAAAATCGATTGATATCCATACCAACTAATTTTTAAAGGTATTTTTGAAGTCGATTTTAGGTTTTAAATTGGTACACAAATAATTATTATGTTGTAAACAATAATTATAATGTCGGGAGATCAACTGTCGGGTCACCTTTTTTCATGACACTCAAATTTAACAAAAATAATATATAATAATACATAAAAAATGTCATATTTTATCAAAGTAAGTGCAATAATTATTTGTAGTGTAACTATTTCTAAGACGAAGAGTAGAAAGATATTTAAAATATATGAATCGACTGAAAATAATTTATTTTCAACAGGTAATTCAACATCTATAACTGGCTCGTCGTGCTGTTATCAGAAGGTGGGAGTGTAGTCGAATTAGGTGATGGAGTACTTTATGAGTCGGAAGGTAAATTAGTTATTGATTCAGATGTTGAATTAGTAGGGGGAGAAACAGTTGTCGAATCAGTTAGAGAAACAGGTGTTGAACTAGCAGGAGAAATAGTCGTTGAAGTTGAATTTAAATCGGAGGAGTCACTTGTTGAATTGACTATTTTTGGTGGTGCCAAGGGTATCACTCGGAATTCATCCTCGTTTGGTATTTCGTTGACTAATTTGCAAGGGGGGACGAGCGGGTCGTAAGCATCCATGATATTGTTACTAGTGCAGTTCAGTTTACCTGGTAAAGGTTTGTTTGCTTCTTTGTTCAAGTCGGTCAAAAAAGAGCATGGGATTGTCGTATTCTCCGCAACCCCCTTCCGTAAAACTGTTATGGAACACTTGTCTCCAGTGGTAGATACAGGAACAGGTAAGACAGTTTCGTTTACTTTCACGTTT
This sequence comes from Glyphotaelius pellucidus, assembly GCA_936435175.1. NCBI lineage: Eukaryota > Metazoa > Arthropoda > Insecta > Trichoptera > Limnephilidae > Glyphotaelius > Glyphotaelius pellucidus. The sequence goes on along the minus strand of OW386543.1, from coordinate 6,957,676 downwards.
GGTGCAAATGAGGTAGCAATCTCGCAAGGAATTGCAATGACGTTGTTTGTACCATTTTCTGAAAGTAAAGTCAGCGTGCAATTTGAAAGATCTTTTAACGGTGCAGCATTTTGCGCCTGTGTATTTTGTGTTGGGCTTCTTTGGTTATTGTAGCTGGAAGAGGAGCCGGGTGAATTGTGGTAGTAATGATGAACACTACTCGAATGACCTGTTGATCTTGCCAAGTTCCAGATTGCCAAACCACCCAAAACATTGTTTAGGGTAGAAGAAGATCCAGAATTCGAATGGTAACTTGGAGCGTACATGCCATATCCAGCATACGCAGGAGGACCATACACAGGCGGGTGGTAGGCGGTATAGGCCGGCGCATGGTATACAGGGTGACTGTTGAATCCATTATAAGCAGGGGCGTGATATCCGTATCCACCGGGTGGACCTTGCACAGGGTTGTGCGGGCTGTAGGCCGGAGGATGCTGCGCGCTGTAGGCAGGAGGATAGTGGGCGCTGTATGCTGGGGGATTCTGAGCGCCATATGCTGGTGGGTTGTGAGAGCCGTATGCTGGTGGATTGTTGTACGTTGGTCTCATGTTTGTGGCTCCCGAACCGGATAGGCCACTGCTAGGGGGGTATGCCGGTGAATTGTGCGAAGGGGGGTAACTAAAACTCGGCTTCATGTTGACAGCAGGGGGAATAACACCGTGCGAACCCCCACCTGACAGTCCACCGCTGGGAGGATAGGCATGTGAACCGCTGCTAGGCGAATGAATTCCCCCAGTCCCCGACAGCCCACTGCTCGCGGGATACAAGCCTCCAGAAGTGATGGGAGGACCCTGGGGATGCATCCCAAACGTTCCCGACTGCAGCGAAGTCTGATGCACTTTCCCCACACTCGGTTGATAGGAAGGGTTGTAAGCAGGCTGATGATAGGACGGTGCCGGCTTCGGAGCCGAGTACGCCGGATATGACGGTGCCGGCTTCGGGGCGTAAGTGGGGAGGGAGTAAGAAGGGGAGGGCCTGCTGCCCCAAGAGCCCCAGGAGTGCGAGGAGCCACCGCCACGGGAACCTCCGATACGTCCTCCGCCCCTAGACCTTCCAGCCTCATTCTGCACAACGCACACTAACAAACACATAAAAGTTAGTCCGAGAATCTTCATGATTCTGATTTTAAAACACAAACCACGGTTAAATTATGATGGTTTTACAACCACGGTTTTACAATGTTACAAAATTTAATAATAACAAGTTATCAATTGCGTCTGTCCGATCCGAACAGATCCACGCTAGCGACTGACCTCTTGATATTGCCTTACTTCTATCGGTGAATCGGTCTATATTATTTTGTTTTGCGTTCTTGGTGTATGATTTTTGCGATAAGAGAGTTTTGCGGTTGTGGGTCTCAACAAATTACTTGGCATTTCCTTATTATTAATATAATGTGCAATTTTTTAGGGTTATTGCGGCCACCTGCAAGGGACATTCGTAGTTGTAAACATTATTAATCTTATTCTGCGATCTAGATTGGATTACTGACTTCTTTTCCGGTTAAAGTGAGCGAATTTCCGAACAGCTTTAGTTCATCAGGACGTCAATAATTCGAATTTAAATCGAACTCTCGACTCTTGGATGTAATCTAAACTGTCTAAACCACAACACCAGCAAAATCTTTGCAACCCTTTATTTTATTTTACGCTCAAATTGAACTGTTAATCTTTATTTATAAAACTGAATATTTCTTTGTTTGTCTCGTACACGTTTCTATACCATTTATCCGATTGCGATGAAACTTTGGTGATTTGTAGTGCGCACGCCCGCAAAGGTTTTTATATAAAATGGTGAGCATTGAAATTATTTCTTATAAGAAATGGATGAATGGTATACCATTCATACGATTACTATGAAACCTTGGTGATCTGTTGTGCGCACGCCCGCAGAGGTTTATTTATATAATGGTGAGCATTGAAATTATTTCCTATTCCATTCATCCGATTGCTATGAAACTTTGGTGATTTGTTGTGCGCACCCCACAAATTTTTCCGTACACATGAACATCGCACAAGGTTCTAAGCCGCTCGCAACTATCAAAGCAATAAGTACAATAAAGTGTACTGGACTTGCTATTTCTCACAGCTCAGTGTGTTCATTTGTTCATATGACAAATCACAATCACAGCGTGTTGTGACTTGTGGTTACTTGGCTACGTTTCGAGTATCGAAACTCGAAACATAGCTCACATATTTGCTGACTTGAAAAATGGGTGTATTTGTTCGCAATTCAAAATTGCACGTCAAATTACCTTTTAAAATTTGGCTAATGTAAATTTTGAATATAACGATGTATTGACTCAGCTGAAACAACTGGATCAAAGCAAGAACGGTGGTCAGATTTGCCATTTCTTATGCATACTGTATCTACTGACAAACATCTAAATGTACATTATTTACAACTTGCGAGTATCTACCCGGCACGTGTAGCGAGCCACTCAAAGAAAGAAAGTGTCTGTGCTTCAAACCTGTTCATTGAAATGCTTTTGGATACACCATTTTTTATGTTTTTCCGTCTGGTAAGTACACAAATAAATCGGAAGGTTTTCTAACGCGTGAACAGGCCACACACAGTTGTCCCCTCTTACTCTCTTCTTCGTTCTTTTTTATTTTAGTTTATTGGGGAAACAAACAGTTACACATTACATATTACAAGGTATAGGTGCATAAACCAGCGAAGTTTCCGCAAAAATTCATAGTATATATACATCAAAAAAATAGATTTAAACAATAAAGAAAACATATAGTAGAAGAAGAAAAAAGAATATTTAAAAAAGGAATAAAAAACACAGATTTAAGTTATTTCCAGTGGGATGTCATGAATGATCCATTCATAAAATCATTTTTTGTTATTATTGTAACTTAAGAGTAACTCCTAAGTAGGAAACCGGTTGGGTGTTCGGAGTGCTTCCTTCCACTAGACCGTCTCCCTGTTTGTGTTACATATAATGAGTAAACCAATTAGATGTTGTTATTGCTATCTTCACAAAAACCAGATTCTTGTTGTTATTGCAGCGGACGAGTAAACCACTTCGATGTGCTGGCTGCTACATTGGCATTTCATGTAACTTACATTACTTAGGCTTACCGAGACTATATCATTGTTGCTTGCTGTTTTTCAATGAATATCCTGTCGGATGTCTAGATCGCTTCCTTGTAAAACCTTTTCTTTAATATTATTTTATTTTGTTTTGATTCTGGGTATTTTTGTTTGTTTTTTTTTTTTTTACTAAACTTACAGAACTGTGACCCTTGCTGTGAGCGCTCCAAGAGACAAACTGAACCACTCCATGTTCTGTTCTGTCCAATTCCCCCATATTGGGGGTGGGATAGACCTTGTCCCCGCCATGTCTCTAGTGTCGCGATCCTGGAGCGGAGCCTCGCTGACCACCCGCGCCACCCCTGTGGACTGGTGCCGGTCTGAAGGACGACAGTGGGTATTTGGGGACCTTCCGCCCTTCCTCCGACCACCCGACGCTTTTGTCCCCAGGGTCTTCGGGCGTTTCACCCCATTCTCCTATTTACTTTCATCGTAGCACCACCGGGACGGCTGAGGGGCGCGGTAACCGGGTGCCGCTCTTGTCTGCCTGATCACCGACACTATCACCAGGACTGCCGGGTGGCCTGCGCCGCATCGCCCCTTCTTCACAAACCTGTGAACTTTTTCTATCTCCTTATTGTTTTCATTTTTTAAATTTTTTTTTATTAATGATTAAGTACTGTTCATTATGTACATGCGCTAGGATAGGCAAAATGCCTGCTTCTTGTTTAATTTCTTTTTCCTTTTCTACCCTTGTTCCAAAGTTCATAAGGTAAGTCACCTGATCTTTCGTTATTACTAACACTCGCACGTGGCGAGCACTTGCATACTGCTCGCTAACAACATATGCGGGGACTTTGGAGGTCTAGATTCTTGAATCTGAGTAGAGCCGTTTACAAAATTGAAGTCCTTTGAGGCCTTGAAGGGGTAACCATCTGTTACCTATACCAGGGCGGGAAAGAGGGTGGGTCCTCCAAAGGCTGATTTCGGTGAAAAATGGTCGTATAGAGACTTAAAAAAAAGCATTTTGAAGCCTTAAGATTCTAATTTCCAGATTTTTGGCTAACATTTTTAGGAGCTACGGTTTTCATGCAATCCTGACAGATAGAGCGAAAAAATTATTTCGCAAATTTTTACTTTTTTTTTTGGTCCATGGGCTTGAAATTTTTCTTTTCAGTTAGGCTGGAATACGGATCAGATAGCCTGTTTATTTAGCATTAATTAACTTTTTTTAAAACTATATAATATATACTATTTTTCTTTTTTTATGGTAAAAGTAAGGATGGATTCTTGAATGAAAAAAAAACGAAAATAAAAGTAATAAAATCATATTTATTAATTAAAAAAAAAGATAAACATATAAATATAAAAACAGCGAAATTAAACAGAAATATACTTAAAGTGGGCAAACGATTACTCAATTTTAGTTAGACATTCGTTATTGATACATTTACAAAGAGAAATAAAAAATAATTCTGATTTTTTGCAATTGCAAGGCATTGCACAACAATTTGCAGTACATTTACAAGGTTGAATTAAGGGGGAATTCTAGTCTAGAAGCATGAATTGTAGGTGTATTTTCAGGTGCAATAAAAAAAGACCAATAATATTTTTGTAGCCATAATTTTACCAAATATTTATTAAATCAGCCTGTCAAAAAAAACCGAAAAATTTGGAATTTTTTTTACTCCGTTCGTTTTTTGAGTAGTGATTATTTGCCTACATTGATAGGTAAAGCCAAGCCAACATTTTTGTTCTTAACTATCGAAACCAGATAAATTTTTGAGGACCCCCACTTACAACTTGTGAACCCCCATTTTTTATCACGCCTACGTGGTCCAGGTGGACCCCTGGGGGTCCACCTGGACCACTTTGGAAATCACTGATCTAGACCAACCTCACCCCATGAGACCGGTCACCAAACGTACCATATAACGTACCACCTGGGATGACCAGGGATGACAGGGATGGCAGGGGTGTTGGTTATTCAATGAATTGTTCCCGGGGCGGCGGTACCCATACCCGTCTCCAAATTAATATTACGTACGATAATTTGATGGTAGTGAATCATCGGGCAAAACAAAAAAAATATGTACTTGAATATTAAGTTTTATTCTGAGTGCAGGCGCTAGAGGTAGTTGAGTATGCAAAATGTGAGGACCGAATTCCACCAATGGATTTGAGCTAAAAAAAGGTCAAAGATTAATAATGTGGATCTTGCCGGTCAATTTTTTGGTCCATTTTTTTTTAACCCCCTCTACCCTTATTTGTAAAGGGAATGTAATGAGTACATGATATTAAATCATTTTAATTGATATTTCTGTTATAATTAATAGTTTTTTTCTAATGGTAAAAGTAAGGATGGATTATTGAATGAAAAAGAAAACGAAAATAAAAGTAATAAAATCATATTTAGTAATGTAAAAAAAGATATACATATATATTGATTAATGACTGGCTACTGAGCTTAGGAAGAGCCGAAAGCGAATCTATGCTTACGAACAGATAAACAAAAATGTTATGTACGCTCACGCAATTATTTATTATTACTGTCAGTTAGTCAATAAATTAGTTTCTCACTTCTGAAAAATTTACATAATATATATTATGAACACGTCTCAAATAAATCAAAATAACTCTCTAAAAAATAAATCTGTACAAAAATTATTCACATAGAAGCAGCGAATAATTGTGACCCGTACCTCATTTATACATCTTATATTGTAAAGCTGAAGGTAATTCTTCCCTTAAGTTAGCATATACCTGGATTACTCTGTTCACCTTGTTTGGGAAACTTACCACACCACAGCAACCATTCAATTAGCTAATGAATGTATTTTTTTTATATAAATGCGTATAATTAGATTAAAGTTACTATGTGTATCATTGATAAATATATTGAAATTTAACAAGACTGTGGGGGTATTTCACCATCTTGCTCACAAGCACTACCAATAGGATAAAGCATTTTTTCGATTTCACCATCCTTCAAGGATGCTTATGTGGGTAGATAAAGTTTATTTTTATTAATTGGTACTTTGACCAGCCAGTAACGTTTACCGGGTACAAATTAGCAAAGTTTTCTACCATATTAGCAAAGTTTTCTACCACGGGTTCAATAAATATGACAGACAGCTGCTGTCAAATCGTATTTGCATTACCCGAATTTTTCACGATTTCTACTTACGAAAATGCCGTTCTTGTAATCCATGACCAGCCTAAAGACAAAAACTCTCAACCACTTGGTGTGTTATTTTAATATATATATATATTGAAGAATAATACAGAATTGTAGTACTTACATCATATTTCAACAACAATAACAAGTATATTAGGTTTTATGTCATTCTATAACCATATAAATTGCATTCCAACAATTTCCAACAAATAATAATTTCATTGTTGTCAGCCGGAGATTTTGTTGGTGTCTGCTTGCAGATTTATAAAAAGATAGTCGGAGGCTATTGGATATAGCCGTCCAATGTGTATTCGCTTCCTTCTGGACCCGGCTCTTTTAAAAGGTTTTTATAATTTGACCCAGTTCCCGAGGGTCAAGGGATTATGGACTGCAATCATGTTGCAATGTGACCAAGTAAGTACCTCTGAATATCATACTACTGTAACGGATATTTTTACAATCAATATTTGTACTATCAATGAATTCACAGGAACAGGGAAGGTATATAAAATGTACCTATATCCTCACTACACACGTAGTATTCATTTCCTTATTCCAACAGTATTCGATTTCCCCAACTGAAAAAACCAAGTACTGAAATGACTTTCTTCTTTCAGACTGAGAAAATGCCGAAGTAACCTTAACCAGTAACTGCTACAGAAAAGGTGTCTTCTCCAGGTGGACGTGCTGATTGAAGTGATTCTGTATGAGACCCTAGAAATTTTGTACAACTGTGTTTTAAAGAGTAGATTCCCTGTACTTTTATTGTGAAAAACACTTATTTAGCTTTATGGAAACTGTAATAAAACTTCAGAATATTTTGGTATATCTGTACAATATATTTATTTAATAACATGTGAGAGAAAAACATTTCTCTTTGTAAGAACATACCTAATACGGTAGATTATACTTAGTTTTTATAAATATATGGCAACATTATCAGGAGTCAGTGGGACGACGGCAGCCATAATATTTTATAATATTGTATGGATGAATATGAATGGTACAGACAAATGATTGTATATTATTTATAATCATTCTCACGCAAGGTCATTTAGTAGATGTTGCCCCATGTGTAGGCACGGTGGGGCAAGGTGGGGCATTTGCCAACTCTGGCTGGGCGATGCATGACCTCTTAGATTGTAGACCAAGTTGCGTTTTCAAATTTACAGCACTTCAAATGACGGTTTTTCCGTCTTCCGTTCATGTTGATAGAGCCCAAAGCATGAATATGTTGTCGAAGCCTACTGTTTTTGGTATCTACTCTAGATTTTTATTTTTTGTCCCACCCTAAATCAATACCTAGCTACACCCATTTGTTCAACTACAAACATTACAAAAATTTCAATGAACTAGAACTAGCTAGAGAATAACTAGCTTCGTGTTGGGAACACCTTACTAAATGAATATTCTAGATTGTAAAGTAAACAATACATTCTGTTTTATATAATCATTATGTTAGCAGCTCTGGAGACTCTGGATGGCTGATGGCTATTCTTTTAGTCTTCCTCATCCACAACGCACAGCGGTGTACTCCTCAATTGCATTCGGTTTATCTGAAAGTAATAATAAGGGATAAAACATTCATGAAACACTAACCACCTGCCACATTCCACCTGTGGATCAATGAGCATGCTCACAAATCAACAGCCAGTTGATTTGTGAATGGAGGGAAATAATTATGCCGAGTCTTTAATTTATGATGGTCCGATGCTTTGTGACCCCCTTGCACAACGTGTGAAACGCTTGTAAACTGTGCGACCCAAAATTTAAGTTTCTTGTTTTTGTAAAAGCGCAATGAAACCATGCATTATTTTAATTCAATGGCAAGCCAGAATTTAACACTAAACAAATACAAAATATTGTTACTGAAGTCGCTCAGTTGTACATAATATTGTATATTTTTTACTATTTCTGTGTAAAAGTCCCTAAAAAGCGTTTTAATAAATACAATAGGAAATGTACAGGTTGATTTTGAAATATGCAATGTAAATGTTTTACCTAGAGCAGAGGCATCGATATTCCAGCCGCTGGTGGTGCCTCTGGTGAGGGAGATCGTACATTTTATCATCGTCTCTATGTTGTCCAAGGGAACAGCGTTGCTGGGTCCCTATCTGATGAGGGTGCACTTTTGTCTCTCCAGTCCCTCATATTTCACTTTAATGTATTGGTTCACCTGAAGGCTCTGCAGACAAATACACAATAGATGTTAAAGACACTGTACCTAAACGATTTAACAGCAGAAAATCACAAAAAATAGCAATGAGGAAAGAAGAAAGAGTAAAACATTTTGTGACGCATGAATTAAGACAAATCTACAAATTCAACTAAATTCTTTAGTAATATCACTCAATAATCAATAAAACATAACAAAAACCCGTTGAACTTACCTTATAGTTTGCATAAATAAACCAATCCCGTTCGTAAACAACAATAAACGAACACTGTGTTGACACCATGTTGACACTTTTGACGTTTGTGATTTCATAGAAACAATGGCGTCTAAGCACGTCTAAGACAGGCGTGGCAGTAGACCAAAATAGCTACTTGGCACCATATTTTCTGTGGCGAAATGCGCACGGGTTTTTGAGCATGATTCTCCTACCAATAAAGTTATGTGACCGGTAGTTAAGAGCAACATTTAAAGAGATTGGTGAAATAGCCCCTGTGTGTTATATAATTTTTAAAAATTTAACAGATGGCAACATAAACAAAATTATCAATTGAATAACAAACATTAAAATAACTGGAATAAATATATATATATATTTTTTTTGTTATTGTGTACGAAAGCATTAAGCAAGTATGTCTGGTCATTTCTGTGATTTATTTTTTTGTTTGTTTTTAAATGATAACGATTCCTGCTTTCATGTATTTTTACATGATATAGTTTTGATTGAGATTCCAATGTAATAAATACTGTGAGAATTATAGAGCTATTTATTCCTATCAGAATTATATTACTAGTACTATCAGACTTATAATCTTTCTCAATTTTCATTTACGGAGAAGAACTCTTTGTTATCTCTCATTCACTTTACTTGTTTAAATTATTTTCATTATTATATATATATATTTTTATGATAATATAAGATAGATCATGAAATTATTTAATACATAAAAAGAATGACATTGCCTCTACTACCTATCGTATATTTTCTTAAAAACAATTTTTAAAAAAAAAAAGCTTCGATATATTTCCTATTCGAACATTCGGATATGAAATATATCGATGATAGATTTAGTTTTTATTTTTAAGATTAAGTTTTTATTTTTAAGATTTAGTTTTTATTTTCTGTTCACAAACCAATGAGTTTATATATTTTGTTTTCTTTATAGTTTTAATATATTATCATTTTATTATTTTAAACTTTGTAACTTTTCTCAGTAACTTTTACAACTATTACTATATTTAACTGCTTTACGGGCTTTATAACCCTGTACTTGAAATGATGTTTACATTTGTATATAACAATTACAAATGTAAACATCATTTAATATTAAAACAACAACTACCTAATGTGAACTAAACCAGGAAATTTGACTGTCCTAAAACGGGAAATCTCCTAGTTGGACAGGCAAAATATTTTTTTTATAATGTATATGTACTTTTGTTTCAATAAATAAATAAAAAAAAAATAAAAATAAAATAAAATATACAAACAGCGAAATTAAACAGAAATATACGTAAAGTGGGCAAACAATTACACAATTTTATTTAGACACTAGCTTTTCCCCGCGGCTTCGCTCGCATGATATTACGGGAAATTACTGTAGCGCTTGCACTTATCAATTGTCTCCCCCCCCACCCCACCCCCATCCCCTTCCGCATTCCATATATTAATTCCCTTATATTCAGTTTTCAAACATCTCGCCTATCACCTAAATTTCATAATGCTATAGCTCAAAGAAAAAAAGAATTACTTTTCCAATATTGTTCATCCATTCGGAATTTATGCGCTTACAAACATTTCAGATGTTTATTTTTATTTAAATATTTGGATGTTCGTAAATATAATAAAAAATACTCTATTTGTCATTCAGTCTTTATAATCGTTACGAATAATATTTTTAATATAGGAACTCTCAGCCTTAAGATTCTAATTTCCAGATTTTTGGCTAACATTTTTAGGAGCTACGGTTTTCATGCAATCCTGACAGATAGAGCGAAAAAATTATTTCGCAAATTTTTACTTTTTTTTTTGGTCCATGGGCTTGAAATTTTTCTTTTCAGTTAGGCTGGAATACGGATCAGATAGCCTGTTTATTTAGCATTAATTAACTTTTTTTAAAACTATATAATATATACTATTTTTCTTTTTTTATGGTAAAAGTAAGGATGGATTCTTGAATGAAAAAAAAACGAAAATAAAAGTAATAAAATCATATTTATTAATTAAAAAAAAAGATAAACATATAAATATAAAAACAGCGAAATTAAACAGAAAAATACTTAAAGTGGGCAAACGATTACTCAATTTTATTTAGACATTCGTTATTGATACATTCACAAAGAGAAATTAAAAATAATTCTGATTTTTTGCAATTGCAAGGCATTGCACAACAATTTGCAGTACATTTACAAGGTTGAATTAAGGGGGTATTCTAGTCTAGAAGCATGAATTGTAGGTGTATTTTCAGGTGCAATAAAAAAAGACCAATAATATTTTTGTAGCCATAATTTTACCAAATATTTATTAAATCAGCCTGTCAAAAATCACCGAAAAATTTGGATTTTTTTTTACTCCGTTCGTTTTTTTGAGTAGTGATTATTTGCCTACATTGATAGGTAAAGCCAAGCCAACATTTTTGTTCTTAACTATCGAAACCAGATAAATTTTTGAGGACCCCCACTTACAACTTGTGAACCCCCATTTTTTATCACGCCTACGTGGTCCAGGTGGACCCCTGGGGGTCCACCTGGACCACTTTGGAAATCACTGATCTAGACCAACCTCACCCCATGAGACCGGTCACCAAACGTACCATATAACGTACCACCTGGGATGACCAGGGATGACAGGGATGGCAGGGGTGTTGGTTATTCAATAAATTGTTCCCGGGGCGGCGGTACCCATACCCGTCTCCAAATTAATATTACGTACGATAATTTGATGGTAGTGAATCATCGGACAAGACAAAAAAAAATATGTACTTGAATATTAAGTTTTATTCTGAGTGCAGACGCTAGAGGTAGTTGAGTATGCAAAATGTGAGGACCGAATTCCACCAATGGATTTGAGTTAAAAAAAGGTCAAAGATTAATAATGTGAATCTTGCCGGTCAATTTTTTGGTCCATTTTTTTTTAACCCCCTCTACCCTTATTTGTAAAGGGAATGTAATGAGTACATGATATTAAATCATTTTAAATGATATTTCTGTTATGTTCATTCTCAATCATTGGAAAAGGTACAAAATAAATTTCTTCGGTACATCAATTTTAAAATGAAAATTCCAATCGAATTTATAAATTATAATTACTTACGCGCTGAAACCAGACTTCTTAAATTATCAGATAGAAGAGTGTTAATTGATTTATTATTTTTATACAAAATTTTAAAATCTTTAATTGACAGCCCTAATTTGTTGGAACTAATTTGCATTAGCATACCCGCTAGACAAACTCGTAGTAAAGATATTTTTAAATGCAACAATAAACTCAACACTAATTACTCTATATACTCGCCAATTCCAAGAAACCATAACCTTGCGAATAAATACTGCGAATCTATAGATATATTTAGTATTGACAGTTTTGAATGTTTCAAAAATCAATTAATCTCGATTCTATCTGCTAATAATTAACTTTTATTATTTTTTGTTTTTCTCTTAAAATATTTTCTCATCTAAACCTCACCAGTAAAATGTATACTTACTTTATAATATTTTTGCGGTTCTATTTACACTTTGTTCTATGCCAGGTCTTATTATTAATAATATGTACAAATATTTAAAGCTGAATTGTTTTAGTTTTTTGTAAGTACAACTTGTACTATTTCATTTCTTTTTTTTATGTTGTAATATTCTTTACATAACGAGTCGATTGCATTCATATTTATTCTGTTTTATTGATTATGTAATACATGTAATTAATATTGTTAATTATATATTTGCTTCTTTTCTTGTAAAAGCCCACTAGGGCGTTAATAAATATAAAATAAATAAAAAAATAAAAAAAATAATTAATAGTTTTTTTCTAATGGTAAAAGTAAGGATGGATTATTGAATGAAAAAGAAAACGAAAATAAAAGTAATAAAATCATATTTAGTAATTTAAAAAAAGATATACATATATATTGATTAATGACTGGCTACTGAGCTTAGGAAGAGCCGAAAGCGAATCTATGCTTACGAACAGATAAACAAAAATGTTATGTACGCTCACGCAATTATTTATTATTACTGTCAGTTAGTCAATAAATTAGTATCTCACTTCGGAAAAATTTACATAATATATATAATGAACACGTCTCAAATAAATCAAAATAACTCTCTGAAACATAAATTTGTACACAAATTATTCACATAGAAACAGCGAATAATTGTGACCCGTACCTCATTTATACATCTTATATTGTAAAGCTGAAGGTAATTCTTCCCTTAAGTTAGCATATACCTGGATTACTCTGTTCACCTTGTTTGGGAAACTTACCACACCACAGCAACCATTCAATTAGCTAATGAATGTATTTTTTTATATAAATGTGTATAATTAGATTAAAGTTACTATGTGTATCATTGATAAATATATTGAAATTTAACAAGACTGTGTGTAATATAATTTTTAAAAATTTAACAGATGGCAACATAAACAAAATTATCAATTGAATAACAAACATTAAAATAACTGGAATATATATATATATATATATTTTTTTTTTGTTATTGTGTACGAAAGCATTATGCAAGTATGTCTGGTCATTTCTGTGATTTATTTTTTTTTTTGTTTTTAAATGATAACGATTCCTGCTTTCATGTATTTTTACATGATATAGTTTTGATTGAGATTCCAATGTAATGAATACTGTGAGAATTATAGAGCTATTTATTCCTATCAGAATTATATTACTAGTACTATCAGACTTATAATCTTCTTCTTCTTCGCGCGGCTTCGCTCGCATGGTATTACGGGAAATTACTGTAGCGCTTGCACTTATCAATTGTCTCCCCCCCCACCCCACCCCCATCCCCTCCCGCATTCCATATATTAATTCCCTTATATTTAGTTTTCAAACATCTCGCCTATCACCTAAATTTCATAATGCTATAGCTCAAAGAAAAAAAGAATTACTTATCCAATTTTGTTCATTCGTTCGGAATTTATGCGCTTACAAACATTTCGGATGTTTATTTTTATTTAAATATTTGGAAGTTCGTTAATATAATAAAAAAATACTCTATTTATCATTCAGTCTTTATAATCGTTACTAATTATATTTTTAATACAGGAACTCAAATCTGACATTTATTCCAAGCTTGTCCAAAAAAAAAACGAATTCTAATATTTAAATTTTCTGCAGTAGTAGCTGACCAGTAGACTGAGTGCCTACCAGCATAGAGCCCAAAAATATATCAACATTGTTTCCATGGAAAAGATTTTTTCTGACGTTAGCAAAAACTCGCTTTTGTTAGCGACAGAAAACGTATAACAAATATAATATATTAATACTTATAATTTCATAACGCCAGAGCTTACCATCATACACAACCTGTAGTCTGCGCATATAATTTAGGTTTATATTGGTGAAAGAATTATTAAAGTCTTTATATTGTGTTATGCGTGAAAAGGTCATAAACAAACTCGAGCAGTTTCGCATTTATAATATTAGTATGGAAGTATGGATTCGTTATTGATACATTTACAAAGAGAAATAAATAATAATTCTGATTTTTTGCAACTGGAAGACATTGTGACAATTTGCAGTACATTTACAAGGTTAAGGGGGTATTCTAGTCAAGAAGCATGAATTGTAGGTGTATTTTCAGGTGCAATAAAAAAACCAATACTATTTTTGTAGCCATAATTTTACCAAATATTTATTAAACATAAAAAACAAACGAAAAAAATTAAAAATTTAAAAGTTACATGGCGTTGAAGGGCGTCTTAAAAATATGGCTTTAAAATAAAGTTTAAATATTCTAAAATATCTACTTAAAAGGATTTTTCGAAATTCGCATTATTTTAAAATTTATAACCATTTTAATTTTGCGGTTTAGACAAAATCTAACCAAAATCTAAATAGAACAAAATTTTAAACACATTTTTCTCAAAACCACATTTTTCGACACGGTTGACACGATATCTCAAGTTCTACTGAACCAATTTACTTGAAATCTGGTGTAAGCCTATTCTTAACATTACTTTATCGTATGAACCAGAACTATAACAAAATTAAAATTTTTACTATTCTAAAAAAATGCGGAAAGTCAAAAATACTGTTAAAAAAATGTTTTTTTTTTCAGTTACCCGCCATTTTGCGAAAAAAAAAATTATGACTTCTCCGAGGTTTACGCTGTAGCAGCATTTGTTTGGATTAAAAATAAATTTGGTTTTTTCTTTTCGGATTACTAGGAGGGTTGCAATCGTGTCAACCAGGGCGCGTCATATTTTTGAAACCCTCACTTCAACACCCTGTAACTCTTAATTTTTTAAATTTTTTCGTTAGTTTTTTTTTAATGTTTTCTTTAATGTTTAATAAATATTTGGTAAAATTATGGCTACAAAAATATTATTGGTCTTTTTTTATTGCACTTGAAAAAACACCTACAATTCATGCTTCTAGACTAGAATACCCCCTTAATTCAACCTTGTAAATGTACTGCAAATTGTTGTACAATGCCTTGCAGTTGCAAAAAATCAGAATTATTTTTAATTTCTCTTTGTGAATGTATCAATAACGAATGTCTAAATAAAATTGAGTAATCGTTTGCCCACTAAGTTTATTTCTGTTTAATTTCGCTGTTTTTATATATATGTATATCTTTTTTTAAAATTAATAAATATGATTTTATTACTTTTATTTTCGTTTTATTTTTCATTCAAGAATCCATCCTTACTTTTACCATTAGAAAAAAATATAAATTATAACAGATAATCATTAAAATGATTTAATATCATGTACTCAATACATTCCCTTTACAAATAAGGGTAGAGGGGATTAAAAAAAATGGACCAAAAAATTGATCGGCAAGATCCACATTATTAATCTTTGACCTTTTTTTAACTCAAATCCATTGGTGGAATTCGGTCCTCACATTTTGCATACTCAACTACCTCTAGCGCCCGGTCTATCTGCAATGTTTATTAGCTTCAATGTTTATTGAGGAATATTTAAACGATATAAACAATCTTCTTCTTCTTCTTCGTGTGCCCTGTCAGGTCCCCCCGACGTTGGCGACCACTCTAGAAAATGTCTCTCTATCTTGTGCTGCCCGGAATAGCTCCTCCGCACTTCTAATGCCACATTTGTCTCCTACCCTCGGGTAGGAAACAAATGTCTTGGCTACCTACAGGCCCTCGGCGACCTTCTATTTTTCCTTTCAATATTTATTGGAGCAAGTGATACTTTTCCCCTCGAAGTATGTGACCCAGATATAAAATTTTCCTGACTTTTATTAACGTGAGCAGTTCTCTATCTGCTCTAGCCCGCCTGAGAATTTTTATGTTAGTTATCATGTCGGTCCATGGAACCTTGAGCATTCTCTGGTGAAGCCACATTTCAAAAGCCTTTAACCTGTTCATGGTATTTACTTTCAAGGTCCATGTCTCACATTCATACATCAAGACTAATCACACATAACACTTTAACATTCTCTGCCTTAGTTTTAAATTGAGGTTGTCATTGCAGAAGAGGGGATTTCATTTTACTGAATGCAGTTCTTGCTGCCTCAATTCTGCACTTAACCTCTACGTCTGGGTGAAGAGTCTCCATGAGAATGCTGCCGAGGTATCTAAATCTTGCCACCTTTTCGACATTGCAACCATTTAATTGTATCACTAATCCAGAGTGATCTAGTCGTCCAAATGTCATCCATTTTGTTTTATTGACGTTGATTGTTAGGCCTAGTTGTTCATCAAAATTATTAACTAGATTTAATAGGTCTTGGAGGTCATCGATACGGTCAGCTAATAATACAGTATCATCCGCATATCTTATGTTATTAATAACGACTCTGTTGATCTTCAGACCCTTCTCGGTATTACTTAGGGCTCTTTACAGGGAATACCCCGAGCGTCACTAGCTCGCCCGTGCCACCAAAGTACCGCGACAAAAAATTAAGCAACCAATGGATGCGTTCTAAAATTGATCGACATCCCTTTCTTATGAATGCGTTTAAATCTTAATAATTTATATGAATTTGTGTATGGTCTTTAGTTATGTCTAACTTTAATTGATTTTATGTAGGTACTTATATAAAATTTAAAATTTTTGTTAAAAATGTTAGGTCACTTCTGAGGTCGCGGCTTCTCGGGCCGGGGCCCCAGCCTCCGCGGGGCCCGTGGAATTTTGCCAGCCCTGCAACCACTATAGTTACGCCACTGGCAGCAGTGTTGATCTTGATGAAACTTTATAGTATAAAAACAAACAAACAAAACACAGTAAAGTTGATATTTTTAATTACTTACACATTTGACGGCCGGCGTAGTCCAGCGGTAAGGCTCTTGACTAGCATTCCGAAGGTCGCGGGATCGAATCCCGGCGTGGCAAATAAATTTTATTTGATTAATTTGTGTTGTTTCACAATTTATTAATTTAAAATAATATATAGTATATTTGCTGCACGTTCCAGAGTGGAAGATACTCTCAGTATCGCCCTGGTGTAAGACCACCATTCAGAATTGAAACGTTATTGAAATGGCTTTAGCCGTGTTTGGTGACCAGATCTGAATAGCCAGGTACTTCCCACCTTTCTCTTCCCCATCTCCTTCCTCTCCCCACTACCTTCAGCCTCACAACATAATCCCCAATTGGGGATGCCATAGTCTCACTGGCTCCAGACGGGAGCAGTTGGGACTCTTGTGCGGTATTAATATAAATTTTATTATTATCTATAGTGATAAAATAACCTTTAGCAAAGGGTCCAGGATAATAAAAAAATACCAAGTGTATTGCATTTCGTATTTTTTTTATAAGTGAAACTGGAACTAAAACTGTATAGACATTAGAAATATTAGCAGAAGTAGTTATTTTATTTAAAGTTAGAGGTTTGGAAGTATTTATTTATTCCTACTTTATCTGTATGGGATGATATTTGAATGGGACCTCCCAACTCCAAACCACCTCTTAGATAGACTAAGCATATTTTTAAGGCACCATAACACTAACAAAAAAAAAATGTCACGTTTTTTTATTTCATTTTCTAAAAGATGCATTTGTTAATAATGTTTTCACCAAACATTGTAAGGAAACTTTTTTCGTGAATGAGATGATATTACATTTGCTAATATTAATTCCTTGGTATTATCTAGATACCAAACTCATGTGCGAAATGTAAGATATAATCCATCTCAATCCATCTAGGAGATTACCGTGAAAACCTACTGTTTTTAGTTTTTGGATAAGTAGGAATAATGAATTTTCCATAAATGCTGCTTTTTGTAGATGTTGTCAATGATTCTTCGTTGGACCATGATTTTGTGTAAAGGCCTTCGCTCACGGAAAAACTGAAATGAAACCAGTTGTCAAAACGGTCGTAAATGATCGACCTCAACCCTGCATTTTGCACAGTTAGAATGATGAATCTTCCAAAAATACTTCTTTTTGCAGATTTTAGTAACGATTCCTCTTCAAACCATAATTGTACCGGACGGGCCAACGAAGAAGAGAATGATTTCGTAGCAATTCTTCACTTCTCCTGCCTGACCCCGACTTCTCTCTGGACTTCATCTTCTCTGGGAAACCTTGGCTTTGATTTCTGCCCCCCTGGACTCTGCCTCTTCCCCTCTGAAGGCCTCCACCCTGGCAGTTTACCAGCATCCTCCCGGACTCTAGCGGCTACAAGGTCTACCCTGCATAGAGCCTGCGAAAATGGCTTTCCAAGTTCGAACCTAAACCTTGCATTTCGTCCCGTAAGAATGATGATTTTCCACAAATGCACCTTTTTGCAGATTTTGCCAATGATTCCTCTTCAGAAGAGCTATTCTCTAAGAGATCGTTCTCCCACGAGATGTCCTGTCAGATTTGTGTGATTTGCTACAGCTGGTAGATGAATAAATAATCAGCCGTAGAAAATCACACAAATCTGACAGCACTTCTCGCGGGAGAACGATTTCTTATCACAAATTTTAGGGAATAGCCTTTCTGATCATTTTTAAATAAGAATTCAATAATTCAATCTGTTCAGCGCCATAGAGCCCGAGAAAACGGCTTTCAAAGTACGAATCTGAGCTTTCCATTTGTTACCCTTAAATAATTTTTCCCATTTTTTTGCCTGCTATCTTTGGCAATATTGCGAAGTTTTACACGAATGTATTTGTTACGGTTGCAGTCCTGGTAAGACAGAGATCCGGGATTCGATTTCCAATTGACCATGCCCTCTTTTTTTGTCTGTTTCATGTTTCATTTAGAATTATTACTATTATCATCTTCTGTATTAATTTTATAATATTAATATAATTTTATTAACATATAAATAAATGCAAAACCGTTTATGGTTCGGCTGTAGCATCCCGATTCATCATCTTTCAAATAGCGCTTTGGATGATAGGGCGGCTTTTTTGCTGACCCATAACAAACCAAAACTTTGCAATTATATCCATCTCTTTTTTGTTCGGAGGAGATTAATTGTTCATGTCTACTTGAGATTATGTAGGTATAGGTACCTACTTTCAATCTCCTAATCCGCATTCCAATGGTAGTGTTTTTCTAACCTATAGCTGGTAGATTGTATAAAAAGCTTTACGTGCCTTTCTACTCATATAGCATTACGGCCATTATGTTTCTGATATTTGAAGATATTGTACTTGATGGGTACCTACTCAACATTTTAGCACGGAACTCAGTTTCCATCTCATGGCAGATATTTCATATTTTTTTCCCAAATGATGATGGCTGAAGTGAACATCACTCAAACAAGAAAACAAACTAGCAATTATTTATTACCAGGAGCGGATTTAATGCAGGAAAATAAATTTATAAACCAGGAGTATTCAAACATAAGGTTAAAGATTCTTTTTAGATCCAATGTGTTGTAAAAGTAGAGCTGTTACAGGTTTATGCGTATGTAAATGTTATCCTGAAAAATTTGCAAACATTGTGCATTTATTTATTGAATAACGAACGCTTTATGTATTTATTTTATTTACAGAAAAATAGTCCATTAACAATATAACAATAACACGAATAAAAAAAGAGAAGACAATGAAAGGAGAGTACATAATATAAATGAAGAGCATTGACAATATACATATAATATAATATATACAGAAAATAAGAAGCTTGAATATGGATTTAAAAGGCTTTAAAAGATACACATTGCGTATCGACTTCCGAAAGTCATTTAGGCTAACACCAACAAATTCAATGCTTTGATTTGCGTTGACAAGTCTCGAAATTCTGGATAAAGGAGAATGATATCCATAATTAATAGAATAGCAATTCATTATTTCGGAGTCTACTGGAAGGGATGTTGAACTGGATGAGTTGTAACAAAGCAGGTGTGTCAGTAATACTGTTGATAATTTTGAATATGCAGATTAGGTCACTTCTACCATAGGTCAGCCCAAGTGGTTTGCTAAGTTTGGTGACTGAACTCGCGGGTTCTTGTGAGTGAGGTTTGTCTAGGTCTTGGCGGTGGATGTGTCAACTTACCTACTGCATGACAGACCAGAACGGGATGACAGAGAGACGGGTTGAAGGAGAGCTTTAGACTTCTCCGGTTGGACTCTCTCGACCCTTCGCCTTGCAACTGCAATTGAAGAGATGGATTCGTACGTCCCTCAATCCTGGACACAATTATCCAGAATCCTACCCACCCTCTTACCATTTTTCTTCCCAGAACTTCCTCTCTTTCCTTTCTTTAAAAAGACCCTCCATACTGCATCCCCTAAGACCTAAGATGACACAGGCTCTGAAGCTCTTTTTCCTCAAATCCTCCTGTGCGGAGCTAATGTAAAAAAAAAAACTTGTTTCATTCTGTAAAATGTCAAGCCACAAAGTGTTTGCTTTCTTCGATAATTTAATAATAAAAAAAACTGTTGGTTTAGTAAATATGACCGTTGAATACATCATCCACCGTAGGTCACTGAAAAATAATATGCTGCATTTTCTATGGCAGTACAATATCTTAAATTCAAAATCCATGCCAAGACAACACTTTTCAAAAAATTTTGGCATACTCGTATTATGATTTCCAACAATACAACTCCTTGGCTATACAGGAATATAGGTAATTAATTATTTTTTTTATTAAAAAAAACTATTTTCTTCGGGACTTTGTGACGCGATTAGGGTCCGCCCCTGCATCGGGGCAAAGGAGTAATCAAAACAAGTCTCTGAAATAAATAATAGTTTATATTTAGATATACTCGCAAGAGAGACATCATTATGGCACGACAGCACAATTTATAAAAAATATTATTTGTTCCTTATCGTTTTTAACATATTATTTCTTATTCGCATTAATTAATAAACTAATTACATGATATAAAAATGACCTGCAAAAGAAATCAGGTATTGGCGTCTCATTCCTATATTACAAATAAATTCAATTCCATGAATGTGTCATGGGTACTTACTGGAAAAACACAGTACGGGTACACTGTACATTACATTAAAACTACCATATAATGTTTTCCCATTTAACCATTATAATATTTTATGGGTTCCATTTACCGGTCAGTAGCTGAGTTGGCATCGCGTTTGGATCCCACCCAGGCATCGCGTGTTCGATTCCTCGGCTGGCTGAGTCCTCCATCACAACACAAGCAATATTTTCCGCCTACTGTGGCGGTAGTAGGGGATTTTAAAATTTTGTCAGGTTTTTCGTAGCCCGGTTTTTCTTTAAAAAAATGTCAGTTGATCACCCGACAGTTGGCTCCCCAGCTTACTTATTTGCATTATGCTGTCGGCTTAGGGAAAATACGGTATACCCACTTACATATAACAAAACGGGTATGCAGAGAGGATGTACCTACCACCGAATAACAAAAGTATACAACTTATTATTTTTTATTTTTATTTTTATATTTTCATTCAAATTCAAGGATAAAACTACGTGTATATATTAGCTTATGTTTCAATGTATTACATCATTTTTTAAACACATAAATAAATAAAATATTCTGTTTACACCAGCGTATAAGTACAAAAAATGAAAATATAAATAAATTAGTTTGATATCCATACCAACTAATTGATAAAGGTATTTTTGAAGTCGATATTAGGTTTCAAATTGGTACACAAAATATTACATTGCATACAATAATTATAATTTCGGCGGGCCAACTGTCGGAGGTTCAATTGTAAGGTCACCATTTTTATGACACTCAAATTAAACAAAAATAATATACATAAAAAAGTCATATTTTGACAAAATAAGTGAAATAATTATTTGTAGGGTAACTATTTCTAAGACGAAGACACAAAATGTGCGAATCGACTGAAAATAATTAATTTTCAACAGGTAATTCAGCATTTATAACTGGCTTCGTCGTGCTGTTTTCAGAAGGTTGGAGTGTAGTCGAATTAGGTGATGGAGTACTTGATGGGTCGGAAGGTAAATTAGTTATTGACTCAGATGTTGAATTAGTAGGGGGAGAAACAGTTGTCGAATTGGTTAGAGAAACAGTTGTTGAACTAGCAGGAGAAATAGTCGTTGAAGTTGAATTTAAATCACTTGTTGAATTGAGTATTTTTGGTGGTGCCAAGGGTATCACTCGGAATTCATCCTCGTTTGGTATTTCGTTGACTAATTTGCAAGGGGGGACGAGCGGGTCGTAAGCATCCATGATATTGTTACTAGTGCAGTTCAGTTTACCTGGTAAAGGTTTGTTTGCTTCTTTGTTCAAGTCGGTCAAAAAAGAGCATGGGATTGTCGTATTCTCCGCAACCCCCTTCCGTAAAACTGTTATGGAACACTTGTCTCCAGTGGTAGATACAGGAACAGGTAAGACAGTTTCGTTTACTTTCACGTTTGGTGCAAATGAGGTAGCAATCTCGCAAGGAATTGCAATGACGTTGTTTGTACCATTTTCTGAAAGTAAAGTCAGCGTGCAATTTGAAAGATCTTTTAACGGTGCAGCATTTTGCGCCTGTGTATTTTGTGTTGGGCTTCTTTGGTTATTGTAGCTGGAAGAGGAGCCGGGTGAATTGTGGTAGTAATGATGAACGCTACTCGAATGACCTGTTGATCTTGCCAAGTTCCAGATTGCCAAACCACCCAAAACATTGGTTAGGGTAGAAGATCCAGAATTGGAATGGTAACTTGGTGCGTACATGCCATATCCAGCATACGCAGGAGGACCATACACTGGTGGGTGGTAGGCGGTGTAGGCCGGTGCGTGGTATACAGGTTGACTGATGAATCCATTATAAGCAGGGGCGTGATATCCGTATCCACCGGGTGGACCTTGCACAGGGTTGTGCGGGCTGTAGGCCGGAGGATGCTGCGCGCTGTAGGCAGGAGGATAGTGGGCGCTGTGTGCTGGGGGATTCTGAGCGCCATACGCTGGTGGGTTGTGAGAGCCGTATGCTGGTGGGTTGTGAGAGCCGTATGCTGGTGGGTTGTGAGAGCCGTATGCTGGTGGATTGTTGTACGTTGGTCTCATGTTTGTGGCTCCCGAACCGGATAGGCCACTACTAGGGGGGTATGCCGGTGAATTGTGCGAAGGAGGGTAACTAAAACTCGGCTTCATGTTGACAGCAGGGGGAATAACACCGTGCGACCCCCCACCTGACAGTCCACCGCTGGGAGGATAGGCATGTGAACTGCTCGGCGCGTGCACTGGGGGAATATATCCACCAAACTGAGATGGATTATACCCGTTATACACGGGTTTCACGTTAGTACTCGTCAAGCCTCCAGAACCGCCAGACAACCCACTGCTGGGAGGGTATGAAGGGGAATTGCGAGGCGAATGAATTCCCCCAGTCCCCGACAGTCCACTGCTTGCGGGATACATGCCTCCAGAAGTGATAGGAGGACCCTGGGGATGCATACCAGAGGTTCCCGACTGCAGTGAAGTCTGATGCACTTTTCCCACACTCGGTTGATAGGAAGGGTTGTAAGCAGGCTGATGATAGGACGGTGCCGGCTTCGGAGCCGAGTACGCCGGATATGACGGTGCCGGCTTTGGGGCGGAGTAAGAGTGCGAGGGTCTGGAGATTGAAGGGGAAGGCCTGCTGCCCCAGGAGCCCCAGGAGTGCGAGGAGCCACCGCCACGGGAGCCCCCGCTACTACTACGTCCTCCGCCCCCGGACCTTCCAGCTTCATTCTGCACAACGCACACTAACAAACACATAAAAGTTAGTCCGAGAATCTTCATGATTCTGGTTTTAAAACACAAACCACGTTTAAATTATGATGGTTTTAAAACCACGGTTTTACAATGTTACATTAAATTTAATAATAACAAGTTATCAATTGCGTCTGTCCGATGCGGACAGATCCACGCTATCGACTGACCTCTTGATATTGCCTTACGTCTAGCCGTGAACCGGTTTATATTATTTTGTTTTGCGCTCTTGGTGTATGTTTTTTGCGATAAGAGAGTCTTGCGGTTGTGGGTCTCAACAAATTACTTGGTATTTCTTTATTATTAATATAATGAACTATTTTTTAGGGTCATTGCGGCCACCTGCAAGGGACATTCGTAGTTGTAAACATTATTAATATTATTCTGCGATCTAGATTGGATTACTGACTTCTTTTCCGGTAAAAGTGGGCGAATTTCCGAAAAGTTTAAAGGGAACTGGTGGTCTAGAATTAATTTTTTTTTCGATATTTCGAAAGTATAATCGTTTAAGAATATACTGTAAAATTTTTGTAATGGTATTGACGATATTTAAAGTTTTACATCCCATTTAGCGGGTCAGCGCAGAAGCAGGCAAAAGGGCCGGGCGAAACTTCAAACTCATTTATTTCAAAACGACTTTTTCTGCATGGTGTGAGGCAAAAAAAAAACTACTCGGCCGATTCATCTCAAATTTTACTATGTTATTCCGTACACCAGTACCTATCGCAGGAACTAAAAAAAGTTTTTACGTTGATTACTTCTTATTTTTTACATACAAAATATATTGAAAAAACGGTCTGTTTTCTGTATGTAAATTTCAACAACGCGCCATTTTGTCAATTGTTTTTATTTATTTTTTATTCTAGTTCTTGCGATAACTACACTCATACTATTTTTTTTTTAGTTTTTTTTTTACAGATAACTGAAAGAGCCAAAACTGGACCCACCACCAAGATCCGTATTTATGAGGAGGGCAACTTCAGTGCATTTGCTTAACTACTTAGAACTTTAGTTTTTATTTTTAATAATAATATTTTTGTATCGGTACTATTAAAGTGATTTAATATATCTATAAAGTTTGAATAGCATTTTCACTGTTTTAATTTTTTTTAAATCCTAAAAACTCGTCGAATTTACGGGGGCTAGACCAGCGGCTCCCCTTAAAGTTCATGAGAACGTCAATAAATCGAATTTAAATCGAACTCTCGTTTCTCGGATATAATCTAAACTGTCTGAACCACCACACCAGCAAAATCTTCGTAACCCCTTATTTTATTTTATTCCCAAATTGAGTTAAACTTAAATCTTTATTTATAAAACAGAATGTTTCTTTATTTGTCCCGTATACGTTCCTATACCATTAATCCGATTGCGATGAAACTTTGGTGATTTGTTGTTCGCACGCCTGCAAAGGTTTATGCATATAATGGTGAGTACTGAAATTATTTCCCATGCCATTCATCCGAATGCTATGAAACTTTGGTGATTTGTTGTGCGCACGCCCACAGAAGTTTATATATATAGGTAAGCATTTGGTTCGTGTGCGCACGCCTGCTAAGGTTTCTATATACATATAATGGTGAGCTCCGACGTTATGAAATTTTTACAAAATAATTTGGAATGGGCGGCGCTGGTTGTGTATATTTCATATAATTTAGCGGCAGGGAAGGAAGGCAGGAGGGGGAGAGGAATCCGCGAGGGGAGAGGGGAACGAAGGAGAGGGGAAGAGGGGACCGCTATATGTGGCCTGCTCACGCGTCAGAAAACCTTTCGATTTATTTGTGTACTTACCAGACGGAAAAACATAAAAAATAGTGTATCCAAAAGCATTTCAATGAATAGGTTTGAAGCACAAACTTTTTTTCTTTGAATGGCATTGCAACACATGCGGGTACTCGCTAGTTGTAAATAATATACATTTACATGTTTATCAGTAGGTACCTACAGTATGCATATGGAATAACAGGTGGAATGTTATCATGACCACCTCTCTTTCTTTGATCCAGTTGTTTCAGCTGAGTCAATATATCGTTATATTCAAAGTTTACATTAGCCAAATTTTAAAAGGTCAAAATTTGACGTGCAATTTTGAAATGCGAACAGGTCAGCAAGTGAGTTACGTTTCGAGTATCAATAGTTCCGTCCACAAGAACAAACCACAATACACGGAGCTGCGAGAAATAGCAACTACCGTATACTTTATTGTTTTGATAGTTGGGAGCGGCTTAGAACGTTGTGCGTTGTTCGTGTGTACGGAAAAATTGGCTAATTTGCATGGCGCATATCAGACGGTGTACCAACATCATTATTTTTGTTGGATTTCGTAGATTTCATAGATTTTACGAAGCAATAATTTAAATACAATCAAATGTTATACATATTTTTTAAAGTAGCTCCACACAGGAGGCCTTGAGGAAAACAAATCCTTCTGGGCCTATGTCATCTTTTGGGATGCTGTGTGGAGAGTTTTTTAGGGAAAGAAAATAGGGTAAGAATCTGAAGTCAATGTGTCCAGAAATGACGGACGTACGATGGAATCCATCCCTTCCACTGCGGTGCAAGGCGATGACTCGAGAGAGTTGGTCTAGGTTAGATCTTTTGTTCTAGGTTAGATCGCGGCTGGAAAGGTCTAGGTTAGATCTCTATCAATCAGGCTCTTCCGATCCGGCCCGCCAGTAGTTGGGCAAACTGTTACCACGATCTAGACCAGTGATTCCCAAAGTGGTCCAGGTCCCAGGACCCCCAGGGGTCCACGGGAGACTCCACGGGGGTCCACGAAGGCATGAGAGAAAAATGGGGGTCCACAAGTTGCAAGTGGGGGTCCACGAAAAATAATCTGGTTTCGATAGTAAAGAACAAAAATGTTGGTTTTACCTATCAATAAAGACTACTTAAAAAAAATTAAGGGAGCAAAAAAAATTCCAAATTATTTGATGATTTTTGATAATTTGGTTCCATGCCAACTGAGAATAAAGTCAACTCAACAACTCCTTGAAAAGTCATTAAAAGCTATGAAAAAAAAAAATTAAATTAGCCGTTAACCCTAACGTAACCTATTTAACCAATTTTTAAAAATATATTGTTTTATCACTCTAAATGACTTATCTGAGATGGTTCTGAATTGGTTTCATTTCGAGTTGTCCGGTCACCTGATAATTTAAAAGTAATGAATCATTGGACAAAACAAAATATATATATTTACATATGAAGTTTTATACTGCAATTTTTGTAAGCACACTCTTTTTTCGATGTTAATTGGTGAATAAATCTTACTGAAAGGTAATTTAACAATTAAAAAAAGGTGTTACTGTTGAACGCTCTCCCCTAGAGTATTTTTGTAATTATCTTCTTATCTTAATAATTGCCACTTTTTCAAACGAATTTATTTAGTTTTGTTTTTTTTTTTAATTAAGATTATCCATATCCAAATCCATACTAATATTATAAATGCGAAACTGCTCGAGTTTGTTTATGACCTTTTCACGCATAACACAATATAAAGACTTTAATAATTCTTTCACCAATATAAAGCTAAATTATATGCTCAGACTACAGGTTGTATATGATGGTGAGCTCTGGCGTTATGAAATTATAAATATTAATATATTATATTTGTTATACGTTTTCTGTCGCTAACAAAAGCGAGTTTTTGCTAACGTCAGAAAAAATCTTTTCCATGGAAACAATGTTGATATATTTTGGGCTCTATGCTGGTAGGTACTCAAGTCTACTGGTCAGCTACTACCGCAGAAAATTCAAATATTTGAATTCGTTTTTTTTTTTGGACAAGCTTGGAATAAATGTCAGATGACAGTTCCTATATTAAAAATATAATTCATAACGATTATAAAGACTGAATGATGAATAGAGTATTTTTTTATTATATTAACGAACTTCCAAACATTTAAATAAAAATAAACATCGGAAATGTTTGTAAGCGCATAAATTCCGAACGAATGAACAAAATTGGATAAGTACCTAATTCTTTTTTTCTTTAAGCTATAGCATTGACCATGGGATACTACTAAAGAAGCTAGAACACCTAGGCATAGTAGGCACTCCCCTGAAGTTACTGTGTAGCTACCTCTCTAACCGACACTGTCAGACCTTTGTTGGAAAAGGGACAAGCAGCATGGGAACGATAAAATGTGGCGTGCCTCAGGGCTCCGTACTTGGACCATTACTATTTTTAATATATATAAATGATATTGCTAAATGGGGACTTAAGGGTACAATACAACTCTATGCAGATGATACAGTGATTCTTTATCACAATAATGATTTAAACGAACTTGAAAAGGAAATGGAAAGGGATATAGCTTGCCTGGCAAACTGGCTGCGACTAAACAAACTTAGCCTAAACATAAAAAAAACACATTACATACTGTTTGCAAATAAAAAAAATGTAAGTCTTAATATAAGTCTTGATAATAACCGCCTTGAAAGGGCTGATGTTACAAAATATCTTGGCCTTTTCATTGATTCACAACTCACATGGGATCACCAATTTAAACATGTTCTATCCAAAATTACTCCTATAACTGGTGTTTTATATAGACTTCGCGAGTTACTTCCTCCCTCTCTATTAAAATCGATTTACCATGCTATGATTCACTCACATCTAATATATCTCGCCGGAATTTGGGGATTTGCTACAAAAAAAATGATTTCAGAAGTCCAAGTCGTTCAAAATAGAGCCCTGCGAAATATTTTCAGTCTACCTTGGGACACACATGTCAAAGATATCTACAGAAACACCCAAATAATTCCTTTTAATACCATTCCCACTTTTGAAATAACTAAAACTATATTACAAGTAATTCAACACTCGGCACATTCCAACACTACACTCTATTACAATTGCGACGTACACCAACACAACACAAGAAATCACAACAAACTTCTTATATCAAAAATCAAATCAACAAAATATGGACTAAGATCCCTAGAATACATAGCTCACACAAAATATAATCAACTACCCAACGAGATCAAACGTGCAAGTCAATGTAAAAAGACCCAAACTAACATGCTCAAACTTCATCTTATTAATGACTATCTGAAATAATAATGTTGTGTATGTCCCCATCATATGTCCATTTAATACATACAGCTATATGTTTCATGTAATGCGTATCATTCCCGCAATGAGTTTATTAACTCCTGGGAGTACAATGCTTTATATAATTTACTATATTCTGTATTGTATACTTTTCATAAATAAATAAATAAATAAATAAAATTATGAAATTTAGGTGTTAGGCGAGATGTTTGAAAACTGAATGTAAGGGAATGAACATATGGAATGCGGGAGGGGATGGGGGTGGGGTGGGGGGGAGATAATTGATAAGTGCAAGCGCTACAGTAATTTTCCGTAATACCAAGCGAGCGAAGCCGCGGGGAAAAGCTAGTAGATTATAAACACAAAATCCTGTAAAAGACTCAGATCAATTGCTAGCAGAATGTACAGATTAAATTTTTTCCTACCAATTGAAACACTAAAAATAATTTATATGTCACTGGCAGAATCTATTATAAGTTATGGATTAACAATATGGGGAAATACTACTGTAACCAATCTGAAGCAAGTTCAAGTTGCACAAAACGCAATTTTTAAACTATTAGTAGTCCCTAATATTTTCAGACAGAGACACAATACTCCGTTGCTGTTTCGGAGTGCAAAAATTTTACCTGTGAAGGCAATACTATGGTATAAAATTATAATTCAGCATATATTTACCCCGCAGCATAAAGACAAACTTCTTCTTTCGTATGGTGGGGGGTCAGAGGGGGACATCTAAGTCTGCGAGCCAGTCTAGGGCCTCAGGCGTTGCCCTGTGGACCTCATCAATCCCGCCGGGGAATGAATGGAGCAGGCATTCGTTGACCACATGTTCAGTCCACCGCATTCACACATCTCCGACTCTTTAATGCCCCATCTATACATCATATGGGCACAACGGCTATGGGAGCACCTTATTCTATTGATGGCGGACCAGGGTTTGCGAGGCAATGAGAACCCAGGCTGTCTCTCAGTGGGGTCTTTTACGAGATGAGCATTTTTCACCTTGGCCGATTGCCACTCAAGCTTCTACCTATCTTCTGGGGTGAGAGGTGAATGGAGGAGTCTTTCTCCTTCTGTCCAGAAGGGTTTTCGGGACTTTAAGCGGTATGCCGGGTGAGAGACGACATCATCGTGCAAAGGTATTGCGCTTTAAAAAAGACAAACTAGAACATAAATATAGCACTAGAATCACGCGCAACGACCGGATAATAGTTCCGAAATTTAATAATAAGTACGGACAGAGAACGTTTGAATACAATATACCGAAGCTATTTATTACCTGATAATTTATTACCTGAAACTATAAAGCAACTTAATTCTATGAATAAGGTTAAATATATGCTGAAAAATTGGTTATCGGAAAAAGAATATTTATATTTATGAAAAAATGTAAAAAAAAAAGTTGTATCTGTAGAAATAAGATGTTAATTATAACTTTTAAAATATATTTGTAATGGAACCATAAGCACCTGCTGACAGCCAATGCAATTGGCTTAGCAGGACTAGTTTGTTGATATTTAAAATAAAATAAATAAATAAATTTAAAAAAAAAAAAAGTTTAAATCATTTCCGCGTAATATTACTCACTTTATGTAGTTGTTGTTGTGACACAATTTATTGTCAGAAATACGATTAAATACGTTTGAAAAACCCACTGAATATTATGACGCGCGCACAGTCATATTCCGATTATTCAGAATTACTGACTACACCGCTGCACACAGCAAAGGCCAAAGGGAATTACGGGACCAAAAATATGAAAAAGCATTGCCGTCAAACTATCATAAATATTTCTCCATAAACCAGTTCAAAATGAAACGCAAGAATTTATTTCGTGAAAGTAGGGTTGCCATCTCTAAAATTTGGCAAGCAGGACATGACGCGTGAAAACCGCGGATTTTAGAGCCCAAAACCCGGACATGTCAAGAGGATTTTTTAAACTTTTTATTTATTTTCAGACCTTAAAATTAAATTTAGTCATCTTTTATCATCATTTTAAATGTACCTAACAAAACAGAATCTTATTACAGTTTGTTACAAATTGTTTTAATAATCAGTTTTAAATTTTTAAACCCGGACTACAAATGAATCCCCGCCCGGACGCTCCCCGGACGCCCTATAAACTAAGACAAATCCGGGGAAACCCGGACGGATGGCAACCCTACGTGAAAGCATCCTGATGGCCTGTAAATGCGTGCAATGTTGAGATATGTTTCGCGCTGCCAATATTCCCTATTTGTGCCCGATTCGTTGACGGGGTATCCTGTTTTCCCTAATTAAAAATCAGAAATTTTTCAGCATGGATATAGCTTCAGGTGTGTACTTTAATCTGCAATTATTTTTAATATAACAGATTTATCGTAACTAGCAGTTAAAAACTCGCGCCGCAGGTTCTTGTTGCTAGGCCGTGCGGGCGGCTTTTGGTTCAGCTTCGCCCAGTTAGTGTAGGTGACCATTTTATAAATCCAAAGGAACTGGTTCCAAAAATAGCCCATTCCTTGGATCCACTGTCATCCGGTGCAGCTAGTCACCGGGACAAAGTAACCGGCACAGGTAATTACGTCATATGTAATACACAGTCGCTTGATACAACTATGTATTACCGTCAATCTTTCCATATCCGGAGA
The DNA here is from genome assembly GCA_936435175.1 of Glyphotaelius pellucidus. Lineage (NCBI taxonomy): Eukaryota > Metazoa > Arthropoda > Insecta > Trichoptera > Limnephilidae > Glyphotaelius > Glyphotaelius pellucidus. The sequence continues at coordinate 6,926,269 of OW386543.1, read as the reverse complement.
GATACTACATATTAACAAATTCGTGGCAATTATACCTATGCGGGACACATCCCCATCCGGCCTGCTGACGGAAGTAGCGACATCTTGTGACGAATTATTGAATTTGAAACCGAATTACAACAGTAACTTTGCTAAAATTCCACGTACACAGATGTTATTTGTAGCACGGCGCGTGTGGTGTGGTGTCAGACATGACGAAGAAGCCGGGTTCTGAAATTCAATCACGCAGACGGTGACCTATTAATACTGTTCGATATAGATATAATATATGTTTTATGAAATCCTTTTTTTGCTAAAAAAATAAATTGGAGTGTTTATTTTGTCTAGAGCTTAGAAAAAAGTTCCACTGAAATTATTTTACTAGTTCAAAATTATACCTTATAAGTTATGTGAAAACTTTAAATATAATGTCTCCCCTTTTTTCCCCCTTTCTTAAAACGAGCACAATTTTTTAAGGTAGCTTGGCGACGAGAAAAGAACTACATACTACGAGTATTTATAATGTTACAAAATGAACAATTTTACAAGTTATCGTCATTTTACTGTTTAATCATATGCATACGCCTTATCTACCTTTACCTATAATTCAAAATACAAAAATAATTCATGAAGAAACAAAAAGTATTTTTTAATGATACTACGACCACCTGACCCCAACTAACCCTAATAAGGTATTTTTTTTAAAGATTTTCTTCGGTAATCATCTCATGCACATTTCTGATCAGAATTTCAAATTAAAAATATTTTTGGCGTCGTAAGTTGATAATTCGGCCTTATGTGTGCTGAGCGGGTAAAAACTTCGTTCAACCTCCAAATACTTCGTTAGAGCTCGTACGCACCAGCGGTCAGCCGCGTGGGCGGTTCGGCTAAGAGGTCGTCTATTAATCACGTGATGTTTTTTAGCAACTTTTTAACCCCGTAACCCCTGGTGATATGTGGTGAGGTTTTAGATTACCCCCCCATAACCAAAATCACGTGTATTTTTTAGTACAAAGTATATATATTGAAATATTCGCAATATTATCTTTAAATACAGGTATAATAATCTGATTTTTGATTTGATTGTCATAAAAATAACAAAAGAAAGTTTAAAAAAAAACATGTATTTTTCTTCTTCTTTTGTGGTATATTTTTGTTCCGCATCAGCCCACAACTCATTAAATTCTTTCTGAACTACACTAGGTTTTTTTTTCCCTTTTTATACTCTGCAAATAGGTCTTTATACAGATCTCCTAGTTTAGACATTGTTCCATTGTTTTAAGGCAAAACATACGCGGCAACGATTTACGCATGTATTCGGCGTCAAAATCACAGACTTACTGGCGAATGGTGAGCCGAGCGGTTGTCGCAACGCGCGGGGAAATCGTTGCCTGTCAACGGTGAGTCAAGGCCACGCGCTGCTGTTTGGTTTAGAAATCGTGCGTTCAACGAAAAATAAATACACGTGATATCTCATTTTATCCTCCCCCCCCCCTTATTGTGATATTTCGTGATTTTTTCCGAACCCCTCCCCCCCCTTTTCGAGCCTCACGTGATTAATGGACGATCCCTAAAGTAGGTACTTAGGTGCTTATTTTGCGGGTCTACGCTAATAACTCACAGCCTCAATAATCAATGAGATGATCAAACTCTGTGGCATTTTCCTGCATATGCTGGTATTCCTATGTCTTTTAAATCCGAAATATTTTTTTTATTTGATGCAATTACTCTACAATTTTTGTGTAGTAAATTTATTTATTTATTTATTTATTTATTTATTATTTATTTATTTATAAACATACATATTTCAAAATGAAACAATACAAAATGGTCCTTTGTCTATCCAACTGGGAAGGATTCCCGTTTCAGGATAGGCAAATTGCATTTTTAGTTCGTAATGTTCGTAATTCACAATTCACGTGTTGATGTAATAAAACGTACGTTTCATAAAAGTTAAAACTAAATCTTCGTGTTTTACTACACCGCTGGTTATAAAAACATAAAAGGAAGGTAATTAATTACACAGTATTTATAATGGCTGTAACTGGTCAGCAACGTAATTATGTAAAATTATGAGAATCAACACCATAAGAGGAACGTATGCGCGGCCCATTTCGGCCACTTTCATACAAATCTTAAATTTGGATTTGAGTTCAAAATACCCAACTTAAGGCGGCGCTATTCGGCTGAAAAAGAAGAAGATGGAGAGATGTGTAATTACGAATGTTGGACAGAGTGCGCTAATATTTTAAGTGATGAAATCGCAGCGAAAATGGCGAAAAATATGACTCATTTAAAATAGAGCAAAAATCTCGTGGAACGTATCTTAAGTATCATTTAAAGAAACATTGTGAATTTTTTCACAAATATAACTTGTAAAATAATAGAAATAGACTTGTTTTAAATAATTTTCGGAGCATACTTTGCGATTTGTTTCTATCGAAGGAATTTCATATAGTTTGCGTTATGGCGTGGAATGTATGTAGATATTATCTTCAAAAATAACATATATTTTTTTAAGAGCTTAAAAACTTCAAATTTTTAAGAGAGATACGTAAGAAATCGGTCGAAATTCGAATAGTGGACCTTAACTGAAAAATTATTTTTGTGATCAAAAGGTATATCAAATATCTAGTACGGATGTGAACTATTTTATTTATTTTTGCTTTAAATCATAAGATATAGGCCATTAAAGAGTTTAGTTTTTCATGATTTTAGAGGTAAATTGGGTAATTATTTGTGAGTAAATGAAAAACAATAAAAAATTACTTTATTATATATATTATAGAAATGTAATGAAATGTAAAATAAAAAATAAAAATTAAGAAAAAACATCATTTTGATAGGTGTAAATTTAAAATACAAATTACCTATTTATGGCCGAACAAAAATTTGTCGTTTATTCATTAAAATTACTACCCAAAAAATGCATTTTTAACGATGCTTTATTTTTTTATTTTATTTTTCAGTGTATTTGTAAAATAATCATAGTAAAATTATTTTTTTAATGTTTTTCATTTATTCACAAATAATTGCCTAAGTTAATAAAATCTAAAATCATGAAACACTAAAATCTTTAATGGCCTATATCCTATAATTTAAAGCAAAAATAAATAAAGTACCTCACATCCATCCCGTACTAGATAGGTACTTGATTACAAAAAGAATTTTTCAGTTTGGTTGGCTATTTTGAACTCAAATCTAAGTTTAAGATTTGTATGAAACTGGCCGAAATGGGCAGCGCATACGTTCCTCTCTCTATAAATAATATCGTCAGGTTTAGGTAAGAACTGCTTAGAACTCGTAAAATCTTCACTAACAATTATTGTGTGCTATTTTGGCTAATAATCTATTAAGAATTCTAAGCATCAATAGAACATCAAAATCACGGACTGCATGTACCAGCAGAACACAATTAACACAAATATTTTTTTCAAACACAAATTTTTTTTAATTAGTGAAGACAATATAAGAAAAATTCAATCGAAAATCTGAAACAGAAGTGTCAGAAAAAGATACGGTTACATCTCTTGGCGGGTCAGTGCTCTACCAATTGAGCTAGCGTGTCTCTATCCGATTCGGTCATATTTAACTGTGTCATTCTTCGACAAAAACTACCAACATTATCTTCATTTTCTTAATCCATTTTTTTTGGCTGCTATCTTTATGTATGATTGCAAGATTCAACCAGAATTAAATGCTATCTATATAGGGTCTTGTATAGATTTATCAATTTTTATTTAATATGCGACATCTATTGACTTTTCTGCATTATTTATTTTTAATTTTAACTTAACGAGTATAACCTCAAATTGTAATACATATTTAATTAGGGTGGTTTTCTAGTCTAGAAGCATGAAATGAAACATTAAAGAATATAATAAAAAAAAAAAAAAAACAAAACAAAAAAATGGTGCATCCTAGTTGACACGATTGCAACGCTCCTAGTAATAAAAAATAAAAAAACAAAAAAATAATTCTTAATCCAAACGAATGCGGCTATGGCCCGAACCACGCAAAAGATATTTTTTCCGCAGAATGGCGGCTATCTGAAATAAAAAGACATTTTATACCAGTTTTTTTGACTTTTCCAAATTTTTTAAAAATAGTAAAAATTGAAATTTTGTTATAGTTTCAGTTAGCGCGATAGAGTAATGTATAGAGAAGGCTAACACCAAATTTCAAGTAATTTGGTTAAATAGAACTTGAGATATCGTGTCAACCGTCTCGAAAAAAGTAGTTATTTATCAGGTAAATTTTTGTAATGTGTAAGTATTCATTTCTTTGACTTACCTACGACGTTTTTTTCTAAATGCATTTATGATTGTCAGAGAGAAAAAATATTCTAAAAGGTGGCATTTGAATCTAAAACTGAAAAAAAAAAGTTTTACAGATAGTGACAAAATTGGTCAGCAATTATAAGTGTTTTAATAAAATAAATGAAATCATTAAAACCATGTAGATTTTTAAATATTTTATATTGATCACTTGACATCGATAAATCCCTTGAACGAACTGTAAATAAATTGTTCGTGTTATACATTTTAACATCCCGTCAACTGGCTTCCGCCCTTATCGGAGACTTAGCATCCTTTTTCCGATTAAAAAATTGAAAAAATTGATGCCCCTCTCCCAGATAAATAACAGACCCTGTTCAATATTTTTTGTGGCAATATCCCCCCCCTCCCTAGCTACGCCACTGATCCGAGGAACAGGCTATTTTTGGAACCGGTTCCTATCGAATTTATAAAATTATCACTCACACATAATCTGGGCGAAGCCAAAGCAAAACCGCCCGCAGGGCCTAGAGGTTTTTGCAGCTAGTTTCACATAATTACGTTAATGACTAATAAAAGCCATTATAAATACTGTCTCAGAAATTGTTTCCTTTGAGAATTTTTTTTTTTTATATAAGCTTCATACAACAGGCCCTAAGGAAAATAATTCCACTCAGGGCCTAAGCCATCTGAGGGGATGCTGTGGGAGGGTCTTTTAGGGGAAGGAAGGAAAGGAAGTTCTGGAAAGGAAAAAGGCATGAGGGATAGGTAGGATTCTGGAGGTCAGTGTGACCAGGAGTGACGGACGAATGAATTCATCCTTTCCACTACGATGCATCCGAGAGTCTTGTTGGAGAGGTCAAAAGAAGAAAAAAAGCAGACACATCTGCCGCCAAGATCCGGACAACCTGACCCAGTGAACCCGGTCACCCCTGCTAAGTCACCAATATGTATAATTTATTTAGGATATTAAAATTATGCTTTGTCTGTCCAACTGGGAAAGTTTCCCGTTTCAGGACAGCCAAATTGCACATTTAGTTCATAATATTCTTAACAAAGGAATGGTTACGTTCAAGATATCATAAGAATGAGATTCTATCAAGACATTGAGAACATTAATAATTGCATTCGAAACGAAGAAATGGTTTCTTTATGCCCTTGAAAGTAATGCAAGGATGTGACTCTTTCAAGATCATTTTGGAGAACATTAATAATTGCATTCAGAACAAAGGAATGGTTTCTTTCGAGAGATCGCAAGGATGAGTTACTTTCAAGGTCATTTTGGAGAACATTAATAATTGCATAATTAAAATTATAGTATTAACTTAAATTATAATTTTGAAACATTTTATAAGTACTAGAAATTACACATTAATAAACCAAAATATACGACATATGACATATGAATTCCCAATGTATTTACGACTATTTAATTGATACAGAGAATGTTCCAGTTTAGTACACTTGTTTTATAGGCAAATTTGAAAACTCTGATGTTTTTATAACCAGTAACCAGCAATCAAAACGGTGTGTTTTTATAACCAGCCAATAGTAAAACACAAATAGATGTTGTTAAAGGTTTTATTAAACACATGTTTTATTAGACAAACACATTATCAAATAACAATATAAATTATTGCATCAAGTAAAAAATGGAAAAAAACTATTTTTCAAGATATTTTCAAATTAAGAAGATATAGGAATACCAGCAAATGCAGGAAAATGCCACAAAGTTTGACCGCCTCTTAGATTATTGAAACTCTGGAAGGCTTTTCCCTAAAATTTGTGATAAGAGATCGTTCTCCCGCGAGAAGTGCTGTCAGATTTGTGTGATTTTCTACAGCTGTTAAAAATTAAATTACTTCTTAAGTACCTACTTTACTGGTATTTGACAGGCGGATTGTATGAAAAGTGTATGATCTTGAATACATAATTGCACAAAACATCTAAACATCAAAAGAAAAGAATGTCAAAATTTTATTTAAATTTCACTACGAGCTTTGCAATGTGCCACGCAATCATTTATTTCATTTGTAGTGAATACAACTTAAGATGAAGCTATTCGTGAAATCCTATTTAGATTAATCTTTACGACGAATCAGTTTACATTATGAACATCAAAAAATATGCTATGGATAAATTGAAGCTTTTACAAGCTTTTCCATGTATTGGAATTACAATAAAATTATTAATTACATAACAAAAAATATAAGCGCAAACCACTAAAAAAAATGTTTTTGCATGACTTAACTATGAAGTAATAAAAGAAACAATTTTTAAAAAATACCCCCTTATGGCTAAGACTATAAATTTTTGTATGTTCTAACTTTTTTCATTCATATAAAATATATGCACAAAATAAATGAAAACCACTTTTTCGCTTACTTGCTTCGTGCAAATAAGACGCTCAATTTAAAATTTTGAAAGCATGAGAACCGAAATATTTCTAGCGTTTATAGAGTAGTGTATCTGCAGGGTACTTGTGGTTGCGTCTCAATCACATGGTTCGTAAGTATCTCCATGAACGGAGGGCCTAAGTCACCAACCCCAAAAATTTTAATTTCATCACAAGAACAGAATTTTAGTTTTTGCCAATTTGCTTACATTTGGTTAAAAAGGAAACATATTTTACTGCTGATAAAACAAAAGATAATCAAAAGTAAAAGTTAGATTTTTCTGTCAAATCTTTAAATCGCGAAGCACCCTAACTTTGCTTTTGGGGTTATTAACTTTGTCGAAACAGTGACGTACGCTTCAAGACAATTCTATCCGGGAACCTGAAAGTCTGTTTCTTCCGTAGTGCTTCCACCAACACGGAGGAAGTCAAATGCAAACTGACACAATACAATCAGATATGTTGCAGAGGTTGAGACCATCTAGAAAAAAAAAACACTCCGTGTTAACTATGATTACCCTACACTTCATACAAAGTAACTAACTGCATTGGTCATCATGAAACAGGCAGCCGCCTTGTCTGGTGTCTACTCTTTATTAATGTCTTATATAAATATCATGTTTTTTATAAAAAAAAACCAAAAATAAATAAATATCTTAAATACTATATTGCATAATAATTATCTTGGAGGCGGATGCGTCTGCTCGCCAGCTGCATGGCAGGCCGGATCGGGAGAGAATGGTTGAGGAAGTCCCTTTGACTTCTCCAGCCGTACTCTCTCGTAACATCAGTCACGTGCCGAAACATGCGAGGGATGGATTCATACGTCCGTCACTCCTGGACACACTAACCCCCAGATTCCTACCCACCCCTAAAACCCTCTTTCTTTCCTTCATTTCGTTTAAAATACCCTCCACACAGCATCCCCAAAGATGACATATCCCTGGGGGGAATTATTTTCCTCAGGGCCTCTTGTGTGGAGTTAATGTAAATAAAAGATAAACTTTCGGGATGACTGGACACGCTAAAATCGAATATTGTATAGAAAAAACCCTTTTTTATTCACCATTGTTACTGTATTACTGACGGCCGGCATAGTCGAGGGGTAAGGCTCTTGACTTGCAATCCGAAGGTCGCGGAATTGAATCTTGGCATTGTCAAATAATTTTTAATTGATTTATTTGTGTTATTTCACAACTAATTAATTAAAAATAATATATAGTACATTTGCGGCATGTTCCAGAGTGGAAGATACTCCCAGTATAGCCCTTGTGTAAGACCACCGTTCAGAATTTAAACGTTGATTGAAAAGGCTTTAGCCGTATTTGGTGACCAGATCAGATTTGCCAGGTTCTTTCCCACCTTCCTCTTCCCCATCTCCTTCCCCTCCCCATTTACTTCAGCCTCACAACATACCCCCAATTGGGGATGCCATAATCTCACTCTGGACGGGAGCAGCTGGGACTCTTGTGAGGTATTCATATAAAAAATAAATATTTCTTTTAGCATTCGGGCAACCGAAAACATTGCACTCAAAATTTCAATGCAAAAGGTCATATAATACGTTTATAAATTATTGTGAATGGTTGTCAGCTGATATCCCGTTGTTGAAAGCAAATTTTCATTTTACGCAATTGAAATTTAAAAAAACCGCAACTTTTCTTACCCTTAAGATAAGAGAATTGTCCAGAATGAATAGTCCACAAGCAGTAAATGCGGGAGGTCTGTTCAATAAGGTGATGGAGAATTGAAGCAGCTGAAATAAAAACCGGAAATAATAAGATTATTTTGTTTTGTCATGGATTAGTTCCATGAAAGAAAATAAGAAGGCATCCCTCGTGCGGCACTCGGCACAGATCAGGCAGGAATTCACAGCCGGTCACTCTGAGGTACTTCATAAAACCCGGGAGCAAAGGTGTGCTGTCACCATGTCTCATCAGGGCTACCAGGCATACTACTGACACTGCTTGCTGTCCTTGCTGATGGGCCTCTATCCTAACTCTACGAAGGAGATCGCAGTATAGTCCGGCCTATCTTTTCTAACAATGATATCGATAGTCGTAGATACTTTTGCCTTAGTCATAAGATTTTTAGTAACGTTACGTTAGATACACACTGTTGGAATAATACAGTGAACAGTGAAGCGAACCCGGAGTGCTGCCTCTCAGACCGCCCGCGCCACCCCTGGGGAAAGTTGTTGGTCTGAGGGACGTCCGTGCGAGCTAGGGGACCTTCCGCCCTGCCTCCGACAACCCGACGCTGACATCCTCTGGGTCTTCGGGCGTCTAATCCCCCCACTTCCCAATTACTTCTCGTCGAGGCACCACCGGGAAGTCGGCTTAAGGGCGCGGAATCCGAACCTTGTATCCGGCCTGCCCGATCTCCGACACACTCAACAGGACTGCCAGGCGATCTGTGATGGCCGCCTCCGTTTTCTGGATCTATCATCCATCTTTTTTTTTTTGGTTATTTTTATTTTATTTTATGTCTTGTGCTAATATGTGCATAAAGGTCAGGCAGGGTAGGCATAATGCCTACATTTGTTTTTATTTTTCCTTACCCAAAAGAGGTTCAGGTAATATTTTATACTTTTCTTTGATACTAACATTGTTCATAGCAAGCACTTGCATACTGCTGCCTAACAACGTATGCGGGCACAATGGAGGTCTAGTTTCGTTTATTAAATGTAGATCCGTTTTAATAAAAAAAAAATTAGAGTCCTTGCAAGAGCCTTGAAGGGGTAACCATCTGTTACCTATACCAGGGCGGGTAAGTGGTGGGTCCTCCAATGTGTTGGAATAATATAAGGTACAATTGTTGGCTTTTTTCTAGTGAAACAACCCATTTCCGTACATTTTACACACTCGCACCGTGCAAGGTTTTTCCAAACGTTGTTGACACAAGACAAATGAGGAAGTGAAACACGACAATCACCAATCATCAACGGAATCAACTAATCTTACCATCAGCTTAGTTTTGTCATCTGCTTCTTGTATGACCAATCTGTTCACTACGGCAGCTGTTTCTTTTCCCTGTGGAATGAGAAAAATTTATTAAACGAAATAAGTATCGTTTAATATTTTATAAATATCGTTAATATTTATTAAACGATAAGTCTCACTTTGCCATTTTGAGTTAGGGCCACGTCCTATTTAAATATTTTCTTTTAAAATATTTATTTATTTATTGATATACGCCTATTTAGGCTTTTACATATATATATATATATAACATATTTATGAAATTATACTTATAAATAGTGCAGGAAACAACTGTTTAAGACAATTGCACAAATATAATTATAAAGTAAAAACATTATTGAATTAGATCCACACAGTATGTAGGTACCAAATATTTAAAAAAAATATTTAAAATATAAAAATCCAAAATAGCTTTTTTCTTTATGCAGACAAAATACAAATAAATAGCTTTATCAAGGTATTCCCATACTTGATAAAAAATACTTCAATAAAGTATGCTTATATATTGAAATTGATGTACTAAATATATCAACAACATCGGAGTATTTGTTTCCTAGCTGTTGAATCCGTCGCATAGGAGTGTAATATTGCGATGTTGAAGTAGAGTTGTCACAATAATAAGGTAGGTACTGTCTTGTAACTGACCTGCCTGGAGTGTGAAAAGAGATTACATACAATAAATCAGGGGTATCAAACATTGAATTTACGATTTTATATAAACAGGTTAAATCGGTAATGATTCTACGGTCAGATAATTTTATTAAATTTAATGAACAAAGTACATTATCGTAATTTAGGCATTCTCTAGGAATGCCCATTTTAAAATTTACATATCTTAAAAATTTATTTTGGATTCTTTCAATCGCATATGAATGAACCTCATAATTTGAGGACCAAACCGTGGAATTATATTCTATTTGACTCCTTACTAGTGACATATATAATGTTTTTACAGTATTGACATTATTGAAATCACTAGATACCCTTAAAATAAATCCCAACATTTTCAAAGCTTTATTGGTTATTATTTCTATATGCTTGATAAAGTTGAGTTATGAATACTAGAAAAAATCAAAGACCGTTAAATAGATTATAAAAATTCTTCTTTGGAAACATCGGAACACGGTTAGATGAAGTTAGAATCCTGTACAACCAAAGTGATTGCGCTTTTAATACAAACAAAATGGTGATTACAAAAGGTTCAAAGTGATGTTAAGAACTTTGTAGAAAATGTAGCTTGATGTTAGAACTTCTTCATACAAGTATCTACCAGAAAAAATACTTTGTTTATAGAAATAAACAAACGAATTGGTTTTGCAATCACAGGTCTTTTTTAATAAATGTCAGTTAGTATCTTGCCCAATCGAAGTGACGAAATATTGTTTTAAAAAATTAACCCGAAGAAAGCTCTAAATAGAGGACAATACGCTTAGCCACATGACTATATGATCAGTTTGGAGTGCTCGTTAGCAGTACCTACGCGTTCGTAGGTACTGTAAGAAGGCTGTCATAAAAAGTGTCAAAGAGTAGACCTATTTTAGAAACTTGATATTACCTCATTGTAATAATCCTCGCATGCTCTTATCACAGCGTTCAAAACCAACGAATATGAAAAATAATAAGTGATGTACATAATAATCAAATGTGTTTCGACACTTCTGCCTGTCCAATATAGACTTATGGAAAAAGCGATAAACAAACGTATAACTGTAGCCACAAATCCGTAAGTTAAAACAACAAGATTTCTAAACCCGTGAGCTCTGTTAATGTTGTCGGCGCAATCACAAATCCTGTCATGAATTCGCATCAAAATATTCAATCTTTTAGAATAGTCCGTCCTGTATGAAAGCGGTTCATTTCGTATTGCTCGTCTGTGATGAGCCATAAAAATACCCACATTGGGTCTCGTCAGCATGTTAAGTAATAATCGGTTTAAGCCCTTTGAATATTCATTCAAAAGGCAGACGTATGACCTGAATATTAGCAGATTTACACAGCCTGTTACAATCGGTGCGTATAAAGAAAAGTATACATCATAAGACTGATATATTATGTCTGAGTAAAAAAACTTGTAAAGCAATACTGAAAATAATTGTAAAATAAAATATGCTCCCAAATGACCGATGATATTTAATGCCGTGTTAGAGAAATCTTTTTTTTCATTTATTTCTCCAAACAACCCATCAAGTTCAGCTAAAAGCTCTAAGGTCTTAGCGTCCACGTGTCTGGTGGCAATTGCAGAGAAATACATAAAGCACACGGTAACGAGCCCCAGAGAAAAGGTGACAAATGCTCCGATATGTCGAACGATGTCTAGTCTCTCGTTTATTTTCTTGAGCCCAATTCCAAAAAGTGCAAATTTAAATGAGCTATACACGCAGGACAAAAACCAGCAATTGCTACAACAATCGAAGGAATGTTTGGGACCGCTCTAGAATTTCCAGACTCGACGATGAAATTAAAAGGCATGACGCCAAAACAAAGACCCAAAAACCGCACAGGGAGCAATACTTCGGTAAAGTTACGTATACCAAATACACGTTTGATGCGATCTAGAATAAAACAATTTATTTTTTGTTTAATATTAAGCATTTTTACTGAAAATGTAGAGATTTTATGTGTACTCGTGTTAACGGCTGTGGATGTTTGTTATCAAGTACGTAGAACCACACCAACAACTCTCTATTTAAAAGTGATTCATTTTGATCTACTAAGCCGTACTACGTTTCAATATTTAACCCTAAATAAACTTGTCAGATGACAAAAACTGGAAAAATTGATGATTATGTTAGAATGTAATTCAGAATAAGAAATATGATAATAATAAAAATGATGGCGTGTAATTAAATTATAATAGCTTAATTTGTTAGGGGCGCTACTCCCGGTAAGTTCGTTTGGTAAGTTCGTTCGTTTCGGTAAGTTGGGTTCGATTCCCAATTGCCACCGTTACTACTATCGGTGACTTTTGATATTTTTTTTTAATTGCCGGCAACCCGGGCGTTTATTACAGTAACAATATAATACAAGAAAAGTCTGTAACCCGTCTCACTAGACGATGTCTGTTCTGAGACGGGTACATAAATATGCGTGCATGAACATATTAATACACAATTAGCATATTAAAACATATTAATCCTATAAACACGTACACACAAACATAACATACATACACAAACGTATACGCATGCATGCAGTATTCAGTTTTATTAAATTTAAGAGTTTAGATAGCATCTAAAAACAATAACATTTCAACAAAATAATATAAAGTATTAAACTAGACATGGGTAAAACATAAGCAATATTAATAAGAAAGCATAAATCTCTAAAAATTTAAATATCGCATATATGCAAATAGAGAGTCAGGATTAGACTAAGATGGGATTATTAGTAACTTGGTGATGCATTCCCTTTTTTTGTGTAGTAACCAAGTGTTGAAATATTTATAGAACGCTTTTAGGTTTATCTTCTATCTTCTATATATTATCTTCTTCAATACAGACATTTTAGGTCTACCCCGTGTTACAGCTATGAATGTATGTGATCAAGTGAGTGAGATCGCAGAATCTTACAATTATATTGTATTTAATATGACCGTAAATAAACTACCCCCACGATGCCGGATTTCCTACCGGAAAACAAAAACTGTTTACAGTAATATCAAAGCATTTGTTTAAGTTAACGGTCGGAAGAGATCCGCCTTAATGCTAAGTTAGTAAGAAAGATTCATGAAAAGTTTATTCAGGGTTAATAATTTCGTTTTTAAAATGGTGGTATTTTTAGTGCCAACTGATGGGCAATTGCTACCCAATGATATTATTATTTCGTGATAAAACAATGAAAATTGGTGGCGCAATAAAAGTAAATGCGCAATGCTAATAAGAATGAATTATTTTGGTACAGTAGAGGAAAATTTTTATAATAACCAATAGCCGCGTTTAATTTGTTATTGGTAAAAATAGATCTGTACTCTATATAACCTGACATTAGTGAGGTGGGGTTTTAGTAGTAGGTAGTCCAGGTGGGGTTTTTTTTTTTTTAAGGCGGAGACGGTTTACAAGTAGCTCCCGTGAGTACTTAGGCCATAGGCCCATTGTGCTATCTTCCATATTATCTCAATCCTTTAATAAGAACCCAGTCCCTTTAATAAAGTTCACCAGGGTTGTCATTGGATATGTGGCTATGTATTCTGGTTCTACTGTATGTCTCCCCAGGTATCTGAGCCTAGTTCCCACCACAGGGCAGGACATTGACACCATAGGTGAATTGGAGTCTCTTCTTCCTCTTCACATTTCCTGCATCTATTGGTGTTTTCCACTCCCAATATTTGCACGTATCTCCTGAGGTGGCAGTGTCCCGTTAGTAGTCCTACCAGTTCCCTCAGCAAGTTTCTGTCCATATCGAGTAGTTTCCTGGTTCGTCTAGGGTCTGGTCCTTTTATGAGTACTTTGGATTGTCTCTTTCCGGGTGCCCTCTCCCATTCTTTGTAGTGCTGGGATTTTACCCATCTATCAATATGTAGTTTTGTGTGTCAAGCTGCTTCTCCTACGGCCGGCTCGGATCCCACAAGTGGTGCTTTCGCCCCTTTCCTTGCTAGTTCTTCAGCCCGCTCGTTGCCCTCAATACCTTTATGTCCTGGTACCCAGATCAGGGTTATTTTATTGATGGTAGCTAGTTCTGTAAGAATAGTCCTGCATTCCATCACCAGTCTAGAGCCGCATCGGTTACTTTCCAGTGCCATTAGGGCAGCCTGGCTATCTGAACATGCTTATGTTCTTATTCCTGTACCCGATACGTATATTCTCCTGTGCGCAGGCCAAGATGGCTTCCATCTCAGCTTGAAACACAGTACAGTGTGTTCCTAAAGGTATACTGAGTCAGGTGGGGTTTGAACCACTTTAATTCAATTCTGCTTCAAAGAGATATATTATTTTTATAAATATTTGTTTATTTAACTTTTACATAATATCAATGAAATAACATGATACCAGTTGATCAACGGGTTCTTATTAACAACCTACTTTGTTTTTTAACTTGGGATCTTCACGTTTATTCTTATTTCAAATCACAGATATAAATTAAAATGATAATGAGCAAATAGTCAAGGTAAAAAAAACATTACCAAAGACAGCCCCCAGATATTATGGACTGTTCTGGAACGCCCCGACTTACAGTAAGTCCCATTCCTACCCTATCTTTGTGCCACTTTCGTAAATTCTTGATTACCTTGTGGGAGAGAGAAGTAATTATCATAACTAGGCTGCCGTGTTTTGATAACTTAATAAACCCTCTTCAAGTGAATTATTGTGTATTTATTGGATAAAACTGACAACCATTTCCTTTGTGTACGTACGATAATTCCGCAGACGGCCCGTCCTTGAGAGATAACCGCTGAGCTAGAAATTTCTGGTCACCCTGCGAAGAGACCAGTTTTGGGGTTATATTCCAGCTTGCTGCCCACCAGGGCACTTAAAATGTCGCTCCTGGAGCCTTTACCATAACAAGAGCGTACAATGTGGGACATTACGGTACCTTAACCATGGCGTTCCAACTTGGGGCTTGCCAAGCTTAACAACATTTTATGAAATAACATACAAGAATACAAAATTAAAACACCTTTGTTTAACCATACAAAATGTATTCACCAATATAATTTTTCTTGAAAAATAAAGTTTTATTTTACTCATTTTCATGGAATTTATAAAAAAATAATTGTAAAGTCAAGAGTAAAATAAAATAGCGTCAAATGATAAAACATTATATAATATTATTATGGTTGACACTTCAATATGATCACGACCGGCGTGAAACAAAATAATTAGTAATACCTTCATAACAAGATAGATAAAAAAAATACAATTATTTATATTCTGCTGAATTGTTATAAATATAACTAATTTGAAATAATAAATACGCACAATATTATGTAAAATATACTACTATTTGCATTATGTATAACAATTAGTAGACAGGGGCCATCCATAAATTACATCACACGAATTTCATGATTTTTTGACCCCCCCCCCCCCCCTGTCACACATCGTCACATTTGTGAGACCCCATCCCCCCTAGTGAGATGTTGCATATTTTGCAATTTTACATCTAAAAATTTCTTGCGTTTTAATAATTTAAATTTTTACATGTGACGTCACAGAGCTGATGACCCCCCCCATACCCTTGTCACACTTCTCTACTCCCCCCCCCCTTAAGGTGTGACGTAATTTATGGATGGCCCCACACAATCAAATTGACACAATATAAAAGAAAACAATATAAAATTGTTATATTTCAAGACTCTTCAAGCTTAGAGGAACGTATTTTGAAATGCATTAAAATAATAATAAAATGCTTCATTTTAAATAATTTCTGACTTATTTAATACTCTTTCATGTCTCCTTTGTGTAAATGATAAAAAATATATCAAACAAACTTTAATTTCGTCACCATAGATGTCAAGGGAGTCAAAAAGAATGTCAAAAGAGACAAAAGAAGTCACATTTTTTTGTTAACATTTTTTTGTTTTTAAAGATAGAAGGGTGAAACTTTGGACATAGATATTTTGTGTAGTTATTTATACGGCTTGTCATCATAGACTGCTATAACTTGTATTAAATTATTCGGAAATCAAAAGATCTATGCGGCTTTTAGTCATTGACTGTTTTCATCTATGTGTGTTAGATCTTTTGGCAATTTTCAAAATACAGTTAAACCCTCTTAAGAAGTTTTGTAACTTAAGAAGTTCGGTCCCTCGGCCCAAAATTGGCCCAATTTTTCCCAAATATAAGGTTTTCCTGCTTAAGGAGTTTGTTTTATCTGGTCCCTTGGAAAACTTCTTAAGAGGGTTTCACTGCACTCATATTAAATGGAGTATTTATGGCTCACATTCATTGACCACGGCAACATAGAAGGTTTTAAAACTCTTCTGCATACTTAACTCATTTTCGCAAAATTTGTGGTTTGGTTCCCTTGACATCTACAGCGACGATTTGTTTGGTTTTAAAAGTGATTTGTATCACATAGACATATAACAAATAAATTATATACTATGATCAAATGTAAAACCATGTTTTGGGTATTCTGTAAAATAGTATCAAAGACAGAAATTATTGCTCATATCGAGTAAAAGCAGTTCAGGGGTTAATTAACTAAGATGAGGTGACAATTTGTCTAAAAACGTGTTATTAATAATGGGCGATTATGGCCAGTTCCCTACGTATGAAGTTAGTCTACTTGGTGTCTGAGGTCAAGTCGGATTTGGGTTTCAAGTAGTAGTCCTTGTACATCTGATAGGCGATGCCCACGATGAGGGAGCTGACGACGGTGCCCTGCGCGATGACTCGGAGCTGCATCAGGTAGATGGAGGTGCTCATCTGGCCTCTGGTCTTGTACTTGTAGGCTCCAATGCCCACTGCACCCAAACACCCAAGGATACCTGCAAAAGATAACACAACATGAAGCATACACATTTATGTTTTATTTTAAAAAGTGGCGGTCGCGGTCTTTTTAGCAGGGGGTTCAGAAATTCAAGAGAAGATATTATAACTAATCATGTTGTCCTTCGAATACAGCGGCACTCACACAAGTTAAATAAAGTTAGTAGGAGGGATATCTACATACTATTGTTTAAATCACTTGACACTCGACACAATTATCAGATAATGAGAAAAGTTTTAGAGGAATTAAATTGTTTAATGTTTTTCAAAGCACTCAATGTACATTGCTTATTATTATTGTTTTTCAACAAGACTAACTACATAGAATATATAATTGATATTTTAAAACATTAAAAAAAAAAACATCAATGAAGGTGGCACGAAATAAAATTAGTTTTTTTCACTTATACAAAAAATCCATGCGCCGACTTTTTGCCTTTTTTCAAAGCACTCAATGTACATTGCTTATTTTTATTGTTTTTTCAACAAGACTAACTACATGGAATATATAATTGATATTTTAAAACATTAAAAAAAAAAACATCAATGAAGGTGGCACGAAATAAAATTAGTTTTTTTCACTTATACAAAAAATCCATGCGCCGACTTTTTGCCTTTGAAAACAATTATTTGTAGTAAATGAAATACATTGAAAAATAATTTTACTGTGCTTATTTTACAAATACAATGAAAAATAAAATAAAAACTAAAACATCGTTAAAAATGCATTTTTTTGGGTAGAAATTTTAATGTATAAATGACAAATTTTTGTTCCGCCATTAGGAAATTTGTATTTTAAATTTACACACATCAAAATGATTTTTTTTCTTAATTTTAATTTTTAATTTATATATCATTATATTTCTATGATAAATTATTTTTTTATTGTTTTTCATTTACTCACAAATAATTGCCCAAGTTGCCTCTAAAATCATGACCTATATCTTATAATTTAATGACCTATATCTTATAATTTAAAGCAAAAATAATTAAAGTAGCTCACATCCGTACTCTATATTTAATAAACCTTTTGATTCAAAAATAATTTTTCAGTTTTGTTGGGTATTTTGATCTCAAATCAAAATTTAAAATTTGTATGAAACTGGCCAAAAAGGGCCGCGCAAACGTTCCTCTTAAAGTATTTTTGTTATTGTTTTTGGGGTGTTATGCCGTGTTTCGCTAACTCCTTCTTTAGCCAACGTTTCGGACAGCGTTACAGTGTCTATCATCAGGGCAGATGAGCCAGCAGGTCATCTGCCCTGATGACGGAGCCATCAGCAGGCTCATCTGCCCTGATGATGGACACTGTAACGCTGTCCGAAACGTTGGCTAAAGAAGGAGTTAGCGAAACACGGCATAACACCCCAAAAACAATAACAAAAATACTTTTTGGCCGTGAAAACCTAAAAACGTTCCTCTTAAAGGATTACTTTCGAAATATCGAAAAAAAAAAAAATTAAATTCTAGACCAGTGTTCCGCAAAGTGTGTGCCATGGCTCAGTGGTGTACCGTTTTCGTTAGCTGGTGTGCCTCACCGCAATACTACATTGTAACAAAATAACATTGAGACGCTGCACAAGCTTAAGCGATCCGACTATCGGATCGGTCGTAAAATAGGCCAGGCGGACATATTCGCCCATTTAAATAAGCGTGACCAAAAAAGCAAGGCTAGAATTCTGATACTTTAACGTCATCGGATAAGATTGAAAGCTAAGTTGGTGTTACGGATCAGCCAAGCCCAATGGTAAGTAACGAAATGTTCAGTAATGTCATGGCTGCCGATTCAATAAAAAGAGTGCAGGCTTTGATAGCGAAACACTCGAAGCATAGGCTAGTGAAACACAGCAGAATAAATGAACTCGTATTTTCCTAAGTGTGACCTGCAACCTACGGACTGGGTTAGAAATCCATTCTTAGATACCATTTCCCTAGGACACACCGAACGAGCAGGAAGAATTCACCGCTCTATCTCATCTATGGCTACCTTGTTAAGTATGAACCTTGGTGGGAACTCAGGAATACAAACACAGTTACATTTCCAGTAAATTCTTAATTCAAAAGTTGGTCATATATGACAAAAGTAGAGATTCACAGAAAATGTGTGTATGAACAAAATATATGCAGTTGATAACGAAGAAAGCAAACACTTTGTGGCTTGACATCATATAAATGAAAAAGATCTTTTTCATTTATATATATAGTTGTGTTGAATACTACATTCTAAATTACGGGTGTGATTGAGATATCAATAGGCTTACTTTGAATACTACATTCTAAATTACGGGTGTGATTGAGATATCAATAGGCTTACTAGCTTACATTAGGCCAGTAGGTTATAATATTTTAAAATTAAATCTATTTGATATACATATAAATATATAACTCTGAATAGTGCCTTTTAGTGATTTAATCACCTTTGAGGGAGAAATGAAAACATTAAATTTATTTCGCAAAAGTGACAACAGTTAATCTTATTATATCAATAGTTAACTTATCAAAAGCGATAAAAATTAAAAATAATACTACTTTTACTACAATTTATTTCATAAAAGTGTAGAAAATAATGAAACATTATGTTTCTATAAAAATAATCCATCGAGAATTGCATTAGATATTGTATTTTTGGTCTTCCTCACTGAATGTTATGAAGTATGCAAACATTGACAGAGACTAATTCTAATAACTCCGCTTATTATCTAGCTTTTAATAAAGATAAAAGTAATGGTTCATAAAACAAAGTATAGAAAGTGCAAGTTAAACTGCAATTTCAGTTTGTTTATGTTATCGAGTGGCTTTTCTGATAGATAAAAATAATGTGTTAAAGGGGCAGCCCACTGCGCGTGGGCGGTAAAAGTAGTAAAAGTGGTAAAAGGGTGTATTTTTCATGATTATTTTCAAGCAAACGATAAATGGAATTTTTTTATTGAAACTCATAGTCAATGTATACCTACATACTGTATACAAATTTTTGTACATGAATCTAAAGTATGGTTTGCGGTGTACGTCGCTTTCAACAGGACACTTGCTTTTAAGCCATACAATTGACAGCGATTAAGCCATACAATTCATCAGAAAAATAAAATAAAAATATATTTAGAAACTAGACATATAGGTTTATGGCACCACATAGTTATAATATTTTTGTTATAAGATTTTATTTGAACTAAAATTAAAATTCTGAAAAGTAGTTTTCTCAAAAAATTTATTGATTTATTTTACTGCATGATTATATGATTTGAAATGTATGTTGCAAAGTAAAAAAAAATTGTTTGAAAATTTAACAAATCTGCCAATGACCTAAGGTAAAACCTTATTGTACTAAAAATAAACATCTTTTCTCAAGATTTAAAAAATAGCTTCACTAGATAAAAGAACAGTCTTTCCAAATCAATTTATAATTTTTGTGGAAAAGAGTCAATACGTCTAAAATTTGATTTAAAAATGACATATTTCTGGTTTTGTCCAGTTATTTCCTCTAAAAGTAATCATCACTTACACTAACATCACTATAATCACTTATATAATCATTATTAGATATGAATTACATAAATCAATTTCTTCAGTTTATTTGTGATGCATCCCAAACAATAACATCACAACAACAGCCATCTTTGCCATGGTCTGGAGTCCCAAAATTCATAAAAAAACCCTTGTCTGTGTAGAAACGGGCGATCAATTTGATAGATTTCTCTATCTTAACAAGCGGATTGCAATCTTTAGAGCACAGGTGCCAGGTAGGTATGCTGCCCTTGTTCCACCGGTGTTATAAAGGAAGATGCTCCGAGGAACTAGCTTCATTGATCCTTTCAGCACCGGTGCATAGTCAGGAAACGCGTGCCCAACATTTGTTACGCCCAACATGGTTAACATTTGTCACATGAAAACGGATCGGTCCTATGACTCCTTCTTGAGTTGAACAGTTCGGCTGTGAAATGATGTGCCGGCCTTTGTGTTTCCTCGGCCTTGTGAGAGAGGAAACACAAAGGGACTCACACGGGTCTCTTTAAGTCCCATGTTCACTCCTTCCCCTCAAAAATATCCTCCACACAGCATCTCCAAAGATGACATAGGCCCTGAAGGAAATTATTTTCCTCGGGGCCTCCTCTGTGGTGTTAATGTAAAAAAAACTGATTTTTAACCATAATATAAATTATAAAATAAATTATTAAACTAAATTCTATGTCAAATTATTATATTTTATACTTAATTACGAGGTTTCTAACTATTTTGAAGTTTAAAACATACCAAGTATGAAAAAATCCTTCAAAAAGTTGATGACTTACTAACCCACAAGTAAAAGGTTTTCCCAAATAAGAATTTCCAGCACCTAAAACACCTTGTAAGAGAGTGTCACTGCACTTTATATAATTTTATAATAAAGATTCCCCATTGACGTTATTAGTTTTTGGGGTGTTATGCCGTGTTTACACATCTGCCCCGATGATGGACACTGGAACGCTGTTCGAAATTCCACATTTGCCCTGATGATGGACACTGTAACGCTGTCCAAAATTACACATCTGCCCTGATGACGGACACTGTAATGCTGTCCGAAACGTTGGCTAAAGAAGGAGGTAGCGCAACACGGCATAACACCCCAAAAACTAATAACGAAAATACTTTTGGCCGTGAAAATCTAAAAACGTATCATTCCTTATTGAATTGAATTGAATCTTTGTAGAAATCTCAAAGATTTCAAATCAGTTTTCATAATAATGCATTATGAAAGGAAAATTGAAATATAATAGTGTTTGAGCATATTGATATCAGGTACTTATCAGGTAGATATTATCTACCTTATATTATTAATTATATTATTAATATCATCACTGTTAAAGGAGTGCTTGCACAGAGATATTAAAATATACATTTCCAAGTGCTGAGCCATAAACAGGATCATTATAGAGTCCTTATTGATAACAATGACAGCCATTAAAATTAATTATGTTGAACACAGTTAGTTGCTTGACTTTAAAATTACTGTCATAAAAAAATGCAAATAATTTTCTGACATTTTTGTAACTTAATTTTTTTTACATTATCCAAACGGAGAGCCCCTTAGAAAAATAATTTCCCTCAGGGACTATGTCATCTCTGGGACGGTGTGGAGGGTCTTTTTGAGGAAATGGAGGAGTGAACCTGGGTCTTGAAGAAAACAGGAAGGATGAAACTCATTTCACAGCCTGTTGAACTCAGACCGGTGCCGAAGTGATCAATGACATTTCTTTTGGAATGTCTTCCATTGAAGTAACGGTTGAAAAGGTACGGATGGACTTCAAGTGGATGTAAGGAAATACGAATAGAGCCATTTCAAAGGATGTCCTTATCCAGGGCGATACTGAGATAATGTACCGTTAAATAAAAACTCACCGATGACCATGAAGGGCGCGTCCTTTGTCTTCCTGGCCAGCTTCTCAGTTTTGGTCTCTCCATCGTACTTGAAAATTGGTTCTCCGTCCATTATTTAACTAAAAGGGACATTAATAATAATTAATTTGGTGCATTTATCATGTGACTTCTCCAACATCGATGTTATACTCGCCATTGTCTCACAAACTCAAGATAGAATGCGGCAAGTAAGAAACACTCTTTATGTTTTCAGTAAATTCTTAATTCAAAAGTTACCTCCGCACTTTTAATGCCGGTCCGCCCTCGTATATTTCGCAGCCAAGACCTTTGTCTCCTACCAGGCCTTCGGCGACCTTCTATTTTTCCTTTCAATGTTAATTGGAGCAAATGATACTTTTCCCCTCGAAATATGTGACCCAGATATTGAAATTTACTCGCTTACACTAAGACAAATTCAGATTGCTGTTCGAGACTACCTACTGTCCTAGGTTGTCCTTCTTATACTTAATTGTTGGTAAATTTGTTATCTCACTTTCTCTAATGGCGCTAATAATCTTCAGGAAGCAATTGAAATAATTTTATTTTTTAAAACAATAAATAATTTGCTTGTATTTATGAAAGAAATGCTTGGCTTTTACTAGAGTTTTCCGTGTAATGGAAACATTTTCTCATCACACTCGAGGGCATTTTGGCACTTTTTTAATGCAATTTACTTACTGGTAGGACACAACCTTACGCAAAGAGTGGCAGCCGAGTACTAATAATATGAAATCGAAGTAAATACATTTGCCTTGTCTTTGGCTAGCCAGTTTACGATTTCTACCAGGTTTCTATATTATATATAATGTCATTGGTCTCCAATAATTAAATGGTAAAACTGTTTACGGGCATGAATATGCAGTCTTGGCTTATTCAGACCAGGCTAGTGGTTTAGTCGAGTTGCGAGTAACTCGCCACTTGACTCGCCAAAAATCGTTCGCATTACTTTCAAGTAGAGTACATTTGTGCCCGCCGCCCGTTGCGAGATGATGCTAATTAAGCATATTGTAATGCTTAGAAGAAGTGAAATTTTAGAAGACGTGGAAGAATAAATTAGTAAAATGAAAATAAATAAACTATAGATACGAAAAGAGATTGATAGCAGCATTAATAATTTTAGAGTTGCATCTTCCCTCCAATGCCACGACATTTCTGCACGTCTACAAATAAACTCTGCTAAAACGGCGGGTTTGCGCATGTTAGTGCGCAGGGATGCGTGGAGAGGATCGCTACTCGCTGAAAAAATAGAATGCAATGGATTGAATCGACTAAAGATCTGACTAACCCATTCTACTAAAATTATGGTGTTCGGAAGCGTTTAGTTACTACTATACTTTCCCCTCGACTTAAATACTCGACCAATGCGAATGGATCTTTAGTGTGAGTAACAGAAGGTACATATACTGAATGGTCACTGCCCAATCAGCAATTGACAGACACTAATACACCTACCGCCTCACTTTCACTAAACCAATTGCATCCTTACATGGAAATAGTTCTAAAGTAGAATTATTTTTAACCCAGCCAGCCTGGAAAGGGGACTACAAGGTCCCTAAGATCCACCTTTTTTACAATATCTCGATAATTAATCATACAATTTCATTCACATTTTTTGTAATCCTTAAGAAAATACCCACATTTTTTTCCATTTTTTGTTTTCCAATATTCATATACACAGAAAAAAATGTTTTTGATAAATATTAGTGAATTGCTTGCGATTCGTTACCATTATTTTTGTCTTCATTTTATGTTCAAGTCATGTTTTTTTTTCAGTCTTACATACCTAACCACCCGGGATAGCCCGTAACACAGAAATGAAGGAGCGAGAGACAGTTATACTGTTTGCGGACTTTCCGCCAGTAAGCAATTATTAATAAATGCAATTATCCCTTGTATCTTTCGACAGTCTCCGTATTACCTAAAATTTGGGAGGCGGTAATGGGTAAAAAATTTAGCAGGTGGGTACGGGTACCGAAGCCCCGGCACCTATTTATTGGATAACCAACATCCCTGCCATAGCAGGGGTGCCCGGGTTCATGGGGTGAGGTTTGTTTAGGTCTTGGTGGCGAATGTATTGCCCACCTACTCAGTGGCGGGCCGGATCGAGAAAGACTGGTTGGGGAGATATAACCTAAACCTCTCTGGCCGGACTCTTTCTGTGTTATTAATTTTTAATGAAAAATAAAGAGCATTAGATGTCCACTGCAAATGTTCATAAATTAGGTTTTTATGAAAATATAGCCCACTGTTCAAAAAGCACTGGCAACCAGTTGTTCAGGCGGCCGACGGTCCCAGCCACATTCTAAGCTAGCCCAGATGGTTGAGAACACGCGTCTTGAAACAAACTATTCATTATGATTTGTACAAATAGGAGCGGGGGTAAGCAATCCCCCTGTTCGGTGCACGTGGAATTTTTGAACGGTTAGTATGAGGAAGGTTAAGAGATTCTTGTTTGTGTAGTGGTGTTCTGTATCGTAGGACTGCTACGGGGTGAGAGGGGACTGCAGAAAGGTCTTCCAAATAAGTGCACAAATAATTTCAAAAGTATGGGCTCTGTAAAATGATACATTGATCGTCCAGTTGGTTAGTCAGACTTATCCAAATACTAAGTTTGAGATTGTAAAACATTGTAATACTCGAAGAATAACAGAAAGATTGCAATCCATTTGTTAAGTTAGGAGAATCTATCAAACGAACCGTTAGTTAAAAATTGCAATCCATTTGTTAAGTTAGGAGAATCTATCAAACGAATCGTTAGTTAAAGATTGCAATCCATTTGTTAAGTTAGGAGAATCTATCAAACGAATCGTTAGTTAAAGATTGCAATCCATTTGTTAAGTTAGGAGAATCTATCAAACGAATCGTTAGTTAAAGATTGCAATCCATTTGTTAAGTTAGGAGAATCTATCAAACGAACCGTTAGTTAAAGATTGCAATCCATTTGTTAAGTTAGGAGAATCTATCAAACGAATCGTTAGTTAAAGATTGCAATCCATTTGTTAAGTTAGGAGAATCT
This sequence comes from Glyphotaelius pellucidus, assembly GCA_936435175.1. Classification (NCBI taxonomy): domain Eukaryota; kingdom Metazoa; phylum Arthropoda; class Insecta; order Trichoptera; family Limnephilidae; genus Glyphotaelius; species Glyphotaelius pellucidus. The sequence continues at coordinate 6,900,803 of OW386543.1, read as the reverse complement.
ATCAAATGAACCGTTAGTTAAAAAATTTTCATAGATAAAAACGCATGAATTATATTAACCCAAACTAAGAACCTAACATTAATGACCTATTTTGTGCATGTAAATAGTTGTTTCTTGTAGTAATTATTGTTGAAATGAAGTGTAATCTCCATATATGTGGTTAAGTGGAGCATTTAATATTATGTTAATCACAAAATCAAGATAAGATATTGAGATATTAACACGTCCAGTGCTGAGCCCGTAGCAGGTACGGGCGATACAAAGTTCGCGGGATGCGTTGCCCTTACAAGGTACGGGCATCTTATACCTAAGAGAAATGATAATAAAAAAACGTTAGCACAGACGGATTGTGTATATAATACCCTCAGCATGTAGGATAACTTCAGTATACATCTATATATTGCGTGGGTCGGTCGCTATTGTTTTTTTTCTACCGTAGTACCGTTGTGGCGAGTTTACACGGAGTTTTTCTATACGTTTCACACAACTACAACGAACTATATGTGTATGCGATAATTGTGATTGTTATTGAATTTATACAAAGTGTTTTCTTGTTTATAAGTATTTTTTATTAGACTTTTCGTTATTATTTTTTGTCTGTTCGGACTTTTGAATCAAAATATTGTGTTTTAGACTACAAGAAATTTATATTGAATTCATTTACTATAAAGTGTTTTTATTATTATTTTTGTGTTGGACTTTTGATATTTTTTTGTGTTATACATACCTTGAAATATGGATCAGCCATCAACATCCAAAAAAGCTAGGCTAGATGACGACTTTAGCGACACCGATTTCGACGATTCGGGAAGCGACTTAGAGATCTTCCCCGAATCGGATGAAGATGACATGGAAGACATGGATAACGATGAATTGGATGAAGATGCCATTATCCAGCCAGTACCGGCAGCATCACCACTGCCTCTAAACCAACCATCAATGTCCGAACCAAGACAGTGGTCAAATTCACCCAAACCATCACATCACATCCCATTTACCGGTGTATCTGGCATAAATTTTATGGAAGCTGGAAGAGAACCGATCAACTTTTTCAATACCATCGCCAATGATGACTTGTGTGAGATGGTCATCAAACAAACAAACGATTATGCGGTAGAGGTGTTATCAAAGTCGAAAGGTGATAAAAGCCGAATCACAAGGTGGAGGGACCTAACAATCGAGGAATTCAGGAAGTTTTTAGGGCTTATTTTCCACATGGGAACTATAAGGATGAATCGCATAAACGACTATTGGAAGAAAAATCATTTATTCAACCTGCCGACGTTTTCTCAATACATGGCTCGAGATAGGTTTCTACTTATCCTTAGAGTGCTTCACTTCAATAATAATGATGAAGAATCAACAAGCTTGTCTGTTTGTTGTAATTGATTTAGCATAATTCATATATTATTTGTAAATAATCGTTGTTTAGAAATTGATTTTACATAATAAATAGGCATGTTTATTATTATTTTGAAGTTTTTTGTACCCTTCTACTACGTGAATCCCTTTGAATGTCAGCTGTTGTTGCTTTCTGAGAACTAGGGTCCCAGACATACCTGCCATTACCATTACCTGTCGTGTGATACAGGACCAGAGTGCGCGGGATAATGTTATTTGTAAATGACACGATATGACATAATGTCTACATAATTATTGACACAGAGATGTGTACCTATTTCATCTAGAACATAGGTGGGTAATATTCATTATAATATAAAGTAAATAAACTGAGATGGTTTGGGCATGTAGGTAAGAAAGGTAAGAAAATATATAGGTAGGTTCGAAAGAAGTGGTATTAGGAAGCGCGGCCGTCCGAGAGTAACCTAGGTCGACCGTGACGCGTAAAGCAAAAAGACCCGGCGAGAGTGTATGACTCGTGTAAACTCACCATTACGCAATGACGCCTACTATCTTGTCCTGCCAATTACATAACAACTGGAGAGTACGTAGCGCTGACAGGCAGTGCGATTGGTAGGTGTGATCCCCAATAATAAACCAAACATGCAAAAGTTCCCATTTTTTTCGAATTAGGGAAGTAGTCCCGTTATGAAAATTTCGTATTTTATCAGCATAGCTGGTTTACGCCATATTAAAATAACGCAGTGAAAGTTTTAAGATAAGATATTGTTTAAATATCTCACTTTATTCAATCTTTTACATTAAATACTGTCTGACCTTGAACTTGAAGATGCTTTCAAAATGAATTAAATACATTTAGCAAAATGTTAGGAAATATATTTAAAAAAAAATTAAGGAATATTGTGTGTTCTCTTGAATTTACAAATCAAAAAATTAAAAATTGCAAAATAAAACGAAACTGTCTCACAATCAATAATTTTGAAGACTGAAAATCGAATCGAATCGAACAGTATTAATAGGGTAGCGTCTGCGTGGTTGAATTTCAGAACCCGGCTTCAAGTGCATGTCTGACGCCACGCCGTATGCGCCGCGCCACAAATAACACCTGTGTATGTGAAATTTTAAACAAAGCTATCATTGTAATTAGGTTTCGAATTCAAGAATTCGTCAAAAGATGTCGCTACTTCCGTTAGCAGGTCGCGTGGGACGTGCCTCTGGCAAGTATAAGTACTAGGAATTTGTAGTATCTCTCCGGGTATGGAAAGATTGACGGTAATACTCAGTTGTGAATAACAGTATCAAGCAGCTATATACTACATATGACGTCATTGCCTGTCCCATTTACTTTGTCCCGCTAACTAGCTGTCACTGGATGACAGTGGATTCGAGGAACGGGCTATTTTTGGAACTAGTTCCTATTGGATTTATAAAATGGTCACCAACACTAACTGGGCGAAGCCGAACCAAAAGCCGCCCGCAGGGCCTAGCAGAAAAAACATGCGGAGCGAGTTTTTAACTGCTAGTAACATATTAATCAGTAGGTACAAACTAAATGTGTGTATATCATTAAAGATTAAAATTACTTGCTTTTCAATGATATGAAAAAATTTTATGCTTCTTGTCTACACACCGAACATTAGAAGTTTTCGAATTCGTACCTTTGCTTAAACAACAACATGAAGTCGGCGAAACAAGTAATTAGCGAATCAGTAACGTTGCACAAAATAAAGTTGAATGGAAATAACTTCAATGTCATGTCAAGAAATATTTAATTCTGCACGTAATTCAAATTCTTACAAAACAGGGCGTGGAAGAGGATGACAAAGATAATGTGATGTAATAGCAAAATAAAAACAATCTCACCTGTATTCTTTAACCCAAGTCGATCATGCACTCGTTCGTAAGAATTAATTCAGCCAAATTGAGCTAAATTTTACTGATCTCCAATCTCCAAGTTTCGAACGACCATAAATAATATGATATGAGTCCTCGACTGTCAAACAGTGTTGCCATCTTGGATATATATTCCCTAAATTCGCTAAAACCTGTAGGAAAATCCGTCAGCATTCCGCCGAACGTGGAGAAAGAAATCTTAATTCATATATAAAAATGATCTGTTGAGTGCACGCCCGCGAAGGTTTCTATATATAACGATGAGCTCTGGCGTTATGAAATTATTTCCTGTATCTGATTGCGATGAAGCTTTGTTGAATTGTTGTGCGCATACCCGCGAAGGTTTCTATTCAGGGTGTTAAGAGACGTACTTGACTTACTTTAACCAGGGATTCCTGACATTATTTGAAGTAAAAAATCTAAATGAAATTTTGGTCTCCTGTGACATATTTGATTTTTTTTTTTTTTTCTACAAAAACATAAAAAAATGGTAGGTGTTCGACAGTTTGAGGCAGGGTGAGGGGTTGATCGGTTACTCGGCTTAGTATGTAATGGTATGACCGGTCAGTGACTGAGTTGGCTCCGCGTTTGCGTCCCACCAGGCGTTGCGTGTTCGATTCCTCGGCTGGCTAAGTTCTCCATTTTTATATTCACACAAGCAACATTTTCCGCTCACTGTGGTGGTAGTAGGAGATTTTTAAGTATTGTCAGATTATTAGTAACCCGGGAATGTTTGTCTTTCTCTAAAAAAAAATGTGAGTTCTGGCGTTAGGAAATTTGTTTAAAATGTTAACAATAGTTTTGTACCGGACGGGACCACGATTATGACTTATTATATTTATGTTTTAATTTAACTTAGCGTCGCTTAATGATTTTACTTGTTTATGTTTACTTGTTTAACTTAGCTTCATTTAGAGATTCGACGAAGAAGAGGATGAGTTCCTTGAAGGCCTTCCTCTTCTTCTAACCTAAAGGGGGCTTGTTGGATGTTAAAATACATTGAGGTTTAATTTAGGGCGACTTAGCAGTCACCCATTCGTGGTATATTAATGTATAACTGATGTTTTATTGAGAAAGTTAATAAATTTGTGTTTTATGGGCTGTCGGAGAGGTCGAATGCGAGGACAGGGTTTTGCTGTGCCCGGTCTCGTTTTCGATTTCTCCGTACGCCACTGTGGGCGAAACTTGGCCTTGCCACAGGACCAAAACGCCTGGCGGGGAGCGGGGGGCTCCCGCTCCCCTGTCCTTCCCCGCGTCCTACCTTCGGGCGGACCAATTAGAGCCCTCCTTCTGGGGGTTAGGTATTTTGGTCCTGTTTGATGCCTGGTGTAGCTCGCACTGTTTAATTGAATTACGGGAGTTTGGCATTATGAATTACGAAATAAATAACATGAAATGATAGGCCAGACTCCCCTTACCATGTTTATGTAGGTTAACCTATAGTAAGTTTAGTTTTAAGTTCAATAATTAAGATTCCCCCCAATAAGGTCGGTCCGGGGGGCCGATGATCTTTTTTGTATCTGACATAAAAAATCGAAATAAATTATAAGGAGAGAGGTCGGGAGGTTCAGACGGAAGCACGAAGAGAGGCGAATGATTACTACTATGGTGACCTCAGCTATGATGACCACAGCAGAGGTCACGACCCGCTAAAACTCAGACTGCTCGGAAAAGGAGACAGTTTGCCGTTTCCACCCCCGCCGGCGGCAAGGTGGGGGTGCGAGCTATATATACGGGGCCGCTACCCCTATATCGTCACTTCTCTCGACCGGTACCATCACTTCGCCTCTCTGCCTGACCCGACTTCTCTCCGGACTTTTTGGAAATATTGGACTTTTTTCTTCCCCTCGGGACACCTCCACCCCCCGGGACCCAGCGGCTACCAGGACTACCCAGCGCCTATCTACAGTCTTTGTGGGAGTAACCAGGACGTACCCTACAAGTTTCGCAAAATAAATGTATTTTATTTAGTTTCGCTCCAGGGAGGGAGGAAAGGGGGGAGGGGAATCTGTGAGGGGGTTGAAGGAGTGGGAGGTCTGCAGGAGGGAAGGCGATGGAGGGGGGAAAACCGGAAAGTTGAAAAAAAAAGTGGGAAGGGGGGAGGGGGAGGGGGGAACGGAGGAGAGATGGGAGAAAGTAGAAGGGGGAATGTGGGAAGGGAAGGGGACGCACATGGAAAGGACACGCAGCATGGAGGAGTGGGGGGAGAGGGAGGGGCAGAGGGAGGGACTGCAAAGGAGACATAAAGCGATAGGGGATGACAGGTGGTAAATTTGAAAAATCCTTGCTTCTCACGCGGACAGCTGTGAGAAGTGTGTGTATTTCATATACATATATATATATATATATTTTAGCGAGGGGAGAGGAATCCGGAGGGGTGAGGGGAGGGGAGGGCGGGTAGGGGACGTGAGAGGGGAACGGGGGCGTGAACGGGAACGCATGAGAAAAAACATGTAGGGAACGAGGGAGGGGCATAGGGGAGGATTCTTCAGAGGGAAAGGAAAACCTTCTGATTTGTAAAAATTATTGTGTATTCAAAAGCACTTCAATGAACAGAATTAAAGTATGTACAGTTTCTTTCCTTGAGTGGCATTGTAGCCCATGCCAGGTACTCGCTAATTATTGAATATTTTCGCATCCTGGGGGTGACTAGGAGGTATGGGCTATTTTCGCCAATAAAATGGTGTTTTTTGTTCTTTGTTCCGCTATTTCAATCTCTCTTATTGTATAACGTTATACTTTTTACCTACCATCTTTACTTCTATGTACCATGTGTAAAACCTATTTATGTTATCTTTGTCATTTAAACACACTAGTATGCACTAAATCATAAAAATGTAGCTATGCATGTAAAAGCTCATAAGGTTAATGATTAATAAATAAATAAAATATTCAATTCCGTCAGGAAATACGTCATTCTGTAAATCCCGTCAGACACAAAATTCTCCCGTTTCGAGGGCATTCTAATCCGCCAGAATGACGGGAAATCCGTCAAGATGGCAACTCTGAGTTTGACGTATATGCAACTAACTTGCAGGGTTGCCAATTCGTGGAAATTCCCCAAATTGCGGGGAATTTCTAAGATTTTTCAAGAATTACGTATTTGGTGGGGAGAGCCTATTTGGGTGGGGGAAAATGATTTTTCATTTTTGGGCCATGGCAACACTTGCTTGTGTACTTTATTATTTTTTTTTTATTTATTTACTTATCTTACTACATGTTTTTGATTTCAATTTAACAAAATATATATTATTAATTACAGTCAAATAATTATGCTATTTGATTCCGTATGGAGCATTCTAGAGGGAAGACATACTAGGAAAAGTGGAGAAAGTTTTGTTTTTTTTTTACATTAGCTCCACACAGGAGGCCCTGAAGAAAATAATTTCCCTCAGGGCCTATGTCATCTTAGGGGATGCTGTGTGGAAGGTTTTTTTTAAGGAAAAAAAGAAGAGGAAGTTCTGGGAAGGAAATAGATACGAGGGGTGGGTAGGAATCTGGGGGTCAGTGTGTCCAGGAGTGACGGACGTGTGAATCCATCCCTTCAACTACTGTGCAAGGCGATGAATCGAGGGATTCTGGCTGGAGAGGTCAAAATACCTCAACCAGTCTCTCTCGATCCGGCCCACCATGCAGCAGGTGGGCAGAAACATCGGCCGCCAAGACCTTGACAAACCTCACTCCATGAACCTGGCATCCCTGCTAAGTTACCGAACCACTTAGGGTGACCTGTGGCAGAGGTGTTGGTTAATAAAGGAGGTACCCATACCCGCCTCCCAAAATGAATATATCACTAAATAGAACCCTTTACACACAGAGTTCGGAGCGGGACGTGCCCCGCGCCACTTCAAGCCGCCGCGCAGAAAAGTAAAGACCGAAAGTAAGATTACGGTTTACAGCGCAGTTCACTGTGAGACTTTTCTGCGCGGCGGCCTGAAGTGGCACAGGGCACGTCCCGCTCCGAACTCTGTGTGTAAAGGGTAGGTACTATTGAGTATCTCGAGAGTTTGTGCTGGGAGAGGTTGAACCCACAATGGGCGATGGCCGCTGAAGTAGTCCTGGAGAATCGCCAGGAGGCGACTTGTCGTGGCGATTGGTCCCCGACCCCAATACGACAATGGGAATAGAATCTGAGATGTGATGATAAACATTGCCAGGACTATATTGTTGATGATAAAGATCCAACCAAAATTAAAATAACTAACCCAGTCAACACATTATTGATTTTTAGTTTCGGGCTGAAGTTAGTTGTTGGATTTGCTGGTTTTGTGGGTTGCACTCTCTTTTTCCTATAAAATTCGTCGTTGTTGACGTGAAGTTGTTTTTCTGGATTGCTTTTGATAGTTGTTGATGGGAGTTTACCTATGAATGGTAGAGGTTGCCCAATAGGATATTCAACAGGCTGGGAGATGAAATGGTTGAGAGCTTGCTGCGCGGAGAGATCGTTTGTGTTGGTTTTATCACCCGTTAACAAGTGTTCAATTTGTGAAATCGTCGATTTAAAACCATTGATCTTTGTCTTTATATCCCCAAAGTATGATCTTCGTGTTGGAATAATCAAATCAAATTTTCTTTCTTGTAATCCATTATAGGTTGGTGAATAGGAAGAAATCTGATTCACATTGATTAAGGGTTTGGTTTGTGCCTTATGTATTCCGCCATATCCACCAGCATTCAAAATCCTAGGCTGATTTCGTGGAACATCTAATTGTGGCTTCACGAAAGAAGTAACATATCCTTGGGATTTCGTGGTTTGACATGATGAACTCTTGATGACTCCCAAACAAATGCAAAATAGTCTCAATGCTATAACTTTCATGATTGCTTCAGAATAAAACGATAACTTTGATATTTTGTTAGCACGTCGATATTTGATAATTTCGTCCGAATAACAGATTTACACTTGCCACTAACTTCTTTAAGTGATGCTAACTCTGACAAATAACCGATATTTATACCAAATTCTACGCCTTCTGAAAAGATAACTTACTCTAAACATTTAAATATTTCTAATGATAAGGAAAAGGTCAGTGATCACTCTTGTGGTAGGTGGTAAAATAAATATCATTCATGACTAAGTTTTATCGTCTTTTAGCGATGTTTGGTGGGCAGATCCAAAGTCAGGTAGTTCTCCTCTATCCCATATTCTCCCCATTCCAATTTCCTTCAGCCTCACTGTCAGCGGACAGTCGGGAGCAGTTAGGACAGAGAATAAAACAGAAAAATACGCGTCTCGCCATCTCTTAAGTTTGCTAAAGCAAAGCCACTTAGACCCGGTATATTAGCCAGTCAGCCCGGTATATCTAGCTTTGATAATCCACGTAATAGTTAGTATTTTAGACGCCGACGCACACCGAAGCTCTACCAGTTACATACCAAATCTGACATCTATTGAATAATATTGAATGCTTCCCACTGAAATTTTTCAGGTTCATGAAATAAACTGTTGTAAACATTTTCAAAGATCTCCTGATGATAGTAGAATGCATATATATATAACACTCACGTAGATAGTAGTATGGTTTTTCAAAGAAAAAGAAACACGTTCCTCTATTAAAATCATAGACACTCCGTGTAATACTGGTGAGATCTAGGCTTGCGACCTATATACGGAATATGTTCCAAGCCGTGCTAAGCTTGACATTCCAACCGAGCTTAAAATCAACTGATCAACCGGGCCTTATAAACTAAGATATTCCTTTCCGGGACGAGGTGCATGTAAAGATACGATATTTTAAAATTGTATTAATATCAGTTCCTAACGGCTTTATAAAGTGGTCACCAACACCCCAACTGCCCCACTCCCCCCCCTTCCCCCGTCCCGCGAACCCCCCTCCCCCCGTCCCACGAACTCTCCTCCCCCCTCCCAGGTTCCCCTTCCCCCCCCGGGTTCCCCTCCCGCCTCCCAGGTTTCCCTCCCCCCTTCCCGCGAACCCCCTACCCGAGTCCCCCTCCCCCTTCCCACATTTCATACATTCATTCCCGGTACATTCAGTTTTCAAACAGCTCGCGTGCCACCTTTTGCAAATTTCATAATGCCAGAGCTCACCAATAGTAAAATCCAATTTGGTGCAGTCGTTCGGAAGTTATGCGTGTAAACACATTTCGGCGATTCATTTTTAGGCGATTTATTCACTACGATGCTTGACATAAAAATATGTATCAACATCGTTTCCACGGCAACGATTTGTTTTGCTTTTCTTCTGACGTTAGCAATAACTCGCTTTTGTTAACGACAGAAAACGTATAATAAATATAATATATCAATATTTATTATTTCGTAACGCCAGAGCTTACCATTATATATAGCATATATTACTCGCATTTAATGTAGCTTTCTATTGGTGAAAGAATTTTAAAAATCGGTTCATCGGTTTATGCGTGAAAGCGTAATAAACAAACACACACAGTTTCGCATTTATAATGTATCGCTCTGCTTATCCTTTCCCATTCGTCCCAGATGATGCCAGAACTCACTCTACATATATAGAAATCATTGTGGGCATGCACACATCAAATCCCCAAAGTTTTATCGCAATCGGATGAACGGTTAGCAATAATAATAATTTGATGAAGCCAGAACTCACTATTATTAATAGAAACCATTGGTGGTATGCGCACATCAAATCCACAGTTTCATCACAAGTTTCATCCAAGTTTCATCACAATCGGATGAACGGTTAGCAACGCATAATAGCGATGCCAGAACTCACCATCGTATATAGAAACCATTGCGGGCATTCGCACATCAAATCCCCAAAGTTTCATCGCAATCGGATGAACGGTATGGCAGCAGATAATATACGAACAAACAAACAAACAAACGAACAAACAAACAAACAAAAATTGATTTTTATATATAAGATTTTTAAGAAATAATTCATAGTGATTGACCATTGCCCTTCTTATACTCGGTTTGTGTCGATACCTTACCGGCCCATGAGGAGCCGGCTAACCTATACACGCGTGGAATAGATTTAAAAAAGATAACATTTTGTCAAATTCTTATACTTTGCTAGATTAAAAAAAGAATTTAAAAAAAGCATCTAGATTTTTTAAATTCTGTTTAAACAAAATATTATTCTATTTTTATTTTTTATTATTTATAAATACATATTTTTTTGTTACGGTTATTATATGCCACCTCTCTAGGCGTTACGAGGTGGCAGGAATTTAAAAGAAAAAATAAAATATATTAATAAATAGAGTTGAAAGAAATAAACAGAAAATAAAAATGAATTAGAAAAATTGAAAGGAAAAGAAATGGAGAATCAGTTAGGAATATCAGTTTTCATTTTGGAAAACCAAGGTGGGTAGGTTCCCACATCTCGTGGTTTTAACAGATAACAACTAGAATGATAAAGCGATTGATGCATGAGGAAAAGGTATAAAGGATGTTGCAGTCAGCAGGATATGCATTTAAAGTGATTTATTGACATTCCATAGCATTACTAATGAACCACAAAATCAAAATCTAATACAAGCGAAGGAGGAAGAGTCGCGAATCAAAGAAATGATAAATCATTTCCTTATTGGTCATATATTAAAAATAAGGAACTCCAGTGAAAAATATTATGGCTTTAAAAATTATGTTCATATAGACCAATTGATTGATTCTGAATATATAAGTTTTATTACATAATATTTAACGTAGAGTTTTAAAAAAACAAATAAAAAGTCCATTTTAAAACGTGTCATTAAAACACCCTATTGCTGGATTTTGGCGGCGTGACGTCATCGCGCCGCGTCACCTGGGTCAAAGTTGTATAGAAATCAATAGAAATGAAGACGCAAGCCGTTCGGCATTCCGTGTTATTGGTTTATAGAGAATTGGACATATGATAGTTTTTGTTTTTATTGAAACATTATTTAGGCCTAAATAATTCAGTATCAAAAATAAAGTATCTCTATTAGTTTATCTATATTATTTAAAATATTCAAAAATTTTAACTGTACAAAAAACGATCGTATTGCCCAGTAATGTCTATGAAAACGCTCCAATGCTGAAATTCAAAATGGCGGGAGTCGAACAGCTGATTCCAGTTCCCTACAAGATTCATACTTCGGTTAGTCATGATGACGTCACACTAGATTCGGTGGTTTTCGGGGAATCTTGAAAAATTAAAACTTTGACATTTATTTTAACTATTAAAACTAACTATAAAAATAAAAATAAATATGCAGTTATTTAAGTTAGAAGGTCATTATTCATAAAAAAAATAAAAAAATGGACTGGAATTCTCTATTGTAACCGTTTTTAAGTACCCAATGTAAAAGGCCTATGGGCGTATAGAAAGTAAAATAAAATAAACGAGACAAACACGTACATCTATAGGATTTAGTCTGCGAGATAATGAGATAGTATAATTGGTCTTCTCTTTGTGCGTTGATTCTTAGCCTATCGGTATCCTCTTTATGCCGTGTTTTGTAGCCTCCCCACTTTTGTCTACTTAAGTTTTTTTAAGGTTTCACTTCCACCGCGTGTGAATTGCACACTCTGTCTTTATACTGTAGTGAAATATATATTTTTATATATCACTCAAATATAAGTAGGTATGTACAACCTTATTAAACAACATAATTTCTCATGTGATGAAGATATACATCGATACAACGAAAATGTCGATACAGGTACAATGAAGATATGATATAGTAAAATGAAGCTATCGATACAGACACATTAAAGATATCGATACAGGTACAATGAAGATATAGATATAGGTGTTATGAATGTATCAATATAGTTGCAATGAAGTTATCGTTACAGTAGATACAATGAAGATATCGATATAGGTACAAAGAAGATATTGATTCAGGTACAATCTGACGTTATAATTGCGCCAGCGACTGTACGGTTGAAACTAAGGAACCCAACTCCGATTACAACTCTGACGCCGCGCCTTACGCAAAAAGTTTTCGTACGTGGATTTTATTACAAAGCTCCTAGCTTGTCGCCCGCCACCCGCAGTTGAAATGTAAGAACCCACTTTCATCTCTAACGCCGCGCCTTACGCAAAACCGGTTTCATACGTGGAGTTTGTTACAAAGCTTCTACTGTCGTGTAGGCCCTCAGGGCCTTGCAACAAAAACCTGCGGAGCGGGTTTTTAAGTGAAGATATAGATATAAAGAAGATATTGATACAGGTACATTGAATATATCGATACAGGTTCAATGAAGATATCGATATAGATATAGACAATTAGAATGAATATACCGATATAGATACAATGAAGATATCGATACAGATACAGTGAGGATTTCGATATAGGTACAATGAAGATTTCGATATAGGTACAATGAAGATTTCGATATAGGTACAATGAAGATATCGATACAGATATACTCGTACAATTAGGGTTACCATCCGTCCGGATTAATCCGGACATGTCCGGACTTTTAGCCTTTTGTCCGGACTTTGTCCGGATTTTTTGGTTTAGATGGAATATGAGTAATAAAACATACATAAGAAATATCAAATAAGTCTTTAATCTTTATTAATTTTCCACTCATCTTAAAACAATATAGAAATCTTCTTTAACAATCAACTCGTGGAGATCGAACAATAAATTTTAATTGCAGTTGCAAACAATCAACAAGTTCAATTTCAAACATAAAATATCTTCTTCAAAACTTAAGACTGGTTTTCGACAAATATATAAATTTTAATATTTTTCAGTGCCAGATACTTGGCGGAGCAGCTCCCGTTCATTCAAAGTTTTCTCATAGAATTCTTCGCAGCTCATAGTTTTAAGGTTGTATTGAATCATCAACAACGATCTGACTGAGGGTACAGAAAATCTATTACGCTCTTTTGTTCACTGTGATCCCATTAGAGAAAACACTCTTTCTACACTTGCGTTTTGAGCTTGGATAGCAAAAATGAACTCGCAAATACTCAATAGAATCGCTAACACGTCCATACCGTTATGAAGTGCGTACCTGATATTTGCATTATGTGATTAAAATGTCCGGACTTTTTTGGATTGTCAGGCTTTTTGCCAGGACTTTTCAATTTTCTAAATGGTAACCCTACGTACAATGAAGATTTCGATATAGGTACAATGAAGATACCGCGATATTGACGAATTTAATGGGCGATTTCTATTGTACATAATTAAAACAGTAAATCCACTTCATGTGGTCTAATATATACTTTTTAACATTTTAATTTGCATTTTGATTATTTCTATTACTTTTAATTTTAATTACATATTTATAACATTTTTCTTTGAATATGCCGGGAACTAAAGGAGGGTTTCCTGTGACATGTTTTCACAAACATTGCCACAAACACTGAACCAAATGTTTGCACAAAAATTGCATCTGCATACAAAAATGTGTACGGACATACCCCATTCCTCTGTTTGAACGGTGGCCCTTTTCGTTGTTCGAAAAGGAAGTACGACGGTTGCCGAAGTCCCACATTACCAAATGATGCTTTGAAATATGTACCTAAAGTAATTGTGTAAAAAAAATTATATATTCGATATTTTTTAGAAAGGAAGGATTTTAAATTAAATTATTTCTATAATAAAAATAGGTATTTTGAACTTTCTTAACCTTTCAGGCCTCGGGCATATTTTGTCAGAAGGTCGGAAATTTCCGCTTAACAATAAAATTCAAATAAACGGATTTTTTTTAAAACGAATACCAAAAATGTTTTTGTAAAATGATGAAATACGCTTTCATATTTTATTTAGACACTCGTATTATAAACGTTTTTGTCCCCTTACTTTTTGTTGTTTTTTGTAAAAATAATTATTACGAAATTCACAAAGTTTCATACATTTTTCAAATTGAGGCTGGAAACTGGTTTCATTGAGGTGTACATTTAAATATTCTGTTGTTAATTTTAAGATTTGAATACAAAGAGTGATTTCTTCTCTTTTTAAAAAAACCGTTTAGATCATATTTCACACCATGATGGTAAGAGAGACACAACGATTTCTATGAGACCTATATGAGGATAGGAGGACCAATTTTGGGATTTTTATGTTATTCTGAAATCTTGCAGATACATAAACTTGTAAATTATTGACACTCAATAGTTAGTTAACTGGACCAGTCAGTGGTTGAGTGGGCATCGCGCTTGGGTCCCACCCGGGCGTCGCATGTTCGATTCCTCGGCTGGCTAAGTCCTCCATCACAACACAAGCAACATTTTCGGCTTTCTGTGGTGGCTGTAGGAGATTTTCAAACATTGTTGGGTTATTCGTAACCGGGAATGTTTGTCTTTCTTTAAAAAAAAAAAACTGTTTTTCGTTAAAAAAAATTGAGGAGTTGAATATTTGTAATAAATTTTGTCTATTGTGTGTAGGTAATTACTGCTTTGAAATGTTGTAAAAAGACTTTTTTACTGCTTTGAAATGCTGTAAAAAGTGTTATTTAACATTTCTTCTATAATTTACTTTTTGTAGGTATTGTGTTTTTTTTTTAATTGTAATAAAAATAATATGAGTTGCATTTATATATTACAAAATATTATATTTAAGGTAATCATTGGTCATGTTTACCTTATCAGAAAAGAGGAGCTCTTGTTTGTGCCTGATAAGGGAGCTACGATTCTTACTTAGGTTGTATGGTATAATATTTTTCCATTGTCTTTTTCTATTTTTCTGTGTCTTGTTCTCTTTCATATTTTCATTTAGATTATAAGTGTTATCTTCTTCTTCAATGATATATTACGTTGATGGGAATAACCTTCAAAAGTTATAAAAGAGTTTTTCTTATAAAAAATTAAATAATATTTTTTTTGCTGATTGCTGTTGCATATTTAGTTGAAAAATATCTATGTCAGGAGACAGGTAATTTAGTAACAGAATCATTTTTCCGAGCGGCATGATAAGTTAGCTCTGCATCTCGGAACAAAATTTCTGTGTCTGCGCGCTCTTGTGAAATTGTCGGGGACATAAAACTCAATTTTTTGTATTATATCGGGAATATAGATGTTACCGTTTTCATGTTTTTATTTTCACAAACATTGCCACAAACACTGAACCAAACGCTTGCACAAAAATTACATCTGCATACAAAAATGTGTACGGACACACCCCATTTCTCATGTTTGAGCGGTGACCCGACAATTGATTCGCCTACAATTTGGTCCCCCGAAATGGTACTTACTAGATTTTTTTTTCGTTATTTACCAATTTCAAACGAAAAATCGACTTTAAAAATAACCTTAATAATAAGTTGGTAAAAATACCGCAAATAATATCAAATTAAAATATCTTTTAAACTTTTGTTATTCAGCGGTATTTCCTCTCTGCGGCTCAATTAGTTATTGTGTAATTAGGTGTACCGTATTTTTACTAAACCGACTGCACATTGTATATAAGTACGTTTGAATAAAAATTTGGTTCAATGTTTGTTGCAATGTTTGTGGAAACACATCGCAGGAGACCCGCCTTAAGCTGTACATTTGTGCTTTGTTTATTTATAAACTTTTATTTATTTACTTTTTTCTACCTCCATGGGGTTTTTACATTGGGAACATAATGTTTACAGTATTTAACACGAGGTTTAGTAATAAACAATAGGTTGATAAAAATAATTTCTTACATTATAGTGGTTTCCAATTGGAAAAAATTGAAGAAAACAAAATGATAACAATTATAAACCGAACTTATTATTAAAAAAAAATAAAATTACGCGGTAAATAATTTATGTTTAGAATTTGTTCAATATTTTTAGTCTTATGTTTTCTTTTTGTCTTATATGGTATGTGCATGTCTTGAAGAGGTATTTCACCAGCCTCATAAATTATTCATACGGTAACATAAATTTTAGATTAATTATACAGGATTTATTTATTTAAAAAGTCTGGGTTTACTATTCGGAACTTGAACTTATGAATAATGGCTACGTATAGAATAAGTTAGCCGAGTTTTTTACCGGCTGCGAGTATATATTTGTTTATTTATTAATATTCGTTATGTGTATGCATGAGCTATTTATTTATTTATTGATCAACGCCCGTTTTCAGGGCTTTTACATATTAATGGTAATAAATACAATATTTATTGTACATAACTGAACTGCTTCAGTAACAATATTTTATATTTGTTTAAAGATAAACGAAAGATGTCCACGGACTTGGTGTAATTGTTTCCTTCCATTAGTATTCTGGGTAAAGAGGAATACATTTGGTAGTTAGTCCCAGAATTTCTGCACTGAAATAAATCCTGACTTCTTGTATTACGTTGTGGAATCCGGAAGCTTATCAATTCAAGCAAAACCGGACTATCAACTAAATCATGTAGAATTTTATATAGAAATACCAAGTCAGTGAAAATTCTTCTGTCTGACAATTTGAGCATATTCATATTATTTAACAGTGTTGTAGTTCAACATAATTGTTGGAATCCCCATTTTGAAATTTAGAAAACGTAAGAATTTGTTTTGTATTCTTTCAACAGCTTGTACATGTATGTTATAATGTGGATTCCAGACGGGAGAATTGTACTCAAGTTGACTTCTAACATACGTAAAATATAACAGTTTAATACACTTTATATTGTTAAAATTTTTAGTTAGCCTAGTTATAAATCCCAACATTTTTAAGCCCTTATTACAGATTTCTGGTATGTGGTTAACAAATGAAAGATTTGATTGGAAAGTGATGCCTAAGTCTTTAATTTGTGTTAGTGTCTCAAGAGCATTGTCATCAATGTAGTAATTAAAGATCACTGGATTTTTTATACGAGAAAATCTAATTATTTATTTATCTGTGAGGAGGATGATGAAATACCCCCTTATTGTAATGTTATTGTAGTTTGTCTCCAAACAAAGTTGGTATTAATTGTTAAAAACTCTGTAGATCATCAATCAATCATCAATCATCCAAATTTACAAAGATAATATCATCAAAAAATTTGAAACCCATCTATCAAAAAGATATCAAGACAACATCAAAATACCAAACTAATGATACCTATTTAGTTAGGAATAAAGTATTTCAACAACCTTCTGATTGAAATAAAA
Organism: Glyphotaelius pellucidus; assembly: GCA_936435175.1. NCBI lineage: Eukaryota > Metazoa > Arthropoda > Insecta > Trichoptera > Limnephilidae > Glyphotaelius > Glyphotaelius pellucidus. The sequence goes on along the minus strand of OW386543.1, from coordinate 6,883,564 downwards.
AAAATAAACTGAAACTCTAACTGAAGTTATACTTCATCAGGAATAATTAACTAAATTGCCTGGTTTTCTAATAAGTGCTCAATATTTTAGAACGTAACCGAATCCTATATATGTAAACCTCCACATATAGATGAGCCAGAAGTTTCAATTGTTCCTATTATATACTTACCTATTGCATAATGTTATTCTATTTCTGTTATGTAAGTAACTCTCTCTTATGAGTGTAACTCTCTCATCAAGCACAAGAACTAGCTTCTTCTTTGGTGAGATTGCAATTTTAAATATATTATGTACCGATATGTAATTTATATAACACCACTCTGTAAATAAAAATTAAAACAAAAGAATTTGTTTAATGGAAAGTGAAAAAAAGAAAATTCTTTTTTTAATGCCTTATTTCTATAATAATTTATTTTTGCAAATTGAGGAAACGAGAGGGAAGGGCCTATATCATCTTTGGGAAGCTTTGCGCTTTTCCTTTCCTTAATAAGTTCTTGGAAAGAAAAAGGCATGAGGGGTGGGAAGGAATCTGGGTGTCAACGTGAAGTATGAATACATCCCATCCACTCGGTGTAAGCAGTGGCGTAGCTAAGGAGGGGGGTCCGCCCCGGGTAGCACCCGACCGTGAAAAAAAATTATGAGAATATTGTCCCAAAAATATTTTCCACGTGAATACTTTCCTATCCCATCTCGCCTCATTCTATCCCATTACGCCCCCTCCCCGTTGGCAGGAGTGTTGGGTATACGATAAATCGTTCCCAGGACGACTCTACCCGCCTTCCAAATTGATTTATATTTATTGCACTTCAAAATTTGTCTCAGTGTTCTATTTTGGAGTTTTTTAAGTTACCAACATTACTAAAATAAAGAATACTAGAACAGTAGCCTACGTGTGGTTGCATTTATCTTTTAAATTGTTTCCATTAAAAACAAACAGTGAAACAAAAATTACGTAATAGTCTTGGCTGTGATTGTGACCTTCAATTTGATCAAATAAAAGAATGTAGGAAAGAGGATAAAATTAATATAAATATGAGGTCAGGAAAAAGATTTTACGTACAATAAAAATGATTTTTTATTGGCATTCCAATCTTCCCACACCGTTGTTATGATTATCACCCACAAGTTTGTTGATTTCCTACATTGTTTTTCCTATCTATGATTTTTAATTAAATATTTACTTACTATGAGTTTTGTTAGGAACTGCATACTACTGTAAGATTTATATTACAGACCCTTTCGTGAAGCATAAGCTTGTGTTGAACGGGGAGTACGTCGCACGGTGGTTCCCTTAGAACAATCTAGCTAGACAAAAAGATTTTAACGATGTTTTTATTTGTGTACAAAAACATACTCACAGCATAGAAAACAGTCCATAGCATTATGTTCGCATCGATAAAAAAATTAAAACAATACGCGCTACACGTGGAAACTATGTAAACACGACACTTTGAATGTGCCAGGCGGCCTCCCTGCGGCCCATCTTTTTCGGGTGTACGCGCTGTTCTGTCGTTAGTGGTGTTATTTGAAATCGTAGAGAAATTACGTCAAGAAAAAAATTAAAGTCCATAGTGTGTTCTTTCAAATTAATTTAAGTATTTAATATTTTGCCTCTTTCATATTACTTTTGTAAGTCATTAAAAAATCGTGAAACCATTATCAATATTTACAATTATTTGCCAAAGTTTGATTAAACTTTCAAAATCGTGTACCAATTTGTACCTCCAAACTAAACGATTTTCATATAAAACCATTCTTTATCTATATTTTCTTATAGAATTTGTCTGCTCTTACGTGCTCTTTTGACTTTTACAGAGCCTCTACCTCTGATCTATATTTTTGATATTTTCTAGATGTTAGAAGAAAAAGGCGCATCAAAGTCAAGTTATGTTACAACACGGAAAAATTTTGGTTGAGAAAAACAATTTTATAGGTCTCAAAAAAAATTTACTAAAGAAGAGCTGTATTTCTATTAATATGTCATAGAAAATGGAAAAGAAAATATCGCTTCATTTCTATTAATATTTCATAGGAAACGGTCGAAGATATACTCTAAAATTCATGTAAAAAAAACGGTAATAGCTTAAATTTTTTTTTTCTTTCGGTAGTTACGTGTAATGATGGACTACGTGGTGAGTAAGAAAAATAATTTGGTTTTTGCTCGTTAACAAGTAAAATAAGAAAAATTAAATGTCCTCTGAATTCTCGAAGTCTAAAAGAACTCTTTTATGCTGCTTAAGTCAGCTTGAGGTCAGATGGAACACGGGAAGCTGTAATATCCAAAATAACCACAATATCGAAAACATCCCGATGTCTTATCTAGTAATGACTTAAAATTATTGACGATTTCAGAAGTACCAACGTTGAAACTGCAGAGGTCTGTTGACAGTGTCACATAGGAATATTATCATTTAACAAAAGTGATGATAGTGACTCGACCATAAACAAATGTCATTCGGTTTTATTTTTATATTATGTTGCAAATAATATTCTTAACTAATTATTTAAAATAAACAGATTGTTATGACTTATTTGAATCATTGTACTACATGCAATTTATTTGTATTTTATTTTATTTTGAAAAGTGGTTGAAATAAATGTATATTTAAAAGTGGTTGAAATAAATGTATATTTTTTTTATAATTTTTTTTATCATATTCTGACCCTTTTGCATCACATTCCGTGGAAAAATATTTTTGTCTAGCTAGAATGGGATTTGGGACCACTGTGCGTCCCACGCGTCGACCGGCGCTGATAGCAAAATTCATTTCAGGAATATTTACAATTTCAAATTGACATTTCCGATAACATTGAACTAAATTACGAGAAATTGGTGGTTCTTATAAACAGTTAATAAATATCAACCCGAAAAATGAACATATTTTAAAATAATAACCTGAAAATCTTATATCTACCAGTATTTTTTGCACTATGAAAAAATTTTATTCCAAAATCGGCCTCGACTTGCAATAAAATCCAAATAAATGGAATATTTGTGAACGTATCTGAAAAATAAAAACTGTTTTTGAAAGGTCATGAAATACGCTTTCAAATTTTATTATTAGAAATAACCATGTAATTTTTTAAATACAATTATTTTAAAAGTAAGCTTTTAAAAGTTTTTGAAATGGCTCATCTTGTGTTTTTTCTAGCTAAAATTACTGGTAACAAAAAAAAATTTAAACACACATTTATTTTATTAGACAAATGAATTTTAAACGTTTCAATGGCCTCAATTTTATGTTGTTTCATATAAAAGTAATTCATAAAAAATTCACAAAGTTTCCGAATTTTATTTTTAAATTTCGGTCGGGAACTTTGGTTTAAAAAAAGTGTACATTTGAATAATTTACGTCTCTCATCATTTTCGTTTCATCGCATGTTCAGACGGGTCATTTCGAGGGAAAGAGGCGGAATGAAATCACGAAATGAAGGATTAATGAAACGTGTGACATAGCTTTAAGTGATGCTTTGAAATACATAAGGGGAGGCCTGGCTAAGTGGACACCTTAACATTTGGCGGGCTGTAGGAAGGGAACCGATACAGGTAGAGAAAAAATAATGACTGAGTTTAAAACAGTATTTATTAAACTTTTTAATATAATCAACAAAAAATACATAATTTCAGTTCTTTACTTAAAATTATTAATCGCATTAAAATTGGTACCGCTATCTACTTGCCCAATCCACCGGGTAAATTGGATAGGCTCATACTGCTTCAACTTGCTTCTTATCTTTCGTGGAAAGAATCTTGGGTGATCTCTTTGTTGACGTTTGGATTCTAGTTTCATCAACATTGTAGATCCTAGTACCATCAGTACCATGTTTTTCTATTTGTAAATTCACCTGTTGGGCAAAGTAGATACGTTGTCCACTTTACCCGTTCGCTTTTCCCAGCGGGTACTTGTTAAATTTAACCTAACCTAAAATCAAATCAATAAAACTAGCAGCATTTCTGCAAGAAAACATGCCCTTTGAAGATAAAATCAAGCCATTACAATAGTACAATATAAACATGAGGAATTACAGAATAACGTACCCTGAAAAGTAGTAAGCAATGTTCACTTTTTAATTTTTATTATTTTTTTGCAAACGACGCGGGTCCTCGCGCTGGCTCTATTTGTTTACGACTGAGGCGCGCAGGGAGCACTTCATGGCGCGATAGGAGCGCATCATTTTGAAATAATGAAGGGCATCCGCTTTGCCTGGGCTGTTCACTATGCCCGGCCTTCCCCTAAAGTAATTGTATAAAAAAAATGGAATATATTCGACATATTATTTTAGAAAGTAAGGATTTTAAATTAAATTATTTCTATAATAAAAGTAGGTATTTTTAACTTTATTAACCCCTCATGGGCATGTTATATCAGAAAGTCAGAAAATTTCGGCTTAACAATAAAATTAAAATATGTAAATGGAATATTTTTTAATGTATCCGAACACCAAAAAATGTTTAATTATTGGAAATTTTATTATTGGAAATAAATATATAATTAAAGCGTAGTAAAGTTTTAAAAATGGCTCAGCTTACATTTTTCTAATTAAAATTACTGATAGCAAAAATGAGACAAATTCATATTTTATTAGACACTCGTATTATAGACGTCTTTGTCACCTTACTTTTTGTTGTTTCATGTTAAAACAATTTTTTTTTTTTCAAAATGCGATCGGAAACTTTAGTTTCACAGAGGTTGTACATTTTAAACATTCTGTTAGTTCACACTGACACACACCCAGATTCTTACCCACCCCTCATACTTTTTTCGAATTTTTGTTATGTGTACAAATAATTTGGTTTTAAAAATAAAACGCTTATTGTATATTTTTACGACATTTATTGTAGTTAATAAAATCAGTGAGATTTTTGTGGTTGTATTTGACTTGCAAATGTTCTTATATTAGCTTGCATTTTTGAAGTAGAGTCGCGTAGTATTGCGTCTAAATGTGAATCCGATAACCGAAACAGTGTTTGTTTTCTCGATAATTCAGATTTGAAAAAGCTTGCTCACAAATTTATCTACTACCAAACATAGTACCTAATTATTTGCTCAGCAAACCATTTTAACTCCTTGTAGTTTTAAGAAGGCAAAACCCTATTGGTATTCCACCAAGTTTTTCCTATAAAAGCCATTTTAAGTGTGGTATCACTTTGCAAATCTATCACGTTGATTTGCAAATCACTCTCCCATCGCAATCCCTTCCCTTTGCTCCCTTTCTCGTTCCTTTTACTTTGTGTATGATATCGTCCTTCACGTTGTGTATGATATCGTCCTTGCGTTGCGGAGAAAATCTTGCGGGCCGCACCAACACGCCTCGCGGGCCGCATGCGGCCCGCGGGCTGCAGGTTGCCGACCCATAATTTACACTGATACCACAATGGTGAGTTAACTGTTTTTTTCTTTAAAAAATTGTACAGTTAAATATTTGTTTTGAATTGTTTTAAATTATGCAGATTCCTACTGCATTAAATATTTAAAAAGAGTTTCAGTATTATTTATTATTTCTTCTATTTTTTATCTTTTGCATATTTATTTTTATTATTTTCGTTTCTCACTGTCAAACTTATTTCGTCTCAGATTTTCTATATTATATAAATATCCATATGGACGTTAAATAAAAATGAATAAATTCAAATAAATAGTAAGTGGACTTTCTAGATGCTAATCATCTCATTCAAACTTACGACGAACCCAGTACGAAAAATAACTTTTTCCGGCTTTAAAATCTTTTAACATAGATATTCTGGATACTCTTGGAAATGTGTCGGATGGCAGCACTGTAATGTAGGGTTCACTGATTATTGATTTTGTTGATCCCTAGTAGTTTTCGCAAGTTTCAGATCATGCGGCCAATGATCTACTCAAGTTCCAGATGGATAATCCAATCAACAAGGTGTCAATTTGTGTTATTGGGCTTGAGCTCTTCGCAGTTACGTTCATTTGCTCTTCAGTATTCTTTAAGGCAATTGGTACTGGAATGTATCCATCGTATTCGTACAGCGGAGGTTCTCGTACACGCTGAACCTCTTCGAGAGGTGCCGACGGAATATTACTGATTGGTTTCGCTTGAGTTCCTGAAGATAGCCCATCAGACAAACCGTCACTGGGAGGGTAAGAGTGTACATTAATATGCAGATTTTGTTCTCCATTACCAAGACCAGACAATCCTCGACTTGCTGGATAACTATGACTCACAGATCCCACGTGAGTTTTACGCACCTTAAATTTATTGAGGGGAGGATTGTATGCCGGTTGAAATGACATTTCTCTGAGTCCTTTTCTCCATGGGTTGCCAGAAGGAGATAAACGAGAAATGTGCTGGGCTAAAGGGATCCGGAAATTGTGCACACTTTTTGATGTTTTTGAGAATATCTTGGAGAGCCATCTCCAGCCACCGGGACGCGCATCGCTTTGGGAGAAGCATGCTGCTAAAATGCACACTAAAGTCAGCGTGAAGATCTTCATTGTTTGATTTTTTAAACACACCGTTTCGAACTAAAACAGCACCCTCAAAACAATTTGATGTAATTTATTTAGCACTCTACGCACAAATTTGCATAACAATTTGCATAACAAATTCGCTTGGGGGTTATCCTGATTAACACTATCGACTGACTGAATGCATCCTGCAAAAGTGTTCATCTATCGAAGTTGATTTGGTGTTTCCAGGAAAGAGGTTAAGGTTTCCACTCAGGGCTGGACAGTATTTGAATTACTTGTAATTGAAATACAAATACGTATTTTGTATTTGTATTTCAATTACTTCCTAAAAATGTATTTTGAAATTGGTATTTCAATTACCTGATGCTGAGGTATTTTATAATTAGTATTTCATCAATACTTATTGCTTCAAAATACATTTTCAAATATATTTAGCGATCTTAATAATGATAATGAAAAATTAGCTGACATAGATAATACATAAACTAAAACGCTAGAATCCAGGGCAAAATATGTTAGTATTTAGAGTTGGCAACACTGTATGTCAAAGTACGTATCTTGTCAATTGTCGATTTCATCGTTTCGCGGTATTTATTCATGAAGACATGAGTTAGCTGATAATTGACGGCCGGCGTAGTCCAACGGTAAGGCTCTTGACTCGCAATCCGAAGGTCGCGGGATTGAATCCCGGCGTGTAAAATAAATTTTATTGGATTAATTTGTGTTATTTCACAATTTATTAATTTAAAATAATATATAGTATATTTGCGGCACGTTCCAGGGTGGAATATACTCTCAGTATCGCCCTGGTTTAAGACCACCATTCAGAATTGAAACGATGCTTGAAATGGCTTTAGCCGTGTTTGGTGACCAGATCTGAATAGCCAGGTACCTACTTCCCCACCTTCCTCGCCCTATCTCTTTTCCCTCCCCACTACCTTCAGCCTCACAACATACTTCAATTGGGGATGCCATAGTCTCACTGGTTCCAGACGGGAGTAATTGGGACTCTTGTGCGGTATTCACATTAGAAAAATGATAAGGATGATTAAATTCCGTCAAAACCACAAAACTTTACAAGTGGAGCGGAGATGAAATGTGTCTTCCAAGCAATATGATTGGTCAATTTTTGCACGTCTCTGCTCAGCTTTGCTTCCATGGAAACGCACCCTTAGATAAGGGCACTTACGACAATTTATTGCAACCAAAGGTTTTACCAAAACCAAATGTATTTTGTAATTCGTATTTTGTATTTGAAATAAAAAAAATGGTTAAAATACTATATTTTGCATTTCAAATACACGACTTGAAAGTATTTTGTATTTCGTATTTTAAATACACGCGAAAAAGTATTTTGTAATTTGTATTTTAATTACAGCAGAGCATGTATTTTTCCCAGCCCTGTTTCTACTAGATTATTGCTTTGCGGTGGTTGTTTTCAATTTCTATAAGGTTAACGATAAGAATGTTTAAAAATTAAATAAATAATAATTTTTGTTTGCTGATGTGTAGGATTTTGACAAAATTTTAAATTCTGTAGTATTATTATTTGTTTTGTTTAGCTGATGACCATCGAAAGCTACCTTGATTGTGCCTAAAGTACCTACCTACAGATAGATGACATTATTAATTACTAAAAGATTACTAGTTTTTAGTTTAGTTTTAGTAAAAGAGAGGTATTTCGGCGTACAAAGCCATTTTATGAATGTTCTTCGACGAAAAGAATCAAGAATATTTTTAATGCGCTTTAAAACATTTGAATTTAAGGTGGAATTCTAGTCTAGAAGCATGAATTGTAGGTGCTTTAAAAAAAAACAAGAATATTTTTACCAGTACTTTACCAAATATTTATTAAATATTAAAGAATACATTTTTTTTACATGAGCTCCACATAAGAGGCCCTGAGGAAAATAATCTCCCTCAAGGCCTGTCACCTTTGGGGATGCTGTGAGGAGGGTTTTTTTTTTTAGGAAAGGAGGTGGAGGAGAATTCTGGGAAGGAAAAGGGTTTAAGGGGTGGGTAGGAGTTTGGGGTTCAGTGTGTCCTGGTCATCCGCCTCCAAGACCTAGACAAACCTCACCCCATGAACCCAGGCACCCTTGCTAAATCACCAAATGTAGCGAACCACTTGGGGTGACCTATGGCAGAGGTGTTGGTTATCCAATAAAGGTTCCCGGGGCGGCGGTACCCATTCCCGCCTCCCAAATTGAAATACATAAAAAAATCAAACGAAAAAATTTTTAATTCAAAAAGTTACAGGGTTTTGAAGAGGGGGGTCTCAAAAAAAATGGCGCGCCCTGGTTGACACGATTGCAACCCTCCTAGACATCAGAAAAATCAAAAATTATTTCTTAATTGAGACAAATACTGCTATGGCCCGTACCTCCGAAAAGTAAATAAAAATCACAAAATGGTGGCTGTTTGAAATAAAAAGACATTTTTTTACCACTTTTTTTTAAACTTTTCGGAATTTTTAAAAAATAGTAAAAATTGAAATTTTGTTATAATTCTGGTAGGGGCGATAGAGTAGTGTAGAAAAAGCTCACACCAAATTTCAAGCAAATTGGTTCCGAAGAACTTGAGATATCGTTTCAACCGTCTCGAAAAAAGCGGTTTCGAGAAACACGCGTTTAAAGTTGTGCTCCATTTAGATTCTGGTTAGATTCCGTCTAAACCGCGACATTAAAACTCATTTACTCTATAAGGAATATAATGTCATGAATGTAAAACTGTATATTACACAAACCCTTTGTAGATTTTTTAATAATATTAATATTGAACGAAAGAACTACGCAAATTCGTAATACTAGAATTGGCTCTGGTCTGAACTTTGTGGCAATTCAAACTAAATCTTCTTTTGGTCAAAGAAATTACTTTTATCAGGCTCCACTCATATTCAACAGTCTTCCAGAACATATTAAGTCATCAAATTTCTTGAGCACTTTAAAAAGGTTTTTAAATTATTTGTGTTAGCCGAGGATTGTCAATCTATTTTTTCTACTTTGTCATTTTTAAATTAATATCATATTAACTAGTTATTAGTAATATACTCTTAACATATAAATTTTCACATTCATTTTAATTTTCTACTTAATTTACTATTACAAATTAATTAATTAACCGTTTAGCAAAACATAAAAAGCTTTGTTTAGGATAAAAGTACACAACCTGATTTAAATATTAATTTAATGCCTTGCAATTTTTTTTAATAACAATTTAAATAAAGATAGAAAATGGCTTACAAAAAAAATAATATTATTTCAAAGCTGATTTCAACACATGGTCACCCTACTTGTTTACATTTAAAATATTAGTTCCTACAGCTTAGTAGAGGCCTATATTCTGCGAGAAATATTATTGTAACAATATTATCTTTCAATACTTGTATTATTTTGTGTATTTTTATAAAATTGTTAACCTACGTCCAAGTGAGGTTAAAAATTTTAATTTTAGAATTTTGCTTTTTCAACAATTTGGTTATGACCAATATTTGTGTGTTATTTTGAATAAATTGTAAAATTATTAACCCCAATACAGACGAACCCTAGTGGGGTTAATAATTACATGCTAAAATGAATAAACTTGTGAAGAAGCAATAAATAAATAAATAAATAAAAATGGTTATTTCTTTAAAAATAATGCGACTTTCCAAAAATCCTTTTAAGTATTTAAACTTTGGTAATACGTTTTTTTTTTTTTTTCTATTCTGGAATACTGCCTTAATGTCAAGTATCTTGCTATGGAGTGGATATAAGAGGATGCACAGATAGTAAGTAATGTTAAGATTTACTAATTAATATTCTTGTATATGTTATTTGTTATTGTAGGAGGTAATTGCTTTCGCCAAGAATCGCCTTAACAATTGCCCACCTGCGCATGGAAGGTATATAGTAGATTTTTGATATGATGCAATTAGTGTCGCCATTACGAGTTTGTATGAATTCAGGTAGGCTACAAAACACTGTTTTTTTCATCCATTTTGTCAAAACGTCGTAGTTCTCAAACTGTTTTCTCACTCTGCTGTGGGTACGTACAAAACAAACATACTACCATCGTAAGCAAAAAGGCAGATATTTGCAAAAGTTGTATTCTGAGATACAAGACCGCGTACGGTAATAAGTATTAAGATGAAGCTATACGTGAAATCCTTTTATATACTATTTTATGCTGATACTTTTTACTCTACGGATAAATTGAAACTTTTACAAGCTTTTCGATGTATTTGAATTACAATAAAATTATCATTTACGTAACAAAAAACATCGTAAAAGCGTAAATCACTAAAAAAAATGTTTTTTCATGACTTTACTATGAAGTAATAAAATAAACAATTTTTTAAAATACCTCCTTTATGGCTAAGACTGTTTTTGAGGTTTGGTATGTTCTTATTTCTTTTTTTCATTCTTATAAAATTATGCATAAAATAAATAAAAACCACTTTTTCGCTTACTTGCCTCTTGCAAATAAGACGCTCGATTTTAAATTTTGAAGGCGTGGGAATCGAAATATTTCTGCCGTTTATATTCCACTTAGAGGGGAGTCTGGTCCGGCCGATCCAAAAAATCGACTTTTTGTTACAAAAATCTTCCTGTCCGTCATCCGACCAAATTTTTTTATTGAAAATCATCGACAACGTTGTGAACAACAACTATCTCCCAGAAAACATTGATTTTTAATATCCAATACGAAATACACGGTCAAATCAACTATTCCACATCCCACACTTAAAAAACAAATTACACACAACATTCATTTCTCAGAAGGACGTGCACCAAATACAATTATATCTTTTCAGACGCTGATATTTTCATTTCGTCCTCAGGTTAATTTACTAAACGCACAATAGAAAAATTAAGACAAATTGTTAAGGAACCCTCTACCCCTGCTACGTGTTATTATCTCAATCTCATTTTTTTTTTTTTAATTATTTTTATCCTTGATCATTATCTTATACTGTGAAAATGTATTATTTTTACATAGGTTAATACTATAATTTCATATTATCTATTATATTTTTCTTCCTTTTCTACCATTTTGTATTTTATTTAATCATCTATGCTTTTCTATCAAAGTATATATACTTTGAATTTTTGCGGAAACTTCGCTGATTCATGCAAATATTTAATATGTAATTACTTTGAAAAAATATGTTTTATTGTTTGTTTCCCTAATAAACTAAAAAAAAAAAATAGAGCAACTAGTTTCTTTGATTCCACGAACAAAATTTCAATTTTCATCTTGGCAATCTTAATGGATTCGTATCCATTAAGATTGTACTAGTGTGATACGATAACGTAATGGAAAGGCTAAGGGTAAAGAAAATGAGAGGCACATTCCATTAATATGATTTATTGACATTCCAAAGCAATAAGTTATGCACTGTGTAAGTAACTATTTATTTTGATAAGAATTTGTGGTTTTAGTTTCAGATTATGCGGCCAATGATATAATCAAGTTCCAGATGGATAATCCAATCAACAAAGTGTCAATTTGTGGTACTGGACTTGAGCTCTTCGCAGTTACGTTCATCTGCCTGCCATTACTCCTCAAGAAAATTGGTATTGGAATGTATCTATTGTCTTTTCGTGTACGCTGATCCTCGTTAAGAGATGCAGACGGATTACTGATTGGTTTCGCATGAGTTCCTGAAGATAGTCCACCAGACAAACCATTACTAGGAGGGTAAGAGTGAACATTTGGTTTCGCTTGAGTTCCTGAAGATAATCCGCCAGATAAACCATTACTAGGAGGGTAAGAGTGAACATTTGATTTCGCTTGAGATCCTGAAGATAGTCCACCAGACAAACCATTACTAGGAGGGTAAGAGTGAACATTTGGTTTCGCTTGAGTTCCTGAAGATAATCCGCCAGATAAACCATTACTAGGAGGGTAAGAGTGAATATTGCTGTCCAGAATTGGTCTTCCATTACCAAGTCCTGATAATCCTTGACTTGCTGGATAACTATGCACCTTAGGTATATTGTAGGAAGGTTTATATTCCGGTTGAATTGACATATAACTCCAAGCGTTGCGAGACGGGGATGAGACAGAAAGACGCGGCGGCCCACTTTTTGGTGTTTTTGAGAATATCTTAGAGAGGCTGATGCGTGGAAGAGCATCGCTTTGGGAGAAGCATGCTGCTAAAATGCACAGCAAAGTCGGTGCGAGGATCTTCATTGTTTGATTTTTTTAATACAGCGTATTGGCAATTCAAACCCCGGTATTGTTACAACAATATCAATACGACGGCTGACAGCATTTATGACATCTGAAAAATCTCTATGATGTGGTTACTTACGGTTTCTCCCAGAATGACTGGCAACGGTGACCGAAACGAAATGAAATTTAGCTGGCATTTAGTCTACATTTGTTTACGTTTGATTTACCTCTTGATAATCATTATCAACTGGCTAATCTATTTGCAGGTGACTTGATGTTCTTCTGTTCACTAAACACTTCAAGCTGCAGTGATCTGTTACCTATTAGGTGCTGTTACGTTGCATATTGTTACGATTGCATATTGGAGAATAGACCTCCAATACGCAGGCGCGTGCATTACCCCCTCCCGCGACTCACAGATCAGCGAGACGCGCGAGCCCTCGTGCGGCCCGATTCAACTCAGTCTCCAGTTGCCCGTTAGCCCGCTTACCGGCCCCACGCCTCCCGTGCGAACATGTCCGAGATCAGTGATAGTTTCGCCGCGGGCGCACCTCCGCGTGTTTGTGGACGCTGCTTTCACCAGGAAAAGTAGCCCGTAAAACGCTATTAGCCCATAAAAAACGTGAGTCAATACAATGTTTTATCCTATGTGTGCAAATGGTGATTAAACCCCCCTAAAAAGCGTGTAGAGAGAGATTGACGTTCAAACTAACTTTCAGCTAGGATTGTTCATCCCTTGTCTATTAGTATGTACTATTGTGAATCCTAGAATTGAATAAACTATTTATATACAGTGTTTTGTTTGTCGAGAGAGGCCCGGGAGGATGGAAAGAGAAGAAACTCGAACCACAGGCACTCGCCTTGGGTTTAGGAGGAAACATGCTTGCGCCCGAAACCCTGAGCTAGTTTATTTGGGGCAAATCCAGCATCTAATTGTATTAAATATGTGGGAGCTTTCTCCTGGAGGCCATGGCCTCCCTGCATGCCGCTGCTCAGCCGCTAACACTGGCGCCAACGCTGACGTTAACAGTGCTTTCACTGATTTGTCGTATCGTCGTATTATGTATCGTCGTCACCCCATAAAAAGGGGGTGGGATAGACCCTGTTCGTGCATATTGCAGGCGTACACACACCGGAGCGGTCTTCTCGCAATCCTCCCGCGCCTCCCCCAATGACATGCGTAGGCCTGAGGAACAGCCGCGCGGTCTCGACGTCCTTCCGCCCCCCCTCCGGCAACCCGACGCTCATCTTTTTCCCAGGGTCTTCCAAATCTTCCGTTTCTTTTTCGTATACATTTCTTCGAGGCAAATTCGGGGAGCCGGCTAAAGGACGCGGACTTCGGGCCTCGTCTGCGGTTGGGCCGATAGCCATGCACATTATCATTGGGACTGCCTGGTGGTTAGTTGAATACCTACTCTCACTATTTTGGTTTTGCATTTTATTTTCTTTTTGTTATTATTGTAAATACTTGCATTATGTTATCACTGTGTTTTCGCTATTTCTCTCATTCCAGAAGGCTTCTTCAACTTGGTGCAGCTCTTATTTTTTTTTTATATCTTACTAACACTTTTATCTCTATTTTTTTTAATGTTACCGATTTCAGAGGAATTATTCCACGAACTGATACTTCTACTTTTCTTTTGTATTATGTTAATGTAAGTACTTGCATACTGCTTACTAACCCCGTATGCATGGACATTGGAGGGTCTAAAGTCATTCAAATAAATGTAGCTTCGTTCAATCAAAAATAGAGTCTTGACGTGTGCGGTGAAGGAGAAAATATGTTTCCTTATAACGCCGTTGGGAAAGTGGTGGGGTCCCCTCCAATGATTTGTCGTATCCCTCAAGGAAACCTCACCATTTTCCTAATGCAAATATATTTGTATTCATTACTTTTTCCATACGTTCTCCTACTGTGCCGAAAGAGATCAGCTTAATATTGGAAAAGGATGATTTTCCCGAAATTGTCTGTGTTAAGCATAAATAAACCAAACCACTCCCTTGTGAGGACTGCGCCCAAAACGGTGCTCGAAGCATCACACGATGCGATGTGATAAACGGTTGAAGTTCGGACAAGCATTTACTAAGGTATTTTAAGTCATTGAAAAGCCGAATCTTCCTTTATTAAATTTCCCATATAATTTTCCGCCATTTTAACATGGTAGGACTTTTGCGTGAGTTTCGATTCAATCTAAATACGCATTAATTATTTAGTATACCCAAACTAGGAACCTATTTTGTGCACATTAAATAATAAGTTGTTTCTTATAGTAATTGTTAAAACGAAGTGTATCTCCGTAATAGGTATATTTTTAAAGACAACTATTTGCATTCAGGGCGATGGAAAATACTGCATTATAAATTTGAATTATGTAAAATGAAAATTTGCTTTCGTCGTATGGAATGACAGCTATATACAAAATTTCTGTTCATATTCTACGAAATTTGGTTTTGTTGGTATTCCTGATATTATAACATAACAAAGGGCTAGAAGATACATTATTACCATTTAATCTATACGTGTATAGGTGGGATTACACCAAACGAACGCAAATTATTTTGGTGTTTATATTTATAGAGCATTCTTTCGGTGCTACGTGTGTGTTCGCAGAAATTAAGTAGGATGCTCGTTCGTTTGAAGTAAACACAGTGCATTCCTTCGTGTTCGGATGAGATCGCTCCCCGAGGTGGTCTCTTCAAAGCGTTCTTGTGATCTTGGAACTCGCGTCGACTCGTACTAATTATGGATTGCAGTGATGAAAAATGTCTACTAATGCGGTAGAGGTGTACCAAAATTTCAAATGTCTGCGGGATCCAACTTATGGCAAATAAAAATAATAACTTATTGAAAATAAAATTAAAATAAGTCATTGAAGAAGAAGATAACACTTATAATCTAAATGAAAATATGAAAGAAAACAAGACACAGAAAAACAGAAAAAAACAATGGTCGCAACTGGGACTCGAACCAAGACCTCTTGTCTAACCGGGACGTGCGCGTTTTCCAATTTCGCTATTGCCACCTTCTGTCAAACCGTCATATTTGTCAATCTCATATTTCAAATATTTAGAATCATTAATATTATTTTCAACTAGTTCTTTTTCTAACTAGAAATTGGAAAACGCGCACGTCCCGGTTAGACGAGAGGTCTGGGTTCGAGTCCCACTTGCGACCATTGTTTTTTTCTGTTTTTCTGTGTCTTGTTTTCTTTCATATTTTCATTTAGATTATAAGTGTTATCTTCTTCTTCAATGATATATAACGTTGGTGGGAATAACCTTCAAAAGTTATAAAAAGAGAGTTTTTCTCATAAAAAAAAGAAAAAAAAAAATAAGTCTCTTCCTTCTTTTCTTTTTCAATAATTGAGTCAACGTTAAATGCAGCACTTGAAATCACAATATCGCTCTCACCGTCAGACATGGTGTAGTGAACACTACCAATGATTGTTGAAGAACGAGCAATATTATATATACATATTCGCTCGCCTGATATGAACATCCCTGGAGCACTTACAAGAATTCTGGTTCTTGATGTTCCTGATCTTGTTCGTTGGTATTCTTTTGGTGTAAATGGTGAAAACGAATTACCGTTACACTAAAGATCAAAAAAGAACGCTCTTGTTCTAGCTTTAGCTCTATGCTCGTTTGGTCTAATACCACCTTTAAGTAGGCGCTAGTTCAGGTGGAATTTGAAATAAACTAAATTTAAATAAAGTAAAGGTTTTTAGACAAGTTATTTTTACAGATCGTTTCTGTTTGGGCTGGACGTTTTAATAACAATGGCGTGCATATTCTTGTGCGTGTTTAATGGGATTCTTCGATACCGTCAATTTTGCGAAAATAAAATCGGTACACAAATTACGGTAGAGTACGTACACTATTTAACCCGGCGAGAGTGTGGTGAAAAAATGTAACAAGAAGTATTTGGCTGGTATGACATACCCGTTTAAAAATTTGACTGTGTAAAACTTGATTCTTAAGTAAAAGCATTATAATAATAATTTTTTTATTATAGCAAGACTATATTATAATGTATTGGAAATAAAATATTTGCGCCATTTTAACAATTTTTATTTTACTTAATTGGAAACAAGTCACTATGAATTTTCAACAAGAATTTTCACTTTAAAAAAAAAACTACAAAGGAACAAAAGAAAATAAGTTTTATGAAAAAAAAACTTAAAGGTATGATAGAACATGAAACAAGTAACTATAAACAACAACAAAAAAAAAATTATATTAGGAACGTCTTAGGAACTGGAGTTCAAATCATTGCCCAAGTTGCCTCTAAAATCGTGAAACATTAAAATATTTAATGGCCTATATCTTATGATTTAAAGCAAAAATAAATAAAGTAGCTCACATCCGTACTAGATATACCTTTTGATTACAAAAATAATTTTTCAGTTTGGTTGGGTATTTTGATCTCAAATCCAAATTTAAGATTTGTATGAAATTTGGCTGAAATGGGCCGCGCATACGTTCCTCGGCAGTCTTGAAACGCACGGCGCTGAAAAAGAAGAAGATGGAGAGATATGTAATAACGAATGTTGGACAGAGCGCGCTAATATTTTAAGCCGTAGAATAGCAGCGAAAATTGCGAAAAAGCTTAATAAAACATGACTCGTTTAAAATAGAGCAAAAATCTCGTGGAACGTATCTTAAGTACCATTTGAAGAAACATTGTGAATTTTTTCACAAATTTAACTTGTAAAATAAAAGAAATAGACTTGTTTAAAATAATTTTCGGTGCATACTTGGCGATTTTTTTCTATCGAGGGAATTTCATATAATTTGCGTTTCGGCGTGGAACGCATCTAGATATTATCTTCAAAAATAACATATATTTTTTTAAGAGCTTAAAAACTTCAAATGTTTAAGGGAGATATGTAAGAAATCGGTCGAAATACGAATAGTGTATCCAGTCATTCCGTAAGTTTACCAAAATTGTAAACTAAATACCAGGTAAGTTTCGTTCCCGGACGTGTAGCGATGAAGCACACCATTGCCAGTCACCCTCAGAGAATCCGTAAAGAACAAACTTTCACTGAAGCCATAGATATACCACTCCACTCACACTGAAACCAATTAACCTCTCAGCCGAAGCCGTTCGTCAAAGACTGCCGTCAATCTTCCCGATGTCATCAATGCTGTACCTAGTATCGACATTTTATTGTGTATCGATTGTAACTACGATAGGGGGGTTTGAAGTTCCAACCAGTGTTGCCATTTGCAGGGTTTTTACCATGTTTTCATGGTTTTTTAGGTGATTTCTCCGTATGTGTTTTTTTTTTCAAAAAATGTAAAATGATGTGAATATTAAGCATATGAAAATTTTTATTAGCAATGGCCGCATGGCAGAAATCCCGATGTAGTTGAAATTATCCAAAGAGCTCTACGCAGACGAAGCGAAACATGATTAGACGGCCTCCGTGGTCGAAGGGTAAGGGTCTTGACGCGCAATCTGAAGGTCACGAGATCGAATTCCGGCGTGCGCAAATAAATTTTCTTAGATTAATTTGTGTTATTTCACGCAGTTAATTAATTAAAAATAATATTTGATGATACTAAATTTCTCCACTGCTAAATCGAAATTTTTCGTGCGGAAAGCGGGGTCTTAACCAATTTGTTATATTTTTTTATCATCACTTTTAGTGACTTTTCTGAAGAGGTTCTGAGTTGATTTTATTCTGAGTTGTCCGGTCACCATCACTACGTGACCCGAGTGATTAACCTACACTCCACTGCTGTGCCTACATTTCTAGCCCAATAATGCAACAAAACTCTTTACAAACACGATGTCGCTGGTGCACAGTTGAATGAATGTGGGCGCATTTTAAGAACAATCGCGAATGGTATTATGACAAGGACTTAACACTAGAAAGACCGGGTACTGTTCCATACCTATAAAGACCACGACCGTCAATTTGACGGCTGATCACTTTTTTTCAAATTGACAGGCGGATGTGGGTACCGCTGGCCTGGGAATCATTTATTGGATAACCAACACCTCTGCCGCAGGACACTCCAAGTGGTTCGCTACGTTTGATGACTTAGCAGGGGTGTCCGGGTTCATTAGGGTAGGTTTGTATAGCCTAGGTGGCGAATACACCCACTGCGTAGCGGACCGGGTCGGGAGACGCTTGTTGAGGGAAACCTAATCTGGACCTCTCCAGCAGGATCTCTCTCGACCCGTCGCCTTGCACCGCAGTAGGAGGGATGGATTCATTCGTCCGTCACTCCTGGATACATGTACCAATTTTTCCTATTCACCTCTCACACTTTTTTCCTTCCTAGAACTTCCTCTCCTTCCTTTCTCTGAAAACACCAATGCACACATAAATGTACACAGCATCCCCAAAGATGACATACGCCCTGAGGGTTTATTTTTCTTCAGGATTTCCTGGAAAAAAAACATGTGAGTGCAAAATGCTCTAATTTAGGTTCATGTGTTATGTTTGTACAATTTCGATTTACGTTACTTTTTTTATAAAATGGAATGTACTCTCCGCAAACGGGTTTCTTACAATTATCACATGTGCATTTATTTGGTTTTTCTTACATTCTTTTATTAATTTGGCACTGTCGTCTTTCAGAAGTTTCATTTTCCGGTTGCGTTCCTTTTTCATTTACATAAACTCCACAAAAAAGCCCTCAGGGCAACTCCACAAAAAATTATTCCACTCAGGGCATTTGTCATCTTTGGGGATGCTGTGTGGAGGGTACCTAAAGGAAAAGGAAGAAGAATAAGTTCTGGGAAGGAAATAAGATGAGGGGTGTGTAGGAAACTAGGAGTGCTCAAGAGTGGCGGACGTATGAATCCATCCCCACCACTGCGGTGCAAGGCTATGTTCCGATAGTCCTGCTAGCGAAGTCAAAAAATCATCTCTGCTGATCTGGTCTGCCACGCAGTTGTTTGGCAGACGCACCTGCCGCCAAGATCCGGTTTAACCTAACCTTACGAACCCGGGCGCCTCTGCTAAGTCACGAAACATAGCGAACCTCTTGGGGTGACATATGGCGGACGTGTTTGCTATCCAATAAATGATTCCGATAGTTCTTTAGGAGCTAATGCAACTGGATCAGCTCTGTTATTTGTATACTCTGTCCTTCTCCAACAAGTCATAAAATAAATTTGGGCGAGAAATATATATTTTTGGTCTTTTTATAAATTATGTGACAGTGACCAATTAACATGCAGATCGAGCTCGAATGATACGCGATACCAAAAGAAAGAGACACACATATTAGTACTATCATAAACTAGGAGGAAAGGGTATGTTGTAAACTTGGGTAAAGAAGGTTGTAAACAAACCCAGCCTTACGGCCCAAACAGTCACATTGACGGCGGCGGTCTTTGTAGGTATAATTCAATATATCTCAAAAAGTATAAAAGACACGTACCTGTTTTTTTCACCATAGTTGTAAAACCATAAATCATGAAATGTAAAAAAATATCATACCAATACAACAATAATTAAGCATTATATCTTCAAATTACTTCGAGCTGCCGTCAAAATGACTGCTCCGGTCTTTCTAGTGTTAACCCTTGAAATGCCGTGTTCTCTCGACCTACTCCGTAAAATGTCAAACGGTCACCATTTTCTTAATAACTTATTTGTTTTTTTTTGGCTTACTAAAAGTTAAACTGTTTGAATAATAAATATGTTTATTTAAATGCAACCTTTAGCAATCAGTAGATCGAACATTAATCTACACCCGCGATGCAATACTTTTATTATGTGGAGATACAAATATTTTTTCTTGAATTATTCGTAAATTGTTGTTGCTATGTCAAATTAACATTCTCACCGTGCGTTTCGATAAGGTCATTTTTTGTACCGCTAAAGCCAATCTCGTGCAAACAGTTTATCAATGAATTCAAGGTAACTGTTGCACCTGAACTGTTCAATATTCTTATTTTCTAGGAAGAAGTGTGACGCTTTTTTATTTTGTAAAGGTAGAATGGTATTTAGCAGGGGTTCCTGAACTTTTTCAACCGCAAATCCCTTTTCAGGACATCGAAATTTCTTAATACGATGAAGAAGTGGGGAAATATAAGCTACTAAGGATATTTTGATTTATTTAATTCCATGAACACGGCAAAACATGTGCCATTAACATAATTAAAATAACATATGAATAATGTAACGGTATAAGTGAAAAATAACAAGTATTAAGTATAAAGTACAAATATAAAGTTAAAAGGTAAGAAATACTGCGAAGCAAATGTAGGTGAAGGTGACGAAGAAGGCACAGAGGAGAGCTTGGTGAACTTAGCTAATCGATCTGGCCAAACATGGTCAAACTGAAACTCGGCCATCCGGACAAATCGGCAATAATTGCTGAGCACCTAATTAAAACCAATTACTTTGGATTTTTTCCTGAATTCCTGAAAAGACCCAAAACGCATCGAGCACGCCTAATTAAGGAGGCAATTGAAATCCACAAAAAAAGTCATGTTAACAGAGACGGCGGGGCTTGGCTGCATAGTTCTTGGTTTCCAGTTTTTTTTTGCAGGAGCTCCACACAGGAGGCCCTGACGAAAATATTTTCCCTCAGGGCCTATTTCATCTTTCGGGATGCTGTGTGGAGGGTTCTTTTTAGGAAAAGGAGGAGAGGAGAGTTCTGTGTAGGAAAAGAGTTTAAAGTGTGGGTAGGAATCTGGGGTTCAGTGTGTCCTGGTCATCTTCCAGATCTTGACAAACCTCACTCCATGGCAGCACCCCTGCTAAATCACCAAACGTAGCGAACCACTCGGGTGACCTTATTTGTATGTTACACCAAAACTCATTAATTTCACAAATTATTCTGAAATACCTGCCCTTTGAAGATTAGTGCATGCAACAAGATACAACTTCTATGCACATAAACACATACTTGACCACAATCTGCCCTGATGATGGATACTGAAACGCTCTCAGAGCGAGAATGTTGGTTAGAGAAGGAGGAAGCACAACACGCGTAATAACCTCAAAATTAATTACGACAATTTAAAATTGTTTCAATCTTCAACTTACGTGAACAAATTATTTTACCGTTGAACTACAATATAATATATTTATTTAAAATAATATTAAAATCATTATTTTATTATCACAGCCGCACCGCACCACAGTGCTGCCATCCTGTACAAGCGTAGAGACAAAATTTAAAAAATAAATTAAGTAAAAAGAATAGTAAACTTTTGAAGTGAAAACTTCTGATGAATCGAAAAAGCGATGCTAAAAAGAGACAAACACACACATCTTTAGGATTTAGCCACCAAGAGAATGAGATTGAATGCATTACACACTACACAGTGTTTCCTATCATCTCGGTCTCCTCTTTGCGCTAAGCGTTAAAATGTTTAATAATTTTTAAACTTGGTAACAATATTATAATCTACAATTATCATACTCGTGATACTCTGCATTCGTCTCATTCTCTCGAAGTTTACTTTTCTGAAGGTTTCACTTTTACCGCGTGTGAACTGCACACATGTTTTCTTTTTAAATTCCTACAAGATCATTAGCAAATAAGTACTAGTATTTCTCAGAAATAGTCAGGAGTAACGGATAAAGAAGGTCGTTAGACTTGATGCAAGACGACGATAATTGGAAAAGAGCAATTGTGTGCAAACCTCACAAAACTTTTTATATATTTTTTTTTCATTTCAACGCCCTGACGGGCTTTTACATGAATAGTGTATAATACAAGACACAGTTTTTAAATAAATAAAATTGACTTGGAGATATAAACATCATGAGAATAGTAAATATAAAAATAGTGTAATAGAAGAAAAATGTTAGTTGTAGATGGCATAGAAATAATAATCAGTGAAGGTTAGGAATACAAAATTTACAGAATTATAAAAATAATACACAAATATATGCAATTGCTTTTTATCAAAATATGCTACATAAAAGTATCATTCAAATATTTCTTAAATAGTTGGATACGCGCCATCTATGGTGGTTGTATTATATTGAATTTACCTACGTATGTGACATTGAAATTCAGTGTATTCATGCATTTTCTTACCTCTGTGAGCAGACAATTACTTCCGACGTGAGTATTAGTGAAAGCCAAGATCATGTCAGTCCTAGTCAAATCATAATCAAATAATTCACCCATAATTGAATTATTGTTGTACCTAAGATTTTGGCACGTATTATTATTAATTTGCAAATCTATATTTTCATTGTTTGAACTTCCTTCCTGTGGTAAACACATGTTGAGATTGTGCACTTACCGCCTTGGCAAAAAATCAATATTTTGAATGAAAACTAGTGTCGTTTTGTGCTGGACATAGTGCAAGAGCTGCATTCTCTGAGTGAGTATTGTTTTGTTTTCTTTGGAATTGCTGTGTAGACTGTTTTGTGTCACATAGGGAAGAGTTCAACTTTCCTTAATTTACATAGGGTAGTATTCCCTCGTGTCTGGGGCTATTTACACGCCCCTACAATAGTGGTAAACTTATATCAAATACGTCGATATTTGAGGTGTGAAAAGTGTGTGAAATCGAAAATCGAGGAATAGGTGCATGTATGTGGTAGTTGGTTTCAGAAAAATTGTTGTAGAATAATATATTTGTGTAATATATGTGTAACTTGAAATTAATATATCGTAAAAATGTTTGCTGCACTCTTTCAATATTTTTTTATATGGATTTGATAATATGGGGACCACACTGTGGAATTGTATTCTAGCAAGCTGCGTAGTAGTGACAAAAATACGATTTTTATAACTTTCAACGAATCGAAGTCTTTGATTGTTCTGATTATAAATCCTAGTGTTTTCATGCCTTTGTTAGTTATTTGTTGTATGTGAATTATAAAATTTAATTGTGTGTCAAACATAACTCCAAGATCCCTGATTTATTTGACTTTTTCTATGATTTTGTTATCTATTGTGTACTTGTATCTGCATACTGTTGCTCACAACTTTGCAAAACAACTTATTGAAGTGGTACTTTATCAATTATAGAATGCATAACGTCTAACGACATGATTATTTCTGAGAAATAGTTCTTTGCTATTGAGAGTCATGCATTACTCATCCAACCTGCAAGATTGTTAAATGGGACAATTTTTACTGTTATTGGCCTTGTATACATCGCAGCAATGTGCGCAGGCAAATATTTTTCATACCTAAATGATACGTAAACTAGTTTATGATTTTTTAAATAATTTTGTAAATTTTTATTCGCAACACTGACCTAATAGCAAATGCGACCCGCACATTGAAAAGCATCAGGGTTATAAATTTAATTGACCACAATTAGACCATAGCAAATTAAATTACCTATAAATTGTACAAAACAAAAAGTGAAATAAAATCTTTATACAAATAAATCAAATACAGTAAATGGCTTTTGTGAAACCAATATTATCGAATAACGTTTTTATATATTAATTATCTTATGTTACTAGCGTATTTCCGGCGTGCGTTGCAACGCCACTTAATAAAGAAAAAAATTCTCATTGCGTTTCCTTTCCCATTCGTCCCGTTCCCCTTCCGACTCTCCTTCCCCATTCCCTCCACCTTCCCCGTCTTCCCTCTCCCCTCTCCCGCTCCGCTGTCCCGCGAACCCCCTTCCAGCATTCCCCTCCCCTCACACACGTTCTATATATTCAGCCTCGGTACATTCAATTTTAAAACGGTTCGCGTGCCACCTGTTTCAATTTTTTTATACAAATTTAGTTTTTTCATATACTACAAACATTCATTTTTCTATATTACTAGCTGTCCCGACCACGCGTTGCTGTGGCTAACGAAACGCAACACCATCTATTGGAAGATTCTCTAACCTTTATAACCACCGCCATCTTTTAATTTGCATACAAATCAAATTCACACCGCCCGCTTGCCAGCCCGCTCGTTCATCACATACAGACATTCTCCTTTATATATTATATATTTCAATCAATTTACACAAAACCTTGACAAATTATGTACTTAAACCTTTCTCATGAATCACTCTATCTATTGGTGAAAACCACACGAAAATCCGTTAATAATAATCTAGAAACCTCCGTGAGGGTGGAAAGAAGATATTTTGAAAGTTTCAAGCATTTCCTATGCTTCTTAAAATAGCAATACACAAAAAACAAGCAAGCAAACAAACAAACATACATTCATTTATATTTATGTAGATAAAAAGGCAATGTGCAACACGAGCTCTGTACGGTTATTATTTCTTCATAAGCTTTGGTAAAAATCCGCTAGGTCGGATTGGCGCGGCGAAATGTTAAAAAATATCGTAAAAAATAACATTTTCAATTAAGCTTTTAGAAAATTCCGCTAGTTGTCGTCACAACGGTAACGTAAGTTTGCAAACGATAATACAATTATAAGGTTTTTTCATTGTTTTTAAACTGATTTGTATTGAAAAATCTATTCTCTAGTATATAAAATAATTATTTTAAACGTTACAAATAGGTTAACTCTTAAGTAGCGATATAAAGACGCGCAAAGTGCAGTAGCATATTATGTGCAATTAACCAATATTATTGTTATGACATAACCTATTGTTAAGAATTGCTTATCACATAACAATATATATTTATAATTCAACCTCCTTTGCTGACAGCTGACCTCCTTGTGTCCCATAGGACATGGTTTCACAACCTGAATGCAGAAAATAAAATATACTTTATCTTCAATGGGTTTATTTAAAATATAAAGAGTTTATTCACTTATGGGTCGAATCAATCATTAAAAATACTAAATATTAATTCAACGGCCAGCGTAGTGCAGCGGTAAGGCTCTTGACTCGCATTCCGTAGGTCGCGGGATCGAATCCCGGCGTGGAAAGGAATTTTATTTGATTAATTTGTGTAATTTCACAATTTATTTAATTAAATAATATATAGTATATTTGCGGCACGTTCCAGAGTGGAAGATACTACCAGTATCGCCCTGGTCACCAGTATCGACCACCGTTCAGAATTGAAACGTTGCTTGAAATGGCCTTAGCCGTGTTTGGTGACCAGATCTGAATAGCCATGTACTTCTCACCTTCCTCTTCCCCATCTCCTTCCCCTCCCCACTACCTTCAGCCTCACAATATACCCCAATTGGGGATGCCATAGTCTCACTGGCTCCAGACGGGAGCAGTTGGGACTCTTGTGCGGTATTCATATAAAAAAATTCCGAATTTAGATATAATTTTTAGAATTTTCATGGCCAAATTCGTTATTTCTTTTTGGGATGTTATGCCGTGTTGCGCTACCTTCTTCTTTAGCCAACGTTTCGGACACTAACATAGCACAACACCTCAAAAATAAATAACGTTAATTCCGAATTTGCTTTGAATTTAAATTTCATTTTCAAAATTGGAACCGAACATTTTGTCAAGAATTCAGACAAGAGATAAAGAACCTACCTATAAATTAGTACATTTTCGTGAATATTGTTTCTTGATCATTCTGCAGTAATTATTGTCCTTGTGCTATTGTGTTTTTTTTCTTTCACCTTCATAAATCTTACAATTATAATAATTTTGCTTAGTATGGCCTGAGCTGCAATCAGTGACTAGATCTGAATTGCAAACCTTCACCTCCCTTGTCTTCACCCCTCACACTTCCATAGACTTAAATACTTTACCTCCAATTAAACGATTCCATGACAGTTGATCCCCTGACATTTGGCCCCCCGGCATACTTATTTACAATATGCAGATGACTTAGGGAAAATAATGTAAAGGTACCTTCTTACTCAAAACAACTCAATATCCCCGAAGGGATGTGCGATGGTGGATGTGCACTATCAAATAACAAATGTATAAAACATATTTTCATTCAAATACATCAAGAATAAAACTACTTGTTTTTAATTCTGTATATACTAGCGTGTAAGTACAAAAAATCGACACATAAAATAAATTCTTTTGATATACATAACTTATTATTATAGGAATTTTTGAGGTCGGTAATTTTATAGTAGTTTTAATTTCGGGGGGCCAATTGTCGGGGGATCAACTGTCGGGTCATTAAATTGAACATAATGGCAGGAGGGTACGGATACACACTTTGGGAGGCGCGTGTGGGTACCGCTACCCCTGGAACCATTTATTGGATAGCACCCCTGCCGCAGATCACCCCAAGTGGTGATTAAGCAAGGGTGCCGGGTTCATTGGGTGAGGTTTGTCTAGGTCTTGGCGAATGCGTTTGCCCACCTACTGCGTGGCGGACCGGATCGGGAGAGATTGGTTGAGGGACATTTAACCTAATCCAGTCGGACCCTCTCAACCCATCGGCTTGCACCACAGTGGGAGGGTTGGAATTGTAAGTCCGTCACTACTGGACACAATGACTCCCAGATTCCTACCCACTCTTCATACCCTTTTTCTTCCCAGAACTTCATTTCCCTAAAATAACCCTCCACACAACATCCCCAAAGATTACTTGGGCCTGAGGGATTTTTTCCTCAAGGCTTCCTGTGTGGAGCTAATGTAAAAAAATATAATTTTTGTTCCTTTTTAATTTAATTTTTTTTTTTAATTGAGCACCACACAGGAGGCCCTGAGAAAAATAATTTCCCTCAGGGCCTATGTCATCCTTGGGGATGCTGTGTGGAGGTTTTTTTTTTAGGAAAAGGGGGAAAGGAGGGTTCTGGGAAGGAAAAGGGCTTAAGGGTTTAAGTTTTATCTGATAGTATTAATACGCTAGCGGCTGTACGGTTGAAATTTAAGAACCCAACTTCCAGTACATCTTTGACGCCTTATGCAAAACCACTTTCGTACGTGAAGTTTATCACAAAGCTACTGTTAGGTCGTCCGCAGCGTAAAACCGGCGGAGTGAGTTTTTAAATGCTAATAATTATTAATTACCTTCATTATAAAAACGTCACGCCATGTAGCCTATTGTTGTAAAGTGCTATATTAACATCCGGGCGGGTTTTATTTATACCAACATTTTTATCATCAGCACAGGGAAACTACATAAAAATATATTCAAATTACAATAATTACATACGTTAGACTTACAAATTGAATTTTAATAGTGAGCATTTCCATCACTTCCGTGCAGGAATACATAATAACTGACATTGTTAAAAATTCACCAGCTGCTGACCATAACAAATACTCGTAGATTTACCTAACATTATAATATTATGACGTATATCAACATGAATGAACAAACACAAAAACGCGAAAAAACACGGGATATTATAACATATATTTTTAAGAACAAAGGTTAAATATTCGATATACTCGAAACAATAACAAAGATTTACTACAAATTCCTGTAACGCATACCCATTTTGGCCAACGTCACGTCCCCCTATCTGACATTTTTTCCATTCTCAAAGATTTGAAAGACTGTTGGACAGAGTGTTGGCACATTGTTAGTCAATCCAAGGGAGCCTGCTATGTCTCAATACAAAGGACCATCCCATCAAAACCGTGCGTTCAACAATTCCCCATTTGTCCAAAAAATAAACTTAGGCACTTATTCGAGTAAGTAATTGACATTGTTTCTTCTTACCTTTTTAAAATTCAAGTCCTTGATTCCCAGATTGTACATTCTGTGGTCTAGAAGTTGGAACTTTACACATATATTTTTGGTTTTCCCTCTCTAAACAAATATTCTTCTTCTACCAAGCTTTACTTAAAATTGCCATCAACATCTCATTTCTTCTAAGTCTAAACTCGACTCCAATCTTTCATACAATTTTGAAATTTACCCTTTTGAATAAATTTAATATATAAAATCACCTTTCTTCTCTTCATAATTTGAAATGATGGCCTAGAACATAATTTGAAATGATGGCCTAACTAGAACATAATTTGAAATGATGGCTTAACTAGAAAATAATTTGAAATGATAGCCTCACTAGAACATAATTTGAAATGATGGCCTAACTAGAACATAATATGAAATGATGGCCTAGCTAGAGCTAATTTGACATGGTGACCTAGAACATATTTTGAAATGATGACCTAACTAGAACATAATTTAAATGATGGCCTAACTAGAACATAATTTGAAATGATGGCCTAGAACCCTTCACCAAGTATATCCAGGTTAATGCCTAGAATACCGTCGAAGGGTTAAACTCAGAAACATTTGATACCTTGTGACAAGACTTTACAACATTCTTCCAGATAGAATAAAAAATCTTATTCATAAAACATTTTCAAAGATAACGCAAAAAAATTAATCAAAAGCAATGACAAAACCTTTACCGATGCACACACCCAAATTCGAAGTTATTAATAGAACCAAACTATTGAGTGAATGCATTTTAATACAATGTAAGTATGTTAATGCGTATCATAAATTATCTTGCAAAATGACTGCCTAAACACAAGCTAGCTTACTGAGGAGGGTTATGAGAAACCTCAACTTATAACTATAAATTTCTATTGTTTAAATATTACCTACACTGTTCATATGTATATTATTTTCTGTTTTAACTTTGTGTACTTTTCAAATTTATAAACCAACGTACACTATTAACACTTAACATGATTTTTTTTGTTACAGTTGCAAATTTATTTTTATAAAGATATTATTGTAGGAATGGTTAGCTAAAAAGCGCAGACTCTAGAAAAATCACGAAATCTGACTTTGTCAAGATCAACCCTAAGAAATTAAAACGAAGGAAATACAGATTTCAAATACAGAATTGTCTGTATGAATTCTTGTCACTGTCAGTTCCTAATTTGAAAAATATCTGAGTTCTTAAGACGAGAGATACAATCACAGAGAGACCCACAACCGAAATTAGTAATTTCAATTGTAGGTAGGTGGTTACTTTATAGCTTGTTTGTAAATTCTTGAAATAATCAGTTCCAATTTTGTAAATGAAACTTAAACTCAAAAGAACTATGTGTTCATCGAACGATACAATCTGAAATATGGTCTGTATTTTGGATGATAGAAAATAAAATAAACATCATATTAAGGGGTTCCTAAGGGTTTTCCTCATGACCCCAAATTAATTGTGATACTAAAATACACCAGAGTGGTTGATACTCGTTTCACCCTGGTGAAAGACTAGCATTCTGAATCGAAACGTTGCTTGAAATGGCTTTAGCTTTTTGGTGCACAGATCCAGGTACGTCAAAATTTCCTTTCAAACAAATAAATTTATATCATTGAATTATATGCCTATGTAATGAGGATCATTGATAAAAATAATTAAATGTTGATACGGTGGTACAAAATTGATTTATTCAAAATTATGATACAATATTTACACTAACGCACATTTTAGAATATTAAATAATATAAACCTATCCTAAAAATATAGGAAAAACATAGTTACTATAGGAAACATAATTATTTTCGTTTGAATACTGGACCTCCAAGGATAAAACAAGTTTTATAAATAAAATATTAATGTAGTAATGTGATTTTCTTTGACGTTGTTTCGTGACAAAAATAATGATAACTATTGTTATTTTATTGCAAACATTGACCAAGTATTTTCCTATTTGTTTCCGTGTAGCATTCAATTGAAAATCATCGTATTGAAACTGATTATCGTATGATATAACTGTATTGTATAGAAAAAGATAGCTACACATGGAATAGAAAAATAAGCAATAGAACAAACAATATAACATAATTATTACTATCGATATGCGAACCAATTATCAAGCCAATGGTTGCCCAACAACACATTAAAATACAATTTATTAACGATGGTTTAAATTGGGAAAACAATTGGTGATTGGATTAATTACTTAAAATTCACTGATCTATTAATAACATAATGTTAATATCATTCTATCAAAATAATTATTACAAGTTGGCAAAATTTGGGAAATTAAACATGAAACTGCTTTTTTGGTACTGTTTTGAGATTCACTTATTATGTCATTATTTTATTAGAAGACAATACTGGAGATCTAATGCTTTTGAAAATTAACATTGTAGTCAAAGAAAAAAGTATGTTTTTTATTTATTTTAAACTTAATTTTGAATTTAATTACCACGTAAAATATTATAAATTATAACAAATGTAAATGAGAGAATGAGTTACTACGACTAGAACAGTTTTTATTTTTTTCTAAATT
Organism: Glyphotaelius pellucidus; assembly: GCA_936435175.1. NCBI lineage: Eukaryota > Metazoa > Arthropoda > Insecta > Trichoptera > Limnephilidae > Glyphotaelius > Glyphotaelius pellucidus. The sequence goes on along the minus strand of OW386543.1, from coordinate 6,852,952 downwards.
ATTTTGGTAAGTTGTAACACGACTACAGTTTTTTTTAAATAATGATCACTTTTAAAGACAGATGTGTTTTGTTATGCTGAGTAACTGCAACTTTCTTTTGATGATTGCCTGTCGGAAATATCACTTTAGAAACGGAGAAATGACTTTCACTTACACAAATAACTAGCGTGAACATAAATGCAATCAGTACGGAAAAAATGTTATCTTTCTGAAATCTTAAAATGTTTAGAAAATGGTAGAATAGCCTCTGGTTTATTATTATTTGGTTATGGGAAAGTTGTATGCGATGTGTTGCGATTTTATATTATCAATCAACACTAAATTAATTACGTTATCATTGAGAGAGCAATAAAGGAATAGAGGTTACTGCGATTGAGATTCTAGTAGAGTATTATTATTACGGTTAAATACGAATCACGTACACTCGGTGATTTAACTAATAGGTTTATTCCGGTTTAGGTGAAGCCGCGGCGACTATCAGCGACTTCAGCCGGTCATGTTGGCAGAACCATCATTCTGGCGGCTTTACAGTCGTAGCATCATCTTCAGCAGCTGGAATTACAGTTGTTGTTGTTGTTGTTGATGTGGATGATGTCGATTCTGCTGGAATCGCTGTTGATGAAGGTATTGGTTCAACTCCATTGATGACGGTTGTTGTGGAAGGTGTACTGAGAGGGATGACCTCTAAGGGAGGTTCAGGGTCATTATTCTCAACCCCCGGGGGATTCTCCGTCATGTTCTTCGGAGCTAAACTGGAGAGCGACTCGCAGGGAATATTCGTAACGACTTCTGTCATGTTTTTAGTCAATACTGTGATGGTGCAATTCAACGGACTGGTGCTGTCAGGCACGAAGACTGGAACCGTGGAGCCTTTGGCTAACTTTGCATCCGGAGAGAACGAAGTTGCCATGAAGCAAGGAATCAACACTATATCGGTGTCATTGGCACTCGTCATCGTCAAGGTGCAATTCACTAGGTCTTGCAGGATCGGGTCTGGCTCGTTAGGATGCGCGGGGTCAACCTTAGCATTAGGGTTGTCCTTGTTATAGTAATGGTTGTGGGTGGTGCTGCCACCAGATCTGGCCAGATTCCAGACGGCAAGACCAGCCAATATAAGTCCAAACTTGTTACCACTCAAGAAACTCGATTTTGGTTTTCCGTAATATCCACCCATGTTGTTATATCCGCCACCTCCGAATCCGCCAAATCCACCGCCGCCAAATCCTCCCATACCACCGTAACCCTGTTGACCTCCGTAACCTTGCTGACCGCCGTATCCCTGTTGGCCACCATAGCCCTGTTGGCCACCGTATCCTGGCATACCACCGTAGCCCTGAGGTTGGTATTGTGGTGGGTGTCCTTGGTTAGGATATCCCGCCTGAGCGCCGTAAGGATTGTTGTTGTATCCAGGCTGGTTGTTCGCGGGGTACGCACTATGACCAGCGGGCAGATTAGGGTTGTATGCCGGAGGTTGTCCCTGAGGGTTTCCGGACCCTGAGAGTCCGCTGCTGGGAGGGTAAGCGTGCTGCTGATTAGCGGCACCCGGGGCCGCGTTATTAGCGGGGTAAGTATGCTGTCCGGCGGCTCCGGAGCCCGCGCTGTTGGCAGGGTAGGTGTGCTGCCCCGTGCCCACGGCTCCCGTGCCTGCGGCTCCCGTGCCTGACAAGCCAGGGCTGGGCGGATAAGCGTGCGCCCCGCCCTGAGCACCACTGGCGCCTGACAAGCTGCCTCCAGCCGGAGGATACGCGGGTGGATTGTTAGGATTGCTTTGAGACTGTCCGACGTCTTTTTTCACTGCCGTATCTTTGTTCACGTTCCACCCGACTGGAGTATCCGGTTTTTTAGGCGCTGGCTGCGGATGTGGTTGGGGAGCGGACGGTTGCGGTTTGGGCTTGACGGCCTGGCTGTTGTAGCCCGGGTAGCTGAGGCTAGCGAGTCCGGAATGGCTGAGCCCCGTGTTGGCGGGCTGCTGGGGCTGTGGCTGACGGCGGCTGGAGCCCCGCGAGCCCTTGCTGCCCCCGCGGGAGGAGCCCCCGCGGGTCTTGCGCGGCTCGGCCCCATCCAGCAGCAGGAGGCACACCACGACACACACGACTAGTAAACTGAACGACTTCATCACTCGCGCTCTACTGACCGCCGCGAGGAGCACGCACTGTTCGACACGAATATGATTAATGGAATAATAGGGGTAAAGCGACAATTGTCTCGTTAGCGAATCACAAGAGAAGGTACGAGAAGCGAGGAGCGAGTGACGTGCGACTGTGGCAGTCGGTAAAGGCCCCCTCGCCCTGCCCTCCCCGCACCCCCTCTACAGCACCACTTACGGCCGTGGCCCGAGGTCCCCCCTCCCTCCCTCCCAGCAGTGACTACTCACTCCACATAATAACTAACTTGTTTACTTTTTACTCCAAGAAGTCAAATAGCTTCTGTTTGTCGACGATAGATTAGACTCTAATGGTCAAGTCAGTTTACAATACTTGTAGAGCATTCGCCGAAGAGAAATCAATATATTATAGAAAAAACTAATTGATTATGTCACTTCTTTCCTCCTGGGATAAAATTTTATATTATTGTTATTTATGCATACATACCTACCTCGCAAGCTACATTGCACGAACATCATATTTCATCAGTTGCAATAATTTATAAGATGAATTCTTTGATTTGAATATGTTTTCTATTCGTTAACGAAATATGTAACGAAACCATCTAACGTATACACGTGCGTAGTAAATATGATGGTGCCTATAGAATTGTAAACATTCGATCACTGAGTATACACGAAATGTGTCAAGAACGCAACATTACCTTGAAATTTTCTGACAAATTTCATAGAGAAAATCGTCAATAAACATGTCACATACAAGGAAAAAACAGGTTTGTGTTTATCACGCGGAAATTCCAAGAAATAAATCTAAATTTGTAATTAATACTTCGACCTTACAAAGTCATTAGTCATTACATTACAGTCAATATGAGATTTCACTACATTAGCGCGGCCCTTTTCGGCCAGTTTCATACAAATCTTAAATTTGAATTTGAGATCAAAATACCCAACCAAACTGAAAAATTATTTTTGTAATCAAAAGGTACATCAAATATCTAGTACGGATGTGATACACTTTATTTATTTTTGCTTTAAATTATAAGATAGATGCCATTAAAGATTTTATTGTTCCATGATTTTAGAGGTAACTTGGAAAATTATTTATGAGTAAATGAAAAACAATAAAAAAAATAATACTAGACATTTGATATACCTTTTTATTAGAAAAATAATTTTTCAGTTTAGTTGGGTATTTTGATCTCAAATCTATGTTTAAGATTTGTATGAAACTGGCCGAAATGGGCCGCGTTCCTCTTAAGACGGTAGAAAATGCAATTAAAATTAATTAAATAGGCTATTATTTATTTGATAATGTATTATACTGACCGGCCGGTGGCGGAGTTGGCAACGCGCCTGGGGGTCGTGAATTTAGTTCAGCTGACTTGACTGCCTCATCCACCACGACACAAACAACATTTTTCGCTCACCGTGGTGGTAGTAGGAGATTTTCAAATATTGTCAAGTTATTTGTAATCTGGGAATATTTGTCTTTCTTTAAAAAAAAAATATTAAATTTATTTGACTACCGCACAAGAGTCCTAACTGCTCCCAACCGCCTAGAGCCAGTGAGACTATGGAATCCCCGATTGGGGTATATTGTGAGTCTGAATGTAGTGGGGAGGGGAAGGAGATGAAGAAAAGGAAAGTGGGGGAAAGTTCTTAGCTATTTAAATCTAGTCACCAAACATGATTAAAGCCATTTCAAGTAACGTTTCAATTCTGAATGGTGGTCTTACACCATGGCGATATCTACTGAGAGTATTTTCCACTCTGGAACTCTCACTCTTATATTAAGTTTAATGATTATTGCAAAATAATACGAATTAATCAAATAAAATTTACTTGCGCACTCTGGGATTTGATCCCGCGACCTTCGGATCGCTAGTCGAGAGCCTTACCCCTCCACCATGGAGGCCGTCGATAAATAGAATAAAGAAGAAAACTGGAAGTTCCTTCAAATCAAATTCGAAAACAAACAAATGTTCTATTTAGCCAATTTAACATGCACAGTATCTCACTTACACCCGCCTGACATTGCAGATCTACATCCCATTGAATTTTGTGTACACAGTTTTGTATTTGAAATTTAAGCCCCGATTGTCCAAATATATGGACAAAGAAGCACGTCCACAGTCTACGTGGCATTTCTTGTGTTCTTCATTATTCTGTGTATGGAAACGATTTGGTTTGAGAGACTGAAAGTTTAATAAAAGTGTATGTAAAATAGGTATGCCATCCTATTTTTCTTCGATTTCCCAGTTTTCCACTTGTACCACTAATTTCCGGTCACCGTGTATAACTACTTATAAAATTTTATATGAATAGCACGTCAGCTTGATTCAATATTGCCGGATGCGTATTTCCAAACCCAAACCGTTTCAGTCGCAGCGGCGCGCTGAAATGGGATGGATTTTGTTGTGCAAAATTTTCCATGAACCCTACCCCATTTCATTCGAGTTAGCTAAGTTAGCTAGTTAGCAGGTTAAGGCAGTTCAATTTAAGTTTTTGACAAGATAACGTCTTATAAATCGATGAACGCCGGCTGCACTCACGAAAAAGCATGACTCATTGTCACGTTCCACCTGAGCTGAGCGTGCAAGCGAGATTGCGGAACAAGCGATAGAGAGGCACGATCGGCCTAAACGTTCGGCTTGTGACTGTAAAATCCTACGTAAAAGTTTTCTTGTGACGTTATCACGTAAAATTATCGTCCATAAACCGACTTTACAGAAAACCAATTTTTTTTAACCTTTTTTAATTTTTTTAAGCTCTCAAATACCTTTTCCAACTTTTCCAAAAGTTTTCTCACGTCTTTTTTAGTATTTTAGAATCAAATTTTTTCCAAAAGTTTTCTCAATTTTTGTCAAGTATTTTTAAATCCCGCCCAAAAAGAGGCGTGAATTCCGATTTCGATTTTTCCTGGACTATTGGATCACTTTGAGAAAGAACTACACATTTATAATGTTAAAAATGAAGATGAATACAAGGTATCATTATTTTTCAGTGTTATAATAATTAAACGTTATAATATGAAGATACGTATATCTCTAATGCATACAGAAATAACATATATTTTTTTAATTAGAATAATACGACCACCTGACCCAAATAGCCCTATTAAGGTATTTTTTAAAGATTTTCATGAGTAGTCACCTCATAAGCATTTCCGATCAGAACACCAAATAAAAATATTTTTGGAGTAGAAAATTGATAATTCGGCCTTGTATGCGATACCGCGACTGAAACGACATAGGTTTTGTAAATACGCTGCCCTGATTGAGGTGGATTCGGTCTAATAGACCCGGTACTTAGGCAAGTACTCCGCACGCTAATGCATTAAAAAAAATCACTTTCCGTCAGAATAATTTGCATTTTTATGTTCTTTGATTGTGATTTGTAAGGCGATTTGCTGACCATAAAACACGTAGGTACTATGTAAATGATTGTGTGTTGGTGGTGAATCATCGTGTCATCATCAGCAATTTCATCATCATACGACTTCTCAGAACTATCAACACCGCTGCAAGTTTTGTGGACAGATTGTGAAAACTGATAGTTCAGCGATGAAGAAATGAATTATTCAACAATCATCTGATGAAAAATAATGAGTTTTACCAACGTAACAGCACGCATATAATTTAATTATATGGTAATTTATTTTTATTTCAACTGAATGATGATAGCCTTTTCCCTACCGAATTATTTTCAAATGATTTTTTTAATATTCAAATAAAAAATATCAAATTTAAAAGTGGCCAAGAATCCAACCCCTTTCATATTTCCGGGGGTCTAGCATAGTGAAAACTATAACTTTACAATATCGAATCGATAGGCGTAACTTCCGACGATTTCGTATCAACATCCCGAGCATGGTTGCACTTTTGACAGCCGAACCGATATTGATAGGGAATATACAGAAATCGAAATACGCTGGCAACTGTATATGGATTGACTTTCCTGACCTGTAGCACAGACAGCTATGAAAAATAAAAGATCATTTGGTTTGGACTATTTCAGCATATCGCTCGCCATATATTCACATCCGTTGCCGAAATACGCCAAGCCACATGATCTTTTATCTTTTATAGTTGTGTGTGGCACAGGTCTAAACGTCAAACCGCTTTCAAACGTCAATTTGACAATTTCAAAATGAAATACTAACATTGGCACTCCGCATGTACTTTTTGACACTAAACGGGAGTTAATTAATTAATGAGGTCTTTAGTCTTATTTCAACCACTTTGGTTTCTTCAAGATCGAACGGAATAAGTCGATCACGTCTTAAATGAATTATTTTAGCCTGTGTTTCCCGTATTTCTTTCAATTCTAAGAGCGTCGATAGTTAACATCCATTCCTTAATAAGCCAGTTTTTTTTGCTAAATCAACGACATTATTCAAAATGATTTGTATATTGCCAGCTTATCTGACGCTAAGGAGGCCACACTAAAATTTGTCAATCTTCCGTCGGAATATCTCTTATCAATTGTTGGCCGTGCTCCCAAAAGTTAATAAGTGACCGTGCTCCCACAGAGGGCGTACTTAGTCAATTTCGCATTGATATAGGGTTTTATCGATCGTCCAAGACGTGCCAGACCTTCTGCTAAATTAGTTATGTTTTATTTATCTGTTTTCTAGGAAATCATTTTGTTTATGCTTTTGGGGTGATTTTATCCTATTTTGTAAATTATTATTATTTTTTTAGGTGTTACCGCTTTAAACCACCTTTACACCCTGCACACGTGCGAGCTCTGGGAAAATTTCAAAAAAAGGACCATGGAAAGGCTTCGGGTGCAATATAATAATGCATACCGTCTAATGTTCGGACTTCCCAGGTACTGTAGTGCCTCTTCAATGTTCACAGAAGGGAGAGTTCCAGGATTCGAAGCTCTATTAAGAACAAGGATTGCAGGACTGAGGGGAAGGATAAACCACTCCAGTAATATCCTCATCATGGAAGCCCGTCTGATTCCAGGATCGAGCATAGATGAATATTGGAGAAAAACACTGGCTCCTACAATCTGAGATCCGATGGAACAACAAGAACCTGATTAAAGACTGCTATATTTTTTGTGAATGTGTATCTAATGATGCTTCTCTTTTTTATTTTGTTAATTTTTATCTTTTTATTTATTCATAATAACATATGTAATTATACCCTATATGGGATGTGTGGGATTGCACTCCCCTCCCCACATCCTGGAATAAAGACCTTATTATTATTATTATTTAAAGTTATGATGTTTTAAAGCCAGATTTTTTTTATGTTAATAATTTATGCCTTCTAAATTTTACCATAACGGTAGACATAATTTTGGCATATGTTTTGCTAAGGTCGTGAGAGTGCGTTTGTTTGCTTAGTCTATTAGCAAATTTTGCTGTCTGGCGCTCGTTTATCATCGTGCCAAAACACATAATCAATGTTCTCAGCGAAAATAACAAGAACTGTTCACATAAAACCACAACAAAATAGGGTTCCTCGACAACTTAGAATCAACTCAACTCAAAGTCATTAAGAGGGAATAACCAGACAAAACTTATAAAAGAAATATGTCATTCTTAAATCAACTTTCAGACGTATTAACTCTTTTCGTTGGTCGTTGGCAGATTTGTTAAATGCTCAAACAAAATCATATAATCATGCAGCAAAATAAATCAATAAATTATTTGAGAAACCTACTTTTCAGAAATTTAATTTTACTTCAAAAAAAATCATAAAAAAAAGATCCGCGCCCTCATGTTGTGACGAAAATACTTTAGTTTGTCTATTTATTTACGGTCTTACAAACTATTATATTTAAAAAAAAAACACATTCTTATTTTGCTTAGACATTATTGAAAAATTATAAATACTTATGATTAAACAATAAATACATAAAGTAAATAATTTTAATTGTTGTATCATCACGACTTTGATCATTTTTGAATGTGGGTATTTATCAAAGCAAATATGGAATGAAATAAAATCTATATTGCATCATTATGTTAAAAAGCTGGTATGGAGAATAATTAATCTTTCTCGTCGGAACCGCCCTCTACCGTTGCAAGGTTACAATCGCAAGATCATCGTTCGACGAAATTTAAATTATCGGCCACTGGTTAATGGCTCTTAAAACCATGAAAAAAAATGAAAAATAGCCAAGAACCTAACCTAACTTGACCTATTTAACCAATTTTTTAATATATTTTTACATCACTTAATGACTTTTCAAATGAGGTGTTGAGTTGATTTCATTGTGTTGAGTTGTCCGGTTACCACAAAATAGATACCTATATTTTTTTTGCGTGAGTAGGTACCGCATAAGAGTCCCAAATCCCGTCTGGAGCCAGTTGAACTATTGCATCTCGTTTTTAGTGTCTACTGGTTGAGATAGACCTTTTGATCTTTCCAGCAGAACTCTCTCGGAACATCGCCTTGCACCGCAGTTGGAGGAATGGATTCATATATCCGTCACTTCTAGACACACTGATCCCTACCTAGTCCTCATACCTTTTTCCTTCCCAGAACTTCCTCTTCTTTACTTCTTCCTTGCATTGTCCCAAATCATTGCCTAGGTAGGCTGTCGGGGTCCCCTCTTCTCGATCTCTGGCTATATCTTCTTCGGTTCTGGGTATCGCTTTCATCCAGGCCGTTTCTCTGTAATATTTTGGAGCATTGAGTCATCCAGGAGTCCTTTGGTCTTCCTCTGGATGACTGCCAATGACGTGGGCCTGCAGGGAAATTGTTTTCTTGGAGAGAAAATGCAATATGCTAATGTAAAGAAATGATTAAAGTATTTTGTCAATTAAATAGATATTTAGATAACCTGTAATCCTATTACAAAAACGTGATTCTGTAATCCGTTAGTCAGAGTTACAATATTCAGTTCAATGCGTATTGCTAAATGGCAAGTCACGGAGCGACCGAACTCCAGGGCTGGACTGGAATTGGGATTGGGCAATTGATTTCATTTATCTATATATAACATAATATTACCGTGATGACGTTGCGTTAATTTCTACAATAAATGATATTATGAAAATGTTGTTTCATTTTCGATTGCCATATTGTAGTTTGGGTCTTTGTTTTAAGCCTCTATTAAACTTCTTTAGCACCGTTGTGATTTGAAACTCGATGAAATGAAAAATAGGGACACTAAAAAGAGACAAACACATATATCTGGTGCCATGCCAACTGAGAATAAAGTCAACTCAACACCTCCTTGAAAAGTCTTTAAATGCGATGATTTTTTTTTAATTAGCCGATAACCCTAACCTAACGAAACCTGTTTAACCAATTTTTTTATATATTTTTTTTAATCACTCTAAATGACTTATCTGAGATGGCTCTGAGTTGGTTTCATTCCGAGTTGTCAGTTCGCCATACATCTATAGGATTTAACCTGCGAGAGAATAAGATAATATAATCGGTCTGCTCTTTGTGCGGTGCTTCGTAGTCTCCCCACTATTGTCTACTTTAGTATTCTACAACGTGTGAATTCAACTCTGGTTGTTTTGTAAACGTGAGTAAAGACGTGGTGTGGAGAATAATTTCAAACACGGCCTATGTCATCTTAGGAGATGCTGTGAGGAGGGTCTTTTTAAGGAAAGGAAGGAGAAACAATTCTGGGAAGGAAAAAGGTATGAGGGGTGGATATGGGAGTAAGTATATCCAGGTGTGACGGACGTGTGAATCCTTTCCTCCAACTGCGGTTCACGGCGATGGGTCGAGAGAGTCCGGCTGGAGAGGTCAAAAGGTCTCCAACTAATCTCTCTCCATCCGCTCGCAGGTGGGCAGACGCATTCGCCGCCAAGGCCTGGACAAACCTCACCCCACGAACCCGGAAACCCGTGCTAAGTAACCAAACGTAGCGAACCATTTGGGGTGACCTATGGCAGAGGTGTTGGTTATCTAATAAATGCAAAGATATTGAAATACAAGAGATATGCTATGATGGTCGCCCGACCGTCGTTGGACTACTACCTAATGGGCATAGTTTGAATACGGAAATAATTCGTTCATTTAGTTGATTTTTTGAAGGTGTGTTATAGTATCGGTTAACAATATCGGGGACGCCAGGAAAAAACAGTCCCACCGAGTAAAAACTGCGAAGAGCACATCTCTTATATTTTAATATCTTTGAATAAATGGTTTCCGGGGCGGCGGTACCCGTACCTTCCTCTGGATAGAGAAATAATAGTCAAGAGACCATAATCATCACAATTCTGTAATTACCTATTATTACTAGCCCCACCCTGTTACAACCGTGATTTTTTCACGCTTTCCACTTTTTCAGTGAATTTCTATTATTTATTGCAACATCATTTTCGTCACCAAAGTGACATTTCAATATTTTGTTAATTTTTATTTATTTACGGTCCTTACACTTACTACTAAAACGTTACTCTTTAGCGGCCGTGAAATATGTAGGTTGAGAGGAAGCCACAAGTCAAAAATGTGTATCTTCTTAGTGTACCATATATACTCGTATATCCCCAAGAACGCAGGCATCTATTTTAACCAAAGTCTTCTTAAAATTCTTATGAGTTAATTATATTAATAGCAACAAAGATGATTGATCTCAAATGACTGTGGAGAGTCCTGTCAGTCTATTTTTTTCGTTATCAAAATCTTATTCTTAACATACTTATAATGTCACTTATTCAATAAATTTTTATTATATTACCAGCACTAAAGCTGATTGATGTCAAATGACTACGGAGATTTCTGTCAGTCTATCTTATTTTATTATCAGTCTCTTATTCTTAACATAATTATAATGTCACTTATCTATATATTATAACTCCATCTCCAAGTAATTTTAACTTAGGAGACCTTTTGGGCTTGATTCAATTTAACCTTGTATATATATTTAATGTATAAGCTGTTTGTCTCTTACAAATAAATAAATAAAATATACAAAAATTTAGGTTCCGTATGTTTGCGTTCGCTAATCTCGGAAAGTAAAGTAATCGATGGATTGACTCAAAATTTTTACAGAACATTGCATTTTAGCAGAAGAGTTTTTGTATGTACACTGCATGTACACTGGTGAGTTCTGGCTTTACGAAACTTACAATTTTACAAATTTCAATAGGTGGCGCGCAAGTTGTTTGAAACAGTGAGTGTATTTCATGAATTTTGAATGAAATTTTGCATGAATAATTACTTGTGGTTGATTGTAAGACCGAGACAATAGGCCTATGGTATGAGAAATAAGAAATATGTGTTTTTTGTTTGTTTTTAATTGAAAAAAATTTCACCCAGTGGAATGAAATGAAAACTACACTTTTTAATCCGAATGAGCTCAAAAATTTCTGGTTAAAGTCGTCGGATTCCCTTTATTACGAGAATAGTAGTTATATTATAATGGTTATGTTATAAATAGGTTAAAAACCATACTTTTTCATTCAGAGTCTATTGAGCTAACGCTAATTTTGGAAAGTCATTAGTTTCCCATATTTATATTTTTATACTGAAAAAAAGACAAAAACTACCTAAACAAAGTGAATTTGCGATTTTTAAATAAGTATATTTTATTTTTTTTTTTTTTTTTTTATGAGAAAAACTCTCTTTTTATAACTTTTGAAGGTTATTCCCATCAACGTAATATATCATTGAAGAAGAAGATAACACTTAGAAAAAAAACAATGGTCGCAACTGGTCCCAGTTGCGACCATTGTTTTTTTCTGTTTTTCTGTGTCTTGTTTTCTTTCATATTTTCATTTAGATTATAAGTGTTATCTTCTTCTTCAAAGTATATTTTGTTTGTTTGAATCACCAAGATAATAGCTAGATTAAACTTAAATGGTTATAATAATGAATCATTTATTTGCACAGCCCTTTCCCTTCCGTCAAATGAAATATGATATCTGCTCACATTTTGCGGTGGCCTGAAGTGGCGCGGGGCACGTTCGCTCCGAACTCTACGCGTGGTGAGTGTTATTGATAAACAAGGGTGACTGGACAACTCCGAATGAAACCAACTCAGAACCATCTCAGATAAGTCATTTAGAGTGATAAAAAAATATTTATAAAAAATTGGTTAAATTGGTTATGTTAGGTTAGGGTTATCGGCTAATTTAAAATTATTTTTTTCATAACTTTTAATGACTTTTCAAGGAGGTGTTGAGTTGACATTATTCTCAGTTGGCATGGAACCGATACAGAAGAATGGGTAAACATTAAAAACAATTTATTATTGACACCTGCTGATGAGACACTGACTTGGCAGATACAATATTGCCTATTTTTAAATAAAATGATTCATCGTTGGAAACTCTTTCATTATTTGGAAACTCTTTCGGTGACCGGACAACTCGGAATGAAACCAACTCAGAACCATCTCAGATAAGTCATTTAGAGTGATAAAAACATATATTTAAAAAATTAGTTAAATAGGTTGTGTAAGGTTAGGGTTATCGGCTAATTTAAAATTATTTTTTTCATAGCTTTTATTGACTTTTCAAGGAGGTGTTGAGTTTACTTTATTCTCAGTTGGCATGGAACATGGAACCAACTCTTTCACATCACTTTGAATAATTAAAATCATTTATTTTGAGCAACATTAATTTATTCCACAACGTACCTAAAGTATTATACATGTTTCTATTTGGATACAATCAACGTTTGTCAGCGTATCGCATAATATTAGATAAACGCATGATGCTTATACAGTACAATCGAAGATCTTTCTGCAGACTCCATTGTTCCTTTTATAACACGCGGGACAATTAGATTCAGGCACTTGAATTATCGCCCTAGGGGCAAATTCTTGAATTCCCTCTGCAATTTCCACCTGTTCTGACGAGCTCGCCTCGATAATGGTGTTTTGTTCTTCGTCACGACGGAAGGATCCATCAATGTTGGATCTTGGAATCACACTGCCTTCTACAAATGAGCAAAGCGCCACCAAAGCGTAAAAGCAAAATACTATCTTGGAATAATCCATTTTGTTTCTTTTTAATTACTGATCGGTGATTTTAGCGGAACAATGGACTTCTGTCAAATGTAAAAACACCTTTCAGCGTGTGTTTAATATATAGGTGCTCTTAGATGCGTTTCCAATCTATGAACCTATAAACTACGAAGAAGTGCCATTAAATTAAATGGTGCAGATAATTTTATTATTAATAAAAAATCTTTAGTTACGATATTATTAATATAACCTATTACTAATTTATTTATTACGTTTAACGATTCCATAATAAAATATTGAAAAAAATGAGGAGAGATGTGGAAAATAAAACAACCTCAAACCTTAACCAACGAGGAACGTTTGTTGAAAAATACCCGGCCAAACTGAAAAATTATTTTTGTAATCAAAATGTATGTTAAATATCTGGTATGGATGTGAGCTAAATTATTTATTTTTGCTTTAAATTATAAGACACCGGCCATCAAAGATTTTAATGTTTCATGATTTTAGAGGCGATTTGGAAAATTATTTGTGAGTAAATGAAAAACATTTAAAAAAATTATTTTACTTTATTTATCATAAAAATATGATGAAACATATTAACAAGAATTTTTTAAAATAATTTTGATGGGTGTAAAATTAAAACACAAATTACCTATTTACGGCGGAACAAAAATTTGTCGTTTATAAATTAATATTGCTACCCAAAAAATGCAATTTTAATAATGGTTAATTTTTTGTTTGTCTTAAAATTCTTAAAATAATCCTAGTAAAAATATTTTTTTTTTGTTTTTCATTTACTCAAAAATGATTGCCCAGTTACCTCTAAAATCATGAAACACTAAAATATTTAATAGCTTTTATCTTATAATTTAAAGCAAAAATAAATAAAGTAGCTCACTCCGTAGGTACTAGGTATTTGATAAACCTTTTGATTGCAAAAATAATTTTTCAGTTTGGTTGGGTATTTTGATCTCAAATCCAAATTTATGAAACTTAACCTAACCAAACCTCTTATTTTATCGTTACGGGCTAATAAAAGTTATGGATTTATGTAAATACCGTGGGTCGAGAGAGTCCGGCTGGAAAAGTCCCTCAACTAGTCTCTCCCGATCCGGCCTCCCATGCAGCAGGTAAACACACGCATGCGCCGCCAAGACCTAGACAAACTTCATCCCAAGAACCCGGTACCCTTACTAAATTACTAAACGAAGTGAATCACTTCGGTGACCTATGGCAGGGGTGTTGGTTATCCAATAAATGGTTCTCGAGATAGCGGTACCCGCCTCTCAAATTGAATCCTATCCTAATCTAACCTACATTTTTTAACATGTTTTGTTTTGTTCAGTTGTGACCGATGTTCTAGATGTGACCCAGTTGACCTATATTTAAAATTCGATGCAGAAATAAAATAAATATAGAAATAAAAACATTTATTAACTTGACATAGAAAATCGATTAACCAAACACAATTAAATATATTGAATAGGAATTAAGATAATTGGAATTATAAAAATTATAATTCGAAAGTTTTATTATTATTACAAAATTTTATTAGAAAAGCAGAAACGAATTTTTAATCAAAAGAGTATTTTTTTTTAAGAAAGACGATAATTCCGGTTTTTGAATAAACTGAATTTTTTTGGAAATCTCCTCCCATCAGCGGAAGAAGTTGCTTGTGCAATGATAGAGAATTTTGGCAGTAGAGGTATTGAATCCGGGTAGCGTATTTCCAAACCCTCTACCGGTTCAGTCGCGGTAGGGACATTTAATATTTTAAATACACCTCTATATTGGTTATTTTTTATCATTTTGCAAAAAAAAATGTTCTAAAATGTAGATAAAATAATCTTTCCAATGTGTTCATTAGAATTGAGTAATTTTTTTACTAAATATTAAAATTTTGATATGATTCCCATATATTGTAAACACACCTCTATATTGGTAATTTTTTATCGCTTTGCAAAAACAAACATTGTTCTAGAACTTAGACAAAATAATCTATTCAATGTGTTTATTAAAAATTAATAATTTTATTTTTTAATATTAAAATTTTGATATATTAAGATTTTGAACCAGCATAGGGTTTGGAAACGCATCCGGGTAGGAATTCAAATCATTTATCAACAAAGCTATTATAATTTTTAAATCATGGTTCATGCGGTGAGGTTGTCCGGATCTTGGCGGCAGACGCATCTGCCCACCTACTGCGTGGCAGGCCGAATCAGGAGAGACTGGTTGAGGTTGGTTGAGATTGGTTGACCTTTACAGCAGGACTTCCTAGGAACATCGCCTTGTACCGCAATGGGAGGGATTGGTTAGTACGTCCGTCTCTCCTGGACACACTGACCCTCAAATTTCTACCCACCCCTTTCTACCAATTTCTACCCTTCCCGAATATATTAATATAACGTTTATCGCGTGGTGGTCAACGGTGAAGAGAGGGCTTTCATACAAGACATGCCTTTTATACCTTAATTCATGTCCAAACAAAGAATCCCAAACATTATTATTTTGTTCCTATTTAAACTTGGATCCACATTCATTACACTTTCTTTCCCTAAAAAGAACCACCACACAGCATCCCCAAAGATGACACGAGGGGAAATACTTTCCTCCTCCGGGCCTCCCGTGTGAAGCTAATGTAATTAAAAAATCGGACGTAAAAACAAAGTAGGTTACTGAGAATAGGTTAGTCAATTTCCGTTGCAAAATTTTGTGTTTGCGTTTTGCGCTTAACGATGTGGTTTGAATTGGTTTTTAAAAAATGAATATAGTTGTAATAATGTACCATAGAACATTTTGTTAATTTTTCTCATATTTTGAAAACAAAATTTCTTTTAAAATTTTCAGATACACTTCCCTAACTTTCAGATCCAACTCTGGCTAAAACGTGAGTAAAAAAATTGACGGAAATATGCACATTATAGAAAAGCGATATTAAAACACGAGGTTATTTTGCTTTTTGCATGCTTAAAATGACACGTGCAGAACAGTCTTTCAAAAACTACTATATTTATTTGTGTGTCGAATAGAGGACGTGTACTGTACAATCATCGATCAATCAACTAAACAAATCAATGAATTGCAAAATTTTCTGTGTCATATTGATTGCTTTTACGATGCTCCTGTCAAATGTAAATGGAAGCGATCTCGAATGTCCTTACGGACAATTGCCAGGACCTGATGGAGAAATGTATCAAAATACTTTGGAGAAATCTGGACGCATATTTTCCCATGCGTTCCCTTGGACGATTTTCTAATGGAAAATGTAAGAAAAAAGTTGAGATGTAAGTTTTCCTTAAAATTAAAATATTCCCTTATTTTTTGATAAATTTAAGACAAGCATATTGGAAACTGTCCTGCTAATTTTGTCCTCAGTATTAGTAGTGTTCCTCAATCAATATCTGTAACACCTGTTCAATGACTATGTTCTTCAGTTTGAGAGGCAGGTACGGGTACCGCTGTCCTGGGAATCATTAATTGGAAAACCCATACGTTGGTGACAGCAGGGGTGCCCAGAATCCATCGATGTGTCTGGCTATTAAAGCTCACACACAGATATAAAACTGCGAGCAGACATCTGTCGAACTGCGAGCGCTTATCTTTTGTACTTTCATACGACGCTATCAAATATTTCTTCCTGTGGTAGGAGAGGGGGTCAGTTGAATTAGGGAGCGGCAAAGGAATGCACATTTTTTCTACTGAAATCTGTCAACTTGACATCTGTCATCCACGAGTCTAGGCAGCTCCGTAATTACAATGACCCCCTCTCCCGTTTTAATCGGAGGGGGAGACTTATCTTCTGGGATATCGCGTCTGGAGCGGTTACGTCTAAGATGTGTATTGTCTATGATTGATCTGCGCTTAAAAACGCTTAGGTGTGAACGGTCTGAAGGGATTGTATGGAGAGCGTTATTTGGCGTGCGATGATCTTTTATATTTTGTAGCTGTGTGTGAACGAGCTCTTAGCTGCGTGGAAGGCTGGAATGGGAGAGACCGGTTGAGATAGATCTCTAAAAGCCAGCCCTTAAGCACGCCCCAAAGGACGTGCGTTTGAAGATGTAAGGGCTGGAAGTTTCACCCTATTGCAATTTCTAGAAAAGTCTTCCGGAAAGTTCTAGAAGGTTCGGTAGAGCTCTAGAAAATTCTGGAAGGAGTGGCGGGGTACGTCGTGAAATGTTCGCGAATAGGGAAACGGGAACATCATTGTGGAACATTCCAGAACACTCTCGAATGTTGTCCTGAGCGAAGCCGGGTAACCCAACTAGTTTTAAATAAAACTATGGTAACTAAACCTTGCACCTGTATCTTTCAAATATCATTAACTAGCTTTTACCCGCGGCTTCGCTCGCATTATATTTGGAGAAATTACTGTAGCAGTTAGCAATACACTGTCCTTTCCCGTGCGTCCCCGTTCCCTTCCACCTTCCCCGGCTTCCCCTTCCCTCGTCTCTTCCCTTTCCGTGAACCCTACCTCCCACCTGCCTTTCCTCCCTGCCGCTAAAATATATGAAATACACACATTTTCATTTATACAAATTTCTTAACGCTGAACTTACCATTATATACAACCTAAGTTACTCGCTGACAATGTAGCTTTCTATTGGTGAAAGAATTTAAAAAAATCAGTTTAGGCGTGAAAGCGTAACACACAAACACACTCACTTTCACATTTTTAATATTAGTATAGATATTGTATTTTATTCGACTACGTCTTCAAATTATTGTAAAAGCTGTGGATGTAAAGGATTCAGATGATTCCTTATTGATTTTAAAAAAATATTTTATTTTAGTACATAAAATAGGCATGTTGCCCAAAAATGTACATACATGGATGATTTAAGGGTCCACTATTCGAATTTCGACCGATTTCTTACATATCTCCCTTAAAAATTTGAAGTTTTTAGCTCTTAAAAAAATATATGTTTTTTTTAAGATAATAATTTCTAGATACGTTCCACGCTGAAACACAAATTATATGAAATTCCCTCGATAGAAAAAAATCGCAAAGTATGCTCCGAAAATTATTTAAAACAAGTCTATTTCTATTATTTTACAAGCTATATTTGTGAAAAAATTCACAATGTTTCTTTAAATGATACTCTTAAGATACGTTCCACGAGATTTTTGCTCTATTTTAAACGAGTCATGTTTTATTAAGCTTTTTAGCCATTTTCGCTGCGATTTCATCACTTAAAATATTAGCGCGCTCTGTTCAACATTCGTAATTACACATCTCTCCATCTTCTCCTTTTCAGCCGAATAGCACCGCCTTAAATACTACGTATTAAAAACAATTTATTATTGGCACCTGTGCTGATGGGAAATTGATTTAGCAGGTATAATATAGCCTGTCTTTAAATAAAGGGCTTCATCACAATACCACTCTCTATTCAAATATAGACATCATTACTTAGTTTTAACCATATGATAAAAAACCGATACGTTTCGCAGTGCTCACTTCCTCAGGAAACCCTAAGGATGTGAGCGTTGCGAAACATATTGGTTTTTTTATCATATGGTTAAAACTAAGTAATCTAATAATTTTGAATTAAAATGGTGCCACAAAATAAGTAATACGTAAGTAATTAGTAATAGGGGTAGTAAAGTTTTAAGTGAACCCTGAGGAAGTGAGCATTGCTCACGAAACGTGGCGGTTTTTTTATAAACAATAAACATGGTTCAAACTAAGAACATAACCTATTAATTTTAAAAGGTTAGTGCCACATCTGCCATGGTCTGGAGCCCCAAAATATCTGAAAAAAAACCCTTGACTCTGTGCAGAAACGGGCGGTCCGTTTGATAGATTCTCCTAATTTAACAAACGGATTGCAATCTTTAGAGCACAGGCGCCAGGTGGGAACGCTGTCCTCGTTCTACCGGTATTACAATGGAAGATGCTCCGAGGAACTAGCGTCATTGATCCCCTCGGCACCGGTGCATAGTCGGGAAACACGCCAAACGCGCGCTCAACATTTGTACACGGTTGACATTAGTCACATGAGAACGGGTCGTTTCTACGGCTCGTTCTTGAGTTCAACAGCTCGGCTGTGGAACGATTTGCCGGCCTCTGTGTTTCCTCCCTCCTACAATATGGGTCTCATCAAGACCCATGTTCACTCCTTCCTCTCCTCAAAAACACCCTCCACACAGCATCCTCAAAGATGACATAGGCCCTGAGGGAAATTATTTTTTCCTCAGGGCCTCCTGTGTGGAGTTAATGTAAAAAAAAAAAAAGTGCTGATGACATACACCTGTTCATCGTTAGAAACCTTCGACCAAGTATACTAGGTCAATGTTAGAAACCATTTCATTTGTTGGAAACTCTTTCACATCATCTTTAAAGCATAATTAAATATTTATATTTATTTTAAACCACAATTAAATAACTTACATTAATTTACTTCACGACATACCTAACCAATTATACAAGTTTCTATTTGGATACAATCAATGTTTTTAAGGGTATTGCATAATATTAGATAAACGCATGATATTTATTCAGTACAGCCGTAGATCTTTCTGCAGACTCCATTTCTATCCTTCGTGTAACACACAGGACATTGGGCAGGCACTACAACCATAGTCCTGGATGCAAATTGTTGAATTTCCTCTGCAATTCCCGCCTGCTCTATCAAGTTCACATCCATAAGGATAATTTGTTCTTCGTCACGAACGAAAGATTCATCAATGTTGGATCTTGGAATCACACTGCCTTCTACACACTGAGCAAAGCGCCACCAAAGCATAAAAGCAAAATACCATCTTGTAATAATCTACTAAGTTTCTTTTTAAATACATACTAAATGGTGGTTTTAGCGGAACAATGAACTTCTGTCGAATGTAAAAACAATAACATGAAGTGAGGCGATGTTACCGGTATAACGTATCCAGTGTTGCCAACCCGGATTTTGAAAAAGACGTAGGCCTGGCTAGAAAATTACGTAGATTTAGCCAATTTGCAACAAAAAGTTCCTAGATGTGCCGAAATGAAAAAGTCGGGTTAGGTGAAGCTGAATAAATATTGTCACATAATAAAGAAATATTTTCACCACAACGCAGGGGGCGAAATGGGATACGAGATGGAAATATTTTTACCACAGCGGATGGGGCCAAATGGGATATTGGATATGGGATGGGGTTTGGTGTGGCGTAAATGGGATGGGTGCCTTGTTTTTTTAAGACACTTATGTGGCGCAAATTTTAGTATGAAACCGAGTGTTGTACAATTTGGCAGAAAATACGTAGATTCTAGGACTGAAGTTCGTAGACGTGCAGTAAAGGCCTAAAACACGTTGATCTTCGTAAAAATACATAGAATTGACAACGCTGAACGTATCTATTATCCTACTGCTGAGAGCTCCGTTGAACGCTGTAATATGTTTAAATGCATCAATTATGAGAAAGAGGGAGAGGTCATGACTGTTCTATCGTTGACATGCCTTCATCACCTACCTACCTTACATAAAATAATATAATAACTAATTTTGGTTGCCGATCTTTCTGTCTGTTGGTAACTCCGGTTCAATTGATTCTTCTCAAATTCTAGAACTGGGATTTTATTTGAATCTAAAATTGTCATTTTCAAAATTGAAAAAAAAAACTGACTGACTAAGCGATAACGTAAATGGTAAATACCTACCTAAGTTCAGACAAACAAATAAATCAATAAATAAATAAATATTTTCAGCCTTGCAAATTAACAATTATAATATTGCGTGGATTTTTTACGGATCTGCACTAGTTACCAATCCATATAAAACAAATATAGGTACCTTAAAAATGCAGCATGTGGACAATGCAATCGTAACGTATATTTGACTAGAAAATATACACAACACTCTACTAATAACTAATCTCTAAAGGCTTGTTTAGACTAAGCTAGTAGTTTAGTCGAGTGGCGAGTAACTCGCCACTTGACTCGCCGAAAATCGTTCGCATTCCTTTCAAGTAGAATACATTTGTGCCCGCCGCCCGTTGCAAGATGACGGCGGTTGACGGGCTGCTAGAAAGCAAAGTAAATACGCTAATTAAGCATATTGTAATGCTTAGAAGAGGTGAAATTTTAGAAGAGGTGGAAGAATAAAGTAGTAAAATAAAAAAAATAAACTATAGACACGAAAAGAGATTAATAGCAGCATTAATGAATAATTTTAGAGTCGCATGTCTTCGCTCCAGTGCCACGACATTTCCGCGCGTCTACAAATAAACTCTGCTAAAATGGTGGGTTTGCAGGGACGCGTGGAGGGGAGAGCTACTCGCCGAAAAATTAGAACGAAATGGATTGAATCGACTAACGAGCTGACTAACCCACTCTACTGAAATAATGGTGTTCCGACGCGTTTAGTTACTATTGTATTCTTGTTATTTTTTGTTGTGATACACAAAATAATTGTATGTTATTTTTAAGTTTAAAACTACTATTATGTAATGATATTATTTTTCTTACTTTTGTACTCTATTATATGTTTATTTATAAAAGGCAGTATAGCCGTTTATGTATTAAAAATTAAAATTAAATTAAAATTATACTCTCCACTCGACTAAAATACTCTACCGATGCGAACGGGTCATAAGTCAATTTTGTAAAGAACTGGTTCCCTGCGAGCGTCGCAATTTCATATTCAAAGAAATAAATTGTTTCTCCCTTCATGTCCTTTTCCGTGCGTCCCCGCTCCCTTCCCGCGTCCTCTTCCCCTCCCGCGTACCACCTTCCACTTTCCCGCCTTCCCTCTCCCCTCTCCCGCTCCCCCGTCCCGCCAACTCCCCTCCCGCCTTCCATATATTCAGTCCCAGTAAATTCAGTTTTCAAACAGCTCGCGTTTTCTTGACATACAAGTAAGTGCACTTTAAACTTTAAACCATCGATTTGCTTTTTTTTAGATTTCTTACAATTTGGGCGGGTATTGGTACCGCCGCCCCGCAAACCATTTACTGGATAACTAATACCTCTACTACAATGATTCTCTACGTTTAGCAGGGTGCCCGGGATCATGTGGTGAGGCTTGTCCGAGTCTTGGATATGGACGCCTCTGCTCACCAGCTGCGCGGCAGGCCGGATCGGGAAAAAACCGTTGAAGGAGACCTTTTGACCTCTCCAGCAAGGCTCTCTCGAAACATTGGCTTGCACCACAGTGGGAGGGATGGATTCATGGTCCGTCACACCCTCATACCTTTTTCCTTTCCAGAACTTCATCTCCTTTCTCTCCACAAAAGATCTTCCACACAGCATCCCCAAAGATGACTTTGACAAAGAGGTCCTGAGATATTCAATAATAAGCAATTGCAAATAAGGCCTTATTGCAGAGAATATTTTGCTTCCCTTTTCCGCGTCGTAATTATTCAAATCGGCATTTTCAACGTTAGGAATGAACAAATTGAAAACGTCATGAAGGTGTGGTCACCATTAGAAAAGAATCGAGAACTCTGCACTGTTAGTGCACCGGGCTTGCTGACGTTTCTTGACGGGTGATCAAATTATGTGTTTAATTCTTGACCTCCTTGATTTTAATTTATGCCAGATCATCAGGGCCAGCATATTGATGCTGTGATGAAATTTAAACACCAAACTATAGGATTAATCGTATCCCAGGCCATGAGAGCGTAATTAATAACAAAACTGGTTTAATATTATGTAGGTAGGTACTATTTACTCTGAAACCAATGTTATTCAATCTCCGCAGTATTCATATAAATCTGTATTTTATGCTAATGAAATGAAGACGCAATAAACTATTTACAGGAGATTTCTTTGAAGACTGAAGAATTTTTTGAAGACTTTTTGTATGAAAATTATAAAAATTAATAAAGAAAGATTTTTAGCTGCAGAAATCATATTTCTAAGGGTGGCAGGAGTTTTATAAATTCCATTTTAAGAGGCCTCCCGCCACTCTATATCTTTTTATTTTCTGTCTGTTTCATATTTCATTGAGGGTATTTTAATGCTTACAATAAGGTTTAGTATAGGATTCAATAAGTTATCTTCAATATATATAAAATCAAAATGTGTTTGGTGATTAGTATATTGTGTATTGCTATATTCAGCAAAGGAAATGTGTGAAGCTTTCAAAATACCTTATGTAAACCCCCCCGAAGGTTTCTGGATTATTACAACCACATGGCAATACATCTGAAAAGCTTTTCAATCATCACAAAAATTCTAGTAAACTGTCAAAAATTTGAGAATGACATTTTACAAAATAATCAAAATTCAATTGTCAAAACTCTTTACATTAATTAATTAATTGGAAGTACTTCCACAATGATTTGAATCGTATCAAATTTTAAATAGGTACGTACCTACGTAAAAATATGTTTATGAAATAATAAAAAAATATTTTCTATGAAATAATATATTTTTATGAAATAATAAAAAAATATGTTTATGAAATAATAAAAGAATATATACACGTTTTAATATATTGAATAAGTTACATTGTAGGTATCTTTGATAAAAAAAGATGGACTGATAAATTTGAGATCAATCACCTTTGATGTAAGTGTAAGTAATGTAATAAAAATGTAATGTAAAGTAATGTAATGAGTAATGTAATAAAAATATATTGATTAAGCGACATTATAAGTATGTTAAATAAGACTGATAATGAAAATGATAGACTGAAAGGACTCTCCACAGTCATTTGAGATCAATCAAACCTAACCCCACCGGTAAAAATACACAAATGTAAAAATACATCTTTAAACCGGAATTGTGACTGCCCATGCCTAGAACAAGTAAACATTATCAAATATTTAGGATTAACCTTTGATACACACCTAAATTGGAAGCAACATATACATAACACTACAAACAAAATCCGCAAATCTATATTCTTTTTCAAACAATCACGCAATTTCCTTGACTTAAAACTTTTAAAAACAGTGTACTTCTCACTATGCCAATCTCACATCGAATACGGAATTTTAGCTTGGGGTAATGCATATTCCAGTGCCCTCGACCCCATCATTAAAGCACTAAAACTAATCATAAAAATTATTCTTAATCTGCCTCTTACTACCAGCACTGATACGATCTTCAATACTTTCAACGTTATAGACATTAAACAAATCTAAGCAAGATCCATATTAGTTGATTTACACAAAAACAACAAAACATTATAAAAAACAACACAAACAACGCATAATACCCGAGCCAAAACAAAGAACTTCTCCAAACTCCTTTTTCCAAAACTACCTTTGGACAAAGACACTTCAAATACATAGCTTGCAAACTCTACAATACACTACCAGCTACGATCAGACAAACTGAATCCTTGACAAAATTCAAACAAGATGTAAAGAAATGGATTGTAAGTATTGGACGCCACATTACTGCAAACATCTGTAAAATAAATCACACATAGACAAAAAACAATTTGCATACGACCTAATCCATGTAAAAAATAGAATCATGTCAAATTTAATTCCATAAATAGATTTGACAGGATTTACTATTCACTGTACATCATCTCTTCCTTTATTTATATAACTCTCTTTAAAGTATTTACCCACACTTCCAATCACCTTTCTATTTTTATTGATTCAATTGAATTTGTATGTAACTTAAAATATTCCTGCAATTTCAAATATGTACCTCTAAGCCTGTCTCGACACAGGTATATCCTAGTGAGACAGGCATCAATTAAACCCAATGTAAAACCCAATGTATTTAGATTAATAAAAAAAAATATTTAAAAAAAAATTATCTTTGGTGCTGGTAATGTAATAAAAATATATTGAATACGTGACATTATAAGTCTTCTAAGAATAGGACTGTAGGATAAAAATTTTATAATAACCTAACAAAAACTTTATGTGCGACAAAGGTAGAATTTTTTGGAAAAAAAATTGTATACGAAGGTGGGTACTTACTGATACCATTTTTGTACAAATTTAACCGTTTGTATTATTTATTAACTGTATTTTTTAAATATATTTTTGTTCTTTGTGTATAATCTTGCGTACAAACAAACAAACAAACCTTTTGGCACAGGTGCATAAAGATAACATTGGCAAATCGACTTATTTTCGACTGTAAATTAAACAGTTGGCGAAGTGCAGAATGTTGTTGGTCCGGTTCTGGGAAGAACGTGTAAATGTACTTATATAAGTAATTGCCTGATAGGAAACTTGTTAGTAGCATTTTGACAACTTCTCAACATGGGCTTCAACGTCCTTATCTTTTGTGCACTGACGACGCTCTGCGTAGTAGTTGTTGCAGACGAAACTCTCATTCCGAGGACTATCGTTGCCGGATCCGTCGACTGTCCCGAGGGCCAGACTGCTGACTCCAAAGGGGAGTGCCAGGAGGACTCTCCGGTTCCTGAAATAGCATTGCGAAATATATTCACTGTGCCTAGAAGCTGTTCAACTTGTCAAAAATATGCCAGGGGACGTTGCAGGCAAATACACGCTTGTGACGAAGGCTCCAAAGATGCCGAAGGATCTGCAACGATCTTGCATGAACAAAACCTATAGTTGTTAAGTGAATTGTAACAAGTGGAAATTTTGTGTAACGCGGTGATATAAAATGGAAATCTGTAATAATAAATGAGAATTTAATACCGGGAAATAAAAATGGCGTAAGTTCCAAAAAAAGGAAGAACTTTTTATTTTGAAGTGGATAATACATTACGACATGCCATCGATTTTATAAATGAAAACATGATCCTTTTTTCTGGCATTTACGACCTTTTAAGATTCCGGTTTTTTTATTGTAAAACTTTAATAATAAATGTAATTAAATTCGGGAACATTGTAAATAAAAATAAAAATTGAAAAAAGTTTTTGTGAATGCGTTATGATATTATTTGTTTCATAAATAGAAACGTCATTTTTTTCTGGCACATAACACCCTAATTTTCCGAAATTTAATTTGAAAACCATATTAATCCATTGTTCAAAATATAATATCGGAAACTTAATATGATGTAAGTGCCAGAAAAAAGGAAGTAGTTTTTATTTTGAAGTGGATTGTACATTATTTAATAAAAGCGATCAATTTTTCTGGCACAAAGAACCTTTTAAGTTTCCGGTTTTTAATTGGAAACTATAATAATCCAATATGGTTGAAAACCGAGAATTTATAATGGCAGGGAATTTTTTTTTATCTTGGATCTTTTTTACTGGCACATAGAACATTTTATGTTTCCTGTTTTTAATTCAGCATAAAATAAAATGCCATGTGCACAAAAAATAGATTTTAGTTTACAATAATGCATATAATAACAATAATACGCAATATTATTTCATTAAGTATATTATTTGATTCCGAGCGTTAGGAAATTTTTCGTATTTAAGTTATAATATTAACGGTCTGTGTCTTAACGTAGCTGTTCTGCGATGAGTTGCGGAATATTGGACCATTACAAAAATGTAAAATAAATTTATTATTTATCTAACGCCTTGGTTTTATTCACGTTATTTTATAAAGTAATTTAAAAATCTATGGTACACAAAAAAAATCTAAGCAATTTAAATTATAAACAATAACATTCCAACATTATTAAGAGGGCACACATCAAAGAGTTTGCAAAGTTGGAAAGAAATATTTAGAAATCGGAAAATTCCAGGCTCGATTCTCGATCAAACCCTGATTTTTTTGTCTTATTCATATTGTTTAAAAGCACTAAAAAAAATAACTCCGAGGTTACGAACAGCGTAACAATTTTTGAAAAAGCTCCTACCACCATCATTAAAAGCAAAAAACGTTGCTTATGCAATGACGGAAGACTAGCAGAGGAATTGAATCCACGATTCCTGGGTGAGAATCCAATGTTTCCGAACGTAATAGTGCGTCATTCAGTTATATAAAAATGGAGGTTATGTACAAGTATTTCAATGGTTTAATGCTCACTT
This sequence comes from Glyphotaelius pellucidus, assembly GCA_936435175.1. Lineage (NCBI taxonomy): Eukaryota > Metazoa > Arthropoda > Insecta > Trichoptera > Limnephilidae > Glyphotaelius > Glyphotaelius pellucidus. The sequence goes on along the minus strand of OW386543.1, from coordinate 6,826,089 downwards.
ATGGTTTTTCCAGTTTTAGGTTAATTTGAGTTGGAGGTGGTTTAAGTGTTCATTTTACCGCATGTCCAATCGACACCGTATCTCCAAACTGGTCCAAACTTATTAAATTCATAATTAGAGCAACTTCGAAAATGAAAATACACCCGATATGCTTTTCTGCGCGGCAGCCTGAAATGGCGCAGGGCATGTTCGCTCCGAGCTCTACGCGTGGGGAGTGCTATTGATAAACAAGAATGGGTAAACATTATAAATAATTTATTATTGACACCTGCTGATGAGACACTGATTTGATACATACAAAGTTGCCTGTTTTTAAATTAAGAGATTCATCGTTGGAAACTCTTTCACATCACATTGAATAATTTTTAAATAATTTATTTTAAGCATCATCAATTTATTCCACAACATACCTAAGTATTGTAAATGTTTTTATTTATTTATTTATAGAACACATGTAACATATTAGTGACACTTACATAAAGAATATTAGATCACCATACTAGGCGGCTGCCTGTCTCATGGTGACCAATGGATAAAAGTTATGATTTATGAAGTATGGAGTCTAGTGTGAACATGGATTTAAGTATAAACGACGCTAAAAATTGGAAAAAAAATTGTTTCTACTTGGATTTATTGATTTACTAAAAGAACTTTATACAATGAACAAAAAAATTGTGTTAATTCATCCGCCATGCTAGGGATGTCCCTGTGTTATGGCGGATGAAGTTTACAGATTGGGTACAGTGTACAGTTATTAACTTATGCAATTCATTTAAGTAACAAATTTAGTAACAAATTAAGTTACTAATTTAAGTAACACATTCAATTAATTTAAGTTGCAAGTTGTATTTATTATATTTCAATTCAATTAAAATAGCAAGTTTTACACATCATCGTTACTGAATGTAAGGATCCATTGTGATAATTTTTTTAAAGGTGTGGGGTTGGGTTTAGGATTTTAGGTTGTCGGGGTGAAGGTTAAATATTTTAGGAGCTGGGTACATGAAATGTCTTCGAGCTGAAGTGGCGCGTAGTGTAGGTACATTGTAGTGTCGGTTGGTTATTGTTCTGGTGGTGTAACAGCTGTGATGTAAGAGAGCTTTTTTCTTATATTTGAACATGAAATGTGTTAGAATAAATTTTAGATGAAGTTGCCGTATGTTTAAGACATTATATTCAGTGAAGAGTCTAGTGGAGGAATATCTTGTTGGTCGCTTGTTTTTTGGGCTTTTTGTAGAGGATCAATAAAATTAAGAGCACAGCCGCCCCAAATTATGATGCCATATGCTAGCTGGGATTGGCAGAGAGCATAGTAAACCGTTTTTAGTATTATAGGAGTAAGTATATTTATTAGAGTTCGAAAAACATAAGAGAGCTTGCGAATTCCGGCTGGCTAAGTGCTGATACAATCAATGTTTATCAGCGTATCGTTTATCGTATCGTATGCTTATTCAGTACAATCAAAGATCTCTCTGCAGACTCCATTGATCCTTTTATAACACACGGGACAACTAAATTCAGGCGCTCGAATTATAGCCCTAGGGGCAAATTCTTGAATTCCCTCTGCAATTTCCACCTGTTCTGACGAGCTCGCATCGATAATGGTATTTTGTTCTTCGTCACGACGGAAGGATCCATCAATGTTGGATCTTGGAATCACACTGCCTTCTACAAATGAGCAAAGCGCCACCAAAGCGCAAAAGCAAAATACCATCTTGGAATAATCCATTTTGTTTATTTTTATTACTGATCGGTGGTTTTAGCGGAACAATGAACTTCTGTCAAATGTAAAACACCTTCCGGCGTGTGTTTAATATATAGGTACTCTTAGATGCGTTTCCAATCTATGATTCTATAAACTACGAAGAAGTGCCATTAAATTAAATGATGCAGATAATTTTATTGTAAATAAAAAATCTTTAGTTACGATATTATTAATATAACCTATTACTAATTTATTTATTACATTTAACGGTTCCATAATAAAATATTAAAAAAAGAGGAAAGATGATGAAATGAAACAACCTCAAACATAAACCAACGAGGAACGTTTGCGCGGACGGTTTGAGATCAAAATACCTGGCCAAACTGAAAAATTATTTTTGTAATCAAAAGGTATATAAAATATCTAGTACGGATGTGAGCTACATTATTTATTTTTGCTTTAAATTATAAGATAAAGGCCATCAAAGATTTTAATGTTTCATGATTTTAGAGGCGATGTGGGAAATTATTTGTGAGTAAATGAAAAACATTAAAAAAATATATTTTTACTATATTTATCATAAAAATATGATGAAATATATAAAACAAATTAGTCAAATTAATAATTTTGATGGGTGTAAAATTAAAACACAAAAAAACTATTTACGGCGGAACAAAAAATTGTTGTTTATATGTTAATATTGCTATATATATGTTCTCGGGATAGCGGTACCCGCCTCTCAAATTGAATCCTATGCTATGATATAATTTATTAAATTTCATTTTATCACAAAAACACTAGCAAGAACCTCATTTTAAAATTATTTTCTATTTTTAATCTACCGGTGTTTTTAAAATTGTTCAAAACAAGCGATCACAACATTTTCGAATACTATGAAAATAATGCTTGTTCTAAGATAATAAAAGCCAACCACTTCTTGGGAAACGGTCTTCGGAGGCAGATCGTTCTTCGACGGTCAAAACTTGATCATTTTGATTCACTAAAATGTAGAATCGTGCCCTGTGATTAATATATTGAACTTATAATCTAATCGAATAGTAATCTTGCAATTCACCAGTGTAATTAAATGCACACGCGCACAGCGATCCTTTTATTAAAAAGTCAGCTTTACGGACGGGAGCTGTAAACGATTTGAAACACGGTTTTCAATTGCAATAATTGTTTTAATGCACGCGCATCATTTAAATGCACACGCGTACCCCGATCGTCTTTATTAAAAAAACTCGTCAGCTTTAAAATCATTCGCGGGCCAGATCGTCCGTGTATTTTGGGACCTCCCGTATGATCAATCTTGCTTTTTGGAGGAGTCATCATTTTTCGACGAGACCAGACTCGCCAGGACTTGGCTGGAGTGGTCTCTTCAAGAAGAACACGACCAGACCACAATCCAGGCAGATGGAAGGTACCAGGCATCAATCTAGTCGGATGGGAGGTTTACCGAGCCCTTCACCATATTAGCTAGATAGGTTATCAAATGGTCGATCCAGGGGGTAAGCGTCCTCATGTTTTAATGTTACTCTATGTTTAACTGTTCTTTATAATTTTAAATACATGTTCCAATATTAATTTAATTGTTTATATTTTATTTTATGAACAAAAGTATGTTGAGTATGTCTAGTCATTGAAATCGTTTTTTTTAACAATAAAGTATGTTTGTTTTCCCACGGCCCTAAGCAAGAAAATTGTGTTCTCCGCTGTTAGCTCTGGTTTTAACACCAGTGGCGCCCTTTTAAACAAAAGCTAACAGCTAACAACAGCTCAACCATAACTGCATAACTATTTTATACAATACGCCCACGGCCTAATCATTTTATCGTAACACCTATCCTAATTTAACCTACATTTTTTAACACGTTCTGTTTTGTTCAGTTGTGACCGATGTTCTAGATGTGACCTGGCTGACCTATATTTAAAATTCGATACAGAAATAAAATAAATATTAAAATAAAAACATTAACTAACTTGACATAGATAATCGATTATCCAAAGACAATTGAACATTTTGAATAAGAATTAACATAATTGGAATTATAAAAATAATAACACTAAAGTTTTAATATACTTAATTACAAAATTTTATTAGAAAAGCAGAATCGAATTTTTGACGAAAAGAGTATTTTTTTTACGAAAGTCGAAAATCCTAGGTTATGAATAAACTGAAAATTTTTGGAAATCTACTTCCTATCAGCGGAAGAAGTTGCTTTTGCAACTCGACTCATTTATCAACAAAGCTATTATTATAATTTTTAAATCATGGTTCATGCGGCGAGGTTGTCCGGATCTTGACGGCATTGGAGGGGACCCCACCACTTTCCCAACGGCTGTGTGAGGAAACTGATTGTTTAACCTCCTTAGCCGCACACGTCAGGACTCTAATTTTTTGTAAAAAAGGAAGCTACATTTATTTTTAAACAAATCTAGACCCTCCAATGTCCCTGCATGCATGATTGTTAGTAAGAAGAAAAATGTATGCATACTTACATTTGCAGTAATTAACAAGATAAAGACACATCATAGATGTGTTCGCCTGTAAGTTCAGCATCTAGTTACAGTGAAATAAAAACAGAATATTTACATGTGTAAGTGAGATTAAAACCAAAGAAAATATATAAAAAGAAAGATATCGGGGGCAGTTTGTCCCACTATCGCGGGGCAGTCCCGGCGAGAATGAGCGGGCAAGTGGCCTGGCCGCAACGTGCCCAAACACCCGCGTCCCTTAGCCAGTTTCCCAAGAATACCCCTGAAGAAGTGTTTGTGGAAAAGAGGGGAGATACTCCCAAAGACCCTGGGGAATGAAGTGAGCCTCGGATCACCGGAGGCAGGACGGAAAGGAACCGGACTCGCGCAAACATTCCTCAGGCTCGCTCATGACGCCGGGGGAGGCACGGGCGTTAGTGGGACGGCCCTATTGGAATTCTGCCACCTGACTGGATGCAGGGACCGGGTCTATCCACCCCCATGGCGGGGAATTGGACAATACAATACTTACTTATACAAATAGGATCTTGACGGCAGATGCGTCTGCCCTCCAACTGCGTGGCCGATACTGGTTGAGGTACTGATTGATTGACCTCTCCAGCAGGACTCTCTAGGAACATCGCCTTGTACCGCAGTGGGAGGAATTGATTCGTACGTCCGTGTCTCCCGGACACGCTGACCCCCAGATTCCTAACCACCCCCCATACCTTTTTCCATCCCAATACTTCCTCTCCTTGTCGTGACTTTGCCGTGTTCGGGACCGCTAAGTAAAATAATATAACTCGTATAATTATAGAATATATTAAAGTAACGTTTATCGCCTGGTGGTCAACGGTGAAGAGAGGGCTCTCATACAAGACATGCCTTTTATACCTTAATTCATGTCCAAACAAAGAATCCCAAACATTATTCTTTTGCTCCTATTTAAACTTGTATTCACATTCATTACACTTTCTTTCCCTAAAAATAACCTCCACACAGCATTCCCAAAGATGACACGAGGGGAATTACTTTCCTCATGGCCTCCCGTATGAAGCTAATTTAATTATAAAAAAATCGCACGTAAAACAAAGTACATACTGTAACAAAGTACATAAGTAGGTACTGAGAATGGGTTAGTCAATTTCCTTGCAAAATTTTGTGTTTGCGTTTTGCGCTAACGATTTGGTTTGAATTGATTTTTAAAAATTGAATAATGTACCAAAGAACATTTTGTTAATTATTCTCTTATTTTGAAAACAAACTTTCCTTTAAAATTTTCAGACACACCTCCCTAACTTTCAGATCCAACTCTGGCTAAAACGTGAGAAAAATAATTTAACGGAAATATGCACATTATAGAAAAGCGATATTAAAACTAAAGTTTATTAAGATATTAAAACTAAAACGAGGTTATTTTGCTTTTTGCACGCTTAAAATGACACGTGCAGAACAGTCTTTCAAAAACTACTATATTTATTTGTGTGTTGAATAGAGGACGCGTACTGTACAATCATCGATCAATCAACTAAACAAATCAATGAATTGCAAAATTTTCTGTGTCATATTGATTGCTTTTACGATGCTCCTGTCAAATGTAAATGGAAGCGATCTCGAATGTCCTTACGGACAATTGCCAGGACCTGATGGAGAAATGTATCAAAATACTTTGGAGAAATCTGGATGCATATTTTCTCATACGTTCTCTTGGACGACTTTCTAATGGAAAATGTAAGAAAAAAGTTGAGATGTAAGTTTTCCTTAAAATTAAAAGAATACCTCATTTTTTGATAATTTTAAGACTCTCTCTCCGAAGGCGCTACAGCAGATATTCGCCTCCAACTCCTATCATCAGCGGCTGACTTCCAGTGTGTTACCTGGAGAAGCTGTGCTGCTTCCCCTCTTACCTCGTCTTCCCACCTCAGTGTTCTCACTTTTCTCTTTCCTTTTCTCTTTTCTTTAAATTTTTTCTGGGTGTCCAGTCAAAATTCTTTTTGGGACGCGTGTATCCGGCATCCTCTGTACATATCCAGCCCATCTAAACCTGAGGAGTCTCATATGGGTTGAGATGCTAGGGGACTGATTCATATCGTATAGTTCTTTGTTGCGCCGGATGCGCCACTGTTCCCCCTCTTTCACGGGTCCACATTCTTCTCAGCACTTTTCTTTCAAAAGTATCCAGCATTTCAGCCATCTTTACCGTCAGTGTCAGCGCTTCACATCCATATGCCAGTACAGTTCTAACAATGGTCTTGTATATGGTTATTTTGGTTAATTTTTAAGACAAGCATGTTGGAAACTCTCCTGCTAAGCATGTCCCGTGTCTCAACCAACTGGAAAGGGCTGTTCCATATCTGTAACACCAGTTCAATTACTATGTTATTCAGTTTGGGAGGCGAGTACGGGTACAGCCGCCCCGGGAAGCATTAATTGGAAAACACATACGTTGGTGACATAGCAGGGGTGCTCGGAATCTTGCGCTGAATGCGTCTGACTATTAATTTGCTGCGTGGAAGGCTGGAATGGGAGAGACCGGTTGAGAGAGATCTCTCGACCCATAGCCTTGCGCTGCAGTGGGAGTGACAAATTTATATGAGCACAGTGACCCCCAGATTTCTACCCATCCCTCATAACTTTTTTCGTTCCAAAACTTCCACTTTGTCCTTTGCCTCTTCCTAGGAATTCTTCTCCTTACCTTCCGCACAGTACCCCCAAAGATGAATGTATGATGTCCCAATGAAATTAGAATACTAGAGGAAATTATATTCCTCATGGTGAGGAGTTATTGTTTTAAACGAGCCATCTCTGTGCTACACGCCTTCAGTGATTCTCATGATCATTTTGAACTATCGTTAAACTATCATTAAACTATCGTTATTTGACCGGTCTAATTTGTTTTATGGGGCCAAAAGATAAAAGATCGTTTGGTTATGGCCTATTTCAGCATATCGCTCGCCAACAGACTTAGCTATAAAGGATAAAAGATCATTTGGTTTTGGCCTATTTCAGCATATCGCTCGCCATACGTTTTCTACTAATTATTACTAATTTGCTATAGCAGTCGTTAAGTACAAGAAATTTTTTTTTACATTAACTCCACACAGGAGGCCCTGAGGGAATTTATTTTCCTCAGGGCCTATGTCATCTGGGATGCTGTGTGGAGGGTCTTTTTGAGGAGAGGAAGGAATGAACATTGGTCTTGAAGAGACCCATGTTGTACGAGGGAGGAAACACAGAAGCCGGCAAATCGTTCCATAGCCGAGCTGTTGAACTCAAGAACGAGTCGAAAAAACGACCCGTTCTCATGTGACGAATGTCAACCGTGTACATATGTTGGGCGCGCGTGTGGCGTGTCTCCCGACTATACACCGGTGCCACCACCCTACGCCTGTGTTCTAAAGATTGCAATTCGTTCGTGAAGGTGGGAGAATCTATCAAACGGACCGCCCATTTCTGCACAGGGTCGAGGGTATTTTTCAAGTATTTTGGAGCAGACTTGGGCCACTATTTGGTGGCTGCCTCTGAAGAGCAGAGGCAGCCACCTCCAGACCAGAGGTGGCTGCCAAATTGCACCAACTTGAGAGATATCGTGTCAACCGTCTCGAAAAAAGTAGTTTTGAGAAAAGTGCGTTTAAATTTTTTTCTATGTAGATTCTGGTTAGATTCCGTTTAAACCGCAACATTAAAATGGTTACAAGTTTTATAATATTTTTTAATAAATCCTACGAATATGTGATAATCGACAAAAGATAGTTGAATTTATTGGCTATATAGAACTATAATCAGTTAGTATGTCTCCTTATTAAAATTCGGAGGTATGAATTATTTTTTAATTTGGGGGGAAAATATTCAAAATGATCACCAAAAAATGTCGGAGCGATCGGAGAAAAAAGGTTTAAATTGCGCCGTCGTTCGAGTGGTTAAGGAGATATTTTTGAATATTTAAAGGAAATATGAAGAAAAGAAAATGTTTTTTTTTCTACACTAGAATACTGCCTTCAACTATTTAAAAAAGTAATATGAATAAAACCAAGTCGTTAGGTTAATAATAAATTTATTTCACATTTTTGTTATGGACCAAAATTCCTCAACTCATCGATCCAGAGTAGATACGAATAGACACAGACCGTTAATATTAAGTATAACTTAATAAACTTACGAAACATTTCTTAATTATCGAAATCAAATAATGTACTTCCCAAATGAAATAATATTGCGTGTTATTGTTATTATACGTATGAATGTAAGCTAAATTTTATTTTGCGTACACATGGCACTTTATTTTATGCTGAATTAAAAGCAGGAAACATAAAATGTTCTATGTGCCAGAAAAATGATCCACTTCAAGATAAAAAAAATTTCCCTACACTAGCGCTATTTTAAATTCCCGGTTTTCAATTATATTAGATTATTATAGTTTCCAATTAAAAACCGGAAACTTAAAAGGTTCTATATGTCAGAAAAATTGATCACTTTTATTTATGAAACTGATAATAAATCATAATAATCCACTTCAAAATAAAAACTTCTTCCCCTTTTCTGGCACTTACATAATTTTAATTTCTCGATATTTAATTGTGTACAATATAATATTTATACAGTTTCCAATTAAGTACCAGAAAATAAACATGTCCTAAGTGCCAGAAAAAACGACATTTTTATTTAAGAAATAAATAATATCTCAACGCACTCACTACAAAAAAAAAACTTTTTTCTTTTTTTTTTTAATTTAAAATATTTTTAAAAAAAAAGTTTTTATTTTGTAGTGAGTGCGTTATGATATTATTTTTTTCACACATGCAATTTTCAAAAATAAAAACTTTTTGCTTTTTTTTTTAAATCAACAATATTTTAAGCTCCCGATATTTAATTACATTTGTAATTATAGTTTTCCGATTGAAAACCAGAATCTTAAAAGGTCGTAAATGCCAGAAAAAAGGATCATGTCTTCATTTATAAAATTGATGGTTTGTCGTAAAATATTATCCACTTCAAAATAAAAAGTTCTTCCTTTTTTCTGGAACTTGCGCCATTTTAAGTTCCCGGTATTAAATTCTCATTTATTATTACAGATTTCCATTTTATATCACCGCGTTAAACAAAATTTCCTCTTGTTAAAATTCACTTAACAACTATAGGTTTTGCGCTTGCAAAATCGTTGCAGATCCTTCAGCATCTTTGGAGCCTTCATCACAAGCGTGTATTGGCCTGCAACGTCCTCTGGCATATTCTTGACAAGTCGAACAGCTTTTAGGCATAGTGAATATACTTCGCACCGCTATTTCAGGAATCAGAGAGTCCTCCTGGCACTTCCCTTTGGGGTCAGCACTCTGGCCCTCGGGACAGTCGACGGATCCGGCAACGATAGTCCTCGGAATGAGAGTTTCGTCTGCAACTACTATGCAGAGCGTCGTCAGGGCACAAAAGATAAGGACATTGAAGCCCATATTGAGAAGTTGTCAAAATGCTACTAACAAGGTTCCTGTCTGGCACTTACTTATATAAGTACACTTACACGTTCTTCCCAGGACCGGACCAACAACATCTTGCACTTCGCCAACTGTTTAATTTATCAGTCGGAAATACGTCGATTTGCCAATATTATCTTTATGCACCTGTGCTATAAGACTTGTTTGTTTGTTTTTGATTCTTCACTAAGATGTACTCAAGATTACACACACAGTACAAAAATACATTAAAAAATACATCCCTTCAAAATCCCTTCAAAAAGCAATAAAATAATCCCATGCTTCATAAAATATAGTAACGATTTGACAATAAAATTAGATCATTAATAATTCATATTACTTGTAAAGTTTTTCCATGAACAATGTTGAAGTGAGCTACAAACCCAAGGTAATTAGCCCACTGAAATTACCAAAATATTTAGAAATTCGACAGTCTTAAACGACTTAGTAACAATGTAGAATGTAATATCAGCGAGTACGGCCAACAAAGCAAAATTACATAAAAACTTTTCTATTACATGTAGAATGCTGAGTTTAGACATATATTTCTACCAGCGGTGTATAAAGAGCAAAGTCAATTACCCCTACCCCCTCCTTACCTCCCACCCACACACTTAAATTTGTATGTCTGACAATATTCTATGTCTATGTAGATTAGTTACAATATTCTCCTGACGAAGGAAGTGTCTTCCGAAACCGGTAGAGTGTAATAAAATAAAAGCGGTCTACAACAAATTTGTGTTTTTATTGTAAATTATGGCGAGCCACAAAGTTAATGCTTTTTACAAATATGTAATTAATATAATTGATTAAAATCCTTTAGACCACCCGCTTCCCCTCCCTCATATGTTGTGTATATAAACCGTAAACTAAGAATAATTTGTACCAGTCTGAAGATGGCTCTAGCGAGCTGAAACCGGTTACGGTCAATAAAATTAAAGTGGAAAAAAAGTTTTATATTTGTTTTTATTATAATATTAAAAAAAAACAGTTTGTAAATAATACGTACGGTTAAATTTGTACAAAAATAGTATCTGTAAATACCCACCTTCGAATAAATTTTTTTTTTCACAAACACCTGTGAAAAAAAATTCTGCACATATTCTACTGTAAGTGCCAATACTTGTGGCTTCCTTTGAAGCTTTTTAAAGTTATTATAAAGTTTTTATCCTTAATAAAGCACTCCGTTTTGTGTGCATACATGTACTCAGGTACTGTCAGACCACGCTATAAGTGTTCGGACAGAAAGAATGCGGGTTTCGCCTTTCAGATTACTGGCGCTCAGTGCTCTAGTCCGCCGGCGGCAGTTTGCACCGAATTGCGGACATCTGAACCTGGCTTCACTGTGTGGGGTTTCGTGCGTTTACATGCAAACATGGCGTAGTCCAGCGGTAAAGCTCTTGACTCGCATTCCGAAGGTCACGGGATCGAATTCCGGCATCGAAATCGTAACGTTGCTTGAAATGGCTTTAGCCGTGTTTGGTGACCAGATCTGAATAGCCAGGAACTTCTCACCTTCCTCTTCCTCATCTCCTTCCCCTCCCCACTATCTTCAGCCTCACAACATACTCCAATCGGGGATGCCAGATGCCATAGTCTCACTGGCTCCAGACGGGAGCAGTTGGGACTCTTGTGCGGTATTCATGTAAAAAAAAAAATTGTATTTGAATTTCATAATGATGATGAAATACATTTCTTCAATAAATTAAGCAGAGAATCTTCAGAATTTTAGACCACGAAACACGCCCACGTGGCAGTTCTTGTATTCTTCTGTATTCTATGGTTGATTAAATTTTGTATTTCAACAGCGTAGGCACGGTGGGGGAAGGTGGGGCAAGGTGGGGCGTTTGCCCCACCCTAGCTGGCCGATGTATGACCTCTGGGATTGTCGACCAAGTCGTGTTTTCAAATTTACAGCACTTCATATGATGATATTTCCTTCCTCTGCTCATATTATTTTTATTCATAAAGCCTAAAGCATGAATATGTTGTAGAAACCTACTTTTTTTTATCAGCACCTACTGTAGATTTTTATTTTTTGCCCCACCCTAAGTACAAACCTGGCTACGCCCATGAGCTTATGCCACAGATAATAAAAACGAAGACTGTCGCCAAACTACGGCCAAACTGGACGTACTATCAAAGCGGCTATGTAATGAAAGTTATTCATTTTGCGTTTAGGTAAAAACTGATAATGTCAATTCACTGAAACCTTTAGATTCTTAACCAATCGAGCGATGGAGATTTCCGTGTGTTTGGTTTTCGATTCTTCCATTGGGATTAATTGTTAATATTAATACCTCAAAATATTAATACGGAAACGTATAAACTGCTTACTGTGGTTTAATGCCAATGAATCCACCTAGATTTCACCGTTTATCCCATATTACTAGGTATCATAACAAAATTGCAAAAAATGTTTTGATTTAAAATTCCATTTTGGGCCTTTGCTCATGGAGAAACCGAAAACTGGTTGGCAAATCAATTTAACTCAATTCACGACGCAACTCAACTTTGCGATTTCAGTAATTGTATCAGCTTGTTTATCGAAAATATAGTTTATTAATAATTTATCATGTATCAACCTAAATATATAATTATAATTTATCAACCTCCCGAGCAAAATCGGTATTTTCCTGTTCTGACATATCGCAAATTACTCGATCGACAAAAAATAAAAAAAATAAAAAACTTTACTCGCCACTCGCTCAAGGTGGCGGCTTACCAACAGCTGATTTCGTAATTATCAAAATTAGTTCGCGTGAGAGCCGTAATTCTCGCTACTGGTTAGCGTGTGTCGCTAGCTGCGAGCTCAATTTTTTTTACAATATGTCGACCGAATTGGTTCGCGCTAGATAGTCGTGCTACTGTCGATACTGAGCGAGTAGACAGTTTGTGTGTCATCATGACAATCTCACTCGCCGATTCACCCGCTTTTAAACTAACCTGCTTGTAGCTTGTAAACTCGCTCAATGTAATCGAGGCTCTAGGTAAAAATACCACATCTGCTATTTATCTAATTTCAATCTCATTGTTAGATATATTTCTTCGCAATTTCAACAAATTTAATATATCTTATGCAAAACGTATTAAAATTTTTTATAAAATTAAAAAAAATTTATGCATAACGTATTGAAAAATAGCAAGCATTGTATTGTGTTCAGAAAAAAAACATCCATGCATTGCAGTGATTGATTATTGACAAAAATATTTTTAAATTCATCTAAAATCTTTAGTTACCGTTTTCTCAATAAAAGAGAAATGCATATTCGTTTATTTTTCATTATATTATGTTGATCCGGAGCTGGTTCTCCGGAACAAATTACTTGTCAAGTTTTATAAGTAATGTTAATTATATCCCAGTGTTATTAATTATCAATAAATAATGTGTAATATTTACGTACCTGCATACCTCGTCGTATAATCATAATAAATTGACTCTTTTAATCGAACATTCTCCGTTCCAAGAACCACAATGATTAAAGGTTTATATTAATATCTCCTTTTTTAGTAAACACAGATCATTTTTTCTTTTGATCACAACAACATTGCAACGTGCTGTCCTAGAGGCGGATTCCCTTTCTTTTTCCTTTGCTAGAGACATGTCCTTAGTGTACCAATCCCCCGCATTTTGGCTTTGACATAGACTGGAGCAAGTGAGATAGCCGCGTAGGTGGGTGATGAGGATGGTATATTGGGACATGTCCTTGGCTAAGGATGGAGGATGGTAATCTGCCTCCAGTATTCTCACAGCGAGACTCTCTTTAACAGGAATATAAACGCTAGAATATTTCGTTTCTCGTGTTCATTAGCGATATGTTCCGCAATCTAGAATCACAAAGAAAAACTATATGCCTACAAAATTTTAAATCGCGCGTTGTATTTGCACGAGGCAAGTAAGCGAAAAAGTGGTTTTTATATATTGTGTGCATAATTTTATAAGAATGAAAAAAGTTAGAACATACAAAACCTCAAAAATAGTCTTAGCCATAAAGGGGTATTTAAAAAAAAAAGTTTTTTTATATTACTTCATACTTAAGCCACGAAAAAAAATTTTTTAGTGGTTTACGCTTATATTTTTTGTTATATAATATCCGCCACAACATTCTTTTATGTATTCATGAGAAATATGTTATAAATAGATAATAATTCGTAATGCGGGGGCTTAAAATACCTATCTACGGCAAAATTAATACAGGTTTGTCTTACTTTTTTGCCTTTTTTATGAGAGTTCACTGCACAAATTCATGGAAAGACCGCTACTGTTTGCAAAAATAGCATTTATGGATGTAATTTTCTGAAGCGTGGCAATTTATTTAGAGGAAAATATTTGAAAGATCTTTATATCGTGCGTCCGAGAAGTTCCAATTAATTAAATACAGGTTTCGATTGATCCCAAAACCTTCAGTATTGGAATCGTGTGTTCTCATTTCGTTTCCATTTTGAGTTCACGCTTCGTAAAGCAAGACCTTCCAACTAGTTAAAAATGCGGTCTGCATTATGTATGTACGTTAATAAGTTGTCGATACCATATACGTAGGTAAATTTATTATTTATTCATCTAAATGTAGTTCAGATTTACTTTTGAACTTTAATTGATACTGAAAATAAAAGCGGCTAAGAATCGTTGAATCAACGCATTAGGGAGTATTCTAGTCTAGAAGCATGAATCGTAAGTATTCTTTCAGGTGCAATTAAAAAAAAAACAAAAAATATTTATACGTGCCATTCATTACTTTACCAAACATTTATTAAACATTAAAAAATATCAATTAACAATAAAAAGTTCTAATGAACCAATTTACTTGAAATTTGGTGCGAGCCTTCACTTTACTTTACTCTATCGCGCTTATTAAAACTATTTAACTAAATTTAAAGTTTTACTATTTTAAAAAAATTTGGAAAGTCAAAAACACTGGTAAAAAATGATTATTTTTTTATTTCATACAGCCGCCATTTAGCGAAATATTTATTTTTTAAATTTCCTTAGTTTCAAGCCTAAGTCTTAGCAGCATTTGTTTGGATTATGAATTTTTTTTTAGATGACTAGGAGGGCTGCAATCGTGTCAACCATGGCGCGCCATTTTTTTGAGCCCCCCCACTTCAAAACCCTGTAATTTTTTTGAATTTTTTCGTTTATTTTTTGTTCATGTATTCTTCAATGTTTAATCAATATTTGGTAAAATAATGGCTTGTAAAAATATTATTGTTTTTTATTATTATTATTTTTTATTTTTATTGTTATTGCACCTGAAAAAATACCTACAATTCATGCATCTAGACTAGAATACCCCCTGTAAAAAAATAAATTTATGTGAATGAGGTAAGGAGTGTGTGCGTAGTCTGAATTGTTTGGCGGTCCATCCTCTTTGCCTACCCCTGCGGAGGAACTTAAATAGTTAACTAAAACTTCGTGAATGTTGCGCTTTCGCAATTCACTACCTACGTTGGTAGGTTGGTACTTGATATTTGAAACAAATTTGTTAATATTTTCCAAGATTTTCGAGTACCTATGTTTTTTTACATTTTATTTAAATGGTTGCAATGAAACGAGTTTTTTTCCGTAATTCTGTAGAAGTCTTAAGATCATCTGAGAAACGTGAAGAGTCAGCCATCCAGCATACCCCAAATGGAGATGCCATGGTCTCCTTGCTTTAAACGCTTGGGAGCAGTGGGGATATTGATTCTTGTGCGGTATTCACATAAATAAGAAAACTATTTATAGATTTTACTTAAATATTTTGCTTTCCAGTAAAGTTAAATAATACAATATAATATTCAAACGGCAATGGAAAATAATTTATGTATTTATTGTATTATATGAGAAAAATCACAAGATATGTCGACTTTGATTGTCGAACTAGGAAATTCCCGTTTTGGAACACTAAAATTTATAGTATTTTATGGATATCTTTTGAGTAACGAAAGTGTGTTTTTCTAGTAATTCCTTTACCTTATTTTTTTATATAAAATATTTTCTGGAAATTATTGTTAAGGGATAGGCATTTGAAAAGTTTCACCACAATCCTCTACAACCTACAACACAACTTTATAAGTTAATATCTTCAATGGTTTCAGTATAAACAGTAAAACGCATCTTATATCTGTTTGTTCACGTGTTTATTTCAACGCACATAAATTTCACTTACTTATTGCACAAATCACAACGTACTTTTATTATGTTTTATATACACTGCCACAATTGAAACAAATAGTCAACATCTTCTGCAGCCGATCCCTTGATTGTAGACAAACTATATTTGAAGTATGGCAGAGTTCAGAAGACGTAATGACGCGCACCGAACATCACCAAGAAGTCGATACTGATCTCCTGAATATTCTACCCTTCACGGATTATCATTAGGCACACAACCATAGATAGCTCTGCAGCGTCCCATTCTTAATTTAAAGCACTGTACACAAGGAAATCGGATGATCCCCCTCAGCGATCTTTTCAAAACAGTCTTCTTACTTCTCTCCTGACTCCTTCCATTAAATTCCCATTTCTCGTCTTCAGGATAGTTGATGGGTCCAGTAATGATGTATGTATAGTCTTCTGCCATCGCCAGCAATGAAAACGTCAACGAAATACAAATTAAAAGTACGATCTTAGTGTCCATGCTGACGGTCTTGTTAATACTGTTAAAGAGGACAAATGCAGACATGTGAGAAACCTTCAAGATAAAATTTGAAAGTTGAATTTGCATACTTGTTTTAGTTAGGGTTACCAAATTTGTTTGAGAATTGTTGACATTTTTATGATTTGAATCATAGTTTTAAAAAATGCGTATATGAACATATATATATAGGCCCTGAGGAAAATAAAATCCCTTTGGGCCGATGCTGTGTGGAGAGCTGTGGAAAAGGAAAGGGAGGAATTTCTGAGAAGGGAAAATGTATGGGGTGGGTAGGAATATGGGGGCCAATGTGTTCAGGAGTGACGAACGTATGAATCCATCTCTCCCACTGCAGTGCAAGGCAATGGGTAGAGAGAATCCGGCTGAAGTGGTCAAAATGCCTCCTTCAACTAGTCTCTCCTTAACTGGCCCGCCACGTAGTAGGTGGGCAAATGCATCCGCAGCCAAGACCTAGGCAAATCTCACCCCATGAACCATATATATGACTGTACATTATCCAATAATAACACAACAAATAGCACGCAACAATAGAAATGAGAGAGGGGAATGATATCTACAAACAAGCTACACCTTAATGAGGACGAATGGCAACCCCTTTATAATAACAGTAATAAAAATATATTTTTCTGGAAAAACTCTGAACCGAAGGAAAAACCCTGCCTTCTTCGCGGCGGGCACCGTGCCAGATGTGTTACCTGCTTCCCCCTCGCACATTATGTGGCTTGAGCCATCGAATTGATGACCAATAGGTCAGACTATGGCCATCGAATTGATGACCAAAGGTCAGACTATGGCCATCGAAATGATGACTAACTAATTGGTGGCAGTGTGCAACCAACCAATAAAAAATGTGCAACAGTGTGCATAAATCGCCCCAAAAAATACACTATCATCGTCATCGTTATCGTCTTGAGCCTCTTGTGTAGTTCTGAGGTAGACATTATATATCCCTCGTCCCCTTTTATTCGCCGTGGCTGTATCTCGTAATTTTTTTGTTTTTTCTATTTCATTATATTTAAAGAAAGTATATGAGCAAATATATAGAACTAGCTGGGTTATCCGGATTCACTCAGGACAACATTCGAGAGTTTTTTGGAATGTTCCATAATAATATTCCCGAACATTCCACGACATCCTCCGCCACCCCTTTCAGAACTATCTAGAGCTCTATGGAACCTTCTAGAACTTTCCGGAAGACTATTCTAGAAATTTGAAGAGGACGAAACTTTCATCCCTTATATCTTAAAAAGCACGCCGTTTAGGTAAAAACAAGAACCGTCATCCTGGAGGGGGGATAGAGATCTACCACATCATAAAACTCCATTGATCGTACCGGGATTCGTTTCTGAATTTTTGCGGTCCGCACGTTTTTTTTTGGACTTTCTTTTATAATATATATTGATTAGGAATCTGCTGAATCGGAATATAATTTCCTCCGGTATTCTAATTTCTTTGGGTCTTATGATGCTGTGTGGGAGTTCTTTAAGGAAGGAGAAGAAGTTCTGGGAAGACGGAAAGGAAGAAGAGGAAGTTAACTAACTAACCACCACGCGGTTTCCCCGCAGGGGTAGGCAGAGAGGGCGAGCCGCCAAATAAATCGGTCTTGGCACGCACTCTCTGTCTCACTCACATTCATACCATTGTCTCATACGTATTATTCTGACTTGTCCATATCTCATACATTATCTCATATCTATTATTCTGACTTTTGACATGGCCCGACTCAAATATCTGATTCACTTGATCGTGTCATGTCTTCCTCAGGCTTCGACTTCTTTTACCGTACACATTTGCGTCAAATATTCTTCTTATACTACTTTCTCAGTGGAGAAAGTTATTGGAAGGAAAGAGCTATGAGAGAGGGGGTCAGCATGCTCAGGGGTCGATGGACGTACGAATCCATCACTTCCACTGCGGTGCAAGGCAATTGGAGAGGAGCGGATCGAAGAGAGGTCGAAGGATCTCTCTGCGCTCTCTTCCGTTCCAGCCCGCCACACAGCTGGTCTGCAGGCTCATCTGCCTTGGACGAACCTCACTCAGTGATTCCAGGCACCCCTGTGATGTCACCGAAAAACTTAGAGTGACTTATGATAAACATGTGAGTTTTCCAATTAATGGTTCCCGGGGCAGCGTTACCCGTACACGCCTCTGAAACAAACTGAAGAACATAGTCACTGTACAGGCGTTACAGGTGTGGAGCAGCTCTTTCCGGTTGGTTGAAGAACAGGACAAGCTTAGCAGGACAGTTTCCAACATGTTTGTCTTAAAATTAATTAAAAAAAATTTGGTTGTCAGTAAAGTCGGTTTACGGGCGATAATTTTACTTGATAACGTCATATAATAATGATGGAGTGGAAGAGAGATAGATGTGTCACAAGCCGAACGTGACAATGAGTCATGCTTTTCACGTCAAAAATGGGGAATCTTTTAATTTTAAGAAAAACTTATACCTCAACTTGTTTCTTGCACTTTCCATTAGAAAGACGTCCGTGGAAACATTCTGGAAAATATGCGTCCAGATTTCTCCAAAGTATTTTTATACATTCTCCATCGGGACCTGGCAGTTTTCCAAAAGGACATTCGGAATTGCTTCCATTTATATTTGACAGAAGCATCGCAAAGGCAATCAGTATGACACAGAAAATTTTGCAATTCATTGATTTTATTAGTTGATCGTTGATTGTACAGTACACGTTCACTGTTCTCGACACACAAATAAATACAGTTTTTGAAAGCCTGTTTTCTGCACGTGTCATTTTAAGCATGCATAAAGCAACCTTGTATTTTAATATCACTTTTCTGTAATGTGCATGTTTCCGATAATTTTTCACACGTTTTAGCCAGAGTTGGATCTGAAAGTTAGGGAAATGTGTCTGAAAATTTTAAAGGAAAGTTTCTTTTCAAAGTGTAAGAAATGTTCTATGGTACATTAATAGAACTTTTTTATTTTTTTAAAAACCAATTCGATCCACATCTTTGGCGCAAAAACGGACACAAAATTTTACAGCGGAAATTAACTAACCTTTTATGTTTTTCTTGCAATATTTTTGAAGTGAAACTTCTATAGCCTCGTTAGTGATTTGATTTTAGTGACGCACTTCCGTTTCGGGGTTAAAAGGAAGTGCGTCACTAAAATTTATTATTTGATGGGTTCTTGGTTCTAATATAAAGCGCTACATTCGAGCCTCGGCTTGAACCTCCCTTAGTGCAGCGGCTAAGGCACCTGACAAATCCAAACGGCCAGAGAGACAGCTATCCAGCGAACGGAGTTCGAATCCTACCAAATCCAAAAAAACATTTTTATTTTTCTGAAATTAATATCCAATCTTCAAACCACTTTAAAATAAACAGGCAAAAGAAAAGAAAGCGACATCTAGCGACTTTCTAGTTTCACTTCTACCGCGTGTCTATCGCACACTGATTTTTTATTTCACATTAGCTCCACACCCATTAGGAGACCCTGAGGAAGGTAATTCCCCTCAGGACCTGTGTCATCTTTGGGGATGCGATGTGGAGGGTCTTTTTAGAGAAATGAAGGAGAGGAAGTATTGGTAAGAAAACAGGTATGAGGGATGAGTAGGAATCTGGAGTGCAGTGTGTCCAGGAGAGACAGACATACGAATCAATCCCTTCCACTGCGGGCGGTGCAAGGCGATGTTCCGAGAGAGTCCTGCTGCAGAGATCAACCAGTATTTCCCGATCCGGCTTGCCACTCAGTTAACCTCACCCCATAAACGATTAATGATTAAACATTATAATAGCTTTGTTAATAAATGCTTCGTGTTCCCATCCGGTTTCAACTCCACTCCTGGCTAAATCCTCCATCATTGCACAAGCAACGTCTTCCGCTGATATGAGGTGATTTTTAAAAATAGTATTTTTATTCATAACCCAGGATTTTCGTCTTTCTTAAAAAGATAATAAACTCATTTTTGTTAAAAATTCGTTTCTGCTTTTCTAATAAAAATTTATAATAACACGAAAACTTTTGGGTTATTGTTTTTTAATTCGAATTATATTTACTCCTTTTCCAAATATTTAATTGTCTTTGGATAATCGATTATCTGTGTCAAGTTAATAGATGTTTTAATTTTATTTCTGCATCGAATTCCAAATATGTAATGCGCTATGCTAGGTCAGCTATGTCACATCTAAAACATCGGTCATAACTGAACAAAACAGAACATGTTAAATGTAAGTTACATTATGGTAGGACTATTTGTTTTTTTGTCACCTTTCTCAAGTGTTCTGTTTTGTCAAGAAAGCGGTTGTAGAATACGCATTTCTTCTTTTTTTTTATCTTGTAGGGTTTCGAAGGAATAGTTGGATGGCTTTTTTCATATCATCCTCTATTTGTACAATTTCCTCGAAGATACTAACTTAACCTTTTGCTATTAATTGTAATTAGGAACTTGGGTAAAAAATGTGTAATTAAGGGGGTGTTTTAGTCTAGAAAAAAAAATTCTGTAGTTTTAATATTAAAAAATATCGCCTTAAAACGATTTTTCGAAATTCAATTTATTTTAAAAGTTATAACCATTTTAGTGCTGTGGCAATTCGATCGGTTTAGATGGAACTAGAATCTAAACATGTTGTTCAAGTATTGCAAAATTTGTTCTTTTATTATCACTTCAATAATCTGTTCATATTTCGGTAAGGTATTTTTAACCTTTGGGATCGGCATAATAGTAGATAGTTTCCATGACTGTGGAAATTTTCCCTCTTCAATCGTCTCATTAATAATATTTTAAAGAGTAGATCCAATTACTGGAAAAGCATCTCTTATTAAACCAATAGTTAATCCATCTGAACTATTCTTTGATTTAATTTTGTTTAAAATGTTAAATAAATATTCTGAATTTATTTTTCCGAAGACAAATAATTCTTTGTTTGAGTCGTTACTGTCATTTGTGGGGTTAACATCAATGTTGGGGATTAATTTGTTAATTTGAGTGATGCTTTCATTAAAATATTTACTAAAGCTATTAGCCATGTTTTCTTCATTTATCTCTTTTGGAAAGATTACAATTTTTATGTCGTCTTTTTTTTCGCCGTGTACTAATTCCTTTATGCTTTTCCATATTTTTTGGGATCACCTTCTTCTGATTTTATTTTATTTTTTATGTACTCATTATGCGTTCTTTTTATGTCTTTAGAGTATTTGTTTCTTGCTTTTTTGTAGTTTTCCCAATCCATAGTACTATTAGTAAGGCATGCTCTTTTGTAAAATGTATCTCTATCATGTTGCATTATGCGTAGTTCCTTTGTGTACCATTTATTATTGTTTATTTTGTGTATCTTCTGTTCTGGAACTACTCATCATTGAAAAAAATATTTTTTTTTTGAGTAGCCGCCATTTTGCGATCATTTTTTTTTTCATTTTTCCTTGTTCCTACCATAATGACATTTGTATCTCCTGTAAAAAAATCTACCTTTTTTAGTTTTCAGATGACCAGAAGAGTGGAAATCGTGACAAAATGGACACGCTCTTTTTTCCCCCTCTTCTTCAATAGGGCGTAACTACGTGAAATATTTTTTTTTTGATAAATTTTTGTTGTGATTTCTTAAAATATGAATTAATAAATTACAAAAAATGTATATTCTAAATATTATTTTTTTATCGACCGTCAAAAAACGCTCGAAATTCGGACTTCTAGACTAGAATACCCCTTAATATTAGCGAAACTCAATCGAAAATCTGAAACAGAACATAAATAAATTAATATTAGTCCTAGACTTTGCAGAAAAGTCAATAGATGTCGCATATTAAATAAAAATTGATAAATTTATCCAAAACACCATCTAAATAGCATTTAATTCGAGTTGAATCTTGCATTCATAGAAAGCAGCAATAAAAATATGCGTTAAGAAAAATGAAGATAAAGTTGGTAGTTCTTAAGATCCGAAGTATGATACAGTTAAATAATATGACCGAATCGGATAGGGTCACGTAACTCCGCCCGCAAGGCAAAGGTCCTGGGTTCGATTCCTAGGTCTTCTTCTAATTTTTGTGTTTCAGATTTTTGATTGAATGTAGCTAATATTGTCTTCATTAATTAAATATTAGAATTTAAGGTTTTAGTTAATAAGTTAAAAATAAAAATAAAGAAAAATATGTACTGTAAAAATGCGTTTTCATATCGCTTGGGGATGACTGGTTTGTACTATGTCCACAAAAACTCGTATTGAGAAAACAAGGTTTGAAATTTAAAAAAAAAAAAAATTGTTTCCTTAATTTCAAACTAATTGTTATAAATATTTAAAATACAAAAAAAAACACAAGGGTTAATCTACCTATAAGGAAAAGGAAAACGTATTTGGTTGAATTTTTAATTGAATAAAAGCATAAAGAAAAAACGTAAAAGGACAATTTTTTCAACAAAATAGCAAAAAAAATTATTGTTGGTTTGTACCATATCTATACTAAGTGCTGGTTTATACTAAATTTTTATTCTCTAAGTGGAGATAAAATCACACCAACAGTAAGTTAATCCTGTGGCACAGTTTGATTTTTATAATAAAATGTATGGAGTAATAAAAAGTTTAATAAATAATAATAAATTTAAAAATTTAAAATTCCTCATTTAAATTTAAAAAAAAAATCATATAAATTATAACACAATGAAAAGACAATACCTAATTGCTTTATCCGAATGTTTCCTTTGTACTATTAAAATAATGTATTGTTACCTCCCCCTTGCCGCTCGTACCAAATAAAAAAAACACAGTGTGCAATTCACACGCGGTAGAAATGAAACCTTCAGAAAACTAAAGTAGAATGGAGTGGGGGGGGCTACGAAGCATTGCACAAAGAGGAGACCGACAGGCTAGAAGCACCGCACAAAGATGAGACCGATTATACCATTTCATTCTCTCGCAGGTTAAATCCTGTGTTTGTCTCTTTTCAGTTTCGCTATTATTTGTCGTTTCATCGAGTTTCAAATCACAACAGTGCTAAAGAAGTTTTCACTTCAAATATTTTCTTTTAATTTTTTATAAATAAGAACAACAAAACACAACAATTTAATTTTTGTAAAAAAAAATAGCTTTACAAAGAAAGGAGGTATCATGAGATATAATATCAACAAACGGCGATTCGGAAAATATAAGTTTAATCATAATGCATTATATAATTTTACGTAGAAATAATTAATCGTATGTAAGTGACTTGATAAAACGCCTTGTGATTGGTCGGCGGGTCCTAACAGAACTTACAAGAACTTAAATCGCTACCTCACGGGTTGGTCGACCGCGTGCATTAATAATGCGGAAAATTTGTCTACATTTGCTCTACGTAGACTCATATATGGTTTACCATTGCGGTAAACAAATAATTTCAAAAGAATTCGTGTTTTTTGAAAATTTTGCTAAATATAAACCAAGGTACCTACGGATGACGTCATGCGTACTCCACCAGATTTCTATCGTTTTGTCCAACGCAGCCAAATTTAGAATCGTTTGCTTGCCGTTTTTGTTGGCGAAGTACTTATTTTACGAAATCTAAAATATTTACACACCAAATTCATAACTTTTATTAGACCGTAACATGATAAACTAATAAGTTAGGTTAGGTTAAGCTGGTTTAGGTTTGAGGTTTTTTAGATATGCGTTGAGGTTTTAGAAACCCTCCCCCTCGGACCTAAAATCACGTATATTTTTTAGTACAAAGTGTATTGAAATTTTCAGAGTAAGGTATAATCTGATTAAATTTTGGAAAATTAAGCATCGTGATAAAAATGTCCAGACGACATTAAGGTCGCTGTTTGGTTTAGAAATCTTGCGTTCAACGAAAAATAAATATATGTGATATCTCATTATATCCCCCCTCCCCCCTCCTTGTGATATTTCGTGATTTTTTCCGAATCCCTCCCCCCCCCTTTCGAACCTCACGTGATTAATGGACGACCCCTATTCTGATATGTCTTTGTTCTGTTTTGTAATGGAACCGTTAAACCTATTAATATCGTAAAACTAATACTTACGATATTAATACGCTTTAAACTAGGTTATTTTATTAATAATAACATTATCTGCATCATTTAATTTAATGGCACTAATTCGTAAATTATGGATTCATAAAATCGCATCTAAGAGTACCTATTTATTAAACACACGTCGGAAGGTACGTCATATTGAGTGCTATCAAAAGTAATCACAATGGGTTTTAAAAGTGTTGTTCTTGTTAGTCGCGTTGGCGACAGTCTGCTCGCTGGCGGTGGCGGAGGAAAAAAAGGAAACCGAAGTCGTTATCAGTGCACCCATCTACTGCCCCAATAATCAGAAACCAGACGCTTCTGGAGTTTGCAGAGAAATATGGCCAAGATCTGCGGACTATCGACTGTGAAGTCGAAGGCGAGTCATATGCGTAAGCTGTCACGTGAAGAACATATTATATCCTACTATATTATCTATTGTAATGTATGGAACATACTCCCCAAACACACAAATTATATAAAATACGTAGCAATAAAATGTATGTTTTATTTCTCCACCCTTAACTCTTGACAGGCCAAGATGCCAAACATAACGTCCGTAACCATGTGGGTTCTCCCACGACCCCATTCATTTTTCTGTTTTATGGGCATTTACACCATAGAATTTTTTTTTTTTAATTATTTGTCCATTTACTGGGCAGGGAATAAAATCTATATTTGACAAAATATTTTTTCCTGCGATCAACGATTTTTTCACATTTTTTTTAAATGGCACATTATGTATGCAAGAATACCTAAAATACTAAAAAGGGGGGGTTGAGAGGGGGGGGAGTAGGCCTTTATTTATATCCATTTTTTGTATCGCAAAAATAACAAACACGGGAGGCGGGTATGGGTACCGCCGCCCCGGGAACCATTTATTAGATAACCAACATCTCTGCAATAGGTCACCGCAAGTGGTTCGCTACGTTTGGTGGCTTAGCAGGGATCTGGAGAGAGTGGTTGATTTGATCCCCCTCGAAAGGGAAAATATTGTCACACCTCACCTCAATTGAGGTGGGACACCTCAACACCTCGTTTCAGTATTTGAGTACCTCATACAAACTCATCCCGATGCCATGTCCTACCCAACACTGCTCCATGGAAGTAAGAAGCTATTCTATCCTTAAACAACCCTCCACACAGCATTCCCAAGGCCATCCATAAGCGCGAGGGACATTGTTTTTCTCAGGGCTTCGTGTGTAGAGTATATTGTATAAACTGTTGGTGAATTTCACCAACATTCGCGGCCTGCACAAAAACCTTAACTCCGTCCACCACCACCTTCTCTCCCAACGTCCTAACCTTCTCTTCCTCTCCGAAACACAGATAGCCGAGCCTCCTGACGCCTCCTATCTGGACTGCCCGGGCTTCACCCTCGTGGGCAAATTCAGACCCAAGGGAGGTGTCTGTCTCTTCAGCCGAGCTGACGTCAACTGTGTGCGAATGTTGAATCTGGAAAACTCCAGATTCGACGTAATGTGGGTGCGCGTCAATCTTGCCAGTACGGTAAGGTTTTATGCGTGTTTATACCGTTCACCAAACCTAAACGAATTAGACACGTCCGAGCTCTTCAAACATTTAAGCAACACTATTGATGACCTCTTGCCCCGCTTCCCTACGGCAGAGTTTGTGGTCCTGGGGGACTTCAATGTTCATAACGAACCTTGGTTGAAGTTCTCAGGGTCAACAGACTCAGCTGGACGACAAGCGGAATCCTTTGCCCTTTGCCACGGACTGGAGCAAATGGTTCAGGAGCCCACACGGGTTCCTGATGTCCAGTCTCACCGCTCTAATCTGTTAGACCTGTTTCTAACCACTGTGCCACACGGTTACAAGATTGACGTCACAGCGCCTTTAGGATCGTCGGACCACTGCCTGGTGACGTCGTCAATCCCCGTAACCTTCAGACCGCCAAACGAGAGGCTGAAAAGAAAAGTGTGGCACTACAGGTCTGCAGATTGGTTCGGTTTGCGGGCACATTTTAATGCTTTCCCGTGGTCAACTGTCTGTTTTCGGACTTCGGATCCCTCAAGATGTGCCCAGGAAATTGGTGAAGTCATCGCGTCCGCGATGGATGGCTTCATCCATTCTACTGTTAAAGAAACTGGTGTGGGCTCAAAGCCGTGGTTCAGTCGACAATGCTCTGAAGCAGTGCGACGAAAAAACGCGGCTTATCGAGCCTACAACACATCTCGAACGTCCGAAAACAGAATAGTTTATAACAAAATGTCAAAGGAAAGCAAGAGAATCATAAATAGGTCGAAATTTGAGCACGACCTGCAGATCAGCAGAAAGCTGGCTGCATGCCCGCATGGCAGCAGAGCGTTCTGGTCGCTTGCGGGCTCAATAGGTCGCAATTTCTGCAAATCCAGTCTGCCACCTCTTACCAGAACTGACGGCTCTCTAGCTAATACCGCCGCCGAAAAGGCTAACTTATTAGGCAAAATGTTCGCGGAAAACTCGACCCTCGATGATCAAGGTGCTATCCCGCCGTCGGTTCCTCATTGCGGTTTTCATATGAAAAAGCTGAGGATCCGGCATCGGGATGTACTCCAAGTCTTACGAGGGCTCGATGTTAATAAAGCTAGTGGGCCTGACGGAATACCTGCCCTGGTATTGCAGAGGTGCGCTGCAGAAATAGCTCCAATTTTGACGAAGCTTTTCAAAATGTCCCTGAAGTTTGGGACTGTGCCCTCCGGTTGGAAAAAAGCGATCATTCACCCTATTCCAAAGAAAGGTGACCGCTCCAACCCGGCCAACTACCGCCCCATAGCGATCACATCTGTTCTGTCAAAAGTGATGGAACGTGTGATCAACGACAAACTGCTCACATACCTCGAGAAGAACAAAATTATTAACGACCGTCAATACGGATTCCGGCGGAACCGCTCGTGCGGTGATCTTCTCGCGTATGTGACGCATGTTTGGGGTCGGTGCCTGGAACGTTTTGGTGAAACCCAAACGGTTTCACTGGATATTTCCAAGGCCTTTGACCGGGTTTGGCACCGAGGGCTTGTCAACAAACTGCCTTCTTACGGACTTCCCGCATCCTTGTGTATGTGGATTGCCGACTTTTTGAGGGAGAGGTCGATTCAGGCGGTTGCTGATGGTTTCACCTCTTCCTCGCATTCGATAAATGCTGGCGTCCCACAGGGATCGGTTCTGTCTCCGACTTTGTTTTTGTTGCACATCAATGACCTCTTGACGTGTGCACCGATTCATTGCTACGCGGACGACAGTACAGTCCATGATAGCTTTTTGTTTGACAAACCTCCAAAGGGCTCACAAACCCCAATGGCTCGGAGGGCTTTGAAACAAAGAATGGACGGTTACCTCGAGAGTGTTTCCTCTTGGGGTAAGAATAACCTCGTCGAATTTAATGTTTCAAAGACCCAATCATGTCTGATCACGTCTAAAAGGGATCGAAATGATAATCTAGTCTCCTTCAACGGAAGCATTCTCCCGAACAGGCCTTCCATTGATATGCTTGGTGTAACTCTAAGTGACCAGCTCAGGTACGGGGGCTCCATCGAGGCCAGAGTTAAGTTAGCCTCTCAGAAACTGGGCATACTGTACAGGGCACGCAGATACTTTAATAGTACACAACTGCTAGCCCTGTACAAATCGCAAGTGCGCCCCACGGTTGAATTTGGCAGCCACCTCTGGTCTGGAGCCCCAAAATACCTGAAAAAAACCCTTGACTCTGTGCAGAAACGGGCGGTCCGTTTGATAGATTCTCCTAATTTAACTAACAGATTGCAATCTTTAGAGCACAGGCGCCAGGTGGGAATGCTGTCCTTGTTCTACCGGTATTACAATGGAAGATGCTCCGAGGAACTAGCGTCATTGATCCCCTCGGCACCGGTGCATAGTCGGGAAACACGCCAAACGCGCGCTCAACATTTGGACACGGTTGACATTAGTCACATGAGAACGGGTCGTTTCTACGACTCGTTCTTGAGTTCAACAGCTCGGCTGTGGAACGATTTGCCGGCCTCTGTGTTTCCTCCCTCCTACAATATGGGTCTCTTCAAGACCCATGTTCACTCCTTCCTCTCCTCAAAAACACCCTCCACACAGCATCCTCAAAGATGACATAGGCCCTGAGGGAAATTATTTTTTCCTCAGGGCCTCCTGTGTGGAGTTAATGTAAAAAAAAAAAAAAAATATATATTAAAAAATATGTATTTTAGCAACCATTAGAGCAATTATAATGTCTAATGGTGGTGCAACACAAAACTAAAAATATCCACAAATTGGCTGTAATCGTTTCCTTGCAAGAAGATGCTCTTCGTTGAACGAATTGGATCATTAATTAATTGATGCACTTGCCGTCTAATTACCATCTTCTGCTATCGTTGCACTACAGCTAGATGCACTTGTAGAAGACTGTAAATACTAAAAAAGATTCGAGTGGAAATTGTGTTTACTGGAATATATGTAATAGGGTGATAATATGAGTGGGAAAGAACAATGTATGGAAGGAAAAGGGATGACTAAATTAGAATACATAATACTAACTTAATCAAGTAAAATGCTCTTCTTGCTTTGAACTTGGAAAAGTTGAAAAGATCAAATATTTGGGAAATTATATTGATACAAATTTAAATTGGCAATCACAAAATAATAATACCGTTTCCAAATTAAGATCTTTTCTTACGTACATATTTTACAGACTTAAAGACCTACTCAATATTGTCAAACTGAAAATGATTTATTTTTCTCTTGTGCAATTTTCACTCATATACGGTATAATAGGTTGGGGTAGTGCGCTTGATGGATTTATAAAACCTTTAAAAATAACTCAAAATGATATTATCAAAGTTATGCATAATAGAAATAGAACATTTTCGACAGATGCATTTTACAAAGAATCTAAATATTTCAGTCTCTGTAAATTATTTTTACCGCAAACTATGAAATGTATCTTTAGAAACAAAAACAAATTCGAAAAAATGAAAACAGAATCAACATCAGAAATAATAATGTTTTTTATACCCCCCAAACGAATACCAAACAAGTGCAAACATACAGCAATTTCATTGGATCTCCGTACTTTCAATATTTTACCGAAAAATATTCAAGTGACAAACTTCCTCAATGCTTAACGAAATTAAAATGATGGCTTAACAGGTGTTGAAACATTAATTATTTAATTTATATCACTTTATACTTCTCACAAAATTTACACTTATTTATTACACGATACACCTATTATTACACTATACACTTACCATTACACTTACTATTACACTGTTGTGTACACATTTTGTACAAACTGATTAGACAAATTTGAATCATGTTTTTGCTTTATATACCCACTGTTTGTTTCTTTCTAGGTACAATAATAAAATGTATTACCCGCGCACAGGCTGCGCCTTAGTGGGTTCCCATTTTTCTTATTATTTTCATAATATTGTATTATCAAATAAATAAAAGAATAAAAGAAAAAATAATAAAAAAATAAAAGATAAATAAATAATAAATAAAAAAACACCAACAACTTGCCCCAAGGTAGTCTCAATCTTATGTCCTTGCACTATTTTTCTTACCATTGTTCCAAATTTCAATGCTTTTCAGCAAGGTTATATGGTCAGGGAGATGTAGGAATTGGACAAACGACATCCCGGTAGGAATCAAGCATATTCTCTTTTTCAAAACCAAACAGCTATTATATCAATTTTAATTTCTTCTGACTGACTCCTCAGGGTGATTCATTTACTGAGGTAAAAGGTCAGGTGACATAGCTGCATCTTTATCAACAATATACTTATATTAATACCACTATTCCGAAAAAATGTTAACAAAGTACGAAAAACAATTTTTCTCCTCCTATCGCCTCTAACAATAAACTATTCCAAAATATAGAATATAATCTTAAGTATATATGTATAATACAAAAATTCCTGAAAATATTATGTTTTGAATAAATAAATCAAATTATTATTATCTATATTTTTATTTAAATTTCCTTTCTCGAACACTGACAAAGTCTTATAACAAAAAATATGGATTTTGAAACCTATATAAACCTTTTTTCCACAATTAGAAAACAACTTATACACATTTTAATGAAAAAGGTCGCTCTTAAAAACTGTTTCAACATAAGGAAAGCCTATAAATTGTTTTCATTATTTAAATAATTAAAAGAAAGAATTATTTGTGAGTAAACGAAAAACAATGAAAAAATAATTTTTACTATATTTATAATAGAAATATAATGAAATATAAAATAAAAATTAAGAAAAAAAATCAATTTGATAGATGTAAATTTTATATACAAATTCACGGCGGAACAAACACTTGTCGTTTATACATTAAAATTTCTACCCAAAATATGCATTTTTAAAAATGTTGTATTTAAAAAAAATTTCATTGTATTTTTAAAATAAACGTAGTAAAATTATTTTTTAATGTTTTTCATTTACTCACGAATTGCCCAAGTTGCCTCTAAAATCGTGAAATACTAAAATCTTTCATGACCTATATCTTATAATTTAAAGCAAAATGAATAAAGTAGCTCACATCCGTACTAGATATTTGATAAACCTTTTGATAACAAAAATAATTTTTCAGTTTGGTTGGGGATTTTGATCTCAAATCCAAATTTAAGATTTGTATAAAACTGGCCGAAATGGGCTGCGCAAGACTGTTCTCTTCGTGTGTTCTTTTAAGAATTCTCTCCTCGTGTTAAACCATTTCCTTAAGTTTTAATGTGACTTTCCCTCAAAGCAAATGTTTCCGTTGAATTAATGTTAAAATTTTACCAGAGTCGGGCCTGAAAGATGGCGAAATGAGTTTTTTTAAATTATAAAGAAAGTTTGTTTTCAAAGTATGACAATTAACGAAATTTCAGAACAAAACACTTCGTCAGGGCAATTTAAAAGCGTTAAATCAAAATTTTACAGAGGAAGATTCTAATATTCTCAATATTGTGTTGGTATGTGCGATGTCAATGATTTGAAAATTATATTTTTTTATTTATTTATTTTTGCTTGAAACATTTACAGAGTATTATAATTATTGAATTTTAGTGACATTGTCATCGGTGAAAGTTTAGTCATTACTAATTGGAGATGCTACTAGTAAAATAACAGAAATAATAATAAGCAAAATAAAATATTAAAAATTGTAGAAGGTAGCAAGGTAATGGCAAACCATTAAGTGAATTATTTCATGTTTTTATGCACTGGCAATGTGGCGGTTGCACAGCCAAACTCTGGTTCGGATCAAAGCTACAAATGATTCCGTTTCGAACTTCCTGGCTGTCAGTTGCTTTGCTAATCCCTTCCGCACTTTCTGAATATAATTGGTGTCACGTCATTGTGTTTTCAACATTTTAAAATAAAGTGAATCTCTGTTAATAATTCATTCATCTTCTCATTTAACTTCCGTCAGCTTCCTTACTAAACCTTCATTTAACTTCCGTGATACTTAAAGAAGTATTAATTTGATAAGATTCACATGCATCCAACTATTTATGATTGGAGAGGACCCCACTACTTTCCCAATTATTTCGGCGTTTTAAGGAAACATATGGTTGGTAAATAGAAGTAGCAGCCCGTGGAATAATTCTTCTGAAATCGGTAACAAAAAAAAAAATTGGGATAAAAATGTTAGTAAAAGAAAAATAAAAATAAGAGCTGCACCCAGTTGAAGAAGCCTTCTGGAATAAATGAAATGACAAAAAACAGTAATAATATAATGCAAATAATTACAATAACTAGTGGTCGCCCAATGGTAAAAATTCGACCATAATTGTAATGTTTTTTTTTATTGATTTAATGTATTTTTTATGCATAATTTAAAAAAAATATTAGCATTCTGCACTCCTTCTCTATATAAACTATAAGTGTGCGAAATTTCATACTCCTCCGTCCGCGCAATTTTCGTAAAAATATATTGATATGTATTAATTTATTGACGTATTAATATACTGATAACAGTAAAAAAATAAAACATACGAGTAGTAAGGGTAACAGTACAGAGATATGGACGAAAGAAAGAATAACTAAAAAGGATATGGTAAATGCGTCGAGTTCCCACCCAATCGTCGTGGGTTCAATTCCAACGCAGGCATCCTACATCATTGACTGGCATCCTTCATCATTGCACAAGCAACATATTCTGCTTATAATGAAGGTAGTAGAAGATTTTCAAAAAATTGTTAGGTTATTCGTGAACGCGAAATGTTTATAGTGCTTAAAACAAATAATAAATAAAGAGTTAAAACATTTTTTTGTAAAAATTACGCTTCTGTCTTCCTTTAAAAATTAAACCATAATAATTAAAATGGTATCTGAAAATAATAAATATTATTATTGTTATTCTATTTGTGTTAATGTTCAATTATGGGTGGATAATCGATTATTATCTATGTCAAATTATTAGGATTTTTTTTTTAAATTTTATTACTACATCGAATATGGCACGTGCTATCACATCTTGTCACAGGTAACCGGGCAAAACAGAACAGTGACAAAACAGAACATTGTAAAATATAGGTTAGGTTAGATTAGTTTTTGAAGTGAAACTTATTTAGCAACGTTGTGATTTGAAACACAATGAAACTGAAACGACACTAAAAAGAGACCAACACACACATCTATAGGATTTAGCGTGCAAGAGAATGAGATAGAATGAAAGCTTACCGCATTGGTAGCTTTGATTATCATCTCACTTTACAAGGCTCCTATTGGATTTCGAGATTGAGATTACTTTGAGATTTTGTTCATATTTTATTAAATTTGTATTGTAATGCAGGCTTCAGCTGGGGTAAAGCACTTGGTGAGGCTCACATTATCAAATAATGTTTTGAAATATGTAATGTTATTGTACCAAATAAATACTGAAAATTTAAAAAAAAATGTTATGGATTGTAGGCATTCAATCGGCCGGTGGTTTTAGGTCGGGTTATTGAACTTTTGTGTGTTCAACGTAGACAAGTTTAGTACATACAACAGCGGGAGACGGATTGCCGTTTTTTATCCTTAGCTAAGGAATACACGTAACTTATCCCTTTCATTTTAGCTTTGGCATCAAATAAAGTGCGAGTGAGATATACAGGTAGCAACCTCTAAATATTATACAAAGGATTTTTTCTTCGTCTAATTTTTTTCCCCATGTTCTAATTTACCATTGTCCTGTTTTTTCATTGATCCGTTAAATTTTTAAAAATATATTATTATAATATTGGTGATAGGTTAAATCGCAATTAAGTTTTTTAAAATAAATATTACAATTATTTAAGCCAATTAATTAATTTTACAATTATTTATGCCAATTACTTAATATTACAATTATTTAAGCCAATTAATTAATATTACAATTATTTATGCCAATTAATTAATATTACAATTATTTATGCCAATTTAGTAATATTTCAATTATTTATGCCAATTAATTAATGTTTCAATTATTTATGCCAATTGATTAATGTTACCATTATTTACGCCAATTAATTAATATTACAATTATTTATGCCGACTTATTAATATTACATTTATTTATACCAATAAATAAATATTACAATTATTTATGCCAATTAATTAATATTAAAATTATTTATGCCAATTAATTTAATGATACTTCTGAGTAAATAGATTATAGATGCATCCAAGAATCGCACACATCATTCACAAAAACACAACTCATAATATATGCCGAATTTAATTATATATTTTTTTTTTCTTTAATTTTAAATTTATTTTAAGTTTATATTAAGTAATTTAATTTTTTTTCATTACCAAATTAACTTTTTTATTTTCAAAATCTAATTTTTTATCTTATTAAATTTTTGTATCTTAAAATGGGGTCCTTGGCACCGGTAAGCCACCCAGTGAGGCCAACATTATCAAATGTAAAATGTGTATTTTAAAATGAAAAAGAGTACATTAATCACAAGCCTTGTTGTACGAAATATTCAGTGCTATAAACACTAACTATAGTATATGAAATTGTTGTTCTTATCCGAGGCGTTAGTTTTTTGCTCGCTGGCGAAGGCGGAGGACCCAAAGGACTCGCAGATCTCGCCAAGATCAGCGTACGAAGGAGAAGAGGCCCGTCGCCAGATAAAGAGACACAAGCGACCCCTCCTGCGTGCCCCTTCCACCTTCCCCACTTTGCCCCTCCCTCGCCACCCTTCCCGCGAATCCCACCTCCTTCGTTACCCTTCACCTCCTGCCTTCCCTCCCTGCCGCTGAAATATATGAAATACCCACATTTTCAAACCACTCGCGCGTCACCTGTAGTAATTTTTTTTGTACAAATTTCATAACGCCAGATCTTACCATGACCATACAGAAATACTCTTCTGCTAAAATGCAATGTTCTGTAAAAGTTTTGAGTCAATCCATCTATTAGTTTCCGAGATTTGCGGACCCAAACAAACTGAACGAAATTTTTTTTTATACAAATTTCATAACGCCAGAGTTTAGCATTATATATAGAAACACCCTTCTCCTAAAATTCAATAATCTGTAAAAAAAATTGAGTCGATCCATCGATTACCTAAATTTATATATTTAGATTTTCCTCTCATTTTAGCTTTGGAATAAACTAATGGGACCTAGACCCGGTATATAGTTGATTATAAGCTCGGCTTCGTTGGAATGTCGAGCTTAGCACAGCTTGGGACTTAATCCGTATATTGGTCGAAAGCCTAGGTGTGAATTTAATACAGGAATGAGTTTTCTTTTTTCTTTGAAAAACAAAACTACTGTCTACACGAGTGGTATATCTATGCTCTCTACAGTCTGTAACGAAATCGCGATCTTTCAAAAAACGACGTTAGTTTATTTTTAGGTGGGTATAGTTTATTTTTAGGTGGGTGCTTCCCCGCTTCTATCAGCATGGTGTTATATGCGAGTACACTAATTTTAATTAGTTTTTTTTTGCTAGAGTGCACAATTCTCGTTAAATGCCAAGGATGAAACAATGTAAATTCGCGATGTTTTGACTTTGACGTAATATTTTGTGGGTTTATTTTGTGCTATTGTATATTATATTTACTGTAACACATTTATTGAACAATAAACCATGCATAAAAATAACATTACTTGCGTTTATTTGATGAATTTATATGTTTTACGATATTATCACGAGAACGACGCTACCCAATTTGGCAGCTCAAATACCGGGAAAAATCTCGGCTGGAGGGCATAGAGAATTTCATAGAAATTATTCCGCTTCCCTAGGTGTGTTCACGGTATTTTATACCTTAAGGTTCTGACCTTGTTCTTCATACGTTTTCTTTATACATAAGGGTTAAAATCGCATTCCAAAATAATTTTTTTTGAACATTTTGGCGTGTGCGCCGGCGCTCCAGCGGCAAATGACGAGTAATGTAATTAACCACTGAAAACAAATAGTCCTGACGTTGAAGCTTTAAAATCCCCTTTAATACAATTTTTGATTGATTATCAATTAATAAAATCGTTATTAGGCTCGATGAATATAATAGTCCACACTTGTAAAATTAGGTATCATACGTAAATTTCAGTGAGAAGTATTCAAATATTATGTACGTAAATATCAGATTTGGCGTGTGACTGCTAGCGCCTCGGCGTATAAAATAGAAAGAATTTTGCGGTTTCCCAAAGCTTGAGCGGTAGATTAAGCCCGCTTAAATTGGAGCGAGGAATATCTTACATAGCGACGATATACCGGGCTCTAACCAGGCAGCGATCGCTATTTTTTACATCGATTGGTTGGAATTATTTTCTCTCTTTCTTTTTTTTCAATGTTAATTTCTCCCTGTTCTGTTTTGTCATTGAACCATTAAATTTAATAAAATTAATTAGTGATGGTAATTAGAAACAATTTTTTTTTTTAAATTTATATTACAATTATCTAAGCCGTTTGGTTTAACGATACTTCAGATAAATAGATTATAAACGCATTTAAGAATCCCTATATATTAATCATACGCCGTATGGTGCGACACATTCAGCGCTATCAAAAGTGATCATTATGTATTTGAAAGTGTTGTTCTGGTTCGTCGCGTTGATTCTCTGCTCGCTGGCAAGGGCGAGATCTGCGTATGAAGGAGATGACGCCCATCGCCAGATAAAGATTACGGAGAAACGAGACGCTCGCCATCCAGAATGTTGGATACCATGGGGAAGTGTTTGTCACCTAAATGATAACTGTCTACTTCCGGCGTAAGCTACCTAATGAAGAAAATATACCAATATCTTACATGTATTGAAATGTATATAACATACTACCCAAACTTGACTACTAAATATATATAAGATAAGTTGTGATAAAATATAATTTGTTTTATTTCTTCACACTTAAGGCGGTGCACCACGTGGTGTGAAATTCGGGCCACTAACAAAAACACTTCTTATGTAGATGGCCATAAGGTTTAAATTCCAGTTTAACCCTTAAGTACCGACGTGTGGTCTGACAGACACCTCGAGCTTTTGAAAAGTGTAGTTACCTATGTTAGCGTAGTAGTATTACCCTGTTTTTCTCTTTACCTCTCGAGTAGTTGCCCAACATCGTTCCTGGAGAATGACAGTGTCGAAGCGTGCGATTTCGTTAAGTTATGGCTGTTATAAGATCGCGAGTGGTCTAGCAGACCACACGTCGGTACTTAGGTAATTTTTTTTGGCTACGACTTTTTTCAGATTATATGGGTTTCCTCTTTTATTTTAGTCAAATGTTACAATGAATCAGCCAGGACCTTCAGGCATGAAACGAGCAATCTCAATTGAAAATAACAGTGTTCCTGTTATAAGGAAGAAATATGAAACACGGCCTCATTCCAAAGAAATTGCGCTCGTCGATAAAAAGAGTTCTTGGGTTAGATGCGCCGGAAAACGTAAGGGAAGAAAATGAAATGGAGGGTTACCAACCTAGAAAACTCTGTCATATCTGTCCCTCAAAACTAAAATGCAAGAATGCTTACAAATGTGACACTTGCACGAAACATGTGTGTCTTCAATGTAGCGAGCCTGTATGCAAAGACTGTTTGTAATATTTGATAGTTCCTACAATTTGATGCCTTGTGGTTTTTCATAAAACTACAAATTATTTATATTTTCTTTGTTTTTATAGTTTACCTAGTTATTTAACTTTAAAAATAATTCATTTTTGAGAAAAAAATACCAGTTGAATTAATATTTTTTGAGATTAAGGTAAAAGTCAATTTTTTATTCCAAAAATTCTACGTCTGTGATTTAAATGCTTATAATTATTATAAAATGCGTAAATCTATATATTTTATTTTACGAAAGCAATTAAAGATATATAAACAAAATTTAGAAGCAATTTAAAAAAAAAATACAAAAAAAACATTATTTTTTTATATTAAAACGATGGTGGTCTGGCAGACCTCACGTCGGTACTTACGTAACTACAACGGCACCTCGGTACTTAAAGGTTAACAGCAACCGCCTGTTTTGATTTATTCAAGAAAAAAACATCGACAAAAAGAGTATTTTATTTTAATGAAAACATTTTCCAAGAACATTTCGCAAATACCACTCAAACGAAGCGCATTTGACTGCTTATGATGATTCCATCGTCACAACTAACATGATAAAACCGGCCATTAGTAACATGAAATCTGGAACGTCTGCGGGGCATGATGGTTTAAGCATGGAACACGTCAAACATGCAGGAATAGCGATTATGGAACTATTGGCAACTCTGTTCACCGAAATCATAAAGAGTGGCTATCTACCTAAGAATACGGCAAAGACCATTATCATACCGATAATGAAATCTAACCTGATAGACATAACTTTATAGGAAAACTACAGACCGATATCCATCGCCACGGCCATCGCTAGAATATTTGAACGAGTTCTCGTAGATCAAGTCGGGTCCATGAAAACGGAAAATAATTAGATGGGCTCCAAGAGAGAGTGTTCCACTGACTCAGCAATATTATGTGTAAAACGGACGTTGGAATACTACAGGAAGAAGAAAACAACAACTTGTGCACGCTTTCGACCGAGTTTCCCACCCCTTATTAGGGGCCATTTATAAATTATGTCACACCTTAAGGGGGGGGGGGGGGGAGTAGAGAAGTGTGACATTGTGTGACAAGGGGTACGGGGAGGTCATCAACTTTGTGACGTCACATGTAAAATCTAAATTATTAAAACGCAAAATTACATGTAAAATTGCAAAATATGTGACATTACACTAGGGGGGAGGGGGTCTCCCAAATGTGACGATGTGTGACAGAAACGGGGGGGGGGGGGGGGTCAAAAAATAATGATATACGCGTGACGTAATTTATGGATGGCCCCTTATGGAAAAAACTAAAGGACAGAGGTAAAGGACCATGGAAAGAGGTAAAAATTCTCGAAACATGGCATCGTCAACTGGAAAACCTTGTAAAATGGAAAGATGGATTTTCAGATTCTTATTTCCTGAAAAGCGGGGTCAGTCAGGGAGGATGTGTGTCCCCAGTATTGTTTATATGGATGAACGAACCCACCGGTAAAACAATGCTGGGCAAACTTAAAAAAAAGAACCATGGAAAGGCTCCGGGTGCAATACAATAATGCCGTCTGATGTGTGGACTTCCCAGGCACTGCAGTGCCTCCTCAATGTTTACAGAAGGGCGAGTTCCAGGATTCAAAGCTTTATTAAGAACCCGGATTGCAGGACTGAGGGGAAGGATAAACCACTCCAGAAATATTCTCGTCATAGAATCCAGCCTGACTTCAGGATCGAGCATAGAAGAACATTGGAGAAAGACACTGGCTCCCACAATCTCAGATTCGATGGACCTCAATCCGATGGCTCAATAAAAGATTTTATCATTTATTTTTAGGAATACTTATTACCTAATGATATTACTGTTTTAATTTTTTTATTATTTTTATTTCTCTGAATTTTATTTTACTACATTTTTCTTTGCTTTCGAGTTTATTTTTTTTAATATTTAGTTTTGACTCTTTTCCATCTTTACTCCTATTTATAAATACCCATGTTTTCAAATATCTATGAAGCGTTGTAATTACAACGCTTAAATTAATCGAAATATTAAACCGAGACAATCGTAGTTATCGTAGTAAACGACGAAAAAACACTTAAAGGTTATGATTTACGTTTCCAGTATGTGTTAAAGATTGACATTCCATTATTATTGAGTCTTCCTCTAAATGCTTAAGGCGCAAACTATGGAGAGGTTTGCCCCAGGGTTCTGTTATTAGTCCTCTGTTGTTTAATATTTATATAAGCGACCTAGACTCAGTAATTCCTTTTTCTATCAAGCGTCTTTACTTTGCGGATGATATCCTTGTATATTTGTTACATAAAAATATTATTCTTGCAGCTAAGGAAATGAATTTGGCTTTACAATATATTAAAAGCTGGTTGTCAATAAATGGGATGAATCTGGCGGCATCTAAAACAAGGGTCGTGGCTTTCACGCGCAAAAGAAAAATTCCCCAATTCTCAATTTCTTTTGATAATGTGCCTCTACAAACCGCTACTCAAATCAAATTCCTTGGTCTTCTTTTGAACCATAAACTTTCCTGGCTTCCACACATTCAGATAATTTCTACAAAGTGTGAAAAGGGACTTAATATGATGCGAGCAGTTTCCAGAGTATGGTGGGGATCTCACCCTACCACTCTTAAATTAATGTATAATTCCCTAGTTCGGAGCCACTTGGATTATGGCTCATTCCTTTTTGACCCACTCCCTAAATATCTAGATAAGAAAATGGAAAGAATTCAATCAAAAGCCCTCAGAATGATTATTGGAGCTATGAAGTCTTCTCCAATTAATGCGCTTCAGGTGGAATGTGTGGAGCCTCCATTATATTTCAGAAGGCAATTCCTTGCCAATAAATATATTTTCAAGGCTTTATCGTTATCACATCATCCTATTAAACAAAGTCTTAATAGGTTAAGTGTTAATTTGAATTCTAACAAAAGATTGAGAGAAAAACAATGTTTTCCTCTCTTAATTAAAAGTTTTCATCTCTATAATTCTCTATCATCTTCCCTCCAATATCTTCAAGAAGTTCCCAATCTTCCTATATACAATATTCCATTTAAGGCAATCACTTTTATGCCGAACACAATAACATCAGTCTTTCGGAAGAATATTTTATCTTCCCCAAATGAATTTCAAAATGTGGATGATTGTTTTAAAAGCATAGTGGCTTCAAAATTCCCTGGATTTTCCATCCTTTTCACGGATGGTTCCAAATTTGAAAATAAAAGATGTGGAGCATCGATATATAGTCCAGAATTCAACATCAATCTCACTTATAAATTACCGAAAGAAGCTTCCATATTTACAGCCGAATGCTTTGCAATTGAACAAGCGCTAAATCAAATCCAGGTTCTCAACATTCATCGAGCCTTACTATGTACTGATTCGCTAAGTGCTCTAACTAAAATTAGGTCAAATATTTTACGTTATCCGGAAGACAATATTATATGTAAAATAAAAAATCTTCTCAATTCTCTTAGTGAATCTGGGTTTGAGACGATATTGGCCTGGGTCCCTGCCCATTTGGGTATCGAGGGTAATGAGATGGCCGATTTTCTCGCCAAATCTGGTTCAGATTCCGGAATTATCCCACTAAATTTTAGAATTCCTATATCCGATGTCTTTCCGATTCTTAAATCCAATATGACTCGTGCCTGGGAAGAAAATTGGGCAGTCTCCAAAATAAGAACTGGATCTTTCTATGCGGGAATTCA
The DNA here is from genome assembly GCA_936435175.1 of Glyphotaelius pellucidus. NCBI lineage: Eukaryota > Metazoa > Arthropoda > Insecta > Trichoptera > Limnephilidae > Glyphotaelius > Glyphotaelius pellucidus. Next base: position 6,785,139 of record OW386543.1, on the reverse strand, counting down.
AAACCATATCCCTGCTAAGCCATGGTTTCACGGTAAAAAACTTTCAAAACGATTCATTTCATGTATCTCGAGAATGAGAATTGGCCACTGTTCAATTGCATCTCACTTGTCTAGAATTAGAGTTTTAGATGATCCGTTCTGCCAGTGCGGTGTGGAAGAGGAAACCCTCGACCACGTTTTCTTTAACTGTAAAAACCATTCATCTTTCAAGAACATATACCGCCGGCTTATTAAAATCACACACCAGTCCCCCCTTAACATTTCATACCTTTTATCTCTTAACAATCCTCGTGTTCATACAGCTTTATGTAAGTTTATTAACCTGAATGAATTCAATATTTAATTTGTTTTAGTGATCTAAATGAGTCCAATATTTAATTTGTTTTATTATTTTCCCATTAGATTAACCGAAATTTCTTATCCATTTTAAATATTACCGGCACAAAGCACTCTCTCCAGGGTGAATTGCCTTAAACCAAAAAAAAAAAAAAAAAAAAAAAAGATTGACATTGTGATTATTTTTCATAATTTAAGTAGGTAAATGGGTTATTTTGAGGTTATTTATCGATTTGGTTAGTGTATATTTGATTAATTCAAAATGAACAACCGATGTTTCTAATTTGTAATGTTAATTTGGAATGTAAGTAAGTCTAAAGTGATGGTATTTGAAAGAGAGAGTACGAAAACACTTTGCAACATAGTTGTGAATGACGAATACTTGGAGCAGGTGGATGAGTTTGTATATTTGGGAAGTATGTTTACGAGAGATGGAAAGACTGATAGAGATATCGAAAGACGGGTAAATACCGGTAACTCCATTAATGGAGGACTGAACGCCGTTGGCGCCAACAAAAATCTGTCAAAAGAAGCGAAGCTAGCCGTCCATAATGGAGTGCTGGTACCTACCCTGATGTATGGCAGTGAGGCATGGAACTGGCAGAGAAAGGACGAAAGTAGACTGAATGCTGTAGAAATGAGATCCCTGAGACGTATGTGTGGTAAAACCATGTATGATCGTGTGAGAAATGTGGAGATCCGCAAAGAATGCAAGGCTGATGTAAGCGTTATGAGTAAGATTAAGAAAGGGACGCTCAGATGGTTTGGGCATGTAGAGCGAATGAATGAGGAAAGGAGTGTAAGGAGAATATATGACGCAAATGTGAATGGTAGACGAAGTCGGGGACGCCCGAGGAAGACATGGCACGACCAAGTGAATCAGATACTTGAGTCGGGCGATGTCAAGAGTCAGAATAATAGAAGAGCATGTATGAGACGATGTATGAATGTGAACGAAGCAAGGAGTGTGTGCCAAGATCGAGTTGTTTGGCGGTCTGTCCTCTCTGCCTACCCCTGCGGGGAAACGGCGTGATGGTTAGTTAGTTAGTTATGTTTCTAATTTCATCGAGTCATCCAGCTAGTCTAGGGGCCATCCATAAATTACGTCACACCTTAAGGGGGGAGAGGGGGGTAGAGAAGTGTGATATTGTGAGACAAGGGGTATGGGGGGTCTCCAACTCTGTGATGTCACATGTAAAAATCTGAATTATTAAAAAGGTCTGTCGGGTGAATAGCATCCCGCATATATCCACTGCGATACTTTTCTGGGCAGCGACCTGAAGTGGCGTGGGGCTCAGTGGGTCCGAAGTGGGAGTGTGCTAATGTTAGCTACAACTTGTGACAGGGGTAGAATATCGATTATTATTTCCCTTCAAAAATGAGCAAAAACATCTGTTATTTGATATGTATGTAATATTATAGTATATCCACTGGAGCGATCGCGCGATAAAACATTTTTCCCTCCGATTGCTCGCTGTTTTTTTGTGACGATTTTGAAAATTTTCCGCCCACATTTAAAAAATCATACCTCCGAATTTTAATATGGAGACATAAAAACTGATTAAAGTTCTACACAGCCAATGAATTCACCTATATTATACTAATTATTTTATATTTTTAGAATTGATAGATAAATAATTTTAAAAAATTTAACTTTATAAATGCGCAAAATTTGTGTTTTAGTGATTTGAAATCGCCGCCAGTGGCAGTTTTAAATATCTATATTGAATATTTTCTACGTTTTTATGTTCTCTATGGCCTGTTCAATAACCACAGATGCAAAAATATACTCAGAAAACGATTTTTTTACATACTAATGTCTGATCAAAAGTTCGCTTCGAAAATTATTTTAGAATTTTAGTGCGTGACGATGTCAAAATTGAATTCACTAAATTATACTATTTCATAAATTTAACACAAAAAACTGGCGTTTATAAATTGTTCAAATGAAGATGAATCAGCTGTCTCTTCATTGACATCACACGAATCCTTATCTGTTGTATTCAATTCAACATTCGAGCAAAACTGGCCTTGACAACTACAAGTGCACGCTGGTGAACAAAGTAAATCTACTTTTTCACAGCCACATTTAGCATTACAACCTTTATTTGCAATTGCAAAAAATAGAGTTAAGTTGGGAGTAAAGTTTGAATCGGTCGAAAATACCATCTTTTTTTTTTACATTAACTCCACACAGGAGGCCCTGAGGAAAATAATTTCCCTCAAGGCCTATGTCATCTGGGATGCTGTGTGGAGGGTCTTTTTGAGGAGAGGAAGGAATGAACATTGGTCTTGAATAGACCCATGTTGTAGGAGGGAGGAAACACAGATGCCGGCAAATCGTTCCATAGCCGAGCTGTTGAACTCAAGAACGAGTCGAAAAAACGACCCGTTCTCATGTGACAAATGTCAACCGTGTACATATGTTGGGCGCGCGTTTGGCGTGTCTCCCGACTATGCACCGGTGCCGAAGGGATCAATGACGCTAGTTCCTCAGAGCATCTTCCATTGAAATACCGGTAGAACATGATTGCAACCCGTTCGTTAAGATGGGAGAATCTATCAAACGGACCGCCCGTTTCTGCACAGAGCCGAGGGTATTTTTCAAGTATTTTGGAGCTCCAGACCAGAGGTGGCTGCCAAATTCAACCGTGGGGCGCACTTGCGATTTGTACAGGGTAAGCAGTTGTGTACTATTAAAGTATCTGCGGGCCCTGTACAGTACGCCCAGTTTTTGAGAAGCTAACTTTACTCTGGCTTCGATGGAGCCCCCATACCTGAGCTGGTCACTTATAGTTACACCAAGCATATCAATGGAAGGTCTGTTCGGAAGATTGCTTCCGTTGAAGGAGACTAGATTTTCATTTCGATCCCTTTTAGACGTAATCAGACATGATTGGGTCTTTGAAACATTGAATTCGACGAGGTTATTCTTACCCCAAGAGAAAACACTCTCGAGGTAACCATCCATTCTTTGCTTCAAAGCCCTCCGAGCCGTTGGAGTTTGTGTGCCCTTTGGGGGCTTGTCAAACGAAAAGCTGTCATGGACTGTACTGTCATCCGCGTAACAATGAATTGGTGCACATGACAAAAGGTCGTTGATGTGCAACAAAAACAAAGTCGGGGACAGAACCGATCCCTGTGGGACGCCAGCATTTATTGGATGCGAGGAAGAGGTGAAACCATCAGCAACCGTCTGAATTGACCTCTCCCTCAAAAAGTCGGCAATCCACGTACACAGGGATACGAGAAGTCCGTAAGATGGCAGTTTGTCATCTGTTAAATTCCAACCCCAGTCTTATGGGTTTAGTTGATTGCCTAGCCATACCTGAACTTGTTAGTAGACTCGATACAAGCGTTTTTTTTATTTTTTATTATTCATTAATACAAGAAAAAAAAATTAATACAAATTTTAGTCACACAAAGCTGTCACACGACGGTTTGTCTATAGGTTCTATTAAATAATATACATATTTTTTTAAATTAATATATTTATCAAGCCATAAAAAACTACAATAACCTCCCTTCTGAATTGCGCTGTATCACCAACCAATCAGAACAAATAAATAAAATCAAACAATTTTTCAAAAAAACTTACAGTAAAAAGTAAATATTTTATACAAAGCATATTATAACTTACAACCTGATTAAGAATCGTGGCTCCCTTATCAGACACAAGAGCTCCTCTTTTCTGATAAGGTATACATGACCAAAAACGACCTTTATTATAAAATTTTCTAAAATGTATATGTTTATATGTAACCCATATTTTTTATATTACAATAAAAAAAAATAAAAAAATGTAAATAAAATATTATATATAGAATAATGTATCTCAATGTACCTACCTAAATACAAATTGTTTATTTATTTATTGATCAACGCCCTTTTTCAGGGCTTTTACATAATGGTAATAAATAGAATATTTATTGTACATAACTGAACTGCTTCAGTAACAATATTTTATATTTGTTTAAAGATAAACTGAAGATGTCCACGGACTTGGTGTAATTGTTTCCTTCCATTAGTATTCTGGGTAAAGAGGAATACATATGGTAGTTAGTCTCAGAATTAAATCCTGACAGAAGAAATAAATCCTGACTTCTTGTATTACGTTGTGGACTAAATTATGTAGAATTTTATATAGAAATACCAAGTCAGTGAAAATTCTTCTGTCTGACAATTTGAGCATATTCATATTATTTAACAGAGTGTTGTAGTTCAACATTATTGTTGGAATCCTCATTTTGAAATATAGAAAACGTAAGAATTTGTTTTGAATTCTTTCAACAGCTTGTACATGTATGTTATAATGTGGATTCCAGACGGTAGAATTGTACTCAAGTTGACATCTAACATACGCAAAATATATTTAGGCAGGTGTGTTGAGATGTTCATAGATTCATTGAATCGTCATTTATTATCCAACGCTTAATGTTATTGGGGGAGGGTCTCTCATTATTCTGATGTTTAAAAAACTTTATAATTTATTAAAAATCTCTGGTATTCAGTATTTAAGCGTTCTGCTTCCATACTTATTTGTTATTCTTAGAGTTATGAGGCCCTTATTTTCAGTGGATCTTGTGGTGTGATTATGCACCAGTTGCTTTTTGTATTTGCTTTCTCCCTCATTATCCATTATAATAATGTACCAAAGAAGACCAAAGAAGTTGATGAGCAGAACCTACTTTTTACAGCCACATTTAGCCACAGCCACTACAACCTTTATTGAAATTGCAAAAAATAGTAAAATTATAATACTATCTACCAAATGTCCACCAAATATGTGGCAGACCGGGTCGGTAGAGAATGGTTGAAGGAGACGTTTTGAACTCTTCAGCAGGACTCAAATGTCAAATGGTGATATAAAAACAAGCCATCCAGCTGTCCTTTGGAGCACTCAACAAGCAAAACCCGTTGCCATAACGCCTCTATGGCGTGGCTCCATTGGACATTCCGTAAGGATTTTACTTGTCTAGTGTTAATTTCTCATCTCATGAGGGTGATCCCTTTATTTCTCTTACGCAAAAATATATTTTTTGTTTGCTTCAGCGCCACACCGGCGTCAATTTCGGAAGGAAATGAATTTCCCTTGGGCCTGTGGATGGCTTTAGAGCAGATAAGTGTAGTATGAGGGGTGGGTGGGGATCTGAGGGTCAGTGTGTCCAGGAGAGACTGACGTAAGAATTCACCTCTACCCGCTGCCGCGGTGCAAAGCGAAGGGTCGTGAGAATCCAGATGAACAGGTCAAAGGGTCTTCCTCAACCGGTCTCTCCCATCCGACCTGCCCCTCGACTGATGGGCAGACACGTTCACAATCCTTTGATTAGTCGCTCTCTATGTTGGCACAGTCCTGCTTAAGGAGATGCACTACTTAGTAATGCAAACTCGTGTATTTTCAGTTTGAAAATCAGATAGCATGGAAATATTTTAAACACGTTAATGGAATATTGCGAGGACAACACATACTTGCCTTTTTTTACATTAGCTCCACACAGGAGGTCCTGAGGAAAATAATTCCCCTTAGGGTCTATGTAGTCTTTGGGGATGCTGTGTGGAGGGTTTTTTATGGAAAGGAAGGAGAGAAAATAGTGGGAACGAAAAAAGTACGAGGGGTGAGTAAAAATCTGGGCGTCAGTGTATCCAGGAGTGACGGACGTACGAGTATGAATCAACCCTTCCCACTGTGGGTAAGGCGATGTTCCGAGAGTCCTGCTGGAGAGTTTCCAGTTCTTCCTCAACCAGTCTCTCCCGATCCGGCCAGCCACGCAGTTGATGGGCAGACGCATCCACCGCCGAGATCCGGAATAAATTCATCTCATGAACCCGGGTACCCCTGCCAAGTCACCAAACGTAGCGAACCATTTGGCTGACCTATGGAAGAGGTGTTGGTAATCCATTCCCGCTTTCCAAATTGAAATAATCGCGAATTTTATTAGTTTTTTTTATAACCCAAAAAAATTAAATATCAGGCTTATGAAAACTGTTTAGTTTAAAAACTCTACTTAACAACAGCTTTTCGATTGTGGTTTTATTGTGTAATGTGTAAAATTAAATTCTTAAGAATATTATTGTAAAACATTTAAATATTTGGTCCTGAACTTCTCAAAATAAAATAAAACCCGCTTTTTGACGATGTTTTTGTTGAATAAATCAAAACAGGCAGCTGGTGTTGAACTGAAACTGGAACCTTATCGTAACTACATAAGGAGTGAAATGGTACTGACACATTTGCTCATTGACAAGCCGGCTTATGAGCATGCTCATTAATGAGTATGCTCATGTCAAATACTCAACTGTACACACTTGCTCATTAACGAGCAGGCTTGGTTTGAGCTTTCTCTTGAATGAGCGTGCTCAAAGCCAACATTTGAACACACATGCTATTTAATGAGCATGCTCATGTCAAATAATAAATGTCATCGTGTAGTGTCAGTTCCGTTCGCCCAGAACTAAACAAAGTAATCGTATTGCTTGCAATGCAATTATTCGTTATTTAAGAACCTTTAGACGAAAGAAACAAAACGGTTGATTTGGGTCCAAGATGTCAACGGTTATACAGTTACAAGGACATAATAGAGTCAGTTCCGTCCGCACAGAAGTCAATAAAGTTATTGTATTGCTTGCAACTCATTTACTGAAGAAACTTTTGGCGAAAGAAAAAAACAAAATAAAAAGTTCGATTTGGGTTCGCAATTGGATCACTAGAAGAACAAACCTTGGAGCAAGTAATCATTTGTTAGTAGAAATGCGAAAAGAAGATATCAACGGATATAAAAATCATTTATGAATGCTTCCGCAGAAATTTGACGAGCTACTCTCTAAAATTGAAAGCGTGAAATAAAAACGAGATACTCATACGCGGAATGTTATTCCGCATATGATATTCTAAAGGTTGATTTTCGTCAAAGACGTCAACAAATTCGAATATGTCTAAATTATAAAAAATAAATACTAATTTCAATAGAATGTGGTTTCATTTTAGAGGTAAAGGAACTGTTGGGGAATTTGGAAGTCTATTGTGGATATTAAAATAAAATATTTATTAATATTTATGTAATAATAAAAATCCAAACACATTCGTAATTCCCATAATAAATCACGAAAAGAAAGGTTTTTTCGTCCACCTAGCGATCTATTTTGACATTTTTGCCAAGAACGCGCAGGCGCGAACCAGGGATGGTATGTCTAGGGTAATTTCCCTAGATCTAGGGAAATTTCCCTAGATCTAGGGAAATTTTGAACTCAAACACTTTGTACAATTTTTTTTTACGTTTGAAAATATTACTGGTATTGCTAGTCGATAATTATTATTATTTTTAATTTCCGTGAATCTTATATACTGTTAATATACTGAAATAAATCAAGCAATGTTGTTTTTAACACCGACAACTCAAAATGATATTAAATTTAGGTTTCAAGTTGCGTTTTTATCTAAATATGTTTTTTACAAGATATTTTCTTCAGTTTCGGTGATTGCGGTTGATTTTTATTTTGCAAAGTGATTTTTTTAATAGGAATATCGTTTTTAATTCAGTTGTAAGTGTATACATATTTTGAAATTATTATTTCATTTGGCAAAAAGTGTTTTATTTGGAAAAGTACAGCAAGAAATGGGACGTTTGTATAATTATGATCTCACTAGTAGTTAAAAATCCGCTCCACAGGTTTTTGATGCTAGGCCCTGCGGGCGGTTTTTGTTTCGGCTTCACCCAGTTTGAGTGTTGGTGACCATTTTATAAATCCGATAGGAACTGGTTCCAAAAATAGCCAGTTCCTCGGATCCACTGTGATCCAGTGACACCTAGTCACCGAGACAAAGTAACCGTGACAAAGTAACTGAGACACGCAATGGCGTCATATGTAATATATATATTTTTTACACGAACCCCACACAGGAGGCCCTGAGGAAAATAATCTGCCTCAGGGCCTATGTCATCTTTAGGAATGATGTGTGGAGGGTTTTTTTAAGGAAAGGAAATGGAGAGGAATTCTGGGAAGGAAAAGGGTTTAAGGGGTGGGTAGGAATCTGGGGTTCAGAGTGTCCTGGTCATCCGCCTCCAAGATCTAGGCAAACCTCACCCCATAAACCCGGGCACCCCTGCTAAATCACCAAACGTAGCGAACCACTTGGGGTGACCTATGGCAGAGGTGTTGGTTATCCAATAAAGGTTCCCGGGGCGGCGGTACCCATTCCCGCCTCCCAAATTTCATAATATGTAGCCAAAATATATCGCGTATAGCCGCGTGATTTTATTATTCGCAACTCGTCAAGTACCACCTTTCCATATCCTGAAAGATACTTAATTCTATAAATTCGTAGTACGTATACCTAGGGGTGAAATTTACACATGCGGCTGTTGACGGAAGTAGCGACATATTTTGACAGATTCTTGAATTAAAACCGAATTACAACGGCAGATTTGCTTGAAATTTCATGAACATAGATGTTATTTGAGGCGCGGCGCGTAAGGCGTGGCGTCAGATTTGCAATCGAAGTCGCTTTCTGAAATTCAACCACGCAGATGCAAGGGTATTAATACTGTTTGATGATTATTATTCTGTATGTATACATTTGACACTGTGACAGAGCTGTGTCAGATTAGTTGTTCCAGTGTTGCTATCGAGAATCGAGAATTTCCATTAGCAAAATTAAAAATTGCCGTGTAAGAAAGATAATAAAAACGGTGACTACGAACTTGTGTAAAAGTGATTATTTTAACGAAATCTAGAGAAATTTTGCCTCAACATCTAGGGAAATAAATTTTTGGGCATACCATCCCTGGCGCGAACTGAGATCGGAATGACATGAGCATGCTCATAAGCCAGCCTGTTCACACTTGCTTAGAGGCTTCCCCTTCCACCCGATAATCCAATGAGCATGCTCATAAATCAAACGGCTGTTGATTCGTGAGCTATTTCATTTGGCTTCAAATGAGCATGCTCATTACTAGCAACGTCACGGACACACATGCTACTAGGTAGCAATTGCTACTAGGTAGCATGCTCTTTGGCTTCAAATGAGCAAGTGTGTCCGTAGCATTATTGTTAGCAGCCTGTTTCAGAATTTTACTCGACTTGTTGCATTGCCATATGTGTGAAAAACGAAACAAAATATATTTTATTGCACATTATCTTATATATATTTAGTTGTCAAGTTTGAGAAGTATGTTACATACATTGCAATACATGTAAGATATTGATATATTCTCTTCATGAGCTAGCTTACGCCAAAACTTAACAGTCAGCTATTAGCTGACATTTAGAAACGGCGAAACCCAAAACGGTTTCGGCTTTCCAACATCGTGGGTCGTTGTAATCTCCCTTTGCCAGCGAGCAGAGAACCAACGCGACGAACCAGAACAACACTTTCAAATACATAATGATTACTTATGATAGCGCTGAATATGTCGTACCACACGGCGTGTGATTAATATATAGGGACTCTTAAATGTGTTTATAATCTATTTATCTGAAGTATCGTTAAACCAAACGTTTTAGATAATTGTAATATTATATATTTTTTTAAATTGTTACGACGTAACCTAATTACCATCACTAATTATTTTTACTAAATTTAACGGATCAGTGACAAAACAGAACAGTGATAAATTAGAACATAGAAAAATAAGAAAGCGGGGAAAAAATACAATCTAACCGATTTTTTTTTTTTTTACATTAACTCCACACAGGAGGCCCTGAGGAAAATAATTTCTCTCAGGGCCTATGTCATCTTTGAGGATGCTGTGTGGAGGGTGTTCTTGAGGAGAGGAAGGAGTGAACATGGGTCTTGAAGAGACCCATGTTGTAGGAGGGAGGAAACACAGAGGCCGGCAAATCGTTCCATAGCCGAGCCGTTGAACTCAAGAAAGAGTTGTAGAAACGACCCGTTCTCATGTGACTAATGTCAACCGTGTACAAATGTTGAGCGCGCGTTTGGCGTGTTTCCCTGGTTTCACCGGTGCCGAGGGGATCAATGACCCTAGTTCCTCGGAGCATCTTCCATTGTAATACCGGTAGAACAAGGACAGCATTCCCACCTGGCGCCGGTGCTCTAAAGATTGCAATCCGTTTGTTAAATTAGGAGAATCTACCAAACGGACCGCCCGATTCTGCACAGTCAAGGGTTTTTTTTTCAGATATTTTGGGGCGCCAGGCCAGAGGTGGCTGCCAAATTCAACCGTGGGGCGCACTTGCGATTTGTACAGGGCTAGCAGTTGTGTACTATATATATGTGTAACCGATATAATAAATAGCGATCGCTGCCTGGCTAGGGCCCGGTGGCGTATTTAGGTAGGTAGGTTCAGTCGCGGCGGTGTCTGAAATGGGGTAGGGTTTGTTGTGCAAAATCACCTTACAAAACCTAACCCTTTTCAGTTGCGGCCGCGACTAAGCCGGTATGGTGTTTGGAAGGTGATTTTGCACAACAAATCCTTCCCCATTTTCAGTCATTTTTTTATAATTATTTTTTTCTAGATTCTTATGTGCCTTGAAGAGGTGAATCATTTAAATTTACTGAATTTAAAGTTTATGTTCTTTATACAAATAGAACGGCGTCATTTGCACCTCGCAATTTTTACCTCATGTGGGTATTTAAAAATATTACCCGGTTATTATAGACTTAGAGGTCTTGTATTTCATCGGTAGGGAAAAATTGTTACCTAAAAACATTACTAAAATTGTATGTTTTTATCATCATCAATCTTCATCATCAGAACTAGCAGGACTAGCAGCCGATGGCAATATATACATATGTGTCTGTTAATGTCATGTTGGGAGTGGGAGGGAGGCGTTCATGTCCTTTTATTTGGAGTTCTTCCGTATTTGCCTTCAGGGAATGAGGAAACCATGAAAAACCTCACCCAGGAAGATTCAGCCGGCGGTCAACATGAAACCGATCGGCCTTCAGTGATATCGGTGTACGATATCCTGCATTGTGTATGTGTGGGGTGTATGTCTGTTTTTACGTAAATGTAAACTTTATGGGACCATAGGGGATAAACATACATATACATACATACTATACAATATTATATAAATATGTACATAGATATATAAACATACAAACGGGGTAAGGGGTCTGGTGATTGGGAATACCTACTGCTCGCTTATTCGATGCTCGTTTACTCGCAGATGTGATCAAGGTCCATCAGAATGTGTTTGGGGAGTTTGTGTACGTACTTGAAGGTAAAGTCACTAGGAGAATTGTATTGACCGATTTCCTTGATGAGTCTATTTTTACTATGTCTTAGTGACTTGTAAAATCGGTCTGTAAGACTGTGAGTGTATTCAAATAAGGTCGGAATGTCTTCTCTGGCATGAAGTCTTTCCAAATTAGTTCTGATTCTAGTATTGTAGGTGATTTTAATGCAGAGATTATGTAGAGTCTGTAGTTTCATATGGTCTGAGTGCGAGATGCTACTCCACACGGGAATGGCATAGGTCAGTACCGGTTGAATAAGCGAATAGTAAGTGAGGAGTTTGGTTCTGGGAAGTAGCGGACTTCTTCTGTTGAAGATGGGCTTCATCATGCCGACTGCCTTTCTGGCTCTTGCGTACATCTTGGCTAGGTGAGATTTCCAGTTGAGTCGTGAGTCCGTTGTCAGGCCTAGGTAAACGACTTCATCTTTTCATTCTAAGATGTGTCCTCCCATTTTGATGTTGACGTCTGGTGTTCTTCTTCGTTTCCTCGTGTACATTATGACTTCTATGAGGCGCTACATCTTGTAGAACTCTACGAGAGCGTCGAGCGCTCTGTAGGTATATGGCCGCCATGTCTGCTTTCAGCGACGAAACGTACCGCTTGATGTCGTCTGCATAGACAGACAGGTTGCATCTCTCGTTTCGGGGGATGTTGTGTGTGAAGATGTTGAAGAGATGAGGTCTCAGTAGACTGGAATCTCACGTAGTGACGACATTGCATTCCTGATGAAGACTCGGAAGGATGCTCGTTGAATCTTCTGGTGATGAATTCCGCTACGAATTCGAACTGCTTGTCTGGCAAAGTGTTGTTTTCTACGTGGTGTGGGAGCAGCTTGTTAAGTATAACCTGGTCAAATACCTTGCTCAGCATGGAGAGTAGACTGATCGTCCGGTAGCTTGTCGGCTGCTTCTTGTCCTTTTTTGGGGTTGAAAAGGGCAGCACACTCGCCATCTTCCAGATCTGAGGGAAGTATCCAGTGATGAGACACATTGGAGGACCCACCACTTATCCGCCCTGGTATAGGTAACAGATGGTTACCCCTTCAAGGCTCTTGCAAAGACTCTTGCAAGGCTCTTGCAAAGAATTTTTTTTATAAAAACAACTCTACACAATCACCATAACACGGGCATGTGCCTAGTATGGTGGTCGAAAAATCCCCAATTTATGTAACAAACTGTTCAATGAATAAAGAAAATTTTAAAAAAATTAATAAACGAAACTAGACCTCCGTTGTGCCCGCATACGTTGTTAGGCAGCAGTATGCAAGTGCTTGCTATGAACAATGTTAGTACATAAAAAAAGTATAAAATCTTACCTGAACCTATTTTGGGTAAAGAAAAATTTAAACAAAACATAAAATAAAAATAACAACAAACAAGGTAGAAGATAGATCCAGAAATGGAGGCGGCCAATACAGATCGCCTGGCAGTCCTGTTGAGAGTGGGTCGGTGATCGGGCAGGCCGGATACAAGGTTCGAATTCCACACCCCTAAGCCGACTTCCCGATGGTGCCACGACAAGAAGTAATTGGGAAGTGGGGGATTAGACGCCCGAAGACCCTGAGGATGTCAGCGTCGGGTTGTCGGAGGCAGGGCGGAAGATCCCCTAGCTCGCACGGACGTCCCTCAGACCAATAACTGTTCCCAGGGCTGGCGCGGGTGGTCTGAGAGACAGAACTCCGGGTTTGCTTCACTGGAGTGTTGTCACACAGTTTTACAAGAATCTGGAAGAAAACCGAAAAACCCAGAAAACAAAGCAAAAATACAATTCAAAGTCAAAATAGAATAACGCATCATTTATGTATTAAATATAGAGAAAATTCGTAGCCAGGAAACTGGCTGTGCCATTGTGTCATTATTGTTGGTGGAACGCTCACTTGATGAACTGACTCTAGCTTGCTGCATTCAAGAGCACCACCACGGGCAGACTCGAAAGCGTTGCAATAACAACAGCAAAGACCTGTCCGCTTAGGAGTAGTCTCAACCCAAACTTAATTCCCGTCCCAACCTTCTAGGAATAATGGGAAAACAAGTATATGTACACAATTAATATTAATAATTAAAACAGGGTTGCAAAGTTTACGGAAAACGGCTTGCTGAGGAGGTATACTCAACAAAAAAACTGGCATGCGAGTTGAAGAAGGAAAGCCATGTTAAAAAAAATAATAATAAATAAAAATGTTATACGAAGTAAATAGTGATGAGACAGGCATTGAACAGCTTCGTGATGTATACGGTGGCTTTTTGAGGCAGATATTTGAGTAGAATGTTGTGGATTTGATCGCTTCCCGGCACCTTATTAGTCTTCAATCACTTGATGATGACGGCAACTTCGCTCGGCGTGCTGAAGTGGATGTTTTCGACTTTCGTCTGATTCGTTTCTTGATTCGTTTCCGGATCGGATAGGCCGTCTGTGGCTGCGTGGGCTCTCTCGAATCCGTCGGTGAGTGCGTTCGCCTTCTCTTCCAGTGACAGCGCCAATCCAGTGATCGGTACCGGTCCGTGGATCAAATGGTACCGGGCCGTGGCAAGGCCCTGCTTAAAAATCAAAATCACGTAAAAAAATCGAAAATATCCAATAAAAAAATTGTCATCGACAAAAATAATTATTCAGTTGAGAGCCACTTCACGCCAAGTTACCGCCGACACAATACCTTCGAAGTAAAAAACACGACTGGGCTTTCATCTGGCGCACTCGCATATATAACGTAAAGAGTTCGAGTGAGACGCAATGACGTGATTGACCGCTCCTATATTCTGCTTGCCCAAATGCAAATGGAATAGTTTTATTGAGAATACGTGATGTAGGAACTAGCACGCGTTTGAATGTTTGGTTAATTTCCGTTTTTCAACAAAATAAGAGCTTATTGTTATGTTTATAATTATTTTAATAAATTTGTAAATGTATAATGATGGATTAACCAAAATCTGAATCCTGAATATCTTAAGAGATATTTACATTTTTGAGGCGATGTGTTCTAGTTTTACTTTTTAGGTGACATAATGACGTGTAATATCAACACAATCTAAAATACAAATCACCCCTCTCCCCCCCCCTGAGCGGGCCGCGGTAAAATTATCAAACGTTGACCGGTCCGCGGCGATAAAAAGGTTGGGGACCAATGGTCTAGCTTTTCAAGCGGTGGAATCGTGTGATATTCGTGTCTCAGTGCTTTCGCCATTTTCCATAGGTGTTGTCCTTTGGCTTGAGTGACGTTACTTTCTTCGTCCAAATGTATGTGTCTTGTGCATGCTGTATGATTTCCGTGAGAGTGCTTGCGGCCTCGTCGTTAGAGCGCAGAGTTCCCGATGTTAAGTGTATTCGTTCGTTAATCTCTTTCTTGAATCCTTCCCAGTCTGCTTCCTTGTAGTTTCGCTGTTTTCTGGGGCTCCTTGAAGTCGTTCCTCCAATACTGAAGCTCACGGGCAGATGTTCTGATGACAGTTTATCGAGATGGCTATTAGTCTGATGGCGAGATCGTCTTGACGTTTTTCTCGAGTACGGTGTCCAGAGTACTGGGGTACAATGAGTGCGCTGCGTGGAAAGTCGGTTTGTCCGGCGCCATTATCGTGTAGTTGTGAGTCTGCATATGCGTAAAGAGCATTTTCCCGTTCGCGTTGCCTCTGTAGTTATTCCAATAGTTGTGCTTGGTGTTGAGATCTCCTCCTTGAACAACAATGGGGCGCAAATTAAGTAATTTATCCAGGTCTTCTCTTACCAGAAGGTTGAAAATTTTTGCAGTAGGCGGCGATGAAGGTATGTGCTCTATCCTCTATGGTGACTTCGACAATTGTAGCTTCAGTATGCTTCAGCTTCGGAGGAGGGATCCTTGTGGACGTGGTGAATTGACGAACGAATATGGCGGTACCTCCGCCTCCTCCTTTCGGTCGGTCGTCTCGGTGAACTTCGAAGCCGGGCACTCTCAGCGGTGTCTCGTGTTTAAGATGTGTTTCTGAAATGAGAATGATATCAGTGTTAGTGTTATTTGCCAGAGCGAGCAGTTTATCAATCTTGAAGCGGATGCTGCAGGCATTCCAAAGGAGAACGTTCACCATCTCGGGACTAGACATTGATGGTGGAGGTGATGAGATCCATCAGGATCACCGCCTTCTCGTTCGTGGGAGCAGTGGGCCAGCTGCGGTCGCACGCGGATTAATCCCTGGAGCAGAGCCATCATCATCATGGCGTCTAGATCTTTGGAGGCTGCCTCTCCTGCGGGCTGCTGCATGCGGGTCTGCAAGCGAGGCTGTGGCTCGGGTTGCGCCTCGGGCTGCTGGGTGGCTGTTCTTCCACCGGCAGGGTCATGACCACCGGGGGAATCCGATCCTTCCTCTCGGCCTGGCTTCTGATACCTCCGGAAGAAGAGGAGTGGTTATCTCTTTGAGGTCGGCAAACCAGTTACCGACTACAACCGGTTCCGGCTCCTGTGGTGACAGGAGCCTCTTGATTGGGTTGGACGGCCTCGTCCAACCTTCCTCCTGCCGGGTCATCTCCATATCCTAGGAGGGCTGCTGGGATCTGGGGGGCGGTACGTAGCCCGAAGCTGCGCCTACTAAGGGGCGGCGGCTGGGTCCGGATACGGGCGGGCTCGGACATCTCGGGGGGCGACATGGTGATGGCTTTGTCCTCGGGATCGGGCTCTGCAGTGGCTGTTGGGGCTGGAAGGCTGGAATCGTCAGATGTTGGCGGGCGCCCGGGAGGATTACGACCGGAGAATCCTCTGGATCGGCGGCTTCTAACCGCGCGGAATACATCCGCACGGCGGGGGTCCTGACCTTCCTCTTCTGGGTGGGGATTGTCTTCAGTTCTCTCCTTGATGGAGCCAGGTCTTCCTTCTTCTTCTTTGCCTTAAAAAAGGCAGTTATCGGCGCGGGGGGCTAGGCAGTGAGCCGGTCGGGCCGGCTGGCTACAAGATGGCCGTGTAATCACAAGTCAGACAAAAGCGACCCAGGGGGGAAATAAGCTGGCATCTCCAGAAGCGACTGTCACAGGCGGCAGTCACAATGTGAATCCGATCGATGCCATCGGATGATCTGTCCCTATTTCAGTCACCGCCGCAACTGAACCGGTATAGGTTTTGGAAATACGCTATCGGACTCTAGCCAAGCAGCGATCGCTATTTATTATGTCGGTTAGATTGGATTTTTTCCTCGCTTTCTTTTTTTTCAATTTTCTAATTTGTGACTGAATCGTTAAATTTAGTAAAATTAATTAGTGATGGTAATTAGGTTACGTCGTAACAATTTTTTTTTAAATTTACAATTATCTAAGCCGTTTGGTTTAACGATACTTCAGATAAATAGATTATAAACGCATTTAAGAATCCCTATATATTAATCACACGCCGCGTGGTACGACATATTCAGCGCTATCAAAAGTGATCATTATGTATTTGAAAGTGTTGTTCTGGTTCGTCGCGTTGGTTCTCTGCTCGCTGGCAAGGGGAGATTACAACGACGCAAAATGTTGGACACCCGTCTATACTCCTTCTGGTACCTCTGGTGTATGTAGGCTAACACCGAACTGTTAAGTTTCAGTGTAAGCTATCTCATGAAGAGAATATAGCAATATCTTACATGTATTTCAATGTATGTAACATGTTACATACTCTCCAAACTTGACAAATAAATATATGAATACAAGATAAATTGCAATAAAATATATTTTGTTTTATTTTTCACACATAAGGCGATGTAACACGTCGAGTAAAATTCTGGGTCAGGCCGCTAATAATAACACCCCTTATGTAGAGACAATAAGGTTTAAGTTTCAGTTCAACACCACACGCCTGTTTTGATTTATTCAAGAAAAAAACATCGTCAAAAGCTGGGTTGATTTTATTTTGAAGTTCAGGGACACATATTTAAACGTTTTTCGTTTTTATAATAATCGTAAGAATTTAATTTTTCACATTATACAATAAAACCACAACCGAAAAGCTGTTTTTAAGTAGGGTTTTTAAACTTAACAGTTTTTTTAAGCCTGATACTTTATTTCTTTTTGAAGTTATAAAAAAACTAATAAAAAGCCCGATTATTTCAATTTGGTTTTTCGTAACCGCGGAATGTTTGTGATGCTTAAAACAAATAATAAATGAATAAAGAGTTAAAACCTTTTTTTTTAAATACGCTTCTGTCTACCTTTAAAAAGATAACAATAATAATTAAAATTTTATCCGAAAATAATTGCTATTATTGTTATTGTAATTCCAATGGTGTTAATGTTCAATTACGTGTGGATAATCGATTATATATGTCAAATTATGTTTTTTTTAAATTTTATTACTTCATCGAATTCAATTTGGTATGTGCTATGCTAGGTCACATCTTGTCATAGATAACCGGGCATAACAGAACAGTGACAAAACAGAACATTGTAAAATAAAGGTTAGGTGAGATCAGTTTTTGAAGTGAAACTTCTTTAGCAACGTTATGATTTGAAACACAATGAAACTAAAACGACCATAAAAAAAGACCAACACATACATCTGTAGAATTAAGCGTGCAAGAATGAGATAGAATGAAAACTTACCGCACTGGTCGCTTTGATTATGAGCTCACTTTATAAGGCACCTATTGGTTGAGATTTTGTTTATAATTATCTGTGCCACCTAGCGGTGGACTAGGCCCGTCAGAGGCCCAGGGCGGCAAAGCTGAATTAGCCCCCCCCCCTAGTTTAAGAAGTTGATGTAATTTTGCAAGCTTTTGTTTCAGTTCACACGAGCCTCTGGTCTCGGGGGGCCTCCGAACTCCTCCATGTTCCCTTGACCAAATCCCAAACGAGGCTTGGCACCAGGATTACAAACTATTTCAACGTTTTCACATAAAATGCTGTATCTCCGTTAATTTTTCGAATATCTTTAAAATATTTGGTGAGAGTATTCTTCACAAATGCATTTGCGTGCCACCCACCTTTGCCAAAACAGCACGGTTATTGTTAATTTTGTTCTCTTGGCTTTGCTTTGCATACAGGAGAGACAAGTGGTACGCGAACCGGAGAGGATGTGTTTATATTTCTCCCTGTTTCTTTTTCAAATACCTGGAGTTTTGTTCAAGTTACAAATCTGAAATTTCTCATACACACGCGTAACAATCTGCAAAATCTGATACAGTTCGTGAAATTAATTTATGGTTATCGGGTGGGAAGTTATATTCGTTTTAAGTTTGTGCTTTGAAGAATAACTCAATACCTTTGATTTTATTCAATAATAACATCGACTAAAATAGACGCGTCCCGTTAATTCAAGTGATGCAAGCATTGCAGTACGGTTTGAGTGAACTTCATAAAAAACAAGAGTGGTTTTGATTAAGAAGGATCATAGTGACACTTATCTGGATTGATAATATAGCTGCACCTACTTGAACGCGTGTGATTTATGGTTTATTTCATCACTGGGTACTGGGATACCAACCGGCGCCTACAGGATCACAAAGAAAACAAAGATAAAATCTTTTCAATTTATTTGTTTAAATAATCATTTGTTAACATTTCAGTCGAATATTACCGTTTTACAGATGATGCAACCTCTGTAGAGTACTTGAGTTCTTGATTTATTTTGGAGGTAGGTTTGCGACATTCACCGAGAAACATCTACTCCACTTACAGAATTGCTTACGTTTTTTTTTTGTTTTCAATTGGTTTTTATTCATTGCGTTTTAGAGGAATGTCTTTGTTCTTACACGGATTTTATGTATGTTTCGTTTTATTAAATGTTTATCTTCATTGTAATTTAATTTATTTATATTCATATGATTTATACCATTGGTCATGCTTTTAGTCGGTTCTTATTTTTTGTACTCAGTTTTAAATCGGTACTTTTAGTATATTTCAGAAGTTAGTTCCTTATTCTATACAGAAGTATTCATACCAATGATAAGGAATTATATGGGATTTGAAAAGTAAGAGGAAAGTGCGAAACAAGACGAGCCAAGAAGAGACTGGAAAAGACAAGAATGGACAAGAACGGTCGGTAAGCAGTTTTAACATTCAAGAAGACACAAGAGAAGACAAGACGAGCCAAAAAGGGGCGAGAAGATGAAAGATACAAGAAAACGTAAGAAGATTAAAGAAAATTAATAAAATAAGGCAAAAAGATTAATAACTACAGAGAAGAGGCGAGAAGATTGAAGAAGAACCAAAAAAAAACAAGAAGAGACAAGAAAGGCCATGCATAGCCAAGAATAGCTGTGAAGAGATGAGAAGATCCGATACGAGCCAAGATGAGACTAGAAACATCAAAAAGAGAGGACAAGATAGAGAAGGTGCGAGAAGATTTAAGAAAAGGTTATAGGAGACCATTGGAGGGGACCCCACCACTGCGGCAACGACGTTATAAGGAATCATATGGTTTCCCCCTTCACCGCACACAAGAGACCAGACGGGCCAAGGAAATATTAGAAGATCCAAGAATATGCAGAAGGAACCAAGAAGAGACAATAATGTCCCAGAAGAGATAAGAAGAGCCGAGAAGAGACGAGAGGATCCAATGAGAGACAAGAACAAGACAAGACAAGACGAGACGAGATGACCCAAAAAGATGCAAGAAGAGCCAAGAAGAGATGATGAGGCACAAGAAGTAGCAAGAAGTTCCAAACAGAGCCCATAAGGGATGAGAATCATCAAGAAGAGGCAAGAGGAGTCAAGAAGAGGTGAGTAGGTCCAAGAAGAGACGAGAGGAGCCAAGAAGAGACAATAAGAACCCAGAAAAGAAGAAGCAAGAACAACCAAGAAGAGACAAAAAAATCCTGAAGATACAAGAAAAAGCAAAAAGAGACAAGAAGGGAAAAAACCATGAAGAGCCGAAGAACCGAGAAGAGACGAGAAGATCCAAGAAGGGGCTAGAAGAGCAGAGAAAGGACGAGAGGATCCAAGATGAGGCAAGAAGAGACAAGTAGAGACAAGAAGATCTACGAAGAAGCATGGAGAGATATTAAAAGACAATAAATAGCAAGAAGAGCCTAGAAGAATCAAGAAGAATAAAAAGGGAAAAGGAGAGAGAGAAAAATTCCAGAAGAGACACAAAGAAGTAAGAAGAGAAGAAAAGATCCGAAAAGAGGCAAAAAGAGGCAGGAATAGCCAAGAAGAGACAAAAAGATCCAGCGAGAAACACGAAGAGACAAGAAGAATCAAGAAGAGAAGAGAAGATCCAAGAAGAGGCGAGAACAGTAAAGAAAAGACAAGGAGAAAGAAGCCAAAATATATATTTTTTAAATCAAAAGACTCAATCCATTCCTTTATTCCTGCCTATCCTAAATTCCAATATTGGCTTATTAGGTTGCCATGTATACCGGTCGATTGAACTCCAACATCTGTCCCATCCTCAGAGCACGTATTCCTAGTCCTAACAAATTTTGGGCCCCTCGGTATACCGGTCTCACCGGTATAGGAGTGCAGGCCTAACATTGATTATTGTGCTTGAGGTATGCTATTAGAAAAAAATCTTCTTATAAAAACAAAAAAAAATTAGATGCAAAATTTAATTCATAAAGAGTTATACAAGAATTATAAAACAAATGTCATTATAATATACAACCGATATTTTATTTATTGTTTTAATGTCAATGTTTTAAATTTATTGTTTCATATTTTATTAAATTTTTATTGTAATGTAGGCTTCAGCACGGGTAAAGAGCACATGGCCCACATTATCAAATCATGTTTTGAAATACGTAATGTTATTGTACCAAATTAAAAAAAAATAATAATAATAAATTTAAAATAAATAATACTGAAAATTAAAAAAAAATGTTATGGATTGCAGGCATTCAATTGGTCGATGGTTGTAGGTTGTACGTCAGGTTATTGAACTTTTGTTTGGTCAACGTGTAGACAAGTTTAGAACCACACCAGGAGACGAATTGCCGTTTTATATCCTTAGTTAAGGAATATACCTACCTTATCCCTTTCATTTTAGCTTTGGCATCAAATATAGTGCGAGTGAGATATCCAGATAGCAATCACTAAATATTATATATAGGATTTTTGTCTCGCCTAAACTTTTTTCCCATGTTCTAATTTCTCATTGTTCTGGCGTTAAATTTATAAAAATATATTGTTATAATATTGGTGAAAGGTTAAATCGCAATTTTTTATTTAATATTACAATTATTTACGCCCATTAATTATTAAGTACGTTTATTTATACCAATTAATTAATTATTATTTACGCCAATTATTACAATAATTTATACCATTTAATTAATATTACAATTATTCATGCCAATTAATTAATATTACAATTATTTATGCCAATTAATTAATATTACAAATATTAAATGTCAATTAATTAAAATTACAATTATTTGTGCCAATTAATAAATATTACAATTATTTATGCAAATTAACATAATTATTCAGAATTTACCTACCGGATTTTAGAAACAAGTAATTTTTTTAATATTAATAAAGGTTTAAAAATTTTACACACTAACACAACGGGTATACAATTAGATAATTTAGACATTTTAGAAATTAGGAAAAGCGTTAATAGTAAATTAAATATTAATAAATCTAGTGCCATATGCGTGATTTTCTTTTTTTGTTTATTGAATCCGAATAGGTTTTGGCATACGATCTCAAACCATAACATCCCTCGAACATACGATACGATACGACACGATTGTACCACCCCAGCCAGGAGCACTCCTGTCCCGGTGAAACCGGTACACCAGGGGGCACTGATTTGTTAGGACTGGAACACGTGCTCTGAGGAAAGGGAGGAGGTTGGAGTTTAATCGACCGGTATACATGGCAACCTTATAAGCCAATATTGGAATTTAGGATGGGCAGGAATAAAGGAATGGATTGATCGTTAATTTTTTTCTTTCTTTAAGCCTTCCTTCTTCTTGGCTCTTCTCGGCGATTCTTGAACCTTCTCATCTTGTCTTGACTCTTCTTGTGTCTTCGCTTCATCGCCTCTTCTTGAATCTTCTCGTCTCTTCTTGGATATTTTCGTCTCTTCTCGACTCTTTTTGGCATTTCTTGCCTCTTCGTGGCTCTTGTCTCTTCTTGCCTTTTCTTGGATCTCTCGTCTCTTCTCGTCTCTTCTTCTCTCTTCTTGACTTGTCTTGCTTCTTCTTGTCTCTTCTAGGATCTCCGCCTCTTCTAATCTCTTTTGCCTATTCTTGAATTATCTCGTCACTTCTCAGCTCTTCTTGTTACTTCATCTCTCTTTTTGTCTCTTCTGGTCTATTATTGTCTTTTTGTGGCTTTTCTTGCTTCTGCCTGTCTCTTGTAGGTTCTCGTCTCTTCTTGCTTCTTCTTATATTTTCTCGTTTCTTCTCTTTTCTTTTTGCCTCTTCTTGAATAATCTCTTCTCAGCTTTTTTTGTTCCTTAGTCTCTCTTATTGTCCATTCTTGTCTCTTCTTGGATCTTTCTGCTTCTTCTTGTTGAATCGTTTTCGTTTCGCCTCATATTGAATCGTATGGTCTCTTCTCATATTTACTAGGCTCTTCTTGCTACATCGTCGCTTTTATTGTCTCTTCTTGTCTATTATTGTCACTTCTTGGCCCTCTTCTTGTATATTCTCTTCCAGCCTTATTTTTCATGTTTTTTTTTTTGTCTTTTCTTGCTTCCTCTTGTCTCCTCTAGGATCTTTTTGCCTTTTCTTGGATTTTATTGCTTCTTCTTGAATCTTCTCGTCTCTTCTCTCAGCTCTTTTTGCTACTCTATCTCTCTTACTTTCTATTATTGTCTCTTCTTGGCTCTCTTCTTGCTTCTTCCTAGATGTTCTTACCTCTTCTTGTCTCATTTTGACCTTTCTTATCTCTTCTTGGCTTTTCTTGTCTCTACTTCTCACCACTTATCTCTTCTTGGATTTTCTCGTCTCTCCTTGGCTTTTCTAGCTTATTCATTTTTTTTTTACTCTTCTTCGCCCTTCCTAACTCCCCGCTGTGTTATTATTGCATCTTCTTTCAAACTCTCACACATCATTGGCGGGTCTCAGTTATTCCCGCATTTACTTGTATCTTATTTATTTATTTATTAACGCTTTTATATATCACATACAAAAAAATGAAAACAACAGTTTAACATAAATAAAAAAAGAAACAAAATATATAAGTAAAGCACAAACTCAATTTAAAAAATAAGAATATAACAAATGCTAAATCCACATGGATAACTTTAGAGAACTCATAGGTACAATTCATATACCTACGAGCAGCAAAAACATTAAAAACAATTTTTTTTTACTAAATTACTCGTTGTTAGCATCTTGAATAAAAAGAAAAAAAAAGAAAATCGAAATAAAATATAATGATTTCTCATTCATTATTTATATCTTGGACTAATTTGGATTTAAATGTGTCGAAGTTTAAATTAAATATGTCAGCGACATCACTTAGTTCATTGCCCAACCTATGTATTCTTTCTAATACAGAATTCACAGCGAAGCTATTGTTGTAAAATAAAATGTTTCGCTTTGTGCATTTAGATTTAGCCTGCTTAAATTGGAGCGAGGAATGTCGTGCATAGCAAGGATACTTGGATATACCGGGCTCTTTATTAACATCGGTTAGATTGGATTTTTCACTTCATCCTCACTTTGTTTTTTTTTCAATGTTCTAATTTCTCCCTATTCTATTTTGTTTTCTCCCTTTAGATTTAGTAAAACTAATTATTAACGGTAATTAGGTTACATCGTAACTAATTTAAAAAAATTATATTACAATTATCTAAGCCGTTTGGTTTAACGATACTTCTGCTAAATAGATTATAAACGCATATAAGAATCCCTATATATTAATCACACGCCGTGTGGTACGACACATTCAGCGCTATCAAAAGTGATCATTATGTATTTGAAAATGTTGTTCTGGTTCATCGCGTTGATTCTCTGCTCGCTGGCAAGGGCGAGATCTACGTATGAAGGAGATGACGCCCATGGCCAAATAAAGATTACGGAGAAACGAGACGCACGCAATCCAGAATGTTGGATAGTAACGGGAAGTGGTTGTAAACTAAATTCTAACTGTCTAGTTGAGGCGTAAGCTATCTAATGAAGAGAATATACCAATATCTTACATGTATTGAAATGTATATAACATACTACTCAACTTGACAACTAAATATATATAAGTTGTGATAAAATGTAATCTGTTTTATTTCTTCACACATAAGGCGATGCACCGCGTCGTGTGAAATTCGGGCCGCTGATAAAAACAATTCTTATTTAAATGGCGATAACGTTTAAATTCCAGTTTAAGCTGTTTCCAGCCGCCTGCTTTGATTTATTCAAGAAAAAACATCGACAAAAAGAGTATTTTATTTGAATTACCCATTAATCAAAGTATTTGAAATTTGTCAAAATATTTCCCTATATTCATATCCCACAACTAAAAACTGTTTTTGAAAGGTGATAAAATATGCTTTCAAATTTTATAATTTAAAGTAATTATGTAATTTTTGAAATATAAAAATTTTGCATGCAAACATAAAAAAGTTTTAAAAATGTTTCACCTCACGCTTTTTCTAACTTAAATTACTAAATATAAAAAAATATAAAAACACTTAAATTTTATTAGACAAATTATTATAGACGTTACCGTAACCTCACTTTTTTGTCTTTTCATATAAAAATAATTAACAAAAAATTCCCTAAGTGTCGATTTTTTTTTTTCAAATTGCGATTCAAAACTTTGGTTTCATAAAGCTTTTCATTTTACTTTTTTGTAGTTATTTTTTAGATTAGACTAAGAAGCGTGATGTTTTGCCTTTTTAACACTATTTAGAATATAATTCTCACTCTGATAGTAATGGAGTTACAGCGATTTATACGAGACGCGTGTGAGCTGGGACAAATGTGGTCTCCTGCCATTCAAAGGGTTAAGAATTTAATTTTCCACATTACAAAATAATACCACAATCGAAAAGGGCTTCGTAAGTATGATATTTTGAATTTCAAAGTAGTAATTTTGAACTTTAAAGTATTTAATTAAAGCGTCTTAAATATTTTCATTCACCTTTATTAAAGTATTTTCTTAAAGCGTCTAAAATATTTTCATTCACCTTTATTAAAGTATTTTCTTAAAGCGTCTAAAATATTTTCATTCACCTTTATTAAAGTATTTTCTTAAAGCGTCTAAAATATTTTCATTCACCTCTATTAAAGTATTTTCTTAAAGCGTCTAAAATATTTTCATTTAGCTTTACTTACTGTTTGAAAGTTTTGTTGGCAACCATTGAAATCATTAAGAGGGCTTGGTTCGACTCAACTGGAAAATTTTCGTTTTTAAATCCAATTCTAGGCGTACCGAGAATTTTTCCAAAAAACATAAATTGATTTGGAAAAAGTTTGTTATTTAATCTGGTAAAGATATGTTTTAAATTTTGAAAAAGTCTGAATTTTTTTATTATTTAAAAGTTTGTTGGTCAGCGCAGATTTGTAAATTTTCAAACAAAACATGTTATTATACGAGACGTATTTCATACCACGTAATCTTATAGAATTAAAAATCAATACATTATTTAGTACACCTTGGTTTCAAAGTTTTAATTTTATTCCTAATGAAATCATTTTAAAAAATGCGAGCACGTAATTATGAAGATAATTTGTCAATTTTAACGATTTATTTACGGTTTTTCAAATTAAAATATTTAAAATTTTTTTGCACATTTATCTTGCTTAGACATTATTGAACAATTATAAATACTTATGATCAACAAATAACTATAAAAAGTATATAATTTTAAAATTTTCCACATCATGCTTTTGAACATTTTTATTGCTAGTTTGAGACCACCAAAATTCAAAGCCACCACCCGACCGACCACGGGAGTGTTAGGTTGTGTCCACGACACAATTGGACACAAAAGAAATATCCAAAATGTCCAAATAAGAAAATTTTCGCCATGAAACACAAGTCCCAACATTAAATGAAGTTTTTAAATATAATTAGTAAATCAAGATACATCAAATCGGGAGTACCGCAAGGGTCAATTCTAGATCCAAAATTATATATTATATATGTAATTGCTATGTGTAAGATTTTCAAAAAAGCTCGTCGATTCATTTTTGCTGATGATACTGCTCTTGTTGTATCAAATGAAAATCCTGAAATTGCTATACAAGAATTACAAAGAGATTTTAACGAGCTTCTCAAATGGGCTCATGATGTAGGATTAATTATTAATGTTAAAAAAACCAAATGCATGTACATAAAATAGTTTAGTTAAACCTAGTTTGAAAATGTGGAATGTTCCTAAAATAACCGCTCATAGCTTTAACTGTATTCATAGAGGAATTGTTAATGTTTGTGACTGTGAAAAAATAGATTTCACAAATGAATATACTTATCTGGGAATAATTGTTGATAACAATTTTAAGTGGGATAAACAAGTGGCTAAAATTTGTAACCAGCTCAGATCCTTAGCTAGTAACTTTTACAAATTAAAATTTATTTTGCCTCATTGTACTCTTAAACTCATATATTTTTCTATGGTCAAATCCATCCTTAGATATGGTATTCGAACTTGGGGACATGCAAGCACTACTTACATTAAATATATTGAAAATTTACAAACCGCCATAATAAAAAAATTGTCACAACTAAGATTTACAAACAGAGACATAACTTAAAACTACTGTATGGCTCAGAGAGCCTACTTACAATAAAAGGTCTCCACTGGTGCACTACTATTATGGATAATATGGGGGAAAGCCCTTACAAACACCTACTTGTACACAAACATACCACAAGATTTAGAGAAGGAAAGGGCCTAAAAACTCCTAAAAATATGGAAGCCGTACTCTTGAATATCTAATACCAGTGATTTTCAATAAAATCAATAAAAACATTAAATTTGAAAAAAATGAGAGACTGTCCTCAAATGATAAAACTATGGTTAATGAACGAAAACTCCATGTATCTTTGAATATCTTAATATAGCTGCCTACATATCTTTTATTAGGTAGGTATATTGAAACATCTTATATATTTATAGTTGTAAGTTAAATTATCTAATACTACTATGTGATCTATTCTAATGTTTCCTTAAAACTATAAATGTATTTACAAATATTTTCTTAGATATTATATTAAGAATGTTTAAATTGTTAGAACCTGCAGACAAGCTGCCATATGACAGCTTTGTGGGTCTACTCTAATACTTGTACAAAATGTTTTCTGTAATTTTAATAAATAAAAAAAATTTAAAAAAATAAAAAAAACTTTTTTGTAAGTTGCATTTTGAAGGATGTAGCAGTAGGGTCCGTGTAAATGGTTAAGTTTCGGAAGAATTTGAGGTGGAAATCGGCCTCAGATAAGGATGCCCTATGTCGCCAATCCTGTTCACTATATTCATGGACCGAATTAGCCGAAATAGTCAGCACTGGCAGGAAATACTAGAATCGGATCCCTACTTTTTGCTGACGACATCGCGAGATTAACGACAACACAGGAGGGACTACAAGAGTGGATATCCAGTGGAGACTTTTTTTTACATAAACGTTTATAAGATTAAGTATATTTTTTATAAGATTTATCAATATTTTGTTTTTTTTTTTAACTTTTTATTTGTGTTTCTAAACTCGTGGTTTAAGTGGGAAACTCCAATTTTGGTTTATTTTGTAGTAATAATAATATTTGAATGATTTATATAGCGCAGTTTTCGTAAAAAATCACCTCAAAGGCGCTGTGTGTAGTACCATAAAATCTGGTGATTAGAAACTTGCGGGTGAATAGAAACAAATTAGAGATATAACTTCACTTGCCTCCAATTTTTTTCAATCGTAATTATTATGTTTTAAATTTTCACCATAGTTTGGCAAAATAATATTTATGTTTTCTGGTAACCTGAAACTGCTTTTGGAAAGGCAGAAGTGCCAAATTTTAAGCATTTTTGTCAACAGTTTTTGGTTCGATTTTGGTCCGTAAAACTTAGTAAATTCCTACTAGTTCCAGTTATTGATTCAGCCTGGGCTTCTCATATTTCCCAAACATATTAATAGAGAACTGATTTAAAGTTTAAGGTAAGCTGCATTTCTTTTATTAACCGTAAAATTTTAATTTTACCGTTGAATTTCAATGAAAATGGGGTGATTAGAAATGCGATAAGTGGTGATTAGAAACGACGTATGTGGTGACTAGAAACATATGTCGTTGTTTGTTATAGCAATCCCATTATTTAACGAAATAAATATTTTTGTTTCAATAACCCATTTCACTACAAGATGTTACGTAACTATATGCCTAATCCTCGATCCAGACGCCATCTTTCTCGTAAAAAAAGAGAAGAGTAATAATTTGTCGTACAGAAAGACTGCTAAACAACACAACATCAATTATTTCCTACTGTATATAGACATGCGGCTGCCGAATGGGGGTGTCCAGTAGATCAATTTAATGTACGCATCATCACAAAACACTACCCCGATGGCCGTTGTCCTCTCAAGAAATGATAATCAACAGTAAACCGTCCACTTCTTACAAAGTTGCAATTACAATAAAAAAAATGTTAAATATGTCACACAATTAACTATTACAGCTCATACTGATAAAGGGAAAAAAATCCATTTGAGTTTGATGTAAAAGGTGCTTCATGGAGAGTAATAATAGTTTAGATAAGGACTATTGCATAGTGAGTAAAATTATTTTTTTAAAAAGACTTTTGAATCCGTGTAGCCATGTGTGTTACGAATAAAGACTAATGTTTCGCATGTGTTTCTATTGAAATTAAATAATGAAAACAAGTGTTTCTATTGACCCTACTGTGAAGATTTTTTATTTTTTTTTTTTTATTTATTTATTTTAAGCACGTTACAAAATATTTGTCAAAAAATCCCGATAAACTGCTTTTTAGCAGTTTGTCTAACAGGTTCTTTACATTTAAAAATCTTATTTACTAATGAGTTAAAAGTTACATTTTTTTTCAATTTTATAAAATAAACATTAAAAATTTTACAGAAAAATAGAGAAAAGAAAAATTATGAAAACATAAATAACAATTTTAGTCTTTAGAATAATATGTCATTGTAAGCTAATATAAATGAATTCCTTCAGTAAGCCAAGTCTTTAGTAAAATCATCAATCGTTTGTTTTGGGCACAGTTTTTAATTTCTGCAGGTAACATATTTAAACAACTGGGAATCATGTAATTTAACGTTCTTTGTCCATATTTATTTGTATGCTTAGGTACAATTAGTCCTTCTTTATAATTTAAGCTAGTATTATGGTTGTGTTAAGGGTGATTGTTTTCTTTAGGACCTTTTAAAAAGAATTAATAAAATTTAACCGGTAATCGGGATCGGCCTGAAGGGTTATTATTTTCGTCAGGGTCTTTTAAAAAGAATTAATGAAATTGCTATAGGGACCGGCCTAAATAGTAATTGTTTTCTTAAAGGACGTTTTAAAAGAATAAAGGGCCTTTTAAAAAGAATAAATGAAATAAAAACTGTGAAAAGAACCGGCCATAAGGGTTATTGTTTTCTTAAGGGCCGTTTCAAAAGGATTCAGGGCCTTTTAAAAAGAATTAATTTAATTTAAACGGTGATAGGGACCGGCTTTAAGGGTAAATGTTTTCTAAAGGGACGTAAAAAAAGAATTCAGGGCCTTTTATAAAGAATTGATTAAATTAAAACGGTGATCGGGATCGGCCTGAGAGGTAATTGTTTTCTTCAGGTCCTTTCAAAAATTAATGAAATTAAAACAATTCAGGGCCTTTTATAATGAATATATTTCATTAAAATGGTGATAGGAACAGGGGTCGTTAAAAAGGAATTCAGGGCCTTTACAAAAGAATTTATTAAATTTATACGGTGATAGGGACCAGCCTTAACGGTAATGGTTTCTTAAGGGCTGTTTAAAAAGAATGCGGGCTTTAAAAAGAATTGATTTAATTGAAACGGTGATTGGGATCGGCCTGAGGGGTAATTGTTTTCTTCAGGGCCTTTTAAAAAGAATTAATGAAATTAAAACTGTGATAGGGACCGGCTTTATTGGTAATTGTTTTCTAAAGGGACGTTTAAAAAGAATTCAGGGCCTTTAAAAAAAAATTTAATTTAAATGGTGAAAGGGAGCGGCCTAAAAGTTGATTGTTTTCTTAAGGGTCGTTTAAAAAGAATTAATTACATTTAAACGGTGAAAGGGTCCGGCCGTAACGGTAATTGTTTTCTCAAGGGCCGTTTAAAAAAAATTCAGGGCCTTTTAAAAAGGAATTTTCCAATTTGGTGCAGTCGTTCGGATGTTATACGCGTACATACATTTCGGCGATTCATTTTATTTATATAGATAGATATGCACTGGGTTTAGGGAAAATACACTTATTCGAAATATAACTAAATGTGACCGGAGGGGTATGCAGAGAGCACGTACCCCCGAATAACAAAAGTATAAAACATGTTTTAATTCAAATGCATCAAGAATAACATTAATTGTCTGTAATATACACCATACTATAATACTACTTGTCCTAGATGTGACCATACCTTTTCTGATTTTTCTGTGTTTAGATTTTCGATCGAGTTTTGCCAGTATTCATTTATTTAAAATATTACAATCTGAGGTTTTTCATTAAGTTAAAAATAAATATTTATCCTTGACTTGCAGAGTGCTCCAAGAGACATCGGGATGGTTTCTTTTTATATCACCCTTCGATTTGTCAATTTTCACGAAAATTCACCTATAACTAATATAAGTGACAGGTTGAGGTCATGTTATTAAATCTATTTTGTGTTCAACGGAATCAAGTTTAGAACTGTTTTCAGGTCGCTTATTGATTAATAGTTTTGTTGACAACCATTCAAATCATTAATCGGGTTGTGAAATATAGTTCTGTATGGTCCCCTCGACCAGCAAAACAATTTCACATAATTGCAGGTAATCTGCCATCAATCATAATTTAATCCCGAGGGGGGCTTATGAACATCTCTCAAGATCAAAACCTATGGAAAACATTATGTGCAATAACGCAGAGTCCAGATTTCACAATAGAATAAGGGGAACAGATATGACAGTGTAAATGATAAATGCAAAAACAATTTCAACATTTCAAAAATAGAATATGCACAAATAAAAGACATTAATAGCTCTGATGGTGGCAACGCAACACTAAAAACGAATTGGATCATTATTAAAAAATTCTGAGGGAGATGAATTAATTTGGAAGAAAAACTTTGTTTTCATAGCATATGTAGAGCCTAGATTTAAAAATAGACGACTATGAACAAATAAAATAGTACAAACAATGAGTTGAAAAGAATTTTAATATTTAAAAAAAATTCGATTGTTTTTTTTTTACATGAACTCCACACAGGAGGCTCTGTGGAAAATAATTTCCCTCAGGGGGCTATGTCGTCTTTGGGGATGCTGTGTGGTGGGTATTTTTAGGGGGTATTCTAGTCTAGAAAAAAAAACAATTTTTTTTTCTTCATATTTCCAAAGTTTAAATATTCAAAAATATGTCCTTAAAACGATTTTTCGAAATTCGCATTATTTTAAAAGTTATAACCATTTTAATGTCGCGGTTTAGACGGAATCCAACCAAAATCTGAATAGAACAAAATTTTAAACCCATTTTTCTCCAAACCACTTTTTTCGAGGCGATTGACATGATATCTCAAGTTCTACGAAACCAATTTACTTGAAAATTGGTGTCAACTTTTTCTACACATTCCTCTATGGCGGAAACTAGAACTATGAAAAAATTTCAATTTTTACTATTTTTAAAAAATTTGCAAAGTCAAAAAAACGTCTTTTTACTTTTCCTTAGTTCGGGCCATAGCCACATTTGTTTGGATTAAGAAGAATTTTTTTTTTTTTAGATTACTGGGAGGGTTGCAATCGTGTCAACCAGACCCCCCTCTTCAACACCCTGTAACTTTCTGAATTTTTAATTTTTTAGTTCGACTCTTTTTTGAATGGATTCTTTAATGTTTAATAAATATTTCATAAAATAGAAGTTGGTAAAAATATAATTGTTTTTTTTTTTGTTGCACCTGAAAAAACACCTACAATTCATGCCTCTAGACTAGAATACCTCTTAAGTAGATGAAGGAGTTCATCAATTCAGAAGAAGTTCTGGGAAGGAAACGGGTTTGAGGGGTGGGTAGGAATCTGGGTTTCAGTGTGTCCTGGTCTCCTGACCTCCAAAACCTAGACAAACCTCACTCCGTGAACCCGGGCACCCTTGCTAAATCAACAAACGTAGCGAACCACTTGGGGTGACCTACGGCAGAGGTGTTGGTTATCCAATATAGGTTCCCGGGGCGGCGGTACCCATCCCCGCCTCCCAAATTGGCAAATAAAAGCAATTAATACCTCAAACGGTGATTGGAACCGTTTTGGAATGTGCAGTTTTCTAATTTAGAATGAAAATATTAAAATTTTACATTTTTAGTACGATTAATAATAAACGTATTATGAACCTTAATTAAATCTTCCAAACATTTTTAACGATATTCATTGTTTGTGAAAATATGCTTTGGCTTTAATCATTTCCTTGTTTTATCTTCATTCGGTGAATTGGATCATTGATTAAACGATGCACTTGCCGTCTAACTACCATCTTCTGCGAACTATTATTTCTTCTGACGCTGATTCCGCTGATTCACTAATAGAGGAATTTGTTCGGAGGAAATGTGATAATGCTGCTTTTTTATCAGAAATGCACCTAAATTAAACTCACCATTTTGAAATAATGCTACTATTAAAATGAATAAGACGGACGCGATGATGGCACCACCTTACATTTTTTAGAGTGGAGCTGAATGTTCACTCTGTATGAGCTTTGCCTGTGGATCTCGATTTGGTTTGTTTTCCTGAATTAAAATAGCAAAGTAGTTCCACAAGGGCACATACGCTAGAATGGCGATCGTGCCCGGATTGGGATCCCTCGTGGTCGTTCGGCTTTTGCCTGGATTAACAGCAAGCAGTCACAAGTCAATTGTCTTACCATTTAAATGAATAACGGCGGTATTTTCATTTTGCGAGTAAAGCTTAGCTTGTTACGATAAAAACGATAAGATTTTGACAGAAGCGTTTTTTTTTTTTTTATGAAATACCGCACAAGAGTCCCAACTGCTCCCGTCTGGAGCCAGTGAGACTATGGCATCCCCAATCGAGGTATGTTGTGAGGCTGAAGGTAGTGGGGAGGGGAAGGAGATAGGGAAGAGGAAGGTGGGGAAGTACCTGGCTATTCAGATCTGGTCACTAAACACGGCTAAAGCCATTTCAAGCAACGTTTCAATTCTGAATGGTGGTCTTACACCAGGGCGATACTGATAGTATCTTCCACTCTGGAACGTGCCGCAAATATACTAATCGGAAGCGTTGCAATGGAAAGACCACCAAAGATACCATTATCACCAAATAATTTGCACAATGTATCAATTCTCAACAAACAAACTTTTTCGGGGTAAGGATTCTTTTCTAAATAAATAAAATAAAAATAAAATAGTTACAAGGATAATATTGAAGTGCGAGTGAATTCCAAAAATTCAAAAACGTCCAACTTCAATGCGCCGATGGTTTTCCTTTTGTTCACAAGCATGCATATAATTCTGCAACTCTTTCTTACACTTACAATCTCATATCTCAATACATCTCTCTCACACGTGCAAAGAAAATGAACGCCACACCCGTCGCCGTAGCTGATCCGTAATAACTTAAGATATATCTGTTTCCTCCGAAGGGGTAAAAGCACTTTGTAGGAAACACACGTTTTTCGTTTGTCTCATTTTTTGTCTCTCCATTATTTAATGTCTAAGAAAGAGCTGCAGAATAATAGCGATATGAACCCCTTGTTTATCGCCTTTTTTGCCGTCACGTTACCGTAAACGTGGGTCGTCACGCTAATAATAAAAGCACTCATTCGTATTATGAAAATGTTTACTGCTAATAAAAATGAAAGGATTTTTATAATTGAGCCCTTGCCCGGAATAATATCGTATCCAACGAAACTACCAATGTTGAGTTATTGATGGAATAATGTTGGCATATTTAATACGCATCTTTTAAGGTAGAAATTATGGTAATTTAAAAAATTTTTAGGCCTGTGGCAGACTTTTAAAGTTTGGTTTGTGGAAGAATGTTGTATGACGCCATTTATCAAGATCACGGCGCATGGTTTAATTTATGGGAATAAATGGAGAAAACGAAATCTTATGGCTTCAACTAGAAAGTCTTCAAAGCCACGAAGCTGAAGAATGCACGAAAGTAAAATTTGTCTAGAAAAATATTATTAACCCTCTTTTTTAGCAGTTGAAACAGTTTTGTGAAATAATGTTTACGTTGATCTCCAGACAACATCTAGAACGTAAAAGGTTTTTTTTTATTCGTATCGTTTTTTTTGCTTTTAAAGCTCAAAAACATCAATGACATGTGAACATTTATGTCAGAAGAGCATGTTGCTTTCTGTGAGGTACGAAGAGTAAAAAAAATCGTTTTGTGGAATAACGTTGTATATGAAAGTGTTCATATAAAACATTATTCCACAAATTCAGCATCAATTCTGATAATTCTAGTAATAAACTATAATTTAATTGTCTTTCTAGGCGACTTTTCAATTAAAACTCTTAAGAATTGCATGTTTTATGTATTTTAAATACGTTTTGAAAAATAACTGGTTTCGTGTTTCAATTTTTCTCGGAACTAGAATTTTGTTGGATACAACATTCTTCCTGGCAAGGACTCAATTCTAAAATATAAAGTAATAACATGCAAACCATAGAAAAAATTAACAAAAACTCTTTCATATCTTTAGAAATACGTGATCAACTGAACGCACGAAAGGTTTTTATAGTCAAAATATATCGGTATATAGATTGTTATGTAGATACACCGAGCGCTTAAAACAATTAGCAAAGTTATAACATTAGTAATTAATAATATTGTATACTACGAAGAAACATAATCTTGATGCGATCGAAATTAAGACTGACAAATAAATTAAAAGGAAATTGGTTGGTTCAGCCCATCGACCAGATAAAGAATTAATTGCATTTTCGGTGTACTAGATTTTATGATAAATTTTATCAGTTGAGTACTTTTTTTTACCGAAATTGATTATTTTTGTAAAAGATATGAACTTTTTAAAATAGTAATTAAGGTATCCGGTCGCAATAATAAATGGTAATAAGTGGTGTCCTTGCGAAGCGTCACTGAGAATCAGCTTTTTGTCTTATTAATATTAGCTTTGTTTTTGTCTTATTGTTATTAGCTTTGTCTTCTTTTTATTAGCTTTTGTTTTTGTATTATTGTTATTAGCTTTGTCTTTGTTATTAGCTTTGTCTTTGTTTTTTGTATTATTGTTATTAGCTTTATCTTTGTTTTTATTCTTATTGTTATTAGCTTTGTCTTTGTTTTTTGTATTATTGTTATTAGCTTTATCTTTGTTTTTATTCTTATTGTTATTAGCTTTGTCTTTGTTTTTTGTATTATTGTTATTAGCTTTATCTTTGTTTTTATTCTTATTGTTATTAGCTTTGTCTTTGTTATTAGTCTTATTGATATTAGCTTTGTCTTTGTTTTTTTGTCTTATTGTTATTAGCTTTGTCTTTGTTATTAGCTTTGTCTTTGTTATTAGC
The DNA here is from genome assembly GCA_936435175.1 of Glyphotaelius pellucidus. NCBI lineage: Eukaryota > Metazoa > Arthropoda > Insecta > Trichoptera > Limnephilidae > Glyphotaelius > Glyphotaelius pellucidus. The sequence continues at coordinate 6,749,079 of OW386543.1, read as the reverse complement.
TTTATCTTCGTTTTTAGTCTTATTGTTATAAGCTTTATCTTTGTTTTTGTCTTATTGTTATTAGCTTTCTCTTTGTTTTTAATCTTATTGTTAGAAGCTTTGTCTTTGTTTTTTGTCTTATTGTTATTAGCTTTGTCTTTGTTTTTTGCTCAGCTTGTACTACGAGTTTTCGGACACCAAATATAGTTGGACACAGTTATCTTTATAGTCGGTGGCGTTCGATACAAATAAATACACATTTTTTTAATTAGCTCCACGCACGAAGCCCTGAGGAAAATAATTTCTCTCAGGAACTATGTCGTCTTTGGGGATGTTGTGTGGAGGGTATTTTTAGGAAACGAAGGAGAGGAAGTTCTGGGAAGGAAAAAGATATGTGGGGTGTGCAGGAATCCGTGGGTCAGTGCGTCCTGGAGTGACAGGCGATGTTCGGAGAGAGTCCTTCTGAAGAATTCAAAAAGTGTCCCTTAACCTACTAATGTTGACTGATCTGGCCTGCCATGAACTCGGACATCCCTGCTAAGTCACCAAATGTAGCTAACGTACGTCACCAAACGGCGGTACCCATACACGCCTCCCAAATTAATTTGGGGGCGTATGTGGGTACCACCGCCCCGGGAACCATTTATTGGATAACTAATACCCCTGCCGTAGGACACTGCCAAGTGACTACGCTACGTTTGGTAACTTTGCAGGGGTGCCCGGGTTCATAGGGTTAGGTTTGTTTAGGTGTTGGCAGCGAATTCGTCTGCCCAACTACTGCGTGGCGGGCTGGATTGGAACGGGTCATAATGACCCGTTCGCATTGGACAGTTGATCTCCCGCCAGTGAAAATCCGCTGTAAAAATATTTCCTCCATTGGTTCGTTCCCCCTTCGGCTGCCTTTAATATTAATCGTGTCAAACTGCAACAGTGTGTTCTACATTGTGCGTACTTTGTATGTCTAAGCACCGACGTTAATTATTATTGTTAAGGATTTCCGTGAAACAGGAAACAAAATTGATCTGACTTTACAAACATCAATCTTATCTTATCAGACAACGGGCTTTCCCAATATAAATTTATTGAATTTTTATGTTCAAAGAATAAGCTATTTAATTAGTAGGTAATCCCTTTTTTATTTATTTATTTTGGAAAATCAACAGATATTTTACACGTATAATAATAACAATAATAATATACATAATATCCAATGACAGATTTTCACATAATTAAAATTATAATTAAAAAATAAAACAAAAAAGTAAGGGTCCTGTACCCGTAAGAACTTAACAAAAATATAAAAATTATTAAAAAAAAAAGATATAAAAACACAATATAAACTATAATAACCTGCTTACTAAATTTCAACATGAAGTATTCAGAGTCAGAAATCTATTCTCACTCCAGTCCACAACAGCAATAATAATAATATGTACATTGTACACACCTACAACTCAAGTTAAGTCGAATGACAAGTATGCAACTGGAAAGGATTCACAGCAATAACATGGTAACTTGCAACACGGTCAAAAAATTATTTAATGTTGGCTATGACATACTTTTTTAAGGTACTTAAATTACATGAGAATATGTCTATATTATTAAAATTCTTATCAAATACATTGCATGCTCTGAATATAAAAGCATTTTGTCTGAGATTAGTAGAACATTTTTGAAGATGAAAAAGTGATTTTTCTCTGGTTCTAACACCTGGGACTCTAAAATTAATCTCAGCCAAAAGAGGCGAACAATCAATAAAACCATTGATAATTTTATGAAGATATATTATATCTGCAGAGTCTCTTCTAATTTTTAATGGTTTAAGTCCATAAAGGTCCAACGAGCTGTTTATGACACAATAACCAATATTAAACTTGAAATTTAAATGATAAACAAATTTTCTTTGGATGGCTTCAATGCGTTTAATATAAATTTTATATTGAGGATTCCATATCTGAGAAGCAAATTCAAGATGACTGCGAACATATAAAAAATACAATATTTTAAGAGTTTGAATGTTCTTGAATTCTTTTCCAATTTTTCTTTGACGTAAAAGGGAAAAGTCATTGTGTGATGAAAATGCCTAAAGGTCGAGGAATGGACCAAAGTGGAAAACCTTTTAAAATATTGTTTTAAATTTTACATTTGTTTTTTTAGGTTCCACGGCAAAACAAAACATTTTTTTTTAAATGTGTTTATTAGCGACTATATAAAATAATTGTACGTACAAAATATAAGGAAAAATTTAATGTTAAGATATTGTATTTCTTAGTCCTCCTCACGAGGGGGTCCTGTGCCGAGGCGGACTAAAATTATTTAAATATATTTTATTTGTCTACTATGTCGTTTTTAGTGTCTCCATGAGGGTTTTTTCATTGACCTCTTTCATCCATATTTTTTTTTAAATTTGTATTCATTAAAAAATTTGGTAAAATTGTATAAGCCCACCTCACGGATAATAAGGAACGTTCGTGTTGTTCAAATTCGATACATGGATAATACGTAATATTCCTTTTTTCTAATAGACAATCAAATATGACATTTGTCGGAAGTACCAATCTTATAAAATAAATTCTCATCAAAATAAAAACAGAAAAGTACCTACTTCGATTTATTCCTGGGTAGAGATTTAGCTTCGAAAGCTGGATGTCATCATAATTTAGATATACATTCCAGGTTTTGAATGGTTTGTTTGGCAAAGCAGGGTTTGTCTAACGGGTATGTGTAATTATTCTAATACCTTTGTTTCCCTGTTCTTCTGTTAAAAATACGGGTTCAAGCTTGTCAATAATGCATTCACTTCATAACCCGAATAAATTATTATTTTATATATCAATAATAATTTTTCTATGATTGGCAGCATTGATTGATGATTGATTGTCTATGAAATGTAAACCGAAAAATGATTAAAATACGAATGGCGTATGCCGCGCGAGTGAAATAATTTTAACAAAATTTAAATGTAACATGCATAAGTTATGCAAAGTTTTTCGTCTCCCCCGACGTAAATACTCACTTTTCGTGATAATAAAGCTAAATCTAATTGTTTAAATAAGAAATATTGCGAATTAACCAGTAAGCGGAGTAAGACATAAATAATAAAAAATTTATTAGTTGTATGTCTTTGGGAAGGATGTTATCAAGTTTTCTTAAAAAGTATGTGTAGTTTCTTTGTCCAAATGTGGTTTTGTAACTTGGAATGTTTTTTATAATATCATTTTTATTCGACCTAGTGTTATGCATACACGGTCTAGTATAGGATTCAGTATTTTTGAAAAGCTTTAATAATATATTTTTGGCGTATATTTGTTGCACATTTGGTACGTCAAAGCTATTGAAAATTTCAATTGAAGGCGTTCTAATGGGTGCTTCCAATATGGTCTTTATGATTTCTTTTTGAATCGTATTCAGGTTGTGTATGTACTTATGTGTAGCAGATCCCCAGCCTATGATTCCATATTCAATTCGAAAATGACACAACGCCGTAGTAGACCTTTTTCAAATCCTTTTTATTTACCATGTTCACAGTTTAACATACAGTTTGTCAAATAAGAGTATAAAACATAGGAAGGGGCCACTTTTGTTCACAGTTTAACATACAGTTTGTCAAATAAGAGTATAAAACATAGGAAGGGGCCACTTTTGTTCACAGTTTAACATACAGTTTGTCAAATAAGAGTATAAAACATAGGAAGGGGCCACTTTTGTTCACAGTTTAACATACAGTTTGTCAAATAAGAGTATAAAACATAGGAAGGGGCCACTTTTGTTCACAGTTTAACATACAGTTTGTCAAATAAGAGTATAAAACATAGGAAGGGGCCACTTTTGTTCAAATGGCTATACTAAAAATATAATTCATGGTGAAAACGTAAAGCTGTGTAACCTACATTTTTATAAAAAATTAAAAAGATATAAAAGTAGAAAAAATAAATTAATCTCAAAATTAAAATTGCATATAGATATATTATACCTTTGCAATTTTGTATTAACGTAATAATGAAGAATAACGATATTGTAATAAAATATAAAGCACGGTTTAGAAATTGCTCACATTTATTTAATACTAGCTTTTCCCCGCGGCTTCGCTCGCATGGTATTACGGGAAATTACTGTAGCGGTTGAACTTATCAATTATACCCCCTCCTCCCCACCCCCACCCCCTTCCGAATTCCATACATTCATTCCCTTACATTCAGTTTTCAAACATCTCGCCTGCCACCTAAATTTCATAAAGCTATAGCTCAAAGAAAAAAAGAATTATCCAATTTTGTTCATTCGTTCGGAATTTATGCGCTTACAAACATTTCGGATGTTTATTTTTAATTAAATATTTGAAAGTTTGTGAATATAATAAAAAATTACAGTATTTATTCAGTTCATTTATTCAGTCTTTATAATCGTTACGAATTATATTTTTAATGTAGGAACTGACATTTATTCCAAAACAGAAGCTTGTCCAAAAAAATAAAACATATTCTAATATTTGAATTTTCTGAAGCAGTAGCAATCGTTTCCATGGAAACAATTTTTTTCTGACGTTAGCAAAAATTTGCTTTAGTTAGCGACAGAAAACGTATAACAAATATAATATATTAATATTTATAATTTCATTACGCCAGAGCTTACCATCATATACAAAATATAGTCTGCGCATATAATTTAGCTTTCTATTGGTGAATGAATTTTTAAAGTCTTTATATTGTGTTATGCGTGAAAAGGTCATAAACAAACTCGAGCAGTTTCGCATTTATAATATTAGTAATAGTATGGATTAGCGTTGCCCAGGCTTTAGATCATGGCTCTAATTTTAGAACTGAATATATTTAACTCATTCAGATCTAAAAGTAGGGTACTAACTCACTGATTCTTCCTTTCTACCTACTATTAAATTCAAATTTATGTTAAATTAAATTAAAGCAAATCATTGTGTATAACATCAATTAATCAAATTTGTGTTGTTAGACTGGTGATAAACATGACGTTAAAAACTACCGACCAATTTCCCAACTTCCTATATTAAGCAAGGTTCTTGAAAAAATTGTCTTTGATCAATTGTACTCGACTATTTCGACAATCATTACGCCGAATCAGCACGGATTTATGAAAGGTAGGTCTACAACATCCAACCTCGCCCTTTTCATTAACTTCTTGCATAGCAAGATGGATGATAAGGAGCAGGTTGATACTATGTATACAGACTTTTCGAAAGCCTTTGACCGCGTAATTCACTCAATTCTTTTAAAAAAACTCATCCTACTCGGTATACATGGCGACCTGTTTAGATGGATTAAGTCCTATATTAGTAATCGCAATCAGGTAATATTAATAAACGGTGTCTTTTCAAAATTTATAGCGGTAATATCTGGAGTCCCGCAAGGTTCCCACCTAGGTCCGCTCTTGTTCAACATCTATATAAACGACATTGGATCATGTTTTCAAAATTCCAAATATGTACTTTACGCTGACGACATGAAAATATACAAAGTTGTGCATTCTCTCTCTGACTGTGAAGCGTTACAAAGTGATCTAGATAGGCTTTGCAAGTATTGCAAAGTTAACTGTTTAGATATCAATGTTTCCAAATGTCACACTATGACATTCACCAGAAATAAACATATATTTAAGTATTCTTATTCACTCAATAATGAACCTGTCATCTCTAAAACGGAATGTAAAGATCTTGGCGTTTACCTTGACAGCAAACTTATATTTAATAAGCACATCGACTCGATCATTAACAGGTCATATAAAATGCTTGGTTTTGTTCTTCGAATAAGTAAAGTGTTCAGTAACCCGCGTACAATAGTATTGTTATATTTTGCATTAGTCAGATGTGCACTGGAATTTGCCTCGCCAATTTGGAACCCGCAGTACAAAGTATACATAGATAGCATAGAACAAATTCAAAACAAATTTATAAAATATCTAACCTTCAAATTCAACAATAACTTCGACTGCACATTTCAAACTTTGCAACAAAGGCGAGCAATAGCTGACTTGACATTCATAGACAAAATTTTAAATAATAACATTGACTGTACTGAACTTCTTTCCCTTGTTAATTTTAATATACCAGTAAGACGCACACGCCATACAGAACTATTTCACACGCTCAATTACAAGACAAATGCAGCAGCTAATTCGCCAATCAATCGTGCTCTTCATACGTTTAATACTATCTGTCTAAATTCTAACATCGACATTTTCTTCGATTCACTGCCCAAATTTAAAAAAAGCATCATGTCAATGATATAAATTGTTCAATGCGCATACATACATACATACTCACACATTCACACATACTCACACATACACACACACACCTACCCACTACGCACATCACCCGGTAATTTACTTAATATACATAGACACTACAAAGAAACATGTCATAGGTACCCATCATGAAATGTACTTAATAATTGTAAATTGTTTCACCATTGTAACTAATGTACTGTTTGTTTCTGTTTATCAATAAAATAAAATAAAAAATAAATAAATAAAAAAAGTAGGTACCTTAACAACAGTGCTTCTTCGATTTTAATTTTTTTTTCTTTAAGAACTAAAAAAAAGATTTTAAGTGTTCAATATATTCAGTATCATTGCGCTTTAAAAGAATATATCACAGGTAAATTTGTGTTGCCAGCCTACAAATTTTATAGTTCCATTTTTAATATTCTCTACTCTTAAGTGGAACGTTTGAGCGGCCGTTTTCGGCCCGTTTCTTCCAAATCTTAAATTTGGATTTGAGATCAAAATACCCAATCAAACTGAAAAATTATTTTTGTAATCAAAAGGTATATCAAACATCAAGTAACGATGTGAGCTACTTTAGTTATTTTTACTTTAAATTATAAGATTTAGGCCATTAAAGATTTCAGTGTTTCATGATTTTAGAGGCAACTTAGGCAATTATTTGTGAGTAAATGAAAAACATAAAAAAAATAATTTTACTATATTTACAAATATAATGAAAAATAAATAATAAAACATTGTTAAAAATGCATTTTTTGGGTAGTAATTTTAATGCATAAACGACAATTTTTTGTTCCACCGTAAATAGTTAATTTGTGTTTTAAATTTACACCTATCAAAATGATTAAAATTTTCTAAATTTTTATTTTATATTTCTATGATAAATATGGTAAAATTATTTTTTATTGTTTTTCATTTACTCACAAGTAAATGCCCAATTTGCCTCTAATATCTTATTATTTAAAGCAAAAATAAATAAAGTAGCTCACATCCGTACTAGAAATTTAATATTATACCTTTTGATTACAAAAGTAATTTTTCAGCTTGGTTGGGTATTTTGATCTCAAATCCGTACAAACGTTCCACTTAATTGACGGACTATAGTTATTTTTTTAAATGACCACCTCACAAAGTATATTTATCCCACCTCTTTTATTTGAATCACCACAATTTTTTATTTATTTACAAATGGTTTTGTATTAATACAAATATTTAGTATTACTACGAATATTTTGAGGGGTTCTAGTGAATTTTCTCTCTGAAATTCTATTCTTGAAAATCTATTTTCACACAGTAATGAACATCAAAGATGGCCGCTTTATGAACGTAATAATTTAATTTAAACGAAATAGTTAAAATGTATTATTTTACTCTGTGGAGACCGAAATAGACGATCGTCATTATAATTGAACTGATACGAAATGTTTAATAAATTGTGCGTATTATGGATATCCAACGTATCAGGATATTTTCCGAAATTTGATTTATGCACCTACCTAGTTTATTATTCAGAAATTAATGGAATGTTTGCCTTTAATACAGGTGTTATTTGTAATTATTGAAGAATTTAATTATCTTTATTGGCAATGTTCATTACGTGGATTAGTTGGGCGACGGCCTAATGTTTTCAGTATAATATGATATTTTTGCGAACGCTTATCTGAATTGATTAAGACAGAATTATCAATTTAATCATTAATAAACAGTGGCGTGGGGGCAATTTCATAATAGTATTGAACACCAATCGTCTGCATATATTTATCTACAGCGGATAGAGTTATATGTAAAGCCAAATATATCTGTCTTGTAATAAATTTCTGTACTTATCTACCTACTTACCAATGTGTTGAACAAGAAATTCCTAAAAAAAATCTAGTGCTCTTGGCTCTTGACTCGCAATCCGAAGGTCGCGGGATCGAATCCCGGCGTGTGCAAATAACTTATATTTGATTAATTTGTGTTTTTTCACAACTAATTAATTAAATAATGTATAGTATATTGGCGGCACGTTCCAGAGTGGAAGATACTCTTGGCATCACCCTGGTGTAGGACCATTCAGAATTGAAACGTTGCTTGAAATTGCCTTAGTCATGTTTGGTGATCAGATCTGAATAGCCAGGTACTTCCCCACATTTTTATACCCATATCCTTCCCCTCCCCACTACCTTCAGCCTCACAACATACCCCATTTGGAGATGCCATAGTCTAACTGGTCGCAGGCGGTTAGGAGCAGTTGGGACTCTTGTGAGGTATTCACATTTAAAAAAAATATAGTAATGAGCTAATATGACGTCATGGTAAAAAGAAGCATCTGTATTATTAATACGTTAGCGTCTGTCGTACACACTCTCTCCACGTACTGATACAAACGGAAGTGCTGCCATCTATAATATTCAATTAGAACTATTGAAATTTTCATACTACAGTTTTCCTGCGGAAGCGGGTTTTTACCTGCTAGTTTTATATTATTATTTCTCTTCTTTCACTCCTCTTCTAACCGCAAACAAACGCTTTTAAGGGAAGAGTAGTTTTAGTCTCAGGTACAAAAACCGTTATATAAAAACCTGTTTTATACGTAACTTAAAATTTCTTTAATTAAAAAATACAGATAGTTGAATTAAAAGATTAATTAATTAATTATTATTTTCTACGCCATTCGATTTAATTACTCTTCTGATAAATAATTAATAGATTATAAACGCATCTACTGGTATAAATTAGAAGGTACGACCCATTAGACAGACACATCTCGTAATTTGAACAGTGCTTTAAAGTGACCACGATGAATTTCAAAGTCCTGTTCTTGTTCGTCGCGTTGGCGACTCTCTGCTCGCTGACAAGGGCGGAGGAGCCCGATCTCTCAAAGAACATCATCGACGCACCCATCGACTGCCCCGAGGGTGAAAAGCCAGACGCCAACGGGGTGTGCCAGGAGATCTGGGGAAGATCTTTGGCAGGAAACCGCAATATCATCGATGTGCCACCCAGCTGTCAACCTTGTTACCAAGCCGACAAGAATGGAGTCTGCCGGCTGATCTTCGGCTGTGAAGTTTGAGTCATCAAACATTATAATTGCAATACATAATAAACACATAATAATACAAAGCTGTATGATACAAATTTTAAATCAAGTGCTCACAAATCGACGAGTGTTATAAAAGGAAATAATATTTGAAAAATTATACCAGTGCTCAGTTAAACTTTGCTTATTCGATTTGCATCAGAACTGTCAAAAATACGGATGACATATTATTTATATTAAATATTTTTAGTGTGATGAATGTGTAATATTATTGTGATATTATTGTAGTAATGTAATAAAATGAAGTCATTTATTTTTCGGTTTGTCACTTTGTTTGTCTGTTTTTATCCTGTCTTTCCTCAGGTACCTACATGAAACGCTTAATTATTGTATTTAACTACGACTCGACAGTTGATCCGCCGACAGTTGGCCCCCCAAAATGATATTTACATTTTATTTGCACATCCCTTCGGGGTCACTTAGTTATATTTTGTGTAATTAGGTATACCGTATTTTCCTAACGCGATTGCAAATTGTATATAAGTACGCCGGGGGACCGATTTTCGGCGAATCAACTGTCATGGAACCGTATTTAACCCTCAGGGCTCGACCATATTCTGTCAGCATTTCCGCTTCGCATTAAAATCCAAATAAATGAAACATTTGTGAACGTATTCCCAAACTAAAAACTGTTCATTAAAATTTTGAATGCAAACATTAAAAAATTTTAAAAAATGCTCAACTTACGTTTTTTCTAATTAAAAAATACTAGTAATGAAAAAAATCTACACATATTTTATTAGACAAATGTATTAAAATGGTTACTTGTAAAAATATATTTTTTTAAAAACACGAATTTTAATTTTTATTTTTTCAGATTGTGGTCGGAAACTTTGGTTTCATAAAGGTGTACATTTTAATTCTTTTGTTTGAAGATAAAGCATGGTGTTTTCTCATTCGAATACCGTTTAGATCATATATTTCTCGTTATGATGATAGTAAGGGAGGCACAATGATTTCTATGAGACCTATATTTTGTTGTTGTTATTGCCTGTATGGTTGTTCCGAAAAGCAAAAAAATGGCCATGAAATAAAGAAGAATACGAGAATTGCGATTTGGGCGGGTTTCGTGATCAAAGTTCAGATCATTCTGATTTCAATGCAAAATTTCGTTTATCATCATTATGACATTTTCATTCCGATCAATAGAATGGCGACACAATGTCACTGAGTTTGGGAGGTTTCCATTCAAGTGAACATTGAAGGCATTTCTAGTACGTATAATCTTTTGCAATTTTTTGTGTAGAAATTTCATAACGCCAGAGCTCATCAGTGTATTTAGAAACCTTCGCTGGCGCGCGCACAACAACTCACCAAAATTTCATCGAAGTAGGATGGAAAAAGGATGGTACAGGAAAAATTCATAACGCCAGAGCTCACTATTATGTATAGAAACCATCCCGGGTGTGCGCACATCAGATCCTCAAAGTTTCATCGCAATAGGATGAATAGTGCAGGAAAAAAAATTGAAAACGCCAGAGCTCACTATTATGTATAGAAACCATCCCGGGCGTGCGCACATCAGAACCCCAAAGTTTCATCGCGAACGGATGAATGGTTTAGGAACGTATAAGGGACAAACAAGCAAGCAAGCAAACAGGCATTAATATTTTTACGTATATCTGTATAGATTGTATCATTAAAAAATTTGGTTGTCTGTAAAGCAGGTTTACGGATGATAATTTTACGTGATAACGTCGTAAGAAAACTTTTACATAGAATTTTACAGTCACAAGCCGAACGCTTAGGCCGATCGTGCCTCTATCGCTTGTTCTGCGCTCTCGCTTGCACGCTCGACTCAGGCGGAACGTGACAATGAGTCATGCTTTTTCGTGAGTGCTGCCGGCGTTCATCAATTTATAAGACGTTATCACGTCAAAACATGGTAGTAAAATTAAACTGTTAATTAATTAATTGTCATTCACTACGCCATTCGAATTAATAACGACTCTTCTGATAAATAATAAATAGATTATAAACGCATCTATAAGTATATATTAATCACACGCCGGAAGGTGCGCCCCATTAGAGAAATATATCTCGCATTTTTAACAGTGCTATCAAAAGTGAACACGATGAATTTCAAAGCCCTGTTCTTGTTCGTTGCGTTGGCGGCTCTTGCGACGCTAGCGAGGGCGGAAGAGCCCGATGTCTCAAAGAACATCATCGATGGACCCATCGACTGCCCCGAGGGTCAGAAGCCAGATGCCAACGGCAAGTGCCAGGAGATCTGGGGAAGAACTGTGTACGCAGGAAACCGCAATATCATCGTCGTTCCTTCCAACTGTCAACCTTGTCACCAAGCCGACAAGAAAGGAGTCTGCCGGCTGATCTTTGGCTGTGGTGTTTGAGCCAAACAAGCACAAAAAAACGATAGATTTAAGTGAATAACGTATAAATAAGATATAGATTATGATAGATAATAAATAAGAAAATATATAATAATATAATATATTCTTATTTATATGTTATAGTGAATAACATATAAATAAGAAAAGTATTGATAGATAATAAGTGTATAACATATAGTGTATAACAACTTATACATAAGTGTATAACGTATAGTGTATAGCATAAGTGCACACAAATCGACAATGTTACAAAAGGGAATAATATTTTAAAATTATACCAGTGCTTAGTTACAACTTTATAAATCGATTTGCATTGGAACTGTCAAAAATACAATTGACATCTATTATTTATATTAAATATTTTTTGTGTGACAACGCATTTAATGATGATGTGTAGTATGATAATCATAAAATTTAGTGTTGAAATAAGATTAATTCACTGATAAACTTGTGTTTTTTTTTCTTGTTGTTCATATTCTTTATTTTTTATCCTGTTATTCCTTAGGTACATATAGTCTGTCAATTATTAAGATTAGAATATATGAGGTGTGTTGAAGCAAAGGCAGCAATCTCCACTCTCGTTTTTTTTAAACAAGGCTAAAAACACATTGATATCTTTGCCTTTGATACATATTTTCAAACTCTGATTTTGATGGGAGAAAGCTGAGTTTGTAACTAACCGGATTGAAAATTGAATTTAGGTTCTCAATTCGAATCACTGTGAAACTGCATTTACAACTTTTTTCGATATTTTGGAGATTGCTGCCTTTGCTTGTACACACCTCATATCAAAAATGGAACTACAAAATTTGTAGTCTGGCAGCACCAATTAAATCGAAGAAGCACTGTTGTGACATAAATTTAAAATTATTTAATGACATAAATTTGATTAAATAATGGTGTTTTACAAAGTGACCTGCTTTCTTTTAATTGAACATAAATTTGAATTTAACAGTAGGTAGAAAGGAAGAATCGCTAATTGTGAGTTTAGTTACACAACTTTCAGATCTGAATGAATTAAATATATTCAGTTAGAGACGTGATGACCGGTCAGTGGTTGAGTGGGCATCGTGTTTGGATCCCATCCGGGCGTCTCGTGTTCGATTCCTCGGCTGGCTAAGTCTTACAACACAAGCAACATTTTCGGCTTTCTGTGGTGATAGTAGAAGATTTTCAAACATCGTTGGGTTATTCGTAACCCGGGAATATTTGTCTTTCTTTATAAAAAATTAAAAAATAAAAAAAAATCTGAAGTCCGGGCAACGCCAGGAACTTAAGCTAGTATTAAATAAATGTGAACAATTTCTAATGATTCTAGTGATTTATCTTCTATTACAATATCGTTATTCTTCAATATGTTAACACAAAATTGCAAAGGTAAAATACACTTATTTGCAATAGACAATTCTAGTCCAATTTTTTTATTTTTTTTTATGAATAATTTTTATGAATGACCTTCTAACTTAAATAACTGCATATTTATTTTTATTTTTATAGTAAGTTTTAATAGTTAAAATAAATGTAAAAGTTTTAATTTTTCAGATCCCCCGAAAACCACCGAATCTAGTGTGACGTCATCATCACTAACCGAAGTATGAATCTTGTAGGGAACTGGAATCAGCTGTTCGACTCCCGCCATTTTGAATTTCAGCATTGGAGCGTTTTCATAGACATTACTGGGCAATACGATCGTTTTTTGTACAGTTAAAGTTTTTGAATATTTTAAATAATATAAACTAATAGAGATACTTTATTTTTGATACTGAATTATTAAGGCCTAAATAATGTTTAAATAAAAACAAAAACTATTATATGTCCAATTCTCTATAAACCAATAACACGGAATGCCGAATGGCTTGCGTCTTCATTTCTATTGATTTCTATACAACTTTGACCCAGGTGACGCGGCGCGGTGACGTCACGCCGCCAAAATCCAGCAATAGGGTGTTTTAATGACACGTTTTAAAATGGACTTTTTAATATTTTTTTAAAAACTCTACGTTAAATATTATGTAATAAAACTTATATATTCAGAATCAGCGTATATTGGTCTATATGAACATATTTTTTTAAAGCCATAATATTTTTCACTGGAGTTCCTTATTCTAATTTTGAGTTCAGTGGGTATCTGTATTGCAATGCAATTTATTTTTTTTTCACTTTTATGCCATTTTATTTTTTTACAAAAATGTAGTTTACGCAGCTTTACATTTTCACCGTGAGTTATATTTTTAGTATTGCCATTTGAACAACAGTGGCGTTCTCCTACATAGAAGAAAACATTTTCAACTCTTATTTGACAAACTGTATCTACTTACATGAAATCATAGAATAAATAATAACACAAAAAACACGATGTTCTGACCAATCCAAAATTCTGACTATTCTTTAGTTAAACAAACATTATGAAATTTTCATTTCGATCAAATAGAATGGCGACACAATGTCGGTCAGTGTAACAGATATCCACCAAGTCAACATTGAAGACATTTCTAGTATGTATTATCTAATCAGTGTAAGTTTCCAAAACGTTTCCTGGTAAACTGTACAATTAGATCTACAAGTAGATTGCGTAATTATTTGGTAATGTTTTTAAATTACTTTAACCAATTACTCATAAGATGAAATTGAACCAACTATGAACCTTTCTCCTTAAGAAGACCGTCGGAAAAAAAATTGATCTCTTATATTTCTTCAAAATTATCAATTATATTATTGATTCACCTACTTTCACAACTCATTTTTAGATGACAATTTTTAATTATAATTTTTTTTTTGATTCTGTGAATAAATCTTTTAAATTAAATATGTATATTACAGACTGTATAAAAATAATACCATTAACAATTAAAACGGAATATTTTATTGAACACCACTTCATTAAAGGGGGGGGGGGGTAAGGGTTTAAAACTTTTTTTTTCTAAATGTACATCATGTCGAGAGTATTGTATCAAAATTTCAAGTAAGTCGGAGCAAAACTAACGAAGATATAGCGTTTCAAAGCGACCGGCCCTCTTGCTCGATTCAAATATATTTTGATCATAAAAAAACTTTAAAATCGATTTTTTCGCAAAAAATCTACCTACTTGACCGATCCTTTTGAAATTTTTTACACTATTTTAACACACAAATCAACACGTATTGACGAAGAGTTTTTTTTTGCCATTTTTTCCATTTTATAATATCAAATTCACCGAAAATTTTAGCAAAAATCGCATTTTTGACTTCAACATGCTGCAAAAAAACGTTTCTTCACTAACTTTAAGAAAAACATATCACCTTTTAAACGCATTTCGACTTTTTTTCCTCAAATAATCCGTTAACGAATGCTCACCGCATAATAACTTTTTACCAGGCGTCTCGGGAGATTCGCTCTTACGGACTTATTTATTGTAATAGCTATATATAATATCTATTGAAATATTCGCTCTCACGAACAGCTGATTCGGCGCTGTATCTTATCAGTTGCCTACAATTGTGCAGACGATGCTTCGGTTTCCATAATATAGATTTCGATTTGTAAAGCTAAAAAAATATACTTACTTTTAAACAATTTTCATCCGCTAAAATAATATTTTTTACCACTCTCCTGTAATAATATTGCGCAGACTGATGTGTTGGGCCAAATCGTCCAAACGTTTGCAGTTGGAAGTTGGCCCCAGTGTGGCCGTACCATTAGTAGTTTCAAATTCAATAATTAGCCGAAAATCAAAGTGTTGCAATATATATTTTTTTTAAATCAATGTGGAGTCTTACAAAATTAATAGAATATTATAGGAAAATTATAAAGGAACATTTTCATGCAGTGACGTTGCGAGGCCAAAAAACGAATTTATTTAATAAAAAATAAAAAACTATAAATTTCTAAAAAATTTAGTAACATTTTTCGTAATCTTAGTAGAAAAATCAGTCATTATGAAATCCATGCAAGTGGCCTATTATGGGAAGAACGAGAAAACCGCTATGATTTTCTCGAACACACTCTCCATAAGAGCTAATGTAGTGAAGTGAATATAAAAATAAAATAGACTTTTGGAGAGTTTGTTTGATCTGAAAATAACATCGTGGTTTTGCATTAATATTTAAATAATCTGATTAATAATATGTACCGGAGAGGCATAGATTTGCAATGGAACCATCTTACATCGCGTATCCGTCTCAACATTCCAAGACAATGATCCAATACCAAGGTGAGGCCACGTCATTTCGCTAAAGAACAGATAACATAGGTTAATCATGCGATTGATTAAGATGTCATTAAATGCTTAATTGAGCACTACTGCCATGTACAATTATTAAGTACGAGAGATTAGCAGTTCGGTGGTTTGACGACTTATTTTAATATGAAAGATTACCTAAATTAAGCCGGATTAACGATAATAATTATTGCTGATACTCTTTTGTTTGCCATGCTTAGAACACATACAATACGCGCCGCTTTATGGTTGTATATATTTTTTGAGGTGAAACCTTTCACAGTTGTGATTAGAAACTCGATGACATGGAAGTGAGCGACACTAAAAAGAGACAAACACATACATCTATAGGAGAGAATGAGATAGCAATAAAATTTATTTATTTCACGGGTACTCGGTTCCAATATAGTACGATAAATCCTTCACGTAATAAAGTCACCCTTGATCCCTGACGAACCTCATGCCACCAAGGATCGAATCCTACGAAATCAAAAAAAAAATATTTAAGGCGGCGCTATTCGGCTGAAAAAGAAGATGGAGAGATGTGTAATTACGAATGTTGGACAGAGCGCGCTAATATTTTAAGTGATGAAATCGCAGCGAAAATGGCGAAAAAGCTTAATAAAACATGATACGTTTAAAATGGAGCAAAAATCTCGTGGAACATATCTTAAGTATCATTTAAAGAAACATTGTGAATTTTTTCACATATATAACTTGTAAAATAATAGAAATAGACTTGTTTAAAAAATTTTCGGAGCATACTTTGCGATTTTTTTTCTATCGAGGGAATTTCATATAATTTACGTTTCGGCGTGGAACGTATCTAGACATTATCTTCAAAAATAACATATATTTTTTTAAGAGCTTAAAAACTTCAAATGTTTAAGGGAGATATGTAAGAAATCGGTCGAAATTCGAATAGTGGACCATTAAATCAATATCCAATCTTCAAACCAATACAAAATGAACAGACAAAGAAAACACAAAAATCATTTTTTATCGATCCGGCCAGCACGCGGTAGGCGGACAGGCACGACACGATTTACTCGAAAACGAAAGCTCAAATCAGAAAAGTTAGATATATATACAAAATTGACTCCAATTGTAACGTAGATTCATCAGTTTTCCGTTTATAAATACTAATTTCCGGCGCACGCCGTCTATTATCTGTACATATACCTCTATGGTTTATGATTTCGAGTGATATTTTGAATTGTTCGCTTTACTTAAGGCGATCCAATAGTCCAGGAAAAAATTGAAATAGGAATTCATGCCCATTTATGGGAGGAGTTTAAAAATAATTGAGAAAAAGCTTTTGAAAAGGTATTTGATTTTATATTACAGGTTTTTTTTGTAAAGGCCTGTAAAAAACATCAACTTCTTTTTTACGCATTGTTTATTGTAATAAAACGGAAATTTAAAATTGATTTCACGGAACCAAGCGACGCGGAACGTAACGTCTATTCCCCGCTCCGGCCGGGGACCGACTGACAGAAAATGGTGTGGCAAGTCAGTAGTTCTTCGGTGGACGGCATAGAGTTCACTTTGAGAATCCAAATTCGTCGACTGCCGGCCGCATTGTGAAATAATAACGTGAAAATGCATATTTTATTTTATTTTCTCAAGTTATATTATTATAAAAGAAACTCAATTTGCCACGTTATCCAATAAAACCATATCCGAAAAGGGGTTTATAAAAAAGAGAGTTTGCACTTGAAAGTGTTTTTTTACAGACCTAATACTTTATTTTTTTCTAAGCTTATTAAAAAAATTACCGATATTTTTAAGGGCCGCTATATGTTCTACACGCGGTATTTAACTGAAGCATCTATAATACTTTTAAGCGATCAAATTTTCAAAACAAAAACATATGATTTGCATTATTTAGTATGGCTTCATCTTAACAATTTAAATGTATGAAATCCATAACTTTTAATCAACAAAGAAAAAACTACAAATTCTTTGAATGGAAACCAATGTCGCCACTGACTTAGTACCTTTTGATTCTACTCATTTAGCATGCGCCCTGTCCTCTTACGCTAGCTAGCTGACGTAATATCGTAATATTGCCCTCCCATTTGAATTTCTCTGCGTAATATGAAATTTAAGCGCAGAATCCTCACGCTCAATTTGAGAAGCGGGAATGGGTACCGCCGCCCCGGGAAACATTCGTTAGATAACCAACACCTCTGCCATAGGTCACCCCGAGTGATTCGTCATGTTTGTTGGCTTAACAGGGGTGCCTGAGTGAAATTTGTCTAGGCCTTGGCGCCTTACCTGGACAGAGAACTGGACACACCTGAACCGCAGATTCCTACCCACCCCTTATACATTTTCCTTCCCAGAACTTCATCTTGCTTTCCTTAAAAAGATCCTCCACACAGCATCCCCAAAGATGACAGAGGCCCTGAGGGTAATTATTTTCGTCGGGATAGATAGGAGCTAATGCAAAAAAAACTTTTGGATCACGAATCACGAAACACGCCCGAACCTAAGTTTTTGTTCTTATTTCGTCCACGTTTTAATCCAATTCTATTGCTTACAAATAGTTTTTACAGTGCACATTGGAAAAACCTGCTGAAAACCCGTTGTTGCAATAATGGGTATTTGCAAATAATTCCACATGTAACGTCTACTCATTTTTATCTATAATTTATCAATAACATCTTCAACAACATCCGTTAATAGCAATCGTCTTAGTGATTAAATATGTTAATAACCTACGTTAAATTGTTTATCGACTGCAAATCGAAGTGCATTCATTATTATTATTATTAAAGATATTGTACATTTCGCTTGACTGAGATTAGATTAATAATTTATCACAATAATTTAATGAAGCGGCGAAGAGAAGCACTCCAACTCTTGGAATTAATTAAAACGCAAAAGGTTTCATACAAACAGGGCTGGGAAGTATTTGAATTACTTGTAATTGAAATGCGTATTTGAAATAGAAATACGTATATTCAATTGCTTCCTAAAAATGTATTTTGTAATTGGTATTTCAATTACCTAATGCTGAGGTATTTTGTAATTTGTATTTCAAATACTTATGGCTTCAAAATACATTTTCAAATACATTTAGCGATCTTAATAATGATAATGAAAAATAAACTGACTTGGATTATACGTAGACGCTAGAATCCAGAGCAATATATGTTAATATTTAGAATTGGCAACACTGTACGTCAAAGCAAGTATCTTGTCAATTGTCGTTTTCATCGTTTCGCGGTATTTATTCATGAAGACGTGAGTTAATTGATAATAGTCTCTCACACATGTAGAGTTCGGAGCGACGTGCCCCGCGCCACTTTAGGCCGCCGCTCAGAAAAGTCTCACAGTGAACTGGGCTGTGAACCGTTGTGGCGCGTGGCACATTCGCTCCGAACTCTACGTGTGGGGGGGTACTAATGGATGATCGAATTCCATCAAAACCACAAAACTTGGAGTGAACTTACAAGTGGAGCTGAGATGAGATGTGTCTTCTGAGCAATACGATTGGTCAATTTTTGCACGTCTCTGCTTCACTCTGCTCAGCTTTGCTTTTATGGAAACGCATCCGTATGTTGGTTTTACACCATCTCTTTTTTCAGCCCGATTCCCATAAAGAGACCAAAGACAAAATTTTTCGCTTTACGCGATCTCTTTTTTCATCTCTATTTTCATATCCACGAATTCAATTGGCATCACTGCAAACAGCACACGAACCATGTTGTTTTTTGTGATGCCAACTGAAATCGTAGATATGAAAATAGAGATGAAAATGGCGATCGCGTAAAGCGAAAAATTTTGTCTTTGGTCTCTATACGGAAAACGGGCTGAAAAAAGAGATGGTGTAAAGTAGTCGTTAGATAAGGGCACTTACGACAATTTATTGCTACCAAAGGTTCTATCAAAACCAAATATATTTTGTATTTTGTATTTGAAATAAAAAAGAAATGGTTGAAATACTGTATTTTGTATTTCAAAAAAAAATACACGACTTGAAAGTATTTTGTATTTCGTATTTTAAATATATTTATTTATTTATTTATTTATTTTATTTATTTATTTATTTATAAACATACATATTTCAAAATGAAACAATACAAAATGGTCCTTTGTCTATCCAACTGGGAAGGATTCCCGTTTCAGGATAGGCAAATTGCATTTTTAGTTCATAATATTCTTAACTGTCCAAATAACTATTGAGAACATTAAAAATTGCATCCTGAGCGTAGGAATAGATTCTTTATGTCCTTGAAAGAGTCGCAAAGTTGCGATTATTCTAAGTTTGATTTGGAGAAAATTAATAATTGCATTCAGGAAAGTGAATGGTTTCTTATGAGAAATCGCAAGGTTGAGACTCTTTCCAGGTCATTTCGGAGAACAATTACAGTTTTATATTTGAAAATATGGTATTTAAAAAAATATAGTTTTTAACTAAAATGTTTAAACATTTACTAAGTATTTAGAAATTACAAATTTATAAACTTATATATGACAGTGAAATCCCAATGTATTTATAACAATTGAAATGATATAAAGTACTGCAATTTAAAAAAAAAATTTTTTTTTTTTTATGTTTCCAAGTAATGTAATTTACATATTTTAAAACCCGAATATATGGTATATAATATTTATAAATAATATACAAACCAGAATATATAATATTTCCCAAGTAATGTAATTTACATATTTAAAAACCAGAATATATGGTATATAATATTCATAAATAATATATAAACCAGAATATATGATATTTCCCAAGTAATGTAATTTACATATTTAAAAACCAGAATATATGGTATATAAAATTTATAAATTATATATAAACCAGAATATATAATATTTCCCAAGTAATGTAATTTACATATTTAAAAACCAGACATATGCATTCCCAATGTAATTTTGACTATTTAATTAATATAGAGAATATCCCAGTTTAATTACATTTGTTTTATAGGCAAGTTTGAAAAGGCAATATTGAAAACTTAAATTTTTGAAATGGATAGTCATTATTATACAAGAATCAACAAAGAGAGCAAAATATTTGTAAGTTTAAATTAAATATTAACAAAAACGGATATCAAGTTATCAGGGGCATAAAAAAAAATAATAATATCATTTTTAGAAATTAATAAAAGTAACTTTCTGATTCCTCTAATGTACAGAAATAGCCTCTGTGTTACAATTTTTGATAGTACATATTATTTTACTCATAATTTATTTTTATCATTAGTACAACTTTTTAAAATATTTTTTATACCTTTTTTTGTAACCTAGTAACTTTTTGATTGAAGAAAACAATATTAAAAAAATACAGATAATATTATACAATCTATATTATACCAGCTAATAAGATGAGTACTTACAAAATTCTTATGGATTAACGTAAACCTGATAGTACCTATTATTAGGTAAGTAAGTTTGTGTGAGCATATGTTCGCTCTCGACTCTCCCCATGTCCAGAAGCCAATTGCTAACCCATTTGCGCAGAGTGCTTGCACTTTTCAATTTCCATGCATCGGGTACGAGGTTGAACAATTTTGGCCCTAAGTAAGAATATTGTCTTTGGGCATGTGATGTGTTGGTATTTGGTGGAACTACTGGATTCCTCCTTGCATGACGGGTGTTGTGGAGATGATCAATGGATGAATAGTGGTGTCGATGTTTTTGTGTATGTAGAATAGTTTTTCTTATGTAAAGTTGCCGTACGTCAAGAACTCGTATCTCTTCAAATAATAGATCACTGGGATACCTGAAAGGTTTCTTAAGGATGACCCTTAGAAGTGATTTTTGTGCTTTTGCTAAGGGATCAAGTATTGTTTTCGAACAGCCGCCCCATCCTAAGGATGCATATTCTAGCAAGGAATTACACATGGCATGGTACATTTGTTTCAGATCTTTTACGCAAAGAATATTTCTAACAGACATGAAAAGATGAGTAAGTTTTCTGATCTTAGTGGTGGTAGAGTCTATGTGTTCCTCCCATCTCAGAGATTTATCTATTATGATTCCTAGATATTTTATGCTATCGACACATTCTAAGTTATTGCATTTACAAGTGGTTAGGTCATTACAGTGGTGTATAATGATGTTGTGTGTTTCTTTTGGTTTTCCTGCTTGTGTTGCACTGAAACGGATGTATTTGGTTTTATCTAAGTTGAGGGTGAGGAGATTATTGTCTAGCCATTGTTTGACCTTGTTTAAACCTACTTCTGCTTTATTATGAACAATATTCCAGCTTTTGTCTTCATATAGTAAAACTGTATCGTCGGCAAAGGTAATAATGTGGTCGGCAAAGGAACTGTTGCATAGTTCATTTATATATATGTTGAATAAGAGTGGTCCTAGAGTACTTCCTTGGGGTACACCGAATTTAATATTAGCTGGAACGCTTATAGTGTCGTTGATAAGTACTCTTTGGCTCCTGTTTTCTAAATAGCTACACAACCATTTGAAGAGCTGACCTTGTATACCAATACGCTGTAGTTTATTTAACAGAATTTTGTGAGAGATAGTGTCGAACGCTTTGGCTAGATCCAGGAAGAGAGCAATGCATTTTGTACCTCTATCGATGTTATTAGAGATAATTTTTGTTAAATTAGCAATGGCATTTTCAGTCCCTAAACCTGGACGGAAACCGTATTGTCTATTGGAAAGGATGTTATTGTTTTCAAGATATAGACTGAGCCGATTCTTAACAATTTTCTCAATAATTTTAGATACAGAATTGATCAAAGAAACCGGTCGGTAGTTGTTAATCTGAGATTTATCCCCATTTTTGTGCAGTAGAATAACATTTGATTGTTTTAAATTATTAGGGAAATTTCCAGAGTTAAAGCTCAGATTGCATATGAACGATATCGGTGATGCTATGACGGATTTAATATTTTTTAATAGATTTGATGAGACCTTATCAGGACCGCATGCATTGGATGACTTAAGCTCGTCGATTATTTTCATCACTTCGTGTGACGTAGTTCGAATGTTATCTATTTTGTGACGGAAATAACAGCCAGTTTGCTTCGCGAGATCCTCTTCAGTTGTGTTGTTTTTATCTAAGATTTTTTTTGCCAGTGTGTTTCCCACCGACGTGAAGTAGTTATATGCGAAGAAGTATTTTGCAATTTGTTTTTTAATTACAGCGAGGCATGTATTTTGCCCAGCCCTGCATACAAAGTTATTACGCAGCAGTATTTAAAACAAATCATGAGTGTCTTGAAACAACTTTATATGGGTACAAGTTATTGCGAGCGTTTTTTCTGCGAGCGCCCACTGGCCAAAATGTGGCCAAATTGAAGAGATAACATTTTAATTTTGAAAAGATTTGTTTTTAAATTTCCGCGTGTTCGAATCTCCGATTAAATAATCGAAAGACTCTCTTAGTAGTTTCACAGTTTTACAAGAGATGTCTCGCATCTCTTCTATTATTGATTAATTAAACACTCCGCGAACCGAAAGCATTGAAATTTTTTTCTTAAAATTGTAGACCGTATGTTTACGTATTACAAATGCATATTCGAATTAAAATTTATATCTGTAATTAGTAATTATCAACTAGACCACATACATCATACAGACGTCATATTTAAGGCGGCACTCTTGAAACGCACGGCGCTGAAAAAGAAGAAGATGGAGAGATATGTAATTACGAATGTTGGACAGAGCGCGCTAATATTTTAATTCGTAAAATAGCAGCGAAAATTGCGAAAAAGTTTAATAAAACATGACTCGTTTAAAATAGAGCAAAAATCTCGTGGAACGTGTCTTAATTGTCATTTAAAGAAACATTGTGAATTTTTTCACAAATATAACTTGTAAAATAAAAGAAATAGACTTGTTTAAAATAATTTTCGGAGCATACTTTGCGATTTTTTTATATCGAGGGAATTTCATATAATTTGCGTTTCGGCGTGGAACGTATCTAGATATTATCTTCAAAAATAACATATATTTTTTTTAGAGCTTAAAAACTTCAAATGTTTAAGGGAGATATGTAAGAAATCGGTCGAAATACGAATAGTAGACCCTTAACATTGCTTCAATATATACCACGTACGACAATTTTAAAATAAATAATATGCGGAATTCACGCTTTTATAAGTTAAACAATTTTTTTATATTTTTTTTTAGTTCCCGGCGTGCGTTGCAATGCCACTAGTAAAGAAATTTCTCCCTGCGTGTCTTTTCCCGTTCGACCCGTTCCCCTTCCTCTCCAATGTCCCCTCCCCCTCACGCAACACCGTTTAGATCAGCCCCGCGGTCATTAATGACGAATATTTTTTTTTATAAAATAATTTTTCAAAATATTCGGACGAAATAAGAAAACGTGATTTTTCAAAATATTTGGACCATATAAGAAAAATAATAGTAGTCTTTAATTGTCGTTTTAAAGAACTAGTAAATTATGAGAAAGCATTTGAGATGTTCACTTCTCCATTTGGTGTTGATGTTTCCACTATTTCAGAAACGTTACAAATGGAATTAATCGACTTACATTGCAATATTGAACTAAAAAATATATTCCTCACGATTCCAAAAATTGGATTTTATAGTAAGTAGGTACATAACAACAACAAATTTTCCTAATATAAGATTTTTTGCCCCAAAAATTTGTAACGTGTATTTCTTGGTAGAGCATCAGAATCTCCCTCAAGTTTGTGGGAATGGAAATACAGTCTTTATCTTCGGGCATTTTTAGATAAATAAAAGAAATAATTTAGCAGTACAATATCACCTATATTTTAAAGGTATGGTGTATACATGGGTGCCCTCCAAGGGATCAAGAATTCCACATTTCCTAAAGAAATAATAAAATAACACATAAGCAAGAGAGCATACCTGTGGACCGTAATTTATCTAAATTATCCTGACTCTAACTGATCACTGTTAATAGGCGACCAGGAGCACGCGGGGTCTCCATGGACAGGAACCGAGGAAGGCCCCAGGGCCTGGGGACTCCTCACCAGGGAACATTGGAGGTTATCCACCACATACCCGCCCTGGTATAAGTAACATATGGTTACTCCTTCAAGGCT
Organism: Glyphotaelius pellucidus; assembly: GCA_936435175.1. Lineage (NCBI taxonomy): Eukaryota > Metazoa > Arthropoda > Insecta > Trichoptera > Limnephilidae > Glyphotaelius > Glyphotaelius pellucidus. Next base: position 6,724,190 of record OW386543.1, on the reverse strand, counting down.
CTCGCAAGATACTAATTTTTTTTGTTAAACGAAGCTACATTTATTTATTTTTGAACGAATCTAGACCTCCAGTGTCCCTGCATACGTTGTTAGTAAGCAGTATGCAAGTGCTTACCAGGGAACAGGAACCAGGATAGGCTCAAAGTCTCGGTTGTGCGTACCGGTGAAATCTCGGTAGACGCCGTTTACCGCGCCCTTCATAGATCAGCGCCGGGCCTCCATCCGCCTCAAATATCGAGTTCCGCGAGGATAACCCCTCTCAAAGCCTTGGCCACGTTAATATCATGAACGCCAAACAAAGGATTACACCGATTATCCACACTCAAGTACGAGAGTGAAGGTGGGCACATTGACAATATGGCGACTCCACCATTTAAACTTTTAAAATTCCCGTTTCACTCACGGAAACAACACGGCTCGCGGTTATAAAATAAACCATGATTCTTCTTTAAATGGGTAAAACCCGTAAAGGTGATACTATCACATATTTAACAAGAAACTTAAATAATTCGGCGACTTGTCGAATCAACGTCGGCTCCACAGACGACGAAAATTCAAAAAAGAAAGTCGCTCCCGAAATAGATGGCGCTAGTCGCTAGTGGTTAAGAACTAATCTTTACGGCGATCATAATAAAACGTCAGCGGCCAGGTGAGTTTAAGATTAACTAGGTCAAGGCAATATTTATTTAATCAAAATAAATATTATCGTGACAAATTATTAGTGCCTTTGGATTTACATACGTTTGTGAAGCTTTTTTTCCAAAATGAAATATAATAAAAATAAAAATAGGGCGTCAATAACTGGCGCAAATCTTGAAAACCAGTTAAGGTGTGCAACTTGAAATAGATTTAGAAAATTTAAGTACGCAAAAAGAAACTCAAATCTCGCACTGAAAGGAGTGGTCATACTGGTCATGATAATTGGTTTTATATATATAAAAAAAATAATTTTGTTCGATTTATGTGTCAAAATAATAATTTTGATTGTTCAAAATGTTCATTACTATAAAAATACATTTTTTGTTGGTTCAATGTGTGTTTTCTTTTCACATCTGGCTAAATATAGTATTGTTTTTTTTCACAATCAACCTGTTTATACTTTCAGATTATCTCTACATTCAAATTATTTATAATACTTACAAAAAAAATAAGAATTTATTTTTTTATTTATAAAGTACACGTTACATAATAAAGACATTTACATAGAGTAGATACAGTATGAAATTCATTGGAATAAAAAAAAAGTTATTATTTTTGTAAAATGTCTGTATGTGCGGCCCTGGGGAAAATTTTAGGTCGTCAGTGCGGCCCGGGGTGCAATTTGGGTTGGCTAGGGCTGGTTTAGATCATATTTCTAACCTTGATAGTAAGATAACCACAACGATTTCTATGAGACCTTATATGCGAGTTGTTCCAAAAACCGAACAAATTGGCTTGAGAAGTTATCTATCTTATTACCACTTTCCTGCTGTGGGTCGGACACCATCATTGTATTGCCATCTAGTGAGTTTTAACCAAAATTCATTTTAGATTACCTCTCAAGGTACTCTGTAAATTTGATAAATTTAATAATGATGAATGTTGTTAATAAAAATATAGACCGCTTGAAATCAAAACATTGAATCGTGAAAACTTTGTGTAATTGTCGCTAGATGACTTGACCGATTACTTCATATGGTATCAAGTTATGTTGTTATATTGGTGACCGGAAAACTCAGAAGAAATTCAACTCAACACCTTCATTGAAATTGATGAAAAAATATATTAAAAAAATGATTGTAATGTTGACTTTAGGATGGGTTACGGGCTACTTTTCAAATATTTTTTTTAGCTTTTAATGACTTTTCAAAGAGGTGTTGAGTTGAGTTTATTCTGAGTTGTCATGGAACCGTTATATTACTGCAGTTGGAAGAATTATTGGAAAACTTCAAATAACAGATTTTTATTTATTTATTTTAAAATTATAATATTGTTACAACATATTTTTAAGTGGTTGTTGTTTCACAGAGTTCAAATTTTTTTAATTAACAATTAATTAAATTTCAAGGTTAATTTTCAAGTTCTGTGCAGGTTCTATTTAATTTCTGTTATTGTATCATTATTGTAAATTTTTGTTAATGTTTTTGGGGTGTTATGCCGTGTTTCGCTAACTCCTTCTTTAGCCAACGTTTCGGACAGCGTTACAGTGTCCATCATCAGGGCAGATGAGCAAATGATTTTTTTTTTCCGTGAGGCCAGATGGCGAAGACATCATCGACATAGCGCCACCATACTTTAGGAACAGCCGAAGCTGTGTCGAGTGCCACTCGAAATTGCTGCAGATGCAAACTGGGAAAACTGAATCTTGGATTAAGGATTCCACAGATCTAATCAGTAAGCTCAAGAAGGTAAAGACTGATGAAAGAGATATCCTTGTCAGTTTTGATGTAGTGTCTCTTTTTACAAATGTTCCTCTAGAAGACTCCATGACTTTGCTCAGGGAGATTTATGAGGATGACATTTGCAAACTTTTTGAACACTGCCTCAAAACAGGTTATTTTGCTTTTCAGGGTGAACTTTTCGAGCAAGTGGAAGGAGTTGCGATGGGCAGTCCATTGTCGCCAGTTCTAGCCAACTTTTTTATGGAGAAGTTTGAAGAAGTGGCACTCGACACAGCTTCGGCTGTTCCTAAAGTATGGTGGCGCTATGTCGATGATGTCTTCGCCATCTGGCCTCACGGAACAGAGAAACTGAACGAATTCCTGGACCATCTCAACTCACTACACAGCAAAATTAAATTCACAATGGAGCTGGAAAATAACCAAAAAATCCTGCCTTTTCTAGATGTGGAGGTGATGCGAAAAGAGGATGGTAGCCTAGGACACACAGTTTATAGGAAACCAACACATACAAACAGGTATCTCCACGCTGATTCGCATCATCACCCCGCTCAGAAGAGAGGACTCATCCATACTTTGGTAACCCGAGCGACCAGAAAATGTGAGGAGCCAAAACTCGGATTAGAACTGACCAAACTCACCGATGCACTGGAGCGTAACGGATACCCAGCAAGGCAGACAAGGCAAATCATAAGAGCCAAATCAGCACAAAACGAAGACAGGGGTGAACAAGAGTCAAAAGGCTGCGCTTTCCTGCCTTACGTCCATAATGTAACAGACAGAATTGCCAGGCTGTTGAGAAAAGAGAACATCAAGACGGTCTTCGGAACCACGACAAAAATCCAAGACCTACTGAGGTCGGCAAAGACTAAGTTTCCTCTGGAAACAGATGGAGTATATAAACTCAGCTGTTCCGGATGTGACAAGGTCTATGTAGGCCAGACAGAGCGAACGATCTCCAAAAGGATTTCGGAACACTTTCGTGCTTGTAAACTTGGCCACCCTGACAAATCGGCAATCGCCGAGCACTTAATCGAAACCGGCCATTACTTTGGATTTGTTCCTGAAGTCCTGGGAAGACCCAAAACTTACAGAGCACGCCTTAATTACGGAGGCAATTGAAATCCATAAAAACCCCATCAATATTAACAGAGACGACGGAGCTAAACTCAATAGTTCTTGGTATCCAGTAATTGACGGCTACACCAAAGCTAAACGCAAAAAACCATGCTGAATTTTTTCTAACACCAGCTCGTAGTGAAATGGAGCTGGCAGCACGGTATCGCTTCGACACACATAAGTAAGCACTCTCACCAATATCATTTGCTCATCTGCCCTGATGATGGGCACTGTAACGCTGTCCGAAACGTTGGCTAAAGAAGGAGTTAGCGAAACACGGCATAACACCCCAAAAACATTAACAAAAATACTTTTTGGCCGTGAAAACCTAAAAACATACCATTATTGTAAAGTTTATTTATTTATTCATTAACGCTTTGAAGGCTTCTACATGTATATATTAGCATTGCTAAGTTGTCCATAAGAAGTTATAATAATTTGTGTGAATTATATAACATAAAAAAACTGAATATAACTATATGACAGAGGGGGTATTTCACCAACCTCCTCGTAGATTATTCAAAGGATGGCGTACATTTTAGATTAATTATACAGGATTTATTTATTTAAAAAGTCTGTGTTTACTATTCGGAACATGAACCTATGAATAATGTCTACATGCAGGATAAGTTAGCTGAATTTTTTACCAGTTGCAAGTATTTATTTGTTTATTTATTAATATTCATTATGTGTGTGGATAAGCTAAGAGGAGGATGGTGAAATACCCCCAGATATAAATAAGTACAATACAAGTAGGTATGTAGTACGTCTAGTTCTACAAAGGAGTTCAACAAGTGTAGGGGGGTATTCCACCATCCTCCTGGTATCTTATCTATACGATAAATAAATAAATACTCGCAACAGGTAAAAATAAACTCGTCTTACTTATCCTACATATAGCCACTATTCGTAGGTTCAAGTACTAAATAGTAAACTCAGGGAGTATTTCACCATCCTTCTGAAAGCCTATCCGTACTATAACGAAAATTAATTTTAATCTCAATAGTTGGCCGAGTTTTCTAATAATTAGAAAATTTGGCCAACTTATCCGATATGTAGCCACTATTTATAGGTTCGATTACCGAATAGTAAACTTCGACTTAATAAATAAATAACCCGTATTTTGTTCATCGAAAATATACGTAATATTCGAATAAGCTATGAAGAAGACTATGAAATACCCCCCAGACTTTTTAAATAAATAAATTGTCAATTTTTTATAAAAAAAACTCTCTTCTCTCGAAATTTGTGCAACTAGGAAAAAACTGACAATCCGAGGACTTTGTACCAGTTAATACAAGAAAAAAGATTGACGCGTTTTACGTTTGTGAAAGGCTATAGTTGTTACGTGACGTGATAAAGTAAAAATCTACAAATTGACATAAAAAATGTTCACGTGTTTGTTAATGTACTGCATTGTTGTGATGTACTGCATTGTTCGGGTTTTGCCGTTTACTAGTGGAAACCCTGAGGGAGAGGATAAAAGACCTCCCTCAACCAATCTCTCTCGATTAGGCAGAATAGGCAGACGCATCGGTCGCCAAGATCTAGAAAAACCTCACTCCGTAACCCGGGCACCCCTGCTAAGTCACCAAACGTAACGAACCACTTGGGATCTATGGAAGAGGTTTTGGTTATTTTATTTTTTTTAAAAGAAAGACAAACATTTCCGGGTTACGAATAACCCAACAATGTTTGAAAATCTACTACTACCACCACAGAAAGCCGAAAATGTTGCTTGAGTTGTGATGGAGAACTTAGCCGGCCGAGGAATCGAACACGGGACGCCCGGGTGGGACCCAAACGCGATGCTCACTCAACCACCGACCAGTCAGTTATGCAATAAATGGTTCCCGGGGCGGCGGTACCCATAGCCGCCTTCCCAGTTGTACAGAATTCTTCTTCTTTCGTATGGTGGGGGGGTCAGAGGGGGACATCTAAGTCTGCGAGCCAGTCTAAGGCCTCAGGCGTTGCCCTGTGGACCTCATCAATCCCACCGGGGAATGAATGGAGCAGGCATTCGTTGACCACATGTACAGTGGTCTGCACCTCACCGCATTCACACATCTCCGACTCTTTAAGGCCCCATTTATACATCATATGGGTACAACGGCTATGGGAGCACCTTATTCTATTGATGTACAGAATTAATAGCGCGTAAAAGACTAATAAGATCTTAAAATATTCATTTTTATTACAACAACTCTCTTTTTATAACTTTTGAAGGTTATTCTCGTCAATGTAATATATCATTCAAGAAAAAGATAACACTAACCACCTAAACAAAAATATGAAAGAGAACAAGGCACAGAGAAATAAAAAGATCGGTCGCAATTGGGACACGAACTCCCGTCTACCGGGACAAACGCCTTACCTATTCGACTACTGCAATCTTACTTAAAATTCATATTTGTCAATATCATATTTCAAAATTCAGAATTGACGATATTATCTACGACGGTTTTTTTCCAAACTCCCAGTCTCGACCGTTATCTTCTTATTTTTGTGTATTTCGTTCTCTTTCATATTTTCGTTTAGATTATGAGTGTTATCTTCTTCTTCAATCATATCTTAAAATACTGTGAATTGAAGAACATAGAGTTGAATGGTCGTCATACTTCTTTACATAACATCGAATATTTAAGTTTATTGATTCTACAGATTATCGTGCAACTATGCAATCGGAAAACACAAGACTGCTAGTCAAACATGACAGTGCCTTTTACAAAATTTATTATTTTATATAGTATACAGCGTGACAAAAAACGACTGAAGGGTAATTTAATATCTAATTATTTGGCATATTATATCTAGTTTTCTGAGTATCCAATTTCATATAAATTTATACGTTCAATCTTAATATATAAAAAATTAATGTTTCTTTTTTTGTCCCTTATGCTTTCCTAAACCATCAATCCGATTGCACTTTGGTGATTTGATCTGTGCATGCCCGGGATGGTTTCTATTCATAAAAGAGTAAGTTCTATTTATATAATGATATTATTTCGTATACTATTCATCCGATTGCGATGAAACTTTGGTGAGTTGTTGTGCGCACGCCCACGAAGGTTTCTTTATGTATGAAATGAAGCTCTGGCGTTATGAAATTTACAGTAAAAATTACAATAGATGGCTCGCGGGTAGTTTGAAGAATTTGTGCATTTGGGCAGAGAGGGAGGGGGAGGGGAAAGCGTGAGAGAGGCGCGGGACGGGAGAAAGCCGGAGAGGGAAGTGGGAAGGCGGGGATGTTGTAGGAGGATCGCTGGAGGAGGAAATGAATGAACGGGAAAGAACACGCAGGGAAAAACAATTTCTTTATTTGAGTGGCATTGCAGCGCATGCCGGGAACTCGCTAGTTTACAATTAAAGCAAAGACAAAATCAGAGACAAAAATAAGAAATTAGATATGACAAGCAATTCAAAGACAAACATTCCCGGTTACGAATAACCCAACAATGTTTGAAAATCTCCTACTACCACCACTTACTGGACTTAGCCAGCCGAGGAATCGAATACGCGATGCCCGGGTGGGAACCAAACGCGATGCCCACTCAACCACTGACCGGTCATAATATCCATAATTAGTCAAGTGTTGTGTGAAGGAAAGCGTGTAACAATGATGTGTAATCACAAAACAACCTACCAAATAACCACTTGGCTGCTCAGGCAGGAACCATGAAAAGCAATAAACTTATAGTCCCAGGATCGCCATCAATGTAAACTAATTATAAGTAATTGCTTCAAAGGGTAGATTGAAATTAACACTCGTATTGTTATGAACATTTCAATTTATTTACAAAACTTTGTAGGCAATCCATTTATAAATTATTTCTCATTATAAAAAATTATATTAGAGGCAAGAGACTTCAAAAAAATAATAAATTAAGTTCAGGGGTGGCCTTCTAGAAAACATAGTTCTACAAGATGTTGCAATCTGCTGCGTCATTGTATGAAAGTTACATGAAACGACATATTTGAAATGCTAAATAAAATAAAACCTGGTTACGGGCGCCAGCCTCATGAGATCCATGAGACAAGAAATAGAAGCATGGTAATTCACTAACAAAATTCTATAAAATAACAAATATGATCGACTAACAAGATAAGAATTTTGCCCACGGTACCCGATCCACCAAAACTGCAAGGCTCGAACACACTTCTGATTCACACGAGAGGCCAGCTGACACTGCCTGAGTCGAAGGATCAAGTCCGTGCGTCTACTCTCTCCCCCTCCATCGCGTAGTGTTGTCAGCCGTTAAAATTGTAGCGTGCAGCTACTGCTATTAAACCTGCTGCAAGCAGTTCATTATTATTCTATGAGAAGGTATATTGAAAGGGATGTTTTGCAATAATGTAGTTGTATTCCTTGTTTGTTGACACATTGAGGTTGATGTTTTTCTGCATGGATGTAGTAAGTAGGCTCATCGTTTTGTAAGGCAGGTTAAGTTTCAATGCGGGTAAGAATTGAGAAATAAAACATTAAAGATGTCATAAGCCTAATAACCACTCGAGTTCGGTTTTCGATTCGGCTTTTTGATTTAATAAATCTCATCATTATATTATTTTTAATGTGAATACCGCACAAGAGTCCAAACTGATCCCTGGAGTAAGAGCATCCCCAATCGGGGTATGTTGTGAGGCTGAAGGGAGTGGGGAGGGGAAAGTGATAAGGAAGAAGGTGGAGAAGTATCTGCTGTACAGATCTGGTCACCAAACACAGCTAAAGTCATTTCAAGCAATGTTTCAAGCTTTGACAGCAATATAAAAAGTAAAGAACATATTAACACTACAGCAAACAAACTTAGAAAATCAATATACTTCTTTAGACATACTCGCAAATTTTTAAACTTGAATTAACTCAAAACAATTAACTATGCTCTATGTCAATCTCTGATCGAATACGGCATTATAGCCTGGGGAGGAGCAAACGCTGCCGCCATTGATCCGATCTTCAAAACTCAGAAACTAATTATAAAGATTATATTAAAACTACCGATCACAATCAGTTCAGATGAAATCTTTAGGAGAATCTGTATCTTGGATATTAGGCAAATTTATGCCAAAAACATACTAGCATATCTCGTCAAACACAGAGCTACCTTTGAAAATGTCCAAACTGCTCGAGATACTAGAACCAAAAGGCTAGACCTCCTACTTATCCCTTTTGCTAAAACAACCTTTGGCCAAAGAAAATTTAGATACTTTGCAACAAAACTTTATAATACACTTCTACTGGCAAAATTAGACAATGTATCTTAAATTTAAATCTGACACCAAGTCCTGGATAAACAGCCAAAATAGATCAAACATTAAAGATTTTATCAAAACTAACTTACAAGTATTTATTTCTTCATCGTGTTATTATCTGTATTTTGTATGTGTTATTATTATATTTAAGCGCCTGCTCTCAACACAGGTTCTCCTAGTGAGACAGGCATTGGACAAAACAAATTGTAAGTCTAAAATTAATAAAGATGAATAATAAAAAATAAAAGTTTTGAACGATGTTCTTACAACAGCGATACTAAGGGTATCATCTACTCTGGAAAGCACAGCAAATATACCTTTTATTATTTTTAAATGATTAAATTGTGAAATAACACAAGTCGATCGAATAAAATTTACGTGCGCACGCCGGCATTTGAACCAGCGACCACCGGATCGCTAGTCGAGAGCCTTACCCCTCGACCACGTCACTGCATCGCCCGGTCATTGCATTGAGCGCGTCATTGCGTTGACGATGTTTTGAGTATTGTGTAATGAATCTCGAATAATTTATTCCCGACAATAAATACTGCCATATCATCGTCTTATCAACTCTCACTACCTCGAATAAAAAGATTTTTAACCACCTTGTGTCGGCGCAGTACGAATATGAATTTTAACGAATGTTTTTAAAATCTAATCATTCTGACATGATAATAAAGCATTGAGCTTAAAGTTCGGGTTTGCGGACGGAAAAATAGCCGTCAATGGCTGTCGTCTCATACGACCAAAGCAAATTTTCAAGCAGTTTTTTCCGTCGTTCCATTTCACATAATACTGGATGTTAAATTAAAATTTATACAACACACTGACGAAATCACGAACAAAGTCAACAAAATACTGGGATTTATAATTCGTACAACAAAACCTTTCCGCAACTTTAAAACTCTTTATTCCCTTTACACAGGATACCTACATCCGTCACCACTTAGAATACTGCACACCGATCTGGACTCCTTTCTACCAAGCCCATGTCGAAAGAATCGAAAAAATTTAAAAAAAAAAAAATTGTTACATAAATTATAAACAAAACTTTTCAAATTACACCGAATCGTCTAACATTCACAACTTCAACTCCCTCTATACACGATGTTTAATTTTTAACCAAACCTTTTTTATTTAAAATTCTGAATAAAGGCCTGGACTCGCTGGAGCTTACCAACTAGCCAACAAGCTTGATAAAAATTCATATTCCGACAAAATCAACAAGACAATCCAATTTATTTCATATGCCCACTTTAGAACTAACATTAGAAAAAAATCCCCAATTCCCCATACTTGTGCGCAATATAAAACAAAATTTTACAATACCCTTCAGAAATACCGGTTAGAAGTAACGCGGACGATCGAAAATTAATACATGAATGGAATGGAGCATCTCCTATTCTTATCTTATTTTCCTCCTCCTCTCCCCCTCACCAAAAATTAACTTTAACATTTACTAAAATTCTATCTCCAAGTAACTTAAACATAGGATACCCTTTTTTGCTAGACCTAATTTAACTTTGTATCTCTATATTTTATGTATTAGCTGTTTGTTTGTCTCTTACGAAAAAACAAATAAATCTAATGCACATTACAACACGAAAATCAAATTGCAATTGACCGAAATTATTAATGGTTGTTAATTTTCCTGTAACTCTTTTCGATTTATTGTGTTGTTTAAATTTGACTAAAGGAAATTCAATAATTATACATTTAAAAAAATTGCATTATCGTTTCGGCCGAAAGTTGAAGACCAATGATATTCGACATTTGTGGCTTATAAGACTACAGTAAAACATGGCTCCTTCATAACGCAGTGACCACTCACCATGACGGCTCCTTCAGAAACAGACCTGACCTTCAACAATGGGCTCACCATGCCTTGTGTGGGCCTTGGCACTTGGAAAGTAAGGATTCTCCAATATTCAGAAAGTGTGCCAAAAAGCAGTGTTGATTTTTAACAAGTGAATTTAGTTTTTTGTAATCATTCCTAGGTGCTTTTTTCATTTTTAATGTTGTCTGGAAGGCAATTATATAAGTTGACCCCCTCGTAACTAAAGGATTGCTAACCATAGTGAATGTATGGTGTTTAAAAGTATTTATTGTGTTGTCGTGTAAAGTGTGTGTGTACTCATACTTTAGTCATTTTAATGAATTCTGCGTTTTTATTTATGAATTTATTATTTATTTTGATCATAAGCAGACATGTACTATATTCATAAATAGTTTTCTTAATGTCAACTTTTTTTTACCCTAGCGACAGCTGGTTAACCTTGGTTGGTGTTCATTGTCGAGTTTGTGTGTGTGTTTTTTTTTACGTCACGTGTTTTAAAATCGAATACTAACTATTATTAATTTTGGTAGCATAATAATGTATATTCAAGTGTATAAATCATAATATAAACAATCAAACATATTAAATTTCTCAAGGCCAATATTTTCTGTTAATATTTCAAGTTTTTTGCCAAAAGAAATGTTTCACCATTTCTTTTAGCAAAAACTTTTCTTATTTTTTCAATTCAACAATACGTAATCTATTATAAGCTTTCGTTCCAGAATTACCCAATATTTGTTTAAATCTTTTGATAATCGACCTTTCTCCTATATATGTAAAAATGAAAATATGCTTTCTTGGGGATGTACATGTGAGTTACGAGTTGTCTATGTATTGCTACATTAAGCATAGGAAATGTTTTAAACCGTCAATATACCTTCTTTCCATCCTCGCGAAGGTTTCTGGATTATTACAACCACAGACAATAGATCTGAAAAGTTTTTTAATCATTACAAAAACTCTTACGAAACTGTCAAAAATGTCACAATTTGAGAATTAGCAAACCATCGATTGTTATATCAAAATTCAATTTTCGAAACTCTTTAAATTAATGAATTTATTTGAAGTACTCACCTATGGTACTAACCAAAATCGAATATTTTGAATCTAATCAAAAATTACATTTATTTTAAATAGGTACCTTCCTATGTTAGGACCAAATTTGATTGATTGTTCCTATAATATACAAAAATGCATGTTTGTAATAGTAAATATGTAAAAAAAAATGCTATAGGTGGCACGCGAGCTATTTGAAAATCTGAGTGTAAACTGAGTGGGAGAGGGGGGGGGATCTCGGGAGAGGGGTTTGCGGGAGAGGGGAGAGGGAAGACGGGGAAGGTAGAGGGGAAACGCGTGAGGGGAAAGGGATATGGGAGAGGAAGGGGAGACGGAAGGGGAATGGGAGGAATGGGAAATAAAAATTAATATTTCTTTGTTTGTCCCTTATGCGCCTCCAAACCATTCATCGGATTGAGATGAAACTTTGGTGATTTGTCGTGGGCATGTACGCGAAAGTTTTTTTTATATATAGTGGTGAGCTATAGCGTTATTAAATCTTTTCCTATACCATTCATCCGATTGCGATGAAACTTTGGTGAGTCGTGATGCGCACACCTTCGAATGTTTCTATATGTAATAGTGAACTCTAGCGTTATGAAATTTGTTTTAAAAAATCTGCAAGAAGTGGAGTGGGAGGTGAATACAGGAAGGGCGGAGGGGAACGAAATAGGGGGGTTCGCTGAAGGGTGAAAGGCGAGGAAGATGGAGGGGAACACGGGAGGGGAACGGGCGTGAATGGGAAAGGACACGACCATACGACTGTTCATGTTTTTTTAGTACTACGATGTTCTTACGTTCTTACAGCTAGGAATTGTTTCTATTATACCATTAAACCGCCGCTACCCGAATTTCTACCGATTTCTTACATATCTCCCTTAAACATTTGAAGTTTTTAAGCTCTTAAAAAAATATATGTTATTTTTTAAGATAATATCTAGAGACATTCCACGCCGAAACGAAAATTGTATGAAATTCCCTCGATAGAAAAGAATCGCAAAGTACGCTCCGAAAATTATTAAAAACAAGTCTATTTCTATTATTTTACAAGTTATATTTGTGAAAAAATTCACAATATTTCTTTAAATGATATTTAAGATACCTTCCACGAGATTTTTGCTCTATTTTAAACTAGTCATGTTTTATTAAGCATTTTCACAAATTTCGCCTCAATTTTATCATTTAAAATATTAGCGCCCTGTCCAACATTCGTAATTACATATCTCTCCATCTTCTTTTTTTTGAGCGGGGAAGCGCCACCTTAACAGAATTAGATTAATTTAACCTAAAAGTTTTGGTGTTTTAAAGTATGTTTTGTTATTGATTTGCAGAGCACGCCTGGTGAGGTCCTGCAGGCTGTAAAGGACGCCATCGATGTTGGATACCGTCACATAGATGGCGCCTACTACTATGAGAACGAGAAGGAGGTTGGGGCGGCGATAGCTGAGAAGATAAAGGAAGGAGTTGTTACAAGGTTGGTACTTGGTACCCTTCTTTTAAAAACCTGTTCAAAAGTCTAATTAAATAATTTGCCTGTGTCATATTGGGGAATCTATGTAGGGGTCTTTTTTATTGAAGGAATGTTCTGGGAAGGAAAGTGGTATGAGGGGTGGGTAGGAATCTGGGGACAGTGTGTCCAGGAGTGACAGACGTATGGATCCATCCCTCTCGCTGCGGTGCAAGGCGTTAGGTCGACAGTCCGGCTGAAAGATCAACAGGCGTCTCCCAATATAGCCCGCCACGCAGTTGGTGGGCACTGTGAGCAGACGCATCCGCTACCAAGACCCGGACAAACCTCACCCAATTTTATTTGCACGTTCCGTTTCCGTTTCAAAATGGTGGCCGTTTAAATGATTCAGTAAAGATTATTTTTTCAAACGGGAAATCTTCGTGTTTATCTGAACTTTCTTACTCGAGTTTTTTGCCAGCCAATTGGGGTACGTTGTGAGGCTAAAGGTAGTGGAGATGGGAAGGAGATAGGTAAGAGGAAGATGGGAAAGTACCTAGCTATTCATATCTTGTCGCCAAACACGGCTAAAGCCATTTCAAACAACATTTCAATTCTGAATGGTGGTTTGAACCAGGGCCAAACTGAGAATATCTTCCACTCTGGAACTTGCGGCAAATACACTACATATTATTTTTAAGTAATAAATAGTTAAATTACATCAAGCAATCAAATAAAATTTACTTGCCCACGCTGAGATTCGAATCCGCGACTTTCGGATTGCTAGCCGAGAGCCTTATCAATAGTTGTTACTTAAAATATATAAATGGTAATTAAATAGATAGATACTAAAGTACTTACATAATAAACTTATGATTTCAGAGGAAATTTAGGATCCTATTAGTCAAATGAGAAAAAATATTTAAATTTACTTTTTTTTAATATGTTCACAGAAACGGAATAATTATATTATCAATGAGTCATAATATGATTGTATCGAATATGACGCGGTACGTTATCAGGTGCAATCGCACTTGGAAGTTACCGCATTACCAAAAAATTGGAAAATATAATTTTCTGATTCAATATCAAACGCCATGATTAAAAACAAAGATAACATATTACAATAATATGAAATACAATGTTTCTAAACTGCTACTGACAAGTTTATTACGGTTATGATCAATAGCATTGCGTAAAAATTAAAACGTATCACCGTTACAAAGATATATACATATAAGAATCATTAAAGAGGAAGATAATACTAATTACTAAACGAAAATATGAAATAGATCACGACACAGATATGAGATAAACAAAAAGGTAACGGCGGCAACTGGGACTCAAACCCAGAATCTCTTAGTCATTGTCTTGAAACGCTTTAACCAACTACAACGGCAATCAGGACCTCATATTTTTAAGTAATTTTTATCGATCTCATATCTAGTCCGGTCAAGTTAGCTAGAAAAATAGTGGTCAAATAACGAAAATTTGCACAGAGCTGAAATTTGAGACCTTGGGTACACCATTACAAATAAAATACTAAAAGTTCCAAACGATTCCACGTCCGCTAAAAAAGTTATTCAAGGTCAAAGGTCAACATTTTTAGTTTTTTTGGATTTTTCTCGTAAACAGTAAGTTATATAAAAAAATGAAGACACAAAAATTGTAGATCATAGAATTATCTACAAAATTGTCTGGATATTTTTTTTTTTTAAGAATCATCATTTCTGAGATATAGCGATTCTAAAAGTTGGAGTTACATTCTATATAATATGCACACATTATAGTACCACCTATGAGGTAGCGTACTTGGCGCATTTTTTTAAACATGGTTTCCCCGGTAGGCGCAATCCACGATCGGTTATGATGAAGTTTCATGGGATAATATTCTATTTAGGTACTTTGAAATGTTTATATTGACCGGGCTAATTCAGAATTAACAATTTTATCTTTGATTATTTATTCCCGTATTTTTGGCTACCCCATTTCTAAATAATCACAAAGTTCTAAAGAATTGGTTAATAACCTTGATTTCGTCTCGGATAAACATTTCCAATTTTATTTATATAGGACACCTTTTTTTAAAGTCTAAATGAATGTTATTTTGCTGTGCCTTCGTTTTTTTGCATATTTTGGTTTAGATTTATTAGTATTGTCTTCTTTTTCAATGATATAATATTACATTGATGGATAAAACCTTCAAAAGTTATGATAACTGGGGTTATTCCAATAAAAATTTAATGTGTAAGAATCAGGTAGAATTTCTGAGGAATAATCGAAAAATTGGAACATTCTCGCAATTTTTTTCATTTCTGTACTTACATGATTCACTCACCCGTATCGTCAGTTCAATCCGTTACAATCCGCTGACAATCATTAATAAAATTATCGACTTAATTTTTTTAACGATTCACGAGTATTATTATCTGAAGCATGCAAACAATTAGTATTTAAAAGTATTTATTAATTTTATCTTACTTGCCGTATCAATTTACGATCGCACCATCCACGTGCGCCAAAGTTGGCCAAGGTTGCACTGGAGTGGATGGTCGATAGGTGTTGGTGAAATTTCTTGATACCTTTTCTGCATCTATCTTTGGGTACATTGCAATCCGAGTCAACTGTGACTATCGTACTGCCAAATCAGCTAAACTCCATCAATCAACATAGGATTATAATAAATAGGGTGTTAGCAGTAAATAAGACAATGTTTAATGTCGTGTTATTTGGCACGTGGCAATTATGTGTGAAAGATAATATCGCCCAAATGTTCGCCAAGGCTTCCATTCGATGGTCAAAATTTTCAATGACATCTCTGCATAATTGCTCCTCGATCTCGCTAATTAGCCTCATTATCTCATGCTTCAACTGTTGAATTATTGTTGGCTTGTTGGCGTAAACCTCACTCTTGAAGTAATCCCAAAGGAATACGTCCAAAAACGTCAAATCGCATGATTTTGGTGGCCAATTGACTTGTTTCGAGATGTGATGGGACCCGGGAACTTCTCATTCAATAAAGCCATTTTCATATTGGCTGTACGGCAAATGGCGCCGTCTTGTCAAAACCACAAATTTTCGACATCCATAACATCCAATTCAGGCCATAAAAAGTTGTTTATAACTTTAACATGTTGTTTGATTGAGTCTTTCCATAGTTGAAACTGCCAAAGACTGAACTTATCAAATGTCAAAACCATATGTCAAAAACATTTGACGTTAAAGCTACATTCACAGTTAACATCGGTCTAGGTTATTGGAAATAGGAAAGGCCTAAAAATATCATTTTAAATTAGCTGAGTAATGTTTCTCCGGGAAGAAAAATATATTATTTTGATCGCTTTCAAACCTGTAACCAAAAATGCCTTTTTTGTTAATTAATCGTCATCAAATAATTTGACCCCTCCCTGGTCTTCAGAGGTCTCTAATTTCTGATATGGTCTAAAGTTAAGCAGCGAGGGATGTGTACATTGCTACACATTTCTTCAGATTGATTCGTGGATGGTTTCAACACTCCGCTATCATAGCGAGAACGTCGATGTTCCGATTGTTATGTTCATCACCAACAGCATTATGTTGTTCTTTCTTCCAACCTGTAGGACTATGTGACTTCTCGTTGTTGAATAGGATCAATTTGTTATTAATGGCAAGTGTTGTTGCAGCTGGTGTAGTAGGTTTTTACTTTTTTGTAGTGAATGAGTTGAGTTTTATATAGCTTAACCATGATGCCAATGCTTGACTCCCACTCTTTTTACCATTCAGTTCACTGCATTAGAAACGTAACTGATTTCATCAAAATGTGTTTTTGTTCACAGAAAAGACCTGTTTGTTACGTCCAAGTTGTGGAACAGTTTCCACGACCCAACTGTGGTAGAGACAATGTGTCGCAAATCCCTCAGTGAGTTTGGATTGGACTACCTCGATCTTTATCTCATCCACTTTCCCTTCGGTTATAAAGTAAGTACTTTCCTAATGCTGAAAAATTGGTAATCTATTTTTTAAGACATTATCATTAATTACCATATTTTAAAATTATAGATATTTTGATGGGTTTGGTCTATAAATTTTGTGGTTAAAACATGAAATAATAATCATAAACATATAATAACCACTGGACGGAACGATTCGGGGAAAATTTTAAGCCACGAGTTAAGGGGTAAAATGTATAAAAAATGTCAAAACCTACTTAATTTTTTTTAATTAAATAGTCCATTTTAATGAAATACCTCCAATTGGATCGATAAAGGTAAGGAATTGAAATACCTTTGCCGAAGGCCCTGCGCAGAAAAAAAAATTCGCTACGCTTCGCTAGGGTCTTCGGTTTAAGTCGATTCTTTGCCCTTACCAACCCAATGGAACGACTGGCTTCAATAATAAAATTTACTTAGCGACAGCACTGACTGCGTAATTTGACGATCTCGCGCCCTGTACTCTAGTTCGTTTTGTTTCATCTCCATATGCATTTGGTTTTCCGAGATAGATCTGGGACCGATTGCTTCGACAACGCTCCTTCAGGTGTCCCAATCTTGCATATACGGAGTTCTTTTTCTCAATATCTCTAATGCCAATTATTTATTATAATAGGACGGAGACGTTTTGATACCCCGGGACGAAAATGGCGTCATCCAGTATTCAGACCATGATTACGTCGCAGTCTGGAAGGCCATGGAGAGACTCGTGAAGAAGGGATTGGTCAAGAGTATTGGAGTATCAAACTTCAACAAGGAACAAATAGAGAGAGTTCTGGAAGTGGCATCAATCACACCAGTCGTAAATCAGGTATTTTTCTACTTAAATATTAACAACGAAAAATTGTAGGAAAAAAGAAAAAACTCTGAAATTCGTCAAATATTTCAATACTGTCAATATCACTTCGGATGAAGTTTAATATGAAATCACTGTTTGTGGTTAATCTTCACTAAAAATCAGTTAACTTTACAAATACCAATAAATATGCTTTTGATAACTAAAGCTTTTTCTATCGTTTCGCTTGAATAAAATAAGAATACAATTGTTCACTACCAGTGGCGGTTTTCTCTAAAGTGCGTTTGTGCGACGAACCCCCTATTAAAAAGATGAGAAAATAAAACAAACTTGTTTCATAATAATATTAAAAACACTATTTTGTATAATAAAATAAAATTATAAACATTACTACTTTAATATTATATATTTATTATATTATAGTAGTAGTGTTTATAATATCATAATATTATAAACACTACTATAGATAGCGCGCCTTGAAAATTCTGCCTTTAAAAAACCCGGGCCACCGAAAAGTACCATTTTGTGCGTGTCAAAACCAGCACCAAACGCTCTATATAAAAAAATCCTACTCGTGCAAATCGCTCTGACGGTGACTAGGCCTTTCTACATGCAAAATCGTCGCACCGCGGTGCGTCGATCCCAGTATGTTGTCCGAACATTGCTTGAGCACGATGTCCAATGAGACGAGCGTCAATGTTGCCCGAGATCCTACGAGGGCGCAGACTGACCGTTGGTTGATCTTTAAATCATAGATTTTGACTTCTGCTTTCTGTTTTTACGACGATATATCCCTCAGTTACATTTACGATGATTAGTATAGAGATTAGAGAAGGAACTACTGATAATCTCTATACCTACCTGATTTTAATACCCGCGTAATTGAAGTGTTTTTAAATGCAAAAATCGGCGCATGGATTTTTTGTATAAGTATTTTGTATAAATTTGTATACAACCAATTTTATTTCTTGCCACCTTTATTTATTTTTTGTTTTTTTTATTGTTTTAAAATATCAATTATATACATATATTCTACGTAATTATTCTTTTTTAAAGAACAATAATAACTAGTGGTCGCCCAATGGTCGAAATTCGATCTAAATCGTAATGTTTTTTTTATTGATTTAATGTATTTTTTATGCATATTTTTTTTTAAATATTAGCATTCTGCACTCCTTCTCTGTATAAACTATAAGTGTGCGAAATTTCATACTCCTCCATCCGCGCAATTTTCTTAAAAAGGGTACAAAGTTTTTGCTTCACGTATTAATATATAGAAGATTTTTTATGCATATTTTTTTTTAAATGTTAGCATTCTGCACTCCTTCTCTGTATAAACTATAAGTGTGCGAAATTTCATACTCCTCCATCCGCGCAATTTTCTTAAAAAGGGTACAAAGTTTTTGCTTCACGTATTAATATATAGAAGATTTTTTATGCATATTTTTTTTAAAATGTTAGCATTCTGCACTCCTTCTCTGTATAAACTATAAGTGTGCGAAATTTCATACTCCTCCATCCGCGCAATTTTCTTAAAAAGGGTACAAAGTTTTTGCTTCACGTATTAATATATAGAAGATTTTTTATGCATATTTTTTTTAAAATGTTAGCATTCTGCACTCCTTCTCTGTATAAACTATAAGTGTGCGAAATTTCATACTCCTCCATCCGCGCAATTTTCTTAAAAAGGGTACAAAGTTTTTGCTTCACGTATTAATATATAGAAGATTTTTTATGCATATTTTTTTTTAAATGTTAGCATTCTGCACTCCTTCTCTGTATAAACTATAAGTGTGCGAAATTTCATACTCCTCCATCCGCGCAATTTTCTTAAAAAGGGTACAAAGTTTTTGCTTCACGTATTAATATATAGAAGATTTTTTATGCATATTTTTTTTTAAATGTTAGCATTCTGCACTCCTTCTCTGTATAAACTATAAGTGTGCGAAATTTCATACTCCTCCATCCGCGCAATTTTCTTAAAAAGGGTACAAAGTTTTTGCTTCACGTATTAATATATAGAAGATTTTTTATGCATATTTTTTTTAAAATGTTAGCATTCTGCACTCCTTCTCTGTATAAACTATAAGTGTGCGAAATTTCATACTCCTCCATCCGTGAAATTTTCGTAAAAAGGGGTTTCGTAAAAAATTATACGCCGCTGGTATCTAGACCCAATGTTGTAGACGTGGCCGGTCGGCCGCTATTAGTAAAAAAGTCAACCTGGTTCTGAAACAATACACAATAACATAAAGACGCTCCTTTAGTTTGACCTCTTTTCTGATGTGCCAACACATTTACGTATTTATTTTTGAAAACATTTGACGTCCTCTCACTCTGAAATCATCTCGTATACTGACGAGAAAAAACTCGTGTCGTGGTTTTTATAATACCGTGATGCGAGTGACAATATCGTTATATTGAAAAACTGTTTTAATTTATTTATGCATTGTTTTAATGCTTTTAAAAATAATTTTATTCAACAGACGTTTAGAAAACATTGATGTGGTGATAATGTATATTTTTATAATTCTCCTGTATTTGGAATTAAAGGATATAATCGAACTTTAAGCTATTTTTAGAGGTTGTTTAAATATTTTTTTACGCATTTGTTTTAAAGATTTTAACATGTTTTATTTTTCCTGCTGTTCAAAACATAATATTATTTTCTAATAAACAGTATAGAAATCTTCTAAAAACTGCATCAAAAATCGCATTTTTGCTGCGTTTGCGGTAATATACCCTTAATATATAGATAGATAGATAGATAGATATACCTAGATAAGCAACATACATTGAGTGCTGTGAAAAACATTAAATAATTTAATTCCTCCAAAATTTTTCTCGTTATCTAATAATTGTGTCGAGTGTCAAGTTATTTAAAAACAATAGTATGTAGGTACCCCTCCCACTAACTTTATTTAAGTTGTGTCAGTGCCGCTATATTCGACGATTTGACGAAGGACAACATAAAGTAACTTTTGATTAGATATATCTTCAAAATTCGCAAATTCACTTTGTGACGTAATTATTTAATTTAATGAAAACAAATAACTTTGTGTACACCACTATTTAATTAACAATATCAACATGTTTCGAAAACTATGTTTTCTTCGTCAGGATAATAAGTTAATAAAAAATAACAAAAGACAAACAAGTATAGACAAATTAGAACATAGACAAAATATTAGAAAGGAGAGGTGATTAATTACTTAAAAAATCATAAAAAACAATTACATAAAATGAAATATAAAAATTATTTATGTAATTTTTTACCCATCCTAAAATAATTTTTATATTTTATTTTATATAATTGTTTTTTATGATATTTTAACTAATTAATTACCATCATAATTTATGTAATTATTTACCCATCCTAAAATAATTTTTATATTTTATTTTATATAATTGTTTTTTATGATATTTTAAGTAATTAATTACCATCATAATTTATGTAATTTTTTACACATCCTAAAATATTTTTTATATTTTATTTTATATAATTGTTTTTTATGATATTTTAAGTAATTAATTACCATCATAATTTATGTAATTTTTTACACATCCTAAAATAATTTTTATATTTTATTTTATATAATTATTGTTTTTTATGATATTTTAAGTAATTAATCACCTCTCCTTTCTAATATTTTGTCTTTGTTCTAATTTGTCTATTCTTGTTTGTCTTTTGTTATTTTTTATTAACTTATCCTGACGAAGAAAACATAGTTTTCGAAACATGTTGATATTGTTAATTAAATAGTGGTGTACACAAAGTTATTTGTTTTCATTAAATTAAAAAAAGATATATCTTCTATTGAATTTCTGAACCCCCTGTTAAAAAGACCACGAACCGCCACTGTTCACTACCATATAAAAAATATAAGCTTAAGCTTGAATTGTTTCACTAGAAATTTATCAAGTCATATAAACAAAACTTTTTAAAAAATGCGATTCTTGGTAAAGATTATTTGTGATAGTTTCCCTTGATTAACTTTTTTCTTTGTGATAAAATTATTCACAAAATACAATACAATAATTATATAAAATAAAATATAAAAATTATTTTAGGATGGGTAAAAAATTACATAAATTATGATGGTAATTAATTAGTTAAAATATCATAAAAAACAATTATATAAAATAAAATATAAAAATTATTTTAGGATTGATTGATTTTGAGGATGGATTGATTGATTGATTGATTGTTGTGATGTTGATTGTTATTTGATTATCACTAGTTATGATTTGAAAATACTTTGGAAAAGATTTTACACATTTTATTTCATTTTGTTATTTTTTAAGTTTTAGAAAGGTTTTTTATTTTTTTATTTATTTATGAAATATTAATTATTACAAGTAATTTTTAATATTTTTTTCATCAAATAGGTAGACCAACAAAGCTGTTCCTCAGCTAGACCTCACTAGGTATTATGTCGCTTCTGACGTCTAAATAGTACAATTATTATTTTACATTATACTGTGGTGATTTGAAGCACTAATCAATTCATTATATTTCAACGTCAAATTTCAAGTTCTGGGTAAGTTCTGTTATTTTTCCACTTTGGATCAGTTGTGTCACGGAAATGAAATAATAACAGAGCTCGAATTGAACTTTCACAGATCTTGAAATTTAACGTTGAAATGAACGATGAATTGTTCAAATTCTGTTTGTTGCTTCTGTTGGTGGTGTTGTGTTTATGGTTCTTGTAAATGTTTTTTTATTTATTTTTATGAAATCTGTTCCTGTACTTGATCCAGTTTTTTTTATTTGCTTTTGAAAACTAGATTGTTTATTTCCTGTCTTAATTACTACCGGAATAATATTATAGAATTTTGATCCTACGTAGTCATTAATCCTTTTGTTCCATTATCTCTGTATAATAAGTCAAATCAATGTTGTCTTCCAGGTGGAATGCCATCCCTATCTGTCCCAAGTGAAACTGGCAGCCTGGTTGGATGAGCAGGGCATAATCCTGACTGGCTACAGCCCCCTGGGGTCTCCGGATCGTCCAATGGTCAAGTCAGAGGATCTGGTACTTCTCGAAGACCCTCGCCTCAAGCCCCTGGCTGAAAAATACAAGAAGTCTGTGGCACAGATTCTCATCAGGTGAGTTTTTTATAAGTAACAATAATATTAAACCGCATAATTTGTTCACAGCGGTTGTGCGTACATGATGCATTAATCGAAATTTAGGACTCTGAGATTGAGTGAATGTGAACAAATTCAAAACAAGCAAAGCATTGTTGAAATGTATCTACTCTAACAGTTTCTCCAGTCGATGTTACACTAAGAAGAATATCTTAACACAATTCGCGTATAACCTTTTAATAAAAATACCCCACTTACTTGATGTACAAAAAATACACGTTTTACATATCATTCCAGGAGATCTAGCATAGACGATCGGTAAAACCCTACAACAATATGATAATGACTAAATCCGTCATCTATCATTATTTGCGATCACGGTCAACAATTAATGAGATATTCCTACCGACGATTGATAAATTTAAGGTAGCTACCAACATTTCACAATAGGCAGAAGAGATAGGAACCAAGATTTCTTCAAAATTGTTTCTATTGCCACCTGCCGAAAGTCAAATAAATGCCAGATGTAATGTCGAAATTCTTTTCATTTTGGTAGTAACCCGTCGCACATCTTGATTACGTTTATATTTTTCTACTTTGCTCATATCTGGGGATGTAGCTCAGTGGTAGAGCGTTCGCTTTGCATGTGAAAGGCCCGGGGTTCGATCCCCCGCATCTCCAAACTTTTTAGTTTTCAAAAAATGGTAATAATTTTTTCTTATTGCATTTCATTCGTGTTAAAGCTGAACGAATAGTTAATTTTTTTACAATTTGGTTATTAGACATAGATACGCCATGTGTGTTTCGTGATCCAAAAATGTGAACATTCTTTGCTTAAATTTAATAAAATGCAGAATTGTGAAACACCTTCATGGTGTGAAACACCTTCTTCTATATTATGGACGGCATTCCTAGTGTTCCTCTTTATTCTACCTTATTAGGGTTGTTCATCTGACCTGAATCATCGGTCGACCTATGATGTAGCGCTGACGAGCTGGATTGATGGTCTTCGTACGCAGCGCGTAGCGAATCAAATGGCATTACAGTTCTTCATTTAACATACATATTACAGCAGGCGGACAACGTATGCTTGGCACAATTTCCAATCTTAAATCTTAAAATATCTTTATTTTGCAGGTATCAGATTGAACGAGGGTTCGCCGTCATTCCCAAATCAGTAAAGAAGGAGAGACTTCAGCAAAACATCGATGTGTTCGACTTCACCATCTCTCCCGAAGACATTGAAGTCCTCAACGCCATGGACTGCAATGGTCGATACATTAAGATGACCGGGTAAGCCTTGGATCAATACGTAAATGATATTGACCAATAGTGAACATGCAATTTTATTTCGCTTTTTCTTGGCATTAAAAAAAATAATGGGTTGTTGGTTTTTCTAGTTCAATGCAATACATTAATATAGTATTGCACAGTTTTTGAAAAACTCACTTTTTCATAATTTAGGCAAAAGACGACCTTGCCGCCCCTCAAGTTTTACCCGTTTCGAGGTTCAGTTTCGCTCGAAAAAGAGGGCTTTTTTTTTCAGTCAGGGCCTCCCACGCCAAAATGACCTCTCCGCTCTTCGAGTCTGACCGACCTCAGAGACCACTATCGCAAGACAGGAAACTCACACGAAATTCTTATTTTAGAAACGCCAAAAGTCAACGGAAAAAACTGATACAAAATCAGCGGCGATAACTGGAACCTCCGGCTGAATCTCTCATCGACGAAGAAATCGGCCCGGTTATATTTCCCGCCGACAGGTTCGCATTTGCAAAAAAGATAAGAAATCTTAATCACTATTTCCTTTACGCGAAACGAATTTGCTAGAAATTTATTCTTTTATTTTAATGGCGATGCTGCTAAAAAATGACATTTTATAGGTACGACACGCGGTACGAGATATCGTCGAAAAAGCGCATTGTGGTCGAGATGTTTTTCAATAAATAGGAGGAATAGAAATTAAGGAAGCTTTTAAAATCGACAAATATGTCGGTCACCATTCAAAATGCTACACAATATCGCGCGGAAAAATGATATTTTCTGACGTTTCGCAAAACTCGCATTTTTCTCGAGGGTGCATAATATAACTGGCCAGTAGAAGACCTAATTTTCTTACAAATAAATTCAGGTTGGGTAAATTTTCTCACACCTTGGAACACTCGATTCTGAAATTTTACAAATGGCGGAAGGCCGCTCTCTCCGCCAACTAAAGATTTCAATCCAGAGACATCTAGCGGTGTGGAATATAAGTACGGATCGTTCACACAAAACAAAATCAAATGTCTGTCGAACACGCCTGTAGTTCTATTTCAATCCGTTCAAATCGGCAGGTTCGTCTGTATCGAAAGAAATTTGCTCAATTCACGAAAAAAGATCTCCGTATCGAGTGTTGCTAGACGCTCGGTTTTGGAATGCCTATTTTGAGTAGGTAGGTACCTGCACATAACAACACGGAATCATCAAATAAGAATTGCATATGTTTTTTTTTTTGGAAATTTGTAATGAAATTATTTGAAGTTGAAAGGATAATTTCTTTTGTAATAATTTTTTGGGCTGTTATGCCGTGTTGCGCTACCTTCGTCTTTAGCCTAGATATTTAAGGGATTTATTTTTTTTAAATATTAAAGTTACGTAACGCTTTTTTTGTATTTTGCTTCTTTATGATAATTATTCAACGTTAGAGGCGGGCATTGGCACTGCCGCTCAGGGAGCCATTCGTTGGATGAGCAACACCTCATAAAAATAGGTACACAATAATTTTGATAATTATATTTTTATAGGACCGTTTTTGTAAAAAATGACAAAAAGGGTGACGTACAATATTGAAAATCTACCAGGAGCTCATAATACGCAGGAGTAAAATATTACAGAGGGTACATTTATTTACTGGGCTACTCAGACCTCACTTTGGAAAAGTTTCACTTCTACCGCGTGTAAACTGCACTCGAATTTTTTTTGACAACGTACTCGGACACTATATATTCTGAACATTTCTAATAAAATGAGTAAATTTAAATAAAGATGGTCCATTTTTTTTTTGCGAAATGGTGTAGGTACCTTTTGAATACTGTACGGGAACTAATCGTTCGTACATTTTACGTTAAATTTCAATGTGAAAACCGCACAAGAGTCCCAATTACTGACGTCCGGAGTCAGTGCGACTACGGCGTCCCCAGTTGGGTTTAGTTTTAGTTTCTGAAAAATTCTGAATAATAAATTTTTATAGCGCCGTTTTCTGAAAAACTACGGTAAGCTGCACTCGAATTTTTTTTTGACAACGTCCTACTCGGATACTATTTATTCTGAACATTTTTAATGAAATGAGTAAATTTAAATAAAGATGGTCCAATTTTTTTTTGCCAAATGTTGTAGGTACCTTTTGAATACTGTACGGGTTCATACATTTTAAATTAAATTTCAATGTGAATACCGCACAAGAGTCTCAACTACTGCCGTCTGGAGTCACTGAGACTACGGCATCCCCAGTTGGGTTTAGTTTAAGTCTCTAAAATTTCTGAATAATACATTTTTATAGCGCCGTTTTTTGAAAAATTACTTTCAGTTATAAGTTCAAAAATTTCCGAGATCCAACAATTTTTTTTTTTTCCAAAATTAAAAAATTTCCAGAATCCAATAATTTTTTTTTCCAAAATTAAAAAATTTGCAGAAACCAAAAAATTTTTTTTTCACAATTAAAAAATTTCAAGAAACCGAAAATCCGAAATTTTTTTTTTCCAAATTTAAAAAAATTCCAGAAACCAAAAATTTTTTTTTCAAAATTCAAAAATTTCCAGAAACCAAAAAAGTTTTTTTTCAAAATTAAAAAATTTCCAGAATCCAAATTTTTTTTTTCCAAAATTAAAAAATTTTCAGAATCCAAAAATTTTTTTTTTCAAAAACAAAAAATTTCCAGAAAACGAAATTTTTTTTTCCAAAATTAAAAAATTTCCAAAACTCAAAAAATTTTTTTTTGAAAATTCAAAGATTTACAAAATCCAAAAATTTTTTTTTTAAAATTCAAAAATTTCGAAAATCCAAAAAAAATTTTTTTTTTAAATTACACCCTACAGTACCCGAGATGGATATCAAATTACGCGTCTCGACCTACACAATCCAAAGGGCTGACTGAAAAAATTGAACGATTACATCCGAGGACCCTTTTAGGCTCTATTGGTTTTTCTAATTTAAATTAAATGAAAAACTGAACGCCCTGGTCGTTGCGGCTGGATTGGTTCAGTACTGAATTGAGCGGTAAGCTCCTGGGACGTTTTAAAGTGTCGGCGACCAAAGAGGCACAGTGGTAGGAGTCTTTGCAACAGTAAATTATACGTTACGGGTAACAAATTACAAACATCGTTTTTTTCTTCATCTATTTTATTAAACACACACTCCTCGCTTCATCCGCGTTCACACGTCAAATCGCGTAGTGTTTAACCCCTTGGTTGCCTCTGCAACAGGCAAAGCTAGTTATTAAATATTGCGTGCTGCTTGAAAATTGAATACCAAATGAAAGTATTTTCGTTATAGAAACGTTCTAAAAACTTATCTTAACCAAAAGAAAGTTCTTCACGTTTGCCTAATTTTGTCCAGACAGTGTTACTCAATTAGTTTTGTATTCTGGTTTCAAGAATTCTTCTCCCTTTTTGGCTGTCGGGAATTTTCCTCCAAAGTTATTTAATGTGTGAAATCCCTTGCAAAATGATGGAAAAAATTTACATTTTTTTATTAATGACTATTTATATTTAAAGTATACGTTTGTCACGTTGTCCGTTTGTCATATTTATCACGATGTCCGAATACTCGTAGTATAAAAGGAAAACTCGAGAATCTGCGTCACATTGGGTTCTCACCAAGTTGGGTATTTTGATCTCTAATCCAAATTTAAGATTTGTATGAAATGGGCTAAAAAGGGCCGCACAAACGTTCCACTTAAAGTGTTAAAAAATTGTTACCGGATCAACCCTTCGACGCATTTTACAAGACATTATTAAACATCTGATTTTTAATCATTGAAGAAGAAGATTACAATTATAATCTTAACGAAAATGTGAAAGAGAACAAGACACAGAAAAATAGACAAGGTCGCAACTGGAACTCAAACCCAGACCTCTCGTCTAACCGGGACGTGAAGCGTAGCGGCTCACGAACTGTTCAGTTTTGACATGTCAGATCAGAAAAATATCGATTTTGTTAAGGAGGTTGATCGCAATTGCGTTAAGAACTGGTTTCTTTTCAGTTTCTCCGTGAGCGGAGGCCCCAATATTATAATATATTACACTCTCCCCTTGCTAAATCAGAGCTCTAACCTAATTTCTTTATAAAAAAAACATTTAGCCCTTTTTCCTTTGAATTTACATTATTATTAAATATCTATTTCTATTTTTCATGAATTTAAGTTGCTCAATAATTATTTTTAAATGTTACTGTTTTGGTTCCTCAAAATAAATTAAATATTTCATTCCTTAGCAAGTTGCATGGAGTCTGGTGTTGTATTTATTGGGTACATGTTAATTAATCCTACTCACCTGGTCAGGTCTGTCAAATGATTAAAATAATACTAATGATTTTAAATAATGCCAAAACATAACATTTTTTTCTGCTCTTTGGCAATTCAGGTAGTTTATGTAAATCAATTAAATTACTTTAATTTATATTACCAATTTTGATATGTAATTTATAATTCTATGCCTTAAACATAGCCCCCTAGCGACCGATTTTTTCGATTTTGACCTGTAAATTCAAAGCTCAAATCAAAAAAGTTATACTACAAAATGAACTCGAAATGTGATAAGGATTCACCAGTTTCCTGCTTGTACTTTGTGTTTCCGAACACCGTGTTTACTGTAGTAATAATTAACATTTATTTTTTTAGCCGTGGAGACACTCACAAGTATTACGGCTTCAACGCAGAATTTTAAGTGGTACGAAAAACACTTCTCGATGGCTTTAGACCAATATATTCAATGGTTATTTTAATTATTTATTTATACTATTATTACAGACATATAGTTGTAATAACTCAGTTAATACACAAATAGGTACAAACAATAAGGTACTTTCACTAGTTTTTTATTCTCTAAAAAATAAAAAATAAATTACGATAATGAAAGCGTTTTTATTTTATTTTTTTGTTGACGAATAAATTTTCTATAATGATTTTAATGCCATTTTCGATTTTCCGCCAAAACGACATATTCATTTTTTTCGTGAATTCGGCGGCGATGACGTCACGCCGGGCAACGTTGGTAACAGCCATCTTACAAACCAGTGGCGGTTTCTATGTCATAATGCCTTTTTGCCAAATTTTAATTTAATTGCTTCAAAATTATTTTGTCTTAATCTTCTGAATTTATAAATGAATTGTACAATTTAAAAAATATATACTGATTTTATTTTTACTGTCATTTTCATAATATTATGTAAACTAAAACTTAGTTAACAGCCACTATGTAAATTGCCATATCAACACAGGCGTTTCACACCTAGTGAGATGGGCAGTAAGGTCAAATGTAATATTAAAATAATGAAATAAAAATAATAATTAAATTAAAAATAACGTTGAAGCCAATTGGAACCGTTTCGGAATGTACGGTTTGTCAATTCAACAATACGAATGAAAATATTAAAATTGCACATTTTTCAGAATCAGAAAAATATTTTTAAATCTTCCGCATATTTTTAACGGTATTCGTGGTTTGTGGAAATTCTCCATTTAAAAATTTATTTTTAATTTTTTAAGAGAATAAAAAAAAACAGTGGAGATACCCCATTGGTGTATATGATTTTTCATTTCTTTTTAATAAAATTATAATCTAATTACATATATTTGCTTATTATGTTACTGTACCGCCAACCGAACATTTGACATTTATAAGGGCTTGCTTCCAAATGATGTTTGTGAAAACTTATGAGTAAAGGAGGAGAGGTTTGAATTTTTTTTTTAGTTAATAGCAATTCTTTCTAATTTCCGGGTTCTATGATAAAATATTGAACGCTTTTAAAATCTGTATTATAAAAATAAATACAAATGGTTTTCGCAGCAAACATATATGTATGTCTATTTTAAATCAGCCACTCAAAATTACGACCTTTTTATATACGTTTTTTAGTATTTCAGAATGATCGACAGCATTTATTGGTTTGGCCGTGGAAATATAAAAATTTCGGATACAACGCTTTGTTTTTGCTTTCTCTGATTTTTTTTCATTAAAACTTACGAGTTTAGAAAGAATAAATAAAATAAACTAAAGTTAACCATGTTGCGCCGTACGATCCCTACCCCCTGCGGCCCGCGAACAAATGAAAAAATTATAAAGGTTGATCATTGTTAATCTCTGGTATGTACGGTGTCCGGAAACATTAACTTAGGGTCAATTTTATGATCTAACTTTTTTTTTAATTTGAGCTTTCGTTTTCGAGTAAATCGAATCCGAACGAATTTTATTTTGAAAAACATTTGAAATTTTGAAAAGGTTGTTAGTTTTTCTGGTTTTAAACTCGTTGCTTGCCGAGTACGCGCCGGCGCGCGCCAAATAAACTCTAAAAAGTATTTTTTGAATTGCGATTTTAAACTTTAATTATAAAGAAAACGTATGAAGGATAAGGTCGCTTGGGGCATTCTTGCTCTTAAGGTATAGAATGCTTTGAACAGATCTATGGAAGCGAAATAATTTCTATGAATTCTTTATTGATCTCTGGCCGAGTTTTTTTCGGAGCATTTCAGCTGTCAGTTCGGTTGCATCATTCTCGAAAAAAAGATCGCAAACATATGGATTCGTCAAATAAACGCAAGTCATGTTGTTTTTAGGCATAGTTTATTGTTCAAGGAATGTGTTTCGGTAAATATTACATAAGATAGCATAAAATAAACCCACAAAATATTACGTCAAAGTCAAAACATCGCGAAATTTACAAGTTTCCTCCAGTGGCACGGGACGATACATTATTACATTATTAGTTATCGCGTGCTGCATGAATACTGAATACTTATGAAATTTCATGTAAGGATAGTTTTGTCCACACAAATAGTTGTATTATTTACCCCTTTGGCGATTTTTCGGGATTTTGGTAGCATTTCTCCAATTTATTTTTGTGTGAAGTGATTTAAAAAAAATGTCTTTTAGTAATGTATTTTTTTTTATTTTTTTAGCGTTGGACACACTCACAAGTTTTACCCCTTCGATGCCGAATTTTAAATGGAGCAGATGTGTATACCCTTAGAACACCGTAGAAGTATTTTCCAGTCCTGCAGCTTTGTGATATTTCCTGTGAATAAAATTTATTGTTGACCACATTTTTTAGTAGTTTATTGTATTATTTATCATACCACCAGGGCACAATAAATTATTTAAACCAAATTAAAAACAAAACTTTTAACTTATCGGTGATATTTGGGTTCAAACGGTTCAAAACTCGACGCGAATGGAGTATATCGATTCACACCCTAATTTGTATCCACCATAGGAAGGTTGGACAAAGAGAAAGATTGCAATGCTGATGTTTTTTCTTTACATTAGCTCCGCACAGGAGGCCATAAGAAAAATATTTCTCCTCAGGGCCTACGTCATCTTTGGAGATGCTGTGTTGAGGGTCTTTTTAGAAAAAGAAGGAGAGAAAATTCTGGGAAGGAAAGGAGTATGAGGGGTGGGTAGGAATCTGGAGGTCAGTGTAACCAGGAGTGACAGACGTATGAATCCATCACTCCCACTACGGTTCAAGCCGATATTCTGAGAGAGTACGGTTGGAGAAGTCAAAGGAACTCCCTCAGCCAGTCTCTCACGATCCGGCCAGCCATGCAGATGGTGGGCAGACGCGTTCGCCGCCAAGTCCCGGACGAACCTCCTCCCATGAACCCGGGTACCCTTGCTATGTCACCAAACTAAGCAAAACACTTGGGCTGACCTGTGGCAGGGGTGTTGTTAATCCAATAAATGGTTCCCGGGGCGGCGGTATCCATACTGTAACCGTGGTCGACAATAACAATAAAAATAATGATGTTCAGATCGTATGTGTACGATGGATGATTTTATGTAGGGCGAACGGGGGGAGGAAGGTGTAAATATTTATATCAAACAAGCGGATAGAGGAAGATTGAGTTCCATCATCTTTGCCTGCCCTGCCTGGGCCGGCAGGATTTGAGAAATTGTTAAAAAAATCTTTGACGATCGAGTATAAGATTTTTATTATTTGGTTCCATGACAATTGTCAACTATCCAAGGGATCAATTAGCAGAGGGATCAACTGTCCGGCGGATCACCTGTCCGGTGGATAACCTGTCCGGCGGATCACCTGTCCGGGGGATTAACTGTCCGGTGGGTCAACTGTCCGGTGGATCACCCGTCCGGGGGATCACCTGTCCGGCAGATCACCTGTCCGGGGATCAACTGTCCGGCGGATCACCTGTCCGGCGGATCACCTGTCCGGGGGATCAACTGTCCGGCGAGTCAACTGTCCGGCGGATTATTTGTCTGGCGGATCACCTGTCCGGGGGATCACCTGTCCGGCGGCTCAACTGTCCGGCGGATCACCTATCCGGCGGATCACCTGTCCGGGGGATCAACTGTCCGGTGGATCACCTGTCCGGCAGATCACCTGTCCGGGGGATCAACTGTCCGGCGAATCAACTGTCCGACGGATCATTTGTCCGACGGATCACCTGTCCGGGGGATCAACTGTCCGGCGGGTCAACTGTCTGGCGGATCACCTGTCCGGGGGATCAACTGTCCGGCGGATCATTTGTCCGGCGGATCACCTGTCCGGGGGATCAACTGTCCGGCGGGTCAACTGTCCGGCGGATCACCTGTCTGGCGGATCACCTGTCCGGGGGATCAACTGTCGGCGGGCCAATGTCGCCGGGCCAACGTCGGCGGGCCAATTATTGTCGGATCAATTGTCGGGTCACCAAATTATCTATCCATGAACCGATGTCGTTTTTAATCTACAATAGTGATTTTATTTGATTAATCTAAATTTTCGATAATAATACGTAGAAAGTGCTACTTTCGTATCTCTGTATTCCAAGTTATCAGGGACAAAAGATAATTTACCATGTTTATAATCAAGTCTAATCCCAGACGCAAACATGATAAAAGCATTGACTTTCAAGTTTGGGTTTGCGGACATTCGAATTTGTAACATATGGGCGCATTTGTTGACACATTTGCCATATAATATGAGACAATTCAGAATTTGGAAGAGTAATGATAACTTTAGATTTTAGAGTACCAAGATCTAAGGTATTTTCTTTTATGCTTATGTATTTTTTTATTGTTTTATTATGTATTATGTGAACTCAATTTAGGAGGCGGTTATGGGTAGGTACCGACGCCCGGGAACCATTTATTGGATAACCAACACCCCATGTGGTTTGCTACGTTTGTTGACTTAGAAGGGATTTATTTATTTTATTTATATACGCCTTGAAGGCTTTTACAATATCATGTTATTAAAGATACAAAGGTTGTTTAGGAGGATAAGCATGTAGTATGTAGCATAATAAACTGGACAAATCTCACCACAGGATACCCGGCATCCCGTGGTGAGATTTGTCAAGGTCTTGGCGGCGAATGCGTTTGTGAATGCGAAACCACCTACTGCTTGGTGAGATATGTTGAGGATTGATTAAACGATTGGTCATTCGTTTTTCTTTGCATACGTTGTTTCTTCCTGCCCTTACTATCACCCAATTCCAGCAATCACCATTTTCGACTATAAATTCCTCTCCGTTTTGGATTTTTTTTACATGAGCTCCATACAGGAGGCCCTGAGGAAAATAATCTCCCTCTATGCCTATGTCATCTTTGGGGATGCTGTGTGGAGGTTATTTTTTAAGGAAAGGAAGTGGAGGAGAATTCTAGGAAGGAAAAGGTTTTAAGGGGTGGGTAAGAATCTAGGGTTTAGTGTGCCCTGGTCATCCGCCTCCAAGACCTAGATAACCCTCACCCCATGAACCCAGGCACCCCTGCTAAATCACCAAACGTAGCGAACGATGCAACAATAATCAATAATCGGCCGAAGGTTGAATATCTCTGATGTTTTCGTACTTTAAATTCCATGAGTGAATTCAAGAGTAAAGACACAGTACATTATCTAATACAGTCTGATTAACTTCTCATCATGATGTCCCCTGCAACTGGACTGACTTTCAATAACGGATTGTCTATGCCCTGCCTAGGTTTGGGCACTTTTCAAGTAAGACTTTTCTATTATTTCTAAGACTGCCAGCAAACTCCCACGCTGTAAACGTATGAAGCCAGTTTCAGATGTCCACGGCTCGGTGCAAACTGCCGCCGGCGGACTCGGGCACTGAGCGCCGGCGCTGATGTTTGCCAAAGGTCGCAACCCAAAAAAACTTAGCTAAAATAAGTTAAAAAAAACTCAACTGTTCCATCATGTTATTAAAATTGCACTTTTTAAAACATCGTAGGAAACTGCATTTTAATTTGAAAAGTGGTATCGCATATACTTAACAACCACCCAGGAATAAAAAAAACATTTTATTAATTAATTGCTAGAATTTTGTGTGTTTTGATTTTTTGGGAGTTATAAAGAACTAGAAAGAGAAAGCAAGACCCCCCCTCTATGGAATGGCTCGGAACAAGGCGTCTCATAAATCGAAAAAAGGTGCATTTTTTTCAGATATACCTATAGCGGTTTTAATAAGACAAATGATTGCAAAAATTTTAGGGTTGGAAAAAAATTTTTTTGTACTTTTGTATACTAAAAATAATTACAAAGTACGGGTTCAGGCTGAGATATTTAATTTAATAAAAATGTGGAATATTTTGAGGTACATATTTCAAGCATTTTTAGCTAGTTTATATATAGCTTTATTTCTATCACCGCAAAGGTTGTTTTTTAAGCTTTAACAATATGTATTTTAAATATTTTATTTTTTGTTAACAGTGACTTATAAACTCCCTTTAAGCGAATAATATCGAAACCAGATTTTGACAAAGTTCAGGTAAACTTTCAACTACTAGCAGGGTTTGGCCCTGTGAATATTTATTTATTTTATTTATTTGATGCAATATTTTACATTTCAAAGTATAATCCAGTAATTTTGACCTCCTTGGGAGGCTTACCCATGCTGAGGCCCCCATTATTAAAACATCATTATACAATATAAATCTTTTATTAATATTTTCATTAAAAAAAGTTTGCGGATTTTATGTGCAACAGCGTCAATAATCGGTTTTTCCGCCGTTCTTTTTTACCAGAAAATTTACTTGTCGCAAGGATAAATTGTTTTTGAAATGACGTGTTTAATACCAAAATATTAACAATTCAATACATACAAATATGAAATAAAAGGATTGTTTAGTTTTTAATCAGCACACCAAATTTATTTTTTTTTATGATAAG
Organism: Glyphotaelius pellucidus; assembly: GCA_936435175.1. NCBI lineage: Eukaryota > Metazoa > Arthropoda > Insecta > Trichoptera > Limnephilidae > Glyphotaelius > Glyphotaelius pellucidus. The sequence continues at coordinate 6,688,884 of OW386543.1, read as the reverse complement.
AAACAAAGAAGTTACAGATTTATGAGACGATAACGATCATTTGCAACCACTGTGCGGCGGTGAGTTATACGATTATAACCGATTGTGACAATAGAGAATTCCAGTCCAATTTAAAAAAAAAAAAATTATGAAAATGACCTTCTAACTTAAATAACTGCATTTTTATTTTTATAATTAGTTTTAATAGTTAAAATAAATGTGAAAGTTTTAATTTTTCAAGATCCCCCGAAAACCACCGAATCTAGTATGACGTCATCATGACTAACCGAAGTATGAATCTTGTAGGGAACAGCTGTTCGACTCCCGCCATTTTGAATTTCAGCATAAGAGCGTTTTCATAGACATTACTGGGCAATACGATCGTTTTTTGTACAGTTAAAGTTTTTGAATATTTTAAATAATATAGATAAACTAATAGAGATACTTTATTTTTGATACTGAATTATTTAGGCCTAAATAATGTTTCAATAAAAACAAAAACTATTATATGTCCAATTCTCTATAAACCAATAACACGGAATGCCGAACGGCTTGCGTCTTCATTTTTATTGATTTCTATACAACTTTGACCCAGGTGACGCGGCGCTGTGACGTCACGCCGCCAAAATCCAGCAATAGGGTGTTTTAATGACACGTTTTAAAATGGACTTTGTAATATTTTTTTTAAAAACTCTACGTTAAATATTATGTAATAAAACTTATATATTCAGAATCAGCGTATATTGGTCTATATGAACATATTTTTTACTGGAGTTCCTTATTATAGTCCGGTCAATATAAACATTTCAAACAGCACAAATTCTGAGAGCTGAAATTTGAGTACACCATTACCTACAAATAAAATACCAAATATCCCCATCGATCTCATGCCCGCTAAAACAGTTATTTAAGGTCAAAGGTCAAAATTTTCGGTTTTTGGATTTTTCTCGTAAACAGTAAGTTATATCTAAAAATAATTTAAGCAAAAATTGTAGACCATAAAATTATCTTCAAAAAGTGTCATTTTATATTTTTTTCTAAAAATCACCGTTTCTGAGATATAGCGATTCTAAATGTTGAAGGAGTTACATTCTTTATAATATGCACACCTGTGAGGTAGTGTACTTGGCGCATTTTTTTTAACGGAGTAATGTTTCAGATGTTCCATCATCTTCAATATCATTGTATGAAATAGTACTATTTATAATATTTTCAACAGTAATATGAAGATTTGCATCCATCTCGTCATCAATAACAAGTTTTTTCGATATTATTATTGCTAAAGTGATCTGAAGTAATGTGTGAGCGTGAACTGCTCTCGCGTAAGCAATTATTATTACTGAAAAACCGGGAAAATTAATAAATAATAAAAAATCTTTTCTTTAAACGATCATAATTTTTAATTTCATGAAGAGGAACGTATGCACGGCCCATATCGGCCAGTTTCATACAAATCTTAAATTTGGATTTGAGATCAAAATACTCAACCAAACTGAAAAATTATTTTTTTAATCAAAAGGTATATCAAATATCAAGGACTGATTTGGGCTACTTTATTTATTTTTGCTTTAAATTATAAGATATAGGCCATTAAAGATTTTAGTGTTTCATGATTTCAGAGGCAACTTGGGCAATTATTTGTGAGTAAATGAAAAACATTATAAAAAATAATTTCACTATATTTATTTTACAAATACAATGAAAAATAAAATAAAACACGACAAATTTTTGTTCTGCCATAAAAAGGTATTTTGTATTTTAATTTTACACCTGTCAAAATGATTTTTCATTATATTTCTATAATAAATAAAGTAAAATTATTTTTTTCATTGTATTTCATTTACTCACAATTAATTGCCCAAGTTGTCTCTAAAATCATGAAACACTAAAATCTTTTAGGCGTCTTATATTTTAAAGCAAAAATAAGTAAAGTAGCTCACATCCGTACTAGATATTTGATATATCTTTTGAGTACAAAAATAATTTTTCAGTTTGGTTGGGTATTTCGATCTCAAATCCAAATTTAAGATTTCTATGAAACGGGCCAAAATGGACCGCGCACACGCTCTTCTTAACATGAAAAGATGAAATTAATGAAAAAAGCATCGTATAAAACGCTCTGTATGCATCAAACGATAGTCCAACGTATTTTCGATGCGCCTACAAGAATCAGTTCTAGATATTGTTTTTTTTGCAGCATTTATCTTTCTTAATTTTAAACTTACTTTCCTCTCTGATGTCTGCAGAGTTTGCATGGTGAAGTGGTGCAGGCCGTGAAGGACGCCATTGACATTGGGTACCGCCTTATAGATGGCGCTTACTTCTATCAGAACGAGAAGAAGGTCGGGGAGGCTATCGCTGAGAAAATCAATGAAGGAGTCGTCAAAAGGTTGGCTGCACCTACTTTATTAGAACATATTCATCAATCATGATCAAATAGGTCTGGCACATGTAATATTTGAAATTTTGAGGTTATCGGGAGGGAAGTACCTAAATCAGAATCAAAAGTAAACAGTTGCTAAAGGATTGGTCCTGGGGCATGCAGACGAGACTGCTGTTGCATTACTCACAACATTAAATAAAGTGATACAGCATCGATCATTTGCAGATCCCTGAAAGTAATCTAATAATAATTGATGTTTCATATTTCAATACTCACTAGAAAACATAAATTATCTAATTAAATGAAGACAATTTTAGCGAAACTCAATCGAAAACCTGGAGACAGAAAAATCAGAATAAGATTTTGGCACATTTCTGAATCTTGCAATCGTACATTCCAGAGTGGAAGATACTATCAGTATCGCCCTGGTGCAAGACCACCATTCAGAATTGAAACGTTGCTTGAAATGGCTTTAGCCGTGTTTAGTGACCAGATTTGAATAGCCAGGTACTTCCCCACCTTCCTCTTCCCTATCTCCTTCCCCTCCCCACTACCTTCAGCCTCACAACATACCCCAATTGGGGATGCCATAGTCTCACTGGCTCCAGACGGGAGCAGTTGGGACTCTTGTGCGGTATTCATATAAAAAAAAAAAAAAAAAAAAAGTACATAAAGATAGCAGCCAATAAAACATGTGTTAAGAAAACGAAGACAATGTTCGTAGTTCTTAGTCGAAGTATGATACAGTTAACAATAACTGAATCGGAAAGAGACACCTGAGCTCAGTTAGTTGAGTTGTGGCCCGGAAAGCCGAAGGTCCTGGGTTCGCATCCCAAAGGTGTCAAATTCTTTCGTTTCTAGTTTTTGAGTTTCGCTAATTTCGCTAATTGTTTTCGTTTAGTTAAATATTACAATTTCAGGCCTTAGGTACTCATTAAGTTCAAAATAAATTCTGATGTAAAGATAATAGGGATCGATATTAGCGCCATTGATTTTTGTAGTGTACAGGTTAATCATGTAATTTCAGCATTCTTCAATAGATGTCATTGATACAGTTAGTTAGTAATACGAAGTTTTATTATATATTTATTATCAGAAAAGTATCATCCTTCGTCGTTCGTGTCGTCTGTTGTCTTTTTGTAAAACTATCCAATCGCTGTATTTTTAAACTTTTCAGTCTTGTATTTTATGTTTTATATATTGTGATTTTATTTTTATTATTTCTTTTTCAAAATTATTTCTCATTTTCAAGACATACAACCTACTTGTAAAAGCTGGGAAAAATAAATAAAACATGGAAAGATCGCCATGATAATTTAACTGTATGATTTAACACTGTCACTAATGTTTAATCCTTATTTATTTTTTGAAACATATACAGATTGTTAACAATTATTATAGTTATAAAATTGCCATTGGAATGTACATAGGTATTAACACTAAAATTATAAATGTTCACGTAATCAATGTTTAGTTGTTACTACAAAAATAAATATAAAACATAGTAGTGTCAAATATAAAACGTAACCTGCAGAGAAAGAAAAGAAAGATAATAAAAATAAAATGATAATAGAACAATCACATAATTGTTCTCCAAGACATATCAAGGTAGAAGATTGTCAATTTGCCTTTTCAAATATGTGAGACTGTTTGCATAGATATCTACATGGTCACATTCAATGGTATTATATAGACGACACATTGTTGACAGTGCATATGCAATATTGTTATTAAATCATTCAAGATGGAATGTATTATGACTCCTTAAATTGCGTCTATTAGGAACTTTTATTTGAATATTGCTCAGAAAATGAGTGGTTCGAAGCTTATCAGGAATAATTTTAACGACGGCCTCCGTGGTCCCGAGGCAAGACTCTCGACTCACAATCCGAAGGTCGCGGGTTCGAACCCGGCGTGCGCAAATAAATTTTATTTGATTAATTTGTGTTATTTTCACAATTTATTCATTTAAAATAATAAATAGTATATTTGCGGCACGTTCCAGAGTGGAAGATACTATCAGTATCGCCCTGGTGTAAGACCACCATTCAGAATTGAAACGTTGCTCGAAATGGCTTTAGCCGTGTTTAGTGACCAGATCTGAATAGCCAGGTACTTCCCCCACCTTCCTCTTCCCTATCTCCGTCCCCTCCCCACTACCTTCAGCCTCACAACATACCCCGATTGGGGATGCCATAGTCTCACTGGCTCCAGACGGGAGCAGTTGGGACTCTTGTGCGGTATTAAATGTAAAAAAAAAAAAAAAAAAAATTTTGTATGAAAATATTAAGTCAGCAAATTGTCTTCTTTTTACCAGGGTTGTAAAATGAAATTGTTGGAGTCGTTCCTCGTAAGACACGAGTAAGGCATTTAATCCAAGTTTAAATGATAAAAGTCTTAGTTACAACTAAAGTAATTGATAAAATAATAAATAATTATTTGTCGATCATAATTTATGTGGTATAAGGATTTACTTATATGAATTACTAGCTGAACAACCGGCATTGCCCGGGCTTCAATCTGCTTTAAGGGGTGGATGAAGGTGTGGTAGTGGATGGGTAAATTTTGGAAATCTCACATAGACCTTCACCTTTCTAATATTTTGAAGGCCCACTTTGCAAAATTTCATCAATCTCGGAATAAAACTACAGTATTCAACAAAAATATAGCATAAGAACCCGGCGTTGCTCGGGGTTACGAATGATTCGGAGTAAAATTTTAGAAATCTGATGTAGACACAGTACACAGTAATTTTCAAAGAAGTATCAAAATACTTCCATAAGGGGTAGGAAATGGGGATGGGGTGGTTTTTAGAATTTCAAGTAGACAGTGACCTTCCCATGTGTGCAAAATTTCGTCAACCTCGAAAAAGACTGTAGATTTGTATAAAAGTCAAAATCACACCGCCCACCACACCGCCCGCCTCAGACAATGAAAAGTACTAGTGGTCGCCCAATGGTCGAAATTCGACCATAATTGTAATGTTTTTTTTTAATGTTTGACATTCAGTAAGACCATAGACAAATAATATTAAAGTCAAACAATATTAATCTATTCTCAATTTGACCATAGACTTTAACAATAAACAATAGAGTAAAGACGCGTGTGTGTGTGTCAAATACATGGTAGTGTGTGTAATGTTTTTATTATTGATTTAATGTATATTTATGCATAATTTTTAAAAAATATTAGCATTCTGCACTCCTCCTCTATATAAACTATAAGTGTGCAAAATTTCATACTCCTCCGTCCGCGCAATTTTCGTAAAAAGGGGTACAAAGTTTTGGCTTCACGTATTAATATATTGATGATAATATTAGTAGTTACAGGTATTATTTATAGAGTAGGTACATTGGAGGGGACACCACCACTTTCCCAACGGCGTTATAAGGAAACATATGATTTCCTCCTTCACCGCACACGTCAAGACTCTACTTTTTTATTGAACGACTACGAACTACATTTATTTGAACGACTCTAGATCCTCCAACGTCCATGCATTCGGGGCTAGTAAGCAGTACGCAAGTACTTACATTAACATATTACAAAGATATATAGAAGTGCTACTTACTTGTAACGTAAAAATAGGGACAAAAGTTTTAGTAAAAGAAAAATAACGGCTTTAACCATTCGAAGAAACCTTCTGAAAATAAAAGAAAAGAGTATGTACAGATACCTATTATTTCCGATGGTTGAAAAATGACGATGTTAATTATTTTCAAGTTTTTGTGAAATTAACGTCACGATCAGAGTCTTCCAAGCCATGATGTATTATTTTTTAGTGTTTATTTTATTTGCAGAAAAGACATTTTTGTGACTTCCAAATTGTGGAACAGTTTCCACGACCCGGCTGTGGTGGAGACGATGTGTCGCAAATCCCTCACCAATCTTGGACTGGACTACCTCGACCTTTATCTCATCCACTTCCCTTTCGGTTATAAAGTAAAGTTTAAATTAATATTTTACAATCGTACCATCAACACATATTCTTAAATTACAAAAAAGCCTCTAAAAAGGCCGTCTCTTGCGAGCTCCGGCATTAACTTTTGCTTTGACATTCTCAAACATCACCATTGACATTGTCACATCATTATAAACATTGACAATTCTTGTTATGTTTCGAGCTTTCCATTGGCAATGGAAAACATTCCCATTCCGGGTAAAGCGGGAAGGCAGGCGCGGCCGGCCGGGCCAGCAGGGGGGGGATTAGTTCATCTTTTACAGCTTCCGCGCCGAGCGGTTGGTAGCGAAGAATAAATCGAATGAAATTTGGAGTTATGTCAACCGTGCGAGCTTAATAATTATGACTTTAAATTGTATATTGACGTCTACGTAATTAATTACACGCTAGAAATTCCAAACTAGACTTTTGACGTCTACGTAATTAATTACGCACTCGAAATTCTTAAATAGTAACTTTAGGTCGTGCAATAATCGATATTAGCCGGAAATCTTTGGTAAATAAATATGTATTAACATATATATGTTTTCTCCATGGTGTATAGCATCTCTTCTTCATGAGAATGCATTTTAACATTCATGTAAACGCCAAACGTCAAGTGTTCAGAGCGTACGCTTGGACAGGTCCTTAACACAGACCACTAGCCAAATTGTGTGTGACCGCGCGAACTTCGCCCCGATCTTTCAAACATGTTTCAACAAACGGAGGAGACGGAAAAAAAATGTTTACAGTAATGTCAAAGCAATTGTCAAAGCATTTGTTTACGTTAAGGGTCTACTATTCGTGAACACAGCGCTGAAAAAGAAGATGGAGAGATATGTAATTACGAGTGTTGGACAGAGCGCGCTAATATGGTTAGTCGTAGAATAGCAGCGAAAATTGCGAAAAAGCTTAATAAAACATGACTCGTTTAAAATAGAGCAAAAATCTCGTGGAACGTATCTTAAGTATCGTTCAAAGAAACATTGTGAATTTCTTCAGAAATATAACTTGTAAAATAAAAGAAATAGACTTGTTTAAAATAATTTTCGGAGCATACTTTGCGATTTTTTTCTATCGAGGGAATTTCATATAATTTGCGTTTCGGCGTGGAACGTCTCTAGATATTATCTTAAAAAATAACATATATTTTTTTAAGAGCTTAAAAACTTCAAATGTTTAAGGGAGATATGTAAGAAATCGGTCGAAATACGAATAGTAGACCCTTAAAGGTCGGAAGAGATCCGCCTTTAGATTAACTTGTTACCATTGATGTAATCCAAACTGTCCTTAGCACCATTTAAACATTTTATTTTATCTATTGTGTGAGGTGAATTTTTCGCTGTGATTTATAGGCGGAGATTTTTCCTAGAACAGTTTTTGTTAGAATAGGATGGAGACGATCTGGTGCCTCGGGATGAAGATGGCATCATCCAGTACTCAGACCATGACTATGTCGCAGTGTGGAAGGCCATGGAGACGCTGGTCTACAAGGGACTTGTGAGGAGTATTGGAGTATCAAACTTCAACAAGGAACAACTAGAGAGGGTACTGGAAATAGCAACTATTCCACCAGTCGTAAATCAGGTATTTTAAAGGAACGGCTGAGCGACCTTTTTCATAAAAAACTTAATTTTATTAGCAAGTACACGGCATGCGTTGCAATACCCTTCTTTACTCCCTGCCGCTAAACTATATGAGATACACTCATTTTTCAAACTCGCGCAACATCACGCAACGCCTATTGCAAATTTTTTATACATGCTGTTCCCAGTACTTACAATTAACGAACGTCTCTAGAGAGAACAAAGGAGATATTACAAACTGGCGCAGCCGGTAGGATTAAGAAAGAGACTCTTTATAAAAAACGTATTTTGTCTAATATACTTCACATTCAGAGCACATTTTGAAAGCCTGTTTTTATCCATTGAACAACTTTGTTCTGATGTTAGTGATCGCTATTTTACATTAAAATTGTCATTTAAATACCTGCTGTTTCTGAATATTTCCTTATAAGTCTAATCGAAGTTTCTTTTCAGGTGGAATGCCACCCTTATCTTTCGCAGGTGAAACTGGCAGCCTGGATGGAGGAACATGGCATAGTCCTGACGTGCTACAGTCCTCTGGGGGCTCCCGCCCGCCCAGTCATCAGGGCTGAGGACAAGGTGCTCCTCGCAGACCCTCGTCTCAAACGCCTGTCTGAAAAGTACCACAAGTCTGTTGCACAGATTCTTATAAGGTAAGTTTATTTATTTGTCGAGTTTCGTAGCATAGACACATTAGTACTATAAACTCGAGCTTATGAGGTCATAAAGTTTATGGAGTCACCCAAGAGATGTCTCTAGTATATATAGGTTCGCCCCTGCAATTCAGGAGGAAGGTGAATTAGCAGTTTGGTTTCTGCCAACAGAGATTCTGAGGGCTTATTAGAATGGACATTTGTTAATTTTATTGAAATAACTTGCTGTAATATTTTTTTAAGATTCTATATATTTAAATCAATGTAATATATCATTGATGAACAAGATAATACTAATAAATCCAAACGATTTATGAAAAAGAAGAAGACACAGAAAAGTAAAGAGCTAACGGTTGCAACTGGGAGGCGAACCCAGGATCTCTTGTATTACCGGTACAAACGCCTTACCCAACTCGGCCATTGGGACCTCTTTATTTTAAGTCATTTTGTCGATCTCATATTTCAAATTCAGAATTGACAGTTCTGTTTATCTGTTTCTGTTTCTGTCGTGTTTTACAAAGATACTTTGTTTAAAAAACAGCTTTGTTTAAAATAAACATGGACGGTTTGATAAATCGCCGAATTGTGTCATGTTGCAAGGTCGCTAATTTCTGGTGCAGAGATGTGATGAAATTAATTTAGATATGAGGAAAAATAGTGATACGAAAAAGACCAATGATTTTAAGATTTTTTTCATGTGTCTGAGGGTTTCTTTTCCTCCATTTAGTCTCTGAATGCACTCCGATAAGAACTCCCACGAACCTTGATACGCATATGCTTTCCTTTCTGCAATGTCATGGACAGGTAAGGTGACTAACTGAGACGTCCTTGAAAGATTGCAAAAGTTTAACAAACATGAACAGAAAAAATCTGAAGTACCTAGCAAGAGAAAATTGTAGGAAGGTAGGGTTGAAAAAGACACCACTCCTCATAACTTAGAAGGCATATTTACAAACCCTTAGTTCTACGTTGTTTTCGTGTAATCTAGCTCATCTGGATATTAATTCTTCAAACATGTTTATTTTGAAGGTATCAGATAGACCGAGGATTCTCTGTAATTCCCAAATCAGTGAAGAAGGAGAGACTTCAGCAAAACTTTGACGTGTTCGACTTCACATTGAACAGACAAGACATTGAACTTCTTAACGCCATGGACTGCAACGGACGTTATTTGACAATGACCGGGTAAGTCATGGAAGGTAGTGAGCAAGGAAAGGAGATGGGGTAGAGGAGGTGGGTAAGTTTCTGGGTATTCATATCTACGTAGGAACTATTCGTATTTTGATTTTAAGTGTTGGCAATATTTATGTAGTTGCCATACTGATACGCATGACCGTTAGACCGCGCTTCTGAACATGAGAGCAGTTTTGAAACAAACCGCCATTCTGTTTAGAGTGTCGTTCGTAATAACATCGCGCTTCTTACGTATCAAATGTATATATTGTCAGTATTTAAAATCAAATTACGAGTAGTCTCTACGGCCGTTTCAAGCGACATTTCGATTCTGAATAGTGGTCGTTCACCAGGGTGATACTGAACGTTTCTACTCTCTTCTTTAGAAAACGGCGCAAATACTCTATTTATTATTTTAATGAATAAATTGTGAAGTAACAGAAATTAATCATATAAAATAAGTTGGGTTTTCCGTAATTTGAACCCGTGACCTCCAGATTCGTAGCTAAGCGTTACAGGCAAGCGTTACAAGCGTTACAAGCACAGAGGCTATCAATATCGGCATTTACCTAGTCTGGTGATAGAGCAAAAAAAATTGATAATTTTTAGAACTCATTCAGATAATGGTGTTCGGAAACTAGTACCTACAAACAATAGTACACACAGAGAACCCAAAAAACTCCTTTTTTGAGTTGAGCATTTCGATTTTTTTATATTTTTCGGCAACAATAGGGTTAAAAAAATTCTATAGCCGGTTCTACGCTTCGGCGCATTTTTAAATAGCTCATATAAACCATACAGCGACCGATTTTTTTTTAATTTTACTTCAAAAATTTGGAAAACAAAAGCTCAAACCAAAAAAATTATACCAAAAAAATCGACTCCATGTGTGATGTGGATTCAGTAGTTTCATGATTGTACTACGAGTTTCCGGACACCGTGTATATTGTAGTAATAATTAACACTTCATTTATTTTTTTAGCCGTGGAGACACTCACAAATATTACTCTTTCGACGCAGAGTTTTAAATGGAACGAAAACCCTTCTAGATGTCCATACATCATGGTGAATTGGACGATATTTCCTTTGAATAAAATTATTATCTACTTGCACATTATTTGCCTTTTAAATTATTTTACCACCAACAGAAAACGAGTGATTACAAAAAAATTTTAAAACCATTGTTTTCTTGCCAAAACTGTATTGGTTATGAAAATTATGTAAACATGAATTATTCCTCCCACCCCTCCCCTAGAGCAGTGGTTTTGAACAGGGACCAGCATGATATTTATTTGTTCTCACAGGGACCACAAGGTACAAGAATGAGCTCTCTTGGACTTCTTAAGTTACCTCTCCAACTTATACCGAAAGGATTACGAATCAACTTTTGCATACTTTCGGTCTTTCCTTTGCTCGATTCGGTTTTGTAGTAAAATGAACGAATGTTTCGCTGAACACATTTTAGATCTCGGACCACCGGTTGGGAACCACTGCCTTAGAGGGATGTTCCGCCACCGCTTTTGGGCGGACTATACTCCAAGATGAATGTATGACCAAAATCAGAAAAAGATACTGTCGCATCTAGGAATTGAACCCAGGACTTGAGCCTTGCCGGGGCTCTGCTCTAGCCTCTGAGCTAATTCGACCCTATCCCATTCAGCCTTATTTAATTGCAGGTATCATACTTCGACTAAGAACTACCAATATTATCTTCATTTTATTAACGGATATATTTAGTGGCTGCTATCATTATGTACGATTGCAAGATTCTACCCCAACCATAGCATTTAGTTCGGATAGAATTTTGCAATCATACATTAGCAGAATTTTGCAATCAAGATAGCAGCCAATAAAAGCATGCGTTAAGAAAATGAAGATAATGTTGGTAGTTCTTAGTCAAAGTATAATACAAAATATGGCCGAAGGGGATAGAGAAAAATTAGCTCAGTGGTTAGAGCAGAGCCCCGGCAAGGCTTAAGTTTTATGTTCGATTCCTAGATGCTTTTTCTGTTTCAATTTTTCGTTTGAGAATCGCTAATATTGTCTTCAAGGATTAAATATATAAACATGCAATTAAAAATATGAAAATCGTGAAAGAAAACATATGCAGACAACTAAAGTTTTTAAAATCGCTCATACTGGTTTCCCACCTTATTTCTTCTGAAAATCTTCAGTCTATTCATGGAACCAAATTTGGAGTCGATTCAACTTTGGGTTTCTATTCCATAGAAAGCCTAGAATCTACTTCGTAAATTCTATTTATCAGATCAGATCCTGAAGGATGTTTACCGATGGTTTTTTCTTGTAGACTGTATTTTCAACTTTATACGAAACTAAAAACACAATATCGACTACAAATTGGTTTGTTCATTGAATGTCAAATTCAAGCTTAAACATTCAATTTAATGTAGATATCATAAAAGAATATGATTCATTTCAACCTAAATTTCGGGTGGGTATGGGTACCGCAGCCCCGGTTATTGTTATTTATATTATTATTATTTATTGGATAACCAACATCTCTGCCATAGATCACCTCAAGTGGTTCGCTACGTGTTGACTTAGTGAGGTTGCCCGGGTTCATGAGGTGTCCCGGTTGTCCGAGTCTTAGCGGCGAATTCGTCTGCCCACCTGCTGCGTGGCAGGCTGGATCCAGAGATACTGGTTGAGGGAGGCCTTTTGACCTCTCCAGCCGGACTCTCTCGACCCATCGCCTTGCTCTGCAGTTGGAGGGATGGATTCATATGTCCGTCACTCCGGGACACTCTGACCCCCGGAATCCTAAACACTTCATAGCTTTTTTCCTCATAGAACTTCTACTCCTTCATTTTCTTAAAAAGACCCTCCACACAGCATCTCCTAGGATGACTTTTTTTTTTTTTTTAATTTTAATACCGCACAAGAGTCCCAACTGCTCCCGTCTGGAGCCAGTGAGACTATGGCATCCCCAATCGGGGTATGTTGTGAGGCTGAAGGTAGTGGGGATGGGAAGGAGATAGGGAAGAGGAAGGTGGGAAAGTACCTGGCTATTCAGATCTGGTCACTAAACACGGCTAAAGCCATTTTTAAGCAACGTTTCAATTCTGAATGGTGGTCTTACACCAGGGCGATACTGATAGTATCTTCCACTCTGGAACGTGCCGCAAATATACTATTTATTATTTTAAAATGAATAAATTGTGAAATAACACAAATTAATCAAATAAAATTTATTTGCGCACGCCGGGTTCGAACCCGCGACCTTCGGATTGTGAGTCGAGAGTCTTGCCTCGGGACCACGGAGGCCGTCAGCCCTGATGGAAATAATTTTCCTCGGGTTCTACTGTGGCCTAATTGTAAAAAAAAAAAAATCCATCGACACTTGTGGTTAATACTTATCGCCGAATTTATTGCTAAATTATCAATAATTAGGAATAAACAAATTGCACATTTCTTTAGATGCATTATTTGGTCTATCACATTTTATGACGATATCATCAGTATATCAGTTGCATTAATGCAATACACTGTTAGTGATAAGGCATTGGTCGTCGATTGCGTTTCAGAACAATCTATGATAAATGTTGTCTAAAGCATGCGAATACTATCATGATTAAATAAATGTTAAGACGACTACACAAGTCAAAAATGTAAAATATATTATGTAATAATATAAATAAATAATATAAATGTATTTGTATTTATTTTATTTTATTTGAAAAGCATTAATCTGTCCTTACATCTGCCATGCTAGTCAATGTACTCATAATAATCTACCTTGTACATTGGTGCCACCTCATCCCCGGTAACACATGGTACGATCAAGTTAATCTTTATCGCTTGATTATTTTCATCTTTCTGCTCATGGGCCGGGGGGGATTTGTGAAAAACTTGCAAACGCTATTTTAACAATGTTCGGGTTAACGGGTTTGCGAACGTTTATTTTTGTCGACGAATTTGATCTAATCGATAGCGTGTGCAGGATTAGAAGATTAAAAGTCTATAAACTGCGACATAGTAAATTGGCATCCGACTAACAACAGATGAAACTTAACTTTTACTTTTACAGATAAACTACTTTGTTCTGATATATTTATGTACCTAACTACTAGAATTTTTAAAGGCCAGTCTCCTGTAGCCTCCGACATTTGCTAACAAATTACTATCATTATTGTACAGGGTTTTCCAATAAGAGGTGTTATTTTGATATTCAAAGAAAAAAAGACAAAGACATGACGTTGTTTATGATCGGCCGGCTTGAGTTCTTGTGTTAACTGAACTTTATAAGCCTTAAGACCCAAATCTTTATGCAAAATACGGTGTAATGACGTTTGTGGAATGCCTAATTCCAAAGAACGACGAGGAATGGACAAACCTGGGTTTTCTTCAACACTTTCGGCTACAGCAGCAATATTCTCGGCTGTTCTTGAGCGACGAGCACGGGTTTTATTCTTCAAATCACTAAGTTGTCCCAAAAGATCGAACTTTTCCACCAATTTCTGTATTGCGGTCCGACAAGGTGCTTCACAACGACCCAAAAATGTTCGAGTTTTACGAACCGTCTCTGCCAAATTTTCACCATTTGTATAGCGAATTTTAATGGTATGGGTACCGCCGCCCCGTTAACCATTTTTTGGATAACCAACGTCTCTGCCATAACAGTGGTACGCTACGTTAGCAGGGGTGCTCAGGTTCATGGGATGAGGTTTGTCCGGGTCTCGGCGGAGGATGCGTCTGCCCACCTGCTGCATGTCGGGCCGAGTCGAGAGAAACTTGTTGAGGGAGGTCTTTTAACCTCTCCAGCCGGACTCTCGACTCATCGCCTTACACCGCAGTTGGAGGGATGGACTCATACCTTCTCTGACCTTCAGATTTTTCTCCTTAGAAGACACTTTTTTTTCCTAAAGCCTCGATTACATTGAGCGAGTTTACAAGCTACTAGCCGGTAAGTTTAAAAGCGGGTGAATCGGCAAGTGAGATTGTTATGATGACACACAAAACTGTCTACTGGCTCAGTAGCGACAGTAGCAGCTAAAATAACGACTCGCGCGAAACAATTCGGTCGACATTTTGTAAAAAACTTGAGCTCGCAGCTAGCGCCACACGCTAGCCAGTAGCGAGAATTACGGCTCCCGCGCGAACTAATTCTGACAGTTACGAAACCAGCTGGTAGGCCTTGGTAGGCCGCCATCTTGAGTGAGTAGCGAGTAAAGTTGACCACCTTTCAACTTTTTTCGTAGATTGTTCACAATCTGCTAGTTAGCAAGTAATACGATAGCACTGAGCGAGTTTACTAACAGATAGTGAATTTCCCAGATAGTAGCTTGTAAACTCGTTCAATATCATCGAGGCCTTATACCCCGTAAAAGACAGTGGCCGAGTTGGCATCGCATTTGGGTTTCCATCATGACACAAGCGACATTTTCCGCTTACCGTGATGTAGTGGGAGTTTTTCAGGTTAATCGTAACCCGGGAATGTTTGCCTTTCTTTAAAAAAAGGAAAAAATGACAGGCCCTGATGGAAATTATTTTCATCAGAACCTCCTGTGTGAGCCTAACGTAAAAAAAGACAGATTCTTAAATCATTTTATTTAGCAAAAATACAAATGTGTTCTAATAATACTTAAATATCCATTCACTCAAAAAAAAATCAAAGCGTGAATGTAAAAATAACTTACAATGTTGTCACTATCATTTTGCACAAGACCGATACAATCTCTACAGGCCTTGGCGCGCGGTGGATATTGAAGTGTCACTTGATCAAGTCAGCGCCATCGAGCCACAGATTTGTTGAAACTCGTTGTAAGTTGATTTTTTTGTTGTCTTACCGCAAGCATATTAAGTAAACTCTTCGACTTTTTTAAACCATGAAGTTTACTTAGCGACAGCACTGACTTCATAATTTGGCGGTCGCGCGCAGGCCGTTGATACTAAATTTTATTTATCTATTTTTTTAACTCCTTATTTATGCTGTAATTCCATTGTTTTTATTAAATCATGTTGTTCAAGCTTAAAGACTACAATTGCAAACGCTACGAGAACCAATTCTCTGGGAAAATAGGCTTAACTAGGATTAAAATAATGTATTTTAATAACTTGTAAAAACACTAGCTCCCTACTTAAAACTCCAAACTGTTCACTTTTGCGATTTTCATACGTCCCGCATATGAAAAATATAACAGTTATTCAAACACGAAGCACTTTTAGCAGAAATCATGTTTTCTTTACACCCCACAAAGCAAAAATGGATGGATGGTAGGATGGATGAAAGTAATACTCCAACAGGGGTTGTTTTTAATGTTCATTTATGGCAACACTTGCAATTTACGTAAGCCAACTCTCATGTGCTCTTTTAGGTAAATTTGTCGTAAATTATTCCTACATGTTGATACTTTTAAATTTGTCAAACATAAACATTCCTGAAAATGTGTGACCAAAAACGATTTAGTGCCAGTTATTTCACAGAACTAGAACAATTTTTGTCGAATTTCAAAATTTCGATTCAAGTTTCATTATTATTCCATTACGGATTATTTGTCAGTTTTTTCGTAGAATAATAATACCAGAACTAGAATATATTCACAGGGTTAATATTTGATAAATTGTTCAAGTTCTGTGAAATAATTGGCCTTTACAACTGTCAGATTACGGCTTCATGTAGATCGGCGCTTGTCGAAATGTTCACTGTTTTGTATACGATGAATTTGGAAATAATTTTTTTTATCACAAAACGTTGATTCGTGGGTGGTAAGATAGATCTTGTCTAAAACTGAGGTCTCAGCTCTCCCGTTGCATCCATCCCGTATCCATCTGGACACGCCTGGACTGGTGCTGCGATGAAATTGTGAACTGCGGTGACTTTCTTGACCTGCATGATCTCTTCAACAACTTCCTGCTGTTCCTCGGGCTGCTGTGTTTCATTCGTCTTGCTGTCGTTGTTGTCGGCCATTTTAGCTTCTAGAAAACAATAAAAAAAATAAGAAATAGACAAAACATCTTACTAGCCGACTACGATATGTTTTGATCGTAGTCATCGCCATAACTTATTCAAGATACCACTGGAAGAACAAATGTTCTATCTCAACGTAGCATGTCAAGAGGAATGGTGCCATTAAATTAAGTTTCTAAAACAGTAGATATATAGTGTTATTTATATAACCTTAATTTTTTTGTATAGCTAACAACCTATCATACCAAACGTTAAGAATTTTAAAGTAAGAAATTTTGTACTCTACATCAACAATTATAATCACTCTGTCGGACAACAATAAAAAATATGCATATTTTAAAACAAAACTTAACCTATTACGATTTAAGATTTTTCACGTAATTTATTTTTGGATTTTTATGCCTTGTTATTAAGCGCTACCTCCTTCTTTGGTAAAGGTTTCGGGCAGCATTACAGTGTCTTTGTTTTACACATCTGCCCTGGAGATATACCGAAACGTCGGTTAAAAAAAGAGAACGGGAACTAGACAACCAGTATCCTCTTAGCTATTTTATTTATTTTAATACCAAATAATCATTATGTTTAATATGAAAAGAAATTGGGCCTCAGAGTCAGTGAAGCCAACACAAACTACTGCCTACTTTCCTTCTTTCGACTTCAATGTTAGTATTAACAATAATTAGACGATGTTTATTGTGAAATTATTTTTACCTTAAAACACTACTAAATTAAAACATTACACTACTAACTTAAAACGTAACGCTACTAACTTAAGACATAAGTCAGAAATTGAAAAAGAATCACACTGTTCACGATAATGTTATGCTTCTGTTGCAAGACATTTCAAATTGATAATACTTAATCAAATAGTAATAATCTGTTCTAATAATAATAAAAAAATCGTTGGAAAGGTGCAAAAAACAGATAAAGATTCACAATCAGGAACTACAATAATAAATATTTGATTGTTGTATTAGATCCAAAATGGATAAGGTAATGTATATGATATATCTATATAAAATGTTGCAAAAAATAGATAAAATCTAAGATAAATCGTAAATACAAAGATAATAAGAGAAAAAAGATTAACCGAAAGCATAAGTTAAACACAAAATAAAATTAGGTAAATAATTAAACAAAGAAATCATAATATCATAAATAATAAAATCAAAACGTGCATTTGCAAGCGTAATTTTGGAATGGGCAAATCTTGATAAAAACCGTAATGACAACAATTTTATTTCTTTGGGACCTATGCCGGTCTCATTTTAAAGATTACTTAATTCAAGGGAATATAACAAAATCAATCTTTTGAATTTCTTGGACATTAGCCGTGTTTGGTGACCAGATCTGAATAGCCAGGTACTTCCCACCTTCCTCTTCCCCATCTCCTTCCCCTCCCCACTACCTTCAGCCTCACAAAATACCCCAATTGGGGATGCCATAGTCTCACTGGCTCCAGACGAGAGCAGTTGGGACTCTTGTGCGGTGTTCATTTAAAAAAATTTAAAAAATTAACTAGGTATGTAACAATTTCTAGAAATTTTGTTTTGAAGAGTTTTTCTTTCCGGTTACATTTGTTACTAAAATTTTAATATTTCTGCTACCAGTTTCGACACATCCGTGTCATTCGCTAGCAAACTTAAATAAAAACTTGATTTATACAAGTACAGAATTTATTAGATTTAATTAGGTGGGGGTAATGGGAGGGGTAATTTTGGGGGAGGGGAAGAACGGTGAGAGGAGTCAACATAACATGGGGACATTGTTAATAAAGGCGATTTACAGGGTGCAATTATTTTATTAACTAAATTGATTTTAAGTTAAGTTTTTTTTTGTTTATTTCCAAGGTTTCCTACACAAATTAAAATAAGTGTTTATATTGGAATGTTTACACTTGGA
Organism: Glyphotaelius pellucidus; assembly: GCA_936435175.1. Taxonomy (NCBI): domain Eukaryota; kingdom Metazoa; phylum Arthropoda; class Insecta; order Trichoptera; family Limnephilidae; genus Glyphotaelius; species Glyphotaelius pellucidus. The sequence continues at coordinate 6,670,340 of OW386543.1, read as the reverse complement.
TATTTATTTGTTGTAGCTATGGCCTATCTCTCTTTACGAAATAATAACTCGGAATAGTTATTATTTCGTAAACAGAGTTCATGTTCCCTGATTCTAGTTTTTAAAAAAGTTTTAATAGAAACAAGAAAAAAAATTAACAAATTTATATCGGTACCACCAACAAATCATGCATTAGTTCACACTGAGCTTTGTATATCTGCGAGCAGATATCTATTGATTCGCGAGCGCTTATCTTTTGTCCTTTCACACGAGGCTATCAAATATTTCTTCTTGTGTTAGGAGAGGGGGTCAGTCGAATTAGGGAGCGGCAACGGAACGCATATTTTTTGTACTGAAATCTGTCAACTTGACATCTGTCATCCACCGGTCTAGGCAGCTCCGTAATTACAATGACCCCCTCTCCTGTTTTCGTCGGAGAGGGGGAGGCTTATCTTTTGGTATATCGCCTCTGGAGCGGTTCCGTCGTAAGATGTGTATTGTCTATGATTGATCTGCGCTTAAAAACGCTTAGGTGTGAACGGTTTGAAGGGATTGTATGGAAAGCGTTATTTGGCGTGCTATGATCTTTTATATTTGATAGCTGAGTGTGAACCAGCTCTCATTAATGGTTTGGTTTTCACAAACCGGAGCGGCTTGATAAAAATATGTTGTATAGGTGTCTTATCATTTGAGTGCCTGGTTCGAAATAGGCGTGCGATTTTCATTGGCAATAAAACCAATCGATTAAAATATGTGTTACGAATATATCTTCAAGTGTTCAAAGTTGTAGCAACGTGTTCAACAACTTGCTAAGAGATCGGTAGCTAAAAGGGCCGACCATGATAGCGACTAGCGACGACTTTATTGACTTTAACTTACTAATAAATCTGAAAGTAAATAATTCGAGTGCTATTACGTGAAAATTTTGTAGTTTTGATAACAAAAACAGTATTTACGTAAGGGTGCCAAATAAAAACTTTTACGATGGAAGTAAATTTAAAAAAAAAATAAAGATAAGTGGATTACAAAGAAAGGTGAGAATGCAAATTAGAAGTCACAGAGAGAGGTCGTACGAACGTCATGAATGAAAAAAATTCCTTTTCGGACGTCTTGTGCGAAAACAAAAAATATAGAAAATACTATAACGATGAGATCACTTAAGCGGCGACTCCTGCGCGGAAATACACATGAACACTAGCTTGAACTGCACCCAAAACATTGAAAATTTGAACACTTCGTGTTCAAAAACCCTGTGTTCAAGCTTTACCAGAGGCGACGGAAAACATTCATCTCCCGGGCGAAGGGGGAAGGCTGGCGGGGCCGGCGGGGGGAAATTTGTTCATATTTTTACAAGAACCGCGCGATGCGGTCATTTATGGAGAGTCAAACCGAACAAATTTTTGAGGTTATGCGCAATAAGCGAGCTTAATAATCACTAGTTTAAAATATTATGATACCTAAATACAATATAATAAATATATTTGTTAATAAAATTATACTATAATAACGAATATTAATATTAATATTATTTTTGAAGTGGGTGAAGTGGGAAGCGGGAAGGCAGGCGGGGCCGGCGGGGGGGGGGGGGGAAGTTCATATTTTTACAGGAGCCGTATGGAGCGGTTGGTACCGGAGATAAATCGAATGACGTTTGGAGTTATGTCAACCGCGCGAGCCTAATACCTAATTATGACTTTAAATTGCAAATGAATACTGTCGTAATGGATGATTACATCTTTCGTGAACTCACTTGTAAATAAAGTCTATTAATTTATAAATCGGTTTCAGAGACACGGAAGAAATTGACCAATTAAAATAGGTATTCTATTCTTTCCCTGATAAATAAATACCTAATAAAAATCTAGTTAGGTAGGTTAGGTCTAAGTTGAAATCTGCGTGTTCTCCTTTATATTTCGTCTACAATATCATCGCTAAATTTCACAGAACTCGACTTTTGACGTTTGAATTTCGAATAATATAATTCAAAGTAATTAATTACGCATTCGAAATTCAAATAATAACTTTAGGTCATAATTGATATTAGTCGGAAATCTTTCCTGGTAAATAAACATCTATTAAAATATCTCTGTTTTCTCCCTGATGTAGCATCTCTTCTTCATCGGAACATATTTTAACATTTATTTAAACGTCAAACGTCAAGTGTTCAGTTGCGTACGCGTGGACTCGTGGACAGGCCACTAGCGAAATCGTGTGTGACCGCGCGAACTTCACACCTGTTCACACCAATCTTTCAAACCATGTTTCAAAAAACGCAGGAGACGGAAAACAAAGAACGTTTATAGTGTGGTTCAAGCTAGTGTTCATGTGTATTCTGGCGCAGGAGTTCCGCCTTAACAACCTCTTTCTGGAACTACTATTACATACAGGGTGTAACAGCACGTATCCGAAGGATGTTAACCAGCGATTCCTGTGCATATTTGGAGTAAAATATGTGAATGTCATTTTGCTCTCCGATGATTTTTATTTCAATTAAAAACATTTTTCCATCACAAATAACAACTCAGCAGTCGAGTTATGGCCGAGGGGTTCACGTGATAAGCACTGTTTCGTTCAGGCAGCACGGTAACACACGAAATAGCGCGCATATCACGTAATCCCTCTGCGATGTGTAGGTGTGTGATCAGTGGCGACGTGTGTTTGAAAATTTTTTTTTTTGGTTTTGATATAAAATAAATATCATTGCACATTAAAATTATATCTACTTTTTGTACTCTAAAAATGAATATATGAATCGCTGGTCAAAATCCTTCGAGTACAATTCTATTACATACAAAGGGCGTTTATTTATAAATAAATAAATTACATGCACTCTGTACATTCATTAAAATGCATGATATAATTATTTCAAAGCCCTTCGGGTGTAATTTCATGAAAATTGAATTTTGAAAAAGATAATAGGGAATCATCATCATCAATATATTAATACGTGAAGCCAAAACTTTGTACCCCTTTTTACGAAAATTGCGCGGACGGAGGAGTATGAAATTTCGCACACTTATAGTTTATATAGAGGAGGAGTGCTGAATGCTAATATTTTTTTTAAATTATGCATAAAAATAGATTAAATCAAAAACAAAAACATTACACACACTACCATGTATTTGACACACACACTCGCGTCTTTACTCTATTGTTTATTGTTAAAGTCTATGGTCAAATTGAGAATAGATTATTTGTTGTTTGTCTTTAATATTATTTGTCTATGGTCTTACTGAATGTCAAACATAAAAAAAACATTACAATTTTGGTCGAATTTCGACCATTGGGCGACCACTAGTAGTAATAAAAGAAAGAATAATAGAAGACCAAATATATGAGACAGAAAATGTTAAAAATAAGTAATAAATAAGATGCGACATCCAAAACATAACATAATAGAGTACACGGAAAAAAAGAAAATTTTTGAATTTAAAAAAATCAAAGCCTTGTGGGCATAATTTGAACAATTTCGACAAATTTGAACAATTATCAAATTTCAAAGTCGATTTTAAAATTCTGTGAAAGTTCTATTCAAGTTTTGTTAATATTTCAGTTCTGCAAAAAATTAACTGTAATAAAATAATAACAGAACTTTAACAAAACTTACACAATTGTTCAAAAATATTAAAACATACGAGCACAAAACTATTGAATTTTGGTTTGCTGAAAGAACTTTGAAAGCGATGATGGGATGAACTTCTATTGTGAGATATATCTAGATAATTTATAAGTCAAATATATTACGTTTTTGATGTTCCTTTCCCACAATACTCTATCAGCACTTTAATCTTGACTAGACTATCCGGGCCAAAATAAAAACCTCTACTGACCCGTTGGAAATTTGGCAGGCAACAGACTCTTCCAAACTTCTAAAAATAAAAATACTTATTACATGTTTATAGCCGGAAAGTGTAAAAAGATTCATAGAATGTGTACACACACGAAAATATATTATACAATTTTAAACGAGGCAAAGAAAACACACCTTAAAACAGGCCTCCTCAATTTTATTGGCCTAACGGCGTTAATGCTCCACGCGCTCGAGAGGCTCTCAACTAACAATCCGAACGTCTCGGGTCCAAATCCCGGAGTGCGCAAATAAATATTTTTTGATTGATTTGTGTTATTTCACCATTTATTCATTTAAAATAATATACAGGTGTTAAGGGACCAGTGATTCCTAACCTTATATGGAGTAAAAAATGTAAATGAAATTTAGGTCTCCGGTGACATTTTTGATGTTTTTTTTTTTTATTTTATTATTTCTACAATAACGTAAAAAAATGTTAGTCGTTGGACAGTTAGAGGCGGCGTAAGGGGTTGGTCGGTTACTCGGCTGAGTGACCAGTGACGACAAGCGGAAGAATTTTTTTTTGTTTGAATTTGAAGAAAAAAAAATTTTTAAAAGTCACCGGATTTCATTTATATTTTTTACTCCAAATAATGTCAGGAATCATTGGTTTTAATAAGTCAAGTACGTCACTTAACACCCTGTATAGTATATTTGCGGCACGTTGCAGAGTGGAAGATACTCTCAATATCACCCTGGTGTGAGACCATCATTCAGAATTGAAACGTTGCATGAAATGGATTTCGCCATAGTGATTGTTGACCAGATCTGAATAGCTGAGTATTTTCCCACTTCCATTTTCCCATATCCTTCCCTTCCCTATTAACTTCAGCCTCACCACATACCCCTATTGGGGAAGCGATAGTCTCACTGGCTCCAGACGGAAACAGTTTGGGACTCTTGTGCGGTATTCACATAAAAAAAGTGAATACCGCACAAGAGTCTCAATTGCTCCCAACCATCTGACGGCACAGTTTGTTAGTTTGTGTAAGTATGCATACCGAATTTTCCCTAAATTGACTACATATTGTGTTTAAGATGAAGCTATACGTGAAATCCTATTTAGATTCATCTTTACGACGAATCGGTTTACATTATGAACATCAAAAAATATGCTACGGATAAATTGAAGCTTTTACTAGCTCTTCTATGTATTGGAATTACAATAAAATTATTATTTACATAACAAAAAATATAAGCGTTAACTATAAGAAACAGTTTTTAAAAAATACCCCTTTATGGCTAAGACTATTTTTGAGGTTTTGTATGTTCTAACTTTTTTTCATTCTTATAAAATTGTGCACAAAATAAATAAAAACCACTTTTTCGCTTACTTGCCTCGTGCAAATGCGACGCGCGATTTTAAATTTTATTGGCATGAGAATCGAAATATTTCTAAAGTTTATATTCCTCTTAAGTATACCGGGGGGTAATTGTCGGGGGACCAACTGTCGTAGAATTTTTTTTTATTATTTCAAAAGAGAATCAGGTATTCATACTAACCCGTGATTTTTCACGGATCTGCACCGGTTTGTTATAATCATTGTAAAGTGACAGATGTAAAGCTCTCCTTTTCAACACCCGTTCATCGTCTGACAGATCCCGTGTGTTTTATATTCTTTCAGTGATTATATTGACAACCTCTGGAAATTGGTTCAGTACCTTCACACCTAAAGGCGAAATAAACCACCTGTGAAAATATTTGCTTTGAGTTTCTTTTCATATCCTATCGTCGATACTAAAATAGTGATGGGCATATTCAATACATTTATTTTATCAATTCATTTATTCAATACATTAATTATATCAATACATTTATTTTATCAATTTATTCTCCGTTTTCTGATTATTTCACATCCAGGGCGTTATCTATACTAAAATTATAAATGCGATACTGCGTGTGTTTGTTTGTTACGCTTTAACGCATAAAACAATAAATAGATTTTTAAATTCTTTCACCAATAGAAAGCTAAATTATATGTGAGTACTATAGGCTATAATGGTAAGCTCTGGCGTTATGAAATTATATATATTAATGTATTATATTTTTTATACGTTTTCTGTCGCTAACAAAAGCGAGTTATTGCTAACGTCAGATATCTTTGCGGGAAATCGTAGTCAATAAATATCTAATCTCCGAAATGTTTGTACGCGCAACTTCCGAACGACTGCACCAAATTGGATAATTCATTTTTTTACTACTGGTGTACTCTAGCATTATGAAATTTAGGTGGCACGCGAGCTGTTTGAAAACAGAATGTACCGGGAATTAATGTATGGAATGTGGTATGAGTGGGGGTTGGGGGAGGGGGGAGGGGGGTAGAAGGGGAGTAGGCAATGAGGGAAAGGGGGGCGCGCTACAATAATTTCCCCCTTATACCATGCGAGCAAAGCCGCGGGTAAAAGCTAGTATTATATAAATGTGTTTTTAATTGTAAGTTTTAGTCAGTATAATTCCATTCTTAATTGCCATGCCAAAATTTCAATGTCAGTCAGCCAGTTTTTAAATGTTTACCTCGGAATACATTACGGCCGGTTTTTTCAAGAATGTGCCCTGTCCCCAAGTTTATCAATACATATCTATTTCGGGGTCCCACAACAACTAAACAGAATGAAATTTCAACACAACTTTGAAAAGCCATTAAAGTGATGAAAAAAAAATAGCCCATACATTGGCGACTCGTGACTTTTGGATGTGCAAGAGGGCAAATATTTAAAAAAAATTAGGTTATTGATGTAGCCGTAGGCAAAAAAAAAAAATCGATAATCGGTTTTTTGTGTGAACATTTTCAGGATATCCGTACGTGCCAAACTGAAATTTCCTGAAATTTTCTTACAAAAAACTGCTTTACGAAAAAACAAAAAAAAATTCCACTCTAACAACATCAATAATGCAATTTCTTAATATTTGCACTCGAGAACACCCAATAGTTACGAGCTGCCACTGCCCTTACCTAACATTACCTTGTTTGTTTTTTTTTCATCATTTTTAAGGCGTGTGAAATTCGGGATCTGGCCGCTGACAATAAATCTCCTTATGAAGATGGCGATAAGGTTTAAATTCCCGTTTAACACTAGCCGCCTGTTTTGATTTATTCAATAAAGCTTGTTTTATTTTATTGGCGTAGCTTAGGCAAAAATATTTTGAAAAAAAAATTTATTTCTTTTATTTATTTTTTTTCTTGAAATCCAAATCCGTCGCCTGCCGACCGCATTTTGAAATAACAACGTGAAAATGCATATTTTTTTTTATTTTGTCAAGTTCGGGCGTAAATATCATTTTTTTGCGATTATTATAAAAGAAACTGAATTTGATACATTATGCAATAAAACCATATCCGAAAAGGGGGTTGTAAATATGAGAGTTTGCACTTGAAAGTGTTTTTTTATAGAGCTAATACTTAATTTTTTTCTAGACTAATTAAAAGACTTATTAAAAAAATGACCGATATTTTTAAGGGCCGCAATATGTTCTACACGCAGTATTTAATTGAAGCATCTATAAATAATATTTCTAAGCGATCAGATTTTCAAAACAAAAACATGTGATTTTGTATGATTTTGCATGGTTTCATCTTAAATATGAAATTGATGCAACGTCATTTGTTAACGTCTCCGGGGTGTGAAGAATGAGACATCGACGATTTTGGTGGTCTTTGGTATAGGGAGATAACAAATATTTTCGTCACCATCGGCGGGGTAGAGATATTTTACAAAAAATCGATTCGAATCTTATCTGTTAAACTAAATCGATAATGCCCATCCCTATTACTTTATTTGAATTGTTAACACTTCCCTCGTAAACGTGACATTCTTTACAATGGCTGTCTAGTGTTATACTTATTCATCTATGTTTGTTATCGGATCTGAGTAATCTATTCTTCAAATAAACCGCTTATTTGAGGCAATAAATGAAATGTGTAAAACATGCGAAAATATGTCTAAACACGCCACTCAAGTCTCGGGTCAAAGGGAATCAAGTAATTATACCATATTATGGTAACCGGGTAAAACAGAACGGTGACAAAACAGAGTACCTATAATAAAACTGATAGGTACTTCTGTGAACCTCGCGTCCAAAAAAGGATGTTGCTAGTTACGAATGTTTTATTTTTGTAAAACCAAAACAAAATTTTCTCTGAAATCGTAAGTTAACTAAAATATAATTATTTCATCTGATTCAACTAAAGAATCATTTAATTTGTCCAAAGAAATTTCACTACCTCAATGACAATATTTTTCCAAGCTTTCTTCATGCCGGGTGAGAAACTACGAATGTAGGAATGTAAAAATATCGCTCATAATTATTTTGAAATTTTTGGATACTCTCGGTATTGCTCTGGTGTAGGACCACCAAACTTGTCTTGGCACTTCTTTGTGCACATTCTTATGGCTTGTTCGCATTGGTCAAGTATAAGTCAAGTAGAAAGTATACTCGCTACTTGACTGGCCGAAAACCGTTCGCATTACGGCGCATTGCAATCAAGTAGAGTACACTAGTAAGATGAACAGGCCGCAGCGCATTGAAGTAAGTAGGCTTATTGAGCTGATTGTAATGCTTATTTTTTCTTTATTTTTGCTGCTATTTTCATGTCCATTGTTTATTTGTTTTAGCTCATTAATTTATTCTTCCACCAATAAATCTTCTAAAATAAGTATTATTTTGACGGCCTCCGTGGTCCCGAGGCAAGACTCTCGACTCACAATCCGAAGGTCGCGGGTTCGAACCCGGCGTGCGCAAATAAATTTTATTTGATTAATTTGTGTTATTTCACAATTTATTCATTTAAAATAATATATAGTATATTTGCGGCACGTTCCAGAGTGGAAGATACTATCAGTATCGCCCTGGTGTAAGACCACCATTCAGAATTGAAACGTTGCTTGAAATGGCTTTAGCCGTGTTTAGTGACCAGATCTGAATAGCCAGGTACTTCCCCACCTTCCTCTTCCCTATCTCCTTCCCCTCCCCACTACCTTCAGCCTCACAACATACCCCAATCGGGGATGCCATAGTCTCACTGGCTCCAGACGGGAGCAGTTGGGACTCTTGTGCGGTATTTCATATAAAAAAAATTACAATCATCTTAATTACCTTACTATTTACTTAGTTGCGTAGCAGCCCATCATCTTGCAACGGGCAGCTCAACAACGTACTCTGCTTGAAAGTAATGCGAACGCTTTTCGGTCAGCCAAGTAGCGAGCAACTCACTTCTCGACTAAAGAAGCCATTAAGACCCGTTTAGTTACTACAATACTCTCCACTCGACTAAAATACTCGACCACTGCGAACGGCTCTTTACAGTTACGCCAAGCATAAATCTGTTTTAATTGTGTAATGCTGACTTAGCTTGCATTAAACATGTCGTGTGTTTCTTTTTTTATCAAATAGGTTATCGTGGTATCAGTGATAAATAATTATTTAATATTAATTTATCGCTGATGATTCAATTTCGCTTTCATTGCAGACGAGAAAAACAATGTTTGTTTCTAAAGTAATGTATGTATTTTGAAATAGACAACTTGCTCACTTGCATTATTTATTATATTGGCAAATAGCAGCTGCTATAATTAATTACATAAATAATAAAAATTAATCAAACAAGAAATTAAACCTTATATTTTTTTACAATCAAACCACCACGCCATTTTCAGGGAAGGTTACGCAAATTGATTATTGCTTTTTTATTTACTTTTATAACTAACGATGCTGTGTGGAGGGTTATTATTTTAGTAAGGAATGATATGAAGTTCTGGGAAGGAAGGCAGGTTTGGGGGTAAGCAGGAGTCTGGAGATTAATGTGTCCAGGAGTGACGGGCGTACAAATCCGTCCCTCCCACTGGGGTACAAGGTGACGTTCCGAGAGAGGTCAAAAGGTCTCCCTCAGCCAGACTCTCTCGATCCGGCCTGCACGCATGGCAGGCAGGCGCATCCACCGGCAAGGCCCGAACAAACCTTACTCGTATGAAATCGAGCGCAGGGAATTCATCAAACGTAGCTAACCATTTGGGGTGATCTACGGCAGAGGTGTTGGTTATCCAATAAATGGTTCCCGGAGCGGCGGGAACCATGGCCGCCTCAAAAAGAATTTCTTTTTGTTTCATTCCAATTCATACATCGTCTCATCTTACTCTTCCATTATTCTGATTCCGACGCAGTTATTCTAATCATATGTCATATTTTCTATATATAATAATATAGAAACGTTTCCTCAGTTGGGATAGGCAGAGAGGATTAATTACCACGTAACTCTGTCTTGGCATACACTCCTTGTTTTTTTTGCATTCATGCATTTTCACATTCTATTCTTCTGTTATTCTGACTCTTGACATGATCGACTCAAGGATTTGATTCAGTTGGTCGTTGCATGTCTTCCTCAAGCTTCCCCGACTTCTTCTACAATATATTTTTCATATTATAATATAGAAACATTTTGAAACAGTTATGAAAGAAAACACAAACTATTTTTGCGAAACAGTATATTATTATTACTGTGAATTCAATAAATTATTTTATTTACAGCTTACATTTAAGTATAAAAGTATAAAAGACAAAGTTTAATTGTTTGGACTTATTTATCTACAGATTCTGTAGTGAAAAAGTAATGGAGGGTGTCTTCATGTTGGATTTTGAATCAGGTTCTATCAGATTGGTGGTGAATCTTACTGCGCTGGGTTGTTGATTCCCCAAAGATTTGCTCCTGGTTGGCGTTTGCTTTCGTCTTCAGATCCTAGAACCTTAGAGTCATTGGATCTTGCTTCCGACTTGGGGTTTGAATTAGCGTGGGCCTCTGAGTTATGTGTCGCCTGTTCCTTGGAGCCTTGGGCTTGTGTCACCTGGCTTTGAGCGGGTTGCGGAGGCGCTGTGTGGCCTTTTCCTGCTGCTTGACTTGCGTGGCTTGCAGCCGGGGCTGCGTCAGCTGGCTTCATGTGCTCGCCACTTGCGGCCTGGCGATAAGAATCCTGTCCCGAGGAACCAACTGAGCCGCCATGATCTGAAGGTGGTGCGGATCCGTATGCCGAAGCAGAAGGCCCGTATGAGGGTGCAGGCGCTCCGTGCGACTGCTGTTCAGAGTATGACCCTCCAGATTGAGCGGCTCCGTGAGACTGGGCTTGTGGCGCAGGTCCATAGCCGCCGTGTTGGGGTGCTTGCGGAGGTCCGTAATTGGTGTGTGACGGTGGAGAAGGTCCGTAGCTATGACTTTGAGCTGGTGCGTAGCCGTGAGACTGCGGTTGGGCGGGCCCTCCATAGCCACTTGACTGGGCCGGAGCTGAAGATCCGTAACCATGAGACGGGGCAGGCGCTGGTGCTCCGTACCCGTGTGATGCGGCAGGCGGCGAATCTCCGTACCCGTGAGAGGGTGCAGGTGCTGGGGCTCCATAAGAGTGGGAAGGTGCTGGGGCCGGTCCTCCGTAAGCAGGTGCTGAACCTCCATAACCGTGGGATGGGGCTGATGGTGCAGATGCTCCGTATCCGTGAGATGGAGCAGGCCCTGGCGCTCCATAGCCGTGAGATGGAGCAGGTGCTGGTGCTCCATAAGCAGGTGCCGGACCTCCATAACCATGAGATGGGGCTGGTGCTGACGCTCCATAAGCAGGAGCTGGACCTCCATAACCATGAGATGGGGCTGGTGCTGATGCCGGACCTCCGTAACTATGAGACGAGGCAGGTGCTGATGCCCCATAAGCTGGTGATGGACCTCCGTAACCATGAGACGGAGCAGGTGCTGATGCCCCATAAGCTGGTGCCGGACCTCCGTAACCATGAGACGGAGCAGGTGCTGGTGCCCCATAAGCTGGTGCTGGACCTCCATAACCATGAGATGGAGCAGGTGCTGGTGCCCCATAAGCTGGTGCTGGACCTCCGTAACCATGAGACGGAGCAGGTGCTGATGCCCCATAAGCTGGTGCCGGGGCAGGTGCTGATACTCCGTATGAAGGTGCTGGACTTCCATATCCGTGCGATGGAGCAGGTGCGCCATATCCTTGAGCAGGAGCCCCGTATCCTTGAGCGGGTGCGCTATATACCGGGGCCGGGGCGCTGTAAGCTCCTACAGGGCTGCTATAGGCAGCAACTGGGTCTCCGTAAGATTTCGGATCACCATAGGCGGGTGCTGGAGATTGTGCAATGTATAAGTTCGGCTGGCAGCTGAACATAAGAGGGAGTCCACAAGATCCACTTGATTTAATAGGAACCTGAGTGTAATGACCGCTGGACTGGTAAGCTGGAGCCGAGGCTGACTGGTAGATTGATTTGGACTGTTTTTTCGAGCTAATACCATAACCTGAAGGTGCCGGTGCATAGCTGGGTGGTGGATTATAAGCCGAGCGTGCCATCATTTTGTCTTCATCCTCTTCCATTGATTCGAAGCCAACGTCCATCTCTTCTTTTTCCATGTCATTTGATCGGTAGTGCTGGGCTGATGCATGAGGTGCTACCGCAGGAGCGCCGTAAGATGGTGCTGGAGCAACGCCGTAAGCTGCTGATGGGGCTCCATGCCCTCCTTTGCTGGGCGATACATAGGCACCGGAAGATCCGGAACTTCCTCCGTAACCTTTAGCAGCAGAGTGACTGCTTCCACTGGCCGCCGATCCATATCCACCAGAAGAGCTTCCATGAGCTGGGCCACTTCCGTATCCAGCACTGGCCGGAATTTCGAATGCGCCTGCTCCGGGAGATCCGCCGTATGCTCCTGCAGACGTTCCATAAGGTGAACCACCGTAGTTTGATTCTGGTGCCGAGCTTCCGTATCCTCCTGAAGATGGTTTTCCGTATCCTCCAGCTGATGACGAACCTCCATATCCTCCAGATTGCTGTGCGCCGTGGCTTCCTGATTGTCCGCCATATCCTCCAGACGGCTGTCCGCCGTACCCCCCAGATTTTTGTCCGCCATAACCTCCAGATTGTTGCCCGCCATGACCTCCAGACTGCTGTCCGCCGTAACCTCCAGATTTTTGTCCACCATAACCTCCAGATTGTTGTCCGCCATAACCTCCAGACTGCTGTCCGCCGGAACCTCCAGATTTTTGTCCTCCGTAGCCTCCAGATTGTTGTCCGCCATAACCTCCAAACTGTTGTCCGCCATAACCTCCAGATTTCTGTCCGCCGTAACCTCCAGACTGTTGTCCGCCATTACCTCCAGATTGTTGCCCGCCATAACCTCCAGATTGTTGTCCGCCATAACCTCCAGATTGTTGTCCACCATATCCTCCAGATTCTTGGCCGCCATATCCTTCAGACTGCTGTCCACCGTATCCTCCAGACGACGAACCTCCATAACCGCTAGGCTTGTCGTGACACACGGTGTAGGGCTTCAAGTCGGGATCAAGGGGACGAACTTCGACGCAGATTTTTGTACCACTGTTGCCACCATAGTGAGACTTCTTCGATCGCTTCTTCGAAGTGTCTTCTCCATCAACCTGTGGTTGCTCTGAGGAAGATTCTTCGTCTTCGTCTTCCTGCTGTTGTCCATCAATCGGGTCCTCCTCAGCAGGTTCTTCCGAAGTCTTCTCCTCTAGAGCGGCAGAAGACGTGAGATTCTCGGCGGCCTCTTCTTTGACGATGCTTTCCAGTTCGGCTGCTTCCTTTTTAACTTCTTCGATAACCTTGACGAGTTCCTCCTTGGCTGAGAGTGGTTGAGGCTCATCCACAGCCGGGGGTGAGGGCAGGGAAGCCCCGAGGGCTGCCGCTATGCAGCAGCATGTCAGAAGATAGCTAACAAAGCGCATCTTGAAGGCTCGGAGAAGCAACTGATGCCCGGTACTAGCGCGGTACCGGTTTTATACCCTTTTCTACCCGAGTCAGCAAAATTCCCGTCGCTTACGACACTACGAACTCCAGAATTAAACCTGTCAACGGTTTGCCGCGGTTGATAAGTTTGTAAAATAAATAGAAATAATACCAACTATTTGGTCATATAATTTCACAATTATTTTATTTAAGTATTGAATTTGTAGTTTATAGTATTGCGAAATCATGAAGGAAAGTATAGTTTATATACGCAAATTTAAACCTATAAAAGATAAATTAGATCATAACACATCAAATCAATATTTTAATCAAGCGTCAAAATGGTATCATCTTCTTCTTGATAATCATAATAAAATATATTTTTTAAATCATTTGCCTTGGTTTCAAATTACTTAGGATCTCAAATTGCTTTGGATCTCAGAATCATTTCCCAGAATCTAAAATTCCGTAGGTATACAATTTCACCACTGCACGATATTTGTCAAGTTATTATTTATTTATTTATTTAAACGCCCATAGGGCTTTTACATATAGTGCAGTACATGTTTTTGGAAAAATATAAGAAATAACGTAATATAATATAAACATAATATAAATATAAGAAACAAAATAAAGATAACATAAGAATATATTATATATTATTTTTAATCTTGCCAAAAGTTAACAATTAACATTGCTTTGAAAATCATGCAATGTAATTTGACTTGCTGAGAAGAAAACTGATTTTTTTTTGCTGCAGAAAAAAAAAATAATCGTAGTTTAAATAATTTGTTAGATAGGTACCTACCTTTCTTAATGTGTGAAATTTAAAGGACTCTTTTTCATAATTTTCTTAACACTGGGAACACCAGTTTTATTTTTAAAATGGCGCATTCGTGCCCTCAAGAAAATTTTATTATTTTGTATTTTGTAGCTCGTTTTGTATGATCATTTCGAATATCCAGATCTAAATTCGAATAACATCTCTGAAATTAATGTACCATTAACGATTATTATGAAATAACTTCAGTGGCGTAGCAACCTAGGCCCGGCCCTCGGGCAAATTTGTGATCTTAAGCCCCCGTATTCCGAATTTCTACCGTTTTATAGCATTCTCTTTTATTTATTTATTGTTTGAAACATTTACGGAGTGCTAACAATTATTTTAGTTATAAAATTGCCATTGAGATTTGCCAATTGTTTTAGTTATAAAATTACATAGGTATTAACACTTCAATTAAAGATGTTCACAGCATGGGTAATCAATGTTTAGTTGTTGCTACAAAATGAAATATAAAACATAGTAGTGTCAAACATAAAACGTAACCTGCAGAGAAAGAAAAGAAAGAAATAACAAACTTGAACAAGTTAGTTTCTAATGTACGTTATTTTTTTTAAATAAAATCTTTACATTTGTAGAGTCGAAACGGAAATTATATGAAATTCCATCGATAGAAGAAAATCGCAAATTATTCTCCGAATATTATTGAGAACACATTTTATTCTGTTATTTAATATGTTATGAAAAAAAAAGTGTATCTTTAAATGCAACATAAACATATGTCGAGAGATTAATGCTCTATTTTAAAGAAGTCGTGTTTTATTAAACATATTCACAATTTTCGCTTTATTATTATCGCTTTTAATATTAGCGCGCATTTACAAATCTGCCCATCTTTTTTTTAAACGCCTACTAGCGTGCCTTGCTGCCCCTGCAGTTTATTTTTCCAATAAGGAGTTTTTTATTCTGACAAACGCATTCCCCAATTTATTCTCTGTTATTCGACCCCACTACAACATATTTTAATATAATACTAGCTGGCCCGGTAAACGTTTTTTTTGCCATAAACATTATTTCTAGGAAATATTTTTTTAGTTCCGGGGTTGAAAATGATTGAATTACTAATATCGCTATTAAAAATTAGGGGTTGATGGTAGGAGGGTGAAAATTTAGGACAGTATGTATTTTTTAATGCCTCACCATAAAAAAAAATAAAAAATAAAATTTGTCCAAAAAATACAAAAATAAAATTCGGGGTGGACCACCCTTAACTTTTAAGGGTATGAAAAATAGATGTTGGCCGATTCTCAGACTTACCCAATAAGCACACAAAATTTCATCAAAATTGGTTCAGCTTTTTCGGAGGAGTATGATAACTAACACCGTGACACGAGAATTTTATATATTAGAGATAGATATCGGCCACTGGGGTGTAAGACGGCCTCCGTGGTCCCGAGGCAAGACTCTCGACTCACAATCCGAAGGTCGCGGGTTCGAACCCGGCGTGCGCAAATAAATTTTATTTGATTAATTTGTGTCATTTCACAATTTATTCATTTAAAATAATATATAGTATATTTGCGGCACGTTCCAGAGTGGAAGATACTATCAGTATCGCCCTGGTGTAAGACCACCATTCAGAATTGAAACGTTGCTTGAAATGGCTTTCGCCGTGTTTAGTGACCAGATCTGAATAGCCAGGTACTTCCCCACCTTTCTCTTCCCTATCTCCTTCCCCTCCCCACTACCTTCAGCCTCACAACATACCCCGATTGGGGATGACATAGTCTCACTGGCTCCAGGCGGGAGCAGTTGGGACTCTTGTGCGGTATTAACTATAAAAAAATAAATAAAAAAAAGTACGTTTTTCTTTTTTTGATAAGTTCCTTCTTAAGAGTTAGAACCCTCATAAATTGTTAAAATGGGTGGTTTAAATCCCTGGTTTGAACGCCATCAAGAGACGTTTATTTAACAAACTAGACAATGTATTTTTTTTAAAAAAAGCAAAACGCACAGACTTAGATTACTTTCTCTTAATGCAATTAGTTAAAAAAATCTTAAAAATCGGTTTAGTTTTGGAGGAAAAAAATAGGGAATACAAAATCTCGATTTTCATGAATTATTTTTGTATTATCAGCCTGAGGTATAGTTATCCCCTTCGCTCAGTATTCTTGAGAGTAAAAGCGACAATGACAGCAATAGCTTGATAAAATATCTATTGTTCAGTTTTTTCACGACCGGGTTTCCTCTTAATACTTACTAAAAAAGAAAAACTGTTTTCAGAGTTCAAAGCAAAGAAACATTGCAAAATCAATTATTTCACCTTAGAAAAAATTATTATGATTAATTTTTAGGATATTATGCCGTGTTGCGCTTCCTCCTTCTTTAGCCAAAGTTTTGGAGTCTCATAGTTTCCATTATCAGGGCATATGGTGGATGGCAGATGTTGTGGCAGATTATGGACACTGTAACGTTGTCCGAAACGTTGGCTAAAGTAAGAGGAATTACAACACGAAATAATAACTCAAAAATTAATTACGGTAATACTTTCGGCAGTGAAAATCTCACCTAAGTTACAAATTATCCAATGTACCTGGTAAGACTAATAAAAAAATTATTATAAAACAAAATACTTTTTTTCGAAGTTCAACTTTGTTTAATATTAGTAGGTATTTTACAATGTACCTTAATAAAAATAACAATTTTTCTTACCCCTTCGGCCAGAGTGCACGTTACGCCAATGAGTTTCACCTTAAAGAAAAATTCTACAAGTTGTAAATTAATATAAAACTATGAGTTCAAAATATATCAAATATTGTATATTTTTTTATTAATCCGTGTCACAAAAGGATATGCAGAGAGGATAGAGGGCTACATTTACCGTTTAGACATAAATCTTCAAATAATTTAATTTGAACCTACATAATGTATCGATAATCGATTTCAAGACCAAAATCTTCACAGAATTGGAATAATTCATCAAATTTCAAAAGTTAATTTTCAAGTTCGGTACTAGTTTTATTCAAGATCTGTTATTATTTAAATTATTTGAAGCAACTGACACATACATACCGATATAATAACAGAACATGAATAGGATTTTCACAGAACTTGAAAATCAATTTTGAAATTTAATGAATTGTTCAAATTCTGTGAAACAATCATTTCTTAATTCACATCTTGGGAGGCGGGTATGGGTACCGCCGCCCCGGGAACCATTTATTGGATAACCAATACCTCTGCCACAGGTCACCCCAAGTGGTTCGCTACGTTTGGTGACTTAGCAGGGCTGCTCAGGCTTTTTGACCTTTCCAGTCGAACTCTCTCGACCCATCGCCTTGCACCGCGGTTGGAGGGATGGATTCATACATCTGTCACTCTTGAACACACTGACCGCCAGATTCTTACCTACCCCTCATACCCTTTTCTTTCCCAAAACTTCTTATCCTTCCCTTCCTTAAAAAGACCCTCCACACAGCATAAGATGACATAGGCCCTGAGGGAACTTATTTTATTCAGGGCCTCCTGTGTGGGCTAATATAAAAAAAGATATATAAATTTTTGAATTTGAAAGAAAATAATAAGGAAGAAAGATATTATTTCGATTAAGCGGATAATCGAAGTGCGGATAATGCGGAAAGTCGCTACACGTGTTGTCTAAAACAAAGCAACATTCAAAACAATCAGGCCAAATTGCGAAATGCAATTTTTATTAAAATTCTTATTAGTAGAAACTAAAAACATTATTCAGTTGAAAATAAAATAACGCCGTGAATCGCTGATGTGTTGTTTTTAATTTCAACGCAGGGAGGTTCAATCTAAACCCAATGTTTTTTTTTATGTGCACACTTGTCAAACGTCACTGAGAAACAGCATTGTTGCTATAAGCGAGAAAG
This sequence comes from Glyphotaelius pellucidus, assembly GCA_936435175.1. Lineage (NCBI taxonomy): Eukaryota > Metazoa > Arthropoda > Insecta > Trichoptera > Limnephilidae > Glyphotaelius > Glyphotaelius pellucidus. Next base: position 6,652,104 of record OW386543.1, on the reverse strand, counting down.
GGACGATAAACATAAATAATAAAATTATTACATTCGATTTACATAAATATGTACAGAACTAGAAGTCAGGATTTATTTCAGTGCAGAAATTCTGGGACTAACTACCATATGTATTCCTCTTTGCCCAGAATACTAATGGAGGGAAACAATTATACCAAGTCAGTGGACATCTTCAATTTATCTTTGAATAAATATAAAATATTGTTATTGAGGCAGTTCAGTTATGTACAATAAAAATGTATTTTTCTAACTATGCTATATATGTAAAAGCCCCGAAAAAGGGCGTTTATTAATAAAAAAATAAATAAATATATTGTGAATTAGTATTTAAATATGTACCTACTTATTTATAAACCACATAATATTTTATGTAAATAAGATATTATCCAATTTGTCCAAAGAAACGTTACTATTTCATGGACAATTCTTTTTTTACAATTTCTTCATGCAGGTGGATAATAATTATAATAATTGGATAATTTATAGATAAACGGAACTTACGAACAAATTTGACAGACGAAATATAAAACGGTTGAGTTAAAACAGTCAATATCAAAAACTGTTATAAGCAGACAAATTTTTTTAGCGATATGCTTTTTCAACATTTTTGAACGAATACGTCGCTGTACAGGGTGTTAAGGGACGTATTTGATTTTCTTTAACCAGTGATTCCTGGCATTATTGATCACACAATAACCTACCTATAACCTACCATAACACACATCACACAATAACCTACCTACCCAGCTACAAAGTGTCGCGCTCTGTCAAGCTGTCCTTTAAACGGTTAAAAATACGAGTTAACAAAAAAAAAAAAAAATACGAGTATTTGAACTAAAAAATGTAAATGAAATTTTGGTCTTTTTCAAAAAAATTTTCTTCAAAATCGAACAAATAAAAATTCTCCCGCATGTCGTCACTGAACACTCAGCCGGGTAACCACCCAACACTTATTATTTTTTTATGTTGTGTCACCGGAGTCCAAAATTTCATTTACATTTTTACTCCAAATAATGTCAGGAATCAGCGGTTAAAGTAAGTCAAGTACGTCCCTTAACACCCTGTATATGTAACTATTTCATGCCAACTGAGAATAAAGTCAACTCAAAACCTCTTTGAAAAGTCACTAGAAGCTATGAAAAAAAGGATTTTAAAATAGCCCATAACCCTAACCTAATGTAACCTATTTAACCAATTTTTTATATATTTTTTCATCACCCTTAAGGGTCCACTATTCGAATTTCGACCGATTTCTTACATATCTCCCTTAAACATTTGAATTTTTTAAGCCCTTAAAAAAATATGTTATTTTTGAAGATTACATCTAGATACTTTCCACGCCGAAACGCAAATTATATGAACTTCCCTCGGTAGAAAAAATCGCAAAGTATGCTCCTAAAATTATTTAAAACAAGTCTATTTCTATTATTTTACAAGTTATATTTGTGAAAAAATTCACAATGTTTCTTTAAATGATACTTAAGATACGTTCCACGAGATTTTTGCTCTATTTTAAACGAGTCACGTTTTATTAAGCTTTTTCGCCATTTTCGCTGCGATTTCATCACATAAAATATTAGCGCGCTCTGTCCAACATTCGTAATTACACATCTCTCCATCTTCTTCTTTTTCAGCCGAATAGCGCCGCCTTTATGAATTTTCTGATGTGCTTCTGAGTTAATTTCATTCTGAGTTGTCAGGTTACCATATATAACGCTAATTTTATGCGGCGATTCTATCCTCAGAAGTTGGCATTGAAAAGAACAACTCTTTTCCGTTGTCAGAAAACCGAAAAATGGGAAACTTTTTTGCCATCGAACAGCTTTGACATGGTTTGAACTGGTTCAAAATAAAAATATTTTGTTTGAAATTATGTTATTTGAAGCAAATTCAACCGTTTCGGCGTCAGATACATTCGAAGCAATAATTGGCAATGCCTGTAAAGAAACAACTGGTGAACCCCTAATACACGATGTGGTAGCACCATTTAGCTAATCTTATTGTTTAGAATTATTGGAAAAAACACAATTCTGAAAATCTATCTTCTAAGGTCGAATGATTTAGGTGCTATTTCTTGGGATGTAACCGAGGAACATTACATACAATTATGCGGATTATCTGTGCCTGACGCCACTTTGTGTGTTTTTCTAAGTACTTAACTATCAGGTTCTAAGTTAAAAACAGTTTTACGGTCACGTTGGTTCCCTCCCTTTCTAGACAAGTAGTAAAGAATTATCAATAATATCCTCGTTCTGAAATAAGTACTTACTTACCTATTTTTTAAGAAAATATTTTTCTTAATAAAAGTTGGAAAATATTTTTTCGCCACTTGTAGAGTGATTCTTGAGTGGTTTGGATGTATTACCATTGTTCCTAAGGATAATAACCCAGCAAGTGCAACTTGACATAGGTTTCTTCGTTTCTTCATAATGCAAATGTAAAGGGCACTATTTAATGTAAATTCACAATTTTAAGAGCCATTAACCAGCAGCAGAGAATTTAAATTTCGTCGAACGATGATCTTGCGATCGTACTCTTGCAACTGCACAGGGCGATTCCGATGAGAAAGATTAATTATTCTCCATACCAGCATTTTAACATAATAACTCAATATCGATTTTATTTCATTCAAAATTTGCTTTGATAAATACCTACATTCAAAAATGCTCAAACTCGTGATGATAAAACTATTAAAATTATGTACTTTTTGTAATTACTTTTTGGTCACAAGTATTTATAATTTTTCAATAATGTTTAAGTAAAATAAGAAATATATATTTTTAATATATTTGTTTGTAAGACCGTAAATAAATAGACAAACTGGAGTATTTTCTCACAACACAAGGGCGCGGATCTTTTTTATGATTTAATTTGAACTTAAATTAAAATTCTGAAAAGTAGCATTCCCAAATAATTTATTGATTTATTTTACTGCATGATTATATGATTTGAAATGTATGTTGTATAATACAAAATTTTGTTTGAAAATTTAACAAATCTGTCAACGACCTACGGTAAAACCTTATTGTACTAAAAATAAACTACTTTATTATTATTACTACTTTATTATTACTTTACTTATTTTCTCAAAATTAAAAAAAAACTTTACTAGATACAAGAACAGTCTTTCGAAATCAATTTGTAATTTTTTGTGGAAATAGTCAATACGTCTAAAATTTGATTTAAAAATTACATATTTCCGGTTTTGTCTGATTATTCCCTCTTAACGTTGAACACAATAAATTAGTTTTAATTTGGGTAAAACCAGTTCGCAAGTATGTACGCATTTATAGCAATTTAACAATTAATAGTGAGACAGTGTAAAAAAAAAACGAGTGTGCTTTAGACCACACGACTGGAGTAAAACTTCTTTCGCCTCGCCCGATCACACTTTTCGAACGCTCTCGTCACGCATTCACCAGCTTACTCCCCAAGTCAAGCGTGCGTAAAGAAGTTTTACTTCAATAAACTTTAATAATCAATTTTATGGGTTCATTTAGATATAGGTTACACCTGTCTCGGTCCTCCAAAGGAAACGTTATGGGTTTCTTTTCCCCATTGGTTTGCCAAAAGGGTTCCTATTGAACCCTTTTGGCAAACTAAGCTTCTCCTTCCTTAAACTCTAAGCAGATCGTTTACTAAGCGCCTCTTGGGTCAGACCTGCCAAAGGTAACTAATGGCGCGTGAGATCCTTCTTAGGGTTAGCTGAAAATATCTTAATCAGACGGTTAGTCGAGGCGTGAACAGACCTGCCAGAGGTGACCAAAGTGGCGCGTTAGGGACCGGGAAGCAACTTGTTCTCTAGAACTAAAACATGACCTACTTACTATAGGTCATCATAGCTGCTGTTGGCTGCTGTGACATTCTTCCAGGGATCACATCTATAAACCTGAACAGTGCCGGTGGGGTGAAAATTAACCAATTGCAACCCTCGCCCTAATTAGTAAGAGACGAAGCGATGCGGGAACGAGAAAGTATTCGAAATTGAAGTACTGATTAATACGCGCTCGGAAATCTACAAAGGTGGAATCCTACAAGTACCTATTTTTTTTCATTTCATTCCAGAGTTCAAAGTACTTTGTGTAGCCCTAATGAAAAAATCTTTGTAAAATTTTCGTAAATTGGGTTTAGTAATTATTGATTAATACCCGCTGACAACTTAATCAGACTGTAAAATACTTAATCAAGAAATTTATTCTTCATTTTAAGCACTCGCTTAACTGCCAAAGCAGTTTGTCAGCAGGTCAATTTAACAATATTAATATAACACTAAAGCACAATTATAACAAGAAACCACAATATAGAAAATAGGGTGACCGGACAACTCGGAATGAAACCAACTCGGATAAGTCATTTAGAGTGATAAAAAAAATATATATAAAAAATTGGTTAATTAGGTTATGTTAGGTTAGGGTCATCGGCTAATTTAAAATTATTTTTTTATAGCTTTTAATGACTTTTCAAAGAGGTGTTGAGTTATTCTCAGTTGACATGGAACCAGAAAATAAATACAGAAGAATAGCTTTTAATAGCTACAATATAAAGGCATAAAATATGCAGATACACAGATATAACACCAGAAAACTACTCACATTCACATTGTACACAAGATTACAAATAATATCAATACAAAAATCTTGATCTATTAGCCATTTTTTTCTTAGATCGGTGGTGCAATTTGATTCGATTTTTATGTTCATTGGCATCTTATTAAATATGATAGGGACGAGATAAGTAAACGTCCGCTGCCCGTATTTATTTATAATTTTCGGTATGGACAAGCCCTCATTTTTAATAAATCTAGTGCCATACGCATGATTTAATTTTTCTTTAAATATCAATGGGAAAATAGAGACGGGAGAAAGCCTTAGCTTCAAACATGGCTATTTGCTCGTTCATCCACTGGTCACTTTGGAGGCACAGTTCCACCAGATGGTTAACATTAAATATCATATAAAATTTATGTGAAAGCGAGAGAGTCAATAATTTGTGTGATCACGATCGCGACAACATTTCATCTGATTAATGTGGATATTTCAAAATGATTGTACAAGTAATATTTCTTTTGGCATCAGTAGGTGGAATTTTAGTCATCTTCTTCTTTCTTCTGATTCCCAAGTAGGGCTTTGTAAGGAAGGAGAGGGCCAATGGAAAATGAATACATTGAACAGGATCTTGGGATATATAGCTTGGGATATGAAAAATTTCCAAAGCTGTTTCAATTGTAAACAATAATGTTTGGTAATCGTATCTGAATATTAGTGATGCAACGGAAGTGTCTTAACGGAAGCAGAAAAGGAAACAGATGTCAAAAGTAAATCTTAGTGGAAGCGGAAGCGGAAACGGAACCGGAAGCGGAAGTGTTGAAAAATTGAAAAAGCACAATTTTATTTTTTAAGATTTGTTTAATTAAATTTGTATTTTGTACTTTTAGTACTCGAAATTAAACAGAGGTAAATTATATTTAATAATAAGTAATTTGGCTGCTTTTACACCTTTGAGTCTGATGGGGGTATTTGTGCGCATTTACTTTCCACCACATAAGGGGATCCTCATGGAGAGGTAGTCTCTTCTCTTTCTTGTACTCCCGAAGGTGTGAATGTATCTCTAAAAATAAAATGTCACCATCGTCAGTTGTTGAAGAGTTCTCCTCCTGGTCTTCATTTAGACTTAACATCGTTTCAAATGTTTGTAATGATGATGATGATTTTCAATCGCAAATTGAGTTCGGCTTCTTTTGGGGGAAGGTACGCGGTCATCATCTTGGATGGAATTGGATTGTCTGGTTCTAATTGTAATAGTGTTAGTCGTCGCAATAAGTCATTTAGATTCTACCTGCTCTGTAATGATGCTGGTAAAAAGGTGCGATTTATATCGCGGATCCAAATAAGTCGCGATAGTGCATTTATCGTCTTCCACCGGGTTTCTTCCGTTTGGAGATCTGTTATGAAGTTTGCGGAACCAGAAACGGAAACGGAAGTGAAAAAACTTGCGGAACTTCTGCAAAAGCGGAAGCGGAAGCAGAGTTCTGTTGCAACACTACTGAATGTCCCAAAATTCTCTTATTTCTTGTTTCCTAGTAGAATCCTTGTTTTATATGTTTCAAAAGAAGATAAGTGCCCAATAAGCAGGTAGGTAAGTACACAGTAAAGTTTATTTTACAGGTTCTCGAAAATGAAATTTACACTTTTCTAAACGAAGAATAAATTAATACTATAACAAAATACCCCAGGTCGAACTTGAACCACCTGAAAACAGAAATGATTTCAGGTTGCCACCTGAAAATAAATGTTAAAAGAAAATTATTACGACAAACAAAAGAAACGCAAGGAAGCAAAAAGTGATTCTTACAAAGCAGTCCAATTTCAAAGTCCGCCGAAAGTCCGTGAACCGTCTACTCCTCGGAGACTGCAGTGCTGCATTTTTATATTTCTAGAAATTGCACATTATTATATCGAAATGTGTGGCCAATGTCCTCTAAAATCAACAGTAGCCTAAATCAGCAAAAAAATGTTATGTTACCAAGTCGCGAAGTGGAAAATTATTAAAGAATTTAAAATTATTAAAAGACTACGTGACGTAATATGAGACGACTTTTGAATCGTCGTGGACATCTGAATAATTCTCGCTACCATTCTCACTTCTTTTTAAATACATCTATTTGCATTTCGATTGTGTTTTCTTGAATGAACGAATGCAAATCTTGTAAGTGGAAATTAACCCATTTCCCGAGATCCGATCGAGCTGAAACTCGGCAGATAGACTAGTTGTTAGTGACAACCCATTTTATCAACTTTTGGTGGCAGTCACGCAAACGAAAAAGTGTGTCAAATTTGTCGGTTTCTAGACTATGTTATTTTTCCGTCCATGTACATATGTATCTATGCTATGCTTTGCTAAACCATTCATCCGATTGCGATGAAATTTTGGGGATTTGATATGCGCATTCCTGCGATGATTTCTATATACAATAGTGAGTTATGGCATCATGAAATTATGCATTGCTAACCGTTCATCCGACTGCAATGAAACTGGGGATTTGATGTGTGTCTACCAGCGACGGTTTCTATATATACTGATGAGCTCTGGCATTATGAAACTGTATATAAAATTTGCAGTAGGTGGCACGCAAGCTCTTTGAAAACTGAATGTACCGGGAATGAATGTATGGAATGCGGGAGGGGTGAGGAGAGCTTGGGAGGGAGGAGGAGAACTCGGGAGGAGGGTTCGCGGAACGGGGGAAGAGGGCGAGGGGAGTGGGAACGCGAGAGGGGAAGGAGACGGGGGAGAGGAAGGGGAGGCGGAAAGGGAATGAGACGAATGGGAAAGGACACACAGAGAGAAACAATTTCTTTTTTAAGTAGCATAGCAACGCTTGCCGGGAACTCGCTAGCAAACATATTTTCATTTTTATATATATAGACAAATTGTCGGTTGAATTATGAAGCTGCACTTTTTAGAAATTTTCAGACAGAGAGATATGTAAATACATTTCATAAATTTCTCAACGATTAAATAGTTTCGTGACATTTATATTGTTAAGTTTATCAGTGAATGAATATTTAAACCAGCAGGTTATATCAAAGTCGTCCCACTCCGAAAGCTTACTTTGATCACCATCTTTTTATTGACTCCCCAATCACATGTAATTTTTAAAAATATATTTCGATAAACATGTGCAATAAATAATATGACATAAAACTAAACTATTGCATACAATTTGAGTGCTTTGGTAGGAACTAAAATTAAGTACCTACTCACCCACAAGAAAATCGATTAAAATTGTATTGTTTACTTTTAAAATGAGAACACCTTGAAAATAGTGGAAGCTTGTTTTGTTTTGGAAAAAACTTCCGCAAGCGCAGCATTGTCACATGCCGCAAAAATAGGAATAAGGAAAACATTTTAATTTCCTTCTTGGTGCTTTATAAATTTGGTAAACTGACACTTCTTTATCAGTCACATTTTATCTACATTAGGATAATAATTGCCAACCTACATACAGTGCTGTTTATTTCTTTTACCGACCTGACTATCTGACTGCCAAAATGAAGCTCCTCGTGGTGATATCTTTAATTTACCTGTTCAATGGCGGCCAATGTCAAGTGAATTTCGTCGAAAAACGCAAGCCACAGTTAACTGCAGTTTTTGAGACCCATCCCTACAGTCAGGAAGACAACCTTTCGAAAGCTTTCAATATTCTGCAAAACCAGCCATCAGGAAGTGACGAGGAATCCACTGAATCAGACCAGATAGTCGTCCAACAGCCCCAGCAGAATTCTGGAGAAGAAGACAATAACATTTCTGATGTTTTCAACGACAATTTCAACGAAATCACAGAGAAGGATTTCAAAACCGATGAGATCGAGCCTCCTTCAGCGGAGTCACCCGATCAACCAATTATTATCACATACGTTGAACAGGAAATCCTGATATCACCGAAAACGCTGAACCGCGTGTTTGACTCTTTTCTTGGAAGCCCAGCAGTTCATTTTATGCGAAGGTCTGATTTATCTGATATGCCGGGATTGGATTTCAACTTGGTCCCCGATTCCAGCAAAGAACAGTCCAATGCCTACAATTCATTGACGGATTACATTGCAAAATTCATGAACTCCGATTCTCTTCAAAAAACGAATTTGAAAACCCCATCCCCACAAATGAACGCAGAACCAGTTAAAGTACTTCTCGAATACAATCTTCCAAAAGAGTTCACTGAAAGTGAACAATCGAAAGATGCACCAAATCTTTCTACCATGGCTAATATTGAAAACGAGATCGATAATCGTGATTTAAAATCCGTATTTGATTTACCAAATGAGAGCTTCTCTACAAATGATAATGCCTCGATTGATTTGGCAAATAAAATTGAAAACGGCCCAACGGTCGTCTTGATTTGAAAATTCGACAGAAGCACCTTCAGAAGAACTCTTGATGCCGGATAATGTTTTTCGTGAAAACCTAACGCTAGGCTTTCCAGCCCTTAGACCTAATTTTTTGGGAGCGCCAATAAAATTTAAGATCTTCTATATGATAATTATTTAATGTTACGCATTTTTCGTTCGCTCAAATAAAAGCTAATTTAGTAAAAAGCTTTACAATATTATTTCGCTCATAAAATAGCAGTTATTTTAGTAGTGGTTACTTAAGGATTATATATTGGGTACATATTTTTAGCGCTGTATGTAAAGGGTGTTGTGTAGGTACTTAACTTATTTTAGCCACTTAAAAATTGTTGTATGTAATTTGAATAAACGAACAAAAAAAATTTCAACATGTTGTCACTGGTCTCTCGGCCGAGTAACCATCTAACGCTTCAACCCAACCCCTATCCCCATACCTGATGATTTTTTAAAAATATTTTAAAGTTTAAAAAAACTTCTGAAATGTCACCGGAGCTCAAAAGTTCATTTAAAAATTTTACTCCAAGTTAAGTAAATAAGAATCACTGGTTAAAGTATATCAAGTCCGTCCCTCAACACCCTGTATTATAATGGAACTGTGTAAATATTGAGGTCAAGAGTTTTATTTTATCTTTACGTGCATTATTTTGAGTTTATATACTCGTTTTGATTGAATAAAGACATACGTTATTAAAAAATGTTTTTTTTTTTGTTTAATAAAAATCACTTGAATCCGGAAGCAAAATAATACTTAATTCTAAAGCTTATTTTTTTATGAATACCATAATATTTACTTTATTTAGGAATTATTTCTTTTCGTACTCTATGTATGAAAAAAAAATTAGTACTGGTTTTGGTTGTAGCTAAAATTTAGTTTATGAATTTGGGATTTCGTTAAAAGTCGATTCGAATGTGTGCATTTTCGCATCTCTTTCAATATAATTTTATTTGCAAAATGTACATACTCGTGTTTATTGAAAAAAAATAAAAGTTAATTTTTGTAAATGCTTGTACGCAAGTAGGAACCTCATTGCAATCAAGAATTTAACAGCCATTAATAATTTCACATGTTTGACAGCTGATCTGTCATAATTTCTAATTTGTCTATGGACTGTCTTTAACGTGGAAATGGCTTTCTGTGCCTGTCGCGGAGTTCAGTGATTTTAGCATTTCTAATGTAATACTCGGCTAAAATTTGCTAATTTATAACGCAAATTTGATAGAAAAAGTTCACAATGGTGGCCAAAAGGCTCAAAAAGGTAAAACTCAGATTATAACGCTATAAAGAATCTTTGATGTTTTCATTTTGAGGTTAACTAACAACACGTGTGTATAATGTTATCGTTAATAGTAAATATGCTGTTTTTTTTCTAAATTTAGTACGCGACCGGAGAGGGAGCAGCGTTTATGACTAGGAAAGCAGCATTAAAAAAACTACAGCTGTCAATAAAGGATTTTAGACGATTATGCATTCTGAAAGGAATTTACCCTCGCGAACCCAGGAATCGCAAGAGGGCGCAGAAAGGAACCGGGGGCATCAAGACCCTGTACCACACCAAGGACATTCAGTTCTTGCTGCATGAACCTATCATATGGAAACTTCGCGAAGTCAAGGTAAGCCTTTAATTAGGTGTTTTTACCCACTAGCAAATTAGTTATGTCAAACCTATTTAAATTAATAAACCATTAACTATCTCAGCTTTCTGGGTAAAGTTTCCTTACTCCGCTTGCTGTTAAATTCGCCCAAATTATTGAAGTAACTCTTTATTTCAACTTAATTAGTACAAGATACAACTATTTACATCCGGAAGATGGCAAAAAACGCACTGAATTGGGTAATTAAATAATTCGCTCGTACATAGATATAAGCAGAACCTTTGGGCAAACTTCACTTCATTTTAACAAAATCCAAGAAAGCGACTTTCGAAAGGAGAAAAATTTTGATCTTTGACTTTTTGAAAAAAAATTTAACTTATACATCTTTTTAAAATCTCCCCTGACGTGAATAGTTGTTTCTTCGGTAAAATTTGGATATTGGTGGCCACGGCATTACGAATAATTTTTAGAAAAAAACTTTAGATTTGCCTTAATCACTATAAAAGGAAACTTATTGCATCACGGCTGGCGGAAAATAATGCATTTTAATTTTCAATATCGTTAAATAAAATTTCACTTCGCCAATCGATCTACGACAGCCCGCCCGCTGCCGGTTGCCGCCCGCCATTTTGTCATTGTTGGTACCCCTGACCTCACAACTAAATACGATTGTAGGCAACTTCGCGTGATACATGATGGGCGCGTAATTATGAAAAATGTGTATAATAATAATTGTAATAAATATTGTGTAGCGGGCTTGTGTATGTTATCTTTACTTTAAAAAACAGCCTACGTTTTTGAATGGTTTGTTTGGCTACGCAGGGTTTGTGTAGCGGGCTTGTGTATGTTATCTTTACTTTAAAAAACAGCCTACGTTTTTGAATGGTTTGTTTGGCTACGCAGGGTTTGTGTAGCGGGCTTGTGTATGTTATCTTTACTTTAAAAAACAGCCTACGTTTTTAAATGGTTTATTTGGCTACGCAGGGTTTGTGTAGCGGGCTTGTGTATATTATCTTTATTTTAAAAAACATCCCAGGATTTGAATGGTTTGTCTCCATTCCAGTACCTACGCGCTTCCAGTACCTACGCGCCTTATTATTTATCCCGCGAAGTCGACTACAATCGTTTGTGTGAAGTCAAGGATACCAACAACACAACAGTTGACAGAATGGCGAGCGGCAGCGGGCGGGCTGTCGTAGATCGATTCGCGAAGTGAAATTTTATTTAACGATATTGAAAATTAAAATGCATTATTTTCCGCCAGCCGTGATGCAATAAGTTTCCTTTTATAGTGATTAAGGCAGATCTAAAGTTTTTTTCTAAAAATTATTCGTAATAGCCGTGGCCACCAATATCCAAAAATTACCGTTTCTTCTAGTAATTAAGCTGAAACGAAGTGTTATTTAAATAATTTATACATATTAAGATATTAATTAAATTAAGAATAAATAATCCATAAGCCGCCTAATGCCGCTATACTTTTAATAGGCATAGATTTTGAAAAGTTTAAACTACTTTTAAACTTAATTACTAAAAGAAACACCGGTTTCAGACGGGATGGACAGAAAAATATGCATTAAAATTTGATTTTCATTCAAAGTTAAAAAAATCTCCGTTGCCGCCATTTTTTTTTGTATGGATTTGACTTATGCAAAGTTTCATTTCAAACTTTATACGCATGAATTACTTAATTTACCTAACCTAATAACCTTTTTTGTGTACGTACATAGTTGTTTCTTGTAGTAATTGTTGAAATGAAGTGTGATTTCCTAATCTGTGCTTAAAAATGCGGCAGCTTATGGATTATTTAAGGAATTAACCTCAAAACGTAGTGTAATCATACTAGTTAATCAAATGTTTTAATGTTTATTACAGCTTTTTTTTTAAACTATTACATACTTTGGTAATCAGAGTATTTTTATTACAATCGGTGATTGAATGTCTCACTCGTTCCCATTTGACACTTAGGTTTTATATTTTAAAATAAAGAGCACCACAAAAAAACAATGCTCATTCCCGCATTACAGCAAGAAATTCGCAAGTATCAAATTTTCTGATTATTATTTTAGGTATACTACAGAAAAATCCAGCGAGCCCAGGGCATGAAAGACAAGCGCACAGTCAAGAGATACATGAACAACTATCCCGAGATTAAGATCGACCACATTGTGAAGGAGCGTTACCCGACCTTCATCGACGCCCTCCGAGACGCCGATGACTGCCTGACACTCTGCTTCCTCTTCAGCACCTTCCCCTCCATCAAGCATGTGCCCCGCGACAGATCTGTGCTCTGCAGACGGCTCACCGTTGAGTTCATGCACGCCGTCATCGCTGCCAAGGCGCTGAGGAAGGTGTTTGTGTCCATTAAAGGATATTATTACCAGGCAGAGATCAGAGGACAGATCATCAATTGGATTGTACCGCATCACTTTGGATTCCAGGTAATATTGAATTGAAAATTCTTATTTAGATGTGATAAAATCAGACTTGAAAAACTGCTTCGGATCACCTGAAATTAGAGAATTCTCTCTTTGTTATTCTGGAACCTTAATATCAGTGATACTGTGTTTATGATTATAATGATATCTAACTGATTGAACACTTAACTCCTATAGTCAATTTGTTCCCTTTCCGGAACCAATTGAGATGGACTCATAAAAGTTTATGTATCTTCGAATTCCAAATTTAATTATTTTAGCAACTTTTCTTATACTGTTTGCTCATGAGCACTTTGGCCATAGGCTCATTGTGCTGTCTCTCATTTTACCTCAATTCTTTAACAATATCCCAGTCCCTTTTATAAAGTTCACCAGGGTTGTCATTGGATGTGTGGCTATGTCTCTGGTTCTACAGTGTGTCTCCTCAGGTATCTAAGCCTAGTTCCCACCAGGGCGGGACATTGGCACCATAAGTGAATTGGAGTCTCTTCATCCTCTTCACATTGCACCTTTTGGTGTTTTCTACTCTCGATAGCTGTATGTATCTCCTGAGATGGCAGTGTCCCGTTAGTAGTTCTACCAGTTCCCTCAGCGAGTTTCCGTCCATTTCGAGTAGTTTCCTGGTCCGTCTAGGGTCTGGTTTCAATTGCACATCTTCCACTTTTAATGTTAAAACCTTGTTGAATATTTTATCAGCTTTCAAACACGGTAATTTGATTTTGGGATATGTTTAAAAACAATGAATTTATTTGAAATAGAATGTCGTGGGGAAATATGTCGCCCATTAATCATCCTTTTGAAAGGTCATTAAAGATAACATGACAACAAAATCTCATGGATCAGAGGTGTTAAATTTCCCTCTGATATGATTTGAATTTTTAAAGATTTTTACAATACTAGAAAGTGTCGGCTAAGTACCGAATGCAAGACAATTTATGGAGAGAAATCTTTTTTTTTTTCTTTCACTGTATCTGTAGCGTTTTCATTAAAAATGTCAAAGCCGTTGTAAAACAAATGTGAAGTTACCTAATTTCTTTGTGATTTTATTTCAGCCACACAATAAAGATGAGGTTGACTTTAAGCTAATGTCCACATTCATTGAATTCTACACAGTCATGTTAGGATTCATGAACTTCAGACTGTTCCACTCATTAAATCTGCAATACCCTCCAAATCTAACTCAAGGAATAGGCGAATCCGATAAAGAACTCATAGACGAAGATGTATTTGTTGCCGAGAGAGTCGCCGCAATGAACATGCCTTTGGCGACAGTTAACGCCGGCACAGAGAATGAAGAAGATGCAACACTCGACGTATTCCCTTCAGACGAAGATCCAGAAAAATTGGAAGAAGCAAAGAAAGAAGCCGACGCAGTAAATAGGCTTAAAACATTATTCAACGGTTTAAAATTCTTCATTAACCGAGAGGCGCCCAGAGAACCTATGGTATTCTTGATCAGATGTTTCGGTGGGGAAGTATCGTGGGATAAGCAACTCTTTGTCGGATCAACGTTTGACGAAAGCGACGAGACCATCACGCATCAGATCGTGGACAGGCCCAGCTTGGACAAGCAGTACATCTCCAGGTACTACATCCAGCCACAGTGGGTGTTTGACAGTGTGAACGCCAGGACTCTGCTGCCCATCAGCAAGTACCTGATGGGAGCGGTGCTGCCACCTCATCTGTCACCGTTCATTGACAAGGCCAAGGATCAGGTGTACATTCCACCAGAAGCAAGACCCATCAATGAAGGCCCTATCGAAGAAGGTACGAAATAAATTACTTACTCATTTATATGTTCAATATTAATTTAAATCTCTTGTTATATGATCCGGAGATATCTGAAGAAAATATTTCTGTTCTCATTCCAGCGCCAAACTTATTTTTAAATAAAATAAAACAATTATACTTTGTTACACTGTTTGCCAATTGGTTTCGTTTATACCGAAACCTCGTCAGGACTATACTGCCGTCATAAACAAAAAGGCAACTGGAAATTTTAAGTGGTCACATTCTGATTTACTTTTTATTATAATAGATTGATGAAAGGTCTCATATATCAGAATGTGAAAATAGAAAATTTGTACCTGCCCTTTTGCTTACGATGACAGTATACAAACAGCTCGTGAAACTTGGTTGGTATGGCGCAAAACATAAATAAATAGTGGTTTCATACCAAAGATATTTTAATATAAGAGATATGCTATGATGTCCGCCCGACTCTATGGTCTAATAGTCATAGATTGAATATGGAATTTAGTTGATTTTTTTAAGGTATGCAGTAGAATTGGTTAACAATATAGTTTGAATACTGAAAGAATTCGTTCATTTAGTTGATTTTTTGAAAGAGTGCAGTAGTATTGGTTAACAATATCGGTGAAACCGGGAAGCACAGTCCCACCCAGTAAAAATTGCTGATAGCACATCTCTTATATTTCAATATCTTTATTTCATACCAAGTGGTTAAGGTAAGTCATATTAAAGAGATTCTTATCGTTATCTTATTTTTGTTTATTGTGCCGTGTTGCGCTTCCTCCTTCTTTAGCCAACGTTTCGTACGGTGTTACAGTGTTCATCATCAGGGCAGAAAACGAACAGAAGATGGTGTCCGAGACGTTGGCTAAAGGAGAAAGCGCAACACAGCGTAATAACCCAAAAATCTGTATCACAATATTACTTTTGGCTGTGAAAACCTTAATCATATCCAAGGAGATTCGTGCTTATACTTAGGTGTACCGTAAAGTTTGGCAAGAGGGGACTGCAGGCGGATTTTCCAAACCAGTTTGATCTGCTAGCAGTGAAAACAAATACATTCAAATGTGCTTTTCATAATGACTTTTCTGTACATAGTTTTTTAGAGGTGAAAAGTGGAATACAATCACTGTCAGTTTTCTTATCTTTCCATTTTGTTTTCAGGTAAAAAGAGTGATGATTCTGATGAGGAGAGCGATGGAGACAAAGAAGAACTTGACGCTGATGAGTTGGCAGCTCTGGAGAAGGCTTACAATGAAGAGGTTGGAGAGGACTCCGAATCTTTGGAAGATTCCTCTGATGAGGAAGAAGATAAGAAGAAGAGAAGAGAAATGGTAAAAAATATTACTTTGTAGCAAAGCCGTGCTAATTTTTAAAAAGTTTCCAGGTGCTTATTCAGCAAACCAAACTGGCTAAATTTCCCAGTGAGATGATTTGTTACATATAGATTTGTAATCTTGTGGAGAAGAATGTTTTACAGCACAGACTAAATTATTTATATGATGTAGGTAACAATGCTAGATTCCAGGCAAGGGCCTAATATACGGTGTATTTCCAGCACATCCCAGGGTGGTAGATCCTCTTAGTTTTGTCCTGGTGTAAGACCACCATTCAGAATTGAAGCGTTGTTTGAAATGGCTTTAACCGTGTTTGGTGACTAAATCTGAATAGCCATGTACTTCCCACCTTGCTCTTCCCTATCTCCTTCCCCTCCCCACTACCTTCAGCCTCATTACATACCCTAATATGGGGATGCCATAGTCTCACTGGCTCCAGGCGGTTGGGAACAAGAAGGGAGGGCAGTTTTTGAAGCTAAAAAAAAAAAAAATTGTGGATTTTCAAAGGATTGTTTCTTGATGTTAAAAAATGATCACATTGTAAAATTAAGTCAGATTTGATAGACATTTTGCTCCCTTGAATCTTCAGAGACTTATGGTTCCATCAAAAACAAAAGACCATTCCCTGACGTAGATTGAAGTATACAGATTGAAGTGCTGCATGGCAGGAGAGTGCGGCATGAAGTCACCAACGAACTATCAGTAAATACACCTTTTCTGCGCGTGGTAAGAGATGTGTGTGTTCAATTTGGGAGGTGGGTGTGGGTACATTTATTGGATAACCCTGCCGTAGATCGCCCCAAGTGGTGCGCTACATTTGGTGACTTAGCAAAGGTGCCCGGGTTCATGGGGTGAGGTTGGTCTAAGTCTTGGTTTGCCCACCTACTGCATTGCGGTCGGATCGGGGAGATTACCAACCCCTCATAATATTTTCCTTTCCAGAACTTCCTCACCTTCCTTTCCCTAAAAAGATCCTTGACACAGCAACCCCAGAGATGATAAAGGCACCGAGGGAATTTTTTTTCCTCAGGGCCTTCTATGTAGAGCTAATGTAAAAAAAAATAACTTTTGCTAACGGTTTAGCCGTAGATTATCGAATACAAGAATTGCGATACAGGCTTGTTTTGCTATCATTATGAAACTTTCATTTCGATTAATGGGATAACAATATACAATGTCAAGCAAGTGTAAAAGAAACAGAGCGCATGCTGAATGAGCTAGAACCAAAAGGTATCACTTGGTTGGCAACATTGGTTTCTATTCAAATCTATTAAGGCATTTCTAGTGTGCATTACCCATTCAGTGGGTTTAGCTCGTAGCATATGTTTCCCTTTATTAATCAATTATTTATATTTATCCACAGAAAAAGGCAATGGCTGTCAAGCCTGGAGAGGTGGCCAAGGAGATTCCATTTGAGAAGAACCGCCAGGACAAGCAGGACTACCAGCTGCGGGAGAAGATGATCAAGAAGAAGCACAAGCGCCTGTATAAGAGCATGATGGAGGGCAAGAGGAAGAGGATGAAGGAGATTTGGCTGCTGCGCAAGAAGAGAAGGATCCACGACGAGAATGAGAAGGTGGAGAAGAAGGCCGCCAAGAAGTCGGCCAAGGCGGAATAACAACAGACAGACCAATTAAGCATCCTCGGAGTATAACTTATATTTGATTTCATCTACATATGTGGAATTTCACATATTTGTTAAACAAAATTACACTGAATTTATTGAATCAAATAAAGTTTTAACACACACTCTTTTTTCTTACTTGCCTGTAAATCCTGTTGAAGATACTCTCAGTATTGCCCAGGTGGAAGACAACCATTCAGAAAATTGAAATTTTGCTTGAAATGGCTTTAGCCATTGAATAGATCTGAATAGCAGTGGCGGTTGGTGACTTTGTATAAGGGATGCTGGAGTGCATAACTACCTAATATCAAATATAAAAGTCTATGGACTAGCCCACGAACAAGATGCAATTATCAACAAAAATAACCTGTCAAATTAGCTCTATACAACCTTTATGCTTCACATTAAATATTGCAGTTCCCTAATTAAATAGGTTTTCCTAAAGATATCCAATATATCAATAGGATTCGACTATTCAAGACAACAAATATCTGTCAAATGGAGGTCAGGCAAACAAATCGCTAATGGTACTAAGTCTGCTCGATCGGATAAGCTATTCTGTGCACTATGCCTGTAAGCATTAAAGTCATTTTCTGAATTTTCAAAGTTAAAAATCGATTTCTGTTATCATCGAGTACTGTGAAAAAACCTCTCCATGATGAAATAGAAATGAAAACTGAATTTTAACTTTGATGATTTGTTCAAATTCTGTGAAACAACTCATCCCAAATCAAGTGTAAATAAGTAGATGGGTAATTCTCATCAAATTTCGAAATTTCAGATGTAAAATTTTTTTTTTTGTAAAAATTGATATTTTTTTGCAGAAATCAAAAATGTAGCTATAAGAGATTTATTTAGGAGTATTGGTCTTCCTAATTTTTGTATATAATACATACATACATATTTGTATGTATATACTCATACAACCGTCATCCCTAACTCCTAAATGCCGTGAGAGAATGATGAATTTTAACTAAAGCTACAAAAACACCGGCACACAACCTCAATTCGCTTTTAACATTTCGAATATGCATTTTACTCCCAAAAACGCATAAAAACAACAAAACATGTACATATATACTAAAGTACCTTATACATATACTTACCGTGAGGGAATGACCGCCATATATGTAACTCTTAACTATTTTCAACGTAAAATTTTTTTGCACAAACCCACCTACAGTTAAGAAGAAATCGCCATGTTGACAAAGTTGAGTGTTGCCAGCTTCTGAAAACTTAAGGTTGCGCTCTTAAATATCGTTCGACACGTTCAGAAATCGAATATCTGTAATATGGTGAGGGAATGATTTTATTTGGCGGGACATATTTAAAATCTAATTTTCTTTTTTTAAATTCGTCGTTGTGCAGTGAAAGTTTGGATATACAATAACACTATCTTTTTAATATATTCGCAATATTTAATTAATAAGAATATTGTTTAATTTGAGATGAACAGGCTTTTTAGTAAATATTATTGGACTAAGGGACGAGGTGAGGGAACGACTTTTATGGTAACAAACTGATCACATTTTTTTTTCCTTTAGCGTTTACGTTTTCTTTTTAAACAAAAGTAGTAGTATAGACAGCGTGCATTGAAATAAAAAAATACATACCTAGTTAACGCATGTGACTCAGCACCAATGACTCGGGAATCAAATTTCGAAATTTGATGAGAAATACCCAGATATCCTCGGTATCACCTTTTCAAAATTGAAGCGTTGCTAGAAATGACTAGCTGTGATTGGTGAGCAGATCTGAATCACCAGATCGCAACCTTTCATGTCTCCTTCCCTTCCTCACTCTCTTCAATTTCAGAACATAATCCAATTGGGGATGCCAAAGTCCCTCTGGCTCAGGGCGATTGGGTCTCTAGTGCGGTAAAAAAAAATTCTTTTCCACGGAGGGATTGAGGTAATAATAAAAAAATAATTGATATACAAAATTCCTCAATATATTTACAAGTTACACAATGAAGTATGATATTCGTTACAACATACATTATTATCATTATACAACAATTTACTTGGTATTATGAGTAAAAAAGCTACAAATCGAGAAATAATAAACAATGATAATATCATATGCGAACAAGATATTATTTTATAAAAGGGAAAATTAATTACCGAGCGAGATCGACAATGTACGAATAATAACCATAATTTGTGGCTCAGCCACCACTTTCTTACAAATTATCACTAAAGGTATATTTTGTCTATCTATACATTATCATTAATTAACAACAGAAATAATATACTTGGGACTATTTCTCGGTTTCATCAGAGCGCTTTTGTTGGCCCTCTACTAAATTCAATTTCTATCTTTTCACCTTTACAATCGTTCACCTTGAACAGAAGAAATAAGGTATGAAAGCTTCTTAGGTTATTTTATTAATTACAAATAAGTCAAAGCATTATCCAAATGAACAGCTCGTAATATGGTAATATATTATAGGCCTTAACCCTTTGAATAATAAGGAAATAATATCTATAAACTTTTGCCTGTCAAGGTTTGTGTGCAAAATTACTAGTTCATCCCATGCATTTTAAATGTTCCTTTTTATTGGTTATTTTTCAACCCTTTTGCAAAAACAAAAATTGTTCTATAATCTAAATAAAATAATCTTTCCAATGTGTTTATTAGAAATCGGGGTTGTTCTTCTTTTTAACCTACATAAAGTTGTCTCCACCAGTTAGTGGAGAAAAATTCAACAGAATAACCTATATTATTATTTTATAATTACTTTAAAATCTACTGTACTAAAGACGTAACGACTGTATGAAAATATGTGTTTATATTTTTGTAGTAAAAATTATGTTACAGAGTTGTAAATCCTTGTGATAGAAGTGTATTTCATACAAATCACAGTTGTCTCCCGCCTCCTCGACTTGCATATATGTATTCTACAATGTTACAAAAAAATGATATGATAACATAAAATATAAAACTATTTTTTAACTCCCCTATCAAGTTACAGCAATTATTATTTTTTATCTTGTTTAAAAAAATATTTTTAAAAATCTCAAAAACTTGTCTCTTACAACCAATGTTTTAGAACATTAATTCTGTCATGTGGGTTGTCATTCGAAATAGGTATACGCGCAGCTCGTGTTTGTCACCCCTGATAGGCATTTTAGGATTCCTTCCCCCCTTGCTACAATTTTCCCTCTGAGATTCGGAGAGAATTCATTGAATTCAGTAAAAAAAAATCCTCACTTTAGGAGGAAATGTGAGAGTGATATAAGTTATGTAGGTGAAAAAGAAGAACAACCCATCAACATTTTTGTTTCTAAATATTAAAATTTTGATATTCGAAATGTAAATTGGCTTAAAAATACGTATCTGCAAATACATATTCGATTTAAAGTAGAATAAACTTGAAATTCTCAATGCAGATTCCTTTTCTTAAGAAAATTTGTAACAAAACTGTCACTTCACTTTTTATCACATTCATACAATTTTATTTTTAAATTATGTCACAAATTGGCGCGAAATAAGACTGTCATTATAATCGGGTTTGTAAAATATCTGAACAACATAGCTCGTATATTCCTAAAGCAATGAGAAGCATTATTTATTTTGCTTTCTAACATAAAAGAAATCACAAATGTTCGCATGACAGGAAGAGAGATATCTAACTTTTAATAATGCTCAATCGCTCTGGGACAATTTGGGTCTCCTTTTATTATAACGGCTTATGATGTTTTGGAATAATTTGAGTATCCTGTGATGACGGGTTATAGAAATTGTGCCTCCATTACTGTCATGGTGAGAAATATGATTATGATGATAAATATTAGTTTTCGGATATGTTCAGAAAAGTTCCATTATTTAGATTTTATTTTAAAGCGGAAA
This sequence comes from Glyphotaelius pellucidus, assembly GCA_936435175.1. Lineage (NCBI taxonomy): Eukaryota > Metazoa > Arthropoda > Insecta > Trichoptera > Limnephilidae > Glyphotaelius > Glyphotaelius pellucidus. The sequence continues at coordinate 6,630,602 of OW386543.1, read as the reverse complement.
TAATCTGACCATCTGACAGAATATGCTCAAGGCCTGAGGGCTTAACTAATCAAAGCTCAAAACAGAATTATACCCAATTCCTAAAATATGTCATAAAAATTTCGACAACTGGAGAATTGCAAATAAGTTCACAAAATGACAAGAGCGCCCCACTTATAAACTGGAAATGATTAATGGAAGAAATTTACGTGACTGGTACACAAACAGCTCCGTTCAGTGTTTTGGTCTACAGTCTGCAGGGTGAAGATTACCCTGCTGATAGCCGTACTCGGATATGCGATATATATGAAGAGACACTGGAAAAATATCAAATATCAATAACATGCTACACGTTTTATGTGGAATTTTTTAAGAAAATTTATTTAATGTTTATTGATTTATTAGGTATTTGGGACATTTTAAATTTGCGTGAATGGAATTACACTTGGAAATACGAAGAACGCCGGTGTATATACATTGGCTTACATATTTTTAGAGAGCTATGGGATGAACTTTGTTTCACTTATACTTTGAGTACTTCAAGATGACAGCCCGCCATGCGTATTTGCGTGTTTTGATTTGGGGCAGCCGGAACTACTACAAGACTTTGTTAGAATTTAAGAATTGCAGTGTTGCCGAGCGAAAAAACTACATATTTAGACTATCCAGATGATGGTGAAAATGATACCTAATAAAGCATAACCTTTATCATTCTGTTTAATAAAAACCTTTTAAGTTACATTTTCGAGATGTTTCGAGAAACGGACCCTAAATATTTTAACATTTATGTTGGTGATAAATAAATATACAACACATTTCAACTTAAAGTCATACGATTAAAATACAAATGGGTAGTCTAAGTTAAGTGTTGCCATTATTCCGAATCGCTGTTTTCTCCCTCACTTTCCTCCAGTTCGGGCATGGGGAATCTGAGGATTGCGGCAACACCCGTCAACTGCTCCAGTTCTGAAATAAAACCAAAATTCGGCTTTTATAATTCACAAATATACAATAAAAATAACTTTTCAAAATGTCTCACTCACACTAAAGGCATTTTTACATGATTTCTGTAAGACCTCCTCAAAGGATCTTGGGGTCACTCTAGACTGCAAACTTTCTTTCCGTGATCACATTAATAACATCGTAAACAAATCACTTAAACTACTCGGCTTCATTCATAGAATGACTTCTGACTTTAAACATATAAGTACACTTAAAACTCTTTACTGTTCGCTGGTTTACCCTCACCTTGAATATGCTAGTGTCATTTGGTCTCTTTTCTACGCTATCTACATTTGTCACATCGAATCTGGACAACATCGTTTCCTAAGAGGAATTGCTCAGAGGTTAGGACTTGAAAGAGGCGAGTACTCGTATAATGAAATTGAACAAACTTTAAACATTTCTTCTTTAGAAAAATGTAGAAAGGACTCTGATCTAATTTGCATATTGAAATTATCAACAGTATTACTGACACACCTGCTTTGTTACAACTCATCCAGTTCAACATCCCTTCCCGTAGACTCCGAAATAATGAATTGCTGTTCCTCAATCAACATTCTACTAATTATGGATATCATTCTCCTTTATCCAGAATGTCGAAACTTGTCAACGCAAATCAAAGCATTAAATTTTTTGGTGTAAGCCTAAATGACTTTCGGCAGTCGATACGCAATGTGATTTTTTAAAGCCTTTTAAATCCATCTTCGAGCTACTTGTAGTTATCTACTATATGTACTTTTATATTTTATGTATATTGCCAATGCTCTTCATTTATATGTACTTTCCTTTCATTTTCATCTCTTTTTTTTATTCCTGTTATTGTTATATTGTTAATGGACTATTAGTCCGTAAATAAATAAATAAATAAAAGGATAAGACTCTAGACTTTGATTTAAGGGGTTGAGTAAATTATAAATAAAGAAAAAATTACATTGAAATGGGTTAATAAAAGTTGACGCCATAGTATTCATTGTTTAATTATGTATATAATCCGCCATTGCTATAATAAAGTGTACTGATAAACATAGACATTCAAATTCAACGAACCAACTAGCGCAGCATGTCCATCCCCCTTTCGGTGATTTGTCAACAAATTAATCTCACAACATATAGGCAACTAACTGGCATTGTAATAACACCACTCGGTCCTCGAAAATAAAATCTGTTTATAAATTAGTAGTCCTTTTTACAATGGAACGCAAATTACTAGCTGCCTAAAATACTTAACTATAAATCTCAAATAGGGTAAGCAAAAGTTTAGACTTGTTTCAAAAATTTAATATTTAGTTAAACACTTTTTTACAAATGTGTTATATTTTACCCGCCTCACTCAATTTTAGCATCGCTACGCCAGGTGATTCGTTTAACCTCTCATCTATCGCAGGCCCGCAGTTTAAATGCGATTTTAACCCTTATGTAAAAAGAAACTATGAAAGACAAGGTCAGAATCGCTTGCGCCAATATCATTTTGAAATACCATCTAACATTCAATAGGTTAAGGATGAACATTCAGATCCTGCGCAGAAAAGTCGCACAATGGACAGCATTGCAAACCTTTGCGTTACTTTAGCGAACTAAACTTTTCTACCCATGATCTGGTTATTTCAATGTGCGCTCGTCGGTGGTCAATGTACGATTGATGTCATAGTTTATTCAAAGCATTCTCAAACCCTCCTGAAGCCAAAAATATGATCACGTGGTTTGCCTTCAACTCGTCAAAATGATACCCAGATTTCATGTTAGGGCAAGTCCTTCTATTTGGATGTCAGTGCTGATAAATCATTAAAACGGATACTTACGCTCTCCTGATATGTGCATACTTGAGAATATTTTGGCTTCCCCCCCGTTCTCCCTCACAGAGTCCACTATAGCAACGTAATCCTTTCGCTCTTGAATGTTCTGACATCTGAAAATGAAAACAACGCCAATGTAAGTTCAAATTTACTTATCCACTGAAGCGACCACGCGAAATAAATAAATATGCCTCGATTGCTCGAGATTCCAAAAGATAATTTTTTAAATTTTTCGCCAACATTAAAAAAATCATACCTTTGAATTTTAACATGGAGACATAAAAACTTGTTATAGTGCTATATAGCCAATGAATTAACCTGTATTCTACCATTTATTTCATATTTGTAGGATTTATAAAAAAAAAAAAACTTTTTTACTGCGCGAATCCTGCGTGTTTGTTACTTTGAAACTCCGTGAGAGGTACTTGTTCGAGTCAACATAGAATATTTTTGATTTCTGTACATTGTCTGTGGTATACTTGATAATGAAAGGTGCATTTATATGGAAAAAGAACTTAATTTTAAACAGCTGATTAGAAATTCTGCATGAAAAAAATATTTTAAAAATTTAACATTGTTCTAAAATAGTCTACGAAGTTCAGATTTGCGACATCTATGGACATAATAGATAAAGCATTTCAATAGCTTCGTTTTAAAATAAACGGCTGACCATTGAAATGTTTTAAAAAATTACAATAAATGTTTTACGAATGGTAGGAAAATGTGGTCAAATTTTGGACGGCTATCAATCGCAGAAAAAAAGTGGTTCATTTTTCGACCATAATCGCTCCAGTGGTTATACAATCAATATATTAGTCAATCCATGAGAAATAGTTAGGGTGCAGACGAATTCTCCAATTATTGTTTTATGTCTTGTTAATTACTATCTGCAGGTCCTTAATAATAATAAAATATTCATTTAGATCTAAGTGATAAAAATACACAAAAAAAGGAATGTAACAATTTTTGGCTACACATTCAATATTTATCATGATCAATACGGATCGGAGTGCTACCCTACACGTTCACAATACGGAATTCAAAAGTCTAGAAATCTGCAATAAATATTCTGACCCGTCAATACACTTGCCTACACGTTCAATAAATTTAATATTTGATAAATATTGACGGATCATAAAAAATATTGAAAATGTAGGGTTTGCCTTAAACATGCCTAGCTCTATTGAACGCAATATTCACATATGTACAAAGGCCAACTTCTACCGCCAGCGCATAGTGTTTAATATCATGTTAAGATGTAAACATTTCACAATAATATTCCAATTGTAAACAAATTTGACAGACCATCCGGGAGGCGCAGCCATTAAACCCTAAGGACAGATCCCTGCATTAGCAGTGTTGAAGAATCATGCCGAAGAACAGATTGCAATTGCATTGTCGACCTTTTACATTCATTTTGCTTTTGGATATTATCTCTACTGGGAAAGACAGATGTAATGTATTGAAATAGCTTCTATCGGATGCCGATAGATGCCAGCAGGGAAAGAGCTTCTATCAGTTGCCAACAGATGCCAGCAGGGGTACCCGGGTAGGCACTGTCGAAAGCGGGCTTTCACCAGCCTACCGATTAGATTCAATTAGCAGCCAGTATAGACAGGTCATGTGACCGTTAGTACAATTTTTGTAAATACGTAAACTCATAATAAACCAGTTTGCATCAAGGACCTGTTGTTACTAAGAAGTACCTCCACAGAATAAATAGTGCTAATTGTAAATAACACAAACATCACAACAAGTATTAAGTTTGTCACATGTCGGTTTTAAAAAAATACATTATTTTATTTATAGAAATTTCTTGTTGGCTCCTATGGATTAAAGGCCATCTCTATAGACTGACTGAATTTTGATAGCTTGTATTGACGGCTGTTAATATGAATGTGAGTGTTACCTGAATAGCTTGTCAGATATGAGAAGCGTCTCGATGGCCTGCGCCTGGCACGCCCTCTGGATGTGCTTCTTGCCGTAGAAGGCCTTGGCGGGCTCGCACTGCAGCGTGGTGTAGAAGGCCTCCAGCGCGCGCACCTCTCCGGATGCCTTGGTATCCGTCATGCGGGACAGCACTGCCGGGTCTTGCAGGACCTCTGGAATTACAAAATGTCAACATTTACAGAAATCAATGCTGTACAGTCAGCTGAAGAGAACCAGGTGGGGTGAAGTGGACCACTGAACTTGTGTCGTCTTGCAAACACTATAGCTATGTCAACTGAAGTTATACACAACTATTTCTTTTCATACGTGTCTCGGAAGTTTTAGGCTTGCCTCCGCAGTGGTGGGTTGTACAGTATGCCCGCGTGAAATATTTCAATTAAATTTTGGTTAAAATACAAGACGTAATGATTCAATTTAGCCAATGATTCCTGACATTATTTGGAGTAAGAAACGTAAATGATGAGGTAAGAGGGATGCAGCACAGCTTCTCCAGGTAACTAACTGGAAGTCAGCCGCTGAGGACAGGAGGAGTTGGAGGCGAATGTTGCGGGAGGCTAAGGCTCGATATGGGCTGTAGCGCCATCGGAGAGAGAGAGAGAAGAAACGTAAATGAAATTTGGTGTCAATGGTAAGAAAATTCTAAAGTTTCATAATTTTTTTGTAAATTTTGGCGGGAAACTTTGGATTTATAAAGGTGTACATTTTAATTATTTCGTGGTTAATTTTTAGAATTGAATATAAAGCATGGTAATTTCTCCTTCTAACACCGTTTAGATCATATTTCTAACCTTTGTAGTAAGGAAGATTTCTATGAGACCTATATGAGTTGTTCCAAAAACTGAACAAATTAGCTTGAGGGGTTAAAGTTAAGCTGTGATGAATATACTTTGAGAAGACTCTAATTTGTAAAACTAAATCAAACAAAATATTATTTTTTCAAAGAAAACTTCTTCATTAAGGGTTTTACTTTGTGATGGCATTATTTTATTTTTATTAAAACATAGATAAAAAAAAAAAACTAAAAAAAATCAGGTGTTTATAAGCTCAATTGTAAAGATTGCAGTTGTTTTTACATAGGTAAAACTAACCGAAATATTGAGGTACGGGTAAAAGAACACCTTAGAGCTTTGAAAGGTTATAGCGAATCTGAGTTCGCAGATCATTTATTGAGTAATGATCATACATTTGATGTAAACTTAGGTCTTAAAATTTTACACACGGGTTATAAGGCATCACAAATAAATGGTTTTGAAATATTAGAAATAAGAAAAAAAGTAAATACCAAAACTGACATAATTAATAAGCAAATAATTTTTATGAACCCACTTTTAAATATTTTCCCACTTAACCGGTCTTTCCCTTCTAATGATGATAATAATATTGTAATCCCAAATTCCAGTAAACTTCTCACGCTCTTACCCCTCCCCCCTCCCTCTTACCCCTAGCCCTGAATTTAATCCATGACATGTTGAGTGTATATTAAATAAAAGCGATGTGTACAAAGATATCTGTGTTTTAATAAAAATAAAACAAAATATGTATATGGCAAAATGAAAAGAACAGAAACATAAGCGAAAGTTGCTAAAATACACGGAGGAAAGGTTTGAAGACAACAATAATGAATTCTAGTGACTACTAAAATGGTCAGCTCTAACGAAATAGATGGTGGTATAGTAATTGAGTGAACTTAAAATAATTAACGTAATATTGAAAATGACCTTTTAGTGAGTGTTTGAACCCAGAAGAAGCATGAACCAGCATGAATTTCCCTTTGTTTTCCAGCAGCAGCTTGTTATCTGTCTTCACGGCCTGCTGGAACATGTACTCAAAGAACTGGTCCCTGACGAAGCCGGGGGACGCTATCAGCACGCACTTGACCACGCTGAAGTTGACGTGGCGCAGGATGGCCTGCACGACAGACTCGTAGAAGCGCGTGAGACCCTGCAACGAGAAGAAACAGATGCATTCATAATTTGTATATTATTCCACCCCGTTGGTGGACACTGTAAGACAGTAATGTGCAATTCACAAAGGCTGAAAAGCTGTGCCTTTCATAAAAAAAAAATATTTTAAAAAAAGATTATAATTTATGTAATGGCACAAAGCACAATTATTGTTGGTAAACTTTCGGGATGAATTAGTATGAATATTTTTTAGAAAAAACCTTTAGCTTCACCTTAATAAAAGACAACTATTTGCATTTCGGGCGATGGAAAATTGCATTGCACTGCATTTATAATTTCAATACAAAATATCATAGAACACGCATATAAATTTTTATAAATAGGTGTCAAATGATATGACAAAAGCAAATTTACATTTTACATACTTAATTAAAATTTTAAATGCAGGATCTTCCATCGAGCTCAAAAAAAAAAAAATTCTTGCTTTTTTTAAAAATGCGATTTTAACCCTTATGTATGAAGAAAATGTATGAAGGTCAAGGTCAGAATCGCTTGCGCCAATATCAATCTAGGACCTAGGTACTATTTGATTATTGTAGCTACTCTGAATTATTTTTAAATAATATTCTACAAAATTTGCGGGTGGCTTTTCAAAATACCATCCAACATTCAACAGGTTAAATAAGAGAAATTTACAACACTTTTTTGGAAGCATTTCAGAAAAAAACTGTCCCAATAATAAAAACAGAAAATTTATTTACTTTAAATTTTTTTTAAATTAAATGAAGTTCTACAAATTAAACTCAATAACAATAAATATATATCGCACTTCCCATAGAAAGTCGTAAAGTCAAAATTTTCGTATTTCAAACATTAAAATAATGAAACTAAAAATCTCTTTTCAACGGGATTGCTTTCAAATCATTCATTCATTTGTCTTCGTTCTCCTGTAAAATTAACTTTTTTTTACTTACGACACTTTTCTGCAGGGTGTGGTGCGTTATGACAAAATGTGGTTTCACCACATTTTATTCAAAGCAGACAAAATGATAGTAATTAAAAACAGCTAGTCATAAATTTGATGAGCTTTCAAACAGAGTTAATGCATGATGGTTATGGTCACCTTATCGTGTTGCTGAACAAAGCCTTTGCGTTTCCTCGGAATGGTGACATCAATCTTGGATCGCACCAGTGTCATGGCAGCCGTGATGAGGCACACGTACGCCAGGCCCTCCTGCATCACCACGGCGGCCAGGTCCGCATTCTGGCCAATATCGCACGCCGTGTCCACACGCTCCAAAGCCACCGAGTCCCAGAGTGACTTGTGAAGGGTGAACTTGCGGTTGAGCTCGAGGTCCAATGTGTGGTATGCACCCATCTGGAATTTAATATGTTATTCAGTTAGGATGAATGTTCTCATACGATTGTAGGTATCTTGAGGAGTTGCAACCACATACATATTATTCATTGCTATATTATGTTTACACAGTGGCGGTCCTTCCCTCAGGTCAATTGGTCAAAGACCTCCCAAAATTATAAGTTAGTTTAATATAAAATTAGTTTCTTATAATGTTGAATTTCTTCGTGAATAGATTATGGAACGATTGTCATAATAATAACGATATTCCGATTACAAAATGTAAACAAGCAGTTAAAGAACCTCTTATTATATCAAAAGTTTTTCAGCCATTTCCACGAATCAATGATTTCAATAGTAAAATTGAAGATACACGTAAACATAAGCATGAGACAGAAAATAAAACTTTGTTCTATATTTATGAAATTATGTCGATCATAAAAATAGTGAATATTATGTGAACAGACTGACCTTTACATACTGATTTTCTTGTATATTTCTCCCTTTGAGACGGAGAACACACGCCTGGGTGTCAAAATCTATTGTCTCTACATTGATTGTAAGGGTTGTCCTCACTCTGCTGCTGGTGGAGGACCCTGTTGAAGATTCATTCTGGACTTTTCTTATAGTAGAGCTGGTGACGATATCTCCTTCGGATATTAAGTTGAAGGCATGCCACATATCCTCCGACTCTTCGGGAATAAGACCAATGCTCCTGCAAGAAATCCACGTCAAAATTCTGTGATAAAATATCGATTCAAGCTGATAAAATAAAATTTGTTGGCATAAAATGACGACCCTTGCGAGTTAGGTTATAACGCGCGCGACACTTACCCGTTTCCATCTTTCTCCAGACTTTTGAACACCAACTTCATTGTGACAGGTTTATAATCGAACTACTGACATTTTTAATCAATTTTAGACCTTTTCCTTCGTTATGAGAGAAAATTTAAATGTAGTGACAGATAGGCGACCATATTGGAAGTGGTTGCCATATGAAAGAAATATGTTGTAAAATATTTTAAAGCGCCTACTCATTTTTTTAAAATGTTTGCAAAATTTTGCCAAATGACAGATAAAAATACCTTAGTGTATAAAAAAACGTTTTTTTTTAGTATTGTAAATTTTTGTGAAAAATTGAGGGTTATTTACTTATTTTTTATCGGTTTATAAAATTTGACATGTCACAAAAGTTGTGTTTTTTCATGTGCGCCACACTATAAATGTGCCTGTCAATAGTCCGATTTGGAGCAAATATGTTTTTGCCATATTTGGTGTATTTTTGAACGTGGTGTTGTGTTTATATGTCAGAATTTTGATGTTTCTTTTATTTTCGTGTTGATCGTTGTCGTTTTGTGAAACAACTTGTTGTGCGAAGTGTCAGTTTTTTCATCCCCCGTTTTTACAGTGTCGTTTCATATAAGTGATGTGTCGTTGGTAATTTATAAAAACGTTCACATAAATTCACTGACGTGTGGACCTAACGAAATGCAATAAAATTCCGTTAAAAGATTATTGCAATTTTATCTGTTTTATACCAGCAATCTATACTTGAAAAGGTAAGATAATTAATAAATAAATACGAAATTATACACAAATATGTAAACGCAAAACTACCAAAAAAAATTTAATTTGTACTACGTATTCGAAGAAGGCTTATAAACTTTATTAAAATATATTCATGTACATATACATAATTATATTATATAATGTGCATGATCGCACCTCTATTTATAAATTATTATTACTATTGGTATATAAACCCGCATAATGAGATTGTTAACACCTTCCAAAGTTATTTTAATTGGTTGTAATAAAAATCCTGTTTTTAAATTTAAATGTCGCGACATATAACTCGGTGAAGGCGATTTGAATAAATTCATGTATTTTTATTTATTTTCTTCTATTCGACCTGCGTCGTGACTCATCTCGATCAGCTGCTCGAAAAATAGAGAAATAGACCAACCATGGCATCGTACCCATAGGCATAGGTCGCTCACGTAACTGTACTATAATAAAGCCCTACATAACTAGGTACCTACCTGTTTTTATTATGAAAATAAATAACAGCTCAACTTTGTGTCCGCCGCTTTCTTTGTTCGTGACTTTGAAGGGGCAATTCTTACAATTAGACGCAAATTTCCTTTCAAATTGATTACCTACATTATGCACCCTTTTGGTCCACGTGTCGTCTTCGGACGGGCTTAAAATAATATAATAGTCCTCAAGTATAATTAAGCAATGTGCTTTTTTGTGCGTACGTACGAGTGTGACATTTTCAAAACTGAAAAAAATTATCAAACTGGAAAGAAAAATCCAGACAAGCGGTGAGGTAGGTAGGTACCTACCTACCTGTTTATAAAATATTTTTCCATGCGATTTTTTTTATTCTACATTTGAAATGTGTATCAATTATACACATTTCATTTATATTATGTTCTGTGGAAACAAAATTTCTCGGTTTTCATCTTGGCAGGTCAACACGTTGCTTGATTTTTTAAAAGTAGGTACCTATCTACCTAACTACCTATGTTTATTTACTTATTTATTATAATAAAATGTGATTTTCTCTGAAGTGATAAACCTGCAGAAATGTGTTGTGGGCCTATCCACGAGCACGAAGTAAACACAATAATTTTTACCCTACTTCTGGCGACATTGATAAAACATTTTTAAATATCCAATTTTTTTACCTTTATTTTTTGTTCTATAAAATACTAAATATATAATCCTGAAATAAATTTATTAAGAGAAAACCCGGTCGCCGAGAAATAAGAACAATAGGCATTTTACCAAAGAGTTGCTGTCACTGTCGCTCCCCGAATACTGAGCGAAAGGGACAACTGCATCTCAGGCTGATAATACCTAAATAAAATCATCAAAATCAAAGTTTTGTATTCCCCATTTTTCTACTCCAAAACTGGACTGATTTTAATTTTTTTTTTACTAACTGTATTAGAAGAAAGTCTGTACGTTTTACTTTAATAAAATACATTGTCCAGTTTGTTGATGGTGTTCGAACCGGGCAGTTTAAACGAATTTTGGAGGGTCTTCCTAACTCCTATAAGAAGTAACTCATCAAAAAAAGCAAAAAAAAATCCAGTAGTATCAAAATCCAGAGAGGAAATTGGGGAATACGTTTATGTGGAAAAAAAAGCCGCCCGGTTTCCTCTTAATTTATTCAAGCATAAGACTTGTATCACACGTAGCTATAAAATATAAAAGATCATTTGGATTGGCCTATTTCAGCATATCGCTCGCCAAATATTCCCATTGGGAATGTAAGGCTAGCGATATGTCGACATACGCCAAACCAAATGATCTTTTATAGCTACGTGTGGCACAAGTCTTCCATCGCGAACGGCTGCCACGCCGAGACTAAGAGTCACAGAGATTGGAGCGTGGTGGGCATTTGGCTAATTTATATCACCACGCAAAGATAAGCAACGGTTCCATAAAATTTCTCGTTTTCATTCAATCGATAATACAATTTTAATTTAGCCGACCTAATTAATCTGTATCGAAAATACCTAATGGTAGTGATTTTGGAGTAAACACGTCACATTTAGGTTATTTTATAGATAATTAAATGATCGTATCACGGGATTTTTCTGATATAAAATGCAGGCTGAGATTAATAATTATTATTGTTTATTGTACACGTACGATCATTATAATTACTCATATCTCCTTTCATTACAGTCATTACAACATAACGATTATGTAGGTATGTACCTAATCACCATATTTAATACCAGCGCATTTTAAGATAATTGTAGGATTTGTGAAGCTCTATTTAATAAAAAAATATTTGCCTTAGGATCATCTCCTCCTCCAGTCTCCTTCAACGGAGACAATCTTCCGAACAGGCCCTCCATTGATAATATGCTTGGTGTAACTCTATAAGAAGTGACCAGCTCAGGTATGAGGGCTCCATCGAAGCCAGAGTTAAGTTAGCCTCCAAAAACTGGGCGTACTGTGCATGGCCCGCAGATACTTTAAGAGTACTCAGCTGCTAAACCTGCACAAATCGCAAGTGCGCTCAACGGTTGAATTTGGCAGCTACCTCCGGTCTGGAGCCCCAAAATACCTTAAAAAAAAGCCTCGACTTTGTGCAGAAACGGACGGTCCGTTTGATTGATTCTCCCATCTTAACCAACGTATTGCAATCTTTAGAGCACGGGCGCCGGGTGGGAAGGCTGTCTTTGTTCTACCGGTATTTCAATAGAAGATGCTTCGAAGAACTAGCGTCATTGATCCCCTCGGCACCGGTGCGTGGCCGGGATACACGCCAAACGCGCGCTCAACATAATATGTACACGGTCACATGAGAACGGGTCGCTTCTACGTTCTTCATGCTCGGCTGTGGAACTCGGTTTCCTCCTTCCTACATCATGGGTCTCTTCTAGACCCATATTCCCTCCTTCCTCTCCTCTAAAAGACCCTCCACTCAGCATCTTCTAAGAACGGGTCGCTAAAGTATGTCCACTGGACCTTGTTCAGTGACACCACGCGCTTTGTCTCGGTAACGCATCTTCACTCTATTAATTCATCTAAGCATCTGTTAAACCATTTAACAAAACAAATAAGCATTTCGAATAATTATTAATTGATAAAATAATGTTGGTACATGTGGATCCATCTCTAGAAATGAGCCCATCCACTCACTGGCAACTGAAAAAAAACCAGTTGGCAACTCAATCGCTATTCACAGAAAAGCAACTTGTGAATTTCATTGGCGTTCCGCACACAGGCAACTCCTCAGGCAGTTGTCATGGGCAACGCGACCAGTCACTCGCAACTTGCCGTGCCAGTTACCGCGACCGGCGCCTTTCAGTTGCCTGGTTGACAGGTTGCCAAGGTTGCTATGGTTACACGACTTGTCAAGTTTTCGAGTAATTTGCGATATGTCAGAGCCGGAAAAGATCAATTTTGTTCAGGAAGTTGTTAAATTATTTTTTTGACGATTGATGATGATTGATTTGATGATTGACAATTGATAAATTATATTTTTGTTAAACAAGCTGAAATAATGACTGAAATTGAGGTGCCAACCAGCTTTATTTTGATTTCGGGCCAAAAGGCCCTTTCGCATGGAGATAGATGAAGCTTCATGAAATACGGAGTATATAAAAAAACAAAAATTATAAAATTTCTAACGAAAAGAGATAACTAAGTGTAAGTTAGCTAAAGCCTCAATTACATTAAGGTAGTTTATAAGCTACTAGCCAGTAAGTTTAAAAGCGGGTGAATCGGCGAATGAGATTGTCATGATGACACACAAAACTGTCTACTCGCTCAGTGGCGACAGTAGTAGCTAAAATAACTACTCTCACGCCAACCAATTCGGTCGACATTTTGTAAAAAACTTAGCTCGCAGCTAGCGCTTCACGCTAACCAGTAGCGAGAATCACGGCTCCCGCGCGAACTAATTCTGACAGTTACGAAATCAGCTGTTGGTGGGCCGCCATCTTGAGCGAGTAGCGAGTAAAGTTGACCACCTTTCAACTTTTTTCGTAGATTATCCACAATCTAATTGCTAATTAGCAAGTAATACGACGACTCTGAGCGAGTTCAGTTTGGGAGGCGGGAATGAGTACCGCTGCCCCGGGAACCTTTATTGGATAACCAGTACCTCTGCCATAGGTCACCCCAAGTGGTTCGCTACGTTTGGTGGTTCAGCAGGAGTGCCCGGGTTCATGGGGTGAGGTTTGACTAGGTCTTGGAGGTGGATGACCAGAACACACTGAACCCCTGATTCCTACCCATCCCTTAAACCATTTTCCTTCCCAGAACTCTCCTTCCCTTCCTTTCCTTAAAAAACCCTCCACACAGCATCCCAAAGGATGACATAGGCCCTGAGGGAAATTATTTTCCTCGGGGCCTCCTGTGTGGAACTCATGTAAAAAAAGTTTACTAATAGATTGTGAATTTCCCAGATAGTAGCTTGTAAACTCGCTTAATATCATCGAGGCTTAACGATCTGCTCTCACAATCTTCACACATAAATGGAGCTATGTTGGGAATGTGCCAGCTAACGAACTAACAGGTGTAACTCGTCATTTTCCTTGATTGAGGGCGAAAAACAGGTCGCCTGCAAATGAGATGTGCTGTCGACTTAAAGAGTGCCTACTTCATGTAATTGAGACCCACAGAGAATCAAAACTGGCCTCAGTTGGTTAAGCCCTTTGTTCAAAGCTAGACGCCACAAGCCAGAAGTCGATAAAAAAGATTATTTTAATAGAAGAAGAAATATAAAAGAAGAAGCTCATTGCGTTCCAGTGGAAGAACTCTGTAATACACCTGGGAACAAAAGAAGTATCGTGGTTCAACGACTCAACGCCAAAAAGATTAGATCGGAAGTCTCTGGCAACCAGAGCTTGACGAAATGAATCCGATGCTTTTGATTTTGGATGTTTTTGGAATCCAACAATGCTTTTCCAATAAGAGCAGGAAGGCATTCAAATGGATAAAGTAAACGTTGATCTTCAGTCAAGGCGTAGAAATTAATAAATACACAGAGCTTAATGTTTCAGAGAAAGACGCGAAAAGCGCAGAAAAATTCTTTATTTCAAATTTCTATGGAATTCCTTTTTCTATGCAATTCTATTTTTCTGTTCTTCCAGTAAAAATCCCAAGAATTTCGAAGGTCGTGTGTAATACGTAAAACACAGACATATTAAAATTCTTTGTATGCATATTTTCCCTTGCTGAAGTATTTTCGGCGATTTTTCAGATGATATTTATTTGGTACTGTTGTTATTCGTGTATAAAGCCTCGGTGACATTGAGCGAGTTTACAAGCTACTATCTGGGAAATTTACTAACTGTTAGTAAACTCGCTCAGTGTCATCGTATTACTTGCTAACTAGCAGATTGTGGACAATCTACGAAAAAAGTTGAAAGGTGGTCAACTTTACTAGCTACTCGCTCAAGATGGCGGCCTACCAACAACTGATTTCGTTACTGTCAGAATTAGTTCGCGCGGGTGCCATAATTCTCGCTACTGGCTAGCGTTTGGCGCTAGCTGCTAGCTCAAGTTTTTTATAACATGTCGACCGAATTGGTTTGCGCGAGAGTCGTTATTTTAGCCGCTACTGTCGCTGTGTGTCATCATGACAATCTCACTCGCCGATTCACCAGCTTTTCAACGTACTGGCTAGTAGCTTGTAAACTAGCTCTATGTAATCGAGGCTTAAGCAAACTTTTAACGATTGTTCGTGGATTCTTCATGAATCGAATTCACATAGTTTGTGAATAGAGTTAATATTTTGATTTTAATGAATTTAAAACCAAATTAACCTAAGACTTTCAATTTGGGGGGTAGGTATGGGCACCGCCGCCCCGGAAACCATTTATTGGATGACCAATATCTCTGCCGTGGGTCACCCCAAATGATTTGCTATGTTTGGTGACTTTGCAGGGGTGCCCGGGTTCATGCGATGAGGTTTGTCCGGGTCTTCACGGCGGATGCGTCTGACAACAGCTGTATGGCAGGCCGGATCGAGAAAGAATAGTAGAGGGAATCTCTTTGATTTCTCCAGCCGTACTCTCGTTACATCGCCTTGCGTTGCAGTTGGAGGGATGGAGGGATGATTCCGTCGCTCCTGGACACACCGACCTCCAGATTCCTATCCACCCTGATAACCCTTTTCCTTCCCAAAACTTTTTCTCCTTCCTTTCCTAAAGAGACTCTCCACACCGCATCCCCAAAGATGACGTAGGCCCCGAGGGGAATTATTTTCTGCAGGGCCTCCTGTGTTGAGCTAATGTAAAAAAAAACCAAACTGAAAGTAGGGAAAGCTCCCGACCGACTACAACGGGATGTTTATCGGCTGAGTATCGATTATTGTGAAAGTGTTATTCGTTCTAATGAATTAATCTATCCATATTGAACTTAATACCACTATTTTTGGTGCTGCCAAAGACATTTTAAGGAAGTGGCTTGAAGTTGGCTCGCTGCGCGGCGTGACTTATGATTGGATATCCCATCCCGGAAGTCCTCAAGCAGCGTGAAATTAACAGTCTCTTACGGGATATACGCTGTCGGACATGGCACGACATCCTGCTGCCTACATTCATTGTTAATAATGCACTATTATTGTTAGAACAGCAAACCGTCCTCCGCTTTCACTCGATGTCTTGTTGATATTTAGATTTTTTAATCAATCTCTTCCACTTCGTATGGTGGAGCAGAGTTAGTAGGGTTTTCAGCCAGTCAAACAGCATCTTGAATCACTTGGTACAGCACAAATAAATGTGACTCCGGGAGACTGGTGAAGGGGACAATCTATATCTATCTTCTGTATTTGTATGAAGGAGAGTATATTATGAGCAGGCGGATTTTATTTTTATACAAATCTACAGTTTTATTCCGAGACTGATGAAATTTTGCACACTTGACCTTCAAAACACGAGGAGGGTGACGGTCTACTATAGATTTCGAAGACCATGCAACGCGGGGGACTTCAGCTAGTGTTCAGTGAATTCGAGCTCAGTGGTTTCGTCTGCTAAAGCAGTGGTCCCCACCCCTGGTCCGTGGATCAAATGGTACCCGGCCGTGGCAAGACCCTGCTTAAAGAATCAAAATTTCGTAAAAATATCGAACATACCCAATAAAAATCATCAACAAAAATAATTATTCAGTTGAGAACCCCTTCACACCAAGTTACCGCCGACACACAATACCTTCGAAGTAAAAAAAATACGACTAGGCTTTCATCTTGCGCACTCGCATATATAATGTAAAGAGCTCGAGTGAGACGCTATGACGTGAGACACCGCTCTTATATTCTGCTTGACCAAAAGTGGAATCGTTTTATTGAGGAACTAACACGTGTTTGGTTGTATTGGTTAATTTATTATTCAAATGAGAGCTTATTATTGTGCTTATAATTATTTTAATAAATTTCTAAAAGTATAATGATGTTTACTTTTTAGGTGACATAATAACATGTAATATCAAAACAATCTATGCGTGAGTCTGTTTATAGAAACATTTAAATTGGCAGAAGTGTGATATTACAGTAAGAATGTAGATAACGCAAAGCAAATCGTAATTATCGTTCCACCGCATTTAGTACGATTACACCCCCCCCCCCCCCCCCCCGCCTGTTTCTTTGACAAATTGGCTCTTCTCACTTGATAAACTGCCAACCCCTGGTATATCCCATATTTTTAGGTGTTTGGAATATATCTGTCTTTTCCCGAAATTCCTACCTACCTCCCTCTACCTACACATGCAAATCAGTGCAGTGGCAACCTTCAACAAGCAAGCAGTGTATTATTATGAAGTTCTATTTTGTTCGTATTTTCGAAATGCAAATTACCGGTTTACGTAAAGACTTCAAATTATAACTTATGGTGATCATACAATCTGTGCACAGTTTGGTACATTTTATTTTATGTGGAATGTGAATTCTTATGTAGACACCATCAACCCAGCCTGCTACATTAACAGTACAGTGAGTTTTACGCTTCCTAATTCCCCCCTTCTAAGAAAGTTCCTAACATTGGATTCTACAAATTTTAGTGCACTGTGGCGTGCCGTAATATGCCAAAAATCGCTGAAAGGGTAGATAATAACAGAATTTATTTAAAGTCTGTTTATCTCTCATCGTACGGTACAGTATTACCATTCACCAAACTTCATCGGAATATTGAAACCTGCTATCGAAGGCTGCAAATTTGCATAAGCACGAATGCCGAGGTACTCTTTAAATGCCTTTGAATATTAATTACGTACGAATTGCCAGGATATGTTTTTTTGAAACGATTTATCGATTGAATTCTTGCCGTGAGGCACGCTACGGTATTTCATTTTACGAAAGTGAACTCACGATACTAAAATGAACGGCTTTTGCCTATAATTTGTACATATTTTAATAGTATTTCTATTTTTGAAACTGATAATTCATGGTGGAATTCCATTATAATATATTATAATAAAAACAAATATAAAACTTTTTTCCACTTTAAGTTTAATGACCGTAACCGGTTTCAGCTCGCTAGAGCCATCTTCAGACTGGTACAAAATATTCTTAATCTACGGTTTATATACATAACATTTGAGGGAGGGGAAGCGGGGTGGTCTTAAGGGTTTTAATCAATTATACTAATTACATTTGTTACTAAGTAGTTTTAGACTGTTGAATTTCTAAATATTTTGGTTATTCCAGTGGGCTAATTACCTTGGGTTTGTAGCTCACTTCAATATTGTTTAGGAAAAACCTTACAAGTGGTACGAATTATTAAAGACCTAATTTTATTATCAAATCGTTATTACATTTATGATGCATGGGATTTTTTTTTTAATAGCTTTTTGAAGGGATACATGTTTACATTGGAGTAGGAATGGTCATTTTATTAGCTAAATACATATTTTAATTTCGAAATTATTATGAAAATTACAATGGATACAAAAGTGGAGACTTAGCAAATGACTCTAATTGTTTATTCATTACAAATTTATGGTCTATTTTTTTAGTTAAGCGGGAAATTTCTAAAGATTCTAGTCTATCTAGCTTATGGCCTTTATTACAAGTGTGGAGGACTTAAATATCTCTGTCTTTATCAAACGAGTGATTGTTTTCTAGTAAATGTGATGCTACATTTGATAATTCGCCTTTGTCATTTACCCAGTTTACAAAGGCGAGAGAGGCTGGAGGGCGGGGAGGGTGTGGAAATATTGAAATTTTCAGATCTGGTTACTAAACATAGCAAAATCAATTTAAATAACATTTAATTCAGACTGTCAGTCTTTCGCCAGGGCGATTCTGAGTCTCTGAATTTTTGAAAATTGTTTTAGATTCAAGACACCTTCACTTTTCAGCAACAAAACTGATTTGTTAACATTTATGGTTTATGGTCATAGAATAAAGAAGAACACTAGAAATGCCTTCCACGTAGATTTGAATGAAACGGAAACCGACGTCGGCACTGGCTTAGTACCTTTTCGTTCTAGCCATTTAGCATGCGCTCTGTCTCTCATACGCTTGCCTGATATCGTGTATTGCCATCCCATTTGAATTTCTTAATAATTCTTAATAAATCTTAACCAAATAGGCTAAGCATTTTATGGAAAAATCGAGACGAAAAATCAAAAATCTAAACAATTAGAGCATATCGTCTAACCCGTTGCAACACTGGCTGGAACTGTCATGTCGACAGGTTTTACATATTTGAATTATTGTTGTAGTGATGATTTATAATATATTTCACCAAAGTGCGGTAAGCGTTTAAGCTTTGCCCGGCCAATCCGCTTTACCCGGTCTACCCCCAAGTGCCTACGTATTGCACACTCACTATCTTTTGTAAATATCTGGCAGATAAAAACGCGGAGAGATAAAGTCCTGCCGTTTTCCATAATCACAAAGTGATAATGAGAGATAGTGACGAACCGGGAAACGTTGATAAAATATACAAAGAAATAATTAAACCAAGTCTAAAAACATATAGCCAAACTAAACGAGTCCATTGCGCTTCTAATTGGCTTTAAATTAGGGCATATTGATTTTTGTTGAAAGCAGAATCAATGAACAGCAAAGAAATTTCAAGTTTTCATGTCTAATTATGAGATCGATTAAGTCTGTTGTTTCATAATGTAAATCGGTGATAAAACATATCGCCTTCTTCTTCAGGCTATAATAACTTTTTTATTCCAACAGACCCCTGGGGATGTAAGTTCTTTATATTTAAGATTAATAAAAAAACAATACGTTACCATTAATACATTTTACGTACAACGATTTTTAAACTTTATAACCCCTTTTTTCAACTTTAAAGTTAGCGGTAAGCACCAGATTTTATTTTTCTAGACGATGAATTAATAAATTAGGGAGGGAAACCTTTAGAGACATCTTAAATATTTGTAACACGTTCTTCAGAATTAATTAAAATGAACGCGGCGGAAAGGTCGAAACTCTAGGCCTGCTAGGGCGAATTCGACCGTACGTTCGTCCGTACGCCGTGCCGCGGGCGTATATTTGTTTACACGCTTTCTTTACCTACGTCGTTAAGATTCCCACATTATTTTTCTTCTTATTTTCTTTGATAGGGCAAATTCGACAGTAGGTCCGTCCAATACACGGGTCGCGAGTCGTAATTTGTATACACGACTTCTTTACTTACGTCGTTAAGATTCTGAATAATATATTTTAGGGTATATTGTGGTGTTCATAAGTCTTCTGGCGTCCAGGTTTGGACATGATAATACTTATAATTGGATAATTTGTATAACGCTGTTTTTTGGGAAAATTCATCTCAAGGGCGCTATAAAATATTACTTGCTAGGCTTTATTTTAATTTGTACGAAACATAGGTCTTCCTGTCTGTCATTGGTATTTTCGCAAAAATTCCGTGTTGTTTTTCACTCAGTTAATTTATTTATATTGGTAAAATTCTGAAATTCCGCTTCGCACTTTATATCCACAAATTATTCGTTTCAACTTAATTATAAATTCTATACGAAACAACTATTTTAACCTCGGGGGAGATGGAAAAACATGCACGAATAAATTATTATTATTAGTTCTGGGTTGGGTTAATTAAATAATTTATGTGTATTTTGAACCTGAAATGGAACCTTCCGGCAAACGCCAAATCATACAACAAGAAAAAAATGGTGTCTAAACTATCACAAATCGCAACACATTAATTTTGGAACTTTGATTCAAAAACGAACTTTAATGTATCTTTTACCATCTCCCCTGACGCGCAGGGTGCGGCAGCATAACTGAATACCCATTGTATGAATATGAAACCCATTTTAATTGTTTTTTATAATGTAGGCACATTCCTAAAGTTTTGTTTTACTTAGTTTTTTAAGATCAAATCAGGGAGGTGACGTCCCCCATTCTCCATACACTGAGTAAACCGATTTCTGGCGTTTGTCGTGTCTCTTGCCAGCATATTAAGCGTTATCCTGGCAATTTCTTCCTGGATGTTGGTCTTCAAATCTTGTAGGATCCTTGGACGGTTCACATAAACACGGGATTTCAAAAAATCTCAAGCGGGCGAATCGGGAGAGCGGGCCGGTCACTTTAAATCGCCCCTAATTGAGGTGAGACGCTCTGGGAATAAATCAAGATCACAAAACATCCGTTCGAAAAGTAGGCCTCAACGGCAAACGCTCGTCACTGTTCCACAACGCATGATGGCGACTAAATTGTGTCGGCACAAAACTTTATAGTTCCGCCTCTCGAACGAGATCACTAGCGCTCCGCTACGACATCAACCGGCTTAATGGCGCGCATTTTTAAAAAGTAAGTTAAGCTGCCGCACCCTCTACTTGTTCCTTCGTGTAATTGCTCTACAGAGTAATTCAAAATCGTGTGTTTTTGGTTTGAAAATTAGATCGCTTAGAAATATTTGTGATGCTTTTATTAAATACTGTGAATGAAACACATAATTTGACTTTGAAATAATCGAGTATTTTTTTGTTATAAGTCTTTTCATAAGCCCAGCAAAATAAACTATTGAGCCTTTAAAAACCGCTTTTAACCGCGCACAATCTCCTTCGTACCAACCCTTTTACGGTTGTGGTTTTATTGCATAACGTGGAAAATATTTTTTTTTTTACAAAAAGAAACATTTAAATATTTGTGCATGAAATTCTCAAAATAAAATAAAACACCCTTTTTGGATTTTTTTTTCCTTAAATAAATCAAAACAGGCGGCAGGTGTTTTACTGAAATTTAAACCGTATCATCCTGATCCAGAATTTTACACAACGAGTTGAAATGAAATGATGAAACGAAATGTTATTTCAACAATTTAGTAGTGATGTATGTGTTCTTTCTGGCTCTCTGAGATTATATTGTTTTATACCGGTAATACCCATCTTGTAAATGTTGTACAGTTGCCAAAAACAAAGTAAAAGCACACACTTTTAAAGATCGTTGTGTTGTGTGTTCGATCTGTCACCTTCTCTATCAACTAATCAGCAAAGCGTTCCACGTGAGTCTGTCAAGCGCAAAACAAACCAACTTGTCGTATTATCTTCTGGGTGCATTCTAAAACGGTCCAACCCATTGACCGTGATTTAATTATGGAATCCGTCGACTATTTGCGTCGCAATTCCAATTCGCACACATAACATATAATTATAGCGATCGTGGAAACTCACGAAGATGAGCATCACAAGCAGCGTCACGTGTAGCGCAACAAACTTTTGGCGTAACAATTGGCGGACGTCCAGTATCGGCTATTGGGTCCTGTCCACTGAAAATAAACTGAAAATTCTTTCACTAGTGGCTCAGGTCTCAGACCTTCAGCGGTTCTTTTGATCGTCCGTTTTGTATCGCGCACGTACATCTGTCAAATCAATCAGGTGATCGTACAAGCAACGTCGAATAATAATGTTCTAGTCTTCTCGGTGAGGTGTTGTCTAGTCAGTGGCTCGTGTAGTCGTAATTATCTGCGTGTTCCGGTAGTTTGGTTCCGTACTGAGTACTGTTGAACTGGTCCCCTTTTGCATACTTCTATCTCCAACCACATCTATTTTATAGCGTTCGTGTTTTGTTTCAGCGGAGACTTTCCCGATTTGATTAGACGGCGTGCATCTTAATTGGAGCAGCGTTGGAACGTTGTTCGCTGCTCGCAGAGTCGGAGAATAAAATAAAATTTGCAATCTTCTCACTGCTGTGACGGTGTGACGTTAATTAATTATTTGCTGGTGAATCGTGAATGTGGACTAACTGTGAAACTAACAAAAGATAGTGCTAGAAAAAACTGTGCTTCGTGCGTACAACTGATTCCAAAAGTTTGAGCTTTACGCTTTGCTTTCAGCAATTGTTTTCGAACGTGGGTGTTTTTTTCTGGCTTTGTTTTGATAGCTCTGTATCCAGGGTAAACATCGCGTGTGCTAAATGTGTTTGTTCGTGTGGTGATGTTCTGAAGCCCAGTGTACAGTGATATCAGGATGAGTGAGATCTCCCCCGCCCCCGACTCGACCACGAAGCCGCCCGCCACCCCGGCCGGCGCCGCTATTCGCCCCTCGGGGCTGCGGCCGCCCTCCAAGATAGGGCGGATATGTGCCGCAGGCCCGCCCAAGCCGGCCATCCCACCATCGCCCAAAGCCAGTAAGTCCTTTTCTACCTAATAACACTTCGCATTCGGCTTATATTATGCGTACAACAGGCCAAAATACAAATGCTATACTAAAATTACTGTACAGAATTAAAACTTTGAATTTTAGTACAATAAATGTATATACTCAGATACGCACAAATTATTATTAAAACATTTTGTATCAGTACATTTGCAGTGGGTAGAATATATTTTAGTCTCCGGAGAAGCAAAATAAAGCATTTAAATCTTTGAGCAAATAAGGACGAATAGTTATAGTTACAATTAATTTAAGTAAAAGGTCCGGATGATTTGTGAAGTGGCACTTCATCAAAAGTGATGAAAAAAAACTAGGTTAAATATTTCTATTTTTGACACTGCCAATTCCTGGTAAAATCCATTATAATAATGAATTAAAACAATTTAAAACTTTTTTTCCACTTAATTTATTTGTAACTGTAACCGGTTTCAGCCTATTAAGGCCAACTTCAGACTGGTACAATTATTCCTTAAACTATGCTTTATATACGTAAATTTGGGAGAGGGAGGCTAGCACTGGTGGTATACAAGGATTTTATTAAAATTAAATGGATTTTTCCCACATTTACACGACGTACCAACAAATATGGGAAAAATCAATCTTATTTGAATAAAATCCTTGTATTCGACCCCTGTTAACCCCCTCCCCCAAATTTTATGTATATAAACCATAGTTTAAGAAATAATTGTGATAGAAATAAAGGCCTTAATAGGCTGAAACCGGTTATGGTCAGAAATAAATTAAGCGAAAAAAACATTAAAATTGTTTTAATATATTTTTAATAAGTTAAATAGGTTGGGATACGGAATATTTTTTCTTAACTTTTACTGACTTTTCAAGGGGGTGTTAAAATGCCACTTTGTTGAGTTGTCATGGAACCGGATAATTTAACGTACTTTTTTCCCGCCAATTTTTGACAAAATAAATTGCTTTTTGAGCTAGCTTTTTCTTTCTTTTTTTTAAAATTAAATCCAAAGTAAGAACCTAAAAACCTATTTTAGAATCTTTGTCCGGGTTATAAAATCAGGAAAAAACTAACCTAAAAACTTATTTTCATATATATTATGTCACATCAATAGTAAAGAAATATTAACAATGTCTACCAAGTGAACACGACAAATTTGTCAATTTAAATTTTAACGAAATAATCTTTTAATAAAATGTATTATTTTGCTTGTACAAAGACTGATATAGATACCTCTTATTGTAATTAAACTGATACAAAGTGTTTTTGGATGTCCAGCGTATCTGAATATTTACCCAAACAAAATGGATTGTATTGATGTTTGCAAACGGTTTCTATTGATATTTGGTCTATGTGTACAACACCCAGCTTTTAGCACGGTTCTTTGTTGTGGTATGTAAACAAAGTTACTTTCAATTTGTTTCGTATATATATAATACATTCGCATATTATTTCGTATGTACATAATACGGTCGCTACAATGTTTACTTTACAAGCATGCCGGTTGTTCTTCGTTTCCGTGTGTTTACGTATTGTGTGATTATATTAAATTTGTTTTGAGTGATATTTTTTTTTCCTTTCAGCTGTTTCTAATCATGTTATCTTTCTTTCAGAATGTTTTATGTCTAATTTTTTTCCCCATTAGGTACACTAATTTGTAAAAGTTGTTAACCTTATCATGTTTCAAATTGTTTGCAGATACTTTGTGAGTATATATGTATTTCTACTGTTGATGTAAATGTTATCTCTATTGAATTGTTTGAGTTGCTTGATCACAACATAACGCATTTCAAAAGTGTGTGATAAATTAAATGTGACAAATGGTCGTGCATGTATCGAGTGTCCATACAAATGTCATGGATGGTTTTTTAACTACGGAGCATAAGTCAAAATCTCGTATCCATTTCAACGACGGCCTTCGAAACTGCTTAGCGTTACTCTTCCCATTTGGGCTATTGCTACATGCTCATAAATAAGCATGCTTGTGAGCATGTTTAAAAGGCAAGCTTAATGAACAAGTTTTAAAGGCAAGCTTATTTGCGGCTCTTTGCATAGGCGTCTGCGGCTCTTCGGCTCTTCAGACATCAATTGCAATTTCACCTTTACTCAACCAGCCTTATGAGACGGAGCCGCCGAACGGTTATTTTTTTGCAACACAAAACTGGTTTAAATTTGACAAGGAATCTATGCGCGGGTTTGTTTATAGAAACATTTAAACGGGCAGAAGTGTGATTTTAAGAATGTAAATATCACAAAGCAAATCGTAATTACCGTTCCACCACATTTTTACCACAGTACACTTACAAACCCCCCCCCCCATTATAATATGGATCTCTGTTATATTTGTTATCCTGTTTCTTTGACAAATTGGCTCTTCTCACTTGACAAACTGCCGACCCCTGGTTGCTTGTTTTTAGCTTCCTCGTACCACGGTTTTGATGGGTTAGTCCTTTGTATTGAGGCGTAGCAGGCTCCCTTGGATTGACTAGCAATGTTCCAATACTCAACATGTATGAAAAAATTCACAGTCTTTCTGTAAATGCTATTTTAGGTGTTCCCCATGAGATTTTTGATCTGTTTTATACGAGTCGTTTTTTTTTAAACACTTTCGCAATTTTCGCCTCAATTTTATCGTTTTAAATATTAGCGCGCTCTCTCCAACATTAATAATTACATATCTTCTCTTCTTCTTCTTCTTTTTGAGCGGGGATACGGCGCCTTAAGAGAGGCATGTACACGCACAACGCTATCTCATCAGAAAAACCACACAAAAAACTTGCAGTTTTTGGATTGTATTTTGCGTCTGTTTAACAGTCATGTACCGACTTCCCATTTGAAATTATACAACGTGACTATTTTCGTACGAAATTTGATGATGATGTAAGAATAATAGGTAACGGGTCATTGAGAGCGAAAAACAAACAATTGACGCGTTTTCAACATTTGATCATACTAAACTGTAAATAGACATGACGTCTTCGGTTATCGGTGTAACCAGGTGGACTATAGGTACTCACAGACTAAACAAATACAAAGACAGATTATAGTGATAGTAATAGAACAAAAATAAAACTATAGTTCTTGTTTTATGTATCACAGCTGAACGAAGCGACTGACAAAGGATGGCATTTCAGAAGCGTCTTCCAGAATCGAATGTAATGCGAAAATATTTCCCGTGCTATCAGCAATTCGACAGTTCACTAATGGCGGAATTAGTTGATTCACTCAGGTGAACGTTTGCTTTCAAACTTTATCATTAGAAAAATTACCATGTTATTTTTTAAATATAAAAATTTTGAATGCAAACTTTAAAAATGACTCACCTTACGTTTTTTCTAACTAAAATTTCTTGTAACGAAAAAAAAAAACCCACACACACGCATATTTAACGTGTGTATTGAAGGCAGTATTCTAGTCTAGAGTTTAAATATTCAAAAATATCTCCTTAAAAGGATTTTTTGAAATTAGCATCATTTTAAAAGTTATAACCATTTTAATGTCGCGGTTTAGACGGAATCTAACCAAAATCTAAAAAGAACAAAATTTTTAACTCATTTTTCTCCAAACCACTTGTTTCGAGACGGTTGACACATATCTCAAGTTCTACTAAACCAATTTACTTGAAATTTGGTGTGAGCCTTCTCTATACATTCCTCTATGGCGGGAACTAGAACTATAACAAAATTTCAACTTGTACTATTTTTAAAAAATTTGGAAATTAAAAAAAAAACTGGTGCAAAATCGTCTTTTTTATTACAGACAGCCGCCATTTTGCGAAAAAAATTTTTTTTTACTTTTCCTTAGTTCGGGCCATAGCCGCATTTGTTTGGATTAAGAATTAATTTTTTTTTTTAGATAACTGGGAGGGTTGCAATCGTGTCAACCAGGGCGCGCCATTTTTTTTGAGACCCCCCACTTCAACACCCAATAACTTTTTGAATTTAAAATTTTTTCGTTCGGCTCTTTTTTTAGTGGATTCTTTAATGTTTAATAAATACTAAATAAAATAATAGTTGGTAAAAATATTATTGTTTTTTTTTGTTGCACCTCAAACCTACAATTCATGCTTCTAGACTAGAATACCCCCTTAATGAATTATAAACGTTATCATTATCTCACGTTTAAGTCGTTTCATGTAAAAATCATTAATAATTTCTTTTTTTTTCTAATTGCGGTCCAAAATTTTGGTTTCATAGAGGTGCAAATTTTAATTATTTGGTGGTTAACTTTTAGATTTGAATATACAGCGTGTTGTTATCTCTTTTCAACACCGTTTGGATCATAATTCTCACTATGATAGTAAGGGAGACATAACGATTTCTATGAGATCTATATGAGTTGTTCCGAAAAGCGAGCAAATTAGCCGAACAAATACATTTTGACGTTTTGCGTGCGATGTGATTACGTTCTCTCAGTACACGAAGCGAGATGGACTGAACGAGCGTTCACTTCGTGTTCAGACGTTTCACTTCATTTTTCATTCCGTGCGCGAGTGAAAGATGCCGAATGCCAATATCCAACATTGTCGGATACTCGACACTCATTTCTTTTCATTTCTTGTTCGGAGTTTAAGAGGTGGAATGAAAGACAGAAATGAACTAAAAGTGAAGCGTCTGATTTCGCCAGAGAAATACCTAAAGAGACTCTTGGTGTTAAAAGCCTCTTAGAAATAACGAATAGATTCAAATGGTATTTAGCCTATGCATCAACCCAAGGCCGATGAAGTGTAATGAATACGATTAGAAAGGAAGAAAAGCTTAGAATGCTTAGATAATTTTGTTCGTATATACAGAATGCATTAAAAAAGAGGAGTGTCAGGAGAACTAATGACGCGGAAGTGAACGGGAGATGGAGTAGCTGACCCCCAAAAGACATCATGATAAAATAAATCAACAAAATACTTGAGGCGTCATATGAATATTGCAGGTAGTGTATTACAGAGTAATAGTAAATGGCACTGTATCCTGGTTTTCGTTCTTCCGTTTATATTTTACAAGTGTTGTTCTTAGCGAGGCCGTTAGCCTAGTACTGTGGTATATAGGATTATACATGCAGGTTCAACATCCTTCAACTGATGACGTTGGAATAGATAGTTGGATGTAAATTTGAGGTATCTCAATAGTCAGTTTAAAAGTTCCTTAGAAGAGTGATGACTATCGTACTTCGTGTGTAATGCACGGTTACTGAAATAGCCGATGGTACACGATGGACAACTGGGCTCCCTCAGTGTCGGATTCACTGGCTTCAGAATTACTTAGAGCATCTAATAAGACGGACGTCTGTTTCAGTTAAATGTTCATTAAACCTCACAATAACATAAATAAAGTTACTTGTAATCTCGACGGACCTCGGCCTTTACTATGTTTTCCCGAACACATTTCAAGGAATCTCAATTTAGATTTGGATTGAAGAACATAACAAGGACTCTTGCATTGTGTGTTAAGTTTTTTGTTTAAAGAATCACACAATTTAACATTCCTTATTAAGAGCCATTAACCAGTGGCCTAAAATTTAAATTTCGTCGAACGATGATCTCGCGGTTGTACCCTTGTACAGAGCGGTTCCGATGAGAAAGATTAATTATTCTCCATACCAGCATTTTAACATAATGACTCGATATCGATTTTATTTCATTCCAATTTGCTTTGATAAATACCCACATTCAAAAATGCTCAAATTCGTGACGATGAAAAAAAAATTTTTTGTGATTATTGTTTGATCATGAGTATTTATAATTTTTCAATAATGTCTAAGCAAAATAAGAATATAATTTTTTTTTAAATAAATTACTTTGTAAGACCGTAAATAAATAGACCAAACTGAGGTATTTTCATCACAAAATAAGGGCATGGATCTTTTTTTTATGATTTTATTTGAACTAAAATTAAAATTCTGAAAAATAGTAATAGTTTTCCCAAATTACTGGATGATTATATGATTTGAAATGCATGTTGAATAATACAAAATATTTTTTGAAAATTTTACAAATCTGCCAACGACCCACGGTAAAACCTTATTCTACTGAAAATAAACATATTTTCTCAAAATTTAACAAATAGCTTTACCAGATAAAGGAAGTCTTTCGAAATCAAGTTATAATTTTTTGCGGAAAGTAGTCGATACGTCTAAAAGTTGATTTAAACACGACTTATTTCCGGTTTTGTCTGGTTAATCCCTCTTAAATTTCCTAAGTAGCGTAGCGACTTCCGTGACAAACAATTAGTTTGTGAATTTGCCCGTAGGCCCATGACCTGATCGCTACATCACTGAAACATCAATATGTAAAACATTGTTTGAACTTGAATTACTTACAT
The DNA here is from genome assembly GCA_936435175.1 of Glyphotaelius pellucidus. Lineage (NCBI taxonomy): Eukaryota > Metazoa > Arthropoda > Insecta > Trichoptera > Limnephilidae > Glyphotaelius > Glyphotaelius pellucidus. Next base: position 6,601,233 of record OW386543.1, on the reverse strand, counting down.
CAGATTACATTGTAACCTTTCATACTTACATAGTTGAACCATTCAATATCTTCCTCCGACGTTCAAAGCTAGTAAGGTGACCCTATTACAAGCGGGAAAATTGCAAATCTGCCTCACATTTTGAGTCGATTTTGTGATTAAACTTTTTTGAAGTGAAAACTTCTTTAGCGTCGTTATGATATGAAACTGGATGAAACGATAAAGTGACGAATGCGAGAGAATGAGATAGTATAATCGGTCTCCTCTTTGTGCGGTGCTTCGTAGCTTCCTCACTCTTTTATAATTTAGTTTTCTGAAAGTTTGACTTCTACCGCGTGTGAATTGCACACTCTGTTTTTTTTTATTATGTGAGCTCTCGTTTTCGAGTAAATAGATTCCGAAATCGGATTTTCTTTGTCAAATCTTAAAAAAATCGGTTGGTAGGGGTTTAATGTATTTTGAAATGCGTCGAAACGTAGAGAACTTTCAAATGTTCAAAATCAAAATGGTGCCGATTCCAAAAGTTTTACAATCCCTTAGTTCAGTGGTCCCCAACCTTTTTGTCGCCGCGGACCGGTCAACGTTTGATAATTTTACCGCGGCCCATTGAGGATGGGTCGGGGGGGGGGGTGGAATTAATTTACCAATACAATCAAACGCGTGTTAGTATGTCACTTATTCTGAATAAAACGATTCCCCTTGCATTTGGGCAAGCAGAATTTAAGAGCGGTAACTCATGTCGTCGCGTCTCACTCAAACGTTATATAATATGCTAGTGCGCAGGATGGAAGCCCGGTCGTGTTTTTTACATCTAAGGTATTGTGTCGGCGGTAACTTGCCGTGAAGTGGTTCTCAACTAAATAATTATTTTTTGTCAATAATTATTTAATTATTGGGGACCACTGCCTTAGTTGACGAAAAAATGAAATAGTTTATTTGTTCATACTCTAATGTAGATTCATCAGTTTTCCGCTTGTAATACGAATTTCCGGACACTGTGTATATCCAAAAATTCAAGGAGATTATCTCATGGTTCTGTCACGGAAATGTTTTGGGCCCCTCCCGACTCCCATAATAAATTATTTATTACTAATACCAGGCTTCGTACGCTTCTACTGACCGTTCTGACCTCTCTTTCGAATACATGCGTCGTTTATGAGGAAAAGGGTGAGGTCACGACGGATTTTTCAGCGGTTTACGAGGATATTGCGTGTTGTTATTTGCGGTATTTGTCCATCGACTTGTGTTCCGGCGTCGCCCGGTTCCCGTTGGAGTCCCAAGGAAGCGGATGAGATTGGGGTCACGGGACCAGTGAATCAGAGAGACTATTATTGAAGTCCGACGCATCTTTATTCGATCGTGATCGGCAATGAACCGCAAAGGTGTGGGATTCGCTGGTCCGTGAACAAATTACCATGCTCAGGTTAGAAGGGGGTTAAGTATTTTTATGTTTTGGTTAAATTCTACAACAAAAAAATCTAAGTTGCACTCGCGATATGCACCTGGAAATATTCCCCGGCCCAATATAAATTTCCCGAAAGTTGGGATTTATTCTAAATAATTTTGTTTCCTTACTAACTAACTAACCATCATGCCGTTTCCTCGCAGGGGTAGGTAAACAACTCAGTCTTGGCATAAAGTCCTTGCCTCATTCACATTCTGTAACATTTATTTATTTAGGTATTTTGAACTAAAAATATAACTAAGTACGTAACAAAAATAAATTTTAGAAATCCAAATCCAAAACAATAATAAATTTAAAAAGAAGTAAACATCGATGAAGAATATAAAGTAAATTTGATTATAATCCAACTGAGAAGCGCTGACAAACAGTTTTAATTAAATAATAATTGTATGTTGATAATTTTTCAATATTTATTACATCATCAACAACATATTTATTACCGAACATATGCAGGCGATTTATAATAGAAAATAATTCAGCATTAGATCCTGTATTATTACAATGATAAGGTAATTTGTGACGAACGGATCTACTCGGTACATGAAAACATATCAACGAAAGAAGTTCAGGGGAGTTCAATAAATTATTAACAATTTTAAATAAATAAAATAAGTCAGAACAAATTCGTCTTTCTTTTAAAGTATCGAGTCCCAGTAGTTGCAACAGAGAGAAGTAATCAATGTTTTCAATTGATATTCCAAATTTAAAATTAATATGTCGTAAGAATTTATGTTGGACACGCTCAAGGGAATTTTCATGTACGCTGTAATACGGATTCCAAATGGAGGAGTTAAATTCTAGTTGGCTTCTAACAAGAAAAGTGTAGAGTAATTTGACAGTTTTTAAATTTTTAAAATCATTCGAAATCCGTAAGATAAACCCCAACATTTGCATTGCTTTACTGGTTATATTATTTATATTTTTATTTATTTATACAACACATGTTACATATTTGTGACACTTACATAAAGAATATTAGATCACCATACTAGGCGGCTGCCTGTCTCATGGTGACAATGGATAAAAGTTACGTTATATGAAATATGGAGTCTAGTGTGAACATGTGGATTTAGTATAAATGACGATAAAAATTGGAAAAATTATAGTAAAAAGTAGAAATTATAATAAAAAGTAGAAATTATAATAAATGTACAAATTATAATAAAAAGTAGAAATTAAAATAAAAAGTAGAATTTATGTTTATAAAAAAAATAGAAAGTATAAAGGAGAATAGAAGTAAATTAACATTAGATTATAAAAATGTACTTGTAATGTAATAATGTAATAACTTGTAATGTAATAACTTTTTTACCTTTTTTTTAGTCTGGGTGCATGGGCATATGTTTAATAAATGTTAATTTAGTGTCAAACGTAATTCCAAGGTTTCTTATTTCAACAACAGATAATAAGGAGTTATCATTGAGAAAGGAAGTGAACAATAATGTTTTTTTTTCTATTATTATTATTATTTATAATGTAGGTTTATCTATTAATTTGGACTTGACTTGTTATTCTCAGCAACCGCTCAGATATGCCGATTAACAGGGTCGTGCTGTCACATTTCAGAATATATTTAACGCTTGTCGTTAAATTATAGTAATTCGATATGGCGCAGTGGTACGTTGCACAAGTAATATGAATACTTCAATCCATCAATAACAATTATTGTATCTAAATTTTCTAGTTCAATAATTTTTTTGGTGTGAGAAAAATTTATAAATAATTTTTTTTTAAAACGGTAAATTTATTTAATTTCTGAGCCAGCGGGGTTCTACTAGGATTATTTATAATTATTTATTTTTTGTGTACTACGCGTGTTGCGCTACCCCCTTCTTTAGCCAACGTTTCAGACATCATTAAGCATTACCATTCAACACCATTCAGCATTACTACACCAAAACTAAACGCAGAAAAACCGTTTTAAATTATACTGTAATACCAACTCTAAAGGATGAGAGCATCTACATACTTTTAGCACACACTTCACCACAATCTTCGATCACACATCTGCACTAATGATATGATGGACATAGTAATGCTGTCCGAAACGTTAGCTGAAGAAGGAGGTAGCGCAACACGGCATAATATCCCAAAAATAATTATTATAATACTGGCCGTGGTCAAGGGGTAAGGCTCTTGACTCACAATCCGAAGATCGCGCGATCGATTCCCGGCGTGCGCAAATAAATTTTATTTGAGTAATTTGTGTTATGTCACAATTTATTCATTTAAAATAAGTATAATATATTTACGGCACGTTCCAGAGTGGAAGACACTCCCAGTATCGCCCTGGTGTAAGACTGTCTTTTTGATTCAGGTTCCATAAAACGCATGTTTCGTCTCCGGTCACAATTTTTGTGCAGTTGCACACATTTTTCAGTCTTTTATGAATGCGAATAGGCGTTTCACCTTCTGTATTCAAGAATTCAATCCCAGAAAGCCGACTAATACAACATTGATATCGGCCATTTTGCAAGCGACTGCAGTGCTGCCACCCGTTGACGCAGAAAGTTACTATTACAGTAGATTGTAGATGAAGGTTTGATGAATAATTAATTTTTTTCGTCTAACTGACTTTATTTAATTAGACAAAAATAGGAGGCACTAGTTTTTGTCTGACCCTTGTAATTATTGTTATGATTGTGTAATATATTATTAGTTAATATCCTTATTTTTTCATTAAGATAACGCCTGATTAAGGATAATACTTAATAAAATCGTTAAAGCTCATCGGTTCTACTTTCTACTTCCTGCTAATAAACCTATCGATGTTTCGTTAACCAATCGTCTAATATTATCCAGTGCACTAACTGGCAACAATGGAATAACGGGAACGATTCCGCTGAACCGATAAGCATCCATTTTCTCACGGAACGCCAACACCGTGTTTTAGCCAATTTCGCACGCCTCTGAACTGCCGACCCCTGGAACTGGTGCTCTACCGCGCTGGAATTACGTAATAATTACGTCACGATCGTTGAGCGCGTACTTAGCCGAGTGCAGGGTTGTCACTACTTAATTGACCTTTTAAAATTTAAACCTTTTTTTGCATTCACCCCACACAGAAGGCTCTCAGAAAAATAATTTCCCTCGGAACCTATGTTATCGTTGGAGGTGCTCTGTGGAGGAAAGAAAGGAAGGAGGGGAAGTTCTGGGAAGGAAAAGGGTATGAGGGGTGAATAAGAATCTAGGGGTCAGTGTGTTCAGGAGTGACAGATATATGAATCCATCACTCCCACTACGATGCAGGACGATGGGTCGAGAGGGACCAGCTGGAAGGGTCAAAGTGTCTCCCTAAATCCGGCCTTTCCCGATCCGGCCCGCCACTCCGCTGGTGGGCAGGGTCATCTGCCGCCAAGATCTGGCCCAACAAGATCTCACCCGACACCCGATGAACCCGGACCAAACATAGTTATTTCCGCCCTAAGAGCATTTGTATCAATCGTGTAACATGGTAATAATATAAATAGCAACAATAAAATACCAGTTATTATTTCTCTTCCTTTACACGACAATCATAGATCGAAGTTTTAAAAGTGGGTTGTATGGTGTATCAATGTTTTTATTTTTTATGGTCGAATGCCTACATCAATTAAAAAAGTAAATAAGTAGATTGAATAATAATAGTCCATTATTTAGTAACAAAAAATATCAAGTCTGGGAATGACATACAAAATGTAGTATTAAGCCGTTTTAGAGAGCCATTTTCCAGCAAAATACCATTCTGCCATATTAACTTAACACTAATCGAAAAAAAATTAAAAGTCTTACTATTGAATGTAGCTTTGACTTTGACTTTTGTAGCTGTGGCTTTCTATTAGAAATAGGGTTACGCTGTTTAAACCTCTTTATAAACCAGTCGGAGTTACTAAAAAAATTGATAGTTGAAAAAATTGCATTATTTAATTAAATTAGCCTTGACATTGCTTTACTTTTCAACAGTAAGGTAACTTTAAAGATACAAGGTTTTCGGGTATAATATACTGCAGTAAGTCAGGCCATCATTGATACTTGTAAAGCATTGATCGGTATTCTTCGAGACCACATAAAGATGAATCAAGGGGATTCGTTTATAAAGACGTCTTCTACTGCTGTCGTGATGCGATGCATACTGACGCGATAAATATTGACACGAGACTAGACGTTCAATATTTATCACGATCCGTGGGTTAACGAACCGGATTTCAGGAAATTTAGAAATACTGTGATCCATATTTTAATACGCAAATACCGCTCAATAAATATAATTGAATATAATATATCTGCGGATCACAATAAATACTGAACGTTTAGCGTTCGCCTTACATCGATATTCAAAAATCTATATATGTAAAAATTAAAATATGTTTATAAAAATATTAGTTTATAAGTGAGTTGTCTATGTATTGCTATATTAATCATAGGAAATTTTTGTTATTTATTTTTGGGGTGTTATGCCGTGTTTCGCTACCTCCTCCTCATCAGGGCAGATGAGCCACTGATGATGATGGACACTGTAACGCCGTCCGAAACGTTGGCTAAAGAAGGAGATAGCGAAACACGGCATAACACCCCAAAAATAAATAACAAAAATACTTTTGGTCCTGAAAACCTAAAAACATACCCAGCATAGGAAATGTTTGAAACTTTAAAAATATTTTCTTTCCACCCCGCGAAGGTTTCTGGATTATTACAACCACAAGATAATATATCTGAAAAGTTTTTAAGCATTACGAAAACTCGCGAAACTGTCAAAAATGTCACAATTTGAGAATGACATTTTGCAAACCATCGATCGTTTGATCAAATTTCAATTTCGAATTAACTCTTTAAATTAATGAATTTACTTGAAGTACTAAGTATGTAAGAATTATAGGCATTTTAAATAGATACCTGTGTTAAGTACAAAATTTTAATTTATTTTTCAAAATACAAAAATGAATATTTGTAATATATGAGAGATGAAAATTTTAATAAAAAAATTATAATAGGTGGCCCTCGAGCTGTTTGAAAACTGAATGTACTGGCACTGAATATATAGAACGCGGGAGGAGGGTCGGCGGGACGGGGGAGCGGGATAGGGAAGGCGGGGAAGGTGGAGGAGGAACGCCTGAGGGGAAGGAGCGGTAGAAGGGGAACGGTACGAATGTGAAAGGACACGCAGAAAGAAAAATTTCTTTATTAACTGGCATTGCAACGCATGCCGTGAAATCGCTAGTACTTCATAAATATTACTGCTATTTCATGAGAATAAAAAATTTTGATTGGATAAAATTCAACACAATCCTTTCTAGTTTGTTAATTACTATAAACATTTTAACAACCCTGATTTTCAGAGGCGTGCAAAGTTCCCGCTATAACTTGTGTACTCGTGTAATTAATATGAAGTATAAACACTTCGTGCCGTAGTACCATTTTATGTTTGATATGAAGTAATTATCTAGCCTAGGTGAATCGAAAATAAATACATTTCCCATCCCTTATTTTCGTTCCACAATGCTTTGCGTACAGTGTCGTAGCGGCTGTCCGGGCAAACTGGGCGGTCGCCTTAGACCTTACCGTTTCCTCATCTAACATCTTACTTTATGGAAATTTGAGTAGGTAATAAAGCAATGTATTACAATTTGACTATGAAATGACGGCTCGTGGCGAATAATTTATCTGTTCTTACCCACGCGAAAGTTGTTTGAAAGATTTATGATTTCTAGATGTTTCATGCGGTCATCTCCGTTATAAAATGGGAGAAGATTAATCAGTGGTCCGTGTGGTCTGTTTACAGTGTCCGCCCCCGCCTTTCTGTTTTTTTTTTACACTTGATAAAAAGCAAAACCTTGTTTCTAATGTTCTTTCCAAAATAGCAATAATTGTACGTAGGTGACATCGTTTTATACAAGTTGGAATAAATTTCAAGAGTAACCTACATATTTTAAATGACTATTTGGTCGACGAAATGAGAATTGAAACAATTTCTCAGTATACATCACTGGTCAACACTGGTCAACAAAAAAACACTTTTTGTGTGTAACACAAAAACTTTTGTCTAGTTATGTTTAGAACAAGGATGGGGATAATATAAATAAAATTAGAATTTTCCAAATACGAATAGTGTATTTGTAGTTTTATTTTAATATATTTCAGAAAGTTTCAGTTTTTGTAACAAAATTAAGCTACTTCGTTATTTTGCAATCTTAATGTCAATGTAAGCCTCTGATTTTCTTCTTGCTTCAGGGATGTTTCGTTGCAATGTCCAACCAAACGTGGACTCCACTTGCCCTGATGTAAGAGATTCCCTTTTTGGCCAACCAAACGTGGACTCCACTTGCCTTGGAGTAAGAGATTCCCTTTTTGGCCAGTCTTTCCAAACATAATTATATTCTCGATCTCTGCTGTCCCACTCACAAATAAAACAACAGTATTTTTTATACCCTAATTGTAATCCTAAAATTAAGGCAATAATCTTCAAATCTTCACAAGTTTTTCTAAGATAAATTTAATAGTTTCATAAAACTCTTCAAATTTATGTTATTATACTTAACACTGCTGTTAGAATCTGATACGATTGCGTCAACTTTTATGGACTGTGTATAAATTAAGGCCGAACTCCTGCTCCAGAAAAACATGAACAATAGCTTGAACTACACTATAAACGTTCTTTGTTTTCCGTCTCCTGCGTTTTTTTAAACATGGTTTGAAAGATTGGTGTGAACAGGTGTGAAGTTCGCGCGGTCACACACAATTTTGCTAGTGGCCTGTCCACGCGTACGCACTGAACACTTGCTGTTTAGCGTTTAAATAAATGTTAAAATATGTTCCAATGAAGAAGAGATGCTACATCAGGGAGAAAACAGAGATATTTTTATAGATTTTTATTTACCAGGAAAGATTTCCGACTAATATCGATTATTATGACCTAAAGTTAGTATTAAGAATTTCGAATGCGTAATTACTTACGCATTCGAAATTCAAACGTCAAAAGTCGAGTTCTGTTTAGCGATAATATTGTAGACGAAATATAAAGGAGAACACGCAGATTTGAACTTAATCTAACCTACCTACCTCAATTTTTATTAGGTATTTATTTATTGGTCAATTTCTTCCGTGTCTCTGAAACCGATTAATAAATTAATATACTTTATTTACAAGTGAGTTCACGAAAGATAATATAATCATCCATTACGACAGTATTTATTTACAATTTAATGTCATAATTAGGTATTAGGCTCGCGCGGTTGACATAACCCCAAATGTCATTCGATTTATCTCCGGTACCAACCGCTCGGTACGGCTCCTGTAAAAATATGAACTTATTTCCCCCCCCCCCCCCCCCCCGCCGGCCCCGCCTGCCTTCCCGCTTCCCGCTTCACCCAATTATATTAATATATAATTGGGTATTAATATTAATTAATAATATAATATTGTATTTATATATAATTGGTAATAATATTAATTAATTAATATTGGTATTATATTAATATCAATTATATTAATATTCGTTATTGTATTATAATTTTATTATCAAATATATTTATTATATTATATTTAGGTATTATAATATTTTAAACTAGTGATTATTAAGCTCGCTCATTGCGCATAACCTCAAAAACTTGTTCGGTTTGATTCTCCATAAATACCGCATCGCGCGGCTCGTAAAAATATGAACAAATTTCCCCCGCCGGCCCCGCCAGCCTCGCCCCTTCGCCAGGGAGATGAATGTTTTCCGTCGCCTGTGGTAAAGCTTGAACACAGGGTTTTTGAACATGAATTGTTCAAATTTTCAATGTTTAGGGTGTAGTTCAAGCTAGTGTTCATGTTTTTTTTTTGGCGCAGGAGTTCGGCCTTTATAAGAACCTCTAAAGATACCTGGTTATAATGAATGTGTAATGCTGACATTTCAGTCACCTCTACTTTGCTTTCACCTCTGCAAACTTCCAACAACAAACTTAGAAACAACTTCAGTGATTAAAATTACGCATATCGCGTGTGAACCAACTTTGACAGCAAGTGGAACAAGTTGTTTGATCGTCTCACTTTGTTCCGTACAACTGAAAACTTTAAACGTTAGATAAATTAATGTACACGTCTCTAAACACTACTTATTTGGTATATTTGATTTACTGATTCTGCGGGCCTTAGATGATTACTAATTATAATTAGTCTTCCCCTTTGCTTATATGCAATTATTATTATTTCAATTTGGTAGGTGAGGTCCCAAAGGTCGCCCCCAAGTGATTCGCTACGTTTTGTGTATTAGCAGGGGTACCCGGGTTCGTGGGGTGAGGTTTGTCCGGATCTTGGCGGCAGATTCGTCTGCCCACCAACTGCAAGACGAGCCGGATCGGGAGAGACTAGTTAAGAGATATCTATTGTCCTATCCAGTAGAACTCTCAGAACATTGCCTTGCACCGAGTGGGGGATGCATTCATACGTCCGTCACTCCTACATTCCTACCCACCCCTCATACCTTTTTCCTTCCCAGAACTTCCTCTCCTTCCTTTCCTAAAAAGACCCTCCACACAACATCCCCAAAGATATTATAGGCCCTGAAGGGAATTATTTTCCTCAAGGCCTCCTGTGTGGAGCTAATAAAAAAATTAACAATGCCCTGCCTGGAGTCGTCCCAGTTAAAATTCATAAATTCGTGAAAAATCGTGGGATATTTGAAAATTAAATTAATCACTTCACGCATGCAACCATGCACCGAGAACCGAAATTAGTATAATGTTTAATTGTTGACTGCTTTTGAAATTTATATATAGTTCGTGAGAATGAGTGCAGAGTCTTGTGGGGTAATCGTACGCCATTTTTACATTAGGATTTTTGTGTTAAAAGCTTTAGATGTTTTTGGTTATTATGCCGCGTTGCGTTTCGTTTTTTTTTAGCCGAGACACGTGTGGATAGCATCTCAGATAACAACTCAGATAGCATCTCAGATAGCATCTACCCTGATGATGGACACTGTAACGCTGTCCGAAACGTCGGCCAAAGAGGGAGGAAGTTCACGCGGTGTACTTACCTAAAATTTGATGGACATGGGTACCGCCGCCCGTGAACCATTTTGTTGGATAACCAACACCTCTGCCATAGGTCATCCCAAGTGGTTCGCTACGTTCAGTAGGGGTGCCCGGGTTCATGGGGTGAGGTTTTGTCTAGGTTGTCCAGGATTTTTGGCGGCGGATGCTTCTGCCCACCAGCTGCATGGCAGACCGGATCGGGAGATGTTGGTTGAGGGAGTCCCTTTAACTTCTCCAGCCGTACTCTCTGTGGGAGGATTCATACCTCCGTCAATCCAGGACACCCTGACCCCCAGATTCCTACCTACCCCTCATACCTTTTTCCTTCCCAGAACTTCCCCTCCTTACTTTCCTAAAAATACCCTCCACACATCCCCAAAGATGACACAGGTCCTGAGGGGAATTATTTTCCATAGGGCCTCCTGTTTGGAGCTCTAGACCTTCTGACCCCCAGATTCCTACCTACCCCTCATACCTTTTTCCTTCCCAGAACTTCCCCTCCTTACTTTCCTAAAAATACCCTCCACACATCCCCAAAGATGACACAGGTCCTGAGGGGAATTATTTTCCATAGGGCCTCCTGTTTGGAGCTAATTCATAGAATTCCTCCTTGACTTCAGTTCTTCCACCGGTATTGGATGTCTTGTTTGTTATTGTGATCGTGGTCGTGGGCTTCGGCTTCCATTTGCAGATCGATCGGAGTCAATGCCCCCTGAAGGAGCGTGGGCGATCATAACAAATTAAAGTTTCGCGGCACCATTATTGCATTCTTCGTGCTGTTTTCAATTAAAAACCACTTGCCTTCGCGTTCCGTACCTAGATGTTTCACGGTTATACTGTTTTGATTGAACCTGGATCAACAGAATCTTCCTTAGATGTACTTATATCGATAAGGGATGCCTATCACAATATATGATGTTCACGACTATTAGTAGACCTCGCATCCAAAATAGTAATGTAAAATCCCTAGTGAGGTGTTCACGAAACATACAACAATACCTATCCACAGTTTCACCTTCACAAACCTACCTTACACCCAACATAATATAATTGCAAAATATATAATGTAAAAATGTTTTCAAAATTGATCTATTATGTAAAAATGTCAATCAATAGGTAAATACTGTAATACATAGAAATAAATAAAAAATAAATAAATAAATAAAAATAATGTTTATAATTTTCTCTTCCATACTTAATACTTACTTAATACTTAATAATATTATAAATGCGAAACTGCTCGAGTTTGTTTATGACCTTTTCACGCATAACACAATATAAAGACTTTAAAAATTCATTCACCAATAGAAAGCTAAATTATATGCGCAGACTATATTTTGTATATGATGGTAAGCTCTGGCGTAATGAAATTATAAATATTAATATATTATATTTGTTATACGTGTTCTGTCGCTAACTAAAGCAAATTTATGCTAACGTCAGAAAAAAATCGTTTCCATGGAAACGATTGCTACTGCTTCAGAAAATTCAAATATTAGAATATGTTTTATTTTTTTGGACAAGCTTCTGTTTTGGAATAAATGTCAGTTCCTACATTAAAAATATAATTCGTAACGATTATAAAGACTGAATAAATGAACTGAATAAATAGTGTAATTTTTTATTATATTCACAAACTTTCAAATATTTAATTAAAAATAAACATCCGAAATGTTTGTAAGCGCATAAATTCCGAACGAATGAACAAAATTGGATAAGTAATTCTTTTTTTCTTTGAGCTATAGCATTATGAAATTTAGGTGGTAGGCGCGATGTTTGAAAACTGAATGTAAGGGAATGAATATATGGAATGCGGGAGGGGATGGGGGGGGGGAGATAATTGATAAGTGCAAGCGCTACAGTAATTTCCCGTAATACCATGCGAGCGAAGCCGCGGGGAAAAGCTAGTATTTAATAAAGCAAAACTAATTTTTCCTCCGAAAGCTTAAGATTTTTGAACTTAAATACCTACCTGAGTCGTTCCTCTTTTTAATCTACATAAAGCTGTTTCTCTCAGTTAGTGGAGAAAAATTCAACAGAATTACCAATATTATTATTTTATAATTACTTTAAAATCTACTGTACTAAAGACGTAACGACTGCGTGCGTCTTAAAAAATATGGGTTCATATTTTTGTAGTAAAAATTACGTTACAGAGTTGTGACTCCTCACGATAGAAGTGTATTTCATACAAATCACAGTTGTCTTTTGCCACCCCGACTTGCGTATATTCTATAATGTTACAAAAAAATTATATGACTACATAAAATATAAAACTATTTTTAAACTCCAAAAGGTATAACCTATCAAGTAACAGCGATTATTATTTTTAATGATGTTTAATAAAATATTTAATAAAACTCAAAAACTTGTCTCCTACAACTTTTATGACGTACGTTAATTCTGTCAAGTGTGTTGTCTAAATAAGTATACACGCAGCTTGTGTTGGTCACCCCCAATAGGCATTTTAGGCCTCCTTCCCTCCTTGCTAGAATTTCCCCTCTGACATCCAGAGAGAATTCATTTATAGTAAAAACAAAATGTGACCAAGTGATGGAAATGTGACAGAGTGGTAAGAGTTATGTTGGTTACAAAGAAGAACAACCCACCTACTTAATTTTGTTATTTAATTTAAGAAATTATACAATTTGCCCAAAGAAAACACGCATCTTCTTTCAGGAATGTAAAGATTCATCTTTTCAATATTATGATTTTGAAAAGATGCGAATAAGAAAGTTCAAGTGAATACGACGATTTTACATTGATTCTTTACTGAACTATTAAAACCCCTATCTTGAGAACCGGAAACTGAACTTACAAACAAATTGGTACAAAACGGTCGAGTTAAAAGAGGACTTGTAAAATCAATTATGGTACAATCAAATTGTTAAGCTTGATTTATTCTCTCATATGAATTACACATAGGCAAACTGCACTGCATTATTTCGATGTCCTTACGAGTTTTTCTTTCAAGTACTTACTTTTGGATGTAGATTCTTCTGTAATGGTGACTTTTAAGGCGCTGTGTACCTACCCGCTCAAATATGGAGAGATGTGTAAATACGAATGTTAGAGAGAGCGCACTAATATTAAAAACGGTAATATTTAAGCGAAAATTGTGAAAATGTTTAATAAAACACGACTCGTTTAAAATAGAGCGAAAATCTCGGGGGGATTGTTTAGAATAGTATTTAAAGAAAGACTGTGAATTTTTTCATCCATATAACTTGTAAAATAACTGAACAAACATGTTTATAATAATTTTAATGCTATGCGATTTTTTTATATTGAAGAAATTTCATATATTTGCCGTTTCGGCGTGGGTTATTCGTCTAGTTATTATCTTCCAGAATAACATATATTTTTAAGAGCTTTAAAACTTAAAGTATTTAAGGAAAATATGTAATAAATCGGTGGAGGTGCGGGAAGCCGGGCCTTCAGATTTGTAAAATCGGTGGTTATAATTCACCGGTACACATTTTTTTCTGATTTTTGCGCTTGCGTTTGAATGCTGCGCGACTGGGTGGAATGTTCCCTTTATTTATATAAATTTTGTAAAATTCGGTCCATAAACTATGAAATTTCGATCTTATCACGTTAACAAAATACCTTATCATACGCTTTGCAATATGTTTTAGAAATACTAATTATTCTTCTTTTCGATGTACAAAATTTAATTTGTGGAAAAATAATCGCAATGTTTCCGCTCCGGCAATAAAAACAATTAGTTATGTGGTGAACTTTTAAGTAATTTTGATCGGATTGTTCTGTTTGATTGGTCGCGGCTTGATTGTTCATTTAACGGTTATAAATCAAATGTCGCTCTACACAATCGGCGAGAACTCATTCTAGATTTTTGAATTTTACGACTGTAAACGGTAAATGGCGGCTTGGAAAAGAAGAAATTTTTAGCTTTGTTTTAAGTATCTTTGGGTTCTCTGTGAAATGCTGACATTTTAGCAAAAGATAGAACAAAGGCTAATAAAAATAAGATGCTATTGAAAATTTGAATTGGATTATGGCGGGAGTAAAGTGTTCCGCTTGTTGCTAAAGGGCGCGGAAGCTGTATTAGGATTTAATGTTCATACCAATAACTTTTATTAAGCACTTAAATTTACAAAAGCGATGTTATCAAAAATGGTTGGAAACACGGAGTATGTAAGAAGTACGATGTTATTACAACGACACTCAAAACACAATAACGGTTGTTTTGAAAACCGATCTGTCGATCAGAATCGCGGTCCAATGCGCGTGCGTTACAGTGTGGCAAGTAAATGAAAATTGCAAGTATTTAAAATCAAATTACGGGTAGTTACTACAGGATCGTAGCCATATTTCTTCTATCTTCTATATATTAATACGTGAAGCAAAAACTTTTGTACCCCTTTTTACGAAAATTGCGCGGACGGAGGAGTATGAAATTTCGCACACTAAAGTTTATATAGAGAAGGAGTTCAAAATGCTAATATTTTTTTAAAATTATGCATAACAAAAAATACATTGAGTCAATTAAAAAAACGTTACAATAATGGTCGAATTTCGACTAGTTTTATTATAGGGATAAAATCATTTACTACCCCATCTACATTTTTCTTTTAACTTAGGTTAGCCAATTCTCAAGTCGTCTTCTGCAATGGCCTCTCTGTCTGCACCTCTTATGTAATAAATTATTATTTAGAAAATCTGTCTTTCAGTGCTTTATCATTTTATTACTTTGCGGAGATTCAAACACCGAACTCCGGGTTACGCCATGTATATCCTATGTATATACTCCTTTTCGTTTCGACCTCCCCTAACCGAGGTTGTTTTTCGTTATGACATTTTTCAACCTATATACTTCAGCCGGAATTGCATTAACAGAACGGCACTTGTGGCTTCGATAGTCCTTCAACATTGTAAGATCAACTCAGTGGGGTAGCGTGGGTATCTGCCGCCCGGGGCGAAGGAAAATTTCGAAGGAGAATCACATGTGATGAGTATTCTTCCAATAAAAATCATGTTTATAAGTTCTCCTACAAATTTATAACTGCTCTCGGAAATCAAGAATGGTATCCATGTAATAGGATTTCGCATCTCGAATTTTTGCACTGTGTTTAGAACACAAGACAGCTTTTAACTTAAAATTGATCCTATGTGAGAGTTCCCAAATAATAGTTACACACAGAACAGTCAATTTTTCAGAATTTTGCAGCATTTGCTAGGCAACTCAAAAATTAGGCTTCACTCGGTAAATCAGAACATGAAAATGGTTTTTCTTTGATTCTGGCAGCACATACATAGTCTGCAACTAGAATTTTATAACTGCACTTTGAATGAGAGAATGTTATCCTTCGAAATGTGTCAGCGGATGAATGTGGAACTGGAATTTTACATTTTGAATACAAAACTGGTTTTAGTTAAATCTGTATGCGACGAATTAAAACTACACTCAGAACATGAACATGGATTTTATTTAATTCTGGCAGGACATAGATAGTCTGCAACTAGAATTTTATAACTGCACTTTGAACAAGAGAATGTTTTCCTTCGAAATATGTCAGCAGATGAATCCAAATAACTAGAATTTTACATTCTGTACCGAAAACTGGTTTAAGTTAAGTCTGTATGTGGCAAATCAAAACTACACTCAGAACATGAAAATGGATTTTTTTGATTCTGGCAACATATACATTGTCTGCAACTAGAATTTTATAAATGCACTTCGAATGAGAGAATGTTATCCTTCGAAATGTGTCAGCGGATGATTTCGCAACTGGAATTGTACATTCTGATCACAAAACTGGTTTAAAATTAAGAGTGAATCTGCTTGCGAGTCCCCAGCTTTAATTTGTATTACTGTCATAATATGCGCATGGTTTTCCTACGGATAAAAAATTTTGAAGAATGGTTTGAAACCATATTTTTAACTCCACTCGAAATATTACAAAGGTTTTCTTCAAAATGCGTCAGCAGATTAATCCGCTACTGGAATTTTCACAGATCATTTGGAACATGAAACTGGTTTTATTTATTTATTCATATGTAATTAATATTCATATATAATAACATATGTAATTATACCCTATATGGGATGTGTGGGATTGCACTCCCCTCCCCACATCCTGGAATAAAGACCTTATTATTATTATTATTATTTAACCTAAGAGTAAATCTTCACGCTATTCCTCAGCTTTAAACGATACTACACCCAAAACAAAAAAAATGTTTTCCTGCTATTTTTTTTACTTGGAACACATGGATGGTTTGATGATGAACTCATGCTGATCCATGAAACTTTTTTTAAATTGTCGAAGCATCGCCCATGGACCTCTCTAAATCATTCTAACTGAATATAAGTCATAGACAATCCAAGCATTGATCCCCTCGGCACCGGTGCGCAGTCGGGAAACACGCCAAAAGCGCGCTCAACATTTGTACACGGTTGACATTAGTCACATGAGAACGGGTCGTTTCTACGACTCGTTCTTGAGTTCAACAGCTCGGCTGTGGAACGATTTGCGGGCCTCTGTGTTTCCTCCCTCCTACAACATGGGTCTCTTCAAGACCCATGTTCACTCCTTCCTCTCCTCAAAAACACCCTCCACACAGCATCCTCAAAGATAACATAGGCCCTGAGGGAAATTATTTTCCTCAGGGCCTCCTGTGTGGAGTTAATGTAAAAAAAAAAAAAAACGCAAAACAAAATTCTGGGAATTCTTGCATTTCAATACCGACAATTCATTTAAAGAAAGGGGATCCCCCGGTTTTGTCCGAATAAGTAATGAAAAATTCCATACCCATTTCAATCCGTCTGAATTGTAGGTGCGACAAAAATATACCTAAGTTTCCTACAAGATATTAACATTATTTTTTCTGAAATTTTGCCGCCCCCCTAAAAGTGCCGCCCGGGCCGCCCCCCCCTCCCCCCACGCTACGCCACTGGATCAACTGCAGGGTGACGCAAACAATTGCTTTTATTTATATTTCGCTTCATATAGTTATTATTTGATTCCTGGGTGCAATTTCCCCATCCAAATACTTTTCAGAATCGCGCATGAAGGTCCACACCAAATTCCTTCTTCCAACGACTATTGCCAATAACAATACCACATATTCATGTGTGCCAACGATACTTGGTATCACTCGTAGTATTCTTAATCGGTATTGCTCATGCGGTGTCCCTTTTTGGTAACCTGCTCTAATTCCATATTCCATGCGTCAGGTGTTTGTTCTTCGCAGCGTATAATAATTGTGGGAGCGTTGTCACGGCGATATTAATATTTCGTACACGCTGGGCACGCGTAAATATTGACATGAATATTAATGGCAATTTTAATGTTTATAAGTCGACTTCAGAATAATATTGTTTCACGAACACCGAATTGTCTGAACCAGTTACGTGTGATCTGGGTTTCTGACATCATATATCCTTATTTACCTCGGAATTGACCATAAAATTCTGTGCTACGTGCATTGCAGTACAATGACTACGTGATGCTTTGATGTCCAAAAAAGTTGTTTACTGTTCTTGGTATTCCCGCTTTTGGTGTTTCTTTCAGTTTTTTCTGCACTGTCATTGTCAATTTATTGCGTCTACGGTCTAGATTCTAGATTTACCATTTTCTGGCGATATCTAAAGACTGCACATTAGTGATGGTCAGTCATTTTATTTTAATAATTATAATCGATTATTTTTGGGTTCTGCACATTTTTTCATTCAATAATCGTTTTCGAATTGACGATTTAGTGTTGTAAAATGTTATCGGACATTTTGTAGTGCTTAAAATTCATTCAATGTATTTTGTAGTTTTTTAATAACCAAGTGATGTTTCGAAGTGATTCGAATTCTATACTACCGAAAATATGTAGGTTGTACAATTGATATTAACCAAACAATGCAAACTTAGGTTCGTTAGTATTGGTGCATATATATATTCATTCCGACAGTGATGTCTTTACAAACGTCACTGAGAAAGCTGCATTTATTGATGACTATCGATTATGCAGGTGTATAGGTTCGAAAAATAATATTAAAAAAATATTCATAGGTTCGAAAAGTTTTCCAATTCTTTTTATTTTATTATTAAAAATAAAGCTTTTACAATTTCCCTGGAATTTTCTTTTATGAAGACCATTCATCATCACTCTTGGCTCTACAACCCCTGGTGGGTCTTGGCCTCCTCAAGAGTCTTCCTCCACTCATCTCGGTTTTGGGCCAGTTCTCACCAGTTTAGAAGCTCCGAGGTAGATATATCGACGAAGACCATTAACAAGTTTAATCATGCTGTATGCAAGAAATTATTCATCTGTGTACCTAGGTACTGTGTTCGGGTCACCTCTTATTGCGATGTCTATAAATGGACCATGATATCGTTGCCTTTCTTTACATTTATGGAAATCGGCGGCTTCCGTATCCGAGAAACGTTTATGTAATTATTTCTTAACTTCACTCTGCTATTTAAATGTTTCGAAACGGTTAATTTCGATTATTTCCATCACTGCTTCACAACTTCACATGACTGCAGCAAATCGAACAAATACCTGAACACGTTATTATTTGCTTCTAATTGCTGAATATAATTGCGATTTCTGCTCTGTAATGATTCTTCTCAGCTTTCTAAGTATTTCCTATTTGGTTCACGTCTTTCTTCTTATTCAAGTAACGTTCTCCGTTCTACACCTACACCATGCACTCTACTCTACAGTGCTTAGTTTAATGTCCTAGCTTATTTAGCTGTTTCTTTTACAATATTTGTTAGTTTTACTTCGACTTTCTATCCTGCTTTCTAATCCCACATTCATTATATTTTAACTATTCATAATAATATAGCACTCATACCTCCTACAAATTCAATAATTAAACTCTTACCACTTAAACCTACCTGATTCTTTGCAAATGAGGGCTGTTTGTGTGATCGACAATCCGTTGTTTACAGACCGATTGCCATCTTCAATGTAGACAAGTATTGTAGGCATGCCGATTCTATCCTACATGTATTTCAATGAAGCCTGCTCGAAGGAGCTAGCAGCATTGATCTCCAGAACCACCCGTTCACAGTTTATGTAGGCTCCATGAAAACGGTTCGTTTCTTCGACTCGTTTTTGAGCTACCGTCATCTGTTTTTCCTCCTTCGTATAATTCGGGCTTCTTTAAGACCCTCATTTATAAGTCCCTTCCGACAGTCCCTTCTTTAACCCACCTCACAACGCTGCACAGACTCTTGTGGGGTGTAACATAAAATTTAAAAAAATAAAATTGTAAAATCGCACACACCGGGATTTGAACTAGCGCTCTTCGGATTGCTGGTCGCCTCGACCACGGAGACCGTCAGTATGCGTTGGAACTGAAATAATAGCGGTTCATTCACTTCTCCTATATTTTATTGCCCAATCATTTTGCAAAGGACGACCATATCGCGAACGCCAATTAATAAATAATATATTCGCCTGCCAATTTACAATTTCATTACGCCAATTAACGCTAGATTGTCCGTGTTTATTCCTGTACGATCGTCCATTAGGGATTTGTGTCAATGGGCCACGCAGGGTCCTCAAAATTCAAACTTCTGCCTCAGAATTGTAAAAAGGTGCATAACCAATGTTTAGTGCTGCAAATGCGATTCTCTTATACTTGTGATGTTGTTGTTCGGTGGTGTCGATTTGTTTTATATTTTGAAGAGCGATGGACGGGCACAGTGGGCAGACCAGTTTGATTAGAGTGACTCTTGTCCTTATTGAAGATAATGTATGAAGATATTGGTCGGCAACAAAAGGTCCATTTCGGACCTAATTAAATATATAAAATATGAATTTCCGTGATCGATATTTAGATACATATACAGGATGTTAAGGGACGTACTTGACTTACTTTAACCAGTGATTCCTGACATTATTTAGAGTAAAAATTGTGAATGAAATTTTTATCTCCGGTAACATTTTTGATGTTTTTTTCCTACAAAAACATTAAAAAAATGTTAGGTCTTGGATAGTTGGAGGCGGGGTAAGGGGTTGGTCGGTTACTCGGTTGAGTGACCAGTGAAATATTTTTTTTGTTGGATTTTGAAGAAAAACATTTCGAAAACAAAAAGTCACCGGAGACCAAAATTACTTTTACAGTTTTTACTCCAAATAATGTCAGGAATCACTGGTTAAAAACAGTCAAGTAACGTAACGTTAAGCCCCTTAACGCCCTGTGTACTCGTATACCTACTGATCTCGAAAATTTAAAATGCTGTTAACTGAAAGGGACAAAATATTAATTAATTGTTCAGGAGAGCGAAAACAAAGTTTTATATTTTTCAAAAAATCTTGTTTTCTGTTTTTGTAGACTTAAAATAATTATGAATTTTTATTATAAATAACATTGAATAGATGTTTCAGAACATTAATTTTAACATTTTTTCGTACAAACATCAAAATAATACGACAAACGGATGATCATTATGAACGCTGTTAGGCATATATAAATAATAATTCGTGTTTTTTAACCAGCTAATTAATCCACCAACTGACATCAATACACGACAAGCATAGATAAGTTATTGAAAGCCGTAGAAAATCATAGAGACGGCCGATAACGCACGACGGACGCCTTCCGACATCCGACGGATCCGAAAATATTTTTTTATTGTTTTTCGTTGACTCACAAATAATTTCCCAAATTGCCTCGAAAATCATGAAACATTAATATCTTTAATGACCTATATCTTATAATTTAAAATAAAGATAAATAAAGTATCATTGAAGAAAAAGATAACACTTATAATCAAAATGAAAATATGAAAGAAAACAAGACACAGAAAAACAGAAAAAACAATGGTCGCAACTGGGACTCGAACCCTGACCTCTCGTCACGTCCCGGTTAGACGAGAGGTCTGGGTTCGAGTCCCAGTTGCGACCATTGTTTTTTCTGTTTTTCTGTGTCTTGTTTTCTTTCATATTTTCATTGAGATTATAAGTGTTATCTTCTTCTTCAATGATATATTACGTTGATGGGAATAACCTTCAAAAGTTATAAAAAGAGAGTTTTTCTCATAAAAAATTTAATAAATAAAGTAGCTCATATCCGTACCAGATATTTGATATACCTTTTGATTACAAAAATAATTTTTCAGTTTGGTTGGGTATTTTGATTTCAAATCCAGAATTAAGATTTTTATGAAACGGGCCGAAATGGGCCGCGCAAACGTTCCTCTTAAGATGATCCAATGCAAAGTAATATCAAATCATGTAAAATCACGTGTTTTGGGTTTGAAAATTTGATGGCTTAGAAATTTTATAGATGCTTAAATTAAATACTGCAAGTATAAAGGCGGAACTCCTGCGCCAGAATACACATGAAAACTAGCTTGAACCCCACTATAAACGTTCTTTGTTTTCCGTCTCCTGCGTTTTTTTAAACATGGTTTGAAAGATTGGTGTGAACAGGTGTGAAGTTCGCGCGGTCACACACTTTGCTAGTGGCCTGTCCACGAGTCCACGCGTCCACGCGTACGCAACTGACTTGACGTTTGACGTTTAAATAAATGTTAAAATATGTTCCGATGAAGAAGAGATGCTACATCAGGGAGAAAACAGAGATATTTTAATAGATGTTTATTTACCAGGAAAGATTTCCGACTAATATCAATTATTATGACCTAAAGTCAGTATTTGAATTTCGAATGCGTAATTAATTACGCATTCGAAATTCAAACGTCAAAAGTCGAGTTCTGTTAAGAAATTTACCGATGATATTGTAAACGAAATATAAAGGAGAACACGCAGATTTCAACTTAGACCTAACCTACCTAACTAGATTTTTATTAGGTATTTATTTATCAGGGAAAGAATAGAATACCTATTTTAATTGGTCATTTCTTCCGTGTCTCTGAAACCGATTTATAAATTAATAGACTTTATTTACAAGTGAGATCACGAAAGATATAATCATCATTACGACAGTATTTATTTGGAATTTAAAGTCATAATTAGGTATTAGGCTCGCGCGGTTGACATAACCCCAAACGTCATTCGATTTACCTCCGGTACCAACCAACCGCTTCGTACGGCTCCTGTAAAAATATGAACTTATTTCCCCCCCCCCCCGCCGGCCCCGCCTGCCTTCCCGCTCCCGCTTCACTCACTTCAAAAATAATATTAATATTAATATTGTTAATATTCGTTATTATGTTATAATTTTATTATCAAATATATTTATTATATTGTATTTAGGTATCATAATATTTTAAACTAGTGATTATTAAGCTTGCTCATTGCGCATAACCTCAAAAACTTGTTCGGTTTGATTCTCCATACATGACCGCATCGCGCGGCTCTTGTAAAAATATGAACACATTTCCCCCCGCCAGCCTTCCCCCTTCGCCCGGGAGATGAATGTTTTCCGTCGGCTGTGGTAAAGCTTGAACACAGGGTTTTTGAACACGAAGTGTTCAAATTTTCAATGTTTTGGGTGCTGTTCAAGCTAGTGTTCATGTGTATTGTGGCGCAGGATACGGGCCTTAGCACATCTTGGCCTTTGAAATAATTGAGTATTTTTTTGAAGTCTTTTAATAAGCCTAGAAAAAAAAATTATTCGGCCGATAAAAAATGCTTTGAAATTAAAAATCTTTTAAATTAAAAAATCTCCTACTTACAAGCAGATGTAGATTTTTTTCAGATATGGTTTTATTGATTAATGTATCTAATAAGTTTCTTAGAAAATAATCGGAAAACATTTCAATATTTGTTTCTGAACTTCACAATATAAAATAAAACACAAATTTTGGCAACGTTTTTTTCCAGTGAATTAAAAGAGGCGTAACCCAACTGCGAATTTAATCCTTATGCCATCTGCAGAAGAGCCGGTGGCGTGTCGTATATTCGCACTTAGTCGCCTTCCAGGTATCGAGGGGAGTAGACTATGCCTTGCTCTTTGCGTCGCTTCATTCTGTAAAAATTTACTTGCGGAATAACAAAACACCGTTGTTGGCTATTGATTATGTTTTTTTTGTCAACGCCCTAAAGTAGCTTACTCCGCCCAATTCCGAATGGGTCCAGGACTAGGGGATCGCTTTAATTAAAAAGATTACACGAAATATACAGAAACACACTTCAGTTGTATAAAATGAGGATGTGGAGGACATAATTTCTCATGTTATTTATAAATATATCATAATATTTGGAGCATGCTGAAGATAGAATTTTTTTAATTTTTTCACAATACTGAATAATACCGAAGACCTAGCCGTAAAAACGATGATTTTAGCGGCCAACCGAAAAGTGCGTGACATCGGTACTGCAGCACTGCCATTCAAATTATGAATAACTGTACTGAGCGTGACGTCACGAGACACAATTGCGTACATTTTACCGATGTTCACTGAAAGCTCACAACGTTTAGAGATATCGAAAAACTAATTGTACTGTCTTTATTAACTCTTTGTAATACATTTCATTAAAATAAAATAAAATGAGGACTTCACTTTAATCGCGCAGAAAATATTAAAACCTTTTTTTTGTTAGCGACAGGTTGACGACCCATCTACCAGGAATATAATATTATTATTATTTTATAGTGCAGGTTACACGATGTTATAGTCAGTGTTGCCAACTCATCTCCTTTGGAGCTAGTTCCAAAATGAGGCCGTCAACTCCAAAAAAGATTTTAGCTTCTTAGCTCGTTTTTTCAGTTAATCAAACTCGAAGGAACATGTTTATTTTTTCTCAGAATATTTGCTCACCCCCCTCCCTACAACGAGGTTGGTGAATTTTCGGTCACAACCTAACATTTTAGCTCTTTTTTACCTCATTTTTGGGTGACGATGGCTTTATATAAAAAATCGAGTTGGCAACACTGATTATAATATATTGTGTATGTACAGTTTGTCATGCACTACGTACAAGTATATTTTAAATTAATTATCTATTCAATTTATGACACAAGCTTATCTTTGTAAAATATAGGTGTGATCAGTAATTTGCATTTTCAAAATGTGTTTCGAAACATACGGATGTTTTCGAAATTGGTAATTCGATTGTGTCCATCTTATTTTTTACATTAACTCCACACATGAGACCCTGAGGAAAATGATTCCCCTTAGCATGTCATCTTTGTGAATGCTGTGTGGAGTGTCTTTTATGGAAAGAAAAGAGATGAAGTTCTGAGAAGGAAAATGTATGAGGAGTGGCTAGAAATTTGGCAGTCAGTGTCTGAAGGAGTGACGGATGTATGAATCCATCCCTCCCATTGCGGTACAAAGCGATGAGTCGTAAGAGTTCGGCTGGAGAGGTCTTGTTTAGGTCTCCCTCAATCAGTCTCCCGATCCGGCCTGCCACGCAACTAGTGGGCAGATGCGTCCACCGCCAAGATCCGGACAAACCACACCCCAGGGCACCCCTGCTAAGTCTCCAAACGTAGCGTATTCTTTGGGGTAAACTGTGGCAGAGGCAGGGCTGGGCAAAATACATGCTTTGCTGTAATTAAAATACAAATTACAAAATACTTTTTCGCATGTATTTCAAGTAGGAAATACAAAATACTTTCATAACCGATTTCTTTCGAATTACAAAATACTTACAAAATACAAGTCGTTGTATTTGAAAAACAAAACACAAAATACAGTATTTTAACCATTTTTTTATTTCAAATACAAAATACATTGGGTTTTGCTAGAACCTTTGGTTGCAATAAATTGTCGTAAGTGCCCTTATCCAAGGGTTCGTTTCCAAAGAAGCAAAAAGCTGAGCAGAGTGAAACAGAGACGTGCAAAAATTGACCGACCATATTGTTCAGAAGACACATCTCATCTCCGCTCCACTTGTAAAGTTTTGTGGTTTTGATGGAATTTGATCATCAATTATCAATTAACTCATGTCTTCGTGAATAAATACCGCGAAACGATGAAAACGACAATTGACAAGATACTTGCTTTGACGTACAGTGTTCAACAGTGCTACAACTCTAAATATTAACATATATTGCTCTGGATTCTAGCGCTTTAATCTATATATTATTTATGTCAGCTTATTTTTCATTATCATTATTAAGATCGCTAAATGCATTTGAAAATGTATTTTGAAGCTATAAGTATTGTAAATACAAATTACAAAATACCTCAGCATCAGGTAATTGAAATACCAATTACAAAATACATTTTTAGGAAGTAATTGAAATACAAATACAAAATACTCATTTTATTTCAAATACCTATTTCAATTGCAAGTAATTTAAATACTGCCCAGCCCTGGGCAGAGTTGTTGCTTATCCAATAAATGGTTCCCGGAGCTGCGGTACCCATACCCGCCTCCCAAATTGTTTGATCGTTACTTTTCATATGGTTTTTTTCAACGCAATCGTAAATCCATAATAATTTCAAAGATGTCTAAATTCTAGGAGAACGTTTTAAAACACAATAAGTTTTTACTGTGAAAATAAACCAAGGCCATCCATTCAGTATTATAATATGTAACGATGTTTATTACTTTTTGGCATTATATTTAACTTGTCATAAACTGACAACTAATTTGTAATATATTAATGACAGCCATTTAAATCAATATTGCGACTTCGCGCTTCGTGAGAATTCATTTATGCAGGCGTTATTTTTTTTTTGTTTTATTTTTCTTTTAAAAAAGGTAATTGATAAATTGTGACAGTTATGTGTTTGACATTACGTGTCGCATAATAGAGGTGCACGTTTTTGCAAAATTTTATTTTAGAAAGAAAACCACAGGTAATTTTTTTTATATAATATTAAAATAAACAATGAAGAAAAAATCTTATTCATTACCGTTTTATACTCCAAAAATGCAAAAAATCCTTCTGCTACATGCTGATTAACTGTACGTATTAACACATTTTTAACATTATTTATTTACTCTGTTTTAACCCGTATTTCGCCGGAGGTCAAAATATGTTTGCTTTACAATGAAATCTAAATAAGCGGAATATTTACGAACGTATCTGAAAACTAAAAACTGTTTTTTGAAAGTTGATAAACATCGCTTTCAAAATGTATAATTCGAAATAAACATATAATTTTACAAATATAAATTTTTTTGCATGTAATCATAAAAATGTTTCGAAAATGGGTCACCTTAAGTATTTACTTGAAAAAAAAATACATAATAAACAAATGTTGTTGTCTTTTTGGTCGTTCCATCTAAAATAATGAATTTAAAAATCCCGAAGTAATTTTTTTTTTCCAATTGCGATCTGAAACTTTGATTTCACAAAGGTATACATTTTACTTATTTCATCGTTAATTTTTAGATTTGAATTTAAAGCGTGGTGTTTTTTTCTAACACCGTTTAGATCATAGGTTCTCAGCGTGGGTGATAATGCCCCCCTGGGGGCGTTTAAGTTCTTCAGGGGGGCGGTAGAAAGCCAAGATAAAATTGGGGGGGCGTTTCAGGCTTTCAGGGGTCGGTAGAAGACCCAGAGAAACCCGTCCCACCCGCCCCCATCCTATATCCCCTGCAACGGAGGGGGCGTAATGGGATAGTATGGGGCAGTTGGGGGGCGCTAAAAGAGAAAATATTCTCAAAGTGGGCGGTGAGCAAAAAAGGTTGAGAATCTATGGTTTAGATCATATTTCTCATTATGATAGTAAAGGAGACACAACGATTTCTAAGAGACCTATGTGAGTTGTTCCGAAAAGCGAACAAATTAGCCTGACGGGTTAAATATGATTATCAAAGTGGCCGATATCGCCCCCTCCCCCCTCACCACACCTGAGAAAGTTGGCGATACCGAAGGTCGGAAGTGGCCTCAGGGGCGGTATAGGGACATTGGTGAAGTAATCGGGCGGCGAGGGTAAAGTTTTCCAAAGCAGTAGAGTTTTCATGGAGGGGGTAGGCACTGAAGAAAATATCTTTAGAAAGGGGGCGATGCTCCAATTAGTTTGAGAAACTCTGAGTTTTGCTGTTAGGAAAACTCCGAATAATAAATAATATTACAAATTATTTACATGCACCTGTTAATTTAAATGCACCTGTTTACTTTACAGTGGAGAAACACTTGCGCAAAATAAATATTTGATTAGATTTAATCATCGAATTTGAGATACTTATTATTTCAATTAATCACTTTTTCTCAGAACCGTGACATTGTTATTTTCTGTTCTGTCCTTTTTAAAACAAAGGATTTTTCAGTAAAATTGCAATCTCACAATCTCCAGTAAAATTGCTATGTATTTATTCAACTATTGGGAAACTACTGTTTAAAATTTTACAAATTAATTTACCTTCGTGAGCTTGAATTAATCCCTAAATTAATGAACTAATCCGCTCAGTAATGATTTAATGTATGTATTAATTTATTAAGTAATACACGGATTAACCCTTGGAAGTGAGGGATAAAATGCCAACTGTTTTCGTAATAACTTACTTGTTTTTCCAAAATGATGTTTTTGTAAAACTGTCTTTTTACCAGTTAATGTGTTTATATATTTACTTGGGGTCCATAAAGGTGTACATTTAAATTATTTTGCAGTTAACTTTTAGATTTGAATAAAAAGCGTGGTATTTTCTCTTTCTAACACAGTTCAGATCCTATTTCTAACCATGATAGTAAATAGTAAGCGAGACACGACAATTTCTACAAGACCCGTATGAGTTGTTCCGAAAGCCGAACAAATAGACTTGATGGTTTACCACTCGGACCCATAAGCTTGTTTTCACGATAATATAACATTACCAGACGGTTCCATGCCAACTCACAATCATGCCAAATCGGGTTCGGGTTTGAATCTTGCAGTCATACATAAAGATGGCAGCCAATAAAATATGCGTTAAGAAAATGAAGATAATATGGGTGGTTCTTAGTCGAAGTATGGTACAGTTAAAAGTGACCGAATTGGATATCGACACCTTAGCTCAGTGGTTCAGAGCACTCGCCCGGAAAAAGAGATGTCCTGATCTTTTTCTGATTTTTCTTTTTCCAGATTTTCGATTGAGTTTCGCTCATAGTGTCTTCATTTAATTTAATTAAAAAATATAATTTTAATGGCCCATAACCTAACCTTACGGAATCTATTTAATCATTTTTATGTTTTTATCACTTTTAATGACTTTTCAAATGATGTTCCGAGTTGATTTCATTCTGGGTTGTCCTTTCACCGATATCTACACCATATCAACTTGATTAACCTCAAACCATGGACTGTTGCTGGACCATGGCTGTTCGGCGTGTCTCCCTCACCACAAACACGACCTAATTATTTATTTCCTGCGTCATCATTCTGTCTGTCTGTCTTTTTGTTTATTTCCTAATGTTGTTAATTATCCGCAAATGATTGTCGGCCGGAAAGGTAGTCAGAATCCAAATATAAATGCGGTCAGACAAGTTCATTTCTTCACCACTGGTTTCCGGTAATCACTTCTTATTATGGTTTCCTATTGATGATAGATTCACAGCCGACTTTCTTTTCCAATACATTGTAATTTGGTTAATCAGTGATGAGAACGAATCAAGTTTTTTTTTATGAGAACTAAAGAATTATTGTGGATGTCAGTAATTTAAGCGTGGGGTTGCCAGCATTTGAGATTTAGTTATTATTTAGATCAAGCAATGACTACATCTTTATTAACCATTTGTTCTTTCTCGGGGCTTAGTCTAGTGATAATATTAATAAATATATTTTGACTGTTTTAACATTAATACAACCAAAATTTTTAACATTCATACATTTTACAAATACAATGAAAAATAAAATAAATAATAAAACATTATAAAAAATGCGTTTTTTGGGTAGTAATTTTAATGTATAATAATAATGTTTATGTGGGGAGGATAGTGCAATCCCACACGTCCCATATAATTATACATATTCATAAAATTATACATATTTTAATACAAGATTTTTTAAATAAATAACTAAGTATAGAAAACATAGAATAAAAATAAAACACAAGATGGGAATACATAAAATAATAATAAAAAATAAAAAATCAATTCTATGTAGAGCGTGATCTGGGGTGAGCTCGGGCCCAGCGCTAATATATTTGGATTCAGAAGATATAGCAGTGTATCGACACTGATCACAGAACTAGGATTGCACGGATTCGCCGGTCTGATGAGACATCGGGTCACAGGAGCCAGGATGCGGCTAATGGCTTCTGACAATACAGTGGTGACCGCAGCGTTCCAGCACCAAACACTACTCTTGAGTGAGCAATAAATGACAAATTCTTGTTCCGTCGTAAATAGGTAATTTGTATTTTAAATTTACACCTCTCAAAGTGATTTTTTTCTTATTTTTTTTTTAAATTTTATATTTCATTTTATTTCTATCATAAATGCATTAAAAATTTTTTTTATAGTTTTTCATTTACTCACAAATAATTGCCCAAGTTGTCTCTAAAATCGTAAACACAAAAAATTTAATGGCCTATATCTTATAATTTAAAGCAAAAATAAATAAAGTGGCTCACATCCATACTAGATATTTGTTATACCTTTTGATTACAAAAATAATTTTTGAGTTTGGTTAGGTATTTTGATCTCAAATACAAATGAAAGATTTGTATGAAACGGGCCCAAAAGGGCCACGCAAACGTTCCACATAATATGGGCGTTTAAATAAATAAATAAATAAATAAATATATAAAATTAAGTCGGGTTAGTTACACCATTTATAACTCAAGAACGTCTGGACCGATTTTTATGATCTTTAATTTGTTGGATTTGTCTCTGCCCCGAATAGCAGAATAGCTATTAAAACGTCGGAAAAATTCACGATAAAAAATGATGAAGAAAATTCTTTTCCTCGTACATTTTGTATGGAACGAATTCTCATCTTTTGAAAGAGCTGCAGGAATATTGTGATAAGTAATGATATTGAGTAGTGAGTGAAAAATTCAAAAACTTGGAATGGCAATGCGCTGATTGTTTTGCTTTTGTTCTTAAACATATAATGCTGCCCCTCTATCTTACACACTAAATGTCAACAGTCGAAAATGGGACAAACGGTGAACGTATGTCTGCACCCCTCCAAAGGAAAAACACAATAATTTTAATAAATCTCCCTCACACGTATAAAGAAAATGAAACGCAATTCCTAAGTAAGTGAAGAAGTAAGAAAATCACAAAAATTATAAATTAGTACACAAAGCCATCAATAAGTAAACGCAACAGTTAATGATTCTGGGGCGGTACGAAGTTCGCCGGGTCAGCTAGTTATATGTAAAGAAAAGTGTCCGTGGCGGCTAGACTTTGTTTTTTATACAAATTAATAGTTTTATTCCGAGATTGATGAAATTTTGCATACTTGACCTACAAAACAAGAGGAAGAAGAGGTGCGAGATTTCGAAAACCATCCCCACTCGCTTTTCTCAATCTTTAAAGCAGAATTTTAATATTTAATGAAATTTTGCCCATTTGACGTTCAAAATAAGATGAAAAATACTATCTGTAATCTGATTTCAAAAAACTCTGTGCAAAGCACGAGCATCGCAGGGAACTTCAGCTAGTTATTTAAATAATGTTGTCTTTATTAATGATATGTCAGGTGAAAGAAAAAGAAGAAACCGCAGAGACGTAGGTAAGGGAGAGGACGAAGGAGAAATGAGAGTTTTTTTAAACTTAGTTAATTGGAAGTGATGGCAAGAAAAAAGTATTGTATAGTTGGTAAGTATTTAGTCGTTTATGAAACTAGTGCGAACCTCGCACGAAACGAAGTCGTTTTATAAAGAACTGTAAATTCCGTTTATTTTGATTTGTAGCAATGGCAACCCAGATGCAATTAACTTGTTATTGGTCACTTTCTTTCAAACTATGGTCACGGTTAGCATTAGTGTTGGAGTTCATCAAATATTCATTGGCAATTAGTTGATTAATGGCGCCAAACACTATTGAAAACTTGTGGACGAGTGGATTATAAAAATACCGTTGATTGTACCACTCTTCTCTTGAATGTATTCGTAATAAATAAGCTTTTAGGTGCGGGATTTTAAATAGAAGCCTGGCGACAAAATTTAACAAAATTGGTTTGATACCAACTTTTTTTAACGTTATAGGAACTACGGAATCTCAGCATATTCATAATCATGTATTCTGATAGGATTGTAAGTGTTGAAGTCTCATGCGAAAAATTCTATCCGTTTTACTAAATTCCTATTCCATCCTGTAAATAAATCCTTAGAATTTTTTGCTTTTTGGCTTTCACCCACTGTGATCTTGGCCATGTTTGAATTGTCAATTTTAATAGTACAGATTTTTCTTTACAGAATTAATTACAATTTATTTGAAAGAAAACAATAACTTTGTTTTTAACCACGATTTTTTTTTTTTTTTTTTAATACCGACCGGTTTCACTTATTACAAGAATCTTCAGCATCTTAAACAGTAATTTAAACCTTGAAGACGCTTGTGTTAAGCGAAAAGTTGGTATTAAAAAAAACGTGGTTACAAAAAAAGTTAATGTTTTATTTCAATCAATATGTCAAACCACAAAATTACAATCCCGCTAGTTACGTATGATGAAGTTGGCACTATAAAAGTGATATGAAGTGAAAATTAAAAATATGCTATAATTTTTACTATGATTAAATGATTTTATTTTTATCGTTTTGAATTTCGATTATTTTTAAATGTGTTAACAAAATCTTGATTTTAGGCAAGCGTGTATAATGTTATAAAGCCACAAACTGGACATAATGTGATTAAGACTTTTTTAAGAAGCTGTATTTAATTGAACGTATTTACCGTTGTTTAATTATCCAAACATTAGTGGTACTGTCACATCTCATCATCCAACTTGAGAAAATGTCACTAAACGAGGGGCCAAAGATTGTAAAATCTCCCGGACACGGAAAGGGTATCTTCGTGGCTTGTTCTGGACACCAGTGCTTGTCCTCGCCGCACCTACATACGCTGGAGGAGGTAACAAGTGATATTAAATAATCACGTGGCATTTAGTTAAATGTTACGAATATAAAATCCACAATCTAAATCTCACAATGAGCAAAACGTAAAAGGTCAGACCGATGAAAGAATGTACAATCTCTATTATTAAAATATTATTGCTTTAGCATTTCATGCAAATGCCGTTTTTTTTAAATTCTCGTGAGAGGCAAGTGATTGAAAAATTCCTCGTTTTTTTGCATCACCTAGTGTAATAATTTCATATTATACAAATTAATTAAAAATTATTGTCCTGAGGAAAACATAATATTATAATTCTTTTCTGATAATCTCATGGGATGAAGTTTTGTCACATTTGGGAGGCGGGAATGGGTACCGCTGCCCCGGGAACCCTTATTGGATAACCAACACCTCTGCCATAGGTCACCCCAAGTGGTTTGATGTTTTAGCAGGGGTGCCCGGGTTCATGGGGTGATGTTTGTCTAGGTCTTGGAGGCGGATGACCAGGACACACTGAACCCCAGATTCCTACCCACCCCTTTAACCATTTTCCTTTCCAGAACTCTCCCCCCTTCCTTTTCCTTAAAAAACCCTCCGCACAGCATCCCCAAAGATGATATACGCCCTGAGAAAAATTATTTTCCTCAGGGCCTCCTGTCTGGAGCTCATGTAAAAAAATAAAAAAAATATTTGTCCGGGTCTTGGCGACGGATACGTCAAGATAAAAGTCGTCAAAATCTTATATGGTTTTATATGGCTCCAACTTTTCTTCATTGTGTTGCCACTGCTCCTTTTCGCCATTGAACCGAATAAAACACATTAATGTCCAATAAAAGTCGCTAATCACGGCCTACAGGATGGAGGTCGCAGTTAACTTCAACACTCGTTTTTTTTTTTTTTACATGAGCTCCACACAGGAGGCCCTGAGAAAAATAATTTCCCTCAGGGCCTATGTCATCTTTGAGGATGCTATGTGGAGGGTTTTTTGAGGAAAGGAGGGGGAAGGAGAGTTCTGGGAAGGAAAAGGGATTAAGGGGTGGGTAGGAATCTGGGGTTCAGTATGTCCTGGTCATCCGCCTAGACAAACCTCCCCCCATGAACCCGGGCACCCCTGCTAAATCACCAAACGTAGCGAACCACTTGGGGTGACCTATGGCAGAGGTGTTGGTTATCCAATAAAGGTTGTTGTGCTGTGGAAATACAAGCAATTAACGGAATCCCACAGTCATTCAGTTAGTTGGATGGAAATAATTAACGCTCCCAGTCATCCATTAAACTTCTGTTTTGTTGTCGCCACTTAATTGGACAAAATAACTCGAATTCCATTTTCGCCAATCGATAATAGGAAACAGTTTTTTTGTTCGACAATGTAGAGGAAATATAATTATAGTCGAAAATATCGGAAAATCAAGTTATTATAAAACCTTCGTTTTACATAAGTTACTTCCCGATTCTGTTAATATTATTACTTAAAGCTTGTAGCCATCTTTTATTCTCCAGTTTGAATCTCGGGAACCATTGATTGCCATCTTTTCTTCTACATTTTGAATCTCGGGAACCATTGATTTCCATCTTTTCTTTTGCATTTTGAATCTCGGGAACCATTGATTGCCATCTTTTCTTCTGCATTTTGAATCTCGGGAACCATTGATTGCCAAGTTTTCTTCTCCATTTTGAATCTCGGGAACCATTGATTGCCATCTTTTCTTCTCCATTTTGAATCTCGGGGACCATTGATTGCCATCGTTTCTTCTCTATTTTGAATCTCGGGAACCATTGATTGGATAACCAACACCTCTGTCATAGATCACCCAAGTGGTGAGCTGTATTTGTTGTCTTAGCAGGGGTGCCCGGGTTGATGGGTTGAGATTTTTGGTTCTTGGCGGCGGATGCGTCTGCCAATCTGATGCGTGGCGGACAGGATCGAGGGAGACTGGTTGAGGGAGGTCTTTTGAACTCTTCGGCCGGACTCTCGACCCATTATCTTGCACCGCAATTATAGGTATGGATTCATACGACCGTCGCTCTTGGCCACACCGATCCCCAGATTCCTAACCACCCCTCATACCTTTTACTCGGTATGAGAGGTGGTTAGGAATCTGGGGTCCGAAACTTCCTCTCCTTCATTTTCTCAAAAGGATCCTCCACACATTATCCCCTAAGACTGCGTGAAAAAGGAACAAACCAACCACAAGTGGCGTTTCGCGCCGTTTGCTGTTGCTTCATTCCTTTCCCATAATTCGTTGCTTGCATCGCGTTGTATGCAAGTATACGCAGCCTAAAATGACCAACGGTGGAAATTATTTTTCTCGGGGCCTCCTGTGTGGAGCCAATGTAAAAAACAATTACTCCATTTTAACTAATTTCCCGATTCATACTAATTCCGGTACTTATTTTTCTTCTCCATCTTAAATCTAAATTGTATCTTTAAATAAAGAAATTCATTCATAAATTGAAAGTATGACTTGAGATTTACTGTTTATTGCGTTGTTTATTGTTTATTACGTCACAAACGAACTTATTTTTTTATATCCATCTGTGTAGCCGACTGGTCTAAAGCGACGGGCTCGCCCTCCAGGCTTCTGCGGTTAAATCCCGCGCAATTCCTTCTACATCATTGCAGTAAAATCAATTTAACCCCTTTATGATGGAAGTAGAAAGAATTTGAATAAGGTAGAGTTACCCTGTAACATTCAATAACATGTTTGTCCAAACCAGAAGAAATTTCCTGATATTTTTATCTCAAATTTGTGTGAATCATTGATTCACACACATTTTTCATTGATATTTTTATTTGTGTGGATTATTAAAGATCTCGTTTGATATCGATAACATTGACATGTCGATAGTACCCACATTAATCATTTATTGAAATGAGTAATGCAAGCCATATCAATTCGTTTATCTAAAATAGTTCAGATTTAGAGATTGCTTATCCCTGAAAACCCTTTGCGATACAATCCAAATCATTATTACATGATCGCGCAGTCATCGTTTATTCATAGTTTAATCAATCATAATTCATGATGAACAACACTCGGCTTGTTCTCGGAATAATCAAGTGATGTCCTTTATTGTTATTTATAAATTTATAACATAATACGTTTTATAGCGTCGTCTTGTTGACAAAATTTATCAACAAAACACCATTGAAAACATCACCGTTTTCCCGCAGCGCGGTTTCCTGTACCACATCACAATAAAAGGGCAAAACACACAGAAATATTGAAAAATATTTTGCATTGAAATGATTGCAATTTGTTGCTAAGTGGTTAAATTTTCCTTGCTTGTTTACATCGTTTTGTTCGCCGTGGAGCTGTTTCCCACACACCGCCTTCGTTTTCGGCCGTCTGTAGCAGAGTGCCTTTTCCAGCCCAGCCGCGCCAGTTCAGCTCAGAACGCCGTACGAAGAGCACCTCTACAGTGACAATCATTCCAGCTCACGTGGAAAAACAAATAACAACGAAAAACAATCCATTAATTTCAAAATAAGAACATTCAAGTGACAGTTTTAAAACAATCGAGTAAAATCAAGAAAATTTTAAAAAAGGAATTCCCTGAAATATACAAAAAAATTCAACCCTTAAAAATAGGGGTTTGCTGTTTTCTATTAAAAATCGGCTTTATTTGGAAGAGCATTTTTTAGTTTACGACAGAAACGAACTATAGAAGAAATTCGACGAAAAATCGACAAGAAGTGAAGGTTTTTGGGGATAATTGAGAAGATCTTTTATAGAATAGAGTTTTACAAAGAAGGCTTCGTTTCATCTCCAAGATGCCCGCCGTTGCTACCTGCCCCATTGGAGGCAATCGCTCTTACTCAGGTTAATATTTTCTTTTTGATTATTTGTTAATTATGCCAATTGTTAATTTAATGTTAATTTATTTGTAATTGCAATTTACGTCTCGCTTTAACGCGGAACGCCGATCTATTTAAAAAAAAGTAGAAGAAAATGTTTTTATGAACTTAATTTTATAACTTCGTTAAACTGCAGAATTTAGGAATTTATTAATATTTTTTTTGATAACCTTATTACTATGAAATACTACATTTAAAATTTCAATTACGTAAAATGAAAAATTTGCTTTTGTCGCATGGGATGACAGCTGACAGCCATTTACATTAATAATTTATGTCCGTATTGTATGTACGATATTTTGTATTGAAATTTTTAATGTTAAACAATACGGTCATAAATTATTATAAATGGCTGTCATCTGTCATCCCGTACGACGAAAACAAAATTTCATTTTGCGTAATTGAAATTTTTAATGCAGTGTTTTCCATCGAATGCAAATAGTTTTCTTTTATATTGATAAAGGCGAATCAAAAGGTTTTTTTCTAAAAAATATCCCTTTTAAGAAAATCCCGAAAGTTTCCCAAATGTATTTGGACACTGTTTAAATTTTATTTTTATAATACATTCTAACGAAACAATACTCCATTTCAACTAAATTACTGTAAGAAAAAAATTACCGAAAATGGAAAATAATAAAGAAATTTCGTTCAAATTTGTACGGATAATGTTTCATCTTGTTTGCCGGCCATCTTGAATGTTCATAGAATTATTATTTACTATCAATGTGACATCTGACGGTAGGTACTGCCAAATAGAATGCATTGGAACAAAAAGCTGAAAATAATTAATAGATAATATTAGATTGTATGCTATTTATATGCATTATTTTCTAATTTCGGCAATTTTAATATTTTTTTTACTGCAATTAAGTTGAAATGAAGTATTGTTTATGGTAATTATGTGTATTAAGAGTCCACTACCCGAATTTCTACCGATTTCTTGCACATCTCCCTTGAACATTTGAAGTTTTTAAGCTCTTAAAAAAATTTATGTTATTTTTGAAGATAATATCTATACAACCCCCACGCCGAAACGCAAATTATATGAAATTCCCTCCGATATTTATGCTCCATATAATATGCTCCGAAATTTTTTATTTTCAAGCCTGTCTCTATTATTTAACAAGTTATATGTATGAAAAAATTCACAGTGTTTTAGACAACCCCCACGAGATTTTTCTTCTATTTTAAACGAGTCATGTTTTATTAAGCATTTTCACAATTTTTGCTTCAATTTTATCTTTAAAATATTAGCGCGCTCTGTCCAACATTCGTAACTACATATTTCTCCATCTTCTTCTTTTTGAGCCGGAAAGCGTCGCCCTAAGGCACAGTTGTTTCGTGGAAATTCACTTGTGATAGAGTGACGAATTGGTGATTCAGCGCCATTTTGTTTTTTTTTTGACAGTTGAAAGGTTTCCGTTAATTGCCGATTCTGAATTACGAAGTCCGTTTCAGCTTTTGATGAAATTGTGATGGGCAGAAAAGGACAACAACCATGCTGTTAAGTTTGTCAGTTTATTACAATTTGGTAGAAAGCTGAAAGCACCTGGAATCGGCGTTTAACGGGGTGGCTTTCAAGTGTCAAAAACAAAATGGCGCTGAATGACGATGTGATGATATTGTTGCTTCGAATTTATGCGAAACAACCGGGCCTAAGAGTGTGTGTAGAGAATAGATATTTACCGAACATTGCAGTAAATGGTCCAATGAATGGCAGGTTGATATATGTATATATAAATATTGTTATCTCAGCTTAGGCTTAGATTTCTATCGAATACTATTGAAAAATTGACCTTGTATTAAAATAGCTTTTTATGATTGCAATTTTTATAACAATAACATTGAAAGGAACGTTAATCAATAATCTTGAGAAACTGTAATAATCGTAAATACAATGTTCTCTTAAGATTAAGATATTATTAAAAGTCTCGACAGGGTGTCCTTTTTTTACATTGGCTTCACACAGGAGGCCCTGAGGAAAAAAAATAAAACCTGTACCCGAAGAGTCAGGAAAACAAGAAAGGGATTTTAACAACGGATGAGGTCGGCTCCCATTTTTTTTAAAATGATTATTTCTTATTTTTACGGAGCATTTCACCATCTTCTTGATAGCTTATACATAGGAAAACTTAAATCTTGTTTTACTAATATTAAAAACGCGAAGGTTTGTATGGATATATGTGTATTTTTTACTCTTTCACGCAAAAACTAATGAATGGATTTTAATGAAACTTTACAATAATATAGCTCATAATCAGAATAACATACAGGCTATACACAATGGTAGGATCTGGCGTTAAGAAAT
Organism: Glyphotaelius pellucidus; assembly: GCA_936435175.1. Taxonomy (NCBI): domain Eukaryota; kingdom Metazoa; phylum Arthropoda; class Insecta; order Trichoptera; family Limnephilidae; genus Glyphotaelius; species Glyphotaelius pellucidus. The sequence goes on along the minus strand of OW386543.1, from coordinate 6,562,809 downwards.
TTGTATAAATGTAAATGTGTATTGTATTTCGTATATTTTAGCGGCAGTGAGGAAAGGGGAAGGGGAACGGGGGAGGTGGGATTCGCTTAGAAGGAAGAGACGAGGGAGGTGAAGGTGAAAGAGAACGGGGACGCACGGGAAAGGACATGCAGGGAGAATCAATGTAATTCTTTGAATGGCATTGCAACGCATACCGGGGACAAGCTAATTAATAAATAAACGAATAAATACCAATAATTATAAAACTCGGGTAACTTATCCGATATATAGCCACTATTCTACTTTCTACTTTTTTTTCTCTCCTAAATAACCAATGTACAATAACTATTAAAATTTGAAAAAAAATACATATAAAACTTTCTATTACAACACATAAATACTTGTCATACATAAACATAAATAAACACGTAAACACCTCAGCACAGGTTCTCCTAGTGAGGTGTTCACGAAACATACAACAATACCTATCCACAGTTTCACCTTCACAAACCTACCTTACACCCAACACAATAAAATTACAAAATATATTATGTAAAAATGTTTTCGAAATTGATCTATAGGTAAATACTGTAATATATAGAAATAAATAAATAAATATTCACAGGTTTATAGTACGCCGAAAAGTAAACTTGGGCTTTATAAATAAATAAATAATTAAATCGGAAATATGTTAAAGCTATGTTTTTTCTATGTATAAAAGCTATCAAGAGGATAGTGGAATAAAAGTTATTAACTACGGAAAAACTGGCTTTTCAATATCTCCAAAAATGACGAAGTTGTGAGCTTTCATAGGGAAGGTCAAAAAATGAGAAATTTCGTTGTAGGAGACGACCTTAGGGGTAGGGGGGGTGGGGGAAAGAGAAGTACGACAAGGAGTTTGGGGGGTTATCAGCTCTGTGGCGTCACATGTAAAAATCTAAATTATTAAAATGCAAAACTGTTTATGTTATATTATGTGACGTCACACTAGGGGGGAGGGGGTACAACATTAGGGTACAACAGTCAAGCTATACTAGTACCAGCGAGATCTTGTACTTACGTCATTGACGGTCGCCCACTTCACACGTCTTACATGAAAACGAAGAAGACGGAAAATACTAATTATAAATATATAAGTGATGACGTCACATACGACCACTGACTTACAGATTTTCGATATCTTAGTAATTAAATAATTAATCTATGTTTTGTTTTCTAAAGTACTACGTTATTTCCTTGGTATTTCAAATTTTAATCGATTTCATAATCTTTACAAAAAATATTTTTTATCAATAAATTTTTCCCGTATCACGATTAAGCTTTGGAATACCTCGAAATTAAAAAAAATAATTTATTAACGCACTGAAACATGCTGTAGGTAGCTAGCTACCTATATAATATGAGAAAAATTTCTTGGTACCTATTTAGTAAATGTGTACCTACTTGAGAATGCAATATATTTGTAATAAAAATATGTGTCTTTCAAATAACCTTCCAACGATGAATACCTGCATTCAAGTGCAATGTACTTATATCAATAAAATTTAATCATGAACAATTATTTTCCGTGTTTGCTATAATTTTGACTTCCCATCTATTGTAATTTTAAATAGGAAGTACTTTAATCGCCTCGTTAAGTATAGGTTCGATTATTCGTCTATTGTTTTAATATTTTTTTACTCTGTGCAGAAATTTGTTACTACGTCGTACTGATTGTTTAATGTGGGTCGCCTTGTATGTTTTCCTCCAAAAACGTTTGTTTATGATCCTCCCACTGTGATTTGTTTAATGATAATATTGTCGTGTATAAAATCACATAGCAACATTCGTCCTTTGACAAGAAAGATGAGAATATAAGATGAAATATTTATATGGACCCACGCTAGATACAAATTTGCTATTATTTTATAAACATTTTATCCCACATTTTTATTGGAGATCACATTTTATTGCACGGTTTTATAATGCTTTTATGTATTGCGGTGGAAATCAATACATTTGTTTGGCCATTTAAGTGATAGTTTTTGCTCGTGATGAATATATTTCGTCCTCCGTGGAGGAAAATTTACATGGATTTTAGCGGTGCTCCCACGTTGAGCAGATGTTCTAATGTCCATAGTTGATGAGGTATTGGTAGGTCCAGCGAGCGAGGATGTTTATTAGTCCCAGCGAGAGATCGTGCGTGATAGTTCTGGTATCTTTTGTCTTTTTCGTTTTTAAACAAAGCGCATGAGAAGGAAAAGGGCGAACGTCGATGACGTCTATGCGTCGATACGTCCCTTCGCTGGGGCGACTTTAGGAGCAGAAACGCGTGGATGATAGTTGAGATTTCTTTTATTTCCCACAGTTTTGCCTCTATATGCGTTGGAATCGTTGGGATTATTTTTGGGGACCTATTTCGTGGTCGCAATACCTTATTTTTTAAAATAATTTCCCTCAGGGCCTTTGTTACCTGGGATGCTGTCTGGAGAGTATTTTTGAGGATAGGAAGGAATTAACATTGGTCTTGAAGAGGCCCATGTCGTAGGAAGGAGGAAACACAAAGGCCGGCAAATCGTTCCACAACCGAGCTGTTGGACACAAGAACGAGTCGAAGAAGCGACCCGTTCTCATGTGACAAATGTCAACCCTCTACATATGTTGGGCACGCGTTTGGGCACCGGTGCCGAAGGAATTAATGACGCGTGTTCCTCAGAGCCTCTTCCATTGAAATACCGGTAGAACAATGATAGCATTCCCACCTGACGCCTGTTCTCTAAAGATTGCAATCCGTTTGTTAAGTTAGGAGAACCTATCAAACGGACCGCCCGTTTCTGCACGGAGTCGAGGGTATTTATCAGGTGGGGCGCACTTGCTATTTGTACCTGAAAGAAACAAGAATTGAAGTGATCCAGAAATTATCATGGAAAGCGATCCTAGAATGGTCAAGGAATTGACATGAACAGAGAATAAATTATGGAAATCAGAAAATATTACGCAAATTTTTTTAATATTTAACAATATTTCCTAAAGCGTTTCTTAATTAAGTTTATTATTATTGACTTTCCTTCCGAAACTGTCTTACAAAATAAGTGGGTAGTTTAAAATTAATGTATAAAACGAATTGCAAATAAATCTATGTGGTAGAAATTCAAACATTAGATAAAAAAAACTTGTCGCACAATTTAGGCCTAGGTAATTTGTTTACATAAACATATTTTATCTTATCTTGAAAGTTATTTTCAAAAATCGTGTTTCGGTGTTATTTTTTATCTTGTATACTTAAAAGTCGATTAACACCTCCGTAGTTTCTACGAAATAGTACATAAATAGTTCCGAAAGGTATTTAAATAGCGTTATTCGATCAACACCTTCAGGTGACCTTTGCCTCTTGTAGTCTGGCAAATCAACCTTTCTCAATGACAAAATAAACCAGGCGTCGTTTATTTACTTTGAATGTATAAAATGTGCCTCTGTTTTGTGATTTTCACGGTCGCGTTTTAGCCTTGGCTTAAACATGACATATCCCTGCATAGTCTTATTTTTTTATTATTAGAATGCCTTCTGTTTTTAAATACCAATTGTTTTTTAATAGTAAACAACAGAAAATATCCGAATTTATAATGGTCTTCAGTTTTGCATGTTTTTACCATTCGCTAAGCAGGAGAGATAAAATCACTTAAGGCGTTTTACCATCACCATTTCAATTGACCCTTGTTAATGTGAAGTGAATTTTAATTTCAAAGGAGACAATTAACTTTGATTGCGTTAGTCATGGATGGTTAAATTACAAAAAATTAAATCATGTGCTAGTCGCCTCCTAATTTATTGTTTGGGTCTATATTTTTTGCCTCTATATCAGCTTCATGTTTTTTTTTTACATGAAATACCACACAAGAGTCCCAACTGCTCCCGTCTGGAGCCAGTGAGACTATGGCATCCCCAATTGGGGTATGTTGTGGGGCTGAAGGTAGTGGGGAAGGGAAGGAGATAGGGAAGAGGAAGGTGGGGAAGTACAACGAACAACGCGTTACGTAACATGTTTTTTTTTTATTTAAATAAAAATCTAGGGAATTAAAATCTTCCAAGTTGTCAACCCTTTTCGTTTATGTTTTACGGAGAATCACTCGATTGTACTGTACGTCATTTTTTATTTTGTTCCCCCAAGTTGGCAACCCTTTTCGTTTATGTTTTACGGGGAATCCCTTGATTGTATTGTACGTAATTTTTATTTTTTCTCTCAAGTTGGCAACCCTTTTCGTTTATGTTTTACGGGGAATCCCTAGACTGAATTGTACGTCATTTTTATTTTATTTTCGTTGTCAAAATCAAATAAATTGGTAAAAATAGTCACTTTTGTGTGACGTAACGTTTAGGGAGGGAGAGGGGGGGTACAGGGAGGGAAGGTCAATAATCTTCAAAAATTGCGTTACGTAATACTTAGCAGAGGTGCCCGGGTTCATTAGGTGAGATCTTGGCGGCGGATGCGCCTGCACATCAGCTGCGTGGCGGGCCAGATCGGAAGAGGCCGCTTTGGATAGATCTTTTGACCTCTTTAGCTTGTCTCGCATCGCCCTTACTTATGAATACATTGTATAAAATATTCAAATGTCAATGTAAAAGCCTGTTTACGAGTAGGTAGTAAAAAGATAAATTAATGAAATTATTCGCTTTTTGAACTCCTTTGTGCAAATATCAACAATAATGTAATTACAAAGTAACACCAAAAGTTTTTATTGTACCTACTAATATTTATTATGTGTATTGATATACGTTACATTTCTGCATCATATAAAATTTCTTTCGTTATAATGTTCGTAAGAGCCCCACTGGCATTAAATAAATCAATATTCCGGGACTCCCGTAAATAGTTGATACGAAACTTAGAATAAATTTCATATTAACAATTTATAATACAAGAAATTTCAGAAATAAGTCTATGTTATTACATATTACGGCGATTTCTTACACTGGCCTTACCCTGCTGCCGATGCTAGGCGTAAATAAATCCATATTTCGCCCAAAACATTTTACTAGCATCCCTTACCCGTGTGTATATTATTTCATGCATATTCTAGTGTTTTTCTCACCCGTACCTGCTCGTACCAAGAAATAAAACACCTCTACCCACTACCTGTGCCGTGTTAGAATCGCCTTAATTAATTATTGCAGTGTGATTGCGTGAAAATGATACCTTATTCTACAGTTCTAAAAACAACCCTTAACCTCTTGACCTGTTTTGTTTTTTCTGTGATCAAAGCGCGGTACGGTTTATAATTACCTGGTATTATCTATGATAATTACGTTGCTGAACTGAATAAATAGCTATATATATAAAAATGTTTCTGTCTATGTACGCTATGCGTTGCTAAACCATTCATCCGATTGCGAAGAAACTTTGGGGATTTGATGTGCGCATGCCCGCGATTCTTACTATATACAATAGTGAGTTCTGGCAACATGAAATTATGCGTTGCTAACGATTGGGGATTTGATGTGAATGATTTGTAGTATCAAAATACCTTCTTTCCGTCTTCGCGAAGGTTTTTGAATTATTACAACCACATGACAATACATCTGAAAAGTTTTTTTTAATCATTACAGAAACTCTTATAAAACAGTCACAATTTGAGAATGACATTTTGCAAACCATCGATTGTTAAATTAATATTCAATTTTTGAAAATGTTTAAATTAATGAATTTAAATTAACCAAAATCAAATACTTTGAAGCTTATCAAAATTTACATCTATTTTAAATAGGTACCTATGTTAGGTACCAAATTTATAGAAAATTTGTAAAAAAAATTGCAATAGGTGGCACGCGAGCTGTTTGAAAATCTGAATGTACCGGGACTGAATATATTGAAAGCGGGAGAGGGGAGGGGATGGCGGGAGGGGGGTTGGTGGAAGAGGGGAGAGGGAAGTCGGAGAAGGCGGAGTGGGAACGCGAAAGGGTGAGGGGACGATGGAGAGGAAGGGGAATGGGACGAATGGGAAAGGACACGCAAAGAGAAACAATTTCGTTCTTAAGTGGCATAGCAACGCATGCCGGGAACTCGCTATTATATTTAAAAATCGAAATGTATCACATATGCGTATTAGAATGTGTTTTATTCCTTGTATTCAGTCATTTTCATTGCAGTCATTTTCTTTTACACGTCAAAAATCCAAACTGCAAATACAAAATTCTTTTAACTGTAAAATGCATGGGCCTACTTAAAACAAAACGGGATCTTACACTAAAATTTCAATAGATTTTTTTTATCGTAGCTATAAAATTTTATTCACGGCTTAACCCAGATAGTTATTGAATCGGCGACATTAATTGAACCATAAAAGCTGTCATCACTGTCTTTTTCTCCTTTTTTGCTGTTTTATGAGTCAATTCGTTGGCCCTTATTTCCATAACTCTTTATTAGATTTTTTCAAACAATAATAAATTCCTTTTAATAATAATAATATTTGGATGATTTATATAGCGCCGTTTTTGTGAAAAATCACCTCAAGGGCGCTGTTATTAGCTTATGTTGTTTTGTTCGAATTTTTTGGATTTTCTTTCAATAATAATAATAATGTAACTGATAAATTAAACGATTTTCAACACATCTATTTGGTGTTTTAGTTTTCTAGTTGCTAATTAAAACTAAATAAAAATATTAAGAATTTCAAAAAATAATTCAGGTTGTAACAGAACGTTCCTGGGCATATTTTTAGTACAAAAGTTTTTGTCCGGTGTCCATTTAGTTGTCCAGTGTTTTTTTTTCTATTGAAAACAAAAAAAAAATTCTATAACATTTCGCCACTGGTCATACTCCCACACGTCGTGACGGGATCACGAGATACGCGCGCTGTTTCTTGTGTTACCGTGCTGCTAGAAAGGGACGGAATGCTTGTCACGTGACCCGCTAGGTTACACCTGGCTAACTCAGTTGCGACGTGTGATGCAAAAATATTTCTATTAGTTTTAATTGAAAAAATATATCACCGGACAGAGGTCGTCCATTAATCACGTGAGGCTCGAAAGGGGGGGGAGGGGTTCGGAAAAAATCACGAAATATCACAAGGAGGGGGTGGGGGGATTTAATGAGATATCACGTGAATTTATTTTTCGTTGAACACACGATTTCTAAACCAGACAGCGGCGCGTGGCCTTGACTCACCGTTGCCAGGCAACGATTTCCCCGCGCGTTGCGACAACCGCTCGGCTCACCAGTAAGTCTGTGATTTTGACGCCGAATACATGCGTAAATCGTTGCCGCTTGATGTGAGTGGCTTGATGAAACCGACGTTGATCTTCAACAAAGCACAGTGCCAACAGCTGACTTTCAAGATGCTTATCCACTTGTTAGTGTTGAATAAAGTCTCGCTAGTCAGTGGTCCGTGGACAATGTCCATTAAATATATTCATGTACAAATGTTTTTTTTTTTTTACACCTTCCCTTATTATTTTTATGCCAGTCAAAAACAATCTGCAACCTTAATCTCTGTCTGGACATTTTTGGACACGATGCTTAATTTTCCAAAATTTAATCAGATTATATATGTATAAAGATAATATTCTGAAAATTTCAATATACTTTGTAGGAAAAAAAATACACGTGATTGTGGGTATGGGGGGGGGGGGGTTTTGGTCGAAAACCTCACCACCGGGGGGGAGGAGGTTAAAAAGTTGCTAAAAAACATCACGTGATTAATGGATGATCCCACAGCAAAATTACATCTTGACTTTTTGCTTCAAATTTGCTCAGAAATCGCTAGTTAAAATTCTTCGGGTACCACGTGGTGTTTACACCCTGCATTGCGAGTCCGTTTCAGGATTGTTTAGAAAAATGTCAGAAATGAAAAAAGTAACACATAAGATAAAAATTTTGAAAATTTTGCGTGGTGCAAATTCTTATTTATTTATTTAATATTTTCGAACCATCTAGAACAACTTTAAAATTTATTTACACCATTCGTGTGATTGTGGTTATTCGACGAATGTGTATTTTACATGCTGGTATTATTATCATTCATAGTAATGATGTCAAAGCAAACACAATTGTGACACTATTACTGTTTGTTTTTCTAGTGACATAATCAAATAATGCAAAGGTGTGACATAAATCCATATTATACTGAACGTGATAAATATAAACGTCAATGTTTACTGAACTAGGCTTGCACAATATTTCCACGGAACAAAAATACAGTAGCTGCGCAGTTAAATTATTTAGTAAATTTAATTCATCTTTTATTATTATTTTATTTTATATTCATATTTATTTCGACCGGTCAGTGGTTGAGTGGGCATCGCGTTTGGGTCCCACCCGGGCGTCCCGTGTTCGATTCCTCGGCTGGCTAAGTCCTCCATCACAACATAAGCAACATTTTCGGCTTTCTGTGGTGGTGGTAGGAGATTTTCAAACATTGTTGAGTTATTCGTAACCCGGGAATGTTTGTCTTTCTTTTTAAAAAAAAAAGTAAATGAAAAAATGAATCAAATTAATCTTAAAATAAAGCCAAAATTTACGAGATGATCTTTTGGATCGATTCTTATCGTAGTAATAATACAAGTTTTTGTTAAACCAACATCAATAATGACTCGATTTTACAATAAACACGTCAAGACTTATTGTACTGGATATATTTTCGAATTCAATTATCAAGCTTCAGTCACCCTCAGCGTTAAAAGCGTGAGCACTTATCTGTCGAACAGCGAGCGCTTTTGTGTTGTACCGTCGCACCACGCTGTCAAATATTTCTTCTTATGAGAGGGCGTGATATGAATTAGAGAGCTGCCGCGAAATGTCATTTATTTGTACTGGATCTGTCAACTTGACAGCTGTCATCCGCATATTAACATAATTACCCCCTCTCCTGTTTAACGGCGGAGAGGGGGTCGCATAACTTTGAGCTTCGAGCACATCATCTGCGTAGGTGTGATAGTTCTGTATGGGATTGTATGGCGAGCGTCATCTTTTATCTTTGCGTGTGACGGCCCTTTTACCTTCAGAAGGAACTTATACTTACATATACCAGATGATCTCCTCACTTAGATTTATAATTAAAGTATCATATATCTACTTATACATTGGCTCTATTATATGTGAATATATGTATGTGCATGTTTCTGTGTACATATAGGTGTACAGCATTCACACGTATTTGTGTATGTTTTTATGTAACTAACTTATCGTAAAGATCGTTTTGATGAATGGTGTGCTCGCCATCATTGGAATCATCGCTATAACCATGTTGAAAATGTTAATTACTGCAATAATTAAGTGATGTGTGCTGTTGGCGAGCCAATAAATAAAACTAAACAAAACAAATCTCAGCAATACTCGGATATGGAAGTAGCTACTTATTTTTAAAGATTTTAGTGGTGCAAATTGAAATGACCCATAAATAAATTTTAGAAATCTATCTCTCTAACTTTTAGGTCAGTTATAAATTTCGATCACCGTTATTAACATGCGAACAAGATCAATTTTTATTTATTGAAAAAAGTATCATTGTGTGGGCAATGTTACTCATGTTTGGTTTGAGAGTCATCCTACTTTAAATTATCTTAAGTGCTTTCACCAATCAAAACTGAGTGATTGTAACTCTAGTTCAATGAACTCTGATTTGTTTTGAATGGAATTTAAAGTGTCATTTTAAAAATTGGAACTGATGTGTCAAGAATTCAGGCAAGCGTTAAAGTACCTACTTAAAATATGTTTTTACCAGAAAATTATTTTGATTTCTATATTTGAAATGTGTTTTCTTTTTTGAATTTTTTTAGGATTTATCTTGACAAGTAAAGTCAGATTTTGTAGTTTTTCAGGAGTGTGCGCTTTTTAGCTAACATGCAATTATTAAATTTACAATTATTATGTCTCGTGATTTTTCACAGTTGTGCGCTAGTACTGTTGTATTTTTTGTGAAGGCACGTTTTTGTTTGGTGACCCGACAGTTGAACCCTGAAATTTTAATTTTTTGTGCACTATTTACCAATTTCAAACCTTAAATCGACGTCAAAAATACCTTTCATAATAATAAGTTGGTATGGATATTGAACGAATTTATTTACAGTGTAGTTTTTTTTTTACGTACACGCTGGTGTATACAGTATATATACAAGTAGATTTTTCTTTGATGCATTTGAATGAAAATATGTTTTATAATTCTGTTATTCGGCGGTACATGGTCTCTGCACACTCTTCGGGGACACTTAATTATATTTTGTGTGAGTAGGTATATCACATTTTCCCTTAACCGGCTGCATTTCGTATATAAGTGTTCGTGGGGGTCAGGGAATCAACCGTCATGGAATTTCTTTGTTTACATCCTCAAAGCCGCATTACAAAATTGTTGACTATCTGAACACACATGAATAAATTTATGCGGACTTTTCTTTGACAGTTTACCGATCGCCGCTGTTAATCCTTACAAATAGATTTCCTATTTTTATTTGTGTTTAGCGAAAATTTTGCTCAGTCCCGTTGGTGACTTCTTCACTTCGTCTGATGACCGTTATTAGGCCGCTAAGCGTTATTTTAATTATTCAAGATAAGTGTTTTTAACTCGTCTTTTTGGTGACCTACATCGTTATGCACTCTCCTCGCTGTGCCCCTCCTAGGATGGTTGGTCATTGTGCAGAATAACTGTTTTCTAACGGTTTAAATGATAATAATTACCGTGGCCTAACTTGCTAACTTGCACAGTTTGCTTGGCAAATTCCTTAGGACTGTTTGCTGCACTTCTATATCTATACTTTTATATAGTATATTTGCGGCACGTTCCAGAGTGGAAGATACTATCAGTATCGCCCTGGTGTAAGACCACCATTCACAATTGAAACGTTGCTTGAAATGGCTTTAGCCGTGTTTAGTGACCAGATCTGAATAGCCAGGTACTTCCCTACCTTCCTCTTCCCTATCTCCTTCCCCTCTCCACTACCTTCAGCCTCACAACATACCCCAATTGGGGATGCCATAGTCTCACTGGCTCCAGACGGGAGCAGTTGGGACTCTTGTGCGGTATTTCATATAAAAAAAAATACTAATTTTAAAACTGCGTGTGTTTGTTTGTTACGCTTTCACGCATAAACCAATAAACCGATCTTAAAAATTCTTTCTACAAAAATAGAAAGCTACATTGTATGCGAGTAATATAGACTGTATATAATGGTAAGCTCTGGCGTTATGAAATTATAAATATTAATTTATTATATTTTTTATACGTTTTCTGTCGCTACCAGAAGCGAGTTATTGCTAACGTCAGATAACAAATTGTTGCAGTGGAAACGATTTCGAAATATTTGCCGGAAATTTTATATCAGGTCGTAGTTAATATATATCTATATACGTTTGCCTTTGAAGTAAACGAGTATTTTCTGATTAGTCTTTTTATAAGAACAGAATATATTTAACAGAATTATTATAATTAAGTATCAAGATTATAAAAACCCCTTTAAAGTTCACAATCTCCTACTTACGAACCCCTTTTTGGTTATGGTCTTATTGTGTAATGTGGAAAATTAAACACTTTAGAAAATGACTGTAAATATTTAAATATGTGTGACCAAACTTAGCAAAATAACATAAAACATCACACATCTGCACTGATGATGAAAACTATTACGCTGTCTGAAACGTTGTCTAAAGAAGGAAGTAACGCAACACGGCATAACACCACAAAAATAAATAACGATAACATAAAACACGCTTTTTGGCGATATTTTTTTCTTGAATAAATCAAAACAGGCAGGTAATATTAAACGGGAATTTAAACGTTATCGCCATCTACATAAAGAGTATTATTGTTAGCGGTTAGCTTAGGTGTCGCATTGATTGTAAATTTTAATGAAAAATAGAAATTTGGAAGAGGCGATAATGAGGTTAGATTAATGCGTTATGGAAATGACATTATGAGGGGATTATAAACTGAAGTGGAAGTACAACAGGTTCCTTGAGTCATATTGTTTTGTAAAAATAACCTTCTACTGAAAACTACGCGTTAGTTCGTAATATCAGTTAATATTTTATGAGGTTTTAGAAGCATTATAAAATTAATCTTTGGGTGTGGCTGATCAATAAAATATAGTTCTTTTAATCATGAATCATTTTACCTCCTTTACATAATAACATATGATATTTCCATTAGTTTCCTACCCGGAGCACAAGTTTAATTCGTTTTAACCTCGCTAACCAAGGGTTTCCCATAATGCTTATAGTCCGGAATTTCAGTTGCTCTAAGAGAGACACTGAATCCCTGACAAAATAAGCCGACTGATGCCATGCCAAGGAGGTGTTTTGCTTATGATGTTGTAATTGTAACACTCCTTAATTTCCATCCTTATTTATACCTACGTCAGCGTGTGGTCAGTTTCGTCGTGCCTCCCACGCGTTGTTTTGACACAGAAGCTTGGTAGATAAACAATTTGAAACGATCTTCAGATTGAAAAGAATAGAATTCATTCGCGTCACTTCGCGTTTGATTGACGCTTGAAAAAAATATACTTAAAGTCTGAAAATGTTTTTAAATATCAACCACGCCAGTTTGATGATTGTCTTTTTTGTATTCATGTATTTTTTTAAACCTTATTGCGTGGTTCTGCGTGCTGATGCCTTTTGATTTTAAGATTATTTACAATGTACACAGATTCAACGAGGGTTTTTCCAGCCCCATTACGTGCAGCCGTTGTCAATTTTTATTTACTGAGATTGAAGATTTTGTTTAAATTCTAATAGCCATCTCGTGTAGCCCTATTCCCTTCACTCCTTTTCACGTATTTGCTCATCTGGGGTTAGTATAATTTGACCTTTGTGGTTTTGCTCTATTCTAGAATGATGTTTCCGTTGGGTTAAACAGACAATACGCACAATAAATGTAGTCCAAAGCTGTAAAACCACAACACTAGTCTCCTGCTGCAGGGAAATCTCTCGATCCCCATCACCAAAATGCGACTAAGATACACAATGTCAACATTTTGTAACGAGTTGAACATCGTAATGATACATATACCCAGCCAGTCTATTCTAGAAAATTTTGATATTCTATTACTACTGATTATTGTCTCAGAAGGTTCGAAGGTTGCCATCCATGAAATTTCTAATAGTTTTTTCTCCCAGGTTTTCTCCCAATATCTACAGGTTATTAAACTCATCGTGCACATCACATCAACCTTTGTCTTTTACTTTCTAATAATTATTCCTACAAAAAATGTTTGATGCACTCTGTACCCTAATTTCAAACATACGTAAAGCATCTCATTGTTAAACACTGCGGTTTATGATATGAGAGTATCATTTCGATATGTCAACTCTTTACTCTTACCTAACCACCATTGTGACCTATAAGATCCAGTTTCAGTTCCTTCACTTCCGTGAATCATATCCCTCTAAAGCCACACAACCCACGTGACTCAGCCATCACCATCGCTATCAGCCACAAGTATCAGTGGAAGTATGATTGTATCCGTTTTCTGGTATCCGCGTAACCGAGACGCGAGGGTTCCCTGGCAGTAACCGTACACCAACCAGCATTTCTTTATATTTTACGTATACTAGCTATGATGTTAGCGATAGGATGATTAATACTAGCGATAGGATGCGCGAATTCTGGAATACTGAAGGGCATACGATAGCATAGTCATATAATATCATCTGACGATAAATGGTGGACTTTTTGATGAGGTCTGCTAGCGAATGTTGATGTTGTTGTAGAATAAAAGTTGGAAGCCTGTCTGGGCTTCATTCTACGCATCACAAAACCATTCAACAGACCCTTGAACTAAATATGAATACACTTGAATTAAATATATGGTATATGTAAGAACTCATCTCGAATTTGCATCTGTCATTTGGAATCCTCAATACCAAACTTATATTAACCGACTTTTTGAAACACCTTTGATGTATGGCAGAGGTATTGGTTATCCAATAAATGGTTCATGTACCCTTAGCCGCCTCCCAAATTGAAAATTGTTTCTGTTTTAATATTTAACCTATCCCCGTTTTCAACGTAGTATAAACCTACAGTTAATTTATGGAGTTAGATGAAAAATTAAACGTTTTAAAACTTTTTCTCCGTGTGCTCGAGATTTTCAGAAGATCAGTTTTTTTTAATTTTCGCCAACATTAAAAAAAGCATACCTCCGAATTTTAACATAGAGACATAAAAACTTATTTTAGTGCTATACAGCCAATGAATTAACCTCTATTTTACTGTTTATCTCAGATTTGTAGAATTTATAAAAAAATATAAAAAATCGTAAAGTTTATATCTCCGCAAATCCTGCGTGGTTTTTACTGTGAAACTGCCGTGAGAGGTACTTATTCGAGTCAACATAGAATATTTTTGATTTCTGTATATTGTCTGTGGTATACTTGATAATGAAAGGTGTATATCTAAGGAAAAAAGGGACTTAATTTTAACCGTAAACAGCTGATCAGAAATTCTGCGTGAAAAAAATATTTTATTTTTAACATCGTTCTAAAATAGTCTACGAAGTTCGGATTTGCAACATCTATGGTCATAATAGATAAAGCATTTCAATAACATCGTTTTAAGCCATTGACCTAATATACCCTAGACAAGCCGTCTCATAGTAAAAATCAGAAAAAAATAACCCCAAGTATCAGTAATTTCGCAATACAACTCTCCTTCGAATTCCGCCGTCTAGCATGCGAACTCTCGGCAATATAAAACTGGGCACCGCCGAATCCCATTGTGTGATTTGTCGAACTAACACTTCCATAGGTGTTCACGTTTTGCATGCGTGACGTTTCGGCAAGCTGTGTTGTATATAAATGGTTTTCAAAGTGGGGATCGCGAGACGTTCATAAATTTAATTAGTCAAAAATATTTTTTTACTTTATTATGACAAGCGATTCAATTTCGGAGGCGAGTATGGGTACCGCCGCCTCGGGAACCATTTTTTGGTAACCAACGCCTCTGCCATAGGTCACCCCAAGTGGTTCGCTACGTTTGGTGACTATGCAGGGGTGCCCGGGTTCATGGATTGAGGTTTGTCCGGGTCTTGGCGGCGGATGCGTCTGATAATTTTTAAATTTTACTTTTCTGATGAACCGTATGGCTCGTTGTCAACCACCAAGCAGCAATTTCGTCGAAGTGTCCTGTTGAAAGCGGTGTACACTGCAAACCATACTTTAGATTCGTGTACAAAAACTTGTACACAGTCCCGTATATGTATATATTGATCATGAGTTTTAAAATAAAAAAAATCCATTCATCGTTTGCTTAAAAATAATTACGAAAAATTGACCCTTTTACCGCCCACGCACCGTGGGCTGCCCAGGTTGGCCGCTTATCATTAACTCAGTAATGAGCAACCAGCAGCCCGCAAGCCCTTTTACTGCTTTCTGGACTTTTGGCTTTTTTTTTTTTTATGTGAAATACCGCACAAGAGTCCCAACTGCTCCCGTCTGGAGCCAGTGAGACTATGGCATCCCCAAATGGGGTATGTTGTGAGGCTGAAGGTAGTGGGGAGGGGATGGAGATAGGGAAGAGGAAGATGGGGAAGTAGTACCTGGCTATTCAGATCTGGTCACTAAACACGGCTAAAGCCATTTCAAGCAACGTTTCAATTCTGAATGGTGGTCTTACACCAGGGCGATACTGATAGTATCTTCCACTCTGGAACGTGCCGCAAATATACTATATATTATTTTAAATGAATAAATTGTGAAATAACACAAATTAATCAAATAAAATTTATTTGCGCACGCCGGGTTCGAACCCGCGACCTTCGGATTGTGAGTCGAGAGTCTTGCCTCGGGACCACGGAGGCCGTCGACCGTTGACTACAAAAAATATCAAAAAAATTGCGCTAAAAAATATTCAAAGACTTCTGTTCTGTTTTGCAAAATGTCTTAGCCGAAAACTATAATCTTTCTTAAAAGTTTTGAATCAGCTGCTCAATCATTAAGTTTTTTTTGTGTATTGGTAATTATTAAAAAATGACAGAAATTCGTAGTTAATTAAAGCCCGTTAGTAAGCGCTCAAAAAGAAGAGGAAGATGAGATATGTAAATACGAATGTTAGAGGGAGCGCGAAAACGATAATATTTAAGCGAAAATTGTGAAAATGTTTAATAAAACATGACTCGTTTAAACTATTTTAAAATAGAACCAAAATCTCGCGGGAAATGTCATAGCTTTAAAGAAAAAAATTAATTATGATTTTTTTCATATATATACATAACTTGTAATGTAACAATAATAATAATTTTCGAAATATAAAATTATACGATTTTCTTCTATCGGAAGAATTTCATTCAATTACCGTTTCGGCGTGGCAAATGTATAGATATTATCGTCAAAAACAACATATATTTTTTTAGAAACTTAAAAACTTTAAGTGTTTTAGAGAAATATGTTGTAAAACGGTAGAAATTCGGAATGCTATGGCTTAAGATAGGTTAACTTTCGACCTTAATTGAAGAATAGTGCAGCGGTTTTTTGTTAAGATCTGCGTTTAATGTATTTTAAAGGTTTCCGTTTTATACAAACCGGGTCGCGTTTTTAAAAAGTTTAAAAACCACTGCCATTTCGTGCCGCAAGCCCTTCGTCTATGTGTTAGTATCGGTGTGTGGTGACGTCACAAGCATTTGGGTGATAAAGTGACGTCAGAAACTTTGCTTGCCAAAAAAATAATACGTCAATATTATTACATTTATTAAAACGCTGCCTTAAAGCTATCTGTAAGGCATAATTTTTTTTATGTATTCAGATAGCGGGTTACATTATCCAAAAAAAAGTCCGCAGACTGTACCTTGTACAATATTCGGAAGTAGGATATTTTTGTGTTTGAAAAAATTAATTCCTTCAGGACGGCTGGGACAGCAATTAGTTTCAGTGTGGACCGATAAAAGGTAAAACACAAAGCACTATGCGATCCAAATAGTACGAAACAATGCTCGCACTTTTTCATAAATGGGCCTTGAGCCAGTTTTATTTGGTTTCTGGCGTCATTTTTAATTTCACAGGGCATGTCTTGATATACTTGGTCGAAGTTTTAAGCCCAAAATAACAAACGTGGGAGCTACAAATATATATTTTTTAATTTTGCCGAATCAAGGATATAATTGCCTTTTTTATCCGAAAAGCAATCGGAGACATTTAAATTGGAGCCAATAAATGGCAAAAATCGCTCCAGTAGTTAAAAGAATGTGGTGTGTTTGGCCAGGTCCAAAGCTCAAAGCAGACTATTCCACATCTCTAGTGTCTTTGAACTGTAGCTCTGTCTGCGGTTGACTTCAAAATGAAGATGGATCACGTTCCCGCTTATTAGTAGGTGGTAGAGCTACGTGACTCTAGGGCTAAAGCAAACATCGTGAGTCACCCGAGACATCATATTCTTTTTTTTCTTCATCATTAGAGGCCCTCGGCACGTTTTCTGAAATTTTTTGAGGACCGGCGGTCCCTTTATCGGTGTATCTGTTCGTGACTCTAATGGCGGCATTCACCAATCGAAACTTAGCAAAGCGAAATGAAATAATGCTTAACTTTCTGACAGCACGTACCGACGGATTGTTATCAACGATTCCTGAGCACATTTGGATCGTCTTAAACCACAGTGAACTAACTCACTTAGCAATATTTGAGTTAGAGCTTGCATTGTGGGCTCCAAATCATAATCTAGCTCTGCCAGGAAGCAGAACCAATCAGAGAAAAACTATCTCTGATTCGTCAAAACAGTACTTCTCTGATTGGTTCTCTCTGGCAGAGCTATATTGTGATTTGGAGCCCTGATTTCAGAAACTGCAAAAAGTGAGTTAGTTCACTATGGTTTAAGACGATCCATTTGTAGCAAAATATGCGGTTGTCATTTTGCTGTCTGATTACGATTTTTTTTTTTTTCAAATAAACTCATCACACGTCGCAACTGAGTAGTCGGGTATTTAGTCCCCTCCCCCGCATTCCGTACATTCATTCCCGGTTTATTCAGTTTTCAAACAGCCGCGTGCCACCTGAATTTCATAATGCCAGAGCTCACCAGTAGTAAAAAAAAAAAGAATTTTCCAATTTGGTGCAGTCATTCGGAACACGGCAACGATTTGTTTTCTGACATTAGCAATAACTCGCTTTTGTTAGCTAAAGAAAACGTAAATTAAATATAATCTATTAATATGAATAATTTCATAACGCCTGAGCTTTACCATTATATACAACCTATATTACTCGCATATAATGTAACTTTTGGTGAAAGAATTTCAAAAATGGTTTACTGGTTTTTGCGTGAAAGCGTAACAAACAAACTCACGCAGTTTCGCATTTATAATATTAGTATAGATATAGATAATAGATATTTGGTATATCTTTCGACTAAAGATAGGATCAATCAGGTTCGCTGGGTATTTTAGCCTCAAACACAAAATTAAGTTTTGTATGAAAAACACCGCGTAGCCTATTTGTTCTTTCAGATGTATGGCCCTTCGCTTATTTATGTTTATGAAGGCCTTTTTTGTAAAATTAATTCATGTAGGTAACCTACCTAGTACTGATAAAAAATAATTATCGTTTCACGAAGCAACGCCATTTTCTGTAGGTGATAATCGGACAAGTTATTATTGTATCACAAAGGTTTTAATGTCAAGTACAAATTAATTAACGCATAGTTGTGACGTTGAATTTTACTTGTAATTCCATGTTAGTGATGTAGCTATCCTTCCTTCGACCCATATGTCAGCATTCTTCGTTCCTTCATCAGCAAATATTCCGATTGAAACAACCGAATCGTCATACAAAATTCCGCTAACAGCTTTGTCCAATAAGTCAATTTCTTTGTGGTTCAATCAAGCCTTACAAGATAAGTTGCGTTGAATTGTCTACATGTACGGATACAATATAAGTCATAGATTCATAGAATAATCTGACCACATCGCTACTTCCTAATAATAATCTTGACTGTAAATGTTTTTTTCCATATCTATATTATACAAGTATTTTCTTTTGAAAAACATATATTACAACTTTGATCAGGTGTATTGCGTATAATTAAAATGTTGTCACTGGTGATCGGACAACTCGGAATGAAAGCAACTCAGAACCATCTCAGATAAGTCGTTTAGAGTGATAAAAAAATATATAAATACTAGCTGGGTTAACCGGCTTCGCTCTGGACAACATTCTAGAGTGTTCAGGAATGTTCCACAATTTATTTTATTTATTTATAGCGGACCGGACAGACGTTGTCCTGTACACAACTGTCGGGACAAACTAAAATAAAAATAGAATAATATTGAATATTCGATTCTGCGATGGTAGCGCAGTCCGACGGATCCAATGTAAAACATTCCAAAATCAACAACTCCTTAGAAATAAAAAATTAATTAAAAGAACATTTTCCAGTGGACCAAATTGTGAATCTAAACCATTCTCGAATCCCCTTGAACCCACACAAAAAATTTCATCAAAATCGGTCCAGCCGTTTAGGAGGAGTTCAGTGACATACACACGGACATAAGAAATATACATATATTAAGATATAAAAAAATTGGTTAAATAGATTACGTTAGGTTAGGGTTATCAGCAAATGTAAAATTATTTTTTCATAGCTTGAATTTTCAAGAGGTGTTGAGTTAACATTCTCAGTTGGCATGGAACCATTATATTTAAGTATTTTCTATTGAAAAATATGATACATTTATTACAACTCTGTCAGATGTATTGTCACTAAATCTTAGTTTTATTTTTTTACATTAGCTCCACACAGGAAGCCCTGAGGAAAATAATTCCCCTCAGGGCCTATGTCATCTTTGGGGATGCTGTGAGGAGGGTCTTTTTGTGAAAGGAAGGAGAGGAAGTTCTGGGAAGGAAAAGGGTATTAGGGGTGGGTAGGAATCTGGGTGTCAGTGTGTCTAGGACCGACGGACGTATGAATCCATCCCTCCCACTGCGGTGCAAGACGACGTTCCGAGAGAGTACGGCTAAGAGGAAATCAAAGGGACTCCCTCAACCATTCTCTCCCGATCCGGCCTGCCATGCAACTGGTGGGCAGACGCATCTGCCGCCAAGACCCGGATAAATCTCACCCAAGTACCCGGGCACCCCTGCTAAGTCACCAAACGTTGGGGTGATCTACGGCAGAGGTATTGGTTATCCAATAAATGATTCCCAGGGCGGCGGTACCCAAACCTGCCTCTCGATTTGCTCCGTGTTAACTTCTGAAAATATTAGTTCTACCGGTATTTCATTCGAGATGCCACGAGGAAAAGTGTCATTGATCCCTTCGGCGCTGGTTCGTAGTCCGGATATACGAAAAACACGCGTTCACCATATGTATATAGGAGAACGGGTCGTTTTTACAACTCGTTCTTGAGAACGATTTGCCGGCCTCTTTTTTCCCATGGGTCAATGAATCTCAAGCGTAAACTATCCAAATTCAAGTCGGTTGTACCAAGTGTCTCAACTAAACTTAATTTAATTTAACCATACAATTGAAATTACAAATTCATTATTTATTCCCTCTTTTCCACTTGCTGGACCTCTTTCTACCGTGCAATATTCCCTCACCTTTTCAACTATGATGCATCAGATGAGAAAGGAGGTGACTTCACCAGCTCTATTGAAAGAAGTTTTATTTTTTGCAATATTTATAAAAGCAGGTTTTTACAGGATTCTCTAAATACCTGATGTGGTATTTATTATGTTATAAATACTGAATAGTTGTCACTTGACTACCAGCTGTCATCCATACTTCCATACTAATATTATAAATGCGAAACTGCTCGAGTTTGTTTATGACCTTTTCAGGCATTAACCAATAAAAAGACTTAAAAAATTCATTCACCAATAGAAAGCTAAATTATATGCGCTGACTATATGTTGTATATGATGATAAGCTCTGGCGTTATGAAATTATAAATATTAATATATTTTATTTGTTAAACGTTTTCTGTCGCTAACAAAAGCGAGTTTTTGCTAACGTCAGAAAAAAATCGTTTCCATGGAAACCATGTTGATATATTTGTGGGCTCTAAGCTGGTAGGTACTGAGACCCCTGGTCAGCTACTGCTCCAGGAAATTCAAATATTAGAATATGTTTTGTTTTTTTTTTGGACAAGCTTCTGTTTTGGAACAAATGTCAGATAGAGTTCCTACATTAAAAATATAATTCGTAACGATTAGGTATAAAGACTGAATAATAAATAGTGTAATTTTTTATTATATTAACAAACTTCCAAATATTTAATTAAAAATAAACTTCCGAAATGTTTGTAAGCGCATAAATTACGAACGAATGAACAAAATTGGATAACTATTTTTTTCTTTGAGCTATAGCTTAATGAAATTTAGGTGGCAGGCGACATGTTTGAAAACTGAATGTGAGGGAATGAATGTATGGAATGCGGGAGGGGGTGGGGGTGGGGAGGAGGGGGGATAATTGATAAGTTCAACCGCTACAGTAATTTCCCGTAATACCATGCGAGCGAAGCCGCGGGGAAAAGCTAGTAATTAATAAATTAGCAATAAATAACGGTGAATGAATTAAATGTCGTTTTACTTACTTTTCATTTCCTGTGAAATCAATTTACATTCTTGCCAGAACATTGTCGGCATACATTACATTTAAATGTATTGGAAAACTTAGTCAATAAACTTTTACCCACGCTACCATTTGAATCTTAAATTGCATTAAGTGCATTAATTTGTCCACCTACCTTGTTTAAAAAAGGAAAAATATATTTTTTTTGTACTTTTGATATTATTGCGAGACAAAATCAACCTGAGTTCAAACTAGTTATGTAAAATCAAAATGATTTTTTCCACGTAAAATTTAAGTCATCATAGATGTTTGTCAGTTTCCTATCTCATTTCAATTAATTCATCTTAATTTAAAGTTTTTTTTTAATATTTAGTGTTATTACTATTTTATTTAAAAAACGGTTTATTTATAAAACAAGTTCTTTAACAAATTAAAATGGAGCTATTATTAAACTTGATAACAATCAGTAAACGATTTGAAGCATCAATTGGAAGAAGGGAATAAACGCCACTTTTTGACATTTTCAATTTTCTAAACTTTACGTAGTCTTTAGACGTAGCGCTTTTTTTTGTTACAAAAATACAAAAACAAAAAATCTAAAAATAGTTAGTTGGAAAAAGGAAACAAATACATACAAAAAATAATCCAATATATTCCTGACGAATTAGAGATTTTTACGAAATTATTCTGACCTGGCCAACTACAATATCCGAAAGTGAAGAAATAGATGAAAAATAGGTTGTCCTTACATTTTTTCTGATAAATAAGAAGTTTTTGTCATTTAATTGTCTATTATTTCTAATTATTTTGTATATAGTTTATGATAAATTGGAAGAAGGGAATAAATCCAACACATTAAAATATACATATATAAATAAACATTATATATTTCAGTCAGGTCTATTAGTAAATGAATCAGAATTCAAGTTTTCTTCGAAAAGTTGATATCACATGAGTCTTATAAGTTGAAAGTAAAAAATTATAAAGTTTTTTTTATTATCTCTATTCTCATTTTTTCGATTTATTCCCTTCTTCTAATTGGTGATTCATAAATAGGTAATATTTTAGAATATGTTTAATGTTGGATTAGATTTTGTGTTGTGACGTTCTATGATATTTTGAATTATTCGCCGTTCATCGCATAAAATAGCTTCATTAATGAAGACAATATTAGCGAAACTCAATCGAGTTTTTGAAAACAGAAAAATCAGAAAAGGATACGGCCACATCTAGAATTGGAACCCGGGCCCACGCCTTGCCAGGGCGGAGCTAGTGTGTCCCTATCTGATTCGGTCATATTTAACTGTATCATACTTCGACTAAGAATTACCTACATTATCTTCACTTTCTTAACGCATATTTTTATTGGCTGCTATCTTTGTGTATGATTGCAAATTCAAACCCGAACTAAATGCTATCTAGATAGTGTCTTGAATAAATTTTATCAATTTTTTTTTTTTTTTTATATGCGACATCTATTGACTTTTCTGCAAGTCTAGGATGAAAGTTTTTTTTATTTATTTTTAATAATAAGTAAAAATTTTACTTACGGGTATTAAGTTAAAATTTTTGTATTAATTTTTTTTTTCTACGTAGATAGAAAATGATTCTTGTCTTTTGTAAGTGTCACCAATCCAACTTCGGTGAATGTAGTTTTTTCGATGGCATTACCTGCTTTGGGTTGTGCGATTTCGAATTAGGTGAACAATATTTTGTTTAAATCCTTTTTACACAAAATTGATCATTCAATTAGAATAATTTTGCGTAAACAACTCAATTTCGCAAAAATATTTACACATTCTTTAATCCCTATCAGCATTTCGTTAGTTACTGTTTCCTGCGATAAAACCAGTTACAAAAATGTTATCTCACATTTTACTAACGCTTTCACTTAAAACATTTAAATAGCAATTATTATTTTCCGCTAAACGACATGCAGGAATTTACATCCTGATAAACACACCAACAAATACTTAAATCTCTTCGTTTACGTGACATATCACAGGTTGTCAAACAAGAATTTTATAATATGTAGTCTTGTTTTTGGATTTTATTCCTTTCTAATTTAACCTGTCTAGTTTTAATCCCGTTTCACTCAAGTTTAAAGTTAATATGACGTGGGTAATCCAATCGATATAAACACCGCAGGAGGCGACTGCATTCCACCTCTAATCACTCTTCTTACCTTTCACCTATTGCTTAAAATTTACGACTCTTCGTGAAATCACCTAGAGAAATCTACACTACTTATTTGCTTACTAAAACTACGTGCAGTTTTGTGCATAACAACACGCCGCCGCTACATATCTCCCTTAAACATTTGAAGTTTTTAAGCTCTAAAAAAAATATTTGTTTTTTTTTTAAGATAATATCTAGACGTTTCCCACGCTGAAACGTAAATTATATGAAATTCCCTCAATAGAAAAAATCGCAAAGTATGCTCCGAAAATGATCATAAACACGTTCATTTCACTTATTTTAGAAGTTGTATGTATGAACCGCGAACCCCACCTTCCCCCTGCCATTCCTCCCTGCCGCTAAAATATATGAAATACACACATTTTCATTTATACAAATTTCATAACGCCAGAGCTTACCATTATATACAGCCTATGTTACTCGCTGAAAATGTAGCTTTCTATTGTTGAAAGAATTAAAAAAAAACGGTTAAGTGGTTTAGGCGTGAAAGCGTAACAAATAAACACACACACACACTTTCGCAATTATATTATTACTATAGATTTAATACGTAAAGCACAGGCAAGTGTAAATAATATATATTTGATTTATGACGAAAATTTGATTAATGATTTCCTCATTATCTCGAAATCTTAGTATTTGGATATGTCTGACTAATCAACTGGAAGATCGGTGCACTTTCTGAAAGGAGATGATTCTACATCATATTCTAAGACAATATGTTTAAAAAAAATTTAACGCTTTGCTAGGAAGGTAATTACATGGAAGGCGATTTTTTGTATTTTTGAATTAACTAACTAACTAGCACATCAACAGATGTAAAAGTATTGTAACTAAACTCACCATTAGTGATTCTTCCTTTCTACCTACTGTTAAATTTAAATTTATGTTAAATTAAATGAAAGCTAATCACTGTGTAAAACACCATTTAGTCAAATTTATGTCATTAACAATCTTCTTCGATTTAAATTTTTTCTTTAAAACAAAAAATGTGATTTACAGTGTTCTATTTATTCAGTGTCATTGCGCTTTAAAAGAATACTTGAAAGTTACATTGGTGTCGCCAACGTACAAATTTTGTAGTTCCATTTTTAATATTTTCTACTTAGACTGTAATTTAGTTTTTTAAATCCTCTAGCATATCTACGAATTCGATTGTCATCGATGTTTTTTCGTATCCGCCCTAAACCATGCCCTATGTTACAATAATTGGATTAAATACGTGTCATTATTAATAACATAATAACAAATCGTACACCGTCAGGGTTGTTACTGACCACTTATATAATTTGTTGTTGTTAGCAAACATAATAATTATTTTTTTGTTGAAATCACCTCTTCATGACAACACGCGGGCTTGATTGTCACGTGTCAGGAGATAATCACTGTATTTAATTGAATTAATTGTCTTCAATTATCGTTTCAATCTTTTAGTACCAGCATATGTCGTTTGTTCAGAGCGTGCCTATTTGCAAATACAGTTCAATTAACCGTTCAATCAAGGAAGTTCGAATTAAATTATTTGAATTTATGGGCCTTCTATGGTCCTATCTTTGCCACACATTTGTGGTACTAGAGATCTGTTTCTTCTTCTGCTGCCCCCTCCTGTCGGAAGTTGGCTTTCATCAAACTCATTAAATAATAAAAATAAAAACAAACCACTTTTTATATTATTATTTATTATTATTTATTTAATCAAAATGTTTAATCAACATGTTTCGAAATCAATAGTGCCTTCTTCAGGATAAAATGAAAATTAACAATAACAATAGACAAACAAGTATTGACAAATAAGTACCTATGGACAAAAAACATTTCAAAGAGTGGTGATCAATTAGTTAAAGACATCATGAAAAAAATATGGAAAATAAAAATAAAAATTATTTAAGATTAGGTAATAATTTTATTTATATATTAAAATATATAAATCAAAATATTCTTGCTTGGAGATATATACGTTTATGAGGTGTCTATTATTGCTATACTAAGCGCAGGAAATGTTTTAAACTTTCAAAATAGCTTCTCCCCACCCCCGCGAAGGTTTCTGGAGTATTACAACCACATGACAATACATCTGAAAAGTTTTTAAACATTACAAAAACTCTTGCGAAACTGTCAAAAATGACACAATGATGTTCAATCAAAATTCAATTTCCGAAACTCTTTAAATTAATGAATTTATTTGAAGTACTCACCTCATACTTTGAATCGAATTAAGAATTATAGATGTTTTAAATAGATACCTATGTTGGGTAAAACATAACAGCGACATGTCATTGGTACCAATAATTATTGTATTAACTTCTTTAACTTTTTAACTATGTTATTATTTATTATTTGTTTCTGCAAAATAAAATAAAATATAAAATAATGTTTTTTTTTATAATTTGTGAAAATTTAGTGGTCTCAGCTATAATAAAACAAAATTTTAATTTTAAAATCTTTCATGCACGATTTTTAAAGCCCGCATCGAGAATGCTTTTCAACTCCTTATCGATCTACCTCTCCTCTTTTCAATTTTATTGTTTATTGTTAAACCCTCAATTCGTTCCGAATTGGGAGCCTTGAAACCAGTTCAACAACGATGTTGCTGATTCATACTGGACAATACTCCGCAATCTACATATTCCACTTGAATGTCATTAAATCCCATTTAGCCTTTGTTCCATGTTTTGGTGGTGAGTGTTCCTATATTGGCAATGCCTTGGCTTTTCGCTTTACATTCAATGTCTTTTTTGTTTTCTTCACCGAAAAAATCGCTTCTTTGCATTAAGCATTTCGTATTCGGCACTTATTCACGAACGGTAATGCTCTTGCATAATAAATCCAAAATAATTGCAGGCCTTGAGTTCCCTACTGAGAAGAAATGGAGTATTGCCGTTGCGTCCAACCTCCTTTAGAAGTCGCGCAATTAGTTTTTTTTGCCTGACCGAATGCAATTGCCCAGATAATTTATTACCGCTGCGTTCACAGGTCGCAGCAGTCTCAATGTCTCCTTAAGATTATTTATCGTCTTCGAAGCCAATCTCTGGTGCTAATTATTTTTGGAGGAATCGTGAATAATGCAACGCATTTACGTTGGTAATTGCGTAAAGCCATCGATGTTCAATAGTGATTCCCAAAGTGGTCCAGGTGGACCCCCAGGGGTCCACGGTAGACTCGACGGGGGTCCACGTAGACGTGATAAAAAAATGAGGGTCCACGAAAATTTATCTGCAGGCTTATTTTATATCTATTGTGGGATCGTTATCGAGATAACGGACGTGATCTCCTGTCAGATTTGTGTGACTTTTACATATTTACTGTAACATATTTTAGTTTAGATCGTTTTAAACATGTATTCCTCCAAGAATGCATGATTATTTATTTATTTAATGTGCGTTGTACACAGAAGAAGCAAATAAATCACACTAATTTGTCAGGAGATCCCGATCGTTATCTCGATAACGATCCCACAACAGATAGAGAAAAAGCCTGCTGGTGTCGATAGTAAAAAACAAAAATGTTGGCTTGGCTTTACCTGTCAATGTAGGCAGATAGTACATTAGTATTTCGGTGAAAAATGGTCATTTTGAGACCCATCCCGTGCCCATATCCCATCCCGCTCCCCATCTCATATCACATTACCACCACCCCCCCCCCCCGTTGTGATAGACCACAACTCCAGCGTTATATTCAGTACAACGCGTGTCGAGTTTTGGGAATATGGTAGAAATGTTGCAGCAGGGGGTCCACCGAAACCAGTAAAATTTTGAAAGTGGTCCACGAGAAAAAAGTTTGGGAACCTCTGATGTACAATATAAGGTTGCACATATCAAAGAATCTCATGTGTCGTTGCGGTCTCTTCCAAAAAAACCTTCCAAATAATGTTCGTTGGTGGCCTCAGTTGTTCATTCCGCCAAATCTCGTGTTTCATTGAGTAAATTATTTGCGAATGGATGCACGTAAACAATGAAGTCTAGGCAATGTCACAAGACTCGCCATCAATGTCGTTTTGAGTACATTTCCACTTGGCTGCTTTTATCTTAGTTCCTTCATTTGAGTGTTAAACAATGTAATAGTCTATTACGAGTATCCGTGTGTTCCATGGAGATAATAAATTATGCAGTGTGACATCATTTACTTGTTTTGTATCTACTTTACTATGTACCACTTGCGGTAACTTTGTGAAGGATTCCTTTTAGTTCTGGCATTCAGCTGCCTTCAATTATTGCCCGACGTGCTCGGACTCGTTTTAGGCCAAGTCACGCACGAGCGATGCGTATCTTTGACCGCTGCTCTTTTTGTAGTTTTGTTTGGCTCGGCTCTTGGAAACTTTTTTCCGCAGCATTTCTCTGCATTCACTTGAACCAGTTTTAAACGATGTACAGAAGAGCTTCAGTCTCCAGATGCTATCAATCTTCTTGCTGCTTTCCGTCAATCACGTGTACCCATAAGAATTTCGCGTAATAACTGGAAACCATTGGAAAGAAGAACATTTTCACGTATTTTTCACGTACGTCTTTTCAAAGAATCTCCACGACTTTATATTATTTATTTTTGATATTTAATACCGTTTATGATAATGCTATATTTCAACGCTCGGACAGACAAGAGACAAGACAAGTTTATATTCAATTATACGTTCATTTTCTGCTCTGAAATACAAAAACCTCACCCGTGTTGCTACGGTGGAGTGACGTTTCCAATAATTTCATATTTATAAAACCGATGACTTCAGAACTGCCCTCGCAATTCAACCTTATTGGACCTTGGGATATTTTTCAAGTTGCTTGTTATTGTCCTAGCAATTCCTATTCTTATACAGTTAGTTGCGAAACTCCTCGCAACAACAATCTCTGCAAACGTGAAGACAATTTATAGTATCTGCAGTCTTGGTCACTGAATCCTTTTTTACTTGGTATTATTTCGTAACTATGATATAAATTCATCTTATACACAAATGGACAACTCAACCAATTAAACTTATCATATTTTGAGCTGATTCTTTAATTAATATATTTACGAAGGTCGTTTTAGGTCCCGTCGGCGCCAACTGCATTGTATTATAGATCGTATCAGCCCATGAAAATTAATAATTACAATACAGCATCACAGCCTGAAGCTGAACTGCAGCACTACCTAAATCATTTTATTATTGATGCAATCTCATCTCGCCAAACTGCGTTCGCTGTGCATTGTGTTACTTTTCAGGAATTGGCAAATAACGCCGACAGTGGGACAATCATGTATTTTATGTGTTTTCATTGTTTGCTTTTTCTCGTATTCTCTAGAGAAAATTATTATTATTCCCGCATCACTGCGTTTATTTTATTTGCCATTGTGACGCAATACTTATCTGACAATATTCCGAAATCTGGGCTACCAATAAATCTTTTATTATTATTGTTTCTGACAATATTCCGAAACATGAGTTACAAAATATATTTTTGATTCGTTATTTTGCAATATTACTGCTGTTTCCGGGGTATTTTTTTTTATAATCCAATAATCCTGCTGGTAAGGAATCAATAAAAATTGGCCCACTCAACTCTTTTTGTTTATTCACGTACAAAATTAAACATCGGCATACTGTTTGCTGAGTTTCTAAGTAGATATCGTCGTTTCCTGTAAATAATGTTTGTTTGTTAGTTAGTTTCATATTTTGGCTGCCTTCATAGATAACTATGTAATTCTGTGATTTCGTTGATTATGTCGGCTTACCATGGATAAATATAATAGAATTGAGTATTAACTACCAAAATTTCCTAAGCTTATTCCCCTAAAAGGTTTACGTTATTCGCTTCTTTTGTAAGCACCAATGATAGTTGTTGAAATATTCCGTAAGCATGCCTTCGTATCATTTCCTCATTATTATTATTTAGCTTTGGCCTACCGATTACTTGCTATAGTTCAAACACCATTATCGCTTTGGGTTAGGTTTTAGTTATTTCATCCTTCCGTTTCTTTTTAGGTCATGGCTGAATCTCTGCTGTGGTCTTTCTGGTGACAATTTATCTTCTGGTCTCATATTAAACAGTATTAGACATCTTCAATCATCTTTTCTACCTGAACCCTGTTTCAATTGCAGCATTCTTCATTTCCTCACTTTGGTATCTTCAAATATCACTCTGGTTTCATTTTGGTAAAACAAACGTCAAACATGTTCAATTACCAATATTTTGAGGTGTTTTTGTTGACTCTCGATTGGTTCACTGTGTGCCTTGTATCGAAACGCTCCCGTAAGCCCGCTACGCTGTTTACCCCGATCCGCCAACACTTGACATTTCCTCGTTAAGTTGGCCACTGGCTGTTGACAGTTGACTGCTATGTCCATTCATATTCAAATCGTCACACTCGATTTGCCGGCTTTGCTGTGCTTATTTGCTCTGTCTGTGTAGTTTTTAACGGTAGCTGAGCACTGAACACTCCGGTCTCTGAACAGGGGGCCGCACTTGTTACAACCAGGGGCGCCTCATCATTATGTGCGTCATGTGCGACACACCCGGGCAATCGGATTAAGGGCCAGTAGTTTCGTGAACGATCCATAAAATTTCAAAGTGCATATTTAAGTTCTGTAATAGTTCAAACACTGTGAAACAACTGACTCATAATGGAATAATAACAGAACTTGAATTAAACTTTCACATTAAATATTATCTTTGAAATTTCATTAATTGTTCAAGTTCTGTGAAATAACTGGCTCTAAGCGACGGCCTAATAAATTTGTGCACTGGACTAGTGATTTAGCCGTCTTTGACGTTTTTAACTTAGATAAACTCTTATTCGCAATTACGCCTACAAAAGCAACATTATTGTTTAGTTCTTAAAACAATAAGAGAAACAATATCTCTGAAAATTAAAAATGATATGTTCCCAATGTTGTACAAGCCCAATTTAAGGGAATCTATTTGACTAAGATTAAAAATATTTGTTATAAAACTTCTTCGTAATAACAAGCACCATGTCTTTTTATTAGGCTTAAATATTCTTTATAACGGTGAATAATGTGTTTAGGACAACCAGTAAGCTAATGCCGCTCTCTTGTAATGTGAATATCCCCCTGACCTTGAGATAGCCCCCGTATGCCTATTTCACACTGAAGAACTAATCTACTTTATGCACAATGATGAAAGGTAAGATCTAAAACATCACATCAATTTTTCGTTTCATATCCGTACTCCTTTCTTCTCTTCTGGTGATCTCTCTTATCAGAGGTTGGCTTTCATCAATACTCATATCTGAACGTAACAGACATTGGCCGGCACGACGTTTATCCACTATTCCTAGATCTTTAAAACTTTTGACAACTGTCTCGCTCAATGTATTACCTGGTGCCGTACAATTGACCATTTATAGGCTATTAGCGGTTAAAAACCCGCTCCGCAGGATTTTGCTGCTTGTCCCTGCAGTTAGTGTTGGTGACCATTTTATAAATTTTATGAACTGTTTCCAAAAATAGTCCGTTCGTTCCTCGGACACACTGTCATCCAGTGATAGCTAGTCACCGGGACAGGCAAAGACGTCATATCTAATATATAGCCGCTCGATACAACTGAGAATTACCGTCAATCTTTCCATATCCGGAGAGATATGGAAATATATATACTACAAATTCACAAGTTCGTAGTACTTATACCTTGGGGGGCACGTCCCCATGCGACCTGCTTACGAAAGTGGCGACATCTTTTGACGAATTCATGTATTCGAAACGAATTACAATGGTAGTTTTGTTTAAAATTTCACGTACACATATGTTATTTGTGGCGCGGCGCGTACGGCGTGGCGTCAAACATGCACTCGAAGCTGGTTCTGAAATTCAAAAGCAGACGCTACCCTATTAATACTGTTCGAATCGATTTCTATCTTAGGGGGGCAATTTTTTTTGCACTCAGACAGCAGTGCCCTCTTCGGCGGCCCTGATTGTACCTACTTAAACTACGGTACTTGCTTGCACCGATTGAGCTGTATTATCTGCTCTGCTTTATCTGTTTTGATCACAATGAACGATTCTTGTTTGCCAACATGTCGGTTTTAATGTCAGTCAAATTACCACGCTGCTCTTCACCCTCGAGGTTTGATGATATCAGCTGCCTGGCGTACCGAGTGGTGTATAAAGCAGATATTATTCAATTAATCATGTCAATAAAATATTTATATATATCATTTGGTCGTAAATACCAATAAAATTTCAACACGTAAGTGGCGGATATGAAATTATTTCAACAATCAAGTTGTAAATTCCCGATATAGCCGGTATTTATGTAGGCCTCTAATTTTGACATTGATATGAAGCACATTTTTTCATACTTTTGTTATTGGTTGTGTAATTATCACAAAGTTGTTTATTTCGGTTAGTTACATTCCGCACAGCATATAAACAGCCGTAGTCGTTGTCTCGATTTGTTCAAGATACCACACAGCAGAACGGATGTTCTAGCACGACAAGAGGAGTGGTGCTATTGAATGAAATTTATAAAGCAGACATATTAAAAAAATTACAGTAGCTCCACTCAGGATGCTCTGAGGAAAATAGTCTCTCTCAGGGTCTATGTCACCTTAGGGGATGCTTTAAGAAAAGAATGGACATGAAGTTCTGGGAAGGAAAAGGGTGGGGGATGAAGGGTGTCCAGGAGTGTCCAGTGTGTCCAGTCTGTCATTACGTGTAAATTCATCCCTCCGACTGCAGTGCAAGGCAATGGGTCGAGAATCCAGCTGGAGAGGTCAAAAGGCCCTCAACCAGTCTCTATCGATCCTGCCCGCCATGCAATAGGTTGGCAGACGCATCTTTATCGCAGAAGATAGCAGTATTTTGTTGAAGTATAATGGAATGTCTGTTTCTGGAAGATGGAATTCCTTAATAAGCTCTTTATTGAGTGTGTAAATCGTATAACAAAATACCAAAGAATTAAGTTATTCTGCGCCCACTTAGCCGCCACTACTGTTTTAGTTTTCGCTTACTGTCTTGTAATATTAATTAACACCTCATAGTCAACATCTGGTAGGTGGTGCCAATTAGTCTTTTTTTTAAATGCCATATCTCATAAGTTTTCCTTCATCTTACGAAT
Organism: Glyphotaelius pellucidus; assembly: GCA_936435175.1. Classification (NCBI taxonomy): domain Eukaryota; kingdom Metazoa; phylum Arthropoda; class Insecta; order Trichoptera; family Limnephilidae; genus Glyphotaelius; species Glyphotaelius pellucidus. The sequence continues at coordinate 6,530,123 of OW386543.1, read as the reverse complement.
CTGCGCCCACTGGCTCAAAGAATTTTCCTCAAGATCACTTTACTCATTTCCCCACTGCTCTGCATCGGCTTACTCACTAGGAACATTAGCATCCGGTAGCTAACACCGATCAATAGTCAGGTAGGCAGAAAGGGACCTGCGACAACCATGATACACCTCGGTGACCTCTATCAGTATCCAGCGCTGGTGTCCGATGCGGGAATGTCACATCGTGGGAGGAATGACAGCATGTTGCGTTCTCTTCGACACCTGAAGGGCTAGGAAAACCGTTGTGCTGCAATCGTCCTATGTCAATTTACATACATAGAATAATAATTCTCGTCCTATACTTATTTGGTATGCTTCTCGACGTATGCTAATTCGTAATGATTCTTGTACAGAATACCTGATGATTCCCTTTATTAACTTTTTGGTGAGTATTTTGTCAATGCTCATTGTTCAATGTTTATTTTCACACGGAATATGTAAGTGTTTGTTTTCTGTCGTCTTAAATTCTGTTGGTCAAGGTTCTCGAATTACATGTTAAATTACAACAATGGTGTATTATGATTACCTAATTATCATCGGTGACATGATAATTTTCTATTTAAAAACAATCCTCCACCTCGAATTCTTTGGTGTGGAAAAATTCCAAGGCTGATATCTTGAAAATTTTCCATCCAAAAATTTTAAGAGCGTAATGATCAATGGTGCAATAATTCATTGTCAGTAGTGCTTTCTGTGATATAGCCATAGCTTTAATATTGTTTGTTAGTTAACAAACCTGTCTATCTACAAATCAACAGCATTCTTGACCACTTAACACAGAAGCAATACATTTTCTCAAAAAATTCTTCAGTGTGCCAAATTCCATTGTATTCAAATCCAAGTGCACACCCAAAAGCTCCTCAATATCTTTTCATCTCAATGGTCTTTTTGAATACCATCAACCCACGTTTTTGATACGCCTTCCTTATCAATTCTGTCATCTCTTAAAAAGACATCCACTAGAATATGCTCATGTTTCGTTATTGATATCATTTGTTCTTGTCGTTAAGGTCTGAGGTACCGCCCGAGGGTCTACTAATGGGGTCAGATCTGAGACCGTTATGGAAACGCGTGGTTTAAATTATACAAATCAATATTATAAATATTTCAAGGCCTGACTGAGGGCCCTGCGGAACGCCGGCTCAGACCTTGTCAATTCAATTATAAGTATGGAAGACGACAGATTAAAATTTATAAAAAAACATAATCTGACAATATTATTTATTAATTGTAAACTTGTTTTGACAAACAATACAAAACTGCTTCTTAACTCAATGTCTGTTTGTTGTTTTACTTCAGGATTAATCAGAAAGATATTATCTACTAAATGTTGTTATGTTTTATCCAGTGGTCTTTGGCATTTGCATATTATTTTTAGAAACTTCTTGTTGTCCTCGAATTCCTTGCCTGTTATTCTTACTATTGATCATAATAGTTTTGTTGATCTATTGTTTTATTTTAGGGTATTAGTTTGCTGTCCTACTGTCCAATACTTTGGTGCTTACTATATCTTACTGTGCGAAAAGTTAATATATTAAGTTTTTCTTCATGGCCATAAGGCTGTGGTCTGCGTAGCCCTAACGAAGGTCAGCATCACATGTATGGAGGCTGTTAGGTGTGGATGACTTAATGTTACGAATATGAATTAACTGATTACGCATTCGACTTTGACACCCTCAATTCGCATGAATTTATTGATAGAATCGCCTTTTCAATTATTTAATTCTAGACTCAAACAATTTATCATTACATCATCCTGTTTTTCTACAAACTGGTTTGTAAGGAGTTCGCAAGATATCCGGGTCTTGTAATGTGTAAATAAGTTTATATCGAGCTCATCGTACGGTTTACTTCCAGTTATCATTTACTATATCCATTTTCGGATAAAGCGAACTGACATTCAAACTGTAAATTGAAATGGTGCATTCATTTTTGTTGATGGTTCTTAGGCCCAGTTGGTGCCATTTTGTTTTTATTTTTGTTGAAAGGCTCTTCGTTAAATACCGATTCCAAGTCCGTTTCAACTTTTGAACAAATTGTGATCAGCAGAAGAGGACAACTATCATGTTAATAGACTTGTCAACTAATTACAACTTGTTAAAGAGCTGAAACACACCTAGAATCGGCGTTTAATAGTAACCTTTCAAATGTCAAAAAAATAAAATGGCACTAAATGGCCATTTGGAGACGACAAATGTTACATTTGAATTTCTGCGAAACAACAGCACCACTTACCAAAATATCAGCATCAAAAAAGCTGCAATGCAAAAGTAAAGTTTCTTTGAACTTGTCACGAGTTTTTTTCCTCAATTTGAAAAACAATTGAACGGCGTTCAATTTTTTTAATTCTAACGATTAAATAATGCTGACGATTCTTTGTGGAGCAGTACTACCAGAATTCAATAAAAATATCAACAAGTGTTTAATTTAAAAGTCAGGATAGATATAACTCGTAGCACGTTTTGCACAATTTATTCATCATCCGATAAAGTTGAAAAGCTTTTCAATTTATGAATTCAAATGATTGATTGAAGTTAGAGTAGTGTTATGAATGGTCAACACGTTTTTGCCACACTACAACAACACTACAAACATTCAAGAGCATCGTAATACCAATCCATCTTGAGAATATTCCGTAAAAAGTCGCCATACAAAACACACATTAGAGCAGGCGGACAAATGGCTTTCTGATTGAATAACGCCGGCAAATCAATTAGCGTATCAGCCCAAATGTCAGAGGTTCAAGGCCGCACGTGGGGAATTTGCATAGCATCCATAACAATATTAACAATGGGGCTCGTCGTAATAATATGAGGAGTCTTTCGTCGAGGTGAAAGCGGTAACAAGCTGGTTTTTGGCGAAAGGAAAAGTCATAATAATTGTTGCGCGATGTACCAGCACCAATGTTCGATGTACCTGCTTGACCTGCATACAATGCATAGAAAAAATGCTCCGCCATAATCGAGTCAAGAGTTGAAAAAAAAACACACTGCGAGATCAAATTGGACTATCGAAGGCACTGATCTATTTGTTCAATAGATAGTGTTGATATTATGCAATATAGTTGTGAATGATGAATACTTGGAGCAGGTGGATGAGTTTGTGTATTTGGGAAGTATTTTTACGAGAGATGAGAAGGCTGATAGAGAGATATTGAAAGACAGTAAATGCAGAAAACTTCATTAATGGAGGACTGAACGCCGTTGGCGCCAACAAAAAACTGTCCAAAGAAGCGAAGCTAGCCGTGCACAATGGAGTGCTGGTACCTAGAGTAAGATTAAGAAAGGTAAGCTCATGTTTGGGCAAGTAGAACGAATGAACGAGAAAAGAAGTGTAAGAAGAATGTATGACGCAAATGTTTTTTTTTAAATATGAATACCTACCTCACAAAAGTCCCAGCTGCTCCCGTCTGGAGCCAGTGAGACTATAACATCCCCAATTGGGGTATGTTGTGAGGCTGAAGATAGTGGAGAAGGGAAGGAAATGGGGAAGTAAGTACCTGGCTATTTAGATCTAGTCACTAAACACGGCTAAAGGCATTTCAAGCAACGTTTTAATTCTGATTTCTGGTGTTAAACCAGGGCGATACTGGAAGTATCTTCCACTCTGGAACGTGCCGCAACTGTATTATGAATTATTTTAAATGAATTGATTGTAAAACACAAATGAATCAATTAAAATTTATTTGCCCACGCCGGGAATCGATCCCGTGACCTTCGGGTTGCGATTCAAAAGCCTTACCTCTAGACCACGCCGGCCGTGTGAATGGTAGAAGAAGTTGGGGACTTCCGACGAAGTCATGGCACGACCAAATGAATCAGATACTTGAGTCGGGCCATGTCAAAAGTCGGGATTATAAAGAGCATATTCGAGACGATAGCGATGTATGAATGTGAATGAGGCAAGGAGTGTGTGCCAAGACGGGGTTGTTTGGCGGTCCGTCCTCTGCCTACTCCTGCAGAAACGGCGTGATGTCTAGTCACCTTTTTGGTAGGGCACGTTTTTAGATTTTCCTAGTTATTTGTTTTTGGGGTATTATGCCATGTTGCGCTACCTCCTTCTTTAGCCAATGTTTAGGACAGCGTTACATGTCCAGTGTCCATCATCAGGGCAGATGCATAATTGTTAGTAGTGAAGTGTGCCCTTGAGGCGATTTTTCACAAAAACGGCGCTCTACAAATTATCCAATTATTATTATTAACGAAAACCTTTTTGGTTGTTCAATATTTAATCTTTTCGAGTCTAGTGTTCTCTTTCAGTCACAATAATTACTCCGACACCTGCTGTTTTGTGCGATAAAATGTTTCTGCAATCGATTATTCTACCATCTAACGTATTTCGTAAAGAATGCCTTGGTTTTGTTCCGCAAACATTCTATCTATCATTGCATTGTTTTTTTTTAAATAACAATAAAAAATTATGCAATTACTTTCGATTGCGTGAACTCTAGAATGAAAGGAGTGGAATAAAAACACTCACGATATTTCTAAGTAAGATATTAATTTGTATTTGTCAATGAACATTATTTTTCGTCAGAATCCATTATTTTCTTTATGATTTAGGTTTCTCAAGATCGTATTCATGTTTTGTTGTTCCCACTTTTTCTACATTCCACTTGTTAATTTTAAATCTTTTTTATTTTATTTACTAGCTGGTGTACCCGGCGTGCTTTGCTACGACATTTCTCCCTACAAAATTTCTCGCAAATATATCAATATTATTTCCACGGCAACAATTTGTTTTGCTTAGCAATTACTCGCTTTTCTTTGGGACAGAAAACGTATGATAAATATAATATATTAATGTTTATTATTTCATATCGCTAGAGCTTACCATTATATACAGCCTATAGTACTCGCATATTATTTAGCCTTCTATTGGTGAAAGAATTTTTACAATCGTTTTATTGTTTTATGCGTGAAAGCGTTAGCATTAGTATAGATGACATTTCAATTTCGGAGGCGGTTAAGGATACCGCCGCTCCCGGACATTTATTGGATAACCAACACTCCTGCCAAGTGGTTCGCTATGTTTGGTGACTTAGCACTTAGGTACCCGGTGTCAAGGGGCGAGTTTTGTCTAGATCTTGGCGATGAATGCGTTTGCTCACCTAATGCGTGGCGGACCAGGGACTGGTTGAGGGATTGACCTCCAGAGACATAACCACCCCTCATACTTTTTCTTTTCCAGAACTTTCTCTTCTTCCTTTACCTTAAAATGCCCTCCACACAGCATCCTCTAAGATGACATAGGCCTTGAAGGATTTATTTTCTTTAAGGCCTGCTGTGTGAAGCAATGTAAAAAAATGACATCCCTATGTCTTTATTACTTAATTACTGAAATTAATCACTTACAAATTATGCCCAAGACGGAAAGTCCAAGTGTCTGTTCGCGATAAACTCAAAAACTACTGAACGGATCTTCATGCAGTTTTCACTAATAGATAGAGTGATTCATGACGATGGTTTAGGTATATAATTTGTCAAGGTTTTGTGTAAATTGGTTGAAATATATAATTAAAGGAGAATGTCTGTATGTGGTGGACGAGCGAGCTGGCAAGCGGGCGGTGTAGATTTGATTTGTACGCAAATCAACAGATGGCGGGGTGAGTTAAAAGGTTGGGTAACCATCCAGTAGATGGCGTTGTATTTCGTTAGCCATAGAAACGCGTGGCCGGGTCAGCTGGTAAAGAAAAAATCCACTTTAACAGTAGAATAGAAACATACTTTACAGATTGTTTTTCAGTTGACTTTTTGCTTCAAAATCAACTATTCTTAGAAGTTGGAAGCATTAAAGTTGTTCATAACAGTATTTAGGTGCGACAACCTGACATAATATTTCTCGTTCCGAAAGCGTCGCTCCGACATTTTCACGTACAAATTTAATGGGTTTTCTTGGCGCGCTCACCGCCGGATACGGAAGCGCTCGCCGCCATCTTGTCACGTGACTGGCGGTTACGGAAGTTGAACTTCAACTTCCGCTTTTCCGGTTCGCGAGATAATTCACATTCTGCACCCTTAAAGCCTTACAGTAACAACAGTTTCAGTAAAATTTGCGTAGAATTTTTATTATTTTGACGCTTCGTAGAATATAAATTAGACTTTTTGATGAGTTGCTGACTTTTAAGCTAGATCGCAAATGATCATGGCTTACGAGATATGTTATTAAGGCAATGTCTACTTTGCATATTTTAGAGAAAACCCGTTTCAAGTTATTTTCCGTGACCTTAAATCTTAAATCCTCTTAGAGGATTTTGATGATTTTAATTAATAAATTACTTTAAACTCTTGGATGTTATATTTTGTTAAATATCCTTTTAATTATTCCGTTGAAATTCCTTGATTGGATGTGATAATTATTCCAAAACAATTAGATTCAGTTTTTGGTAAAACACATTACCTAACAATTCAAATCAATTGTCAAACAATTCAAATCTAATGTAAAGAAAATATATTTTTTCATAAGATGTGCATAATCTGACGACCTCCGTGGTCGAGGCTTTCGTTTTTTTTTTCACCAGTAGTGTAAAAAAAGAATTATCCAATTTGGTACAGTTGTTCGGAAGTTACGCGCGTACAAACATTTCGGAGATTCATTTTTATTTATATAAAAGATAGATAGTTATTAATTACGATTTTCCGCAAATATATCAACATCGTGTCCACGGCAACGATTTGTTTTCTGACGTTAGCAATAACTCGCTTTTGTAAAAGCGACAGAAAACGTATAATAAATATAATATATTAATAATTATAATTTCATAACGCCAGAGCGTACCATTTTATATAGCCTGCATTACTCGCGTATAATGTAGCTTTCTAATGGTGAAAGAATTTTAAAATATCTCGATTGTATCTAAATCAACAACATTCATTTTTTCTCGTCTCGATTATTCCCTCAATGTTTGATTATCTTCTATATTCTCATATCAATAATTTATTTAATTAAATTAAACAAATCACTTTGTAAAACACCACCATTTAATCAAAATTGTCTACGTGTTTCGAAACCAAAGATTTCTTCGTCGGGATAAGATTAAAAATGACGCCACAAAGTGAATTGGCCAAGATTCTTCTTCTTCGTGCGCCCTATTGGCCCCCGACGTTGGCGATCACTCTGGAAAACGTCTCTCTATCTTGTGCTGCCTGGAATAGCTCCTCCGCACTTCTAATGCCGGTCCACTCTCGTATATTTCGCAGCCAAGACATTTGTCTCCTACCGGGCCCTCGGCGATCTTCTATTTTGCTTTTCAATATTAATTGGAGCAAGCAACTTTTCCCCTCGAAGTTTGTGACCCAGATATGAAATTTTCCTTACTTTTATTAATGTGAGCAGTTCTCTATCTGCTCTAGCCCGCCAGAGAATTTCTGTGTTGGTGATCATGTCGGTCCATGGAACCTTGAGCATTCTCCGGTGAAGCCTCATTTCAAAAGCCTCTAACCTCTTCATGGTATTTACTTTCAAGGTCCATGTCTAACATCCATACAGCAAGACCGACCACACACAACATTTTAACATTCTCACCCTTAGTTTTAAATTGAGGTTGTCATTTCAGAAGAGGGATCTCATTTTACTAGAAATTTATTTAATTGGGCAAAGATTGAAGAAATTTATTTAATTCTTTGTTTTCTCAACGCCTACTACTTTTTAAACCCCAATAAGACAGTTTAAAACTGGTCCAAAAGTACATCCTTTGCATTTCTCCCAGATGATAACCGACTCAAGTGACAGCCAGCAATTGAGTTGTTGTACCTGTCAGAGTGATTGACGCGATTGACACATAGACTCGTGTGTCACACACCTGACGCCTCCACGTGGTTGAACACGTTTCCCAACCTGTCTGTGTCATTATCGTTACCCGATTGTTACCTCCTTCTCGAGCCACTCGTGCTCCTAATCGAGAAGATTGCCAATTCGTTACAGGTACTGGAGTTATTTCAATGCACACTTGCAATATTTACATAATACAGCGTGCATCACTAATCACTTTGAATTTTTCACATCATTGTATAAATAACGTGATTAGATTTATCGCGGACTACATCTGCATATTAAAAATGTATCAACAGGCATTTTTCCATGCGCTTGTGATCTTGTGTATCGACTTAAGGGTCTACTATTCGTATTTCGACCTATTTCTTACATATCTCCCTTAAACATTTGAAGTTTTTAAGCTCTTAAAAAATTATGTTATTTTTGAAGATAATATCTAGATACGTTCCACGCCGAAACGCAAATTATATGAAATTCCCTCGATAGAAAAAAATCGCAAAGTATGCTCCGAAAATTATTTTAAACAAGTCTATTTCTTTTATTTTACAAGTTATATTTGTTAAAAAATTCACAATGTTTCTTTGGACGATACTTAAGATACGTTCCACGAGATTTTTGCTCTATTTTAAACGAGTCATGTTTTATTAAGCTTTTTCGCAATTTTCGCTGCTATTCTACGACTAACCATATTAGCGCTGTGTTCACTAATAGTAGACCCTTAAGGTGATACTTAAGAATTCATAATCTGCTCTTTTATACGTAGACGGCCCTAGTTTAATCATTTTAAGAAACAAAATTATTTTAAGATTTTTTTTAAGTTATGCTTTAAAATATTAAATTAATTAATTGTTTGCGCCCGTACATGTCTTTATGAAATTTGTATAAAATTTTTGCAAAAGGTGGCGCGCGAGTTGTTTGAAAAATGAGTGTATTTCATGTATTTTAGCGGCAAGAAAAGTAGGTGGGTGGGGAGGGGAATGTGGGGGGGAGGAGGGGTATGAAGGGGGGAAGATTCGCGGGTGGGGGGTTTGATGGATGGGAGAAAGCGGGGAAAGTGGAGAGCGAGTGGGGGTTCGCGCGACGGTGGAAGCGGAAAAGAGGAGGGGGAAAGACGAAAAAGGTGGAGGGGGAACGCGGGAGAGGAAGAGGAGGTGAAAGGGGAACCGGGATGAATTGGAAAGGACACGCAGGGAAAAACAATATCTTTATTTTAGTGGAATTAGCACGTCGATACGCTTTGCTATTTTTTGTTAAGTTACTTCTTATAGGAGTTAGGACCCTTAAAAAATCATTAAAATTGTCTGTTTTGAACGCCATCAACAAATGTTCATTATATAAAGTAGACGATCGTTTTTTCGACTCGTTCTTGAGTTCAACAGCTCGGCTATGGAACGATTTGCCGGCATCTGTGTTTCCTCCCTCCTACAACATGGGTCTCTTCAAGACCAATGTTCATTCCTTCCTTTCCTCAAAAAGACCCTCCACACAGCATCCCAGATGACATAGGCCCTGAGGGGAATTATTTTCCTCAAGGCCTCCTGTGTGGAGTTAATGTAAAAAAAAAAAAGACGGTGTATTTTTTTTTGAAGAGAGAAAACCTAAGTACCTAAACACATAGAGTGTTTTCTTCTAATACAGTTAGTAAAAAAATCTTAAAAATCATTTCAGTTTTGGAGGAGAAAAATGGGAAATACAAAACCTCGATTTCGATTATTTAGGTACTCATATTATCAGCCTGCGATGCAGTTGTCCCTTTCGCTCGGTATTCGGAGGAGTAAGAGCAAGAGCGACAGCGACAGTTTGGTAATATACCTAATAAATGCATTGATCAAAATGTCACGTAGGGATATTGCATTTGTGTTTCTTGATTTTATGTTTGTTTTTTAATCAGTTAAGATAATGGCAGCACCATATTGAGATGCGTATATAATATCAATTTTATGATTGTCTACATATAGGTATGTACATTTAATCGTCGGGGATTTATTTTATTATTCTCCGAAAAAGGCAATAACATTCTGCTCGTCATGATTAATGCAATACATATTACATCATTTTCGCGGTATTTATGGACAATGCCGAAGATAATAATATAATTTAATGTCATTTATTATGATTACGCGGTTTTAATCACTTTGTTGCTTTGTCGTAATACAGCAGGTTTCACATCAGTGCAATTGCTGAGTGATGAAGCTATGTATTATATTCTTCATCATCTTGCCACTTGCTACTTGATACAATCCTTGGAGAGTTCTGCTCACATCTGGTAAACGCTTCTTACTCCAGTAGTCCCTAAGCTATCCTTCCAGAATCTTTTCTTCTTCAAGGCTGTAGTGTTAACCCTTTCAATACCAGAGTTCTTCCTGAGGAACACGATGATAAAAATTGAGATTTGGATCAACTGGATATATTTGTATCTGCAGTTGAGTAGTCTTGAATAACCAGACAAAATCGGAAATATGTCGTTTTTAAATCAAATTTTAGACGTATTAACTCTTTTCCACAAAAAATTTTAAGTTGATTTCGAAAGACTGTTCTTTTATCAAGTAAAGCTTTTTTTTAAATTTAGAGAAAATATGTTTATTTTTAGTACAGTAAGGTATTACCGTTGGCAGATCTGTTAAATTTTCAATACAAATTTTGTATTATATGACATACATTTCAAATCATGCAGCAAAATAAATCAATACATTATTAAGGAAAGCTACTTTTCAGAATTTTATTTTTACTTCAAATAAAATCATTAAAAAAAATCCGTCTCTCCGTTGTCTGACGAAAATACTTCAGTTTGTCTATTTATTTATAGTCCTACAAACTAATATATTTAAAAAAAATTGCATTTCTATTTTGCTTAGGTATACTTGTCATCAAAAAATTATTACAAAATTTTAATAGTTTTATCATCACGAGTGCTCTTAAAATGCTGGTATGGAGAATAATTAATCTTTCTCATCAGAACCGACCTGTACCGTTGCAAAGGTACGATAGCAAGATCATCGTTCGACGAAATTTAAATTCTCGGCTGCTGGCTCTTAATGAATTAAACCTCAAATTGTAATATTTAAACATTGAAGACAATATAAAACTAATGGCTAATGGCTTCCGACAATACAGTGGTGACCGCAGCGTTCCAGCACCAAACCCCACTCCTGAGTGAGCGCTGGGCCCGAGCTCACCCCTTTAATCCCACACGTCCCAATTATATGGGACGTGTGGGGTTGCACAATCCACCCCACATCCTGGAATAAAAAATAAAATAAAAAATAAAACAGAAAATTCATAAAAAGATACGGTCGCACTATGAATTGAACCCAGGACCTTAGCCTTGCCGGGCTCTGCTCTAACCACTGAGCCAATTCGACCCTATCCCCTTCGGTCATATTCAACTGAATAAAATTATTTCCGTTAAAAAAACTCAGATTTCTTGGTAATTTGGAATTATTTTAACTGGCTGGAAGCGTTATTATTTGCTGTTTAAATTTGACTGTCCATAATTGGGTGCATGTCCGCCATTGGTACTCCTATCCGAATCCTCGTCGCTTTGAGTAAACCACAGTCTACCGCATTGTCTTAAACACTTAATTATGTGACACGCAACGCTGCACAGTAATGACTAATGAATCATGACATACGTAAGATTTAATTCATCTGAGCGTAATAAGATTAATGCTGCCGAGGAGAATGAAAGAATGGCGCTGTTAAACGCAACACCTACAGATTTATGGCTCTGGGCTTTGAAATAACACCGTGGTAATTTTATACATACAAGAAGGTACAAGCGTGAGGTAAATGCATCAAGATCGGACCTACTTTAAAATTGTGTCAAAAACGTATGTGACGTCATACCCGCTTTTTGTTGTTAATTTGTTGATCGCATGCTTTTTGCTGGGTCCGTATTCGTTTGCATCTTTTTTTCAGCAAGATTTCCAATTTTTGTGTAATCCTAACTATGTATTTATAGCAAAAATATTGTTCGTAATGAGACAAGATTAAATCGTGTTTTTTTATCTCAGCTCTCTCGTTTGATCAACCTTAATTTTATATGTATTTAGCGCGCAATTTAGGTACCTGGTTTGTTCTTCTTTTTAACCTACATTACTTTTACCACTCTGTTACATTTTGTTTTTACGATAAATGAATTCTCTCTGGATCTCAGAGGGGAAATTGTAGCAAGGGGGGAAGGAGGCCTAAAATGCCTATAGGCAACGATTTCCCCGCGCGTTGCGACAACCGCTCGGCTTATCAGTCGCCGGTAAGTCTGTGTTTTTGTCGCCGAATACACGCGTAAATCGTTGCCGCTTATGTTTTGCCTTAAAACAATGGAACAATGTCTAAACTAGGAGATCTGTGTAAAGATCTATTTGCAGCTGCGTATACCTATTTCAAATGACAACCTACGTGACAGAATTAACGAACGGTATAAAAGTTGTAGGAGTCAAGTTTTTGAGATTTTTAAAAATATTTTATTAAACATCATTAAAAATAATAATCGCTGTTACTTGATAGGTTATACCTACCTTTTGGAGTTTAAAAATAGTTTTATATTTTATGTCGTCATATCATTTTTTTGTAACATTATAGGATATACGCAAATCAAGGTGGCAGAAGACAACTGTGATTTGTATGAAATACACTTCTATCACAACTCTGTAACGTAATTTTTACTGCAAAAATATAAACACACATTTTTTTAAAACGCACATAGTCGTTACGTCTTTAGTACAGTAGATTTTAAAGTAATTATTCTGTATATTAATACGCGAAGCAAAAACTTTGTACCCCTTTTTGCGAAAATTGCGCGGACGGAGAAGTATGAAATTTCGCACACTTATAGTTTATAGAGAAGGAAAGTAGAACGCTAATATTTAAAAAAAAATTATGCATAAAAAATACATTAAATCAATTAAAAAAACATTACATATTAAATTAATTATGGCCATTTGGCGATATAAATTAATTATTTCGGCCATTGGGCGACCACTAGTAAAATAATAATATTGGTAATTCTGTTGAATATTTCTCCACTAACTGGTGGAGACAACTTTATGCAAGTTAAAAAGTAGAAGGACCCATGTGACGTCATAGCCGCTTTTTGTTATTAATTTGTTGATCACACGCGTACGCATTCTTTTGCGTGTGAAGTGATAATGGTATGATAAATAATGGTAGTTACAACTGGTTTCAAAATGTTTTTTGTTTCAATCGCATTCGTTCGAGACCGCGAGATTCCTATTTTTGTGTAATCCTAACTATGTATACATATGTAGCGAAAATATTGTTAGCAATGAGACAAGATTAAATCGTATTTTTTTTAATCTCAGCTCCCTGGTTTGCTCAATCTTAATTTTATACGTTTTTAGCACGCAATTTAGGTACTGTTCCACTGACTAACAGAAAAATAAATAAGCAAGTAAAATCATTTAAAAAAATTACCATAATCCAACAAATTAATAAGTTTTGAATTGTTTTTTTTTAAACTTTCCTTTAGGTTATTTTTATGTTAGTAGGCCGCTAGATCCTCTTTTGTGCACCTAAAAAATTGACTGTTTTGAGTAAAATCAATATGCGTATTAATTAAGTTTTAAATCCTCTTATTATTTATTTTTTTCCATCCAATTTGGAAACAAGTTTTGGAAATCGAATAAACCTGTTTTCAGTTTTTAATTAAATATTAAAGCAAACTTGATGTATACCTATTAACCGATTTCGTGGTTACCTACTTCTGAATTATTAATATTTCCTTGCATTCAAATTATTTAGGTACCTACCTTTTAAAAATTGATGAACCGATCAGTGCAAAACATTTTCCGATTTTTCTCTACAAAATCACCATTCACAATCGCAGAATAATTTGAGATTTAAATAGTATGAATAACATATTACGACTTGGCAGAGATTTCCGTGTTCATGGGGGTGGTTTGTCTAGGTCTTGGCCGTGAATTCGTTTTTCCACCTACTGCGTGGCGGGCCGGATCGGGAGAGACTGGTTGAGGTAGTCCTGTCCCCGACCTCTATACCCGGACTCTCTCGACCCAACGCCTTGCACTGCAGTAGGAGGAATAGATTCATACGTCTGTCACTCCTGGACACATTGACCCCAGATTCCTTACCATCCTTCATACTTTTTCCTTTCCAAAACTTCCTCTTCTTTCTTTCCCTAAAAATACCCTCCGCACACCATCCCCAAAGATGACACGAAGGATTTTTTTTCCTCAGAGCCCCTTACGTGGAGGTATTTTTACAACAAACCTACGGTCGTTGTTCCCAAATTTTTCGATTGATCAATCTGAAGATCGGCAAAATGATCTGTTCAATAAAGCTCTATTTACCTGCTGCCGGAGAGCTGTGTTGAGAACAGCGTATTTGTGCATTTGAGGACTGTTGAGCCAAAATTTCGGCTCAACAGTTGATTAGTAGGAAGGATTGGGAACAACGGACGCTAGTATTTGCCAACTCATCTTTAACGAACGTGTTTCACTCAAATATCCTTCCAAAGCATTAATTATTGTAGGTAGGCTCTTTACCGATGAAAAAATCGAGAAAATTAGTTTATCGCATCTTGAAGATTATCATTATTACGCCCTATTGCCACATTCATGGGTAAACATTTAGTAAACTTCAAAGCTTTTGAAAATGTATACGCCTCGCATCAATTCTAATTAATTCACTACTTAGGTTTCGGTGACCTAGATAATTACAAATCACTACTAATTAATATGAAGTTGTACATGTAATCTCCGATTGACGCATGACACAAGTGTGGGAGTAATGAAAATGCCGATGGTAGTGTGAAAACTGCTTTCAGGATTTTATGTTTATCGATAAATTATGCAAACATTTTCATTTACACGATAATTTGTTATTATTTATTATTAAAATGTGATATAATAACCATTTCTGTTGAGATTATTATTATCGTGATATTGCAGTATACCGTTTTTTAAACTTGAAGGTAAATTATTTTAATTTCGTGTATATCTTGTTGCCTTGAAGCAAAAACTAATTTCCATCCAATAATTGATTTTAACATGTAGGATTCACTTTTGCTAGGTATATTTTCTACGGTTCCGTGCCAACTGAGAATAAAGTAAACTCAACACCTCCTTGAAAAGTCATTAAAAGCTATGAAAAAAATAATTTTAAATTAACCGATAACCCTAACCTAACGTAACCTATTTAACCAAATTTTAATATGTATTTTTTTATCAATGACTTATCTGAGATGGTTCTGAGTTGTTTTCATTTCGAGTTGTCCGGTCACCATTTTGTATACATATAGTTACGAGGAAAGAGAGCACTAACCAGAACTTACACTGTATAAAAATATTCGTGTTACCCATGCTTTTTCATAATGAGGAGTCAAAAAGCTCCCGGCGTTTTTTTCTAGCCAATAACAGAACTCGGCAAAGTCAAAAACTGAATTCGTCAGGAATTCCTCAGCTGGTGTCAACAATCCTGTTGATTCCATACAAAATCGGAATGATAATATTTGCATCTTACTAAAAGAATCCTTCTGTGAATAGAATTGACTGGTCATTGGCTGAGTTGGCATCGCATTTTGGTCCCACTCAGACGTCGTGTGCTTAATTCTTTGGATGGCTAAGTCCTCCACCACGACAAAAGCAACATTTTCCGCTAGTGTGGTGGTGGTAGGAGATTTACAAAATTTGTCAGGTTATTCGTAACCCGTTAATTTTTGTGTAATGTATCATAATTTAATTAGTCTATAATTATTTCTCATATTACCTTATAGTTGAAATTGAGTTGAGCCCAAAGTTGTCTATCGGCGCTCCGGGTCACATGGTCTCGTTTCCGAGATAGGCCGAAGGTAACCGAAGGTAACCGAAGGTAGATGTGCAATTCTAGAGCTCCGCAAACAAACCTAGCTTTCACGTCAGTCCTTTGAATTATAATTTAAAATTACGACACGTCAATAAACAATCACTGTCATTCAAAGAACCTAAGTCTTTCAATAAGCAACTTGTAGTATTGGAGAATGCTGGTTCCAGTACTTACAGATAACTAATGTCTCTGGAGAGAACATTGGAGATATTACTGTGTCTATTTTAAATAAAATAGAGCAACTAAATAGACCTACAAAAACGATTTGTCTACTTATAAATTTGATAGAGGTTCGAAAATTCTTACAATTTCTGGAAAGGCCATTTATTATGAGGATGTTAAATATTTTTTATTGTTCTTCTCGCATTGAAATTGATAATACAACTCCTTTTACCAACGGTCATTAATGTCGCAATACATCACTTCGGTTACATCACACGGTACCAGCCTCAGATCTCCGCAGATATCTCACCGCAAAGGATGACGTTTAATTGACATGTCCAATCGCTTAAATTCTCTCAATCTATCGTCAAAGGTTAATTGGCTGGGAAATGTCAGACGTGGCTTGAGAGGCCCATGCACAATGTTGCACGCCCATTGAGATCTCAATCGTACAACCAAAGCAAGACATATCGACCGGGTTTTTGATGAAGGAATAGCGCAATTAGAACCAATTCACTCTATTATGAAACTGCATCGATCTACATGCAATTTCCACAAATCTTTGAATAAAGCAATTAAAAAAACTAGTTGTTATACAAAATAGTATCAGGATATTATCAACTATTGTCATAAATCATAACCGTGGCAAACAATGGTACTTAAAACTATTATTCATGTATTTGACCTTGCTGAATCATTCTTTTTATCTATTATCTGTTTTTAATAAAAGCATTTGTATGTTTGCGTTTTTACCATTACCTACTATTATGGTTCTGTTATCATCTTTGTTATTATTTTTCTACCCTTTTTATGTTCTACTTGAAATTGAAACTCTTGAGTTGTCTACTTTAGTAAATGTTTAAGTTCTGCAAACTCGAATTCTTAATTAATAAATAAATTTCTTTTCCGAAAATTGAGAAAATACGGAATTCGTTTTATGCTTTTTTGGATTTCAAAGCCCACTTGTACTGACGTATAATCCATCGTAAATCAATTACATTTGATCTTGAACCGTACCCCACAAAAGACGAGCATTTGTCTCGACTGAAAATGGAATATAATGGGATAATAATAAAAGACATTCCACCAAATCTTCAAAAGCCTTGGGACACTCCAAAGTTCTTCCATTTAAGTGTTTTTGGTTTTGATTATGATGACATGACATCCGTCATTTACGTGCCCTACTTTAAATAATATCTGGAAAAGGTTCGTCATCACTCCCTTCACTTTTTTCGTGGAATCTTCTTGTTTCTATATCCATTCCGGTTTGTGGTCAGATCCGATTTCTCTTTCGAATTCCCAAGCTTTTACTCATCAAACCACAAAAATTTATCAATGGTGTTGTAATTTGTCTATTTTTAGGTATGCATTTTTATCTTATCTTCCATTACGTAATACGTAACCCCTCAATAATAAATAATTGATGTTATTCGTTTATTTTTATTTCCCTGGCTTATACGCATCAAGCTACGAGTAGTTACGTAAAAATATTATGATTGTTGATGTGCAAGTTTAGTGCTTTAATATGACCCTCTGTTATGCGGCGTGATTCTCCAATTGGTGTTGCTACTTAACCTGGTAGCGTCATTAGTGGAAGTGGAAAGTGGTCCCTGATGATGATCATTGTGTTCCTAAATGAAGATTTCCCGCCGGGACCGCGTCAAAAATTGTTGCAGAGCCATTATTTCCGTGTGGGCTGTAATTCCCATCATCATATTCTCGTCATTCGCTCTGAAGATCCATCCGATCTTTTATTAATACTTCTTCCGTGGCGTCGTATGTTAAGTGCTGTAATTTTCTTTCAATTTGTCTTCCAATTTGATTTGCTTTTATATATCCTCACTGTGTTACGAAAACATCCTTCAATTTAGTCGTAGATTAAGATTCAAGTGTCCCGAAATAGCATTTTGTTTATTCTCACACCTAACAATGCAGTGAACAGTTCTAATGTAAACATTGATTAACCTGATAGATATGCTCCATCTTAAGATTACTGAAGTACCTACCCACCTTTTTTCTTTAAAACCTTCTAAAAAACCGCAATACCTCTTCGGCCAGAGCCACTAACATCAAAATTATGTCTATGGCTGGAACTAAAATCTGCATCTCCTATTTCATCTCAGGTGAAGACCTTCAAAATGCCCGTGAATGTACTCGGACTGACCATCGGCGTATGATAATTCCAACATCAGAATATCAAATAGCAATTACTACTAGTTCATACCTGGACCACATGACACATTGTTGCTCATCTAACTTCCGCGTGGGATGGAGTTTAATCAAATCAGTCACAACAATCGAGGAATACAACCAACTACTATTATCTCCTTTGTGGAGCTTTAGATGTTTGGGATCCCCGCGGGTAATCGATTTCGATTCAATCAGCCCACAGATTTTATCAGTTCTGCGTTGATCAATGGGAGGCTCATTTTTTTTATGCCAGTCGCTTTTAATAAGATTCGCAGTATGATGTACGAAAACATTTTGAACTGTATCATTCCCGGAGAAAATGTCTTTGTCATCATAGAATGAAAAACAAAAACAAAGTTTTTAATTCTGGATTTAATGTGTGATATTAAAGAAATAGTTATACGGTGTGGAAACTGTGATGAACGTAGGTCTATGGAATAATAGTGAACGTATGTCTATGATGGTATAAAAGGCCAGTTTACGTGTAAGAGAGCTTCTTCCGTTTTTAACTATCATACCAGTTGTGCTTTGAACATTATACTATCTAACGTTGTCTATATTTTATTGTACCTTTCTATCACGAACATTATAATGGCGCAGCCGGTAGGAAATCCAAGGCAATCGCAATATAAACACAAATTTGTTTTAAATCATCATTTTTAACACATAGCTCTACCGCTTTCAGAAGTACCTTTTCTTCATCAGGAGAATATTAAAACTAACATCAGATACAAAGGGTACAAGACACCATGGATATCGTCCAGACAAATTGAGATTAGGAAATTCTTAATCGAATGATAAATAGAAGATTTTCCAACTGATAATCCAGAGAAATCTTATGGATGGAAAATTAGATATATGGCGCAGTTCCGTATTTTTCCAGGCTACATTTGTAGGGTGAAGATTGCCCTAATAACCATAACCATGCTCCGATACCAGAGGGCACCAGATGTGAGGCAGAATATAACCCAGTTGAATAATTAATTACTTTTGATATAGCTCAATATTAGGTATATTTCGTATAAATTCATTAATTTTCTCAGTATTCCTTAACGCCTCTTCAGTTAAAGCCTTGTCTCTTTCCATACAACATTGTAACCATTTTGTACACATTATGTGAATCATTATCTCTAATGATGCTTGTATTAAGCGAAACCGGTTGGTATTAATAAATTAAAGAAATTGCCTAGTTATAAACGAAGTGATTGTTTTATTTCATTAATTAATTTATTCAAAATGTGTGGAATTTGGACAAGAATGTGGGGTTCGTCAAGGGAGCAGCAAAAGTAGCACACAACAATCAAGATCAACAATTAAAAAATCAATAACAGTCCATTATTATTCAAAGCAAGCAAAGATTAACTAACTTTTAAAAACACCTATCAATAACAAGCGCCTTGTCGAAAATATCTATTGTTTGCCTTTCTCTTTGCCGAACGCTACTCGGAGTCTCATTCATCATTATTGTTTTATTCGTCATGATTGTTTTATTTGTACTCCCTGGCCTCTACAGCTTCTCCACGGCCAGCCGTCTGGGTCTAGGTCACTGTTCCAAAACACGAACTGGTTTTTTTCACCATTCTGTATAAATAATATCGGATTTGTGATCTCCCGCTTTTCAGGGTCAGCCATTACATTGCGTTATTGTTATCGGCGCTTTTGTCGTGGTACTGTTTTGTGACATATTATGTCAAAGTATACTGCACAATGCATCCATGTGCAGCGTGGAACTTGACAATGATTTGAGGTAATTACAGCACAGCGAAAATGGACTGGTAATTACTGTTATAAAGGCCAGTTTTTTGTCATTATTATGGCTGCATAAGAACGTAACACAATGAGAATGATTAATGTGTCATTTTCTTCCGCGACCCCTTTTTGACTTTGGCGTTGTATTTTTCTGGAAAAATCTTGTTGTGAATCTATTTATATATGGATTGTGAATTGAATGAATCAACAAAAAAGTGTGCTATTATGATTTACTCTAGAATTTCTTGTGTTTATTGTGTGGACCCTAGTTCTACTACCCGGCTTCGCTCATGAACACTTTTTTTTAATAATAATACAATTTTGGAACAAACAAATGAGCTCACCTTTCGTGATTTCGAACTGTTCATATAATCCTATTTACAATAACATTTTAGCGACATTGTGGCGCCTATCGAAGGTATTTTTTAGTTTGTTCAAGTGTAGCTAAACACGCTAATTATCTAAACATATTCAACATCGTGGTTACCTGCAATTTATTTTATTATAACAAGCACAAATATACCTATACCACTGTGAACAAATTTATTCAAACGTACCTTCCCTGAAACTTGTTTGATGACTCTTGAAGAAACAGGTTTTTAGTTTTATTGTTGTCCAGGAATTCCCCAGGGATCTTTTTATATACCTCTATTAATTTACGAACAACCGTAGGCATGATATTGGCACTGTGCATACCTATTCTATTAGTTATTTCTTTATATATACGATATGTGCATTTAATCTCTGATGCAGTCACATCGGTCGTATTTAAACACCTCTATAGTTAGTCAATCACAATCAAGAAGGATTAATTGATCGGCTTATTCAAGGTGTTCAAGCATACTAAGAATGGCGCTGGACCCGATTACGTGAATGGTCTGCGTAACCCTGATCGTGATTTGGTCTAAAAATACCGTCAACTGTGATACTGACCCAATCTTCATACAAAACCAACGGTTATGAGTTGTCGGAATGAAATCTGGTATTATCCGATGGTGTGATTCTTTTCGCCTGTCTAATTGGTAGTCATTCAAATTGCGACATTCATAGTTTATGATCCGATCTTAAACACGAACCGATAAGTTCTAATTGATCTTGTAGCTTGTTAGTCATTCCGGTTTTGTGCAATAATGTACGATCTTTCACGTAATATATGTACGTAATTGAGTTCCTTTTTTTTCTTGCGTAATTTCGTATTCGTCGATATTTTTGACCCTTAATACTAGTTTAACTATCCGATTTCTCACGTGATTTGGACGAGATTTCATAAGTTAAATAAATAAATTTGTTTTAAGTGGATTTTAAAACGTGATAAAAATGGAACAAATAATATGGCATTTTGTCTAAAAAAATTAACAATTAAATAAGTATTTCTAAGCTCATCGACCAAAAAAATCCAGTCACAATGAGTGCCACATTTCTATAATATCGGAACTCATCATTCGATAATTTTTACTTCCTGATACACAACAGCTTGTCTGATAGGATAAATAATTGTTCTGAAATGCGTCAAAGGTGTAAGAGGCAATGAATGCGCAGTTTTTATCCAAAGGTGACATCTGCCCAGCGAGCAACGAACGTATCGTCCTCCAGATCAATTTACATATTATTTTCTAAATATTATAACTCGATAACATTATTCATGACGACATTCTAGCGGCCGCCTGTAAAGTTGTTGTGTTCGTTTATGAATGAAATACGACCAAATTAATGCTCTTCTTGCCAGATCAGATATTATAGAATACGTAGGTTTGTGTTCCGTGCTTAATATTATTATGAAAACTAGCTGATCATTTACGACTAATTGGCCACTTTATTTCATCGTCTGCTCTCGTCTAATTGTCCTTTAGAATTGGTCAGATTTTTACAAACGATTATCTGATTATCCACGCAAATTTAGGTGGGATTCTGTTTTTATTTTCAATTCTTGTTCGTTAGTTTTGTATATATCTCCTCCAAGGTTTTAGAATATCGTCGCAATAAATACTTTTAAATGTATTAGTTAGAACTTGTAGGCATTGTAATAAACTGCAACTAAAAAAAACCACTTATCAGACAGAATAATGAGATGTTTAAGAAGGAAGACCTAACATCGCACATAGCTACAAAATAATAACATGTTATCTATATTTGCCATAAATGTAGCATTGTTATGACATTTATTACCTTATAACTTATAACAATGGTTTTATGGTAAAAAGCGATAACTTGTTGTTATTTTTAAACTTTGCGCGAAGTTTTGTCCTCCTTGTGAAAGATGGAAAATTTTCTGATAAAATCGTTTTGGCTTTCATCGAACAATTTCTGTGTGGTCGTCAAATGAATGAACAATCTGTCAGCATTGTCTATCGTTATTTATCCACCTTTGGATGAATTCATTCGATAATTTATTTATCTAACACTTTATAAATTAGATATTCAAGATGGTATTTAAAATGTTGACCCACATGTTCTTCCAACCAATCCAGATTTACTGTACGAATAGTCTTACAACATTTTTTATCTTCATACTGTGAATGTTTCCGTACCTGATATAATTTTTTTATACTTGTAACCTGTCTTCTGGAGGGTTATAAAAGAGTAAACACTAAATGAAATTATTAATGATTAAGAGGCGATAGTTTGCGAAAATTTTCCTTTAGCTAAGCAGTCGACTTATTAAGGATTTTTTTTATGGAAAGGTAAGATAGAGCCCCTAATTCTGCATAATATTTCGTTTCAACTTTTATTCATTTCTTGCATGAGCTCATTGTTAAAGCAATCAACCAAAACATTACAATAGTGCATCTGTTAGGTAATACACCCGTCAGTTGTGGTGTGAAGTGTGGATGAAGTTTTCCGTTACCTCTTCGCAGCATCCGAGGCGAGATGTTAATTACAGGAATTTAACAGGCAGACAGTAATAATAATTATTATTTATTTCATTTGCTTGTGAATCTTGTGATCTTCTGCGCAACCACGACTTGACTCATTCTCATTAGCAAGGTCAAGAGCGATACTGCTGGTGCTGTTATATTGTAATAGTCTGTTCTCTGTGTCGCTACGCAAATTGTTTTTCGATTGCCGAACAAACAGTACCGGGACAATGTTTGCTCAAAGTAATTTGAAGTGTTTTATTACGTGTTAATATGTTTGGTTTTCTTGTTCGTTTATTTTATATTTATTGTTTATCATTGCTAGTGTCATTTGTTTTAGTGTTTGATATTTTATCAATTTTTCAATCGAAATTAAACTCCCAGCTAGCAGCTCCCGCGTAGGAATATGATACGAAAAAGGGGCAATGGAAATTCAACTAGCGACCTCTCGGCTCGAAGACAAATGCGAAGACTATAATGAATAATATATTTTTTATTTGACTGACGTTTTCTTCCAAGGCTTAATTTAGCCATTGTATTGTAATTTAGAAAAGGTTAATTCTCAAACAGTTTCACTATCACAACATTTTTTACACCCTTCTGTTTAAAATTTCGGAGTCATTACGGAGAATAATTTAGAGAATCCATTTCATGACTCGGTGATCAACTGCCCCGTAACAAGCCTCTCTTTCCACGCAACAACATTATTAAAAAAAAAAAACATTACATGTGTTAACATGATTGGAATTCTATTATAATAATTGATTATGCAATTTTTTATAATAATGTATTAAGATTTGCGCATTCTATTCTCCGCATCCAAAATGTTTTATGAGTTTTCAATGAGTTTTCAACATTTTTTTTACTAGTCACATAAATCAAGAAGCCGATCGTCACGTGCTGAGATAAATGCCTGATGATTGCATATTATATTATTATTTCGATGTCGGCTATTAATCATATTGTTCGCTGAACGCGGAACGAAACTAATTAATTTGACTTATGCTCCGAGGTTAAAAATGGCACCAAATTATAGACTGGCTCTACAAGAAAGCCAATTTGCAATGTTTTTTATCTTTGTTTTGTGAAATATTGATGAAAGACTCCACCCATTTTATTCAAAGTTCATGTTCTTAGAATTTTTATTATTATTAATCGTTGTATTATTACTCTGCCTACATGTTTCTTTGTGTACTGTTTAAAAGTATACCTTTTCCTTCTTTTTGTTTTCTAATTGAATTTTAATCAAAATTAATAAAGATATCTGTCTACCTTTGTTTTATATACTGTGTACTTTTGTAGTGATGAATTTATGCTCTACGATCTGAGCCCCTCTGGCTGTAAAAATACATCGCATAAATGGGTTTTTACTAGCTAATCTGATCTACCACTGATGTCTAACAGTAATGCAAATTTATGGCATGGCTTAGTTTAACTATGAACCTATAACTAATTACGTAAATTGCAACTTTGGTTTTTTATTCTAAATCTGATCGGCCAGACAGGATAATTTGTAGTTTTTCGTTATCGATGGTTTATGTTATTAAATCATTAAGTTGGCTTAATGATTTGCTTATGGATATCGAATCTTCGATCAGATTCTGTACAACGTTATTTTATTTGCTTATTGGCATGGAAGCTTCGACCAAATTCTGAATAACGTTGCTTTGCTTATTGGCATTGAAACTTCGACCAGAATCTGAAAAACGTTGCTTTGTTTATTGGCATTGCAACTTCGATCAGATTCTGAATAAAGTTACTTTGTTTGCTTATTGGCATTGAAACTTCGATCAGATTCTATACAACGTTGTTACCTCGTTTGCTTATTGGCATTGAATCTTCGATAATTCCGTACAACGTTACTTTGTTTGCTTATTGGCATTGAAGCGTCTACCAGATTCTGAATAAAATTACTTTGTTTGCTTATTGGAACTGAATCTTCGATAATTCTGTACGTTACTTTGTTACTGGCGTCGAAACTTCAATCGGATTCTGTGCAAGGTTCCTTTTTTGATATGTGATTGGAACTTGATAGACGCAATAATTATAAGCATCCGACAAAATGAAGCTATGTAATATTTATTTTCTCAATTTTCGACAGTCAGGTGCAAAATAATGCATTTCAGTTACAGTCATTAATATCTCTGAATAGCCGTCATCATATTATATGAGTTGTTGCTCTGTCTTCGAGAATTGTTATAACAATTACATGGCCTGTCCAATTAACACCTCTAAATATATATTATTTATTAATTTCGTGTATATATTACCATTGAGCTGTTTTGCAACATGTTGAGTTTATTTGCATTACTTTTTATTTGGATGTCTTTTTTAAGTTTTGAATATTTGCTAATAACAATCTTTGTTGTTTTTGAATTCTGATTTATTCAGCAAGGTGGGCCAAAGTATTGATGGTATATAATAATATGTAGGTTAAATACACAAATTATTGCGTAGGTACTGATTTGAAAATAAATGAACACCTGTTGTGTTCCGCTCATTTTTCTATTAAAATTAATGCAATGACCCGTTGAAACGTAGCGCACCGTGCATGTTAATTCTTAGAAAGCATACAAAACTGCATTTCTCAAAGTCAAGCAACTATAAGTATTTTTCATGTTTTTGATAGAGTATAAAACTGACACGTTAAATTTCAATCTCTAGTGATCACATTTGATCAAAATTTAATAAAAATACGATTTCAATTACAAGGGTTTTTTTAAATCTCTGTTTATGATGTAATAAAACGATAGTCAGTTAACGCAATATAAGTTTATTTGACTTGAATTATTATTTTAAACTATTTACCATCAATTGTTTGACACCTCCCGTTTAACACTTCTTTGCACCGTTTTTGTTTGGTTTTGTGAGTGCTCTGCTTCTATTTAATTCAGATGGCTCCACGACCGACGCAGCCAGGAAATACAGCGACGACTACTCCAGAAAACACTTGGCAGGTTGGTATTGTGGACTCGGCTCCATTTCTTCTTTCTTTACATCTACATGTTGCTATCAGCACGCAAATTATTGTTTAGTTGCTTTTTAATAAGTGTTTGTTGCTACCATTGTTTGTTTTTATAGAATTTCATTAAATATGCCTATAAAAAATCGATGGGAAGTAGAATCAGAAAGTTAGGGAGGAAGGTTTAGAACCAGGAGACTTTGCTAAACTGCCAATGGCAACTGGCAACCGCCAAACCCTGGTGAAATTTGTTTAAAAGGGTATCATCGAAGGACTAAACTAAAGCACAGCAGACCGGTGGTCTTACGTTAGCTGTGCCGACCGTCTCCTCATCAATAAATCATAATCAATTTTGAAGATCAATTTGTTTAGCCTAATTAGGTAGATCCCAAAATAATACTTCCGTTTATTTAATCAAACATTGTCATTATTTTATTTTAGTACTGGGTTTGAATTATTTTGTATCTAGCCTTTCGGTCTCTAATTAATTCATTTCCTTCAAAAAAACTTGTTGTTTTCATAAATTTCAATCAATGGCCACTGATAAATGAAAAAGCTACTGCGACGTTGTGTTTATTTCGCCAAATTGCTGTTTTTTTTTCATTCTTGAATAAATGTTTAAATGATTTGTGTAAAATGTGGGTTTTATTGATTTCCAACTCAAAAAGCTGTATTCGTTTAAATGATTAAGTCATCTGTTGCTTTTTATTTGCATTTTCAAGACGATCGTCCAGTTTGGGATTCCATTGTCATCGGAGCGCTCATATTTGTGGGCATTTGTTCAATTTGCTTCCTTTCATTTGTGTAGTTGCCCGTCATTTGCGCCATTTGTCACGTTTGTCAAGAATGATGCAATTTTGATTAAATTTAAATTATCAATTCTGCACTTGGCTTCTCCAATCAGGCCTGATGAAAGGCGAGCCATTTAATGCTAATTTGATTACTCTGTCCCAGTTAATCCGCTAACCACGGGTTTATTAAATTAATTATCTCCGGGACTTAATAATTTATAGTCAATAATAGAATATACCATAACATCACGTAGAGATTCCTTTTATTCGATTTTTTATGACGATTTAACGAAATTCTATTCAAACAAGAAACTTCGATTCAAACACTTTTGATAATAATTGATTTCCGACGAATTCATCTGAATATCATGATTTTTATTCTGTGAACAATCAAATCGACCTTGGAGTAAAGCTCTCATGTCCACGTAAGCTTCTTCCAAATCAGACTTGCCTGTAAATTCAACAAATTATTTGAATCATTAAAATGCCATGAAACACATTTAAAAGTCAAATCAGCGCATTAGTAACGCCTAAATCTGAGACAAGCAAATTGATAATGACCAAGAGATTTACTTGGCTTCAAATAAATGTGGAAACGATTACATGTTTGGACTTGGCTGATAGTCTCATAACATCCGTGGTGTTATTAGATTAGTCGTGTATATATTTATTCCAATTTAATTTGCCCAATATGGTGCTATTGACTGTTGACCACTGCACCCTGCTCTGTGTGCTCGGGGCGACATTCGTTGATATATGGTCGTGGTCTTGTCTAATTTAGGCTTCAGAGCACGTTTGAATGAGTCACGACAACGCTTCGGGCTTATTTGTCTACTTGCGTAAACTTCTTGTATGACACGACCGGCATCCATATTAAATGTTACACTCGCACATACACGTAGAGTCCAACGACATTACTGTTATCAATAAATATAATCTGACCAAGAAAACTGATTTATCATTTATTACTATAAAATTTGTCACAGCAAGTCGCTAGCTTCAATCCACATATAAACCCTAGATTTGCACTTTATTTTTCTCATTTCCAAACATTTGATTGAAACTGGGTTCTCTGATCATGCCTTAAAATATAATACATAGAAATTATAATACATATTACGTTTCAATCTCTTGTTCGGCTCGAGTCTGTTTTATACACCTTGTAATTATCTCGCACTGTTTGTTGTGTCCTATAATAGTATTTTGTACCATTTAGTTGGTTTGTCCCCTGTATGCATGTAGTTATGTTGTTATGTTATTTCCGTGGTATTATTGCATGTGGTCTGCAGACGTGCAAGAGGCTGACGAAGATAGCTCTGAGATTGGAGCCATCCAGCGGATGGGATCGTACGGAGAAAGAACTCCCTCAAGGGAGCGCAAGCCCTCTAGTGAGTATTGGCAACCCTAATTCATTCGCAGATACAATCAACATAAAATATTTTTTCATTCACCAAACACCTCACTGACTTACATTATTAAAAAAAAAGTATTGTAAACAAGAAGTTATTGGATTATTATTTGATGAGTTTAAATCAATCATCTCCGTACACCCTTAACACACATTCAAATACTGACCATAATATAAAACAGGTCCTGAAAGTATTCCTTGTGGGACCCTTCAATTCATTCAAAATAAAACAATTTTATTGTTATTCTATTTTTAGTGCTATTGCTGCATTTGTAAACACTACTTTATCAAAAGAACGCTTGGGTGTTCTTTGTATAATGACTGATCGTCTCTATTTATCTGAATAATGTTCTTTGGCGTAATGTTTGACAGTGCCAACACGTAGCGTACGTGGTAAAGTTGTCTATTTGCTGATTGAATTATTATTCACATGCGACACGCCAAAACGATGCAGTTTGAGACGTGTTTGAATATTAATTATGTACTATAATCGATTGTTGAAGGTTGATGATCCCAGTTAGCGATAGTTGTTTAACGATTAAACCCTAAACACGAATTTAAATCTGTGAACAGTCAAACCCTAAATCTCGCGATAACTGTGAGATTTATTGGGACTAGTTTACTTAACTTGTCCTTACTTAATTAAGACATTTGAAATCGCTGTCACTCTAATTAGATTTAATTGTATTTAATTAAATTGTTAATATTATTTGTCGTGTCTAACTTGATGTTTGCTTTGCATGTAACTAACACAAATTATTTCAAAGCAAATGTAAATATTCGCAAAATTTAATGTCCAATATTTACATTTGCCATGAATATGTCGATTTATAATATAAGGCGTTCTGGCACTTTTTGACAGGTGGAATCTCGCTAATTTAATTAATATTTCAATAAAATTTAGGATGTGGGAGTTCTGTCATCATTCTGGAAATATTATGTTCGTTGGAATTGGCGAATTTATGGAATAGAGTCGTTTACAATTTAGAATGTGGCATTAATGTTCTTTAAATGTTTTAAACTATTACATTTTATGGACAATTTGCCAAAGATGCACCGAAAATAAGCATTAAATTGATAATTTTTTTGGTTGGTGCTAAAAATCTTTATTTTTATGTCTTAAATCGTAATAATTGCGGCAGTTTAATTGGCAAGCCGTATTTAATTTTGCTTCCTTATTCTCACGAGGTTCTCATTCTCATTGTTCCTATGCTTATCCGCTTGTTGTGTATTACATGTTTTCTCGTTTCTTATCTTAAAACTGGAGACTGGACCGCACAGTTTTCACTTTGTTTTCCATATCTGGAGTCTGTCTATTTTCAACTATACCTAATACAAGTTTCCATTCAGAAATGTCGAAATTATGTTAGAATAACTGTCTTATTAGACTCCACAACATTATTTAAATTTGGCTCGGTTCTCTGCCGCTTTGCCTTTACCATTTCAGTTATCATTACATCCTCTGCAGGCCGATGTTTGCAGTCCAAGATGCGATGGTATGATAATCGTGCGCAATTACATTGACGGGGACATGGCGATCCTATCAAATTATTCACATTGCGTGGGACAACTAACAGTCCGTTTCCACAACCTAGTAACGCTTTCCGTCGAATATTACCGTTTTCCCACAAAAAGTGCCATTACGCCTCTACATGTTTGTGATCTCACGTAGCCGGGTCGCCGGCTGGGACACTTTGGACCTATACAATGGAAGATGTAGGCAAATGACTGCGGTGATTTATCTGCATGACTTCATTCAGAAGCTTATGGCAGTCTGTTGGCTTGCAATGCTAATTATTTGCATGTCACCAGGGTTGCAGATTGATTGCTTCTTTGGGTTAGCTATCAATCATTCTAAAGTGCCGTTGTTTTATGGCCTATTTATAATAGCGGCATTTTCATGGTCTATGTCTAAGGTCTCCTCCCGCTGGCTCCTTTGTATTCACAAGTCGTTGTTAACCAGCAATTAGCACCTGTGTTGTGTTGTGTGAGCTTTAGCACTTTATGTTGTGTTGTGTGGTGTGACAGCTTGCAGCACGTACAGCGTCA
Organism: Glyphotaelius pellucidus; assembly: GCA_936435175.1. Lineage (NCBI taxonomy): Eukaryota > Metazoa > Arthropoda > Insecta > Trichoptera > Limnephilidae > Glyphotaelius > Glyphotaelius pellucidus. The sequence continues at coordinate 6,500,315 of OW386543.1, read as the reverse complement.
CCTCGATGGACGCGCTCTGGGAACACCACCCGCGCCGGATGAGCGAGGCTGGGTTGAGGCGGACTTCAGGTGAGCACCCCCCACATTGTGTATTGAACACGAGGCTTATATGGTTCTCCTCCTGCCTGTCTTGGATCCCTGCATATTATTTGTTATTTCTCTGTGCATTTTCTTCTTTGCTTCTATTTTCAGCTTTCCCCTTGAATTTGAAAAAGAAAATTCTGTCACTTTTGTATTTGACAATAATAGACACCATACTGTTATGTCTTCCTCGTTTCTTAATTTCAAAATTAAGTAATTCCAAATCAATTCGCTATTTTAGTTTTCTTTTTTTATTTTTCAACAGTCGATTCACCAGTTATTTTTGTTTTTACTTACGATGCAGCGAATAGTGATTTTGGCGTAATATCTAATATTCGGCCTATTTTATAAAATGCTTAAAAAAACTATTACATATTCGGTTCAAGCTGAACTTTTTGCCTTGGTACCACAAGTGCTTATGTATTATTAGGTTATGCCTGTTTATAGTGATATAGATAATATAAGCGCATATAAAAAATTAGATTTACGGTCTCGGCCGAATATCAAGTTCACTAACCGGTCAGAGGCCTTTGAGTCCACTTGCAATAGTAAAATATTGACCGTCTGCTGAATATTGGCCGAATATTCAATGCATCTATGTATGATAGTATTGACCTTTGAATTTTGTTATTTTAACCCTGATTTTTCCGTAACAGCCTTTCTTTATCCAGTCTTCAACTGTTATAAAATTATTAACCCCTGGGTTGGTGGAATCTGTTGCCTTCGATCCGATGTCCAACTTGTGTCCTGCCTGTTTAGATCACAGCGTGGTGCTGACGGAAGACACGGACAGCTTCATCATCGGAGACCGAGTTTGGGTGGGCGGCAGCAAACCAGGGCAGATCGCCTACATCGGGGACACGCAGTTCGCTCCGGGAGAATGGGCAGGAGTTGTGCTGGACGAGGCTATCGGTGGGTACCTTTGATTGTTTATTCACTTTCAGCATTCAATTTTTAGCTTTTGTTTCCACAATGTCTCCAGAATATGTGACATTGACGAACCTATCAGAGGGTGCCTTCGATCATTTATTTACATTCATCAGTCTATTATTTAGCTTTTGTTTCACAATACGCAAAGTACAAAGAGCTTTGTTCTGGGTAAATCAAGTTAAGCCTTTTAAGTTAGGAACGGCTTCAAAACCTTTGAGACTGGTTCAAGACCAGTTCCGCTGAGCTGTTTCGGGCTGCAGCCTGCTGGGTGAAGATTGCCCTGATAATAGTCAACCGCCAGTAGGGATGGCACCAAAATTATCGAAAACTTTAATTAAAGATGATGACGAAGGCTGCTTAGGGTATTACAAAAATCGCAGTAGTTTTGAATTTAGATATAGATGACGCAAAAAAACGTGATTTTGTTAACATGAAAGTTTTGTAGATATTTAGCAGATGTGGTGTTTGCTGCTTAGCATATGTAAACAAATGGATGTTTCTGCATTCACGATTTCGCACTTACGGTTATTTACACTACATGATCGATTTAATAGTGAAACTTCATAATTTCGTCGAAATTGTTTGAAGTTATGTATGACACAAAGATTTTTCTAAAAACACAACGTTTTTCCTCATCTATACAAATATTTCGATCGGATGCCAAAATGGTCACAGACGACAATAAATATTGAAACTTTCTGCCTATCACAATAAATATGATAAAAACTCCCAAGAAAGAGGGTTATTGGTGCATTCGAGCCTCGACCTTGGGAACTTCGGCTATCTGGCTGTCTACTGACATCATCGACCAAACGCTGCATCCCAGGGTGTGATTTGATCTCCTCCGCAAATGCTCTCCACTGGCTGGAATCCGGTCCCTCGACTCCGGTCCTCAGTCCTGCTTCCTCTTCCGCGCAGTCTATCCAAATCTTCCTCGGTCTATCTACGGTTTGCTTCTATTGAGGCACAATAAATACCTACTGATGTATGTTTTATTTATTTCCAGGTAAAAATGACGGCTCCGTTGCTGGCGTCCGCTACTTCCAGTGCGAGTCGCGCCGCGGTGTGTTCTCCCGCCTCACGCGCCTCACACACGAGCCCCTGGACCTGCCGTCGCCCTCCTCGCCCGGCAGCGAGATGGGCAGCTGCGGTGCGTCCAACGGGGGCAGCCGCCCGCCCTCGGGGCTGCGCGCGCCCACTTCTCCCGCGCCCCGCACGCCCGTAACCCCGGCCTCCCCTGCGCAGAGAATCACGCCGACGCGCGCCAGGAGGTCGGTGTCGCCGAACGGAAGCATGAGGAGCTTCAGCAGTAGAATAAGTAATACTTGCATTATATTTGTAAGCAATTTGTGTCATTTGCATAAATGAGCCCTTGATAATGATTGTGCGTGAGCAATAAGGTTCTTTTCATTTTGACGACTTCCATTTCAAAATAGCAAGATCTTTGGCTTTGGGCCCGGGCTCAATCTCAGCATCTGCATACAGCCCATTATACCTTTTCCATTTTTCTTGAATCTTGATAAGAACATGCCTCAGATACCTCGGACGTGTTGTGAAACCAGGAGACATTGCCGACAACTCTGATGAAATTTTGCAGGTATACTTTGGCCCTTTTTTAAAGTTCAACAGGGTTGTAATTGCTTATTCAGCTGTGTCTTCTGGTTCTACAATGTATCTTCCAGGTATCTGAGCCTTCTTCCTGTCGATGTGACACTGGGCACCATAGGAGTGAATTAGAGTTTATTGCTTCTCACATTTTCCACAACTAGTTGTGTTCTCCACTACCGACAGACACTTGTCTTCCAAGATGGCGGTGGCTTGCTCCTTCAGTGAGTTTTTCTATCTGTATTGATTCCCCAGTTAGTTTGGGGTTTTAACAGTACATTACCTCTTGATTTCTTTGTCTACCTCCGATCCCTATCACTTTCTCATTCAAGCTCTACTGTTTCTATTATCTATTTGTTCTTATATCTAAGTTGTCTCTTATTAATCGGTATTTGATGTTCAGGCACTTCGACAGTATCGGCAGAGCTTCGTCTGGGCGAGCGTGTGATAGTCTCGTCCAGCCAGGGCAGCAAAGCTGGCACGCTGCGCTTTGTGGGCCCCACGGACTTTGCCTCGGGGCAGTGGTGTGGCGTAGAGCTGGACGACCCCATCGGCAAGAACGACGGCTCTGTGGAGGGGAAAAGGTCCGCCTCAGTCTGCAATGGGCTGGTTCATTAACTTTATAAAAAAATATTAAATCTAGCTTCAATAGAGAGGTGTGGAGTACAATTGAGGAACTTTAAAGCTGTGCATGGCCACAACTCAAGGCTAGAACAAGGAATTCCATAAATATATTTTCCTTCTTCTTTTCTTGGTGTGTGCACAGTTTTACAGTCTCTTCGGACTGCACACCCTGATATCACAACTTCTTAATTGCTTTGGGATGGTTCGTTTCGCTATGGTGAACTTTTATATTTTACCACTTTTTGCAACTTTTTTATATTTGTTATTTTCTATATTCGTCACTTAATTTTTATAGAATCGTCATAAATTTTCTTGTTGCCTTTTACTGTATAATACCAGACCGATTTCTTTATGTTTACTATTTTACCTTTCTACTAATTACTTCCATTTTCTGTAGCATTGTATCTCCCCTCTCTATTAAATTCAATATTGCCAGATTAAATTAAATCCATGATGTCAAAACTTCCCTATATTACACGGTGAGTGCTATTTCCAGGTATTTTGAGTGCGGCCCCCGCTTCGGGTTGTTTGCGCCGCTGTCCAAGGTGTCCCGTTCGCCGTCCAACCGCCGGCCGGGTTCGTGCGCCGTTCACGGCTCGCGGGCCACCTCGCCGCCCGACTCCAACGCCTCCATGACGTCCATGCAGTCCTCGGTGGTGATGGGCCGGCCCCGCCTCGGGGTCACCTCGCTGGCGGGCGGAGCACAGGTAGGCTAGGCGGACAGCTGGCCCAGCCCCTGGAGCCTCCCCCCCCCGCGACACTACCACGCCACCTGCGTCTCGCCCCAAATGTTCGGAAACTCCATCTTCGTCACCACCATGTACTGAATCGCTTCTCTCTTCCGGCAAGCACATATTCTTCTGTAGAGGAGTCTTGAGATATTTGTTTTCCCTCGGTCTGGGACCATCGTATAGGCATAGGAGCAAAGACAGCAATCTCCACCAATTTCTTTTATTATTAATTATTTATCTAGTATATTCCTACAATCCAAACAGTGTTCGGTTTAACAAATTTTCAGGATTACTGTAATCTTTACGAAACAGCTGGATTTTCGAAATATCTGAGACTTTGATGTTTTTGATTTTGACACCTAAAGTTTTCAGTATCTTAAACATTTTTTCTAATATGAAATACCGCACAAGAGTCCCAACTGCTCCCGTCTGGAGCCAGTGAGACTATGGCATCCCCAATTGGGGTACGTTGTTAGTAGGCTGAAGATAGTGGGGAGGGGAAGGAGATAGGGAAGAGGAAGGTGGGGAAGTACCTGGCTATTCAGATCTGGTCACTAAACACGGCTAAAGCCATTTCAAGCAACGTTTCAATTCTGAATGGTGGTCTTACACCAGGGCGATACTGATAGTATCTTCCACTCTGGAACGTGCCGCAAATATACAATATATATTATTTTTAATGAATAAATTGTGAAATAACACAAATTAATCAAATAAAATTTATTTGCGCACGCCGGGTTCGAACCTGCGACCTTCGGATTGTGAGTCGAGAGTCTTGCCTCGGGACCACGGAGGCCGACATGTTGACAATGCCACAATTTTCTTCATTGATTGCTGTTTATGTTTTTTAACCCTCTTTTCCTCTCTCCCTTAACCCCATCAGTTTGGGCTTCTCATTTTTACTCAAAAAGTGATGAAATTTTGTCCGATTTTACTTATGTGATTACATCAGTTTTTACTTATTTCCATCCAGCAAGAGGTTTTAATATCTTCTGTCTTTTTCGTTTTCATACAAGATGCGTGAGAGATTGTCGATGTCATAAATATGAGCTCTCACTGCAACTAGTATACACAATATTATCTCGGTTATGATTCTCATTAGCTTAGATTTTTTATTTTGCTTATTACAATATTTGTGATGGCGCCCCCTAACCTGAGAGATTACAAATATCCAAGACCCATCCACACTCTCCATTAGTGTTATAAATGCGTACAATTGGTATTAGTGCACACCACACCATAAAAATGACCATTGGCTCTGCTGACTGTAAAAAAAAAATATTAAAATAATAATTAATTGACTTCAAATTTCATTGTGATTCCTTATATTTTTTATGCACCGGTTTTATCAGATCATAATTTTCAAATATAATTATTTTGTTTGTTTCGTCATTTATTGTTTTTTAAATTGTCAGCTTCATTTATTTAAATTTGCTGCAATGGCCGACTAAATAATTGTGTTACAGCGCGAGTGGTCAATTTGTGGCTGTCTTGAGGTGAAAGTTCACAGCACCTAATTATGAATGTGCATGTACCATCAGGCGTTCTTGTTTCTGTACACCGCAGGCATGTTTCATAATAGAGTCGTCTGCATCCTTGGTTTTGTCAATTATATTTTATTTCTGCATGGTTTTCAATGTGCTTTGTCTTGTCATCATTATCACCATTTTATTCATTCATGAAAAGAAATTTTAAAATGGACTTCTGTATTGTTGTGTCATTTTAATTCGCCGAAACAAAAACATACAAAAGATGTTGAACAAGGCTTTTTGAAATGTCAAAAAATCATATTAAATTTGATATTTAAACATTAAAACATTATATCCATTTTCAACTGTCTAAAAATAAGACGAGATGCCATTGTTTTTAAATTCTTGTTGAATAAGTTTAAAAAAATGTTGAAATCTTGCACGAAGCCGTGTTGTAAAACTTGTAAGATATATTTGCTTCTGCACATCTATTCTATGATTGTATTGCTTTTTTAATATTATTGAGTGGAATTTAAATTAGAAAAATGCTGTATTATTTATGTTATTTTACTTAAGCATTTGATAATATTGAAATAAATAAATCATTCCAATATACACCACATAATTTTGTAATTCCATCCAAAAATCTTTGCATATTTTCAGCTTTTGAAGAACTTTGCTCTGTGAATCCTTATTTTGTATAACTTAATAGATTTCTCTGCATAATTTTTCTACTGCATTCTTAAACTCGATAATTGAACACAAACTATTTAAGATTCGAACCCACTTGTATGGAGATGTACTGTTTTAACTATGATGTAATTTATTTTCCTCTTGTAGTTGTTTGAACAATTTTACTGAAAATGTTGTCTATATTCCTCTACTTACAAAAACACTTTTTAACACTTACTTCACCGCTTTTCTTTGATTCATTAACCTTGCTAGTACCATCTTTAGAACACCTTCTTCATTGTAAATATGTATTTTTATTTGGGCATAACTTGTATGAGAATTAGCAGCTTTTTCTATTTTGGCTTTTCCATTAACGTTGTGTGGATTCAGGTGAAAATTTCCCAGAAATGAATAAATTGAGAAGCAGATTTGATTGCATGAATATTTAAACAGCTTTTAATTTGCTGAAAAGCGTGATAAATTATATTTTTCTTGCATAATTCATTGAGAATTTGTTGTCTGAGTAAACATTGATCCAACGTCACAATTTTTTTGTTGCTTACGAAAACAGCTGTAATGCATTAAAAACATTCAATGTCAACATCGCTGAAGCTAGAATTTTTAAAAATTTTAATTGTATATGAACATGTTCAAGGATATTTTTTTTTACAGGATTTAGTCTACAGATCTTTAATTCTGCCGGTAGCTTTATTTTTGTAAATTGTCTTATTAAAACTTCCGCAATAAGTCTCAAAAAGATAATATAGTACAATGTTTATTATGTTGAACACTGGGTGAGTTCGTAACAAAGACTTTTATTGCAGAAAAATATAACAAAATAATAAGGAATCAATATAAAGTTTTATATAAACGAGTATAACTACACTTCGCATTATCAACACGGCGTGTTATCTCCGACTGTATTCGGAAAACAGAAAATCTCTTGGGACCCCTCCACGTTACTAACATGAACAACATAGTTTAAAACTAATAGTTTCAGGTACTGAGCCCGAGGACTTGACCTGGATCTCTGCTGGTTCAAGGTCACGCAACGGTTTATACAGGTCTGGTTGTGGTACGTCCTTCAGTGGGGAGTAGACAAGGATGCCGTATTACATGTAAGCGAGAAAGTATTCGAGCTCGCGCGGTTTTCTCTCGTTACAATAGTACATTTCAAACCACAAAATGTACCATCTTTTTACAGAGACGTGACAAATAACCTATTATGTAAAGAATGTTGGCTCTTTTGTTTTTCTTAAACATAACCTCAAAATGTTCATTTTTGGAAATAAATTATAATAACTTGGTCTTCATAATGTGTAATTATTATTTCTACTAACCATTGCATGTTTGCACCATTATTAACTCATTTGCATCGTATTTATTAATTAATGTAGGATTAGAGAGAAGCTTTTCAGTATTTTACGAAGAATTCCAACAAATAGGGCGAAACCCAGGGCGTGGTGGTAAGACTGAGTTTAAAAAAAAATCCAAATTCACCAATAAAAATTCTGCGAAAATTTTTACAACTAATAAATTGCAACATTATTAATCTGTGTAACTAAACATTCTATCGTTTATAATTTATAATATTATAAAGTTACCATTTATTAATTTGTGGGAATTTTGGCAATATTGTATCATTTGTTTTTAAATATTTATTTTCTAATGTTTTTTTGAACTAAATTTAAATCTTCTCGTGGAAAGGTGAATTAAAAATATTGTTAACAAACTATCTCCAATATTCATATTTTAGTTTATTAACAAATCATTAATTTTTAACTGAAGTATTAAAACATTCATTAATTTTAATGAATCTAAATAGTTTAGGGATGTTTTGGAGAGTCAAATTATTTCTCAATGACACCAAAATGTGGTGGTAATAATTCCTGGATGGAAAGATGTGATTTTTGTAACAATATTTCCGTGGTGCCTTATTCACAAATGTATAATGACTTAGTCGATAGGTTCTTTTTACTAAATATAATATACATAAATATAATTCATTGCACATTACTTTCAGAGCAGCAAATTGTTTCTTTAGAACTAGCAAACATCCTTTTTCATGCAAAGTACGTATATAAGAATACAGGAAAATACATTCCACAAAATGATTATTTGATAATGGAAGTTCAAATAAAATAATTTATTCACAAGTTCGAATCAAGTGATTAAAGTTAAAATATTTTTTTTATGTTTGTTGTACAGAATATTGTTTGTTTAAATTTATATAATTATATTTTCCGGAAACAGAGGCTGTCTTCAGGTCCTCGCGTTACATCGACTCCGATGTCGGCCAAAAATACTCTTCAGGTAATTCAGATTATGTACGACTACAATAATTCCAACTTTCTTCCCGGAATAGAAACTTATCTGTGCCAGTGGAAACCTTTCAAATATAACTGTAATGCATTCTTATGAATTGACTTGTAAAACTAACTAATGGAAGTACTCTCCTTGCACGGTGAATAGCACTCTTGATTTGTGAAGTTCAAAAGACGCTGCACAGAAATTGGTTGTGAGAAGGTTTATAAATGATAAAATACATAATTTATGAACCTAGAAGTGACAATGTACAACAGCTGTAAATCTAGAAGTGACTATATACGGCACTTATAAATCTAGAAGTGACTATACACAGCACTTATAAATCTAGAAGTGACTATATACAGCACTTATAAATCTAGAAGTGGCAATATATAAACAATCTAGAAGTGACTATATACAGCACTTATAAATCTAGAAGTGGCAATATTTAAACAATCTAGAAGTGACTATGTACAGCACTTTTTATCCAGAAGTGGCAATATATAACACTTTTAAATAATCTAGAAGTGACTACATACAGCACTTTTAATCCAGAAGTGACAATGTATAACACTTTTAAACAATCTAGAAGTGACTATATAAGCACTTATAAATCTAGAAGTGACAATATATAACACCATGTTATACAGGGTGTTAAGGGACGTACTTGACTTACTTTAACCAGTGATTCCTGACATTATTTGGAGTAAAAAATGTAAATAAAAATTTTGTCTCCGGTGACATTTTTGATGTTTTTTTTTTTTTTTTTCTACAAAAACATAAAAAAATGTGACCAGTGAGGACATGCGAAAAAAAAATTTTGTTTGATTTTGAAGAAAAATTTTTTGGAAAAAAAAAAGTCACCGGAGACCAAAATTTCATTTTCATTTTTACTCCAAATAATATCAGGGATCACTGGTTAAAGTAAGTCAAGTACGTCCCTTAACACCCTGTATACAGCACTTTTAAATCCAAAAGTGCTATATACAGCACTTTTAAATCTAGAAATGGCAATCTATACAGTACTTTTACATTTAGAAGTGACAATATGCAGCACTTATAAATCTAGAAGTGACAATATATAACACTTATGAATTTATTAGTGACAATACACAGCACTTCCGAGTTTTTAAGAGATGTTTATTGAAGCCTTTGATAACACTTTTAAAGAGTGTGTTTTATGATCACAAAATGGCCTCCGTGCAGCACCTTTATAATTTCTAGAATTAGCGGTGCTACACGATGTACAAATGTTTGTTAATAAAGGATTGCCACATTTAAAAGTGTTTATTGTTTGTTTTTTAAGCTTGTATTCTTGTTCTTACGCTGAAGAATTCGGTAATATATTTTAGATTTGTATTATTAATATAGAATTAAACTCTAATAATCTAGATTTAATATTAATTTATACTTTGTAAATAAAAAATTGAGCGCTTTATGTATGTTCTTATTGTCTTGTTCTGTCCCTTTGTCTCCTTATCCCTATCTCAACACCTGAAAGACACACACAACAACAAAAGTATTAAAAAAATTCAGGTAAATGCTAAATAAATAATAATAAACCTATGTAAATAAAATACACAATAAGATAAACTTATGCTTGATGAAATCTGAGAAGAAAATTATTTAAAAAAAAAATTATGAATTTTTTAATAAGAATGTAGCGCGGCATTTTTCCACAAAACTTAAATTTGGATTTGCCACCAAAATACTTGACCAAACTCAATTTTTCTTTTTTTAATCAAAAGGTATAGCAAATATTAAGTACAGATAAGTGCTTACTTGCGTTTTAATTTAGAAAACATGGCCTTTAAAGAATTCAATTTTACATGATTTTAGAAGCAACTTTTTCAATTATTTGTGAGTAATGGTAATTATTAAAGCATAATCTTGCCAAACCTAGTATGTAAATATACTTAATGAAGTATAAAATAAAACATCATTACAAACATCATTAAAAACATCGTTTTTAAGGGTCGAAATTTTTAATTTGTATTTGATAAATTTGTGTTTCAAAATGGTTCCAATTTAAATTGGTCGTTTGTAATTTAAATTTAAGTATGTCAAAATGTTTTTTTTTGATAATTTATATTTTTTGTTATATATTTCATTAATAGTAGTGCAAAATTATTTTTTTAAATGATTATAATTAATTCACAAATAATTGCCAAAGTTGCCTCCAAATTTGCGAAAAATCGTTTTCTATTACAGCCTAAATTTTAAAAATTGAAACACAAAGTATTTGTACTGGATATTTGCTCCACCTTTTGATTAAAAACATAATTTTTCAGTTTGGTTGGGTATTTTGGCCTCAAATCTAAATTTAAGTTTTACATATATGAAAAGGGCCTCCCAATCATTACTCTTGAGAGGAACATCTGCGCGGCCCGTTTCATACAAATCTTAATTTTGGATTTGAGATCAGAATACCCAAACAAACTGAAAAATAATTTTTGTAATCAAAAGGTGTATCCACTACCTAGTACAAATGTGAGCTACTTTTTTTATTTTTGCTTTAAATTATAAGATATAGGCTATATAAGTTTTCAATGTTTCATGATTATTTTAGAGGCAATTTGGGCAATTATTTGTGAGTAAACATAAAACAGTAAAGAAATAATTTTACCATATTCATTGAGAAAATATGATGAAATATAAAATAAAAATTATTGAAAAAAATCATTTTGATGGGTGTAAATATACAATACAAATTACCTAATTACGTAGGAACAAAAAATTGTCATGTGTATATTAAAATTACTACCCAAAAAAATGCATTTTTAATATATTTTTAAAATAATTGTAGTAAAATTAATTTTTTAAATGCTTTTCATTTCAAAACAAATAATTGTCAAAGTTGCCTCTAAAATCATGAAATACTAAAATCTTTTTAATGGCCTATATCTTATAATTTAAAGCAAAAACAAATAAAGTAGCTCACATCCGTACTAGATAATTGATATACCTTTTGATTACAAAAATAATTTTTCAGTTTGGTTGGGTATTTTGATCTCAAATCCAAATTTAAGATTTGTGTGGAATGAGCCGAAACGGGCCGCGCGAATGTTCCACTTAAGGTAGCATGATGTTAACTTGTAGGTATTATTTTTTATTCCTTAATACTAGTAACTAATTACCACAATTTTTAAACTTTACTGAAAATAAATATAGTGTTATTTAAATCAATTAGTTTGTAGCTCAGTGGACAAGTGTATGGGGTTCAATTCCCCTGCTAGTCGAAGTCCTCCATCATTGCACAGGCATCATTTTCTGCTTATAATGATGGTAATAGGAATTTTTCAAATATTGTCAGGTTATTCATAACCTGGGAATCTTTTTCCTTCTTTCTACCATCCGTTAGCACTATCTGGTGACTTCATTGATCTCTTCACGACCTAGGTTCACCGCTTCCTCAACAATAAATAATTAAAATGATGCTTCATACACCATCCCTAAAGGTGATGTTATATACTGTGTCCGGAAAATCGTAGTACAGGTGGGAAATTGGTACATCACATGAGGAACCCAAAAAAAAAATTTTTTTTCGAGATGAGCATTTCGTTTCTTTTTGGTTTTAAAATTTTTCAATTTTTCGGCATTAAATAGCTGATATGGTAAACTCCTTTGTGGTGATTTTTCAATGGTGCTATACAAATTATCCTATTTATATTATTATATTAAGCCCATAACAACTGATTTTTAAAAAAAAATACCTAAAAATTTCAACTTACTTGATTTCCTAAAAAACGAAAGCTCAAATCAAAAAAAGTTATTCAACAAAGTCGACTCCAATTGTGATGAAGATTCACCAAATTTTCCGCTTGTACTATTTTCCGGACGCCGTGTCTAAGAAATCTGATGGCATGTTTGATCTCTATCCGTATATTTAAAGTATAGAATATTGAAAATAGATGTTAGATGCATTAAGCATGACAGTTATTAAATTAGCTTCACAGCTATCATAAATTTAGCAAATTGTGGAGATATATAAATCAATAATAAATTACATTTTAGATAGTACACTAAATATTAGAATTATAAAGTAGGTACCAGAAATTTTTCATTTTGGCGGTAACTTCTGAAGTGCTAAAGAATCCATTAAACATGAAAAATTTGTATCCGTTGAGCGCCGGCATATCCAATTGGTAATCTTGTCTGTCTGTGGGATTTTTATCCTCAGCAGAGCTCGGCATTTCACAGGTTAAAAAAACAATTATTTGAAAATTAGCCTTAATTTTTCATTTTTATTGGTATAGGAAACATACAGTTAAATAAATTCATTTTGCATTAGTGAATATAATATAAAGCAGTTTAGTTTAATTTATAATCATTTTTGTTGCAGTTGCATATTAGGAAGCAAGTAGGTATTCAAAGTTATAATTTTACATAGTATGAGCAAAAAAATAAACAATATAGTAGTTAATGGTACAAAGTGTTGAGCTATTCATGAGAGAGCTATGCCCTTTTGTCACAACTATGCCGTCAATTTGACGTTCAAGTTAAAATAACTAACATTTTCCTCATGTTATGTCGACGTACTAATGTGGCAATATTATTATTTTTTTGCTTCCAAATGAAAATATTTTAAATGTATCAATCGTTGATCAATGATAGTTGTACACTCGGTCTGTACCTAACTTCAGTCTCTAGAGTTTAAAGTATTCGTCTATGATCTATGCATAAACCGCTTGACAAAATTACTAGGCCACGACTTTCGTGTATTCAGTTGATTCTGTGCAATATTGGCATAGCGACAATTGCTTAGAACTACTCAAAACACTCCTTTTCAGCTTAGCACGAGGCTTAAAATGGAATATAATTAATTTTTTGTGACCAGCTGCATTTTTAAATTCTAAAAAATAAATTGCATATTATGTCAAGTCAAAGCAAATCAACTATTTTAACTCAAACGACAGGTATCATCAAGGCATGCTAATTAAAATGACCTTGAATTATTCCAATAGGCAGAATCAATACAAATGTTAAACAGAATCATGTATATGGCAAATGGGAGTACTTACTAAATTGCTGTTTTAAACGATCAATTTATTAAAATGTAGTTTTTCTGAATTTCTCAAATCAGGATATTGTTTGACTATATTCATCATCATATTCTAAAGCGTTGCGTTATATTCAGGACACCGACTTGCCAAGGCACTAAGGAGTCAATGAACTAAGGTGCTGATAATACCTAATACAGAGCCATTTGGCTCAAGACCAGTGGCGGCTCGTGACTTTTGGGTGTGCTAGAGTGCTAACATTTAAAAAACAGCTACGATCTTGCTGTAGCCAAAAAAATTTTTTTTTTCGAAAATCGATTTTTTGTTTGAAAAATTTCAGGAAATTTCAGTTTGGCCGTGCGCCGCACGGATTCCCTGAAAATCTTCGTACAAAAAACCGATTTTCGAAATAAAAAAATAAAAATTTCTTTCACCTCCTACAACATCAATAAAACCATTTTTTTAAATATAAGCACTCTAGCACGCCCAACAGTCACGAGCCGCCACTGCTCAGGACTGGCCCTGATTATATTCAATCTCAACTTATTAATAATTGCAAAATAACGGCACGACATTGATTCTCAGTAGTTTAAAGAAAAACATAAAAAATCAACACACTAATACAAAATTATAAACATAGGCACTGCAATGAACGGAGATTAGTTGATTGTACTTAGGTAAGAGAAATTGCTTGAAAAGCTGTGTGTGTCTTACGAGAGAAATCATTATCCTTTTCTAATCCTCTAGTTCCCGTTCCTGCGCTCTAATTTTTTATTTATTTTTAATTAACCAGCATCACAAGCTAATACTGCCATTTGTATCTCCAGGAAATCCTTCGTGAGAAGCAGCAGCACATTGAGAAGTTGATAAAGGAACATGAAGTTGAGAGAGGAGAGCAAGCCAAGATGGGATTGCAGATGGAGAGATTGCAGACTGCACTTACGTCCAGCCAGAAAGAAAATGCGCAGGTATTTAATTTAATACATCCTCTACGTGAATTCAACACCGCATATCAGCCAATAATTACAAAATACGTTTTTTAGCATTTTCAAGCCGCATTGATTGGTGCTTTCAAATTGTGAAATTGACCAATGGACTGCTTGTACTCGGTTAAAGTCAAATAAACTGCGAACGAACCATCTCCAGTACATAATCAAGCAAGAGCGTGTATATTCCTAGACAGTGTTTGTCTCTCCTGAACATTTTTACAAATGGTTCTTCCGCGTTATTGGACTTAACCATAGACATACTTTTAGTCTTGGCAAAGACAGGATAAAAATGAACTGCAAACTTCTTTCCAATTTAAAAATAGAAAATGAAAGCCCAAATCTCATCCCTTTTGTACCGCAAGGGTTAATGTATCTTTCAACCAGTATTCGACGGCCTCAGCAGTCGACGGGTAAGACTCTCTACTAGCAATCCGAAGGTAGCGGGTTCAAATCTCGGCGTGGGCAAGTAAATTTTATTTGATTGATTTGTGGTATTCCACAATTTAATCAATTAAAAATAATGTAAGGTATATTCCACGTACGGTACGTTCCAGAGTGAAATATGCTTTTAATATTGCCCTAGTGTAAGACCACCATTCAGAATTGAAGCGTTGCTTGAAATTGCTTCAACCGTGTTTGGTTCATCGGACGAGGTGCATCCAGGTCTTGGCGGTGGATGCGTCTGCCCTCCAACTGGGTAGCAGGCCGGATCGGGATTGAAGGAGACCCTTTGAACTCTCCAGCGAAACTTTCGACCCATCGCCTTGCACTGTTTATGATCGTTTATTCAAACAGTTAATAAACAGCCCATCTATTTTTTTCAGTATTTGAAGGACATTGAGAAATTGAAAGCGGAATATGAAGTTCTCTCCCGGCAGCTAGATGACGAGAAACAGAAAGTGGAAGATCTCATGTTCCGAGCTGAGGAAGACAATATTCACAAGGAGGAGTTCGGAGTAAGTTTAACTCAATTTTATTTTATTTTCGGGATGTTTTCCCTGGAAACAAATTTAAAAATATTTTGAAAATTTTGTTTGTGTTCTCATAAATTTTTTTTTATTTTCAGAGATTCAAGGACGAGCTCATGGTGAGTTATTTATCAATTTTTAATCAATTTGTTGTGCCATTTTTAGAGATGTTACTGTTGACTATATGTTCAAAACTAAATAAAGCCAAATTACTATTGTAAAATTCATAAAATATATTGCACCAACACCAGCCAAAAGAAAGTTTTCTTCATTATAGAAAGAAAAGGAGAAACTGGTGGGCACGCTGCAATGCATGGACTCAGAACTAGAACAAACCAGGCGCCAGGTGGATGAGCTGCAAGCCCAATGTGTCCTTATGGAGGGACAGCACAGGGCCGAAAATGAAATTATTCTGGCACAACACAAGGATGAGGTGCAGGCTGGACATGGTATGAAACTTTTGAAAATTATCAAATTAGAAAAGACTTGAAAACTTCTTCAAATTTGACTCAATCATTTTCCGACAACCTTTTGGATGGCTGAAGTCTCTTAACTCCAAGGTAGCAAACCACCTCCGCTTCATCCTTCATTGGTTATAATGGTTATCTTTCATCCGTCATCTTCATCCTTCCTTCTTCACCTTCATCTTCACTTCAGCGACGGCCTCCATGATCAATGGGCAAGACTCCCGACTACCAATCCGGAGAATGCAGGATTAAATCCCAGCATACACCGATAAATTTTATTTGATTAATTTGTTTTATTTCACAATTTTATTAATTTTAAATAACATCTAGCATCATCTCTCACGTTCCAGAGTGGAAGCTATTCTCAGTACCGCCCTGGTGTAAGACACCATTCAGAATTGAAACATTGCTTGAAATGGCTATAACCGTGTTTGGTGACCAGATCTGAGTAGCCAGGTTCTTCCCCACCTTTCTCTTCCCCATCTCCTTCCTCTCTCCACTACCTTCAACCTCACAACAAATCCCAATTGGGGATACCACAGTCTCACTGGCTCCAGACGGGAGCAGTTGGGACTCTTGTGAGGTATTCACATTAAAAAAATATCCGTCATTTTTCATCTTCATCGTTTACCTTCATCTTTCATTCTTCATCCGTCATCTTCACATCATCTTCCATTCCTCGTCTTTCGTACTTAAACATTTCCTTCATTTTAAATTCATCCTTCATTCTTCATCTTTCATCCTTCATCTTCATCTTCACTTCATCCTTACCTTCATCTCCACTTCATCCTTCATTGTTCATCTTCGTCTTCACATTCACCTTCATTGAATTCCTCCCTGAGTTTCTCCACTTTATCTTTTACGAATGTTCAAGAGTTTTATAAAATCTTCTATTTTCACTTCTTTTCATGGCAGCCATTTGAAATTTATCTATAAATCTTCCAGCTCTGGCAGCACAATTGCAAAATCTTCTTGACGAAGCTCATAGCCTCTTGAGAGAGAAGGACGGTGACAAGGAATCTCTGGGAAAGAACCACTATGAGGAATTGACCAAGCTCAAAATAGAGTCCGAAAAGACCATCAATGAACTGAAATCCAAGTTGACAGAACTCCAGCTCGAGTCCTCAGAACAGATCAAGCTGCTTACAGATAATCTCACTGAGGCCACAACCAAGCTCAGTATGCAGAATGAGAAGTTGGACAAGATGAGTATAGAACACAGCAATGTGGTCAGTGAATTGAGATCCCAATTGGAGCAGAAACACCTTGCTCTGGATTTGAAAATACAAGAACATAATCAAGGTACGTTTATTTTTCTCTGATTTTCCTGTATTAAACTTTTTTGTTCAAATGACCAGTATTATTCTCACATGACTAACGTTTGACAGATTGTCGAATCTTTGGTAAATAGTTACCTACTATTGCTGCTGCGTATTATTATTCTTTCTTTGTTTTGTTGTAGTTGTCGCTTCTTCTAAAGAATCTGAGTTATCATTCAAAAAAGATATTGAAAAATTAAAGATGGAATCTAGCGCCAAAAATCTTGATAATGAAACACTAGTGGAAAACAACCAAAAGTTGGAAACCCAGCTGAAAAACCTACAACTTGAATTTGACAAAATGAAAGCAGATTTGGTTTCTAAAGATTCTGAACTAGAAGAATTCTCTTCAAATACTTCCAAACAGCACGAGACCATTCAAGAAGAAATCAAACAGTTAAAGGAAGCACTGACCCAAAAAGAAAAAGAGATTAGCCAAGTCACAACACAAGCCCAAGAAGCTCAACAAACATATCAAAAACAGATGGAAGAGCAGTCAAATAAGCTCACTTCATATACCGAAGAGATCACTAATCTCAAATCTCAAATTGAGCTATTGAACCTCGAAAATACCAAGCAAACTGGTTTATTACAAGAAGAGCTCAAAAATAAATTAGAAGAACAAGATTCTCAGATGAAATCTGTAAATAAACAGCTTGAAGACAAAAGCCTGCTTCTTGAAGAGAGTCTTAAAAAATGTGATGTTTTGAATTCGGAGAAAGAGGAGCAAATAAACGAATTAAAAAAGTTAACAGACCTCATCGCACAAAAGCAAGCTAAAGTGGATGAGTTGGTGAATAATGTCAATGAAATCACAACAAATTTATCCGCATTGCAACTTGAAAATGGGGACCTCTCAAGACAACTCAGAAATGAAACTGAGAAAAATATTGAAATTCAACAGCAAAAAGAGAAACTGGCTAATGAAATTTCAAATTTGAGTAATCATTCTACAAGCTCAGATGAGCAAATTAATAGTCTCTTGGATAAGTTGAGAGATGCAGAAAAAGATATGCAGAGTGTGAAAGAAGCCAACCGGGAAAAGGTCAATAATTTGGAGCGTGTTGAACAGGAACTTAAGCAACAACTCGAACAAGTTAAATACCAAACTGAAAAAGATAAATATGATTTGACAGAACAGTTAAATGATAAGGAAATTTCTGCGAAGGAATCTGAAAATCAAGTGCAGACTCTAAATACTAAATTGATTGAAATACAAGAAAAGTCTTCTGTGCTTTTGTCAGACCTTGAAACCAAATATCAAGCAATTATTTCAGAACTGACAACAGCTTTGGAAACTAAGAACAACAGTGAAACTAAATTGAAAAAACAGGTTGAGGATTTGGAATCAGAATCAAGTAAAATAATATCTGATCTTAAGAAACGTCTAGATATTCTGCAAGAAAATGGCCAAACTTCGGAGGGTCAGCTGAAGGAAAAATTAAATGAATTAGTAGCTGTACAGAATGAGCTGAACCAAAAGTTAGAAGCTTCTCAGAAAAATGAACAACAGTTGCAAGAGGCTAATTCCAAGTTAAAGGACATGTTTGACGCTACAAAGCAATCGCTGGAAACCCAACTGAAAGTAAAGGAAGAAAAGGAGAATATTCTTGAATTAGAAGTCAAGAAGCTTCATGAGGAAAAAGAAACTTCGGGATCAAATTTGAATGAAAAGGACAGTTTGGTTAAAGAATTACAACATAAAGTGTCCATGTATGAACTGGATCTTAAGTCCAATTTGGATATTGTTTCTGAAAAAGAAAGACAGATCAACACTAACAGCGAAGATATTCAAAAGTTATTAGATGAAAAACATGAACTTGAAAAGAAACTCAATCTGAATCTGTCAGAATGTGAAACTAATGTACAAAAAATAAACAATTTATTGGAAGACAATTCCAATAAAGATGTTAAATTGAAAGAGCAAGAAAACATCATTAATAAACTCAAAGAGAATATGGATTCTATTATTTCAGAAAAGAAATCAATTGAATATGAAACCGTTCAGACGTCAGAAAGCCTTAACCAGTTCAAATCAACCAACGAAACACTGATCAGTCAAATACAAAAGTTAGAAACTACCATGAGTCAACTGAATACAGAAATTAGTAGTAAATCAGAAAAAATTGTGATCCTCGAAAGTGAGATAAATAAATTTAAAGACATTCATACAACCGTTGAAAACTTGAAGACTGATATCAATAGACATATACACGAAATTGAAAATAAGAATATTGTCATATCACAATTAAATGAAACTGTTAAGTCATTGAAAAAAGACAGTGCCGATGAATTTGCCGAAAAGGATCAGAGACATAAAACCCTGGAGAGTGAAATAGCTGAAATCAAAACTAATCATCTCCATGAACTCAGTGAACTGAAAAAGATTATACACAACATGGAGAATGAAAAGGCTGAGTCCCAGAAAAAAATTGTGCAGCTGGATGAAGCTAATTCAAAGATTTCAGAGTTGAAAGCTCAATCGGAGAAGTCAGAAGCTGACATACAGAAGTTGACTACTCTGAACGAAGCCCAGAAGAAAAATTATGATCAGCTAAACAACCAATTGAAAGAAGATTTTGAAAAACTGAAGAGCGATGGTAAGAAAGATAGAAAGCAGCTAAAAGAGCAACTCAAAGTATATGATTCTCAGGCCAAAGAGAATGACAAGCAGCTGAAGTTAGAGCAAGAACAGAAAACAGAATTATTATCAAAGTTCGAAGAGGCAACTAACACAGTTAAAGAATTACAAAATAAGATACAATATCTGGAAGCTTCCAGTGAGAAAAAATCGGGAGATGAGAAGACCGAGTTGCAGAAGGTCGTACTGGAGTTGCAGAACTGCCAGAAGGCGCATGATGAAGAGTACAAAGTATTGAAAACTGAGATTTCTGGATTGCAGGAACAGTTGGTGAAGAAAAGCAGTGATTCAACCAAATACAGCAATCACATAGCAACACTAGAGAATGATCTTAAGGTTAGTAAAAAAAATCAACTGTCTACTTTAAAATTCAAAATTTTTTATGCATTTAAAATGTAGATAGCTGGAATATAACTCTCTTACTATCCAACTGATAACTTAGTTTTGTAATACAAAATTGAAATACCGAAATCGAGGCATTTATAAAAAAAAATATGAATCTTGCTAAAGCCACATAATTTAAAAATAATAATTTTTCCTGTTTCAGAAATACAAGACCCACAATGAAGGATTATTACTAGAAGTTACCTGTTTGACAAAGGAAATGAATGAGTCAAAGAAATTCGTCAAGCCAGACCTCAACTCAAACACCAACAATGTATCCAAAATTGAGGTTAGGCCCGTTGATGTCGATGCTCAAAGGTAAGTCCAAATTTAAGTGCTGATTGTATGATAATAATAAATACAATATCACGAAGCAACTTCTAAACCAATGGGGGCCCCCCTGGAGTCGGTGGTGAGATCCAGGTGGTGGCCTCGAGGGAAAATGGTAAGCGGTGAAAGGCTCCAAGGGGCTGTGAAGGGCTGAAATGCTACATCATTGCTATAATCTTGCATACAAACCTTTCGATTAGTGATTAGGTATTACATATTGATGGATGAACAGTATTTGTTTTGTTTTGATAATATTTTTTCAAAAATAGAAAGAAAATAGTTTTTTTTAAATTTATTTATTTATTACAGCCATTGACCTAGTATACCCTAGACAAGCCGTCTCATAGTAAAAATCAGAAAAAAATAACCCCAAGTATCAGTAATTTCGCAATACAACTCTCCTTCGAATTCCGCCGTCTTGCATGCGAATTCTCGGCAATATAAATCTGAGCACCGATTAATCCCATTGTGTGATTTGTCGAACTAACACTTCAATAGGTGGCCACGTTTTGCATGCGTGACGTTTCGACAAGCTGTGTTGTGTACAAATGGTTTTCAAAGTGGGGATCGCGAGACATTCATAAATTTAATTAGACAAAAATATTTTTTTACTTTATTATGACAAGCGATTCAATTTCGGAGGCGAGTATGGGTACCGCCGCCTCGGGAACCATTTATTGGATAACCAACGCCTCTGCGTATAGGTCACCCCAAGTGGTTCGCTACGTTTGGTGACAATGCAGGGGTGCCCGGGTTCATGGATTGAGGTTTGTCCGGGTCTTGGCGGCGGATGCGCCTGATAATTTTTAAATTTTATTTTTCTGATGAACCGTATGGCTCGTTGTCAACCACCAAGCAGCAATTTCGTCGAAGTTTCCTGTTGAAAGCGGTGTACACTGCAAACCATACTTTAGATTCGTGTACAAAAACTTGTACACAGTCCCGTATATGTATATATTGATCATGAGTTTTAAAATAAAAAAATCCATTCATCGTTTGCTTGAAAATAATTACGAAAAATTGACCCTTTTACCGCCCACGCACCGTGGGCTGCCCAGGTTGGTCGCTTATCATTAACACAGTGATGAGCAACCAGCAGCCCGCAAGCCCTTTTACTGCTTTCCGGACTTTTGACTACAAAAAATATCAAAAAAATTGCGCTAAAAAATATTCAAAGGCTTCTAATCTGTTTTGCAAAATGTCTTAGCCGAAAACTATAATTTTTCTTAAAAGTTTTGAATCAGCTGCTCAATCATTAAGTTTTTTTTGTTATAGGTAATAATTAAAAAATGACAGAAATTCGTAGTTAATTAAAGCCCGTTAGTAAGCGCTCAAAAAGAAGAGGAAGGTGAGATATGTAAATACGAATGTTAGAGGGAGCGCGAAAACGATAATATTTAAGCGAAAATTGTGAAAATGTTTAATAAAACATGACTCGTTTAAACTATTTTAAAATAGAACCAAAATCTCGCGGGAAATGTCATAGTTTAGAAAAAAATGAATTATGATTTTTTTCATATATATAACTTGTGATGTAACAAAAATAAAGTGCTTATAATAATTTTCGAAATATACGATAATACGATTTTCTTCTTTCGGAAGAATTTCATTCTATTACCGTTTCGGCGTGGCAAATGTATAGATATTATCGTCAAAAACAACATATATTTTTTTAGACACTTACAAACTTTAAGTGTTTTAGAGAAATATGTCGTAAAACGGTAGAAATTCGGAATGCTATGGCTTAAGATAGGTTAACTTTCGACCTTAATTGAAGAATAGTGCAGTGGTTTTTTGTTAAGATCTGCATTTAATGTATTTTAAAGGTTTCCGTTTTATACAAACCGGGTCGCGTTTTTAAAAAGTTTAAAAACCACTGCCATACCGTGATGCCGGCCCTTCGTCTATGTGTTAGTATCGGTGTGTGGTGACGTCACAAGCATTTGGGTGATTAAGTGACGTCAGAAACTTTGCTTGCCAAAAAAATAATACGTCAATATTATTACATTTATTAAAACGCTGTCTTAAAGCTATCAGTAAGGCATAATTTTTTTTATGTATTCAGGTAGCTTGTTACATTATCGAAAATAAAGTCCGCGGACTGTACCTTGTACAATATTCGGAAGTAGGATATTTTTGTGTTTGAAAAAATTAATTCCGTCAGGACGGCTGGGACAGCAATTAGTTTCAGTGTGGACCGATAAAAGGTAAAACACAAAGCACTACGCGATCCAAATAGTACGAAACAATGCTCGCACTTTTTCATAAATGGGCCTTGAGCCAGTTTTATTTGGTTTCTGGCGTCATTTTTAATTTCACAGGGCATGTCTTGATATACTTGGTCGAAGATTACAGCATTCCCGGGTTACAAATAATTTAAAAATTTTGAAAATTCACCCACTTCCATCATTTTAATCGGAAAATTGGCTTGGGCAATGATGGAGAACTGAACTAGAAGAGGATCGAACCCGCAACTTTGCTTTCGGCACTTTTTCCGCCTTAATGCTTTTTTTAATTGGGGGGGTGGGGGGTCGTTGAAGAAAAGCATGCCTGAAAAGACAGCAGGTTGGGAACCTCTGATCTGAACAAATTATTCCCAAAACTTCTTTCAGTCTTGACCTATTTATTTTGTTGATATTTTTGATAAAATATTCAAGAATAAATGAGGCGCTCAGCGGAAGAGTGGCCCAACCCACAAAATTCGGTAATCAGCAAAAACATCATATTGTTATATATTTTTGTAATATCTATGAAGTCACAGTGGCCTAATTGTTTTCACTTTTTCAAAGATTCTTTGAAATCAGTGAAAACTAAAATTGGGCCAATGTGTGGCTTCATAGAAGAGACAAAAACATAAATGTAACAAATGATGTTTTTGCTGATTACAAATTTTTGTGGGTTGGGCCACTCTTCCGCTGAGTGCCTCAAATTCAGATTATGGAAATTACACTTTCTTTTACACTTAATTTCTGTAAGAAACAACTAATTTCATCGAGGGAGACTGTAAAAGTTCCATTTTTTTGTCAAAGTTAAAAATTTCACATGTTTTTACAGTTTTGGCCATGTTTCACTCTTCTTTGGCTGTAGGTTCCGTTTCAATCTTCAATTCAATAAGCACAAATTATTTAAATAATCCAAACTGATAACCTATGTTGTGTATGTTTTTCCATCCCCCTGATGGAAATTAGTTGTTTATATTAGAAATTAGTTGAAATAAAGTGTAATTTCCACAATCTGTGCCTAAAATGTGCGGCGATTCAGTAAAGCATTACCATATTTTTTTCCAAACAATAAATTTATTAGATATTTGAAATAAATGTTTTGTACATTAACCATACTTATATTCTGTTTCCAGGCTGCTAGAAGAGAAAGAGGAAGTGGAGGGGCAAGTTAACTTCTTGAATTCAGTCATAGTAGATATGCAGAAGAAAAACGAAGAACTAAAGGCGCGAGTTGAAGTACTAGAGATGGGATGTACTCCGCAGGAAGCAAATGAATACAACTAGTGAGTGAACTCCTTTACTTTTTTTTTTCTTCTTATTAACCGGTTGTGTGCCGAGTACGCCAAATTAAACTCCAAAAAATATTTTTTGAAATGCGATTTTAAACCTTAGTTATAAAGAAAACGTATGAAGGATAAGGTCAGAATCGCTTGGGGCATTCTTGTTCTTAAGGTATAGAAAGCTTTGAACACATATATGTTAGCGGAATAATTTCTGTGGAATTGTTTATGCCCTCATTTTTTCAGAGCATTTGAGTTGTCAGTTCGGTTGCATCGTTCTCGTAAAAGAGATCGTAAAACATATGAATTTGTCAAATAAATGCAAGTAATGTTGTTTTTAGGCATAGTTTATTGTTCAAGGAATGTGTTTCGGTAAATATTACATACGATAGCATAAAATAAACCCACAAAATATTACGTAAAAGTCAAAACATCGCAAAATTAAACCGTTTCCTCCAGTGGCACGGAACGAGTTAATAGCCTGCTCCACTACATACTGCGATAGTTTGACAAAAGGTATGTCATCTTTACATATAGGGTTCACAATTCCGCATCCCGCTATCCCACAGGATTTCAGCAATATTTGATATTTGCAGGATTTTCATGTATGAGATTGAATAAATTTACACCAAAAACAAGCACACACAAGAGAGAGCATTTTCCGCTGCTGGGTTTTTGCCGATGATCTTATTTTTTATCAGTTTTCTTAAAATACTTGTTATTTTACCTTTTCAAAATACTTTTTTAATATTACTAGTACCAAAGATGATTTGTATGGAAAGACCTCATGACTGTGTTACCTTTTCATTTGTTGGTTTTCAAAATATACAAAAATCAAAGATAATTTGTACCAAATAATAAAAAATGTTGACATCATTTCAATTTAATAGCCCATAATTAAAATCCAGCAGGAAACTGTGGAACTTCCAAATTATATACCGCAATCTTGCGGGATTTGCGAACCCCAATTACATGACTTTTATGCAATATGTACAAATGTAATAATAAAATAGGCCTTTCATTACTTTGGGTTTGTGCCTAAAGTGCTGGAAAGGCCCAAAATGCATCTATGACACCTAATTTTTGAGGCAATTGAAATCCACAAAACCCTAAATGAAAAAAAACGGAAAAAACGAAAAAATTTCGAGATGTTTTGACTTTAACGTAATATTTTGCAGGTTAATTTTAAGCTATATTACGTAATATTTACTGAAACACATTCCTTGAATACTAAACTATGCATAAAAATAACATTACTTGCGTTTATTCGATGAATTTATACGTTTTACGATCATTTCATCGACCGCGGTGCGAGACTTGACTGGCGCCAACTTGACTGACAGCCGAGAGGCGGGAAAAAGTTACAGGCCCGTGTCATAAACAATTTCAAAGAAAAAATATCGCTGCGCTAGGTGGGTTCACGGTATCTCTTACCTTATGAACAAGAATGCCCCAAGCGGTTCTGACCTTCTTCATACGTTTTCTTTATACATAAGGGTTAAATCGCATAACAAAATTATTTTTTAGTGATTATTTTGGTCTGCGCCGATGGTACGCCGGCGGACGAGCGGCAATCTAGCGGTTAATAGTCCATGATGTACTGTCTTAGAGGGCTACACCAAAACTAAATGCAGAAAACCACATTGATAGGATTAACGCTTGCAACACGGTATCACTTCTACATATGTAAAGATAAACTTCACCACAATCATCCACACATCTGTCCTGATGATAGATATTATAACGCTCTCAGAAACATTGGTTAAAGAAGGAGGTAGCACAACACGCCATAATAACCCAAAAATTAATCACGATAAAATGTAATAACATTAAATATTGTATATAATGGTTTTTTTAATGTATTTTTCCATTGTTTGCGGGTTTTCCTGTTGATTTGAATGTATAGTTACATTGTATACATTCATTGGTAATGAGTAAATATTAATGATTGTAAAAAGCACGCCATGTTGTATAAATTAATATAATATCACTATTGTGTTATTAATTTAACATTATAATAATCAATTAATGTTCCCCCACAATGTTACTAATTTAGAAAGTAGTATCCGCCAGTGTTGGAATACTGATAATCAATATTATGTATTACATCACCAAAATCTCAAATTTTGACTTTTAAAGTCGTAGCAAAAAAATGTACAAGTAGTTATTGAAACTTTCCAATGGCACCTGGAATACCAAATAACATGTCCTTTGATATAAAAATAGGTACTTGTAATTTTCTTTAAATACCTTACACAATCAATAACAAAATATGCACCTCATTGTAAGGTTTTTCTTGAGTACAGAGTGCATGGTGCCTTTTATTTGTTATTAAATTTTCTTAGACCCAATTGTTTTGCAAAAATTTACATGTGAGAAAGTCGTCAAATGGCCATTGAACGCCATTTTGTTTTTTTTAACTATTCTAAGGACAGGTTGTTTCAAAAAATTTTAACGATTCATCAAATATTTGATGTTTATTTTCACGTTCTGTGTAAGTTCTGTTATTACAGGCCATTCGCTTTGCTGTTATTATAGGCCAATCGCTTCATAAAACTAAAATAATCACAAAACTTGAATAGAAAATTCACAGAATGTGAAGTTTCAAGTCCAAGTTTCAGTTTTATGAAGCAACTGGCCTACTATGAAACGCATCTAGAATCCGCGTTAAACGGGGCTATTTGATGACAATGTTACATTTGAATTTCTGCAAAACAACTGGGCCTTGCTTAAACACATTGAAGAATATTTTCACCAATCAAAACTGAGTGACTGCAGAGTTAAGTAAAAATAATTACACTTAGCGGAAGGCTGAACAAACAAAAATACAATAATGACATAACTATGTGTACCAGAGAAAATTAAACATATCAAATTGAACATTTGAGTCAAAACTTAACTTATCTAGCAGTCGCTGAGTTTGATTGGTAAAAGCAGCAGGGTTGCATGTTAAAATTAGAAATTTCCAAAAAATCCTATCTTTATGATTCCATTACGTAACCCGCATATTACTTTTTTAAATTCCTTTCATTGAAAAAATTGTGAACTCTTTCCGATCCTAGTCCAAGAGGGTTCTGCTGTGACAGTAGACTCGAGCTTGAGATGCTGATGAGATCTCTGGGCTTGTAACCGTGGCAACAGAGTGAGAGGCAAGCGCGCATCAAATAAATATTGTGTTTGCTTGCTATTGGTCCGTTCAAAATTTTTAAACATAGATTTTTAAACAATTTTCAACTAATGCGTAATGTGTTTTGCGTACCATAAAACTCCATGAAAAACATATTGCCACATGAAAAATTTATTTTAAAATGTTGGTTTTACGTGTGTTTTCAAATAACAATATTAATTTATAACTAAATTAGTTTGCATATGTATCTAACCTATATATCTCTTGCATTTATTAAATTTATTTATGAATCATTAACATGACATGATGCCAAATTCCTTATTGTCACTTAATAACAATTATAAAACTTTACTGATAGATATATTTACGAGTAAATTCAGAGTTGATATCACATAGCTAGAAAACAGACAGAAATTATTTTTAAATATTTAAAAAAAATGGGAATACTGCATTTCGTACAAGAATCTCAGTTGCCCGGAACCACTGGTGTTGTTGTGAGGCTGAAGGGAGGGAGTAGAAGATGGGGAAGATGAAGGCCGGGAAGCCTTCTATTTTTCAAATACCACCTCCAGAACATTTTATAAAACTAGAAAGCATCTTAAAACTTTAACACACATTCTGCTGATCTATCTGTTGAGTCGCTTTTTGTCTTTCTCAATAATAATGATGAACGTAACAGAAAAACAGGTGACAGCACCATTCATTCAGGTACTCTTTGTACAGGGTGTTAAGAAACGTACCTGACTTATTTTAAACGTGATTCTCTGACTCCAGTGACATTATTTGATATTTTGATCTCCTATGTTTTTTTTTTCAAAATAAACAAAAAAATTCTTTCATATGTCATCATTGGTAACTCATCTGAGTAACCTTGCAACCCCTGATCCCGACCCTAACTATTTTTATGTTTTTACTTTTTAAAAAGTCACCGGAGACCAAAATGTCATCTACATTTTTTTACTCAATCACCTCGGGAATCACTGGTTAAAGCAGTGATTCCCAAAGTGGTCCAACGTGAGACCCGACGGGGTCCACATAGGCGTGATAAAGAAATGGGGGTTTACAAGTTGTAAGTGGGGGTCCAACTGGTTTCGATTGAGACCCATCCTGTGCCCCATTTCCCATCCCACCCCCCGTCTCATTTCCCATTACGCCCCCTCCAAACGTGGCGTAATGGGATATGGGTGTACTGTACTAGGATGGGAACATACCCATATTCCATTACGCCCCCTCTGACGTGGCAAATATAATCTCGAATACTGGTCCATTTTGCCTCCGTTTGAAAAAGTCGTAGATCCGGTACTACTCCGTTATGACAGACCACACCTCACCATTCAATATTTTCGAGTTTTGGGAATATGGTAGAAATGTACCAGCAGGGGGTCCACCGTGACCAGTAAAATTTTGAAAGTGGTCTACGAGAAAAAAAAGCTTGGGAACCTTTGGATTAAAGTAAGTCAGGTACGTCTCTTAGCGCCCAACATATAAAAGTGGGGCAAAAATTTCACTCGATTTCCTGAGACAGTAAAAATTATTGTAACATAATTATCTATGATTTGTCAAATTCTGTTTACTTTGAGAGTGATAGGGTGATGCTTAATTTTTGTGCAACCTAGTTTATATTTTATTTTTGTGTGACATTGATCAAGAATTTTACCTGTCCGGGCCAATGGAAATATGGAATCTCTTATTTGTGAGGTTGCGTGAGGTGAGGAGGCACTGGAGATATTGTTTTCTGTGCGTGTTCGACTTGGCAATCTTTCAAAAAATTATTGTAACGATATTGTGTTTTTTCTTCCAGCAATGGGCTGAAGGCGCGCTCGCTGGCCCCGCGCATGTTCTGCGACATCTGCGATGTGTTTGACGCGCACGAGACGGAGGACTGTCCGCGCCAGACCAGCGAGGCCGATACGCTGCCCGCACAGCCCGACAAGAAGAGGGCCGCGCCCGCCCCCCGCCTGTACTGCGAGATATGTGAGGGTAATTATTCTATAATATGTATTATAACAGATTTAATCTAAACAATAATGCTACTTTTGTGAAATGGCACTCAACGCCACCTAATCTTACCTATGCAACTGTGCCATATGTGATCCATCGGCAAACATCTCCGTTTATCCATGAAGTTTCACTAAAAGGCCCAGTTGTTTTGCATAAATTCAAATGTAATATTTACATCAAATAAAGGCCATTCAGCGCCATTTTATTTTTTAGACATTTGAAAGGTCCCCGTTAAACGCCGAGTTTAGGTGCGTTTCAACTTTTCATCACATTGTAATAAGCTGACAAGCTTAATAACATGATAGTTGTCCCCTTCTAGTTAGTGTAGGGAGTGTGGCAAATCCATCGCTCAGGGAGTGGGAAACACAAATCTGCAATAGCCATCCCAAGCCAAGGTGTGAGCTACCACCGTGCTCAGGCTGAATGTCCTGGGGAACAGCGTCACGAACGACGCCTCCGAGAAACAGGGTCGCATCTCGGAGTATTTAGACTTCTTATTCTTACTCCAGCACTCGGGGCTCTGCTGGAGTGGACCTCCTATTTACCTGGTCAGTCATGGGACAAAAAATTGGACCATTCGAAAACTAGGGGCCTTTTGGGAACCTCTGTGGACTTCCTTCCTAGGGCCTGTAGGAGGAACCAAGAGGAGAAGCCGTGGAGAGAAGAGCTGAGGCCACCTCCATGAACATTTCCCTTGTGGGGCCCTTCAGGGAACCAAGGAGAAGGGCACTCTTCCGGCGCGGGGCCTTTGAGGAACCAAGGAGGAGTGAAGTGGAGAGATGATGTCCTCTTCCCATATGGGGCCTTTAGAGAACCATCTAGGAGTGAAGAGGAGAAATGAGACCATCTCTGTGAACTCTTCCCTTGTGGGGCCTTTAGGGAACCAAGGGGATGTGAACCCTCCGTCGTGGAGCCTTCGGGGAACTGAGGAGTGGAGACGAGAGATGAAGCCCTCTTCCCTCGTGGGACCTTTAGGGAACCGAGGAGTGAAGAGGAGAAATGAGACCTGAGAAGACACATTATCGAACCAGAGGGTATAGCTTCATTTCCAGTGACAGCTCTGGTGAACTTTATTTAAGGGACTGGGTTGTTGTTGAAGGATTGAGGTGAAATGGGAGATAGCACAATGGGCCTATGGCCTAAGTGCTCACGGGAACTAATCATAAAACATCTCCACAAAGAAAGAAATTTATTTTTTTAAATGTCCCCTTCTGCTGATCACAATTTGATCAAAAGCTGAAACGGGCTTGGAATCGGCTTTAACAAGAACCTTTCAGCTGTAAAAAAAAAAACAAAATGGCACTAAATGACCATATAATGACTTTGTCACATGTAAATTTCTGCAAAACAACAACTGGGCCATACATTGTATCAAAATATGGCTTTTGCTGTGATTGATTGCATTGAAAGAGCCAGCGTTGTAAAGGTCAACGACGCTAGAAAGTAACAAAAAATGTGTTAAAAATTACCACAAAAAATTGATTTAGTTTTAAAAACGATGAGTAAGTGTTGCTCTAATTCTGTCACTTATCATCACTCTTACATCATGTGGTAGTTAATTCCAGTTTTTAGGGTCTAGCACACCAAAAGTGCCCTCTCCTAAGTTAGTTATGGTGTACACCAGTGGCGGCTCGAGCACTTCTTTGATGGTGGGGATTGACATTTTTTACGTGTATCTACTGTGAGTACCGTAATCTCACCACCCGGAAAATATTCCTAATATAAAATTTCTCAAAAAAAAATTTTGATGGTCAAATCATGCTAATTGGATAACTAAACGTAAAAAAATATAAAATTTGTGTAGTTATATACAGCAAAACCCTCTTAAGAAGTTTTGTGGCTTAAGAAGTTTAGTTTTTTTCGGTCCCTCGGTTTTCCTGCTTAAGAAGTTTGTTTTTTCAGTCCCTTGGAAAACTTCCTAAGAGGGTTTCACTGTACCAATTTATAATAAAGTATAATAAAAATATCGCTTTATCTTGCAAGATTATTATCGAACTTATTTGAACGCGAGTGATTCCCGCCCGAAACCCGCAAACAAATGGTTCGGTATTCTGTCATGAGGGGATAATATCCATTATTATTTAATTATTATTTGAAATTCACATAATAGTGCGCCTGCGCGGTTCTCAGATTGCCTCTATGACCGAGAAAGCAACGCAAAGAATATCAAAAAGCTTTGGAGGATAACACGCGCTATCCTCCAAGTGCGCAGTAGGCACTGAAAAATGGACTGCGTGAGAAAAGCACAGCATTTCTATTTTATTTCTGCAAATGTTAAATGCTTTTTTTTATGTTTAAAGAATTCATTCATTTTGGTGAAGACAAAGCATCGACTGTTATTTTCTTTATTAGGTTTCGTATGTAACTGGTGGGGAATGTCCCCACTGTCCCCCTGTGAAGAACCGCTACTGGTGTACACTTTGATTCGTTAAACTTTCTGATAGCTGATGTCGCCGTTGATCTAAGAGTTCACTATTGTGAATTGTCGTTTTCAGGAATATTTACACAGTTCTGATTATCCGTAGCTTTTCCCGTAATAATTGCCTTTTTATTAAATATGTACATATATGTATTCTATTTAATTGTTTATTTTAAATAATTCATTACTTGTTTTACACTTTTTATTTTTCCACCGGACCAGTTTCAGCTTGTAACGGCCACCTTCAGACTGGTAACAATCAAAGAAAAAATTTCTTATAATTATCTACACAATCGCTTATATTTTAAATCTACATACATATTTCAATTATGGAAATAATGTATCAATCATTTCAAAATGGATATCTCAATTTTATTATGGCGCATTCTCAACTGATCTATTATTCTGCATCTCTATGGTCAATTTATAGAATGAAAGTTGAAGTCCGTTTAACTTTGGATTTCTATTCCATAGAAAAGTCGGTTCTCAGTGATCTATTTCATAGATTCTATGAAACAGATCGAAGATTAGATCAGATGAGATCCTGACATTAGATATTATATATATTTTACCCTTTGCCAATGACGTTACAATACATCTAGACTTGTTATTATCTCACAAGATAGATAAAATGTGGCGAGTAAGAAACACTGTTTTCAGTAAATTCTTAATTCAAACGTTGTTCATGTATGACAAAGATATTCAAAGAATATGTGCATATAAACTAAATAAATGGTAGGTCCGTCCAAGACCGACTAGAATGGGAAGCCTGGGCGTCTGATGGATTTTGAAGTGTCAAGCGAACAAGCTATATTAGAGCAATGACGTACATTGTACTCGTTACTGCTGATTTGTATCAGGGTTTTACCGCAAGCATATAAACAGAGTGATCAATTAGACTATTTTAATGAGTAAAGTTTACTTAGCGACAGCATTGGCTTCGTAATTTGGCTGTTGTGTGCCCAGACCCTCTCCTTTAGTAAGGCCTTGCATTCTCTAATGATGCATTAAATCTTCGGGCAGAAAACAATTGAATTATATTTATGATGATCGATAATAATTAGTAATTTGTGTTTATATTTACAAACAAAATGTTATTCCTTAACTTTTACTAGTGTTTGCCGATTTTACTTAGGGGTTAGGACAAGACCTTACGCTACGTGTGGTAATACTGAAACTACGAAGTCAAAGATACAATTATACTTCAATTGCCTTGCTTTTGGCTTGCCACTTTGAGATATCTACCACGCGACTATAATTGTAACGTCATTGGTGGTACTCACTAAAACTTTGCATAAACTAAAGCGATGCATTTGTTTTTTAATCTCTGCTCTAAAAATATATATTTATACTTACAATTGTTTTTCTTTTTTTTCAGTGTTTGGTCACGCGACAGAGGACTGTGATGATGAAGAAACCTACTAGAATCAAACTCATTTTACACAATCTGACCATTTTTGCTGCCTTTAAAAATGTGTACGCAGATTTAATAATAATCTTAATAATTTATTGTTAATTTGTTACAATGCTATTTAATTTAAATGGCGATGTTACCAAACTTGTAATGTTTTATCCAAGTTGTTTGTTATATTGTAATCATGTTACATTATTGCATATGTATCCTGTTTTGTTACATATTTTGTATAAATTGAAGTACATTGTGATTATGCTTAACATTTTAGGTAATTTAATTGTTTTTAATACCTGACTAATCATGTTTATTGTAGAAAAAAAAGGGTTTTTGATTGTTCTTTAACTTGCTTTTCGATCCTAGTGACAAAAACAAAATTATCAAAATTAAAATTATGTTTAATTTATCAATTTACATATTTATTAAAAAAAAGTTACACATAGTTTGAGGAATTTTTTACTATTTATATTGTGAAAACTGAAGTCATTCAGGTGAATAATTTGATTAATGTCGCTTGAGACAATACTTTAATCTTAAAATAATTATTTATTATAATAAATAATTTATTTTTCTAAGCTGCTTTTTAATCCAATCCTTCCTTCTTCTCCTTGATTGCCTCCTGGAAAGACAAAAAATACATTATTAGTATTACTCATTTACAGTGAAACCCTCTTAAGAAGTTTTGTGGCTTAAAAAGTTTGGTTTTTTTGATCCCTCGACCCGAAATTGGCCCAATTTTTCCCACATATAAGGTTTTCTTGCTTAAGAAGTTTGTTTTTTCCGGTCCCTTGGAAAACTTCTTTTTTTCAGGGTTTCACTGTATTTGGGATAGGACTGGTTTTATCTCCTGTGGACATATTTAGACTGATTGCTATGGGCGGTGGTAATTAGCCCAGTTGGATAGGGTGAACAACCTCTTTTTTCAAGCCAGAAGGATGATTCTGAATTTTTGTGACAGCGTAATGCATATTAAATGGGCCGTATGCAATATATTTTCAGTTTTCTTAAATCCGGTATTCCGTATTGCACTAATGAGCTAAACTGCGCTTAGGTTAAAACACCAGCTCTTAAAAACTAACTAACCCTAACTCCAGATATGACTGTGCATTTTGCTGCGAAATCCTCATTGAGAAATTTGCAAATCGAATGTCATTGCGTACAAACATCAAAAGACAAAAGGATACTCATTTATTTTATCAGCCTATTAGTAAAAAGTTTTAATAACTCATAAATAGTAATTCGAATTTTTAAGTGTGTAATTAAGCCATTTAATATACGACAGGCATAGAC
This sequence comes from Glyphotaelius pellucidus, assembly GCA_936435175.1. Classification (NCBI taxonomy): domain Eukaryota; kingdom Metazoa; phylum Arthropoda; class Insecta; order Trichoptera; family Limnephilidae; genus Glyphotaelius; species Glyphotaelius pellucidus. The sequence goes on along the minus strand of OW386543.1, from coordinate 6,466,048 downwards.
TAGCCAGTGAAAGCCGTAGAAAATTACAGTGACAGCCGACAACACATGACGGACGCCTTCCGATATCCGACAGATTTTGTCTTATGAAGCGATAAGCGTATACTCAACAAAGTGGCATTTCAACAGCTTTTCTAACAAGATTTTTTATTTCCCACCATCACTCCTTTGAAAAGTCATTTTAAGTGATGAAATTTTTAAATGAAAACCCAAAATGGCGGCAAAAGGATCATTTCATATGAAAAATTATACACTTTGATTGCATTAAGGTGCCGCTTCCCCGCTCAAAAAGAAGAAGATGGAGAGATATGTAATTACGAATGTTGGACAGAGGGCGCTAATATTTTAAATGATAAAATTGAAGCGAAATTTGTGAAAATGTTTAATAAAACATGATTCGTTTAAAATAGAGCAAAAATCTCATGGAAGGCGTCTTAAGTATCATTTAAAGAAACATTGCGAATTTTTTCAGAACCATAACTTGTAAAATAATAGAAACAGACATGTTTTCAATAATTTTCAGAGCATACTTTGCGATTTTTTCTATCGAGGGAATTTCATATAATTTGCGTTTCGGCATGGAACGCTTTTGGGTATTATCTTCAAAAATAACATATATTTTTTTAAGAGCTTAAAAAATCGGAAGAAATTCGGGTAGCGGCAGCTTAACATGAAATTTTAATGCATCTTTTACCATCTCTATGAACGTAATTAGTTATCAAAATGAAGTGTAATTTCCATAATCTGGGCCATTAAAAGTGCGGCGGTTAGGTAAATATTTACCAATGTAACTTGTGAAATGATGGAGGACTTAGCTAGGAGAGGAATCGAAGCCACAATGCTTGGGCAAGAACCAGACGCACTGTCAACTCAGCCACTAATAATGTTAATTATTCCAGGTAAAGGCTCAATAATAATTACGAAATTTAAATTAAAATGTGGTAAAGGGTGTCCAGGAGTGAATCCATCCTTTCAACTGTGGTACAAGGCGATGGGTCAAGGTCCGCTGGAGAGGTCAAAGGTCCTCAACCAGTATCTCAATCCGGCCCGCCACGCAGCAGGTGGGCAGACACCTTGACAAACCTCACGCCATGAACCCGGGCACCCCTGCTAAGTTACCAAACATAGCGAACCACTTGGGGTGACCTATGGCAGAGGTGTTGGTTATTCGATAAATGGTTCCCGGAGTGGTGGTACATACATACATACCCGCCTCCCAAAATGCAATTGATTACAATTATCAAGGAAGGTGAATTTAATATATAAATATATGCAGCTGTCTATCTCTTGACAATATCTGTTCATGACCAGTAAGTAATTAAGTTCCTCCATGTAAAAAAAACTTTTAAATAAATTTTACTTTGGGAGGAGGATATGGTACAGCCGCCCTGGTAACCATTTATTGGATAACCAATATCTCTGCCATAGGTCAGCCCAAATAATTCGCTGTGATTGGTGACTTAGCAGAGGTGAGGTGTGTTCAAGTCGGGTGAGGTGTGTTCAAGTCTTTATGACGGATGCGCCTGCCCACCAGCTCAGCTCCGTGGTGGGTCAGATTGGGAGACCCTCTGACCTCTCCAACTGGTCTCTCTCGACGCATCGCCTTGCACCGCAGTAGGAGGGATGGATTTATTCATCCATCACTCCTTTACACACTGACCCCTAGATTCCTACCCACCCCTCATACCTTTTTAATTCCCGGAACTTTCTCTCCTTCATTTCCTTAAAAAGACCTCCCACACAGCATCTCCAAGATGTCACAGGCCCAGAGGAAAATTATTTTTGGTAAACTTTAGAAATAACTGTCACCCTTATTACAAATATTTTTTCGAAAAAATCTTTATTACTTTATTATTAAATCATTACAGTACAATCTCACTAATCCGGCACTTCAATAGACCGATACGTCTAATAATCCGGCACCCTCCGCCCGCGCCTCCCTCGCCCCTCTTAACACAACGTTTGCGGGTTTTTTTTAATCAATCTATGCCGTAAAGCGGGCAATTTTTATTAGGTTTGCGTGCAAAATTACGTCGCATGTAAAATAGCTATAACTTCTGAACTATTGATCAAATTTAAATAAAATTTTCAGTGTCTTATCTTATTTGAAATCTTTTATTATGATATTGTAACAAGCTTTTATATTTTTACAAAAACAATTATGATATTTAAGTTTAAATTTAAAAATTTTGAAAAAAACTGCACTTTTGTCGTATTGTCGATTAGTCTTTTTTTTTACGTGAGCTCCACACAGGAGGCCCTGAGGAAAATAATTTTTCTCAGGGCCATATGTCATCTTTGGGGATGCTGTGTGGAGGGGTTTTTTAAGGAAAAGAAGGGAAGGAGAGTTCTGGGAAGGAAAAAGGTTTAAGGGGTGGGTAGGAATCTGGGGTTCAGGGTGTCCTGGTCATCCGCCTCCAAGACCTAGACAAACTTCACCCCATGAACCCGGGCACCCCTGCTAAATCACCAAACGTGGCGAACCACTTGGGGTGACCTATGGCAGAGGTGTTATCCAATAAAGGTTCCCGGGGCGGCGGTACCCATTCCCACCTCCCAAATTTTATACACATTCAACATAATATATATATTTTGAAAAATAAAAACAATAAACACTAATATTATTTGAAAGTATGAAATTGTTGGAAAAAATTGTTGATCCTACAGCTATTGTATTTCAAGTGCATGATTTATGACCACAGTCGACCACCCGACCCTAATTCCACGTATTGCCGGCTACCTAGTACACGTCTCACGAGAGCTGACGCCTAATTTTTACTTTACAGAGTAACCAACATCATACGTTTCTCGTAATATATTGTTACTCTAATTGTACAATGCGTTTTGGTGTCTCCCGCGCTTTACCAATAGTGTACAAGTAAAAAAAAAACGCTTTTAAGTGTCTCCCGCAAACAATGTGTTAACAAAAAAAGACAAAAGCAGAAATCAATTAATTTAATCAAATCATTAAACTATGTAATTTTGAGATATATTACAGTTACAATGAAATCTATCAAACAAGAACACAATGTACGTACATTATATTCTCTTTATGAAATGCTGTTTTATTTATCATGATTTTTTCTCTATATAATCCAGTAATCCATACATTCCAATAATCCGGCACCCTTTGGTTTTTAATAGTGCCGGATAAAAGATAACTTTTTGCATTTGGGGTGATGGAAAATACTGCATTCAAAATTACGTAAAATGTCGATTGCAAACTGCGGCCATTCTCGCGTTTATTTTATCAAAAAGTTTTTTCTAAAAAATATTAATGTAAGCGTGTCCAGTGATTTCAAAAGTTTATTTATTACTTTCAAAAGTTTATTTTTTTCAGGGCCTCTTTGTGGGGTTAATATATATAAAAATAAAAAATAAAAACAAATAATATAGGTCGCTTACTTTGAATCTCTCTTCAAACAGTGACAGTTCTGAAATAAGATCAGTAATGGCGTTGGTGAGGGCGTCTTGTGGAGTATAGTCGGATGTGGTCTGTATTCTGATGACGAACTTGTGTTCCAAGGGATGAGGTAGCTTGTATCCAGCGAATAAAACCTTGGGATCTTTTAACAATTGGCTGAAAATAGGTTAGAAAAACAAAATTACGTTGGAGTTTTTATCACACATCACATAGGACCAAAAACGCTTATTAAATGTGTGAATCAAATACATACTTTCTGATCATGTTTCCTAGTGTATGATCTTCTTTATTTACGGTAAATACGGCGGCATTTGTGACTTTTGTATCCTCTTCCTTTTGGACCCTATAATATACAAAATCAATTAGTTGTCTGCAGGATTTAAAAAGATTCAAAGGTTATCTATTATTTTATGAAAACTTACTTTTTCTCTCCCTCGTATAAGAGGAAGGACTCGAAGGTTGGTGGCGCATTCATATTTAAACTTTATAAAAACTTGATTCGCGTCGCAAAGTAACTGACAGCGGAGCCATAGATAAACCAATCATTAGATTGATAACTTCGTGCTTTTTGTATAGACAAAGTTTTGACACTGTATATATGCCACTACTATTAGTACCCTTTACACACAGAGCTCGGAGCGGGACGTGCCCCGCGCCACTTCAGGCCGCCGCGCAGAAAAGTAAAGACTGAAAGTAAGAAAACGGTTTACAGCGCAGTTCACTGTGAGACTTTTCTGCGCAGCGGCCTGAAGCGGCGCGGGGCACGTCCCGCTCCGAACTCTGTGTGTAAAGGGTACTAATATCTACGACAGCGCCGTATGACGTCATACATACCATAGACAAGAATAGAGGAAACAAAAAAAAATCGACCATAGAAAATATAATTCTCTTTCGGTACCTACCCAATTTTTTTGCCTAAAATATTATTTAAAAAATAAATTAAATATGGTTTCAGCAGAGAAATGAAAAACCCTGAATTACATGTTTTAGTTTTTTTTAGAAATTTTAAGGTTAATCTTGAAATTTTGCTGAGAAAGCTCTCCATATTTTGATTGTATGCTGGACCCTTGGAAAGGTAAACACAACATATGTTTAAATTATTTTGCAGCGATCCTTTAATTTATAAGGACATCCATAAGTGTTCTGCTTTTGTGTGCCACTCAGGACGCCCGCGGGCTACCAGCTCGCGTCGAACGGCGAGCAGGACACCTCCGCCCAAGCGCTGACCAGTTGCACAATAATTTCGATCCCGGCGGAATACGTCATAGCGATCGTCGAAAAGTTCTTCATTATGCCATCGGTTAGCCACGATTCAGTTAAGGCGATAATATCGTATTCGTTGGGTCTGACAGCATTCATCAGTGTCAGTTTTTGTGCGTAGTCCTCTTACGTTTTGATAGTAGATATTCGTTCATTTTATGGGTGGTGTAAATCTGTATTTAAGTGTAAAATATATAGCTGATTGTAAACATGATTTTTTCTGGGCGGTCAGACTAATTTTAAAATAATTTATAATACTCATACTTTCTTTTTTAAAGCGGTTAGTAAGGTAATAGTGCGTACATCCTAAAGGAGAGGAAGTAGAAGGTGAGGAAGGGTAAAGGTAGAGATACATAGCAGGTGCAGAGAACAAATGGGAGGAAAAGAATTTGAAGCAAAATATTCAGAAGAAAAATATTTAAAAGCAATACATTTAAATGAAAAATATTTAGAATTTAAATTAGAAATATGATATACGGCCATTTAGCGCCTTAACCGTGTAAATGGCTATTAACTACCATTAAGGGCTTAAATCGTCAAAAAGCCTCAAAACTTCACCGTTTTGCATGACGTTTTAAGCACTAAATTCGGCCATTTAATGCTTAAAACGTCAAAATGGCTTTTATCTTCCATTTAGCGCTAAAATCTTCAAAAAGCCTCAAAACCGTGAAATACGGCGTTTAGCGCCTAAAGCATATAAATAACTTCTATCTTCCATTTAGCGCTAAAATCGTCAAAAATCCTCAAAACCGTGATTTTCGGTACATGTGTCTGTGTACTATATTTAGTCGGACTATTTTTGATTGAAACAAAAAGATTTATAATGTCATTATTAAGCGAGTAATTGAGGAAAGATTGCCAAAACTTCATTACGTTTCGTCAAAATTTTTGTCGGATGGTAATGAAGAGGTTTGGAGGGTAATGAAAATTTTGCAAGGATTATTTTTACGTGTATCTGGGCCATGTTTGGGGGTTAATAAAGGTAATATTATCAATAAAAGCAGTTTCTTGCTTTTAAGCGTCGGACAATTTCGGTTTCGGTGAAATACATATTTTCGTTTTATCTATTTTCTGGCACGGAAAACAAATTTGTTAAAATTTACCCTGCATTTTTTTATTTAAGATCGATTTTTTATTCAATGATATAATTATTCAAATTTAAACGAATATATTATACAAATAATTTAACTGTTCACCCTACACTCACAAGATCTTTCATTAGTTCAGTTGTCTATCGAAACTGATGAATTTTTACATAATTTCAAGTTTCTAAACAAAGCCAGATTTAAACAAAAATCTACTTAACTGGGCATCAAGAGTCCAACGTGAATTTCTTGATTAAAAAACGATATCACTGCTGTTAAATTTTAAATCATTTAGGGTAAAAAATTAACAAAGTTATAAAAGTAGTAACAAGTTTTGGACTCTCCTATAAAAGTTACCAAATTAAATTATCCATTTTTGTTCTTCAACTTCTCACTTAATCCGATACTTATGATAATTTTGTATTTATTATTTGTTACAGGCTACCACTGTGAGCCACGATGGCAAAGTTAAATAAAAAAAATAAAAACTGAAAAACAAAGAAAAGCTATCCAAGTACAGGCTACGTAAGCAACAAAAATATGCAGAGATTAAAAACAATCCAGAACTGTGCAGTCTTCAGAAAGCGAAAGATTTGAAAGATACGCTATGCGAAAAGCGCAAAAAAAGATTTGCAACATTGAAGATATGAAGAAAGAGCCCAGATAGAGCAAAAACGAAGATGGCGAAAGAACCCTCTAAATTATTAGAAGAAAAAAGAGGAGCAGCGTAAAATAGAAACGATTATAGTAGAAAATAATATGCCTCCAATTAGTGACAATGCTAAGGAAGTAATAATAATAATAATTAGTTACATTTGTATAGCGCAATTTTGTGTCATTTCACTTCAAGTGCGCAACCCAATAATGTGCAAAAAAGTCTAAATCCTGACCCCCTCGCAGTCAAGAATGAATAACAAATCACACAAAAAAATTTGCGTGGTCTAACGAATGTTAGAAAATTAAGGTACAGATTAATAATAAATTCACCTTTCCTTTATCTGTAATTTGAAATGATGGACTAGAACACCCTTGAAGGGGAAAACCAGAAGAATTGAAAAAAAGGTACAGATCTATGAAAATCATTAACAAGTTACAGGACGAGATAAGCAAACTTAAGAAAGAGAAAAAATAACGAACAAAAGAAAATGGAGGCGTTGCAGTTACAAAACGCAAATACAACAATCGAAAATACAGTAGAGAAAAAAGAAAACGACGTAGCTAAATATATCTCAATGAATAAAGTCGAAGATGTAAAAAAAGACATTGTTGTTCAGTGAATCGCTATCTCTAGGATTAAACGAAAAATGCAAGGCTTTAAAAAAAAGCAGCTGTTTCAGTTGCCAACACAGCAATCTGTCATGTAAGCACAGCAAACACCTGGGAGTAATAAATGTAGAAAATGACGAAGCTCGTATAGATGTTACATGAATATCGGAAACTTATTGCCTACAAATTGACTCGCCTACTGTTTTCAATCATATTGACGACAATATGCTATTGAGCGAATTCGACGCCTCCATGTTTTTGGATGATACTATTGCTTCAACGCCAGAACCTGCTTAAACTATAGAAAATAAATGTAAAGTGAAAATACTCTCAAATGTCCCGTTCGACTATCAGCATTATTCCTTCTATAAAAATAGTACGCAAGAATTCAATTCTTCCGATCAATGTGAGTTCAAGAAGTTCATCCGATTCCCAAGAGTAGAAGATCCTGATTTCGATTAATCAAAACAGCAGTCTCCCAAAACTGTGGAATTCCCACGCATAGTGCCTCTGATGTTATTTTTAACTGCATTCCAATTGAGTTCTGTCTTTTCTTATTTTTAATCATTATTTTTAACATTTAAATATTTCTATTTTCCAAATATTACAATGTTTGCTTAGGCATGTGAAAATTTTGTATTTTTTGTGTCTATACCTATTTATAAAACTGAATTATAAAGAATTTGACTACTTATAATTTCGGGGTAAGAAGAATAAGTAGGGACATTTTTGTTGTGTTGGGCTTGGTGCCTATGATGTTCCAACTGCAATTTTTTCATTTGTATTTTGATATTTTGTCCTTTATTTTTTAACAATTCATACAAATATTGTAAAAACATAAGTAAACAGAACTGATTACGTATGAAAAAAATTGTATTTCTTGTCTCCAATGCTCAAAAGTCTGAATAAAGCATTAGGTTTTTTCTGTAATAGGTTTTTCTTCCTTTTTCCTAATCCGCTCGTCACGTCAGGTCAAATGATACTTGGCATGATTTGAAATCTATTTTATTATTCAATTTCAATTCATATTTCATTATTCATAGAAATTTTAAGAACCTTGAACATGTTCACTACCATCTAATAATATTTCATTACAAAATTACCTAACTTCATTACCATTCTAACTTATAAATTACCATCCAACAGTTTTTCATTACCATCCATACGTGGGTGGTTTGGTATATTTATGATCCATACCTTCATCAGTGTCGTACAAAGGTGCCCTTTTCACCTGTCTACATCTGATAGGTACAGGAACCCGTTTCTATAAAAATATATAGCAAAAACGCAAAAAAAAAATTCCGCGAAAACAGGCAAATTTGAACGAAACGGCGGAATGACCCATAAACAGTATAAATCCCGGAAGGCCTTATATTTCCGTGATTGTGATCATTAATAACATAATAACTAATAATCGGAAAATAATGTACCTAGTTTGTGCAAGGTCAAGTAATTAAGCGAATTGACGCAAATTTCACAAAAGTAGTAATGACTAAATGACGAGGGAAATTGCAAAATAGCACGTTCCTATTTTAGGCGTGACACGTACGAAAATGGTGCAAAATAATGTTGCAATATTGCAAAAATCTGAATGTTTATTCGCGCAGGTTCAAAAGTGCAACGTTCCCGCCGCGAACTCGAATCATAACCTACCGCAATAGTACCCTTTACACGAAGAGTTCGGAGCGGGACGTGCCCCGCGCCACTTCAGGCCGCCGCGCAGAAAAGTAAAGACTGAAAGTAAGATAACGGTTTACAGCGCATTCACTGTGAGACTTTTCTGCGCGGCGGCCTGAAGTGGCGCCGGGCACGTCCCGCTCCGAACTCTACGCGTGGGGGAGACTAATGCTTGTGAGGAATTTATTCAAAAGCGATTGCGATTGAAATTGTTATTATTTCGCCGAGAGAGCGCGGCGGGCGGTCGTGTCTCGTGTTTCGTCTGTCCCGTTCGAAATATTGTTTGTTTACAACGCAAACAGTTTACCGCAGCGTATTTTGTATCCAGTCAAGTATTATTATCTCGCGACTGGTCTTGTATTTGTGTTGTGAAGTTCTTACCTGTGCAAAATGCCACCAGTTCCAGTAACCAGTCTCAACTTGGACGATGATCAGAGATTCGCGCTGATGAAGGTTAGTAATAGTCTGACAGATATAAATATAAACACTCCGCCGATAGCTTCATCGTTTGCTGCCGGAGGCAGATCGCAAGACCATTTATGTATAAATATACTTTTTCTACATTCACAACATTGCCGTTTTGCGTCGCATGGTCGGGTCAAGTTCATCACAGAAGAAATTAATATTATAGGATTTTTGGAAGTAAATACATACTTCAATATCGTTCGATATCATAATTTGTACATTGATATAAAATACTCTACTCAAATTCGATTATTCAAATATGTCTGTCTAATCAACTGGACGATCTACGTAGGTATATTATCTGAAAAATTAACAATGATAATATTTTATAAATATGTATATATGGGTATATAAATATGTATATTATATATGGGTAGATTAGATAGCAGTGGCACTCATTGCCACGTAAAAACAAAATTTTGGTATTTTTCCCGGTATTTATTTCCCTAATAGGGACACGCTCAATATGCACTTTTTATTACAAAAACACTTAACATCAGTTAGATAATAATGGGAAGTAAGTATTTCAGTTTCCGGAATTGAAAAATAATGAATTTTAATAGTTATTTCGTTAAAATTAAAAACGAATATTCGCTCGGCGACCATTGTCATTGATGTCAAAGTTTTGAGGTTAGTTTTTTTTCTTCTCTTTTTTAATCCAAAATATTAATATATGACCCTAAAATAGGTTCTTAGTTTGGGTTTAATTAAAAAAGGAAGAAAAAAACTAGCCTAAAAAGTTATTTTAATATTATTATATCAAAACATGGCGTGAAGAAAAGATGTGTAATTGTCTGTTTTTTAATGAAATATCTACTAAAATGCATTATTTTCTAATTTCGGAAAGTGAAATACTTACTTTTAGTTATTATTTAACTGATATTAAGTGTTTCTGAAATAAAAAGTGAATATTAAGCGTGTCCCTATTAGGGAAATATTTACCTTTTTCCCGGCTTCACCCCTAACGTGCCAGGAAAAAACGAAAAAAACGTCAACTTTAACGTAATATTTTGCAGGTTAATTTTATGCTATCTAATGTAATTTTTACTGAAACACATTCCTTGAATACTAAACTATACATAAGAACAATATTACTTGCGTTTATTCAATGAATTTATACTTTTTACTACGTTTCAAATAACATGGAAAAAAACGAAAACATTTCGCGATGTTTTGACTTTTACGTAATATTTTGCAGGTTAATTTTATGCTATCTTATGTAATCTTTACTGAAACACATTCCTTGAATACTAAACTATACATAAGAACAATATTACTTGCGTTTATTCGATGAATTTATACATTTTACGATCATTTCGTCGACCGCGACACGAGACTTGACAGCCGCCATTTTGTCAGCCGAGCGGCGCGAAAAAGTTCCAGGCCGTGTCATAAACAATTTCAAAGAAAATATACGCTGCTCTAGGTGGGTTCACGGTATCTTATACCTTATGAACAAGAATGCCCCAAGCGATTCTGACCTTCTTCTTCACACGTTTTCTTTATACATAAGGGTTAAAATCGCATAACAAAATTATTTTTTAGTGATTATTTTGGCTTGCGTCGATGGTACGCCGGCGGACGAATGGCAAGTAAGGCGTTAACAAAATTTATGCTTTCAAAGAAAATAATTTATGTAAGCATAATAAATTTGAACTTGTACCTACCCCCTTAAAAGTAGTGCTTTTGTGTATTGTGTATGGGAGGAATGTTTTTTGCGTAAATTAAAAAAAAATGAAACCTTAAAATGCTGTTATATTTGATTTATTCATTCTACCCGATTTATTTATTTATTCTACACGAAATTTTAAAGAACGTGCTATGTTTGGCGGGGTGACCGGACAACTCGGAATGAAACCAACTCAGATAAAAAAATATATTTAAAAAAAAAATTGTTTAAATAGGTTACGTTAGGTTAGGGTTATCGGCTAATTTAAAATTATTTTTTTCATAGTTTTAATGACTTTTCAAGGAGGTGTTGAGTTGACTTTATTCTGGGTTGGCATTATAACATCCATCCAGAAAGTTATATTCCAAAAATATATTATTTTTGGGAGAATCTTTATATTTTATGAAACTTGAATCCCAAGAAGAAACCGTGGGCGAAAACAATTCCCTCGTTTCAGATGAAAATACGAAATGCTGCCTTTAGAGCGTAAATTTTTTTTTTATTTCAACAATAGTATTTACATTTATAATATTATTACCTTGGCTTACATAATAATTAATTTTATGATTCTACTACTCCATAAGTTGAGCTCTAGGAGCTCGTGTTTATGGGAGGAGTATTTACATGCATAAAAAAATTATGTTCTGAGAAGTATGTATACAATGATCAAAGACTTAAATGTCTTGAATGAAATAAATATACAAACATTTTTTGACGTAGACATAAAAACAATAACAATAATACATTTTTTTATTAGATGTTAATTAATTAAGGGTACAATATATCATTATCCAATTTTAGGGACTTAATTTGCTTTTAAAATTGTTCATATTTCAATGTTTCTGTTACTTTAATTTTGTTTTTGGATAATAATATATTGTACCATCTCACACCTAAATATAAATAGTGGTGTTGAGCCGTGGTCGTTCTAAGCATAGGAATGGCTATTAAGCCATTAGTTTTAAATCTATTGCTTATGCTATCTGAGGGGTGAATTTTTTGAATAAAATATTATTTGTAGATACTATAATGCATTTCTCTTATACAATTCTGTGATAGATAGTACATTAAATTCCCGAAATATGTCTAAAGTAGAAATATCTTTTTTTTTTGGAATTCGGCGCTCTGGATTAGGACCGTGGTTCGTGGTTGGTCTTGTAGATAATTAAAATAAGGAATCTCGTTTTTTATTGTTGATAAATTCAATTATTAAAATTTATTCTCATTACAACAGTAATTGATCATTTAATTAAATGAAGACATTATGAGCGAAACTCAATCGAAAATCTGGAAACAGAAAAATCAGAAAAAGATATTAGTTCGAGTTGAATCTTGCAATCATTCATAAAGATGGCAGCCAATAAAAATATGCGTTAAGAAAAATGAAGATAATATGGGTGGTTCTTAGTCGAAGTATGGTACAGTTAAAAGTGACCGAATTGGATATCGACACCTTAGCTCAGTGGATAAGAGCGCCCAACCCGGAAAGTAGGGAGGTCCTGGGTTCGAGTCCCAGAGGTGCCAATATCTTTTTCTGATTTTTCTGTTTCCAGATTTTCGATTGAGTTTCGCTCATAATGTCTTCATTTAATTAAATATTACAGTTTGAGGTTTTACTCATAAAGTTAAAATAATAAATAATAGTAATTGATCACTTTTCACGTTTATTTTACGCCAAAATGGATAATAGATACTTCATTGCTGAATGGATGTCATTTCTGGAGAAAAGTGAATAAGTACCTAGGAACCTCATAATTATGAGCTTCGGAACTTCATTTGATTTTTTCATAATAACATAGGTGTAAGTGAGTGGTTAATTAAATTATAACAAAACAATACTTTATAAGCCAGCAATCAATGCTCTTAAAATTTGCAAGTAGGTAGGTACCTAACTACAAGTGCATCGCTTTAAACACCATTTTTTATGCATTACAATTTATAATTGATTTGGTGGTTTCTGGAATTGGCTCTTTTATTAATAAATTATTTGCGCGCGATGGCCACCACCAATTTATACGTTTAGCAATGTAGAAAAATTAAATAAATCTATACAAGAATTCTACCAACAAATTAAAGATTCAATAATACGTATTGCTATGACTAACCAATCGAAAATTTACCAAACATAAATGCATGGGATTACACAATTTATCGTAAAGCCTCGATTACATTGAGCGAGTTTAAAAGCGGGTGAATCGGTGAGTGAGATTGACATTTAGCTGCTACTCGCTCAGTAGCGACGGTAGCAGCTAAAATAACGACTCTCGCGCGAACCAATTCTGTCGACATTTTGTAGAAAACTCGAGCTCGCAGCTAGCGCCACACGCTAGCCTGTAGCGAGAATAACGACTCCCTCGAGAACTAATTCTGACAGTTACGAAATCAGCTGTTCGTGCCATCATGGCTCAGCCATCTTGAGGAAGACTGGCGAGTAGTGAGCAAAGTTGACCACCTTTCAATTTTTTTCGTAGATTGTCCACAATCAGCTAGTTAGATAGTAATACGATCAAGCCTCGATTACATTAAGCGAGTTTACAAGCTACAAGCCGGTGAATTCACTATCTGCTAGTAAACTCGCTCAGTGTAATCATGTAAACTAGCTAACTAGCAGATTTTAAACTGAACAAGTTTACTATCGGATAGTGAATTCGCCGGCTAGGAGCTTGTAAACTCGCTCAATTTACACTGAGCGAGTTTACTAACAGATAATGAATTTGCCAGCTAGTAGCTTGTAAACTCGCTCAATGTCATTGAGGCTTAAATGATAGTTTGTATGGTAATTTTTAAAATTTATCTGAGATGAAACATGTAACGTCATTGAGATGAAGAGTAAAATCTTCCGCGTTCAAAAAACTCGTTGTTTTTCGAATGTCAATAAAATACATAGTTCAATGTTAAATATTTACGTTTTGGGACTGTAACCGGTCATACAACTTCGCGGTCTTACAGAGACTAATATTTAGGTCAAGTGGAAAATATATATTTTTGGAAATTGCGCACCGACATACAACAAAACTTGGCAAGAAGTCGGGGTTGCCAAAAAAATTAAAATTTGATCAAAGGTACCTACCCAGAGTACGCATTGTAAACGCGCAATAATAGGCCTTGTTTCAGGTGCACACCTACTCAATCATGACAAAGAGATTAGAATACAGTCGTTACATTTATCTCGTCGGAAAATAATTATTATAATCAGTACAATAATTACGTTGTAATTTTTCAATGAGTCGTCGATGCAAAACAATGAACTAATTCAATTACAAAATAGAATTTTCAAAATTGAAGAAATAACATGGTTAATTTGTCGGCTGCGGAGAAAGCATCTCCTCCATTTCCCAATCTGAAGAGCTATTCTCTATCTATTGTGAGATCGAGATACATCTCAGGCGAGATCTCCTGTCAGATTTGTGATTTTCTACAGCTGTTAAATGAATAAATAATCGTGCAGGAATTCTTATTTAAAACGGCCTAAACTAAAATACGTGACAGCTCACAGCTGAAATTTTGACGTCGGCCGATAGAAAAAGCACATAACAGCCGTAGAAAATCACACAAATCTTTTGTTCGCCTGAACCATCTCAGGCGAACAAAAGATAGCTCTTCTGACGTTATTATTACGCTAACGTCTGACGCTGCGCCTTACGCAAAACCGTTTTTGTCGAGTCTGTTACAGATCTACTTTTGTAATAGAACCGAATTAAGGCAATGCTAAAAGATGACGTCACTTACGTTAACATCTAGCGTGAGGAACGTCGGCTGGCAGGCGTAAGTACTATTGGATTCGTACTTTCGTGAATCTCTCCGGCCTGGTATGGAGAGATGGATGGCATGATTATTATTGTAACTGGCAGTTGTGAAAGTTGTGATTTCTACCACCTGTCTACATTATATTACATATAACTGCTGTTACTCTGTCCCGGTGACTATTTGTCACTGAATCCGAGGAACCGGCTATTTTGTGGAACCAATTCTTATCGGATTTATAAAATGGTCACCGACACTTAAACTGGGCGAAGGGGAACCAAAAGCCGCCCGCAGGACCTAGCAGCAAAAACTTGCGAAGCGGGTTTTTAACTGTATAAGAGCGTGTTCACACACAGCTATAAAAGATGTAGCTTGGCCTATTTCAGCATATCGCTCGCCATACATTCTCAATGGGAATATATGGCGAGTGATATACTGAAATAGGCCAAGCTACATCTTTTATAGCTGTGTGTGAACACGCTTTTATCATTGCATTATACCAGTATGTTATCAATTTGCTAGGATATTTTCAGAGACTTTTAGGTAATCGATAATAATTATTCTTGAAAATTGTCTAAATCATCAAATTAGAAAATGTGAGCACATATTCTAAAAAGTAATTTTTTTTATCCGTAGACCCCTTCAATACTACTAGTCGTGACGATAATTTTGAAAGTATGGAATATAGTTACAAGGATAAAATTAAAGCGTGAGCGTATTCCAAAAGTTCAAAAACGTCAAATCTCAATGCGCTGATGGTTTTACCTTTGTTCTTAAATATATAATGCTGCAGCTTTTTCTTACACACTAAATAATAAAAGTCGAAAATTAGACAAACTGTGAACGTATGTGTGCACCCCCACAAAGGAAACATACAATCATTATCATACATCTCCCTCACACATAAAGAAAATGAAACGCAATTTCCGTCGCCGTGGCTGAATCGTAATAAGATCTGTTTAATACAAAGGAAAAAAGTAGCACTTTGGAGGAAACAGTCACACGTATTTTGTGTGTCTCACCTTTTGTCTCACCATTATTCAATGTGTTAGAAAGAGCTGCAGCATTATAGCGATAACGAACGTATGTTTATTGCCTATTTTTACGGTCTTTGACAATAACTAGTTGTCGTATCTACTATTTTGTTTAAACTTTTTTGAACTAATATTATAAATGCGAAACTGCGCGTGTTTGTTTGTTACGCTTTCACGCATAAACCAATAAACCGATTCTAAAAATTCTTTCTAGAAAATAGAAAGCTACATTATATGCGAGTAAAATAGGCTGTATATAATGGTAAGTTCTGGCGAAATGAAATTGTAAATATTAATTTATTATACGTTTTTTGTCACTAACAAAAGCGAGTTATTGCTAACGTCAGAAAACAAATCGTTGCCGTGGAAACGATGTTGATAGGTTTGCGGGAAATTTTATTTGCATCGTAATTAATATCCATCTATATATGTAAATAAAAATTAATCTCCGAAATGTTTGTACTCTCATAACTTCCGAACGACTGCATCAAAAAAATTAGGTGGCACGCGAGCTGTTAGAAAACTGAATGTACCGGGAATTAATGTATGGAATGCGGGAGGGGGAATGGGGGTAGAGGAGGTGCGTGAGGAGGGGGTAGGGGGGATGGGGAGGGGGAGAGGATAATTGATAAGTGCAAGCGCTACTGTAATTTCCCCCTAATACCATGCCAGCGAAGCCGCGGGTAAAAGTTAGTTACAAATAAATTCCGATTCTCCAAATTCCAATATGTAATTTTCATACTTAATTATTTTGATCAAATTACCTTTAGCATTTTCGAAATTTTCATTGGCCAGTTGGACAATCCAATTAATACTTATTGCATGTAGAAGAATCACATCGCTAATTGAGTCATTCATATTAAAATCTCGCTCCACAATATGTTATTAAAATACCACAGAATGTTGTAACATTTCTATTGTCTCGTTCTTATATAAACTTCTTGTTCAGTTTTTTCCCGCATTCGTTATGATCTATGATTTTGTTACAAACCCTTATAAAGTCGTGCAATTTCACTCTAATTTCACATCTATGAAAAAAACCTCGCTGCTCGCATACAGTTAATTATACACTTATGGTTGCTCGCCATTCTCTTTCATGCGATGTCAGCTGTTTTCACAGTTTCACTGTTTCACTGTTTGCACAGATAACTCGATGACCCGCTGACTTACAAACTAATGACAATGAGTAATTATGACTAATGAACATATTATGATAATATTATGATGTAGAGAAAAATGCATGAAGAGACATTTCGTTCTCGAACTCTAATTCATTCCAACGATTAGTTTGTGTACATCATGTCTTGTTTATCCATGAGTGAAAGCCAGTCAACGTGGAAATGAAGGCAAAAATAAGAGAGTATTAATTCATAATAAATAGCTGGACATTTTTCACAAAACATATTTTTTAATGTCTTCCACTTCGTGTAAAAAACTTCAAAACATTGTTTTGATTTTCAATTTTAATAATAATCACCTTCATATTTGAACCAGACTTTCATTACATTTGAACGAGCTCGGTACATATTAGCATATCGGTAAAAATGTGTTATTTTTACGTGTCAATTTAGACTTTTTCGTTCGATGCAATGAGCGTTCAGAGTTCGGACGAATAATAACAGTCGACTCTAGTCTTGGTAGCTGCATAACATAACCAACTATATAACGGTTATTTAAAAATACCCACAACTACGCTAGCGGCAGCTCGGGTATTTGGTTATTTGGTTGTGGCGGTTGTGGGGGTTGTTGGTTGTTGGCGGTTGGTCAAAAACTACCTGATACCCAATACCCATTCCCACCACTGAAAAAACCAAAACCTACACAACCATGATAACCATTGATAACTAGAAAACTAGATAACTATCACAACCTCATACGTCATACATAACCAGTAGTTGGCAACTGGCAACTGGCACCCTAAGCCATCAGTTGTAGCTTCACGAGCCGGCGTGGCGTGCGGAGCTATATTCTTGTAATATTATACTGAATTTCTTTCGAAAAATCTTACGATTGTGGAATTTTTTAGAAGTAAAAAATAGTGTTTAATTATTTTAGTTTATTGCTTCGCTTAGAATATTATTAGTATATTTAGGTATTTTTACATAAGTTTAAAAGTTTAAAACATTTTGTTTATAATTTGTGAAAGTTTTGTTAAAAAATTGTGACATTGTAAATATTGCAGGCAATATTTGGGCCGATTTGACAAACATAACGTGGATAAAAAAGCGCCGTATAAATTGTGTAAACTTGTTCTGAGTTATAAAAATTCAACGGGAAATTAAACTTCCCATCTAAAAACAACACATATTTCTGCATTTGCTGAATTAAATGCGTTTTCACCAACTGAAATCAAAAGTGCTACAGTGCCGAACGCCATTATTAAAGCGCCCAAAGCGTTTCACTTTATGATGCTCCATCTACTTCATCAGGACCACCAAAACCCAAAGGTAAATGGATGCATATAAACCAAAAAAGAAGAACGCACAGCAAAAGGGAATAATCGACATGGGTTTGCTCACCGATAGTTTCCAGCCTTTTTGCTTGGTGGAAGAAAGTGTGTTTATTGTCGGAATTTCCCATCCTAATTGCTAAAGTATTTTAACTCCTCGATTTCCAGTAATTTGATAATTACTCTGGCCGGAATATTGTTCATAATAATAACTTTTTGCCAAAATATTAACAATCTATTTACTTGTTGCGCTTGGGAAATAACGTACATAAATATAATATTGTTTTGTAAAAATATTTGTAGTTGATATATGCAGGTTTGTTTCACATTGAAAGAAAAAATAATGGTCCGTTATAATAATAGAGTGATGCCGTAAATAAAATATTTCTGAAAGTAATAACTATGTAATAATGGCAACAAGCTATCTACCTTCATTTACATGTATTTCTTTCGAGAAATTTTCAGTTCTTATTTATTGTAATCTTTGTTGTGTATAGCAGTCGTGTGAAATTTCACTACATTCGATTTATCAGGCATTGCAATAAATTTACAAGCTTATAATATATTTTCCATTGGAGGTATTTATTTAAAATTTAATTTAACTTATTTTATTCCCTTTTAAAAAAATTCTGATTGCTGCCCTGCTTGTAACTGGTGATTATATTCGTTAAAAATCGACAGCGCCATACGGGTCACATGTTTTGTCTTTATTTTTCTTTGGCGAGGTGGAACGGTAATATTAGATAGTTCGCACAGCGTTGTCCCTTTTCGTGGGTCAAAAACTCACCCGATACCCAATACCCACGGACAAAACCAAATACCTCCATAACTCCATTACCATGATAACTACTGATAACTAATACCTAGACAACTAGCGAGCATCAACTGTAACCGGCAATAACTGAGATAACCAAATAACCGTTTTATAACCAGTTATCTACATACTAATAACCAGTTGGTTATGTTATTGAATTTCTGGCCAGTTACCCAAGACTAGTCGACTCCGTAGGCGAGGTACTGGCCGCCAATACATTAGTACCCTTTACACACAGAGTTCGGAGCGGGACGTGTCCCGCGCCACTTCAGGCCGCCGCGCAGAAAAGTCTCACAGTGAACTGCGCTGTAAACCGTTATCTCACTTTCTGTCTTTACTTTTCTGCGAGGCGGCCTGAAGTGGCGCGGGGCACGTCCCGCTCCGAACTCTGTGTATAAAAGGTACTATTGCGTCCAGAAGCACATGTTCCATTAACATTTTTATTACACGCGTACTCGCTCGTCGTACACGCGTAGTACCAAGGGCAATGGAGCGGCAAGTTCCATGCTCCTTCTGGACGCAAACGTACGCGCGTAACGATTCGCCCCTTCTGAAAAAGGTTTTAGTATAAAAATTCTGCTTTAATGTAGGTTTTACACCATCTCTTTTTTCCTCCAATTTCGGTATAGCGACCAATTTCTCGCTTTATGGATCGTTATTTTCATCTCTATTTTCACAACTACGATTTCAGTTGGCATCACAATAAACAATATGGTTCGAGTGTTGTTTGCAGTGAAGACAATTGAAATCGTAGATATGAAAATAGAGATGAAAATAGATCTGAATGTAACGAAATATTTCAGTTCAATTTTCATCCACCTCTCGAACTACCGAAATAGGTGAATTATCGCACACGTGATAAAAATGATTACAACACAATGACAAAACTTAACCAATATTAAAGTTTACTTTGCTTTATTAGTCCATGATTAGCGTGTTTTTGTCTTGTTTAGAACGTATTTTTTTATCTGCCCACGCCCTCACTGTGCCATCTCAACGCCCCCTAATTTTCTCTGCGTCTTCTACTGCCCCCCTGAAAGTCTCAAAACACCCACAAGGGGGCGTTATCGCCCATGTTGAGGACCTATGACGTACCTAGGCACGCATTCAAAATCTTAGGACGCGTTCATAAATTGACTTAGGATGTGTTTAAAAACCAACTGGGCATTTTAAAAACAAATGAATAATCAATAGAACAACGTGCGCTGGATGCCAGCCGCTTTGTGAATCAAGTTTTTTTTTATCAAACATAAATTACCATTTTGGCGCCCTCCAAAACTACCGCCCGGTGCAAGCGCCCCTGTTTGCCCCTCCCTAGATCTGGGGCTGATATTATCTTTAAAAATAACATGTTCTTTAGAAACTTAAGGGTTCAAGAGAAATATGCTATAAAACGGTAGAAATTCGGAATGCAGCGGCTGAGGGAGAGGGAAAAGGGGGTAGGAGTGATTTTTTAAAATCACCTGTAGACTGTGATGTATTTGAAGGTCAAGTGTGCAAAATTTCATCAGTCTCGAAATAAAACTTGGATAGATTTGCCGAGACTTTGTTCTTTATGTAAATAGATAAGACAAGATTAAATTTAAATACGATTTGGGACAAGCATAACTGAACTCGGAATACTTAAAGTCCAAGACCGTTTTCATTAAACTTCTTATGTTTTCATCCATAAAAAATTCATAAAAAGTTTTTGGTAGAAAATTTGGATCATTAAATACATATTCATGTTTATTTAATGGTTTGTGTTCCACTTTTTAATGCTCCGGTAACTTCTCTCATCGTTTGGAATTAATCTTACTTATACAAAGCCTGTTAACTAACAAATACAGTATGAATTATTAATTTTATAAGTCAGGGGGTGCCATAGCATAACCAGATAAAACCGGAAATATGTAATTTTTACATCAAATTCTAGACGTACCGACTTTTTTCTACAAAAAAATATAAATTGATTTCGAATGATTGTTATTTTATCTAGAAAAGCTATGTTTTAAATTTTGGAAAAATGTGTTTCATTTTACTATAATAAGGATACACCGTTGGTCCTTTGCAGATTTGTTAAATTTTCAAACAAAATGTTGTATTATACTAAGATGTCGTGCCTTTACTATATTCGGGACGTTAAATAAAAGATATAACTTGTATAATATTAGACTATATTTTAAGTAACGTTATCGCGTGATGGTCAACGGGTGAAGAGGCCTTTCATACAAGACCTTTTCCTTTTATAGCTTTGATTCGTGTCCAAACAAAGAAACCCAAACATTATTCTTTTGTTCCTATTTAAACTTCGATCCACATTCATTACATATACAACCTACATTTTAAATCATATAATAATTCGGAAAAATAAATCAATAAATTACAAAGGAAAGCTACATTTCAGAATATTAATTTTAATTCAAATAAAATCATTAAAAATAAAAACCGCGCGCGTGTTTTGCTACAAAATTACTTCGGTTTGTCTATTTACTTACGGTCTAACAAACTAATGTATTTCAGATATTCTGTAAAATTATTTTGCTTAGATATTATTGAAAAATTATAAATACTTATGATAAAAAAATAATTACAAAAAGTACAGAATTCTAATACTTTTATCATCAGGCGTTTGAGCATTTTTATTGCTAACTTGAATGTAGGTTTATATTAAAGCAAATGTTGAATGAAATAAAAGCAATATCGAGTTATAGAATACATGAGAATAATTAATCTTTCTCATAGGAACCGCCCTGTACAGTTGCAATGCTACTATCGCAAGATCATCTTTCGACGAAATTTGAATTATGGTTCCAGCCTATAAATGGAATCATATAAACAAAACAAACCCTTTCAAAACCCGGATATGTATGTTTCTTAAGGCGCCGCTTCCCCGTTAAATAAGAAGAAGATGGAGAGATATATAATTACGAATGTTGGACAGAGCGCGCTAATATTTTAAATGATAAAATTGAAGCGAAAATTGTGAAAATGTTTAATAAAACATGACTCGTTTAAAATAGAGCAAAAATCTCGTGGAAGGCATCTTAAGTATCATTTAAAAAAACATTTAGAATTTTTTCATAACTTAGAGCTTGTAAAATAATAGAAACAGACGTGTTTTTAATAATTTTCGAAGCCTTTGCGATTTTTTTCTATCGAGAGAATTTCATATAATTTGCGTTTCGGCGTGGAACGCGTCTAGGTATTATCTTCAAAAATAACTTTTTTTTTAAGAGCTTAAAAACTTCAAATGTTTAAGGGAGATATGTATGAAATCGGTAGAAATTCGGGTAGCGGCGGCTTAATATTATACCCGACTAAGGAAACAATACTAATATGTATATTGCCCTTATGTGCAAAATTTTCATTTTGTTTATACATTTGCTTTGCAGTTTTTTTATTATTTATTTATTGCGGTTTTCAGAAGACCGGACGAAAAGTGCTTGCGGACCGTGGGCGTGAGTTACCCGTCGCTGATATATGTACATAAACGAAGATAGCTTACTGAAGGGACATCAGCAATTGGAATATAATAATAATAAATTGCATATTATTATCATTGTTGGAGGTCGCAAATGATCATGGAATTATATTCAACATTAAAACCGTGTTCAGTTTAGTCGCATTAAAATAAAACAGTTCTTTGCCACATACACATTGTTAGTGGACTCTATTTATAGAAGTTTATCTGCCAATATAATAATTAAAAAAAATTTCCTAGTTTTGATATAAAATTCAACACAAAGTCAGCGCTGATAGCTCCGTTTCTAACATCTTCCTCTTTATCACTAAATGGCACTATAAAACAATCCAAACACAATACACCTGCCATAGGGCACCCCACACTGCTTACGACTTGGTAGGGGTGCCTGGGTTCATGGGGTGAGGTTTGTTCAAATTTTTAAGGGTCCACTATTCGAATTTCGACCGATTTCTTACATATCTCCCTTAAACATTTGAAGTTTTTAAGCTCTTAAAAAAATATATGTTATTTTTGAAGATAATATCTAGATACGTTCCACACCGAAACGCAAAATATATGAAATTCCCGATATTTAAATTTTCGATAGAATTCATTTTAAATTTTTTTTTTCATTAAATTTTCGATAGAATTCCCGATATATAAATTTTCGATAGAAAAAATGCTAAAAAGTATGCTCCGAAAATTATTTAAAACAAGTCTATTTCTATTATTTTACAAGTTATATTTGTGAAAAAATTCACAATGTTTCTTTGATACTTAAGATACGTTCCACGAGATTTTTGCTCTATTTTAAACGAGTCATGTTTTATTAAGCTTTTTCGCCATTTTCGCTGCGATTTCATCACTTTCGTCTCTCCATCTTCTTCTTTTTCAGCCGAATAGCGCCGCCTTAATTCATGAAATTAAACATTTTAACTTTTATACTCAAAATCATATATATATATATATATACTAGCTTTTCCCCGCGGCTTCGCTCGCATGGTATTACGGGAATTTACTGTAGCGGTTGAACATCAATTATCCCCCCCCCCCTCCCTAACCCCACCCCTCCCGCATTCCATACATTCATTCCCTTACATTCAGTTTTCAAACATCTCGCCTGCCACCTAAATTTCATAAAGCTTTAGCTCAAAGAAAAAAAGAATTATTCAATTTTGTTCATTCGTTAGGAATTTATGCGCTTACAAACATTTCGGATGTTTATTTTTAATGAAATATTTGGGAGTTTCTTAATATAATAAAAAAATTACACTATTTATTATTCAATCTTTATAATCGTTACGAATTATATTTTTAATGTAGGAACTCTTATCTGACATTTAATCCTTGCTTGTCCATAAAAAAACAAAACAAATTCTAATATTTGAATTTTCTGGAGCAGTAGCTGACCAGGGGGCTAAGTGCCTACCAGCTTAGAGCCCACAAATATATCAACATCGTTTCCATGGAAACGATTTTTTTCTGACGTTAGCAAAAATTCGCTTTTGTTAGCGACAGAAAACGTATAACAAATAAAATATATTAATATCTATAATTTCATAACGCCAGAGCTTGCCATCATATACAGAATATAGTCTTCGCATATAATTTAGCTTTCTATTGGTGAAAGAATTATTAAAGTCTTTATATTGTGTTATGCGTGAAAAGGTCATAAACAAACTCGAGCAGTTTCGCATTTATAATATTATTAAGTAAGTATGGATATAGCAGCGACGTGTCATTGGTACCTTATTGTATTAAATTCTATAACTTTGTAACTATTTACTACTATGTAATTATGTACTGTTTGTTTATGCAAAATAAATAAATAAAAAAAAACATTCAATGCCATTGAATAAGAAATGAACGTATCAACACAAACATTGAACGATTCGAACTTTATTTGTGCGCGCCGCAGCCACGTGAATATTTGCGAATATTTGCGAATATTTGCGTTGTCAATGTAGTCAAAATGGTTTATAAATGGAAAATAGAGCGTACGTCTCTGTTTTTGGAACATTTTAAGAAGTATCCTATATATCTATATCATTATTCAATCTTTAATCAAAAGTGCTTTTATCTCAGCTTCAGTTTTTTATCTGGCTGCTGCTATCTGCGTAACTACGTTCATTTTACGGGCCCCATCAGTGTCATTGTAAACGGTCTTGACAATGATTTTAATTTATACCTTCTAATTAACAGTTGTTAATGTATAGGTACTTACCGTTCTTTTCATCAGTGATGGTGCGTTGGAAAGTTGTGCACAATGGATCGGGCCATTAGCGCCTGTGCAGCAAAGACTTCACCAAATATAATAATTGAAAGTAAAACCAATACGAATTACGAATTCTCATCGCGCAGTGTAGTGTAACGTCAATGATACACGGTGAAAACGGAACCATTAGTATGAAAAAGAAAGAACGAATAACGTGCGGATGGTAAGTATAGAATGTGAAAGGCGTTTTACGTTTCTTTCTTCGGCGAACGGCACTTGTTTTCTGAATAGACCTACTTTTTTATTGATTGATGCCGTAAAAATTTATATTCTTGACACTGTAAAAAGTTATCTACTGAAAGTAAAAGTTACATTGGCATTCGTAACAATTCTTCGATTTGAAAAAATAGGTAAAAGTTTTCGGTCATTCTCAAATTTCTTACGATAGTCAAATTAAATTAGTAGGTACTTTTTTGTGACTTCCGTAAACAGTATTAAAATTTAACCAATCGCATGCCAATGTTTTTTATCCTGCGTTGATTCCAAGGGCATAGCAAATACATTAATTATTATTGAAGAAGAAGATAACACTAATGAATCTAAACGAAACATGCCGAACAAGACGCGGAAAAATATAAAGGTAACGGTCGCAACTGAATTCGAACCCGGGATCTCTTGTCCTACCGGGACACCTGCCATTTTACCTTTACAGTTAACTTTTTTTTATTTTTCTGTGTCTTGTTCTCTTTCATGATTTTTTTAGACTTATTAGTATTACTTCTTCAATGATATACTATATTGATGGGTATAAACTTCAAAAGGGTATTAAAAAGTTATTCCAGTAAAAATACAATATTTATAATTATTTCGTAAACTCAATGATTTTTTTTACTTTAGCTCCACACAGGAGGCCCTGAAGAAAATAATTCCCACCAGGGCCTATGTCATCTTTGGGGATGCTGTGTGGAGGGTTTTTTTAGGAAAGGAAGGAGAGGAAGTACTGGGAAGAAAAAGGGTAAGAGGTGTGCGTAGGAATCCGGGAGTCAGTGTGTTCAGAAGTGTTGGATATATGAATCTATCCCGCCTACTGCGGTGCAAGGCCACATTCCGAGAGAGTCCTGCTGGAGAGGACAAAAAGTCTTCCTCACTCAGGTACCTCAGCCACTCCTCTCAGGTACCTGATTTTGGCAGTTTGAAAATAAAAAGCAAAAAAAAATAAAATATCAAAAAAAATAAAATAAAAAAATAAAAATTATATCTCTTATTTAAATCAATAAATGGATAAAGTATTCCCCCAACAGTTGTAACCATACAATAAAATTAACAGAATGAATAATAATTATAAGTGAATACAATTGTAGTTTACAACGGAACTCTCAACTACGGGCTTACGTTAGTTTCATTGTTATATTTTTAAAACCTTCAATTTCCATTTTGTACTTTGACCGAAAAAGTACTCTACACAAAAAATAACAACAT
Organism: Glyphotaelius pellucidus; assembly: GCA_936435175.1. Taxonomy (NCBI): domain Eukaryota; kingdom Metazoa; phylum Arthropoda; class Insecta; order Trichoptera; family Limnephilidae; genus Glyphotaelius; species Glyphotaelius pellucidus. The sequence continues at coordinate 6,440,025 of OW386543.1, read as the reverse complement.
ACACGATACTTCCTTCTATTATTGACATAACACGAGTGTTGTCGTACCTGAATTTCCGTACACAAAGGTACTTGGAAATTCTAAAACATTTTCACAGATATTTTAGTTAGTTGCGAATTAGCAAACGATCGTTGCTTTCTTATACAAATCAAAGTTATATTATTATTTATTTGAAATCAGTCAAAGCCACCAATGAAAGTATTATTAGATTATCTCGTAAAAAAATCGTTGAAGCTGAACATAACTAATAAATTAACTCAAAACCGGTTTAAGATGGAGCTGTGATGTGAAATCCTATGTTGATACTATTTAGATTAATCTTTATGACGAATCGGTTCACATTATGAACTTTAAAAAATATGCTACGGATAAATTGAAGCTTTTACTAGCTTTTGTATGTATTGGAATTACAATAAAATTATTATTTATATAACAAAAAAATATAAGCGTAAACCACAAAAAAAATGTTTTTTGCATAACTTAACTATAAAGTAATACAAGAAATAATTTTCGGAGCATACTTTGCGATTTTTTCCCATCGAGGGAATTTCATACAATTTGCGTTTCGGCGTGGAACGTATCTAGATATTATCTTCAAAAATAGCGTACATTTTTTAAGAGCTTAAAAACTTCAAATGTTTAAGGGAGATATGTAAGAAATCGGTCGAAATTCGGATAGCGGCCAGTTTAACTCTAATGTTAAAATTTCTAGAAGTCTTCCCAATATAAAAAAAGTTACAATCATTCTAATTTGTCTATACTTGTTTGTCTTTTGTTATTTTTTATTAACTTATTATCCTGACGAAGAAAACATAGTTTTTGAAACATGTTGATATTGTTAATTAAATAGTGGTGTACACAAAGTTATTTGTTTTCATTAAATTGCATTTGTTACTAAGTCGTTTTAGACTGTCGAATTTCTAAATATTTTGATAATTCCAGTAGGATAATTACCATGGGTTTGTAGCTCACTTCAAAATTGTTCAGTGAATAACCTTACAAGTAATATGAATTATTATTGACCTAATTTTATTGTCAAATCGTTATTATATTTAATCGTTATTATATTTTGTACATTTGTTTTATTATAATATATTATAATGGAATTCCACCATGAATTAGCAGTTTCAAAAATAGAAATATTGAAAAGTAAATAAACGTTTTATAGTAAAAAACTTTCTTTTTAACGGGTTGTTTTTTTAATACGCTTCATGGCTACGACTAATTTAAATAATAATGCATCATTCTAGGATTGGTGCTAATAAAATATTGAAACAAGATTTATTTAGAAACCACAAATTACACTGTTATGGCTAGACTTAAATTACGTGGGATTAAAGAAGTTTCTAAAATCAATCATGATTTGGCATATTGTTTAATGTCTGTTTATGTGCAGCATGTTATTCAATATTTTTATAATTCACATTAATTTTTACAATGCTCATTTGCGGTAATACTTAATTATCAATTATTATGCTTTTGTTTTTAAATATCGCTGCTTGTAAATATGTTCTACAAATAATATTAATCTCACTTAACTTCGCTTGTTGAAATGTGTACATGAAATGAAAAGTGTAAATATGAAGAATACATAGTGAAGAAATTAAAGACACAGTCATTATTGTATTAGTTATTTATTCTTATTACAACAATGAATTAAGAATTTCGGGTTACGAAATTGACTCGAAAAGCATTTTTCGTATTTCAGATTTTTCCGAACACTTTATGTTGTGTAAAGAACACTACTGATTGAAGTTATTGATTCGATCCATTTTCGTCCTTCAAGTTTCAGGCAGTCTTTCAGTAATACCTATTTTAATTTGCAAAATATTTAAGACCTATATATATTCTGAATAAATGATTGATTTTAGCTATCACCAGTAGGGTTTGCAAATCCCGCACTTTTTTCGAATCCTGTGGGATCGCGGGATATAATTTAGAAATCCCGCAGGATCCCGCGGTTTTAACGGGGTATTAAATTGAAATAATACCAACATTTTTTTTATTATTTAGTATCAATTATTATCGTTGGTATATTATAAAAAAACATTGGGAAGTTAATATGGTTAGTCATTTAATAGCACTTTTTGTATCAGTCATCTTTGAAACTAGTAATATTATAAAAAAGATGTTGAAAAGATAACATAATAAGTGTTTTAAGAAAATTTGATTTAAAAAGATCAGAAATAATGTAAAAAAACATAACAGTCACGGGCAGGATTCTGCAGTCATTTGAAATCAATCATCTTTGGTACTGATAATTTTATAACAATACACTAAAAAACGGACTTGTGTGCACAAAAGCCCTGCAGCGGAAAACGCTCTCTCCGCTTCGCACACAGTTGGTGGATCGGTCATCCAGACATGTTTTTGTCAAGTCCAAGGGATCAAATATTGCCAAAATCCCGCGGGATTGTGGGATGTGGGATTGCGGGATTGCATACCCTAATCACCACGAGTCAAGTGGAATTTTTTTGTTGTTGTATTTACAAATTTGTGTATTGCCCTGGACAAACCATAGACAAACCTTCCACACTTTATTTCCATGTTTTTTTATGTTTTGATTTTGGTCTTGTCAGTTTCCAAAGCTAATCTCCTGATGTTGCACAGACAGCCAGCAGAGGCCTCTTGTAGCTGTTCATCTGTCGATCCAACGGTTTCCAGAAGAAATTTAACAACTCCTGCCTGAAAGAAATACAAAATGAATTACTTACTTCAACCACCCTTCGGCATCATTACATACTACTGTAAAATCAACACTAATCTAATCTCCTTTTTTTTTAGTTACGGACAAATTATTCTATTAAGTCATGCAAACCGGTTTTAAACATTCTCTCGTTGAACTATCAATCTACTACCATATGCACTTAACTAATTGATAGCTTTCCCACCTGCAGGGTATTAACTAATTGATGTTGTAATATTGCCGGAATATTATTTACGGAAAATTATTATGGAAAATTTGACTTGACTGTGAAATTTTATGAACAGCTGTTGTAAACCTTTAAGCGGGTTTTACGATTATTGCTTTGACTTAATAATTATTACTTTGAATACTAATTTCGGTTGACGGTGCACGAGTGCGTGCGTGATTTGATATGTATCCGTGCGTATTGCGTAATTATCATTGCAGTTCAATGAACAACAATTACCTATAAATCATATCAGACAAGCAATAAATTAGGTACCAAAATTATTTCATTAATTAATAATTCTTATTAATTATTTTGTTATTTTTATATTAATCTTTTATCCTGACGAAGAAAACATTGTTTTTGAAACAGTCGATAATATTAATAATATAGTGGTTACTATAATAAATCAAAAAATCGGTAGAAATTCGGGAAATGGACGTGAAACCAGTAAAGCCTCGATTACATTACACGAGCAAGTTTACAAGCTACTTGCCGGTAAGTTTAAAAGCGGGTGAATCGGCGAGTGAGATTGTCATGATGACACACAAAACTGTCTACTCGCTCAGTAGCAACAATAGCAGCTAAAATAACGACTCTCGCGCCACGCAACTCTGTCTACGTTCTGTAAAATACTCGAATTCGCAGCGCTAACGTAGCGAGAATAACGGCTGCCGCCCGAACTAATTCTGACGGATGAAATCAACTGTTGGTGGGCCGCCATCTTTAGGCAAACACTAGCGAGTAGCGAGTAAAGTTGACCACCTTTCAACTTTTTTCGTAGATTGTCCACAATCTGCTAGTTAGCAAGTAATAGGATAACACTGAGCGAGTTTACTAACAGATAGTGAATTTCCCAGATAGTAACTTGTAAACTGCTCTATGTAATTGAGGCTTAAGCCCCCGCTACCCGAATTTCTACCGATTTCTTACATATCTCCCTTAAACATTTGAAGTTTTTAAGGTCTTAAAAAATATAAATGTTATTTTTGAAGATAATATCTAGATACGTTCCACGCCGAAACGCAAATTATATTAAATTCCCTCGATAGAAAAATATCGCAAAGTATGCTCCGAAAATTATTTAAAACAAGTCTTTTTCTATTATTTTAAAAGTTATATTTGTGAAAAAATTCACAATGTTTCTTTAAATGATACTTAAGATACCTTCCACGAGATTTTTGCTCTATTTTAAACGAGTCATGTTTTTTTAACATTTTCCAAATTTTCGCATCAATTTTGTCATTGAAAATATTGACGCGCCCTGTCCAACATTCGTAATTACATACCTCTCCATCTTCTTCTTTTTGGGCCGGGAAGCGTCGCCTTAAGTTCTGGTAAAAGTCCTAGTCTAGCGTGCGCATTGTGCATTCAGTGCGGACTTCGTGTTGTTTAGCTAACTAATTGTAGACAGAATCCTATTATCTAACAACTAGAAATACTGGTTGCTTCACGCCTTGTCATAAATACTAATATTGCTATCAAATCCGTGATAGTTCCTGACCGAAATGCATTTCATATTGAATCATTGCGAAAAACAATCAAACACGAAATTTGATGTGCACTTCATTATGAATACAAACACTTCTTAGGCAATTAAAGTTGGATATCAAATATTAGATTTTATCTGGGTACTTAACAGTGTATTAACCCCTCAGGACTCGGGTTTACTTTGTCTGAAGGGCAAAATATTTCCACTTTGCAATAAAATCCAAATAAATGAAATACTTCTGAACGGCTCCAAATTTTATAATTCGAAGAAACATAATTTTTTTAGATATAATTTTTTTGACCCTCGTGCATTGATGGGAATAATCTTCAAAAGTTTTAAAAAAGAGAGTTTTTCTTATAAAAAATTTAGTTTTTTTGTTTGTCCCTTATGCTTTCCAAAATAATTCATCCGAATTTCATGCAATTTTGGGTTTTTGATTTGCGCATGCCCCCGATGGTTTCTTTGTATAATAGTGAGCTCTGGTGTTTGAAATTTTTTATTATTGTAAAGGGGAATCCGGGAGAGAGAGGGGGTTCGCGGAAGGGGGAAAGCGGATGGGGAACGCGGATTGGGAAGAAGGGTACGCGGAAGGGATGGACCGGAACACGGGAGGGGGAGGGGAACGAGGCGAGAACGAGGACGCATGGGAAAGAACACGCAGGGAGAAACAATTTCCTTCTCTGAGTGGCAATGCAACGCATGCTGGGTACTCGCTAGTGATTAAATAAAGAAATTAAAACCACCGAAATATTTGTACTGAGCTCATTTTTCACTCAGCGTGACCCATTTTAATCTGGTAGTGTATCAGTGATTAGTACTGATTAGTAATCATTGCAACATAATAATATTGTTATTTAGGTTATTAGATCCGATCAGTAAACAATACGTGTTCTCCAGTACTCCAGTAGACCTGTATCAGTGATTAGTACTGATTAGTAATCATTGCAACGTAATAATATTGTTATTTAGGTTATTAGATCCGATTAGTAAACAATACGCGTTCTCCAGCACTCCTGTAAAACTGTATCAGTGATTAGTACTGATTAGTAATCATTGCAACGTAATAATATTGTTATTTAGGTTATTAGATCCGATTAGTAAACAATACGCGTTCTCCAGCACTCCTGTAAAACTGTATCAGTGATTAGTACTGATTAGTAATCATTGCAACGTAATAATATTGTTATTTAGGTTATTAGATCCGATTAGTAAACAATACGCGTTCTCCAGCACTCCTGTAAAACTGTATCAGTGATTAGTACTGATTAGTAATCATTGCAACGTAATAATATTGTTATTTAGGTTATTAGATCCGATTAGTAAACAATACGCGTTCTCCAGCACTCCTGTAAAACTGTATCAGTGATTAGTACTGATTAGTAATCATTGCAACGTAATAATATTGTTATTTAGGTTATTAGATCCGATTAGTAAACAATACGCGTTCTCCAGCACTCCTGTAAAACTGTATCAGTGATTAGTACTGATTAGTAATCATTGCAACGTAATAATATTGTTATTTAGGTTATTAGATCCGATTAGTAAACAATACGCGTTCTCCAGCACTCTTGTAAAACTGTATCAGTGATTAGTACTGATTAGTAATCATTGCAACGTAATAATATTGTTATTTAGGTTATTAGATCCGATTAGTAAACAATACGCGTTCTCCAGCACTCCTGTAAAACTGTATCAGTGATTAGTACTGATTAGTAATCATTGCAACGTAATAATATTGTTATTTAGGTTATTAGATCCGATTAGTAAACAATACGCGTTCTCCAGCACTCCTGTAAAACTGTATCAGTGATTAGTACTGATTAGTAATCATTGCAACGTAATAATATTGTTATTTAGGTTATTAGATCCGATTAGTAAACAATACGCGTTCTCCAGCACTCCTGTAAAACTGTATCAGTGATTAGTACTGATTAGTAATCATTGCAACGTAATAATATTGTTATTTAGGTTATTAGATCCGATTAGTAAACAATACGCGTTCTCCAGCACTCCAGTAGACCTGTATCAGTGATTAGTACTGATTAGTAATCATTGCAACATAATAATATTGTTATTTAGGTTATTAGATCCGATTAGTAAACAATACGCGTTCTCCAGCACTCCTGTAAAACTGTATCAGTGATTAGTACTGATTAGTAATCATTGCAACGTAATAATATTGTTATTTGGGTTATTAGATCCGATTAGTAAACAATACGCGTTCTCCAGCACTCCTGTAAAACTGTATCAGTGATTAGTACTGATTAGTAATCATTGCAACGTAATAATATTGTTATTTAGGTTATTAGATCCGATTAGTAAACAATACGCGTTCTCCAGCACTCCTGTAAAACTGTATCAGTGATTAGTACTGATTAGTAATCATTGCAACGTAATAATATTGTTATTTAGGTGATTAGATCCCATCAGTAAACAATACGCGTTCTCCAGTACTCCAGTAAACCTTCACTCCTTACAAATGGCTCCGAGAAGTTGTTCTCAAGAATTGCTCACTAACATGCTATGTTAGTAGAGGCTGCCGTCTGTGATGCATTGTGTTAGGGGGCAGAGGTTATTTGTGGTTTACAGATGAATGTTATTCATAAATACAGCTATATCCATGTAACTGCAGGTTCTAAAGGCTAAAGTACCTAATCGTCGTTTATCCGTATTTTATTATTATTCCTCTGTATTGGTCTATTATTTATCTGTGTATTTACGGTCTCTTTTTAATGGTATTAGTCTGTATACAAAATTTAATTGTTCTCTAGACTTTATGTCCGGGTTAAATCTTCCCCACAGGAAAAAATTAACTCTTCCCCACACTTTTCCACAAATGATCATCTAGTCAATCCACGCGATGTAATTGCATTGTATAAGTATAATAAATACAAAACTATACAAGAACAACACGTCAACCTACCAGAGACCGTATGGGAAAATACTTCACCGACTCCAGATATTTTCATATCAAAGGGTTCGGCTCGATAGAACTCCTAACTGGACCGATAAATCCTACTGATCCCTCAATATAAATATTTAAAAAATCTTTCGTAATCCTACATGTGTTTAATATGACCGATTTTTGCATTTTTATATAAAGATTCTTTGACAAATCTAATAAGCCTAAATTTTGAATGATAGAGCTAGGTATAATGCCAGTAGCCGAAATAACAAATGGTAATATTTGTATAGTCCGAGAATGCCAAATTCTTTTAATCTCATTTCCTAAATCTGTATATTTTCTAATTTTTTCATAAACAGATTTTTGAATATTACAGGAATTTGGATGTATTAATATTATGTCTCTGTATTAATATTTGAACTATTATTATTATTTTAATGAAAACAAATAACTTTGTGTACACCACTATTTAATTTTTAATTTTATTTTTTATTTATATTTTATATTTACATAATTTTCGAAACATGTTGATATTGTAAATTAAATAGTGGTGTATACAAAGTTATTTGTTTTCATTAAATTAATAATGACGCCACAAAGTGAATTTGCCAATTTTGAAGAAATATTATTATTATCACTAATTTAATAATATTAATTTGTACATACTATCTAATCATGGGATGAAGAATAACACAAGAAGTGCCTTGCGGGCGTGTTTGGCGATCAAACTATAGATCTAATTTCGGCCTGCAATTCCATACAAAACTGTGTTTTACCATGATTACGAAATTCAAATGGGATGGCGATATACAATTTCAGTTAAGTGTAAGAGAGACAGACAGCTAAATGGCCTAGAAACAAAGGTACTAAGTCAGTAGTAGCACATTGTTTCCACTCAAATTTGTTCGGAAGGCACTTCAAGTTAGTGTTATATTCTTTATTCTATGCTGTATATTTAACAATCTCTTCCTCCACTGGCAACAATTGAAACAGTCTCATTAAAATCATTTCATAATGAACATCTCTATAATGACTATCGTCAAGGCATTAGCTGTTGGGTAATACCGCCATAATAACTCTTGGATTAACACAGGGTCAGTTAAATTAGATTTAACCACAAGTCGTCACTGCGGTTTACTGGTAGAGCACGACTTTACTGAGAAGTAATCATCTCTGGCGAAAAGATAGAAGATGAGTGTACTGGTCCAGTTAAGTTAACTTGCCGGCTGTTTCCGACTAAAGTACCCACTTGTAGAGTTATTTTACTCCTTCCCAAGTTAAGTCTTCTTCGGCACACGACTGTTAAACATACACAAAATATAAGGCACAAAATATTTGCATGTCTGTATTGACATGCTCAGGATCATACTCTTAATCTAACCTAACACAATCCAATAGTGTCACCAAAACTGGACATCTGCTGGAGGACCGAGAGGCCCGGGCGTAGGGTCCCAACGTCGGGGGAGCCTTCGGATTTTTTTTGACAAATTTTCAACATATTTCCCAAGACTCCCAATTCGAAAGGGCCACGGCTATTTGTCAAGATTGTACAAATTAAAGACATAGGACTTAAGAAACATTGTAACAAATTTCCCAGGGCCCCCACTTTGGAGGGGACCCCGGCTGGGTGCCAAAATTTGGAATTTTTCTTTTCACATTTTTATATTGATTTATAATATAGGATTTTAGTTTAATATGTTGTCGGGATACTGATACTGACTTTCCAAAAAATAAAAATCAAAAGAATTTATCGGTTTGCCCTCCGAACCCAAAAAAATTTCGCCCACGGCGCTTTTTCCGTGTCTCTCTGAATGTAATAGTAATAATTCATATATTCCACTTTCTTCACCCACACCACATGACCACATGGGCACCTACCCATCTACAATTGGGGATACCATGGATAAAATTTCGCCTGAGGCACTTTTTCATGTCTTTAAAAATTATATCTAATTTTCCACTCCCTTCGCTCTCATCACTGACTTATGTAAGTTGGGGATGTGTTATAGTTCCACATGTATCTATGTAGATAATTACTGTAATTAGCTACATTTTAAAAGAAATAATTTTTTTATTTAATTTTTATTGGACCCTTCTAAATGCAAACGAATATTTTCATAACCATCACCCCCAAGGAGGGGGGGGGGACTCCACATTTCGTCTGTGGGAAAGCATTGGCAATGTGTTTTTTAGCATGTCGATAATATCATGCAAAAATTACACTTTTTTTTACCTATTTTTTGTTTGTGTTTTACATCTGTACAGCTGTCTTATTTTTGCTTTTTTTCAATATGGGGGCATAAGAAGGTTCTTTTAATAAATTTCTCGGTTTGTTACACTAACAATCTGTGTCTGATGTGGACGTTAAACCTTTGAATACGGTATAATATTACTATATCGAATGGCCAGTATACCTTGACCGACAACTTTACATGCAAACATTTGTGGACCGAAACGAAACATTTTTAAAAATTATAACCTGTCACATTTGTTTGATAAGAACGTGCGTCATGGCTATTGGATTAAGATTAAACATAATATTTAAAATTATTTTATGATGGACAGTTTTAAAGATGTTGTTTCTCTGAGATCTTCATCTGAAGCCAGCTGCCGTTTCAGGTTTTGAAGCCGGTGCACTTGTGTATGTAAGAATCTCAAGGTGAAATCTGCAAACGGATTTGAAATGTCGGTTGAACGTCGGTAAGTTGTTGCCGTTATTGGACATGATTGCGTTCAACATGTTGGTAATCGAACAGATAATCTCAAAAACCAATCATTTTAATGATGTATAGCATGTACCTACGACTGACACGAGTATGAGATGAACGGCCAGAAAAGTTGGCAGTTCATCTTTGTTATCGATCAAATTCATGTTTATATGATGAACGATTTGTTTCTAAAATACTTCAACAGAAAACAAAAATAAAAAATGTAATTACTTGAAAAACAGAAATATGAAAATATACTGCATTGCCAATGGTGCAGAACTGTGATGTGGACTGAATTTTGGATTCCTTCTCCTTTTTTTCTAAAGATTTGACGTTTTTTTCAAGAGTTCCAACTGCTCCCACCTGGAGCTAGTGAGACTATGCTATTCCCAATTGGGGTATGTTGAGGCTGACGGTATTGGGAAGGGGAAAGACATGGGGAAGAGGAAGGTGGGAAAGTACCTGGCTGTTCTCCAAACACGGTTTAAGACATTTCAAGCATCATTTCAATTCTGAATGGTGGTCTTAGACCAGGGCGATAGTGAGAGTATCGTACACTCTGGAACGTGCTGCAAATACATTGGAATCCGTTTATAATGACATCGAAGGGAAATTACAAACACGTCATACTAAGCGGACGTCGTACAAAGCATTTTGTTGAAAATAAACAACCTCCTGTTTTTCTTAGGTATACATGTGTGTATTTATTTTAATAGAGAGAATACAGCACATTAAATCAAAATAAAAATTGTACGCAATAAGTACATTATATTTTTTTTCATTTTTTACTTACGAAATCAATGGTGTTTGTCTGCTTTTGTTTTTTCCTTATGTTGTAATAACAGTCTCTAATACCATTGTGTAAAGAAGACATCGCCATGGTCATGATCGTCATGGTCAAATTATCATTTTCAAGACGAGTTTGATTCTCCATTTTCTAATCTGCATATTATTGCACCTTTCTCCTCAATCGTAAATGCTTTACGACGACGTTGAGATGTAATTTTTTTCACAAATCACTAACAAACAATGCGTGACCTTCAACTATCAATTACTTACTGAGACACTGAGACTCAAAACAAACACAAGCCACGTGCCAGACTAGCTGTCCGCCTCTGACCCTCCACCATGCGAACGAAGAAGAATATGTTTCAGAACCTACCTGGTGCATAGTGAGACAGTTGATGGGATGGAAGGACAGGTGGTAGAGCGCCAGCGCGGTGGCCCTGTGCACGTTGACCTCCTTGGAGGTGAGGTAGCCCACCAGTGGCTCGATGGCCCCGAGCCTGCCGAACTCCTGCCTGTTGTCCCCCCAGTCGCAGCAGTACGCCACTGCCTCGGCCAGGCTGCGACGGAGATTGTCGTCTGTCGTGTTCACTGGAACAGAGGACATCGGTTGTTTTTATAATGAGAGTGGCCCAGGGACAGATGATGTAAAGGATCCCACAATATCATATCCCTTCTATTGATAATAATTATATGCCTGCCGCTTAAGGAATAGACGATTTTGTTTTACATTAGCCCCACGCAGTAGGCTCTGGGGAAAATAATTCCCCTTAGGGCCTGTGTCATCTTTGAGGATGCTGTGTAGAGGAGTGTGGAAGGGTGGTAAGTTCTAGGAACGAAAAAGGTGTCAGGGGTGGGCAGGAATCTGGGTTAGTGTATCCAGGAGTAACGATGCATAATTCCAACCCTCCCACTGGGATGCAAGGCGATGTTTCGAGAGAGTCCTGCTGGAGAGATAAAAGTACTTCTTCTACCAGTCTCCCGATCAGGTCCGCCACGCGGTTGGTGGGCTGACGCAACCGCCGTCAAGTCCCGGATAAACCTCACCCCGTGAACGGGCACTCCTACTAAGTCATCAAACGCAGCGAATCACTTGGGGTGACCTGAGGCAAAGGCTTTATAGTCTTCCAATAAATGGTTCTCGGGGCGGCAGCACCCATACTCGTCTCCCAAATATGTAAAGAATCCCTCAATATCATTTTACCTGATAATAAATAATTGTCTGGTCCTGTTGCTTAAAGTTCCGTTTTGACGTCCTTTTTGTTAATTATTTTGTAGTAAAGTGGCTATTTATGAAAAAAAACTTGAAAAAGTTACAACTGAACTATTAGTGGAATAAACTTGCAAGTTTAAATTTTGTTAAAATTTGGCATTTGGAATCTGAATTATTTGGCACACTTCATGAATAATTTGCAATGAACAAAAGAAGCGTACAAACTTATTGTCTTCTAAAGACTTACGCCATTAAAACAAAGAATAAAGAAGAACACAAGAAATGCGATGTGGATAAGTTTCGTGATCCAAAGTCGGACCGATTGGACGTAAATTTCAAATTCTGAAATTCGGTTTCAGTACAAATTCAAAATCAAATTGAATGGCAATATACGATATCAGGCAGTCTATTTGATACAGAGTACGCAATGCTTATTAGCTGCGAAGTCATTTGCGACACCGGTATCGAATTATATTTGAAGATGCACGTATTATCTATTATTTTTAATTGAGTGTATTAAAACTACATAAAACACAATTCTTCAACAACAACCAAAATTTAGCAACAATGGCACTATTTTAGCCTTTATTTTGTACCTCCCATTTGACACTTCTTCCTTTTAACTGATATGTAAATATTTTCTTATTTATTTGCAAAGTGAATTTGGTATAAAGTACCCAATGTAAATTAAAAATGAGTGAAATAACCTTGATTTAAATTTCATCAATGAAACAATTTAAAAAAAAAAACTGCAAGTTAGTTGTTTAAAAAGATTTTTAAAATTAAAAGATAATTCACAACTTAAACACGGAAGCAAAATTGTATAAATCTTAACCAGTCGCAATCTTTAAACACGAGACCTTTCTTCTAAGAAAGCTGTTTCAAGGAATGTCAATTTCTCTAGATTTCCGCATCTCTGCATACTCATGAATGTACAAATAACCATATACCAAGAAGTAGTCTTAAAATAATATCTGGTGCCTTTGGAGTGTTTGCTCAACTGAACAATGCTTCAAATAAAACAAATAAAGTTTTGAAACACAACAGTTTCAACTCTTTACTTGGTCACCTAAAATTAGCATAAAGAAAAATAATTTATTATTTACTGAAGAAAAGTTACATGTCGGCAACTTTCAAAAACGACATTTCGAACGCTCTTTTAATTTGAACATAACCACAGAGTAAAGAAAGAAAAAACTGATTTCTTTCTTACGTGGACATAACCAATTTTAACATTTTCCTATTACGCGTCGAAACTATTTGGGTAAGTGCCTACCTATTTTTATTAAATCGTGAGTTACCGTAATAACTGCGTTTCCGAAATTTGACCACATTACGTAAAAATGGAAAATATTGTCTTTTAAAAACTGTCATGAAAAACTGTCGTTTAGAAAGTGATGGTAATTTCTGCTGTAAAATTTGTCGTGTAACGCTTCAAGTGCTTTATATTATTATTATTCATGGCTCTTTTCCGTTACACACGCAACAAACACTTCATAATTTATGGATGCTAAGTTAAGAAGAAATAAATCAGGTTTTTAATTGGATTCTTTTGCAAAGCAATTTTTATAATCCATTTTTAAAGCCTTTTTGGAAATTTGAATTGTTGATGTCGTCTGTTTCTTAAGAGAGTATAAATTATGTATAACGTATTATACGCATTACCTGAAAATATCAAAAATGAGACATCTTATTCAAAAATCAAAACAAAAGTTAAATCTTTCTACCTCCGAAGAACATGAAATCAAATAATATAGTTTCTATCTATTTTTTTCTCACCGTATGTTTGTACTGTGTAAAATATTTTTACTACAACGCAATTCATAAACTTTAAAACATTATAATAATTAGTTTGTCGTAATAATTAGTATTTTAATATTAAGTATTATATTTAGTATATACTATGTAAAACTGAAAAGTATACTGTATTAAATAATTAGAAAAAAATGAGAGATTTCTTACAATCAAACTGATTGATCAGTTTCGTAAGATTTGTAAAATAAAATATTGTAAAATTAAAACTGAATAAACATATTTAAAAAAAAAATAATAATAATACAGGTTGTAACAGCACGTACACGAAGGATTTTAACCGGCGATACCTGAGCATATTTGGAGCACAAAAAGTAATAAAGTAAATTTTGCTGCCTGACGATATTTTTTTCTATTAAAAACAAAAAAAATCTAACTCGTCGAACTCTACACTTCTACACGTCGCGACGAAATCACGCGATAGGCGTGCTGTTTCGTGTATTATCGTACTGCTGGAACGAGTCGGAGTGCTTATCACGTGATCGCTAGCCTGTACCCCACTATTCAGCTGCGACCCTGCGATGAATTGATAAAAATATGGAAATAATCTCTAATTCTCATGCAAGTTGTTAGGTTATATATGATGTTCCAACGCATTAATAAAACTTTGTTGTTTGACGGTTGTAAATCTTTCAATACGTATTCACCTAGTGCAGCGAGTTTGGAGACGACCCCATGATCAGATATGACCGCCAGGTTCTCTTTGTCCCTGGCGATGGTAGCGAGGGCGGCGCAGACGGCCGCCAGCACCTCGTTGTCCGGAGACTTCAGCAGGGAGACGATTAGCTCCAGGGCCCCCACGAAACTGCGCACCAGGATGCCGGAATCCTGAGTAGAACATAATATATGTTTTTTCAATCGTTTTGATTCATCTGTGAGCTCCGTTGTAACTTGTCTTTTTGTTACGTGCATTTATAAAAGAAAGAGAAAAACGTTTTTACGGAAACTTGTGAGTTACGGTGTACCACAAGGAAGCGTACTTGGACTTCTTCTATTTATAATATACCTATAAGTGATTTGTAAGCCAATAGGTGGAAAAAATAATATTTATTTTTATGATATCGCGAGGAAGTAATTGAGTCTTTGTAAAACATAATGCGATATCTAATTATAGTATGTACTTGCATGTGAAAATTTGTAATTTGATTACAATGTTGTCAGTTTTTACAATACATTCTTTTAATTATGAATTGTTTTGTCATGATCTATCAAGTCATCCATCATAAATATTTTGATAGTGAATATAGGTACCTGCAGCTTAATTATTAATTAATATTGTTTACTGTTTTCTGATATCAATAACAAGATGTATCTTTATGACATGAGTGACAAGACTCATAGCCGATGCACCAAGTTTTTTTAAGATATCACCAAGACCCAATCAAGGTGAGATAAAGCTATAAAGAACTACCGTCTGCGGTTACTGACCAAGAACACGCCATGAACTTTGGCCTTAACATTTAAGTGTCCACATATAATGCTTATTAATTTCTCTGTTACTTTTAAAAACACTGCAAATTATTTGTTTATTTATACTGGGTTTTTACATATGTTCTCACTTACGTGAGAACAATCCAGTTATAAAAAAACTCAATTTAACATAGTGAAATGGGTGACCTTGGCATTTTCCACGCAAGGACACAGCGCCAGGCAAGCGTAGGCCTGCACCTTGGGGGAGTCGTTCTTCAGCAGAGACCAGACGAGCCTCACTCCGTCTAATTGCATGAGCTGCTCCATGCAGCCAGGGTCCTTGGCGCACTCCGTCAGCACCAGGCACACGTTCTGCAGTAGGGGGTGGTGGCTGCTGTTCAGATGGTTCACTAAAATATATATTATAAAACATTCTTGGAATTTTTTAAATCTTTTTGAGTGGAGGCATTTTACAACTTTACTTCTCGAATGCCTCGAAATTTTAATGTAAATTACAGTCATTGTTGTAGATATTTTAGAGCAGTTATGTGTTCTAGAATTGAATGGGGGATTTTACTGTCTAGTTGCTAAGAATTGTCTAAATCTGCAATTTTCTGAAATTTCTACTCGTTACTATCGGTTTTAGTTTCAGTGTTTCTTTTTTAAGTGAAAACTTCTTTAGTAACGTTGTGATTTGAAACTCGATGAAACGACACTAAAAATTACAAAGAGACAAACAATTACATCTTATCTATAGGATTTAGCCTGCGAGAGAATGAGATAGAATAATCGATCTCCTCTTTGTGCGGTGCTTTGTAGCCTCCCCACTCTTTCTACTTTAGTTTTCTAAGGTTTCACTTATTCCGCGTGTGAATTCAATATTTGAATCATTTAAAAATACGTAAGAATAATTTAATTAAAGTTTCATTATTTGCCAATGAAATTCATTATACATATTTTTTTACATGTAAGTATGTTAGGTCTCTAACTTTAAGCCACGGTTATAAATTACATCTAACTATGTATATCTAGATAGGTCATTGTGTCAATGGTAACTGATCTCAGATGTAAGTCACTAGTTATTTTTATATATATTATCTTAGTTGTAAGCCAGTTACATCATTTTTTAAATATATGTTCTTGCACAGTGCCTTTTAGGTGATTTTTCACATAAACGGCGCTATACAAATCAGCTAAATATTATTATTAAAAACAATGGTGTCTTCTTGTCTTATATTTCAATAGCTTGTCATATTTCAAAGCTCGATAGTTCATGAAGGATATGCAATTTCAAGAAATAGCTACGTTAATCTGGAAATTCCGAACGGAAAAGGGCAAATTTCATAACGCCAGAGATTATAGTGAGACATACAAAAAACCTTAAAAGTTACGATTGCACGCGTCGATTATGAGAAAGGGAAATGTTACAACTTACAATATAGCTTTTCAGTGGTATACAATTTTGTGCAGTTTAAAAAGGAACTTTACAGTAGGCAGTTACCTAAAAGTGGAATACCCTGCGAACTCCTGAGCGTCTCTCTCCCGATCCTCGTTTTGGCAGCCTCTGCCAGCGCCCCCGCCGCGTTGGTCAGCACCTCGTCGTGATCGTGGTCTAACAAGTTGACCACTTCTGAGGCGGCATCCCCCGTTACCAGAGTGGGCCCTCCGGCCCAGCAGCGCCACAGGGCCCCCGTTAGCGCGGCAAGAAGGGGGCGCTCGGCGCGGGCTCCCGCCAGAGCTGCTACCAGGGGCTCCACCCCACCGGCCTGACGCACCGCCTCGCGGGTCGACGGGTCCAGGGCGCATTTGTATATGGCTTGACTGCAGTACATCTAGAAATAAACATTTCTGTTTGTTTTTTTTATCTACTTGTATATTTATGTAAAGACGAGTGCCTGTGGCGGTCGGCGTGCCTTTGATTTTTGTACAAATCTACATTTTTATTTCGAGGTTTGCATACTTGACCTTCAAAACTAGAGTAAGGTTTGGCTTTGAAAAACTCTGTGTAAAAGCCCTCCGGGCAACGCCGGAGATTTCAAATAGTAGATAATAGATATAAGTATATTTTGTTGAAATGTTATTGTTTTTAGATGCTATCTAAACTCTTTAATTTAATAAAACTGAATACTGCATGCATGCGTATACTTTTGTGTATGTATGTTATGTTTGTGTGTACGTGTTTATAGGATTAATATGTTTTTATATGCTAATTGTGTATTAATATGTTCATGCACGCATATTTATGTACCCGTCTCAGAACAGACATCGTCTAGTGAGACGGGTTACAGACTTTTCTTGTATTATATTGTTACTGTAATAAACGCCCGGGTTGCCGGCAATTAAAAAAAAAAAAAAAAAAAAGTGAAGCGGAATAGTTAGACACAAAAATGTCGCCAACATTGTTTACCTATACTCCTGCAAATCGTGTCTACGCTTAGCAACAATACCCACTTTTGTAACTACCTGCATACATACAAAGGGCTTTTCTATTAAACGTTTTAAATTTGACACAACTGATCAACTTTTAAGATGAAGCCATGCGAAATAATGCAAAATCGTACAAAATCATGTATTTTTGTTTTGAAAATTTGATCGCTTAGAAGTACCTATTATAGATGCTTCAATTACTGCAAGTAGAAACATATCTTGGCCCTTAAAACTATCGGTAATTTTTTTATAAGTCTTTTAATAAGCCTAGAAAAAAAGTATATAAAAAAACACTTTCAAGTGCAAACTCTCCTACTTAAAAACCCCGTTTCGGATATGTTTTTATTGTTTAATGTGGCAAATTCAGTTTCTTTTATAATGATCGCAAAAAAAAATTTGCACCCGAACTTCACAAAATAAAATAAAATATGCATTTTCTCGTTGTTATTTTGGACATCAATCAATACGGCCCGCACTCTACGAATTTGGATTTTCAAAGTGAACCTTATGCCATCGGCACAAGAACCATGCACTTGGCACATCCATTTCGTATCAGCTACGTGGGTTACGCCCCGCCTGCAAAGGCGTGGACTCCGCGTCGCTTGGTTCCGTGAAATCAATTTTAAATTTCGTTGTTATTACAATAAACAATGCGTAAAAAAGGAGTTAATGTTTTTTACAGGCCTTTACGAAATCAAACTGTAAAAAAAAATCTTAAATACCTTTTCCAACCTTTCCAAAAGCTTTTTTTCAAGTATTTTTAAACTCCTCCCAAAAAGAGGCGTGGATTCCGATTTCGATTTTTTCCTGGACTATTGGATCACCTTAATGGTTGTTGTTCAGTTGTGTAAAATTTAAAACACGTTTATCAGTGAGGGGGCAAATGCATAACTTTGCGTGGCTCCGCCGTTTTTATAATCCGTGCCGTTTGGTCGGCCACAGTCGGTCCGCTGCCATACCATATCTCTTTATTTTTCTATTATTTACGATCAAATTTCAACAAAAAATATAGTATTCCGATCGATCAAGGTTAAAAATGTTAATAAATGGTAAAAAATATAATGATCCGACGTCATTCACACTTCTTATTCACACACGATGTATGCAAAACATATTATTGCGTAATTTTCTTCTAATTTTAGATTGCGATAACAATTTTTGTCCATTTAAAATCACGATTATTTTCAATTTGATTAGTCAGACCTGTACCATTTTTTGGTAATAAATATTTTACATGTGTATTAATTATACTTTAACCACTAGGGCCTATATATTTCTCGCGAACGGTTAAAATGCTGATTACTCGGGAAATAAGTTCGCAATACATTCGATTCTAGATAAGTTCACGGTTGTTGAACGAATTTAAAAATGGAATCTTTTTTCGAAAGAAGATGAAAAACTCTTTCAGATTTTAGTATTACAAACCGCCATTTCCATTTGCAATTAAAAAAAATTATGCATAGATAAAGTTCTTAAAGTCACTTACCGATAGTTTTTTATAGTGTTAACTGTAACTGTAACCAATTTCTACAAAAAAATGTTATAGTCACTTTTTTTCGTTTATATAAAAATATTCACTAAAAAATATCCGAACCTTGACAAATATTTTTCAAATGCCAAATTTTGTTGCATAAAATTATGATAAAATTTATCCAAGAATAAGTGTGGTGTTCTCTCTCTTTATAACAATGTTTAAATCACATATCTCACCGTTATACAAAATCAGATAGCACGACTAACAGTGTAAGGCTGGTAGAAACATCTCCCAAAAAGACTCAACGGGTTTTTGACGTCTGGGAGAAATATCTCCCAAAATTGCTCTACTGGTTAACATAACTTACCATCAGTTCGGTGTTTTCCCCATACAAATGTTTCACAATATCCGGGACCATTCCCTCGGTTTGTATGGCCAGTTGAAACGAGGACTCTGACGCGCATTCTTGCAAGGTTCCTATGGTCGGAATGGCGATGTCAATGTGGATGGACTTCAATAATCTTTGTAGAAGAGGGATTATTCCGTGCTTCCTCATGGCCTCTCGGTTTCTGCAGGAAGCTGACATAGACCACAAGGCGCGGGTTCCTGCTTTAGTGATGTCCAATTGGATCTTTTCTTCGTCTGTCAGTTCGTCCACCTCGGTTCCGAGACACCTGAAACCAATCGTAACCATTTTAAATCCCTTCCCAAATTTCCGAAATTCTAGTACACATCAACCGAAAACCTGACAAAACATTTATTACATTTTGTATTTATATTATCTGCAAATAGATTAGATTGATTTTTTATTATTTTAGAATAGTTTTACTTAAATAGCAATGTATATTTGTTACTTATTTTTTTATGGTTTCGATACATATTATTTATCAACTAGCAGTTTTGAAACTAACTTAAAATTATACAAGTACAGAAATAATTGTCACATTAAACAAAATAGTAGCACCCTTAATTCACCATTACTAACAATGTTTTCTTATTTTGACTTCCTTACTCTCTCCCTCGAATTCTCCACCCCCACCTAGCAATGTCTAATTACTTCTTAATATTTAATTCTACTTGTATAATTTTAGATTGGTTTTAAAATAGAAATGCATACAACAAAGATAGATTCATCAAAAACCACCAGTTTAATCTTCTATTTGATTTGAATAAAGATCCATATTTACCTGACACTCACGTCTAGCAAATCAACTAATTTCGGAATCCCTCCATATTTTCTGACAAACTTCCTCGCCTTTCTTACTTTGCCAATATTAGCCACTGTTTCAGCTGCGAGGATTTGAAGTTCCTTCGTGGGATCCGACAGAATAGTCACCAACAAAGGAACAGCTCCAAGATCTGTCACCTTCTTTCTGATCTCCACATTTTTCGTTATCTCCTTTAAAACGTACAATGTTCCTATTCTACACTTCACGTCTTTCGTCTCTAATAAGTTGATTAGAATCTCTAATCCTCCTGCATCCTGAATTGCAATTTGATTCAGTGGTATTGTGAGATCGTGGTCTTTGAGACATGATAGTGACACCATTGTTGCTGTTTGATTTCCTGCCTTCATGTATTTGACCAGTTTTTGGATGTGCCAGTAATCTGGTGGGATGTTATTTGAGTTCTTCAAAGCTTCTATGTCGAGTCCATCTTCTGAAGAAGTGGAAGAAGCTGATGATAAATCACTATCTGAACCTTCTGACACCAACACAATTCTCGGTCCTTCATTAAGATTGGATTCTGAATTGTTATCATTCGACATTTCGATGTTAAATTAATGTTTTTGCATCAGACACTGTATCACAACAACTTCTAATGGAAAGCAGAACTATTTGAGACTGTGCATATTATTGTTATTCAAATTAGCCCCTTTTATCGATTAAACTTCTCCTGGGGTTTCTATGGCGATCCAGTTATAAGGTTGTTATTTTATTATTATCAGTTGACGCGTGTTTTAGAAAAAAACCATCCCCTTACCATATTTTAAATTATTCGTAATCAATTTCAATTATTATTCTATTAACCTTTCACGAACCAACATAGAAAACAGACATCAAACGGTTGACATCGAAGATTTACCCCCAAACATTTATTCATTATGTGAACGGAACAAATAAGTGATGAAAAATGATTTATTATTATTTGTTATGATTGTTTTAGAACAATGGTTAGAACCACAAACAAAAATGGAAATTCAATGCTTTTTATGACAAAAAAAATAGATATTCGTGAAAACAAAAGTTCACTCAACAGTAAGTAAATCGATTATGAATAAAATTTTAGGAAGTTTTTGACCTCAGATACGAAACGAATTTTTATTCAGAATATTTTAATTTGGTTCTAGATAAACTCTACTTAGCATAAACTGTTTTTTTATATTGTATGATTCTTCGTCATACGTCTCATTAATATGTAATGTTATCAGCAGTAGGTCAATAATAATCCTATTATTACGTTTGATACTTAGGTTACATGCTTATACGCAGTCATCGCCACAACTTGTTCAAGATACCACGCGGCAGAACAAATGTTCTAGCACAGCATAATCATAAATTTCTAAAACAGTGAATATATTTAATTAGTCTTTAAATAACCTTAAACCTTTTGAAGTGAATACTTCTTTAGCACCGTTGTGATTTGAAACTCGATGAAACGAAAAATAGTGACACTAAAAAGAGGCAAACATCTGTAGGATTTAGCCTGTGAGATAATGAGATAGTATGATCGGTCTCCACTTTATGCGGTGCTTCGTAGCCTCCCCAGTCTTGTCTACTTTAGTTTACTGAAGGTTTCGCTTCTACCGCGTTAACTGCACATTATGATTTTTTAAATGAAAACTTCTTTAGCACCGTTGTGAATTGAAACTCGAAAAAATAGTAACATTTATAATAACACAAACGTCTACAGGATTTAGCCTGCGAGATAATGAGATAGTATAATTGGTCTCCACTTTGTGCGGTGCTTCGTAGCCTCTCCACTATTGTCTGCTTTAGTTTACTGAAGGTTTCGCTTCTACCGCATGTGAACTGCACACTCTATTTTTTGCTATATTCCCAAATGTTAAGTATGTAAAAATAAGAAATTTCGTACTATTTAGGACGGGTTGTTTCAAAAAAATTTAACAATTCATGAATTGTTTTGAAACAATCCATCCTTAACGGATTAGTAACGTATAGTACGATAAATAAATAAAAATATCGTGATTTCGTTATTACTGGAAAACTTATCTACTGAAAGGTGAAATTACACTCTGAGAAGAGTATTTATTTACTTACGCCTCGATGGCTTTTACAAGTTACATTGGTAAGTTATACAGGAGCATCACAACATCCAACAAAAAATAAAAGGTACAAAACAATTACAAATTAATGTAATTACAGAGCAGTGTTTTGTTACTGTTAACGATTTGATATTTAATGCACAATGTTGCAGTATTAAAATAAATGGCCCCAATTCCCATTGTTGAAGATGCCATAACATTTAAAAATAATATCGCCTACTTTAGCCCTCTGACCCAGATGTGTCGACTATATAACAACATAGAGTGTGCTGAAGTAGAAATTTTCGTCGATAATTTGTACGGATTAAAAAAAAGCTCTGGCGCTGCTAAAAAATACTAACTAATTAAATTGTGTCAATTGTCTTTCTATGCATGCCACGCGTATTTCTTATGTCTATTGCCACTCATTGTAATGTGTTACTTCAGTAAGCTTGTATATAATTCTGTATTTTTATTTGTGATGTTTTTCTAATTGTACGTATCTGTATTTAATTGTATGTAATTGTAGATTTTTGTAATTGTGTAATAACTGAGTTTTTATAACTGGATTGCTCTCACGTAAGTGCGTATAAATAAATAATATCTGCATATATATTCGTTTTTTAAAGGAAGCGATGTTTTTTATATAAAAATATGTCAACAGAGCAAGTTTCATTCCCCACACGATGTAATCTCTGAAGACGAGAGTTGAACATAAAATTAGTGCGAGAAGTAACTATATTAAATGAAGCATGGAGTCTAGTGTTGTAATTATTGGGTATGAATGAGATGATGTGTGAATGTGATTGAAGCTAA
This sequence comes from Glyphotaelius pellucidus, assembly GCA_936435175.1. Lineage (NCBI taxonomy): Eukaryota > Metazoa > Arthropoda > Insecta > Trichoptera > Limnephilidae > Glyphotaelius > Glyphotaelius pellucidus. Next base: position 6,416,805 of record OW386543.1, on the reverse strand, counting down.
GAGCTAGGAGTGTATGCCAAGATCGAGTATTTCGGTGGTCCTCTTTACATACCCCTGCGGAAAACAGTTTTGTGGTTAGTTAGTATAGTATGAAAATAATAATAATAAATCGCCTGCATACGCTTGGTAATAAATATGTTGTTGATGGTGTGATAAATATTGATAAATTATCAACATACAAATATTATTTAATTAAAGCTGTTTGTCAGCGCTTCTCAGTTGGATTATAATCAAATTTACTTTGAATGTTTATATTCTTCATCAATGTTTACTTATTTTTAAATTTATTATTGTTTTGGATTTGGATTTCCAAATTTATTTTTGTTACGTACTTTACTTAGTTATTGTTTTAGTTCAAAAACCCTTGTAGGTATACATGTATATGGGGTTTTCTTTTTCTACTTTATGCTGTCACTTCAATATGTACTTTTTTAATTTTTTGGCATATGAATATTTTTTCTTAACAGTGCATATTCTGTATCCATTTCTAATTATTGTAATTCCTATGTAAAAGCCGTTAATCGGCGTTAATTCATAATAAATATAAATAAATAAATAAAATAGGTACATCAGGATGTTTCTGAAATTTAATTTTACCACCTGAAAATCATTTATTTTGATGTAATAAATAATTGACGCACAGTGCAACGCATAGTTAATTTAATTTATCAGCCTTGGTTAAACATAATTATTAATTTCCTTTTGAGTTCAGCGAGCCTCTCACTTTTAGCACCGGATTTGTATCCATTTAAAGCAAACTTGTTTTTCGCAGATTTATATTACGCACTATAACAAATTCCAACTTCAGCTCAGCACTACCAGTATTGCCAGATGCACATTTGCTATGTTTTCGTTGTTTTTTGGGTCATGGTCCGATGTTCTGTAGCGAACCCGCTTGCACGGCGCGGGTTTAGACTGTGCACCCTAAAATTAAAGTTTAGAATTATGGATTTCAATACTACGTTTGAGTGGAATCACTGTACGATGTGAAACAAATACCTCCATGGTTTAATAAGTTAGGTACTACGCCTTATACCTCATACGTACGTCTGACAATTATTATTATTATTTATTAATTAATCATTAACGCCCTTATGGGCTTTTACATATATTTACATTTTTTATGATTTAGTGCATACAGGTGTGTTTAGATGGCAAAGATAACATAAATAGGTATTACACATGGTGCACAGAAGTAAAGATGGTAGGTAAAAAGTAAAGCATTATACAATAAGAGAGACAGAAAAAATCAATTTTTGAACTGCAGATGGCAAAATACATAAATAACAAACAATAATAATGAGTGGGCAATTTGTATGCGTTGAAAATAGATAATAGAAGTTGAATTAAAACAAAAATACACACTACCGACTTGCACAGCACTAAAATTAATTTTAATATACAGCGATTCCACTTTGACCAATTACATTATCGTCAGAACTTCTGCTTAAAGAATTCAATTTCAGAAAACAATACTTAATAGTGCTACCATGGATGTTATATTATCGTGAAAGCAAGGTTATGGGTCCGAGTGGTTAAAAAATGTCATGTCAACGCATGATGGCGACTAAACTGTGTCGGTACAAAACTTTATAGTTTCGCCTCTCAAACGAGATCACTAGCGCTCCGCTACGACATCAACCGACTGAATGGCGCGCATTTTATAATAGGAAGTTATGCTGCCGCACCCTGAAGAAGATGTCTGTTTTTTTTGTAATCTTTTAAACTCAATAATTCAGTATTGGTAAAACAAATGAAGCGGAAATTAATAATTCACTTTCGTTGCTGAAATATTTCCGTGATGGTTTACGCAACTTGAATAATTGTATTATTCATTGACCTGGAAGCAATTTGTACAATATTTTGGGCTTAGGTAGTAGCGTGCAATAGTCAGCATTAAAACGATTTCCTCAAAGTTTTGCATAAAGTTTTCCGGCAAAATAACTTGACATTTAATCAGGTCATTGAATTCATTGATTGTTTTATAATACGAAACGTAATATTTTCGAACTTTGTCTACTTCGAAACGATTCTTATTTTTGCCATTACTGTTTCACAACAGTCCCAACTGCTCCCAACCGCCTGGAGCCAGTAAAACTAAGGCATTCTGAATTGGGGAATGTTGTGAGGTTGAATGTATTGGAGAGGAGAAGGAAATGGGTAAGAAGAAGGTGGAGAAGTATCTGGCTATTCAAATTTAGTCACCAAACACGCCTAAAGCCATTTCAAGCAATATTTCAATTCTAAATGGTGGTCCTATACCAGGGCGGTACTGAGAGTATCTTTCACGCTGGAACACGTCGCAGACATATCTTGTGTTATTTTTAAATGATTAAATTGTGAAATGTCACAAATCAATAAAATAAATTTTACTTGCACACGTATTGGGATTTGAACCCGCGACCTCCGGATCGAAGTCCCGGCTTCCCGCATTTCTACCGATTTATTGCATATTTTCCTTATAAGTTTTAAAGCTCTTAAACAATATGTGTTTTTCTTGAAGATAATTTATATACATCCCCCTTGCTGAAACGCAAATTATATGAAATTCCCTCGATAGAAAAAAATCGCAGTGTGCTCCGAAAATTATTATAAAAACGTTTGTTTCAGTTATGTATTTTACAAGTTATTTATATATGAAAAGAATCAGTGTTTCTTTAAATGCTGCTTTAGCCGGTGACCGGACAACTCGGAATGAAACCAACTCAGCACCATCTCAGAGTGATAAAAAAATATATATAAAAAATTGGTTAAATAGGTTAAGTTAGGTTAAGGTTATCGGCTAATTTAAAATTATTTTTTTCAAGGTTTTTTTTTCAAGGAGGTGTTGAGTTGCCTTTATTCTCAGTTGGCATGGAACCGTTTTAGACAATCCCCGCGAGATTTTTATTCTATTTTAAACGAGTCGTGTTTTACTAAACATTTTCACAATTTTCGCTAAAATATTATCGATTTTAACATTAGCGCGCTCTCTCTATCATTCGTATTTACAATCTTGCCATCTTCTTCTTTTTGAGCGGGTATACCGCGTCTTAATCATCACAAAAATTATTTCGAAACAGAAAAAAAAATTGAGAACGACACATTTGTTAAATCAAAATTCTATTTTAACTATAACTCTTTACATTAATTAATAATTGGAAGTACTTAAATAATAATTTGAATTGAACCAAGAATTATAGATATTTTAATTAAGTACCAATGTTAGGTACCAAATTTGATTGATTGTTCTTATAATATTTGATTGTTCTTATAATATACAAAAATGAATATTTGTAATACATTAAAAATGAAAATTTTAATTAAAAAAAATTGTAATAGAGGGCACGCGAGCTATTTGAAAACTGAATGCACTGGGACTGAATATTTGGAAGGCGGGAGGGGGGTTGGCGGGACGGGGGGAGCGGGAGAGGGAAACGGGAAGAGAGGGGACGCACGGAAAAGGACATGCAGGGAGAAGCAACTTATTTCTTTCAGTATTGGATTGCAACGCATGCCGGGAACCAGCTAGTAACTAATTAAATAACACCCTCCTCCCATACATGCAAGCATAGGTTTTACATAGATACTAATCAGGAAGATGAAATGTTTCATATATTATACATGTAATTATTGTTCTATCAATTATGTTTATATTTTGTACAGATAAATTTCTTTAAAATAAATAATTAATTATTTTCTTGTTTTAAGCATCACAGTATAATTAATAATTTGTTTCTTTTTTCCAGTTCCGTCGAAGTGTTCAAGATGTATGCATCAGGCCAGAGCACAATGATTATTTTCTTCTCCGGTGGCTAAAAGGTAAAAACAGCATTTTTTTAAATAAATTATTTTACGTCTTATGTGTGTTAAACAACTACTTTCGGTCTTGGAAACTCAGTTGTTAAGCGTTGTTGCCTCCGGTCTCTAGGGAAGGAAGATTATTCTCAGTCAAACCATTTTTTTAAGTTTTAAAAGGCTTTTGAAAATAGATATATGATAGTAAAAAAAAAACTTTGTTTCAAAACAGAAAAAAAAATTATACAAATTTCGTGACCAGAGATCTTGCTGCTTCAGAAAAACAGATTGCTGAAGATTTTTTATTTCAGTTTTCGAATTTTTTTTTTTCTTTTTCAATAACTTTTCTGCTTCATAAACATAATTTTAATAATTGTTTCAGCCCGATCCTGGAATGCAGAAGCCGCTGAGAAGATGCTGAGAGATGTAAGTAAACTTCATATTTTAATAGAAACCTTGAGGTTTACAAAAATAATTACTCCATATTACAAGCATTATTTTGGGTTCCAGATCCCTGCATTAGTGGAGCAATTACTTTTCTCAGTATCATTAATTTAATACTACAGAATATTTTGAATACATTGGCAGTGGGCGCACTTCAGAAGCTCACAATTTATTTTGTGTTAATTAATTCTTGATTAATTCATTTTACCGAATTATACCTACTTACATAATTTCATTGTGATTAATAAAACTAGGCTCTCTCATTACCATCATTAAAACCTTTTCTTTCTTTGTTTTTTAGCACTTCTTGGTTTTGAATCTTACATATGTACTATAATTTCGCATGTATGGCTCTCTTCGTGTGAATGTGTCGAATTCGATTCGATAACGTCTATACCACTCTACACAGACTTTTAACTCTCGACAGGCCAAGATGCCAAACATAACGTCCGTAACCGTGTGGGTCAGCCAATGACCCCATGCATTTTTCTGTTTTATGGGCATTTAAACCATAGAAGTCCCTTTTTCTTTTTTGTTTTTTGTCCATTTATTGGGCAGGGAATATTACCTATATTTAACAAAATATATTTTCCTGTGATCAACGATTTTTTCACATATTTTTTTTAAACGGCACATTATGTATTAATCCTTTGCGCAAGAATACCTAAAATACAAAAAATTGTATTTCATGTATTTAAGTAGATATATGAAGAAAAGTAATTTTGGGGTCTACATACGACTGGGGCCAACTGGGGTTGGCTGTCGGAGAGTTAAAATGAAAAAAATATTAAAAAAATGTATAAATTTTTCATGGGTTCGAACTTTAAACTAGTATAAAATATGTAAGCGTGTTAGTGGTTTTTTGTACTTCATGATAAAATATTTTGTATTTTTCTTTAGTCTTTGACTTGGAGGGAGAAATGGGCCATAGACACCCAGCTGCCCCTGTGGGAGCCCCAAGAACCCCTCATCTCGTATTTCCCCAGCGGCATTACGGGCTTCGACAAGGAGGGTGCCCCCGGTAAGTCCTCATATTAAACAAATCTAATTAAAATGTTTGCCAATTGGTGTACTTCATAATTTGTGTTTATTTTTCTTTCTTTTACAAGTTTGCAACGCACTACTCACTACTTACTTTGAAGAAATTCCGCTTTTAAAAAAATATTTAAACCCGCTTCCATCCTGCGAATGTGCAAAGTTAAGACATAGATAGATTTGTTATAGTTTAGATCTTTTCGGGGAAGTAGAATTGATTACCCAATTTATTATTGAAGAAGAAGATAATACTAATAAATGTAAACGAAAGTATGAAAACGAACAAGGCACAGATAATAAAAAGGTAACCCTTCTTAACCTTTAGCTAGTCGCGCCTAAATACTTACGCTATTAGTTGCGTGGGGTCCGTCCGGACCCCAGGGTTTACTTTTGAAAAATAAACAAATAAACTAAGTGAAAATATTTACTTTATGTAGGAACTTTAAAAACAACATCTAAATTAAACAACAAAATATAAACTTCTAAAATAGTAATCAAAATTATCATAAATTATTAGGCGCATGAATCACAAATTTTTTTAAGGTGCTCATTACACAAAAATATTTACCATATTTGGTTTTTGTTCTTCTATTGTTTGACCTCGCACTACAAAAAAAAAATTTTTACAATTTTTTTTAAATTTTCTTTAACTTTATTTTTAACTTTTATTTTTTTAATAGTACTCGTAAAATTGTACTACACTATTAGTCGCGCGGGATCCGTTGGACTCCAACCCTCACGCACGGCACGTGTATTTAACCCCGCGGTTAGCGGAACACTGAGACGGGAGGGGCAGGTGAGTTAAGAAGCTGCTAGAACCCACTGTCGCGTAAATGTAATGTTTGCCGAAATATGACACAAACTTACTCGCTTGGGGTCCAATGGTTAAGAATCTCTTGTCTTACTGGGTTAAACGCCTGAATTAACTCAGCCATTGGGACCTCTTATTTTTTATGTCATTTTTGTCAATCTCATATTCAAATTGAGAATTAACAATATTATCTTCGACTAATTTTTCCCATACTTTTGGCTGCCACCTTTTTAAATGATCACAAAGTTCTAACAATTTTGTTTGTAACGTAGATAGTATCTCGGATAAACATATTATCCGATTTTATTTATACGGAACACCTATTGACCTTTTCTAAAAGTCTTCAATTGTTATTGGAATAACTTTTGAATCTTAAATCATCAACATGCTATATATCTTTGATGGGTGTAACCTTCAGAAATTATCATAGCAAGAGTTATTCTAGTAAATAATAACTTTTGAAGTTTAAATCATCAACGTGCTATATATCTTTGATGGGTGTAACCTTCAGAAGTCATCATAACAAGAGTTTTTCTAATAAATAATAACTTTTGAAGTTTAAATTATCAACATGCTATATATCTTTGACAGGGGGAAACTTCAGAAGTTATTATAACAAGAGTTATTCTAATAAATAATAACTTTTGAAGTTTAAATCATCAACATGCTATATATCTTTGACGGGTGTAACCTTCAGAAATTATTATAACAAGAGTTATTCCAATAAATAATAACTTTTGAAGTTTAAATCATCAACGTGATGTATATCTTTGACGGATGTAATCTTCAGAAGTTATTATAACAAGAGTTATTCTAATAAATAATAACTTTTCAATTTTAAATCATCAACATGCTATATATCTTTAACGGGTGTAGCCTTCAGAAGTTATTATAACTAGAATTATTCCAATAAAAATTGATTACTTAATTGTTTATTAATTTATCTGGTTTCTTCCAGTGATGATTCTGCCCTTTGCCGGATTAGACCTGTGGGGCTTGCTACACTCGGTGTCCAAGTCCGACATGATTCGCATGGTGATTAAAGTGCTGGAAGCATATCTCAAGATCGCTGAACAGCAGAGCCAGGCTCGCGGACCCAACGCCAGACAGTTGCTCTGCATCATGGACATGGAGGGATTCTCCATGCGCCAGTATGCTTGGAGACCAGGTTAACATTTAACTAATAATATCTTTTAAAAAGATCTTTAGATCTATGCTAGAAAATGGATCTTACAGGATAATGAGGTGAACCACAACTTGAAAACTTAGGTCATGAGACCATTGTGAGATTCTGACTGCAATAGGCTGATCGTGTGGAAAGAATGCCAGTTGATAGGACGCAAAAAGTTATCACAGTGCTGTGCTCCAGTGGAAGCGACCCAGAGGCAGATTGAGTAAGAAGTGGCTGGACTGCGTGGAGAATGATTGGGGAAGGACGGAGGATTGTAGGAGGGTAGAGCAGGGCCGTAGCCAGAATTGAATTTAAGATAGGGCAGCGGTAATTACAGGTAGGGCGCAAATAAAAATGTAACTTGATCTGATCGGTGAATCGATTTTTGTCGTACATGTGTGAGGCAATACTTAATTGGATGATCAATACGTTTAGTTATTTACCAATGATAAAGGATTACCTTGTATTCTTTCACCAGGTAGATAATAAGTATTTGTACACAAGGTAATTCTTGATCATTGCTAACAATGAACTTAAGAAAAGTAACGACAGCATCAATGACTTTTTATTTATAAAGTTTAGTGTTAGGTACCAAACATAATTTGAAATTACAGAATAAAACAAAATTAAAAATAATTAAAAGTCCTTCCTTAAAACAATTGAATTCTTCGATTCGACATATCATTGAAAATACGAAGTAGGTACTTCATTTAGATCAACTGACTTAGTTCTTTTCTTTTCAAAGGCTAGAAACACCATGCCTGCCATTCTTTCGTGACCCATTGACAGCCTCTGAGGCCTATTGATTGCAGTCAATGTTAAAAACGTAGATTCGCACATAGCAGTGCTGCAGCCTATTGTCGCCACAGATGCAAAAAGTTCATATGTATCTCTAAACGCCTCTTGCTGCACGTACAAAACTTGCATTGTGCTTTCCGTTTTATCCTCGCATATTTATCCAAACATATCAAACTATGAACAAACAGTTTACTAGTATATTATCATAGTCGATGGTATTTCTTAAGGTAGGGCACAGGTATTTTAAGGTAGGACATTGCCCCCCCCTTAGCTACGGCCCTGAGGTAGAGAGAGACCGTACCCAGTGGGAAATGCGGTAAAGCTATGTGGATGCCTATGCATCATCTATATACATAAAAATCAAAATGTGTTTGGGGATTTTTTTTTTTTTTGTTATTGTTTTTGGGGTGTTATGCCGTGTTTCGCTACCTCCTTCTTTAGCCAACGTTTCGGACAGCGTTACAGTGTCCATCATCAGGGCAGATGAGTAAATGATATTGGTGAGAGTGTTTACTTATGTGTGTCGAAGCGATACCGTGCTGCCAGCTCCATTTCTCTACGAGCTGGTGTTAGAAAAAATTCAGCATGGTTTTTTGCGTTTAGCTTTGGTGTAGCCGTCAATTACTGGATACCAAGAACTATTGAGCTTAGCTCCGTCGTCTCTGTTAATATTGATGGGGTTTTTATGGATTTCAATTGCCTCCGTAATTAGGCGTGCTCTGTAAGTTTCACGATGGAGCTGGAAAATAACCAAAAAGTCCTGCCTTTTCTGGATGTGGAGGTGATGCGAAAAGAGGATGGTAGCCTAGGACACACAGTGTATAGGAAACCAACATATACAAATAGGTATCTCCACGCTGATTCGCATCATCACCCCGCTCAGAAGAGAGGTCTCATCCATACTTTGGTAACCCGAGCGACCAGAATATGTGAGGAGCCAAAACTCGGATTAGAACTGACCAAACTCACCGATGCACTGGAGCGTAACGGCTACCCAGCAAGGCAGACAAGGCAAATCATAAGAGCCAAATCAGCACGAAACGAAGACAGGGGTGAACAAGAGTCAAAAGGCTGCGCTTTCCTGCCTTACGTCCATAATGTAACAGACAGAATTGCCAGGCTGTTGAGAAAAGAGAACATCAAGACGGTCTTCGGAACCACGACAAAAATCCAAGATCTACTGAGGTCGGCAAAGACTAAGTTTCCTTTGGAAACAGATGGAGTATATAAACTCAGCTGTTCCGGATGTGACAAGGTCTATGTAGGCCAGACAGAGCGGACGATCTCCAAAAGGATTTCGGAACACTTTCGTGCTTGTAAACTTGGCCACCCTGACAAATCGGCAATCGCCGAGCACTTAATCGAAACCGGCCATTACTTTGGATTTGTTCCTGAAGTCCTGGGAAGACCCAAAACTTACAGAGCACGCCTAATTACGGAGGCAATTGAAATCCATAAAAACCCCATCAATATTAACAGAGACGACGGAGCTAAGCTCAATAGTTCTTGGTATCCAGTAATTGACGGCTACACCAAAGCTAAACGCAAAAAACCATGCTGAATTTTTTCTAACACCAGCTCGTAGAGAAATGGAGCTGGCAGCACGGTATCGCTTCGACACACATAAGTAAACACTCTCACCAATATCATTTACTCATCTGCCCTGATGATGGACACTGTAACGCTGTCCGAAACGTTGGCTAAAGAAGGAGGTAGCGAAACACGGCATAACACCCCAAAAACAATAACAAAAATACTTTTTGGCCGTGAAAACCTAAAAACATACCTGTGTTTGGGGATGTATGAGATATCTATGAGTTGCTAAACCGTTCATTCGATTGCGATGAAACTTTGAGGATTTGATGTGCGCATGCCCGCGATGGTTTCTATAAACAATAGTGACTTTGGTGTCATGAAATTATGCGTTGCTAATCATTCATTCGATTGTGATGAAACCTTGGGGATTTGATGTGTTCATGCCTGCGATGGTTTCTATATATACTGGTGAGCATAATGAAAATATCTTAATTTTGAGCATAAAAGCTGGTTCACACTCAGCTATCAAATATAAAAGATCATAGCACGCCAAATAACGCTCTCCATACAATCCCTTCAGACCGTTCACACCTAAGCGTTTTTAAGCGCAGATCAATCATAGACAATACACATCTCAGAAGTAACCGCTCCAGACGCGATATCCCAGAAGATAACTCTCCCCTTCTCCGACTAAAACAGGAGAGGGAGTCATTGTAATTACGGAGCTGCCTAGACCCGTGTATGACAGATGTCAAGTTGACAGATTTCAGTACAAAAAATATGCGTTCCGTTGCCGCTCCCTAATTCGACTGACCCCCTTTCCTACCACAGGAAGAAATATTTGATAGCCTCGTGTGAAAGGACAAAAGATAAGCGCTCGCGAATCAACAGATATCTGCTTGCAGATATATAGCTCAGTGTGAATTAAGCATTATAATGCCACTGAAAACAGACAGTAGCTTTAAAATACACACCACTGAGATGCAAATTTTTGTGACCTATTTTTTCATTTTGGGTTCTGTTCTACATTCTCAGCAAGATGTCTTGAGCAAGTCTGGATGCTTCATTATTGTAATGCACAATTCTCGCTTGGATTATTATTGGCCGTTTAGTGATAGTTTTCTTCAAACATAACAACCAACGTGACTGAGCGCAGCCGAGGCAACGGGACAAATTTGCTTCTTCGTAGAATTCAGAGTAGGAGTAGGCACAATGGTTCATCCTTTTGCACAAAATCTAAAAAAATAGCTGCTCAAATGATCAAGAATAATGATATAATTTCCCTTATACATTGCGTCATTTTTGTTTCAGCTGGTGAACTGGTGATATCTCTACTTCAAATGTATGAATCTAATTACCCCGAGATTTTGAAAACCTGCTACATAATCAATGGTAAGTAATATCAATATTGTTATTTGGGTTAATTAGACGGCCAGCTCTGGTGCGGCCAATAACAGGCCATTCGCACCACATTTAAAAAAAAAAATCCAGTTTAGGCAAATATTCTAAGACATTCATTCATAATCATTATAATGTTCAACATCTATATATATAAAACAATTTTCTCGGTTTACCCGCGTAACGTAGTCCTTAAAAGGACTTTTTATCTCCTGACGTTTCGGACAGATCTCACTGTCCATCTTCAGAGGCCTTATGTCTTGGCTTTTGTCTCAAACTGTTCGCTTTCGCGTGTCACTTTCTCGGTTTACCCGCGTAACTACGTTACGCGGGTAAACCGAGAAAATTGTTTTATATCTTACACCCGTGAAAACCTTAACCATATATATATATATATATATATATATAAATGACTAAATCCAAATATTTTACAATAAAACCAGGTTACAAATAATTATAAGAATTAATTAAAGGGGAAGGTTTATCAAAATTGGAGAATATTCACCACTTACCGCCCCGGTATAAGTAACAGATGGTTACTCCTTCAAGGCTCTCGCAAGATTCTAATTTTTTTGTTCAACGAAGCTATATCTATTTATTTTCAACAAATCTAGACCTTCGGTGTCCCTGCATATGTTGTTAGAACGCAGTATAAACCTATATGAAACATGTAAACAAGTATGAAAAAGGTTCACGTAAAATAGATTTAGTTGGTCTGTTTTTGCAGTGAGATTATTTTGAAAGGCTGAACATTGTTGCTCTTAACCCGGCGCCGTTGTGGCGACTAAACAGAACACAGCCATTATAGCCGGGTTTATTTTACCCACGTAGATTATTGAACGTATTAGTATTTTATATGAAGGAAATAGGTAGTTTACACGATATTTATGAAAATTAAACAGTTATGTTTTATAAAATAAGCATATTATCATCAAAAACCTCATGAGTTTTAAGATCAACGTGATTTTAATGGTATAATTTTTATTTCAGCTCCAAAAGTATTCTCCCTGGCTTTCTCCATTGTCAAGAAGTTTGTCAATGAAATGACTATCAGGAAAATAGTGATTTACAACTCTGACAGGAGGAAATGGGAGTCGGCTATCCTTAATGTTGTGGATCCTGATCAACTTCCCAAACATTACGGGGGAACACAAGTTGATCCTGATGGCAACCCGAGGTGTCCTTCAAGGGTAAGTAGAACATTCTCTCATCACCTTATCTTCTTCCCCTTATCCTGTTTGGGTCAGGGACTCATCATTCAGGCATCCCTGATAGTAATTCGGTGGCCTCCATTCATAATAATGCAATTCAGGGCGGGAATGGGTACTGCCGCCCCGGGAACCATTTATTGGATAACCAACACCTCTGCCGTAGGTCACCCCGAGTTGTTTGCTACGTTAGGTGACTTAGCAGGGGTGCCTGGGTTCATGGGGTGAGATTTGTCAAGGTCTTGGCGGGCGATGTCTCTTCTTTCTTTCCTTAAAAAAAACCCTCCATACAGCATCCCTTAAGATGAATTATTTTCCTCCTGTGTGCTGTGTGTGTTTCTCCAAAGCACAGGCTAATTTAAAAAATATATATGTATATATATATATATATATATATATAAAGGCTAAAAAAAAATAAAAAATATATATAAAGGCTAAAAAAAATATAAAAAAATAAAAATATATATATTTTTTTTTAAATTTTTTTTTTAGCCTTTATGGATTACAAGCTACTAGTAGATACAATACAAAACTTGAGATTTTAAAAACCTGTAATTGTTTTTATTTTGACTGTTTAATAATGAATTGAATGATTCAGGTAAAAGTGGGCGGAAAGGTCCCAAAGCAATACCATACGAGGAAGATGAATGAAGAGAAGAAGGCGTCTTACACCAATGTTACCATCAAAAGTGGGGAGAAGCATTCTGTTGATCTTATCTGTGCCGAACCGGGATGTTTCCTGAGGTAGGCACTTCCTGATTCAATTATACTTTTTTGACCTACAACAAAACCTACACGCAAACCTCTAAAAATAGTGTCCAAAAAGTTTTTTTTTTCAATCTGGACATTTCGATTTTTTTCGGCAACTAAAAACCTAGGCCCGTTGGGACTAGGCTAGTAAGTTTAGTTGAGTTTAGTAAATACAGTCAAATTAACTAAGCCTGTCCGAACACTATAAATTTAATAGGGTAGTTTAGTCAGTGGTTTAGTAGAGTCAATCCATTTTTTCGTGCGATTAGCGCCCCCACCATGTGCACTGACTTAACCACTAAACAAGTCCGAACCCGTTGCTTTAGTAGGAGTTTATTAGTAGCCGCAGAAATGTTGTTTTGTTGGAGCAAAGATGCTGCTCTAAAATTATTTAACTTTTTTCTGCTATTAATCCATTTTCGTATCCATAGTTTGTTTATTGTCATCTCATTAATTTCTTCTTCCACGTCTTCTAAAATATCCATTGCAATCAGCTTAATTAGCCTATTTACTTTGTTGCATTGCAGCCTTTTGATCTTCCAATGCACCACTTACTAATGTACTCTACCGTAATGTGAACGCTTTTTGGTTAGTCGAGCGGCGAGTATACTATACTGTAAATCCTATGAAGTCTAATTGACATATACTATGAAGTCTAATTGACATTACTATGAAGTCTAATTGACATTTACTATAAAGTCTAATTGACATATACTGTGAAGTCTAATTGACATATACGCTGAAGTCTAATTGACATATACGCTGAAGTCTAATTGAGGCGGTCAGTTTAGAAGTAGCGTAACGAGAATACTATGTTTTAACATTTTCTACTAAACTTTCAGATGGGAGTTTGGAGTAGAGGACCATGACATCAAGTTCCTTGTGCTCAATCTGGATGATAATGGAAAGGAGACGGTTGCCATAGGACCGAGGAAGATCTCCGGTAATGTGCTGGAGACTGGACTCATTTCCATCAATGGACCTTCCACTTGTAAGTGTTCATCATTGTCATACCTGGAAATCAACTAACCATGGAATATATATTTTTTGTATTTATTTTCAAACATTATACGATAATGTGGGCCCCATTGGACATTCTATGCCGAGGCCCCCATTTTACAATTTAATAAAATTCAATAAAAAGATAATACGAAATAATAAATTGAAATAGAACTGAGGTATAAAAATAAAATAAAAACAATGATGGAGGTAATGAAAAAAATGAAAATATCTGCAAATATTACCATTCGGACTCATAAGCTTGTTTACGCGACAATATATCATTGCCAGACGCACGTATGACGTACGAGGCGTACCTGAGCTATGCATATAAAAAATTAATTTTTATCAAATTCTTGAGAATTTTTTTTTACTTACAAAGCTCTTGGCATTCAGCGCACGTTGTTCTATCGATTATTCATTTGATTCTAAAATGCCCAGTTGGTTTTTGAACACATCCTAAGTTGACGCATCCTAAGTCGATTTTGAATACGTGCATAGTGTACGAGGGGGTACCTAAAAGAAACCGAACTGATGTTGTTGGAGGCCAAGTTTTTGAAGTACCGTGTTCTGCCACTAGGGGGCGTATAGAGTCACCGTTCCCGAGTCAGTAAGCCAAACGTCATCGCTAAAGAAGGTTCCGTTCAGTTTGTGTGAATTTTTTTGTGACAGTTTTGTGTGCTCCTCGTTTTTGCAATGGCTGATTCTCGTGAACAGCGCGCGGCCGTAAAGTTTTGCTTCTTGCTCGGAATTTTTTTTTTCCATGAGTTAGGTAGAAAGAATTTGTATATGTACATATTTCTAGTCATTTTGTGGATGATTTATTACATTTAACTGTTATCTGATTGTTATATTTACTATTTCAGATACAGTGATATTCGACAACACTTCATCCTTCTTAAGAAACAAGAACGTCTACTACAATGTGTCCATCACCCCTCCTCTCAGCAAGCTCGACATCAGCACTGCACCAGCTGAAGATGACTGTCCCACATCAACTGGCATCATTGCAGCTCAAACATAAATCACTTCTTATAAATGAATATATAACGAAATTCTCTTATAAGATTTACCAAATGAACGGACTTCTCAACTAGTAAAGCTAATTTCTTTAGTTTTGGGAACAACTATTACCTGTAGAATCAATTTGTTCGCTTTTGAGAATGGCTCATATGGTATCATAGAAATCCCTGTTTCTCCTTTACTGTCATGGTGAGAAATATGACCTAAACAGTGATAGAAAAAGCATTTTGAGAAAAATATATTAATTTTTTATTAAATATTTTTATGTGAAACTATGTAACAATCTCTAAATAAAAGAAATTAAAGTCCTCTGCGTCATCTGTCTGTCCGATAAACTCAAAAAACGAACGGATTTTCATGCGGTTTTCACCAATAGATAGAGTGATTCATGAAGAAGGTTTAGGTATATAATTTGTCAATGTTTTGTGTAAATTGGTTGAAATATATAAAAGAGAATGTCTGTATGTGGTGAACGAGCGGGCGGTGTGGATTTGATCTGTATGCAAATTAACAGATGGCGGTGGTTAGGTTGGGTAACCATCCAGAAGATGGCGTTGTGTTTCGTTAGCCACAGCAACGCGTGGCCGGGTCAGCTAGTAATGTTTATAAAACATTTGTCTAATAATATGTGTTTTTTTTTGTTACCAATTTTATGTTTGCATTCAAAGTTTTTATTTAAAAAAATTATATGTTTATTTTAAATAATACAATTTGAAAGCGTATTTCATCATCTTTCAAATAAGTAAAATTTACAAAATTTTAAGAAACCCCAACCCCAACATTATGAATTTTTTCACAAATATAACTTGTAAAATAATAGAAATAGACTTTGCGATTTTTTTTTGTATCGAGGGAATTTCATATAATTTGCGTTTCGGCGTGGAACGTATCTAGATATTATCTTCAAAAATAACATATATTTTTTTAAGAGCTTAAAAACTTCAAATGTTTAAGGGAGATATGTAAGAAATCGGTCGAAATACGAATAGTAGACCCTTAAAACGCCTGAATAGATTTTCATGAATTGTAGCTAAGAACCATCTCTATTACGTCAGCTTTTAAATAAAAAAAACTGCATCACAATTGGTCCATTCGTTTAGGAGCTACGATGCCACAGACAGACGGACACACAGACACGTCAAACTTATAACACCGCTTCTTGCGTCGGGGGTTAAAAAGGTTTTTATTTTTAGGATATGTTGAGAAATATTCAATTTATTTGGATTTTGATCTTTATAAGAGGGTTTTTACTGTAAATGTATTCAATACAGCGAAATGCGTTTGACACGTTCCACAATGTACTGTGTAGTTTGATTGTTGAAAGATTATTCGGATAATATTTCAAGAATGTGGACTTTATTGTTAATTTTATATTTATTCTTGACTCTTTATGAGATTGTCAAGACATTTATTTGTTACGTTCTGGATGTTACAGCTTCGTCCACATACCAAGCCATTCTCAACTAGCAAATAAGTTAACAAATCACATATTAACCACTCCGACCACTAAGCATGTTTACACGACAATATAACAATAGCAGTCAAGTACAATAAGCGTGTTTTCACGCTAATGCGTGTTTTCACACAGAATTCGTTATAACTCTGTTATTGTTCTAGTGACAACCCTAAAAAAAGACGAAGATCCATATGAAATCAAGCTTCTCGTCTCTATTCGAAGTTATCCATAGAAATACATTAAAAAAACACTTATTTTGTAGAAACAGTTTTCACCCTCCAATTCGCCTACGCGCCGTTAGACATTGTTAATTTTTATTAATTATTTTTATATAAAAGTGAGGTGACAAAATTGTTTATTATACATTTAAACGATAGACTAAGTGTTTTTTTTTTTTTTTACATAATCCGTGATTTTAGTACCATTTTCACATAAAAACATCACGCGAGTCATTTTTTATTATTTTTTTCGTGTTTGCATTCTAAATTTTAATATTTACAAATCTTAATATTTATTTGAATTAATGCAATTTGAAAGCTTATTTTGTAATCTTTCAAAAACAGTTTTTAGTATTCGGCTTCATTCAGAAATATTTCTTTTATAGAGAAATTAATTGCGAAGCGGAAATAACAAAAAGTTTTTATAAATCTGACATTTCGTTTAAGACAAAAAACTTGAATAATGGCAAAATACCTGAGTGGTTAATGGAAAAGCCCGAACATACTGTTAGTCGCAATTGATTTCATAAACTTAATTTTGTCCTTTTAACTGCAACATTTGCTAGATGGCAATATCTCATGCGCTAGCCGCACGGTGTTTGGAAGAGGCAAATGACTTTCCATAAAAAAGTCCATTTTAATGATTTATTTCTAAATTTCCATTTATTGTTTAATATATTTTTCATAACAGACAATTATCTCTGATTACCTATTTTTAAAACACCTTTTTTTTAAATAAAATTGATAAAAAAATTATTGCAATAACATTTGATCAGTATCTAAGGGTTATGTTTTCGGGTTCTTTATGAAATTTAATTTTTGTAAATTAAGCACTTCTTAAGAAACTGCAATATTTTTGTGCAAAAACTTTACAAAAATAAAATTATGTACACCGATCGTCCAGTTGATTGGTCAGACATCTCCGAAAAATCGAAATTTGAGCTGATTGTGCAGTTATGTATATGAAAAAGTTTACCCTGTATCTGGTACAATACTTGGATTACTCATAAACACCAAAAAATCATTTATAATACAGAAAAACTTGAAGTGCATAAAACCAAATGTCGATTTTTTCTGGGTTACTATATTTAAAATGTTACACTAAAGTCTCCATGACATTGAGCATTCTTACAAACCCTTATAAAGTTGTGCAATTTCACTCTAATTTCACATCTATGAAAAAAAAACCTCGTTGCTCGCGTACAGTTAATTAAGCCTCGATGACATTGAGCGAGTTTACAAGCTACTATCTGGGAAATTCACTTTCTGTTAGTAAACTCGCTCAGTGTCATCGTATTACTTGCTAACTAGCAGATTGTGGACAATCTATGAAAAAAGTTGAAAGGTGGCCAACTTAACTCGCTAGCGATTGCCTAATGCCGGTTGCCGATGGCGACCCACCAACAGCTGACTTTGTAACTGTCAGAATTAGTTCGCACGGGAGTCATTATTCTCGCTACTGGCTAGCGTGTGGCGCTAGCTGCGACCTCAAGTATTTTACAAAAGGTAGACCAAATTGGTTAGCGCGAGAGTCGTTATTTTAGCTGCTACTGTCGCTACTGAGCGAGTAGACAGTTTTGTGTGTCATCATGACAATCTCACTCGCTGATTCACCCATTTTTAAACTTACCGGCTAGTAGCTTATAAACTCGCTCAATGTAATCGAGGCTTAATGTACCGGACTGTTATGCCTCCCGGTATAATTATATCCCGTCATTTTATAGCATATTTAAAACACAGACACGTGTAAATAATATTTGATTTATGGTGAGCATTCGAATATTGCTTCCCTCATTATCTCAAAGCCTAGTATTTGGAGAAGTCTGACTGATCAACTGGACGATCGATATGATAAAGAAAAACAGCAGTATGTATTGTTAAGAAAAGAGAACAAAGAATGGTTATGAATTTAGGTTAAGAGAAGTTGGATCCTTCTACCTACGTATATTATGACGTTCAATAAGAATACTTAAAGCTGGTTCACACAGAGCTATAAATCTGCGAGCAGATATCTGTTGAAACGCGAGCGCTTATCTTTTGTGCTTTCACACGAGGCTATCAAATATTTCTTCCTGTGGTAGGAGAGGGGGTTAGTTGAATTAGGGAGCGGCAACGGAATGCACATTTTTTGTACTGAAATCTGTCAACTTGACATCTGTCATCCACGGGTCTAGGCAGCTCCGTAATTACAATGACCCTTATGAGACTTATCTTCTGGACATATCGCCTCTGGAGCGGTTACGTCTAAGGTGCGTATTATCTATGATTGATCTGCGCTTAAAAACGCTTAGGTTTGAACGGATTGTATGGAGAGCGTTATTTGGCGTGCTATGATCTTTTATATTTGATAGCTGCGTGTGAACCAGCTTTTAAGCTTTATCTGTGACACATTAAGCTATATAAAATGAATTATTTTTTGATGGATGAAATGAATGAATGATGATAGCTTTATGGATGAATGATGTAAAAATGTGAAAGATTTACAACACGATTAGTATCTCGCAATTGATTAATGTTATGTTATATTGTTTTAATTTTTTTGTAATAAACAAGTTATTTTTAAGAGAGGTAAAGTTAAGCATAAAAAATAATTGTGATTTAAAAAATGTGATTTTTGTACTCCAATTTTTGTATCATGTTATATCCTAAAACAAGAAAATTAATAATTGGTAATACATATTATAAACAAAAATTTAATAAAAAATTATTTTATTTCAAAATGTATGTGTTTAATTTAAAAGCATTGCCTGTTTTAATTATTAATATTAGTTAAAATATAATATGCCATTGAAATAAAACACAATTTTGCAAAAGTTTTAATACATTTGGTATAAAATATTAAACCCCCTAAAGCATGTTAAAAAACATTACAATGAACCAGCATCAAAATATTGATTATAAAGGCTCAAGTATATATAATTTCTTCAGTTTTACAGAAATTAAAAAAGGAATATAATATTTTCATCAAAAAATTTCAACATTTATAATGTTACAACTTTCTTAAAAACATTTTATAATAATTATTACGTATTGCTGATAGATATATTAATAAAGATCTTTCCCTTTGCCATGGAATAAACAGAGCAGTCTTCTATTCCTATTTTAACATTTTAAATCGTAATATAATTTGCAGAAAGTCAGCTTCTAATTTAATCATCTTCAAAATCAGTGAACACCATTTCCACCAGCTCCTTCTTGGCGCATTGCTCCCCCTCCAGTTTCTGGGGACCCTTCCATCGCACCAGGGTCGGAATGACCATCAACTTGGTCTTGGGGTCCTTACGGAAAGAACAGTTTGGATCTTTCCAACTGTAAGAGATTAAAAAATATATAATAACAAAGCAAACTACACCATCACGAGGAGCCTGTTCACACATCACCATACAGGGATAGCCGCTGATTGACCATGCTTGCGACAGCCACGTCCATCAGGTTAAAATAAACAATAACTTTAAGTACATAAGTATAGTGCGCACACAGTTATTGCTTTTCATTTTCTATGTGGTTGTCACACACATGATCCTTACGCAGTGTTCACATTTTGCACCTCGTTCCAGTTTTTATCACAAATTAATTGATGTACAATAGATCTTTGAAAAAATAAATATTTACGTGGTTCGATCACCGACAAACACGGTCACAAAATTGGCATTTTCAGGGGCCGTTTCCAACGCACTCTCTATAACAGGGTCAGCTGAAAATACAACTAAATTAATAAAAGTGTTCATGCAGTGATGTGGAATGAGGTCATTCAGAGCTGCTTTCGGAAAATATTTACCTAAACATCGCATTTTTAATAGGCATTAATTTTTATTATGGATATTACACTTCGTTTCAACTTAATTACTAGACGAAATAACTATTTACGTCAGGAGAAAAGGTAAAAGACCCTTTAAAATTACATTTTTGTTCAATGAAAGTTCAGAATTTCTCTTACGAAAAGATTCCTTTGCTGCCATTTTGGATTTTTTGGAGTGAAAACTTCTTTAGCACTGTTGTGATTTGAAACTCAAAATGAAAAATAGCGATACTAAAAAGAGACAAACACATACATTTATAGTACTTAGCCTGCGAGAGGATGAGATAGTATAATCGGTCTCTTGTGCGGTGCTTCGCGCCTCCCCACTCTTGTCTACTTTAGTTTTCTGAAGATTTAACTTGTACCGCGTGTGAATTGCTAACTCTGTTTATTTTTTTTACTGTGGAGTGACTTTTGCAAAAGTTTAGTTTAAATCTAAATACGCATAAATAACTCAATTCACCAAAACTAAGTACCTAATAACCTATTTCGTGCGTGTAAATAGTTTTTCAGTAAACTTTCAAAATCACAGGACAAACTTAATCTGAATATTTATTAGAAACACTCTTTAGATTCGCCTTAATTACTATAAAATACAACTATTTCCATCGCCCCGGATGCATAAAGCTGTCTTTTAGAGTAATTAAGATGAAACAACAGTTGTTTCTTGTAATTGTTGAAACGAAGTGTAATTTCCATAATCTGTGCCTAAAAGCGTGGAGATTAGGCAAATAATTATGCGGTTTTCAATCCACATTTCGAAAGATATTTGTATTTGAATTTAAACCCCTAAGAATCAATTTACTAACCTTCCACACAATCTGGGCACCAGCTTTTCCCGTCAATTATGGATCCAGTGTACAATATAAAATACGGCCCCTTTGTAACGTCTATTGTTTCCACAAATGCAGTAAAGGCTTCATAGCCGTCAACTGTTTCATGATTAACCATTTTAAAAGCAAAATATAACCCCTAATCCGCTGGAGTCTATGTTAAAAATGAACACATACAAAATGAGCGTTCTTTCAGGAGGAGGTTAGTGATTTATATGAACTCATGAGATGTACTTTCGATGATAATAATACTTTTTATCGCTTATTCACATTAATCAATTTATAATCAGCCGCTATTGGTCAGCCACAATCAGCCGTTTGTAAAAACTTTTGACATATGAATATTGACATTTATGATCATAGACAATTAAACCATTTTAAGTAGATACGCTGGGTAATAGTAATGAACACCACTACATCGCTATTATAAAAAAAAACTACTGCGGAGAATGACGTTTCTGCCAGTTCTACCGCCTTCTTCTCCAAGGGTCATCAATTCTGACGTTTTTCTAAAGCCCATGGTTGGAGAAATAAATATAATTAAGTATAAGGCGCAGAAATCATACACGGATTTGTTCAGCGGATCGGTTCGCCGAGCCTGCCCAGCGCTGAAAATGAATCCGGCGGATTTGTCCGCCGAGCTTATCCTGATGTGAATTTTGTTCTTTAGACAAGAAGAGCAGTTGCTCTTGAGGTTAATGTAATGGGGTACTATTGAACGTCAGATGGCTTGGAATCAGGCAATGTGGAGTATCAGACAACGTAGAACCATTTTATACGAAATGTGTCTGCATTTTAAAAATTACATAATGCCCGTAAAATTATTTACAAAATAATACCAGTTCTTCCCAAAACTTACGTGCGTTTGTTATAATTCATAAATTTCACACGCCAAAAAAATTATGCACAATTCACAATTTGCATTGGGGCTTTTTAAATTAATAACTTCATTGAAACTTAAGAAATAAAATATTTTATGGATCTGAGGATTCAAATTGTGAATAATAACTGTACTTGAAGTTTAATTTATCGAATTATTTTTTTAACGCGCTCTCAAAATTTGAAAGTAAATAATTTTTTTCGCGTGATTATATCGGTCAACAAAATATCGATCTTGTTGTGTTTTATGTCCGACTTTAGCACATATTGTCTGTGGTTCTTTCACAAACATGGCCGTGTCGGATATTCGTCCGTCGACGGCTGTCTTTTTTGTCATTTATCACGTTGTTAGTAATTAAATTGAAAGGATTTTAATATCCAATACATCACTATTAAATATTATTTTAGTGAGGTGAGTTATTGCAGCAATGCCCATTCGTCATTTCCATCTGACGCACTTGAAAAAAATATTGATTGATGGATCGTGGATTAGTCGTAAATATAACCACTATTTTTGTTGTGTTACAGACATAATTAACTTAAGATGTATAACGGAATCGGTTTAGTAACCCCCCGCGGTTCTGGCACCAATGGCCATGTCCAGAGAAATTGGGCCCTCGTCAGGAAAACGAAAGACAGAGTCAACTACAAGACCGAAGAGGAAATTGCACAATTGGATTCAGCATCCAACAGACAACCAAACAAGGACATCCTGGACCACGAGAGGAAACGTAAAATAGAAGTCAAATGCGCTGAACTTGAAGATGTTTTGGAGCAACAAGGGTAAGTTGTTCATTTTTCCAGATTCCTAATTACAACTAAATTTAGTTATGTAAAATCCACCACCACTTAACAGCGTCATAATGCACAGACTTATAGCACCCATGTCGTCATAGAAAATAAACCTCGTCGATGTAACAATTTTGGGCTGCGTTGGGAATCCGTATCCGAATCCCGCCTCAACTCGAAAGATAATCAAGTAGACTATTTTGTTTCCATTACGAGAACTTTTGAACTCATTTTCACTACACACACTGATCCAAAATCTTTAAATGCGTTTCATTAATATATTCTTCTTTTATCCGATCATTTAATATCATTTGAATGAACACTTAAATAAAAAATAAACATTCAATAGGCCATTTGACCTTCCTTTATATGGCTTCAGATCAAGCCGTGACCTGATCGCACTACTAAAATCTTAGGATTTCAATGTATTGATTAGAATTACCCATCTACCATTGAATACTTCTCTGCATTTCAAATTTATGTCTGTGAGTTGTTTAATTGAATGATTAATAATAACATGATATTGGATTAAAATAATGCCATTATTCAGATAAGAATGTGCTGAGATTTATTACGTTTGATGCAACAATGCATAAACAATCCCAGTTGCGACCATTGTTTTTTTCTGTTTTTCTGTGTCTTGTTTTCTTTCATATTTTCATTTAGATTATAAGTGTTATCTTCTTCTTCAATGATATATTACGTTGATGGGAATAACCTTCAAAAGTTATAAAAAGAGAGTTTTTCTCATAAAAAATTGAATAAAAATCTATTTATTTTAATTTTTTATTGTTTATGACGGACTTACTACATACACAGTTAACAAAAATACAATTTTGTTATTTCAACATAAAAGTTAACCAGAAAGGCTATTTCCTAAAATTTGTGATAAGAGATCGTTCTCCCGTGAGAAGTGCTGTCAGATTTGTGTGATTTCTACGGCTGTTATTTGCTTTTTCTATCGGCTGATGTCAAAATTTCAGCTGTGAGCTGTCACGTATTTTAGTTGGGTCGTTTTAAACACAAATTCCTGCAAGTATGCATTAATTTTCAATATAGCATCAACAACATTTTCCTGAAAAGAGTAGATCAAATCAAGGACCTCGGTATTATATTTGATAGTAAATTAACTTTTGTTCCTCACATTAATGTAATAACTAACAAGGCCATGAAAAGTCTGGGGTTCATCCTGAGGACGGTTAAAGAATTTAAATCACTAAATTCGTTTAAATTGCTGTACACTGGGCTGGTGAGATCAAATTTAGAATACAATTCAACCATCTGGGCTCCATTATATAAGACACACCAACTAAGAATTGAAAGAGTACAGCATAAGTTCTTAAGATTTATTAATTATAAACTCGGTATACCTGTCGAAGATCTAAATTATGTATATTTAATGGAATTACTTAATATAAGCGATTTAGCGTCAAGGCGCTTAGCGAGCGATTTAGTTTGTCTTTTTAATATTTCGAATGGCAGACTGGACGCCCTTGATTTAATCAGTAAAATTAATTTGAGAATACCCACGCGCGATACTCGCTCTAATGCGATTTACCTTGTAACTAATTCTGCTAGTAATTATTTTGTTAGCTCTCCTCTGCAAAGACTTCACATACTCGGAAATAAATATTCCTCTATAGACGTTTATCGTCATCAATCGATGTCAAAATTTAAACTCAGTGTATTAGAACAATTAAAATAAATCTATTAATATCATGCACTATATAGCACCTTAATCGAAATATTATGGTAGCTATGTTTCGATAAACACGTAATAAATACTTTAAAAAAGTTTGCTAATTACAAACATAAATATTGACAATCCTATCGTATTTCCCTCTATAATTAAAATAACAATCTCACATTAATTTACTTACCATATATTCTATGTTACCTGCTTTGTGTCAACTATTATATTTGGTGTTATCTATATTTTGTATATCTTATATCTTATGTTATCTTTATTTTGTTTCTTATATTTATATTATGTTTTTATTATATTATGTTATTTCTTATATTTTTCCAAAAACATGTACTGCACTATATGTAAAAGCCCTATGGGCGTTTAAATAAATAAATAAATAAATTATTTATTCATTTAACAAATGTAGAAAATCACACAAATCTGACAGCACTTCTCGCGGGAGAACAATCTCTTATCACAAATTTTACGGAATAGCCTTTCTGAATGACATGAATTAAGATACTTTATTTGCACAACACCTCTCTTGACATCTTAAACCTAAACTTTGAAACCTCCAAGGTTTATGTTGAAGATGTTGTTTGGTAGCACTATACCTCGTGTCCTGCTGTGCTGAGCCAACAAGCCAAGTAGATTGTGGCGCCACCCCTGGCAGTAGTTATGCAGCGTTTACATTATTCGGTTTGGCCGTATTGGACTGCAGCCCGTTTTCGGTCACCGACCAGTGTAAACATCATTCGGTTTGCCGTATTCGATCACAGCGTTCGTGATGAACGACCAGTATAAAAGTTGTTTCGGTTGGCCGCATTCGGTCATAATCGACTTGTTGAAATGCATTGTTTGCTTTTTCTTTAAAATTTCTTGTGTAATATCACAAACAGCTAAAATTGCTTTTCGTAACACATAACTGTCCCTATCAATGTTGATTCTATGAAATTCACATTTGACCGCATTCGATCGGCGCATTCGGTCAACCCACCTATGAAAACATGTTGACAAATTCGGTTAAACTGAATGCGGTCGACGCATTTGGTCAACACATTCAGTCACCGACCTAATGTAAACAGGTGAATTCAATCAAATCGAATGCGTTCAATGCTTTCGATCACCGACCTAAAATGCGCCAATACAAACAACTTAATTAATATATAATCCAGGAGTTATAGACTATCTCTCAAATTATATCATAATATAAGTATAGAATTGATTATTAGTATCCTGTTATAGGAACAATACAAGCATTTTAATTAACTTAAATGGCTTTTTTATAACGTATTGTTAACACACTTCAGACAGGAGAAAACAAGGGACCTGTTAGAGAAATTGGAATTTGTTTTAACCCGATATATCTTTGAAAATAATTTGTACATTTGAATGAATTTTTTTATGTAGTACTCACCGCACTCCAACTAAAAGTATTGTTCAAAAATATAGCCTACTTTGTAATAAGACTCCATAAACAGAAATTAAAGCCAGTGTCGGGCCATTTTTAACATTTTAGGTGTAAAAAATGCATTTGTTTTCTACATTACAAAAAAATTTGCTTTCTCTTTGGTACAAATCTTTGATTAATAATGGCATTGTAGCCATCATGATTATTTGGACGATTATTGAATACATAATAATGTACATAATTTCGATTCGGCCTGTCAGATTAGGACAGTTATTTAGTTGCAGTAGTTGGGAATTAAAAGTTGTCGAAGGATGTGGTTCTAGCAGTCTACACTGAAGTTCTGATATCAACCCTCATGAATTGCAGTGAAGCATGGAACTGTAAGAAGATAGATGAAAGTGGGGACTGCAAATGAGATCCCTGAGGTGTACGGGTGATAAAACCTTGAATTATTAAAAATTAAATCCGAAAATAATGATAGAAATAAGTAAGGAAGGAGTAAGTAAGACAGACTGCATGGTCTTGATGGCTTCCGTGGTCGAAGGGTAAGGCTCTCGACTAACAATCCAGATGTCAGGGATTCAAATCTCGGCATGCCCAAGCAAATTTTATTGGATTACTAATTTGTGTTTATTTTACAACTTATTCATTGAAAATAATATATAGTATATTTGCGGCACATTCCGGAGAGGAAGATATTTTCAGTATCGCCCTGGAGCAAGACCACAATTCAAATTTTAAACATTGTTTTAGTGTTTAGTGACTAGATCTGATTAACCAGGTACTTCTTCACCTTCCTCTTCCCCATATCCTTCCCATCCCCACTATCTTCATCCTCACAACGTACCCCAATTGGGGATACCATAGTCTCTGGCTCTCGACAGTTGAGACTCTTTGCGAAATTCACATTAACAAAATGTATTAGATATTATTTGGTTTGCAGTTGGTTATTTCTATCCTAAAGTTTAATAAGATTATTCATCAGAATATTATTATTATCAAAATAATATTATTATCTAATCAAAAAATATATGTTTTATACTACTAGCTTTTATCCGCGGCCTCACTCGCATGGTATTAGGTGGAAATACCACTGATTAATTCACTCACTCACTCTCTGCGTCCCCTGCCTCTCCTCCCTGCCGCTAAAATATATGAAATACACACATTTTCATTTATATAAATTTCAATGTAATGCCAGAGCTTACCATTATATACAGCCTATGTTACTCGCTAATGAAGCTTTCTATTGGTGAAAGCATTTTTAAAATCGGTGTAGTGGTTTAGGCGTGAAATCGTAACAAACAAACACACGCACTTTTGCATTTATAATATTAAGTATAGATTTCATATACATATTGCGAAACCCCTTTAAATTTGATTATTGTTTTAAAAAAGATGTATTGACATCAGTGAAATCCATCAAGGACCTTGAGGTAGTCTTTGATCCCAAATTTATGTTTTCACGCCATATATTGCAGTTGACATCATCGTGCTACAAGCTTCTAGGGTTTGTCATAAGATCTTGTAAAGTGTTCTAATCCCGAAGCACATATTGGTTGCAGAGGCAGCTCTAGGGGTCAAGAAGTGGAAGGTCATTAAAAAAATATTGATATTATGATACAATATCAGATTAAATATGATAATATTCATTTCACGTGGGTACCTTAAGAGTTTGAGAGTAAAATTACATTATTTAATATAATCAATTATTTCATGCGACAAGCGTACAATGTGCAAAATCAACCTACGTTTATAAACCATCTCAAACGCATAATTTCATCATGCTCTCTCCCTCACGGCAATGACCCAAACTGTCTTCAGAATCCGAAAATATTTTTTATTAAGCGACAGTGTCATCTCATTTATTGTAATGGGGGTGATTTCAAATACATTAGAATAATAGCAGTTGTTTTGATTTACATAATATTATGTTTTACCATCATCTTATAATTTTGGGAGGTGTTTGACCAATTGACCTGAGGGAAGGACCGCCACTGATTGGTTGTTTATAATTGTACTGTAAGATCTAAAATCGAACACCTCAGCTGCATGGGCCCCATACCAGCAAAAATACTAGTAAAACTACTGTTTTTGAAAGCAGATGAAAGACTCTTTCAGATTTAAAACTTCAAATCGACATTTGCCATTAAAAATATTAAAATTTTGAACATAAACACAGATACAGTTTTTAAAGTCGCTTACCGATGGTTATGGGATGGACAAAACCAAAAAACATATTTAATTAGATAAAGATATTAAAAAAGTTATTATCACTTCACTTTTTTTTCATTTCATATAAAAATATTTATTAAGAAATGTGCAAACCTTTACATATATTTTTCTAATGCTAAATATTGCTTCGTAGAATTATTTCAATTTTTTCGGGAGCATCCACGGTAAATTTTTGTATGTTGTTTTCTTGCGCAGTTCAAATCATATTTCTCAACGTAATACAAATTGAGATGGTATAACTTTTATGAGACCGTGTCACACTGAGAGATATATCTCCCAAAAAGATTACGGGTGTTTGTTGTCTGTAAAGAATATCTCCCAAAATTTCCCAAGGGATCAATTACCTACATATTTTTAAATGTATATTGATTCTTTACTTTGGAAAAATGGCAAATAGATAACTAATAACAGTATACTAACCTTTTGGACTATTGATGGGTTAGCTCGTAGAGAATTTACACTAGAATGAAAAAGAATGATTCTGTTTTCACATTTTTTAAATATTGATCCCAAGTCCCCCTCACTTTTTCACCTCAATTCAAATTCAGAGTTTAATTTAAACTTTTTAGAGTTTTCGTCTCTCGGGATAAGGTGACTTGTTGGACTGATCAAACATTTATTTAGTTCCTTCAAACAAAGTAAAGTGTGTGTCCATTGTCTGTGTGGGAGGGGAGAGGGTGGTAATGGGAGGGTTTTGGAGTGGCATTTACCAACCCGATGAATAGTTCATCACCTTTGTTGAGTAAAGTCAACAACAACTTGTTTGGGGGATCTGATTAATTATTAAATTAATACTATGATGTTATATTATTTTTACAGAATTAACCCTTAGCGTGCCGACGAATCCACTGTGGATTTTTGACATTTATACCCATAGTATGCCGATGAATCCACCTTTGATTCGTTGGTAGTTCACGGCACTTGTCTCGATTTTGTTGTATTTTGTAATACAATGGCGTACTAAAATATTTTTTATTCGCCTAGCAAAGAAATAAAATATCGTAATATTATTCTAAACTCTTGTTTCGTCACATACAAATACATTTTTGATTTTATTTTTTGATTTTTATATTATTTGTGAAAGTGAAAAATATTTCAGATTTTCAAAGCTTGTACTTTTATTTTCAGGAAAGTTTCGTAATATTTTTTTTATTGTAAAGATTACTTATTTAGCTTTATGAAAAACTAGCTTTTTTCCGCGGCTTCGCTCGCGTGGTATTAGGGGGAAATCACAGTAGCGTTTGCACTTATTGATTATTCCCCCTCCCCCCCCCTTCCACCCCCCCCCCCCCCCCCTACCTCCCACATTCCACACATTCATTCCCGATACATTCAGTTTTCTAACAGCTTGTGTGCCACCTAAAAATGCCAGAGCTCAAATAAAAAATAATTATCCGATTTGGTGCAGTCATTCGGAAGTTAGGTGCATAAAAACATTTCGGAGATCCATTTCTATATAAAAATCAACATCGTTTCCACGGTAACGATTTGTTTTCTGACGTTAGCAATAACTTTTCTTAGGGACAGAAAACGTATAATAAATATAATATATTAATATTTATAATTTCATAACTCCAGAGCTTACCATTATATATAGCCTATGGTACTCGCATATAATTTAGCTTTCTATTGGTGAAAGAATTTTTAAATCGTTTTATTGTTTTACGCGTGAAAGCGTAACAAACAAACACACGCAGTTTCGCATTTATAATATTAGTATATCGTATCGAATATAAATAGCTATCTCGAGGAAAATACCTAGGACAGACATGTACATTTTTTATAAATATACTAGCTAGTGCCCGACATGCGTTACAATGCTACTGAAAGAAAGAACTTGCTCCCCCTCCCGCTTTCTTTCCCTGCCGCTAAACTGTATGAAATACACATGTTTTTCAAACAACTTGCGAGCCACCTGTAGTAAATTTTGTAAGAAAATTTCAAAACGCCAGAGCTCACCATTATATGTATATAGAAACCTTCGCAGGCGTGGGCACAACAAATCACCATAGTTTCATTGCAATCGGATGAATGGTATAGGAAATAATTTCATAACTCCAGAGTTCACTATATATTATATAGAAGCCGTCGCGGGAATGCGCACAACAAATCACCAAAGTTTCATCGCAATCGGATGAATGGGTCAGGAATGCATAAGGGACAAACAAAGAAACTTTCATTTTTCATTAAGATTTAAAAAATAACGTACCGCATCTCGTAAGACGGTACAATTTACAAAACATCTTTCAAGTAAGTTATTAAGAAAATAGTGTCAGCCGGCGCACAGCGGGCGATTGGCATTTTACCCCAATATTATTTTTTTTTTGGAAAAAGGTACTAGGTATAGGACCTGCAGCATCTATACTTCTATATCTGTACTAGTAGTATAATAAATGCGAAACCGCGTGTGTGTGGGTGTGTGTTTGTGTTCTTCCATCATAAAAAGCTACATTATATGCGAGTAATATAAGCTGTATATAATGGGAAGCTCAGACGTCATGAAATTATAAATACCTATTAATACATTATATTTATTATACGTTTTCTGTCGCTAACAAAAGCGAGTTATTACTAACGTCAGAAAATAAATCGTTGCCGTGGAAACGACGTTGAGGCGTCGAAGTTAAGATGAAGCCATAGTAAATAATGCGAAATCACACAAAATCATGTGTTTGTTTTGAAAATTTGATCGCTTAGAAATATTACAGATGCTTCAATTAAATAATGCGTGTAGAACATATCTTGGCCCTTAAAAATATCGGTCTTTTAATAAGCCTAGAAAAAAATAAAGTAACAGGTCTTTAAAAAACACTTTCAAGTGCAAACTCTCCTACTTATGAACATCTTTTCGGATATGATTTTATTGCTTATTGTAGCAAATTTAGTTTCTTTTATGATAATCGCAAAAAAATTTGATGTTTACGCCCGATATTCACAAAATAAAATAAAATATGCATATTTGCGTTGTTATTTCACAATACGGCTGGCAGCCGACGAATGTGGATTTTCAAAGTGACCTTTATGTCGTTCACCGAAGAACTACTGGCTTGCCACACCCCACTTCCATTCAGAAACGCCCTGGCCGGAGCAGGGAACAGACGTGTGACTCCACGTCGCTCGGTTCCGTGAAATTAATTTTAAATTTCCTTGTTGTTACAATAAACAATGTGTAAAAAAGGAGTTAATGTTTTTTTAGGTCTTTACGAAATCAACCTGTAGAAAAAAATTCTCAAATACCTTTTTCAACCGTTCCAAAAGCTTTTTCTCAAATATTTTTAAACTCCTCCCACAATGGGCGTGAATTCCGACTTCGATTTTTCCCTGGATTATTGGATCCCCTTAATATCTATGTTTATAAATAAAAATGAATCTCCGAAATGTTTGTACCCGCATAACTTTCGAACGACTGCACCAAATTGGATAATTCTTTTTTTTACTACTGTAAGCTCTGGCATTATGAAATTTAGGTGGCACGCGAGCTGTTCGAAAACTGAATATACCGGGAATGAATGTATGAAATGCGGGAGGGGGGAGGAGGGGATAGTTTATAAGTGCACGCGCTTACGCACGAGGTCTGGGTTCGAGTCCCAGTTGCGACCATTGTTTTTTTCTGTTTTTCTGTGTCTTGTTTTCTTTCATATTTTCATTTAGATTATAAGAGTTATCTTCTTCTTCAATGACAAATAAAGTTCTGTGTTTTCATCCTCTTTAGATTAGAACTTATAACTTATAACATCGCCTTATGTCTCTATCTTATTTAGATTATAAGAGTAGACAAGAGTGAAAATATAGTCTACTATTAGCAGTAATCTACTCTTATCGCCTGAAGTGCCGTATATTTTACCCTGTCTAATAATACATGAGCCCCTTATTTTCGCCTTGGGGTGAAAATAGCCGTTTGGCTTCACCTGGGCGGAAATAGGTACAGGATAGTGTATTTTTAGTGGTTTTCATAAAAAAAATTAGCACATAAGGAATATATATATCTTATTTATACTTTGAAGCCATTTTACACATATATTCAAGAGTATATTCTAAAATTTTCTTCAAAAAATAACGGAGATATCGGTTGTCGCGCATTGTAAGTCGCCATCCGGCTGGGCAATTTGTGTAACTCCTGGAGGTCACAATTCTCACTTGAAATCAATTTTTCAAGAAAATTTACATTTTTTATAAGTGTTTCTTCTATTTGAACCTCACTCCTCACAAAAAATCGAAAATTAATATTTTTTGAGGAATATGAAAAATAAGTATGATTTTTACCATTACTTTGTACGTTTTTGTGCAATAAAAAAATATTTTAAATAAAGATACTGTTTAGGATTGAGGTTCAAATAAAGCGCAATTATATAAAGAAACTATGTGCTGAATTTGATAACGATTGATCAAAAACTGTAGGAGCTAGGGGTTATACAAATTCGAAAAAAGTAGTTTTGTAGTTTTTGATCACAGCAGAAGAAGCAACTGCCTTAGAAGTTGCTTAATTATTTCCAATTCTTCTTCAGTTATAAAATTTTTCAAAGTAGTGGTCGCCCAATGGTCGAAATTCAACCATAATTGTAAAGTTTTTTTTTAGGTTTTTTTATGCATAATTTTAAAAAATATTAGCATTATGCACTCCTTCTCTATATAAACTGTAAGTGCGCGAAATTTCATACTCCTCCGTCCTCGAAATTTTCGTAAAAAGGGGTACAAAGTTTTTGCTTCACGTATTAATATACCGATTATATATTGCTAATCACCAATCATCGCTTTTCTGTATCGACCGGTACTTCAGCGAAAGGCTCAACTTTGGCATACAAACGGGTAATACTATTCATCAAACTAACACGCGCACACACGTGCAACTGTGTAGACAGCTTTAGCATTGCACGTGTGCGCATGCCATGGTTTATGCCGGGGAAGTCCCTTGGCACCTTCGGCAGGTGATTTGGTTGCAGTAAAAAAAAAATGATTTAAATCATTGATTAAAAAAAAATAAATCACTTGATTTTAATCGTGATTTAAATCAACTGATTTAATCAAGTGATTTAAATCATTTCAACCCTGTCATTGAGATAGTGACGTTTCTTTGGACAAATTGTTAAATTCCTTGAAAAAAGTTACATAATATTATGGTTTATAATTTGAATGAATATGACGGTGAAATAACACAAATTAATCTAATAAAATTTGTTTGCGCACGCCGGGATTTGTACCCACGTCCTACGGATTGCTAGTCGAGAGCCTTGCCTCTCACGGAGGCCGTATAGGTCCTGTACACGTTGGGCCAGCGCATTGGCCCTACTAGTATAACCATGGCCCTACTATTAGAATTACTAGCATAAAAATTCGTTCCGCCAATAAAAGATCCCCAAACTTCTCTCGCATTGTCCAGATAAAAGGGTTCTGTTGACTCATCTTCTACAAACTACCGAGTGCCGTATATTTTCACTTTTTCAGCTAATAAATCTTTGGCCGACGACTAGAACCATCTTTATTTTCACTCACACCCAAACCGTCTATAAGAGAACCTTTTATTTTCACTTGGTCAACAAGATAGTCAACTATTCTTCCTTTACTGTCGAATAAAGCAAAGGAAAACTCTGTTTGCCCCCGGAAGTGTGTTTCAATTTGATTCGCTTCTCCTTCCTCTCTACGATAGGAAAAACAGTTCCCAAGTTAATAATATATGATTGAAACCATAAAAGCTTGATGTTTCCACGCTTTCCAATATACAGAACACATTCAATCCTAAACAAATACCAGAGTTTTATGTTGGGAGTTAGGAGTAGGCGCCATCAATTTATTTTCTTTTTGATTCTTGAAACCGAAAAAGCGAATAACTTTCAAAGTTTCAATAGATACAAGTTTTTTTTTGTTTTTTTTTTCTCATGGCAGGGATGCTATAATCATTTTTTCACATGTAGCAAACACTTTGTGGGAATACATAATTATAATAAACACAATAATATAATTATATTAAAACACAAATATCTTTGTTCACATCACTTTTATTTAATATACACTCAACATGTTTCGTGAACGATGCTCACCTCATCAGGAGTTAAAGTGTACTGAAGTTATAATTTTATATATCATGGATTAAATACAGGGCTAGTGGTAGGAGGGAGAGAATAAAAGTGATGTGTTCAAAGATATTTGTGTTTTAATAAAATAAATAATGCCATGAAGAAGTTTTCTTCGAAAAAAAAACAATAATATAACATTGTTTTAATTCCACTTTATTATTTCCTTATACAACCGGTTTCGGTTCGACCTGAACCTTCATCCCTGATGAAGGTTCAGGTCGAAATAATAAAGAGGAATTAAAACAAAGATAATTATTGTGTTATAATCACATAATTTCATGTTAAGTTGGGTAACAATTCATTGAATAATCAACGCCTCTGCCATAGGTCATGGTTTGTTGACTTAGCAGAGGTGCCCGGGCTCATCACCCTTTGACCTCTCCAGATCGGCGTATATGTCCTAGCCTTCCTAGGATACGAAAATTACTACAGAAATTTTTATCCTTGAAATTATCTCCCCCCTCCCGCATTCCATACATTCATTCCCGGTACATTCAGTTTTCAAACAGCTCGCGTGCCACCTATTGCAATTGTTTATACAAATTTCATAAAGCCAGAGCTCACACTGTATATAGAAACCATCGCTGGCAGGCACACATCAAATCCCCAAAGTTTCATCGCAATCGGATGACCTGTTAGCAACTCATAATTTCATGATGCCAGAACTCACTATTGTATATCGTAAGAATCGCGGGCATGCGCACATCAAATCCCCAAAGTTTCATCGCAATCGGATGATTGATTTAGCAATGCATAGCATACATACGTGCATAGACAGAAGTAAACATATTTTAATTTTTATATATATATTAATATGTAAACTCTGTAAAGGGTAAAACGAACGGTGAATTCTGGATTCATGAAATTTGTACAGCTTTTCTGACGGAAAACTATTCAACAACTGTTACTACTTTCAGTTCGCAAAGCCAAGAGTTGCGGAGCCTTAAAATATCAATTTAATTGTCTAAAAAAATGACGACGCAATATTATTTATCCATAAGAAATAAGTTTACAAAAACACAGTGTCCAATGAATTTTATTTTGCCCAAAGAAAAAAATAGCCGTATAGTATTTATATTATGAACATTGATCTAGAAAATATTGAAAATGGCTTGAAAACACTTCCTGGCATTTTCAGTAAGGCAAAACAAAAAATAGCTTTTAGGGAAAACTCTGCGTGATATGTTATGCCAATGTAGAATGTCCGTAAAAAACCACTCTGTAATTTACTCGACACGGTACCTACCCCACTCAATCTAATAATATGTCTCTGCCAGCGATATCCCAAAACATGCCACTGAAACCCATGCCATTACATCAGGCCCCACGATTTATGATGGAGCGACCAGCCTTGGATATATGCCAAAAAATAAATGTCCACCCCGCCATATCGCCTACATTTTTTTAGCACGTGTGGGTTTTACATAATACTTCAATAAAAAGGCACGACGGGCCTTTCTCGATAGCCGTATTAATGCCGTAATTGTCTATGAAATGAAACTCACCTTTTTCAATGTAGGTCACTTATAGAAAATAGCCCTTTTTGGGACAGACAACACTTCCACTCTCTTGGGGAAAAAAATCTTTCAGATTTGTTTCGTTGAAATTTATGAATGTAGGAACAGAAAATCTCTAGGTGATCCATACCGATTTGAAAGAGAATTGGTGCTCTTGCATGGACGATCGAAGTATCAATACAATATTGATTAAATCCGTCATCTATGGTCAGTTATCAATATTTGCGAGCATGGTCAACGATCGATAAAAGATATTCCCACCGACGCGTCGACGATTGATAAATTTTAGCCTCCACAGATAAGTATCGATTAACCGTCAATTTACGCTTATATTTGGATGATGTCGTTCGTTATGCAAAATTACTGGCTTATTAATGAACGGAGTTTAACTAACGAAGCTCTTAGAATCGAAAGAAGTCGGATGCGCGACGAAGGAAAGTGGTTGAAATATGACTAAAGACCTCATTAACTAATTAGTTACTAATTAACTCTTTAATTTAAAAAAAAATTTGAACACTGGACCAGAGTCCCAACTGATGCCGTCTGGAGTCAGTGAGGCTATGGCATCCCCAATTGGGGTATGTTGTCAGGCTGAAGATATTGGGGAGGGGAAGGAGATGGGGAAGAGGAAGGTGTGGAAGTACCTAGCTATTCAGATCTGGTCACCAAACACGGCTACAGCCATTTCAGTTTCAATTCTAAATTGTGGTCTTACACCAGTGCGATACTGAAGATATCTTCCTCTATGGAACGTGCCGCAAATATACTCGAGCACGCTGGGATTCGATCCCGCGACCTTCGGGTTGCGATTCAATGGCTTCACCCATCGACCACGAGGTCCATCGAATTTTAGCGACAAAAAGTAAATGCGGACTGCCAATGTGTATTTAGGTTAGTTTTTCATTTTAACATTGCCAATTTATTAAGATTGTTTTACATAATAGAAAACACATTGATTTCTTATTTATTCCTTGTCAATATCGGTTTAGCTGTCAACTGTGAAACCGTGCTCGGGTCACCGATATGAAATCATCGAAAGTTCCGCCGATATCGCCGATTATCGATACGATATTGTAAAATTATCGATTTCATTTGCTAGAGCCCCTGATCTCTCTTAGAATTATACCAAGTCAGTGGACATCTTCAATTTATCTTTGAATAAATATAAAATATTGTTATTGAGGCAGTTCAGTTATGTACAATAAAATGTATTTTTCTAACTATGCTATATATGTAAAAGCCCCGAAAAAGGGCGTTTATTAATAAATAAATAAATAAAAGAATTTTTCAAAATGCGTGTTTAAAAATGTATACTGACACTGACGTTGAATATTGTCAAAAAAAAAGTTGACTGGATTTTTCCTCGTTATAACGGATACTCTGCGTTTTACTGTATTTTGCATTTTAGAGGACGACGTAAAAAAATATTGAAACAGATTTGGATCACATTACGTCGAAAAATCACCGGCCCACTCTCGGGAAGTTCGTCATTAGATCGCACAAGTGTAAAGCATGATGAATGGTGCCATCGAATCAGCTGAGATATTTTATGTGATTTATTTCATGCGGGTACAGCTAGTGAACATTGAACAAGGTGCATTCCGTGACGTCATGTGTAAATCAGCGACCCCTTCGCGTACCAACCGGGTGCCAGTTCATCCCGCTCCCTAAAATGTAACGAGAGTGCCTTACTAAAAAAATCGATTCATCCCCCTGCCGTACGGCCATATCATTGTTATTATAACCCCCCCCCCCCCCACACTCTCTTTACGCTTCGGTCGATAATCTTCGTGTATTCAGTGTTGCTAGATGCACGTTTTTTATCGCGTTTATTAATAATAATAATTTATTGTATTTACACCTCCATGTTTTTTATACGTTTCACCAAAAATATGTACTTTTGGTAAGGAATGTAGTTTTTGAACTTCGGTTCGGATTTACAATTACCTTTATCTAATTATTATAAATAATATGAATACATTACAAAAAATAATATTATATCATGTGTCTCTAACTAGCACCTACCTACTTCCACTGTAAAATGTAGAAATAATAAAATTTTGGAGTTATGGGAGAATTGCTTCTCCCTCTTCTCATAGATTGAAAAAATAAATATATTTAATTTAAAATTGAGTTCTACGAATTAAATTGATACTATGTAGGTGTTTTTTTAAATTTTTTTTTACGTTAGACGTAAGAATCCATCCCTTTCACTGCGGTGCAAGGCGATAGGTAGAGATAATTCGGCTAGAGAGATCTAGGTTAGGACTCCCTCAACCAATCTCTCCCGATCCGGCCCGCCATGCAGTAGGGTAAACGCATTCACCGCCAAGATCTGGACAAACCTCACCCCCATGAAATCGGGCACCCCTGCTAAGTCACCAAACGTAACGAACCACTTGAGGTGACCTATGGCAGGACGTCCGTATTATTTTTGTCTGGTGTTGGTTATCCAATAAATGGTTCTCTGGGCGGCGGTACCCACTCCGCCTCCTGAATTGTTGTTCAAAAACATAATTTTTTCCCATTATTCAAAGGAAAATTATAAAATGATTGTTTTTATTACCTCAATAAAAGCTTACGAAAAATATTTTTTTTTAAGCTTACGGTTGTTTTATCCTTCAAAATATGTTTTTTTTTTTACCCCTTAAACGTGTTTTTATTTTTGGGACATGGCATCACTAAGTATATTACACAATTCAATGCCCCCCTCTTTATAGTAAGCATAATAATAATGTTAGCTCGTTACCCATT
The DNA here is from genome assembly GCA_936435175.1 of Glyphotaelius pellucidus. NCBI lineage: Eukaryota > Metazoa > Arthropoda > Insecta > Trichoptera > Limnephilidae > Glyphotaelius > Glyphotaelius pellucidus. Next base: position 6,378,206 of record OW386543.1, on the reverse strand, counting down.
CCTCCTAGTCGCCTTATACCAATTCTACCCTCGGTAATGGCCAATCCGGACCTACGTGCAATAGTGCAGCAGTTCTTACCTGCATATTATGGAATGAAAATTGAATTCGCGCTTATTCAAATTACTGGAGTTCTTTTTTTTTAAATAAAAGTTTTCATTTGTTTCATGTTTGAAGAGAGCCCGCGAAACATTCGTACGTTGTGGTTTGTCCTCGCATTATTTTCTGAAGTTTTATTCTCTTTCGTGCTTCTGGAAATCGTAATTTGCATAAGCAGATGTGGAATTATTTCTGTATTGTGTTATTAAAGTTCTAGCGTAACCAAGTATATTATTATATTGTCACTGGGGGCAAACTTTCGTGACTGAAAACTGAAAGTGAAAAGTATCCTCGGCAGTGCAATTAAAGTTAATGATATATTATTTGTTTAGGCGTTTTCTGTTCGTCGCGTGCCGTGTTTACCTTATTTTTAATCCCAGAAGCGTTGGACACGCCAAACTCTGGAAATATTAATCGTTTGAATAAGTGATAAGTACATTATTATTAATCCTACCAAAGGCTGGCAAAAGTTATCGTGTGAAAAAAATGGCGACCGTGTTGGAGAGCAGCTGACGGAGCATTTTTTAGGTGTTGATTTCTTTCATCTCAGTCATTATGCTGAGCGTTGCTTCATCTTTATACAGGTTAGATAATTTTTAATTTCAAAATGCATTTTTAAGTACAGTGTTTTGAAATATTTGGATTTCACTTTGGTTTTCTTGATTGATTGAATGAATGTATGAATGAAGCTGAACCTTGGATGTGAAAATTAACTTCCCGACGTCCGATCGAGCTGAAACTCGGCAGATAGACTCGTTGTCGATGACAATGCATTCTATCAAAGGTGGCAATCACGCACACCCACGCGGACATCTACAATTCCTTGACATTACAATTAATGTCAGTCTTATACAATCGGGATTTGGGTCGGACGGTAGAGTTATCGACTCCTGTTCCTGGATGGAATGGTTCAATCATCAGTCAAACCAAAATTACTGTTTTATTTTACAGGACATTTGAAAATAGATGCTTTATAGTAAAAAAACCATTATTTATGTCTTACTGTGCTTACTGGTTAATACGGAATTTTTCTTATTCAAACAGTTAAATTAAGTTTTATTATCACGAAAAGTGAGTATTTACGTCAGTGGAGACGAAAAACATGTAAATAATGGTTCCGTTTTCGTTGTCCCCAGGTTCTCCAGCAGCGAGGTGGAGGACAAAATAGCAGAGTACAGAGCCAAGCTGATGGATGGAGACAGTCTGGATAAACCCGTCAAGGATGCCTTCGGGAGAGTCATGTGAGTTGCTTTTCTATATGGTTTTCTTCTGGTTGTCTTATCCAGTTTACGAATTATGTAGGGGGTATCATATGCCTTTAATATTAAAATGAGTTTCTTTGTTTGTCACTTAACCATTCAACCGATTGCGTTGAAACTTTGGTGAGTTGTTGCGCGTACGCCCGCAAACTTACACTTTTTACAAATTTACACTTTTTTACATCGATTCTATTGACAAATGAGTCACTGCTCATCTGTACATTCAGGATTTCTCCCGGAACGCAGCTGGTTTTCAACAGTGCCTCTAATATAATATTTGCTATATAGATTTGACGGCAGTTCAGATTCGCCAAGCAAATCCGTATGCGATTTCTGCCCTTGACATGTCACAAGAATGGTTCCATATTGTATTTTGCGGTTATGATAAAATATATAGTGACGTACTTCACTTACTTTCATTTGTGATTCCTAACATTATTTGGAGTAAAAAATGTAAATGATATTTTGGTCTCTTATGACGTTGCTGTAATTTTTTATTTATTTTTTTTCTTCTAAACCAAACAATTTTTTTCCACATGTCACTGGTCACTTAGCCGAGTAACCGCCCAACCTCTCATCCTGACCCCACCTACCCAATACCTACTGATTTTTTACGTTTTAAGTTGAAAAAAAAAACATCAAAAATGTCACCCGAGACTAAAATTTCTTTTACATTTTTTACTCCAAATAAATGTCAGGAATCACTAGTTGTAAGTCAAGTACGTCCCTTAAGGGGTTATATACAGTTAGAATTTTCAAGAAATCGATTTTTTTTATTATTTCATTTTCGTAATGGTACACACACAGAAAATTTCAAGTCAGTTCGGCGATTATTTTCGAAGTTACACGCATATTTGTTAAGACATGTCAGAGCATTTGAAAGTAGGAAGCAAACTTTAAACGTGTTTTTCTCAAAACTGTGTTTTTAAAGTCGGTGACCAAGATGTCTCGGAAACGGCTGAATCGATCAGTCTCAAATTTTAACACAAGCTTTTTAAGTATATTTTTAGTTAATAATTGAAGGTCGGTTCTCACCGATAAACTTTTTTTTTATAAACAATTTAAGGCCAAAATTTTGGTGAAAAATCGATTTTTTTTTTGAGGAACCGCCATTTTGTCGAAAAAGTTTGTCTTGCTTTTCGTCCTTCGATTAATTAGAAGATTATACATTATTTTAACGAAATCCGTTGGTTTTTTCATTTTAAATGATCCAGTCTAGAGATATGGTGGTCACCGCAAGATGCATTTTTTGAGAGGAGCTTCTGGAGATCAGCTATAGCAGCTTTCAAAATTATTATTTTTACATATACAAAATGTTAAAATACAGTTAAAAGTTACCATAATATTTGTACAATTTTTTACATTAATAAATTTAAAGGTATTCTCAGAAAAATTTCTTGGAAAACAGGGGAAGGGAAGGGTACGCGGGAGGGGAACGGGGACGCGTGGGAATGGACATGCAGGGAGAAACAATTTATTTCTTTGAATGGCATTGCAACGCGTGCTGGGTACCAGCTAGTAATTTATAAATACTTTCTGCTTCGCAAATTCTACAATTATAATATTTTCATTTTTCACCGGTCTGCGCTAGTATACTATAATACAATATCGTGTCCCTTTATTTCATCGATTACTTTGTTTAATAAAAAACTCGAAGTTAAATGTCGTAATCATTATGTTCAGAAAATAGTCCAGAAATCGAGAGTTATGATAAAATACCATAGTCGATTGTATTGTTTTTATTATGGCCCATAAACATTTAATTAGATTACGACTTTTTTATTCGCATTTTCCCCAGCAGCGATTATAGTTTATTTGATTAGGTACAGGTACCACCTACTCGCTTCGAAATGGTTCGCATTAGCAGCAGTTCATTAAGTATTTAGGAACGTATTAAAGTCGTGAACGTACATTTCTATAATCATAAAATGTATAAATGATTCTTCAATCGTGAACGTTGTTTCAGAATATTATGTCGGTCGTAGTGAATGGTTCCATGCTAACTCAGAATCAATTCAACTCAATACCTCTTTGAAAGTCATTAAAAGCTATGAAAAAAAAACAAATCGAAATATAGCCCTGAACCTAACCTAACGAAACCATACCAATTTTAAAAATATTTTTTCATCGCTTTTAACGACTTTTCAAAGGAGGTATTGAGTTGAGTTCGTTCTGAGTTGTCCGGTCATCCTCTGTATCATGATATTAATTATCCTTGCTGTATTCCTTGGTAGATAAAGACGTCTGCAACTTTCGTGGTGTTATTCACATAGTTTTCTGTTTCTAGGAAGTACCTAGGAAGTCATAATAATTTTTCATCGCCCTTGAGGTAATTTTTCACACAAATGGTGCTACACAAATTATCCCATTATTATTAAATTTGTAGCTACAGAGATTATTGTGTGCCACTTTATATCTTTACTATATTTTATACATACATATTTGTAACATTTTACTAAAATATATATTTTTTTTCATTATTTTTATTCTGATATTTTATTTCTGTCTTGAATGTTTTTAGAGGGTTCCATGACAACTAAACAAAGTAACATTTCTAAAACCCTTTGAAAAGTCATCGAGAGTAATGATTTTTTTTTTTAATTGCCCATAACGTAACCTGTTTAATCAAGTTTTTTTCAAAACTTTTCAACGGAATGATGACATTGTTGAGCTGTCCGATCACCATTTTTGTTCATCACTTTTAATGACTTTATATCACTTTTCTGATTTGTCACTGTTCTATTTATAGAAATCGGATTTTCTACCGAAACCGAATCCTCGGTACCTCTACCTGTCTCAGTTTCGGCCGAAACCGAAACTTTTTAGACATGTTAAAAATCTATTGTTTACTGAAATTTGGCTTATTTTTTTACACTTATACAGACAGTTAACACGTGTTAAATGAAATAAAAACAATAATTGAAGTATGTGGAAAAAATAAATTATATTACTGCAACAAACAAAAATTATTAAAATTAACCAACATTCTTCGAACAAAATATTGTCAATAATCAACACTACATTATAAATGAAGGACCTCATTAATTGATTATTTTAACCGGTCGGCGAACTCAGCTGATGATGGCGGGTGACACACGAGCCGCGAACTCACGGCGAGTCAGCCGAACGATAATTCACGAAACTGAGGCCGAAACTAGATTTTTTTGCCGAAACTTAACGAAATCGAAACCGAACCTTCGGTCGGTCACTATGTGGAAATGTAAAGATAGCTACTGTACACGCCTTTGGAATTTCTGCAATCATCGACGATATGTAAAAACATCGGAGCCTATTTCAATGCGCTCTCAATCGGCTGTGTATCTACATACTTACATTTTCTACGGCGCCGATTCTTCTAAGAAAGGGGTTGAAAGTGGAACTTCATTGAAACCTTTTCAATAATATAACGTATCACTGAAATCGAATTGCAAATTACGTGTCAGTGCCTTTGTCGGTGGAAATTTGGCTCTATTTTTCCTCCTGAAACGATTTCTTCATAAATAATAAGAATTGGGATATCGATAAGTTTTCTTACGTCTTCCTTCTTTTACCTTGAATCTTTACCCAATCCACAATCCATATAAGATTTATTTAGTTCAGACATTTCCAATCTTTGGCGATTTATTTTATTATTTTTATTTTTACTGTATTTAAAACGTATTCTACTTTTGTATCTTCTAAAATAGGGTAGCGTCAACGTTAGGCTGGTTTTGCCACTCATAAGAAAAATTTACGACTTACGTAGGTTTTTGATAAGTTACTCACAAGTGCGTTTACATACGCATCCAACTTATGGTAATTAATGCTCACAGAAGTTGTATGGAATTTTAACTTACGTAAGTGCTTCCATCGACCGATATACCTGTAAGTTTATTTATGGTAATATGACTTCCTGTTAACAACGATTTGCTGCTGTCATAATTTACGCAATTTTCTCAATAAAGACGAAATGGTCCGAAATAAAGCGTTGAAATAGAAGTTGGCTTTGAGAGAAAAAATCACCACGTTCCGTTAACGAAAACCCGTCTATTAATTTTTGGCATCTCGTATCGGCGCATTTAGGTGTAGGTACCATTTCTTATGGTAAACGTCTCAACTTATCAAACTGATTTCATAAGCTATGAGAATGCTGTGATTAGACGCCATTGGACCTGCCAAAAACGCACGCCTCTTTCGACTTCTGTAAGTTGCTATAAATTGCAGTAAGTGGCTTACAATGTCGCCGAAGTCGGTAATTTTGCCATAAGTCACTTACTTGTGTAAAGCCTAAAAAAGAAAAAAAAACTCACATGTGTAAAGCCAGGGTTTTAAGGTCGCATGCCTTGTCGCCAGGATATTTCCACAATTCATTTTCCTTGAAAAAAATATCTTGCAATTGTGGAAATTTGTCAGAAAACGAACTGGATCTTTGACTGCGAATCTACTTTTCCACAACACGACCAACGAATTCATTAAAAAACTTCAACGAAAAATCGCAAATTTCCTGAAAAATCGTAGACGACCCCGCCGCTTAACCCCTCTCAGGCCTCGTGCTTATTTTGTTAGAAGTTCAAAATATTTCCGCTTTGCTGTAAAATCCAGATGAAAGGACTATTTCTGAACCCATCTAAACGCATCTAAAACGAAAACTAAAAACTGTTTTTGAAAGATAATGAAATACGCTTTCAAATTTTAGAATTAAAAATTTGAATGCAAACATAAAAAACTTTTAAAACTGGCTCACCCGAACTCACCTTACGTTTTTTCTAACTAAAATTACCGAATTAAAACACTCACATATTTTGTAAGGTAAATATTATGAACGTTATCGTCGCCTCACTTTTTTGCCATTCATGTAAAAATAATTAAAAATACCCAAAGTTTAATTTTTTTTTCAGATTGCGGTCGGAAAATTTTGGTTTCATAAAGGTGTACATTTCTCATATACTACATCGCGGTTAATTTTTAGAATTGAATATAAAGCGCGGTTTAAATTAATTCGGTTGAGGGTAGAAACAAAAGCATTACCGAATTTATAACACAATTAATGAAAATATTTTGGAGAATTTTTATCTTTTTTGGATCAAGACTGCGACGTCGTTCGTTTAATAATTTCTAAATCAAATACAAAAGCTTTCGTAATGCAAGTTTCTGATGTGTTTACTATGTCGATGATGGTTGGTCACGTGGGTCGCCAAAGTTTCGGTTTGTGAAAAATTGATTTCTGTGTCTGTACCACAAGATTTTGGGAACCCCTGATGTAATTTATGTTTTACATGGGATGGTTTCTTTTGCTTTTCTTATCTAATGGAGTTTGCTACAAAGTTGGCAGACTTTCGATGGCGAAGCTCCAAAAAAGATATGATATTTCACATCACTTACCTACTTATTTTACGTGTATGTGAATTATTTTACTTTCGGATATTAATTACGGAATGTGAACTTTCTGAGATATGAGGAAATCCATACTTTGGTATTTGTTTGGCAATAATTGATCCTCGATAATATTTAGAGCTACAGTCAAATAAGAGTAGAAAACATAGGAGGGCGCCACTGTTGTTCAAATGGCAGTACTTTAAATACAACCATGATGGTAATCTAAAGCTGTGTAACCTACATTTTTATTAAAAATTAAAAGGGCATAAGAGCGAAAAAAAAATTCATTGTAATATGGATACCCACTGATCTCAAAATTAGAATTGCATAATTATTATTATATCTTTGCAATCTTGTGTGAACGTAATGAATAATAACGATATTGTAATAAAATACTAAGCACACTTTAGAAATTGCTCACATTTATTGAATATTAGCGTACCTAGCGTTGCCCGGGCTTTAGATCATATCTCTAATTTTAGATCTGAATATATTTAACTCATTCAGATCTAAAAGTGGTATAACTAAACTCACCATTAAAGATTCTCCCTTTCTACCTACTATTAAATTCAAAATTATGTTAAATTAAATGAAAGTCAATCACTTTGTGAAACACAATTTAATTCCATTACTTAAGTAGGTAGGTATGTAGGGTTACCTTAACAGTGCTTCGATATATTTTTTTTAAGAATACACATAAAAAAAAATTGTATGTGTATACAGTGTTCTGTATTTTCAGTGTCATTGCACTTTATAATAATATTTGACAGGTAAATTGGTGTTTACTACTCTTATTTGACAGACAATATTTACGAGTATATCCTACTTTTAGAAATCGTTTATAGAATTTTGTGTGTGTGTTTTTTTTAATTAATCCACATAAATTTGCCTTCTCTAATATTCTACAATAATTGATACTCTTTTATTGCTTCGAAATTTTGCTTATTTAAATTTATACATTTTATTTATTTGACTGTTTTTTGTTTTTGTTTGGTAGGTGTTTATTCTTGTCGGAAAACTATGATACTTCCCATTCTATTAACATGTTTTTCATTTATAAATAATATTCTTACGTCGAACTTTATATTCAATGTTTTTGTTCGTAATTCAATAATTATTCACCCCAATACAAATTTGCGTTTGTTTAGCTCCAAATAAAATTTGTTGGCATTAAATATTATTGAAAGCTAAGCTAGAATTTTCATTTAATTAATAATATAATGTTTAGAGGTCATCTCTAGACTGCTTTATTGATACCGAAATAGCAGTAGAGGTCTTTTTGTAGAATAAAACCCTTCGGCATTCCTCTCTCTCGGGGGAATACAGTTTGTATTGATCTTCTACCCTCCGCCGGCGAGGTGGTGGGGTGTGAGTGTGGTAGGGGGGGGGGGGGGGGGGTTAGGGGGCAGGGGTTGATTTGTCGGAACAGGGTTCTCCCTCCGTACAAAATAATCACAGTTAGCCGCTGCCGGGAACTAACCAGCTGTAGGTAAACTGGACACGGCGCATGCTTGCAACTTGCAAGCTGTGTGCATATGTGCGTAACGTGTTATGTAAAACCGGACAGATGATAAATATATATTTATATTTTGTACCGTATGCATTTTGTGACTACAATTATTATTCAGATGTATTTTTTTGTTTGTTTGTAACTGTCGCTGAATGAAGCACAGTTTTAATGCCCTTGGGCATTATGTTTTAAGTAATGATTGAAACATTTTCTGCATTTTACTTGTGACAACTAAACTACCATCATGCCATTTTTGTGCCGGGGGGGGGGTAAGCAGAGAGGATGAAACGCCGTGCAACTGTCCCGCGCCTTCATAAACTGTTCTTTTATAGAAGTAAAAACTTCTTTAGCACCGTTGTGATTTGAAACTCGATGAAACGAAAAATAGCGACACTAAAAAGTCTGCGTCTATAGCCTGCGATAGAATGAGATAGTATAATCGGTCTCCTCTTTGTGCGGTGCTTCGTAGTCTCCCCACTCTTGTCTACTTTAGTTTTCTGACCGCGTGTGAATTGCACACTCTGATTTTTAATGTAATTGTGCCATGTCTTCCTGGGGTGTCTCATCCACTTCTTCTTCTAACTAACGCGTTGTGTTCTTGATACAAGGCATGCTTAAAATACCACTGCTAGATGTGTACGCATGTATATTCTAGCGATAACATTTGAAGTGTTAAGTGAGTCAATTTAATTTATGCTCCGAAAATATGCACCACATACGATAAATATCTTCGAAATATTTCAGCCGACCCAATTTACTTTTGGCAGGTGTTAATCATTTTTTAAATTCGTCACTCGCGAAGTGTTTATGAAAGCGACGCACGTTGCGATCTATTTATATGTTGTCCCAACGTAGAATAAATTTATTTTAAAATAATAATTTTCGCGGAGTTTTCCTCGTGCTTGGGATTTTGTCAACCCTTGTCGCTTTTACGCCGCGCGGCCTGTGATGTCGGCCCATCTCTTCTCTCGCATCCAGCAGCGATAGCGCCGTCCCTCTCCCCCGCGACGGCACTCCGAACTTCCTGTTTTCCATACAGTTTCCTCCCAGCCTCCGCTATGTCTCTAATAGACGACGGCGGATAATTCCCTTTCCTTTCTTATCATTTAACTAACACCTTTTATTTATCAAACGAAAAAATGCGCCAAAAAAGGCTTTGCAGTTTTGAATGCATTATTTTAGTGAGAAAATGATCGCGATGTTTAGTGAGTCGGCGGCCCGTGACGTGGGGCTTACTCCGGTGACGCTTTTCGCCGGAATCTCGGCCATTGCCTGCAAATATTGACGAATCGGCGGATCAAATATACTAGATCTATGAAAACCTAGGACTCAAATCACAAAATCAAATATGTCTTCCAAAACGTGAATGGTTCGATTTACACGAAACCGTGTCACACTGACTTCTGGTGTCTTCAGAGTCTTCCATTGCATTAAGCTAGCATTAACATAGCATTATAAATATATTTACATTAAAACTTATCGTAATAAAAGTATTAAATAAATTGTATTACTTTGTTGAAATATTCACATTATTCTTGAAATGCTTTACCGTGGCGGCAGTAACAAAAATGTGTCTAACAAGCGTGATACTCCCAATGAGAGAGTTCTGTTTGGCCGTCTTTGGAGAGGAACCTTTCAAGCCGTTTTTGCCGAGAAGAATTCCAAGTATCGCCGCGCTCTTCTAGCGGAGAAAGCCAAGCAAGCCATGGAAGCGAACGAGGGGATAAACAACGAGATGTCAGCTTCGCATCCGCATCCGTTGATAGCCGCACCGCATCCCATGATAAGCGCTCAGCATCAGATGATTACTGCTCCGCATTCTATGATGTCGACGCACCACACGGATATTCACAGCGTTCAAGGACCTCAGTCGTACGGAAGGTGTCAGAGAACTTCCTCGTATCAGATGGGGCATCAGAGCCGATGCGAAGAAAGACAGTTGCCTTGTCCAACGGAGATGTTGGGTACTCCGGAGATGGATGAAGCCTGTTTGAACCCTGATCTCCGGAACCTCCTGGCGAGGATGCGGAGACCGTGCTGCTGTCACTGCAGCTGTCTCCCGCACCCGGTAGCTTCCTCACACGATGTAGACAACCTACAAGTCTACCTGGCTAACAACGGCCACCAGCGAGCCATGCGCTCTGTCATAAGGTTGATAAGACCTCATAACCCGTCCTTATCCCTTTACAACCTGCAAAAAATTCAGAATTATGATGGACCACACCAGTAAAGCTCATAATTATGATTCCGTAGGGCTGAGTGGCTTACTGCTTGAAAGAAGTGTGCGTGAAGATTCCCTACACAAGCAGCTCCCCACGATTGGTCGATTCCGGTTCCGTTCACAAAAACAGATTTATTTTCTGGCAGGATTTTCTTAAAGATAAACTCACGCTCGTATTAAGCCGGTTGTAAAGGGATAAAACAAAGTCTCTTAATGTGTCATAATTTTTGTAAAATGAAACCATTTAATTTGAAGTGCAGGCTTTTCACTTAACATCACTTTTTGAGATAACCTCCTTGTCTAAACATACTCATTCAGAAATAATGTACTAAGTCCATACATGGTGTGAGATTCTATTTTGATTTATCTGACTGCTAGGCGAGCATCATATTTGCAGGGCTTTTGACCATGGAAGAACTCATCAGTAGGAAAAATTATAATCTAATAATATTAATAGCATTAATGTTTTTATGAAATATGACTGCTTCGGTTCTATGACAACTCAACATAGTGACATTTCAACATCCGTTTTAAAAGTAAAAGTGATGAATTTAAAATAAAAAAGTTTTTTTCCCATTTTTAATGATTGCAAAGGAGTGATGAAGTTGCACATTGTTGAATTGTCCGGTCTCCGACTGTTTCACAGGTGTATAAGTTGGTTGTTATTTGGAGCTTGTGGTTATTAAGTTGAAGTTTTTTCTGTAATTGAACTAAACATTGGTTTCTCTTCCAGTGTCCGGGAGACCCACCAGCTGGCTGAGGCACAACAGGAGAAGAACGCGCGGCTGCGGGAGGCCTTTGGGATCTCCTCCAACTTTGTGGAAGGCAGCTCCCTCAAGGGGGGCTCGCGCGCAGGGCCCGGGGGGCGGGCCGAGGCGCCCTACCTGCCCGTGCGCACCCCCAGCCCTGACCTAGAGCCGGAGCCCAAGAAGAAAAAGAGGCACGCTAGGTTAGTACCACACTTTTATATATTTCAACTCCATGCAGGAGTTATTCTTCTCAAGTATTCATTGTCATATTGTACAATAGGGTCTTTTCAAGAAAAAGAATGAATGAAACAAAATTTTCAAGTAGTACTGCAGCTGCATACAAAAAAATACCCTTTCTCTTGCGGCCTTTCCGCAGAAGGGCGAACTTGTCGTGCAATATTACAGTACCTGCGGGCTGTGTACCGTACGCCTAGCTTCTGAAGGTGAATTTGAACCAAACGAGCAAATGCTCATGCTAGTCTGCTCTGCAAATTATTTTGGTGTAAATAGTTATAGACCATTCTTTCGGTGCTCTAGTGCAGTGGCCCCCAACCTATGGTCCGGCGGACTGGTACTGGTCCGTGGATCAAATTGTACCAGGCCGCCCAAGGCTCTGCCTAGAGCAGCAGTTTTCAACCTGTGGTGCGTGTACCCCTTGGGGTACGCGAAGCAAAAATTGGGGTAGGCAATATCGCGGCAAGAATGTAAAAGGTTATTAAACTTACAGGTTAAAAATGCAGGTTTTAAAACTCAGCTCAACGTTTTCAAATTTCAGCAGTTTACGCTTGGTGGTTTGGCAGCCTACAAATGAAACATGTCTTTTCAGTTCTTGTTGTTCTCGATTTTTGGTAATCTTTTGATGTAAATGGTGAAAACGAATTACCGCTCTTTTTCCAGCTCTAGTAGCTCTATGCTCATTTGGCCTAAATCCACCTCGAGAGTCTGTTCTAATAATCAGAAATACATTTTTTTTATTTATTTTTGGGGTTTTATGCCGTGTTTCGCTACCTCCTTCTTTAGCCAACGTTTCAGACAGCGTTACAGTGTCCATCATCAGGGCAGATGAGCACTGATGATCAGTGGCGGCTGGTGCTCATATAAATGGGTGGTGCGCTGAAAATCTTAGACACCTACCTACCTAACACCTATTCTAATTAAAATAAATTTAATTATGAAAAAATCCTACCTATTTGTAGGTTAGGTCGACCCTCTGCATGTAATGCATTGCGTCTGAATTAATTGTGTTTCTTAAGAAAGATTAAATTCTCTTTAAATTTGAAAAACACTAACTAACTAACCATCACGCCGTTTCCCCGCAGGGGTAGGCAGAGAGGAAGGGCCGCCAAACAACTCGATCGTGGCACACACTCCTTGCTTCGTTCACATTCATACATCGTCTCATACATGCTCTTCTTGTTATTCTGACTCTTGACATCGCCCGACTCATGTATCTGATTCCACTCCATCTAATCCAACGTCACAGGGATTGTGAAGACAATTTTGAACAATACTCTGAAAAAGCATCCCATATTCCATAATTGTAAGAGTTAAAATAAATATTGACCCATCAGCATTTGTAAATTCAAATTCAATCAACAGTTCAATCCTTAATTTAAATTTATCAAGAAAATTGTATGTGATTGGTACAAAAATCGAGTTAAAAAAATGTTCAGTTTGTCACACATCCGAAAGTCTTCCCGACGCATCCGAAACTCGAATGAAATATAACTATACATACTGTCATAATATGTCTGTCATATGTTGTTGGCTGTCGTTGGTCGATGTTGAGCGAAACATTAAATGAAAAAGACTAGATGCTAAATTAAAGACACCATCTCGATAATAAATATGACACAAACGCGTCCCGTTTAACATGCTACAGAACGAACCGTTCCTTTTGATGTGGTGGAAATTTTTCGAACGCCGTCCGCGGTTTACTAAAATTTGCAAAGCATTTAACCTATCCAGGGTTTGGGCTCATTAGAGAATTATGGAAGGATTCTCGTCAATTCTGTGATCGATTTGAAAAACGAACCACCGCTCTGAATATAGGCACACAATGATCTGCTTTGTTACGCGCGCAGTTATATAGACACCTATTATGTATGCATTATAACCACTGAAGTGTATATTGTCAACTGTGATGAGGCGTGTCGGAAATTTAGTATGTTTTATTTGCGCTCGGGGATTTTTATATTATCAGAAATTTTGGCAGTGCAACGCTCCTCCGCTCCTTAGAACTGGCCGCCACTGCTGATGATGGACACTGTAACGCTGTCCGAAACGTTGGCTAAAGAAGGAGGTAGCGAAGCACGGCATAAAACCCCAAAAATAAATAACAAAAATACTTTTGGCCGTGAAAACCTAAAAACATACCATCAGAAATACACTTTATATTTGGTCAACCACATTCTCAGGTTTAGTAAATTTCTCTAATCTTGTTTTTATTTTTTTTCCAGCTCTTCTCCCGAAGTCAGAAAAGAGAAGAGGAAGAAATCAAAGAAGAACAAAAAAGACAAGTATGCTTGATTCCATTACGTTTTCTAGAATATTTCATCTATTCAGCACCATTTCCATTCTCAGTTCATGGGAGAACACTATCATCACATACATTCAGTCAAATTAAAGCAGAGTTCTTACACATTAATAAAGTAGCACATTGTAGATTCAGTTAACAGTAATTCAATCAATTCTTTTCTTTTATTCCGATGAATCTCCGTAATATAACCTCTGCCTTTTTATTTAAATTACCATTATTTAATCAAACATTCTGGTACTGTTATTTTTACTACAGATATACAAATTAAATCTAATCGTACGATTTATTATTATTCTTTCATCTTTTCATCATGGATATTCAGGAATCATTACAATTATTATTACTTTAATGTAGTGATGCAACGATTCCGGTAACGTTGCTTCATAGCTACAATTTAAATATTAATAAAAAAATCATTGTGCCTTTAGTCAATAATGAATTCTCTCAGATTAGGGATCTATAATATATTATGTAATTTGTAAACCGAACCCCTGGCAATGCTAACAATGTCTAAAATTTGTGAGTTTATCTGTGCCTGTCATTTTCTTTTCCACAATATTAATTCCCATTGTTTTGTGGCAATTATTTTAATATATTATTAACTAATGATTTTTTTATTATTTAAATTATCGTACGAAGGAAGAATCGTTTGATCACTACTTTAAGGATTTTGAAATGGTATTGTTTAGTACTCTCTATAAAATAATAACTATATTGCGTGGTAAGTTAAAACACGGTGTCTTCCTTGAGACTCAAGGAAAAAACTGTGTTTTTATTTACCACAGCAGAATATAACTTTTATGGCGAAAAGTTTTTTTTTAGAATGCTTTTTTGAATACTTACATTCTCAGAGGAACTAACTGACTTCTTTGGTATCAGGTTCACATTATTATCACCAATACTTAAAAGAAAAAAACTGCCTTTCAATCAAAAATGAATGTCTAGATCAGTGATTCTAAACTGTTTTATACTTCTGCCTGTTGGTTATGCTTGCGTGCATAATTTTTTCTGCCGATGCAGTCTAAATTATATTCAAAACTTTATTTAGAAATTTGCATTTAAAAATTAATCAATGGATACAAAATTAAACGTGTTTTCAGAGTAATAGCTCTAAACTAGTCTCTGCGAGAGCTCGTATGGACGTCATCGACAATTGACTCGCAATCTACTTCGATTGCAAGTGCAATCTCTCGCTGGGTCTAGAATAATAATTAATTTCTGTTAACTTTGGCTAAGAATAAATTTGCCTTTAGTTAGCATTTGTATTTGTTCAGTTTTGGTTGGAGAGATTGGTCACTGTACAATGGGTTTTTTCGGTACAGCATGTCCACCCCCTCCATTTTGTTTGGTAACCGACAGTTCCCTCTTGGAGGCGGTACCCCCATTTTAGGAATCACTGATCTAGAATGATATTAATTAAATTTTTATTTTAAATCCTGAAGTGTCTTAAATGATAGTGCATAGGACATTTTCCCTATTGTAAGTTGTGTAGGAACATCTATAATATGATATTGTCCAAATTCTCTTCAATCTTAACTAAGAGTTGATTAAAACAGCTTTTGGAATCATAATACCGATGAAATTAGCACTTCGATGCTTGTAAAATTAGCCTAAAAAAAACCCATTTCACTTGCTCTGAACTCTCAAGTATTTTTCTCACACAAAATCAGCAAGTTATTGTTACTTTCTATTGTTGACCATTATTATTTCAATTGACTAATGCAATAAATAGCAACTCCAAATTCCTCTATAATGTGTATATTTTATAAGTGCCAAAATTTATTTTAATCGCCATCTTATTTCTTTTATAAGTCAATCCTAATCGATGAACAAAAAGGTAAAAATACTGATATCAATTTAGCAAGACTTTATTACTATATGTGTTGTATTATAGTGTTCTGTGTTCTTACAGTGGACAATGTACCCCTCGAGCCCCCTGAGCCCCTTGTGCCTTTCACATAATTATTTCTTACCGAGACCAAGGAAAGGGGCTCCTTTCATTGGAGGTTCATAGAATAATGTAGCTTCATTTTAATGTTTTAGTTAAATGTCCCATTTATTTTTTTATGTCTCTAATTTTGCGTTAACATCAAGTTTTTGGTGAAACCATAATATGAATTGATTTGATTAATATTGAGAATATTTGACTACATTTTGTGTCATCGATTTGTATCCATTTTTGGCTCTGGAAGTCTGGCACAGTTCACCCAATCTCACATGTGCATCTCTGTTGAACTTAGATCGTCGTCTAAAAAAGAAAAGAAGAAGAAGAGGTCCCGCTCCAGCGAGTCTTCTTCCTCTAGCGAGCAGGACAGCGACTCGGACAGCGGAGCCTCGGAGAAGAATCGCCGCAAGAGAAAGGTAGCCACCTGTTCCTTAATGAGATGCAATCAATCCACCCGCCCCCTGTCTCTCTGTCCCTTTTCACTGATCTGATCTGTTCTGTTATGGATCTCCTTCTCCCCTGGCTCAGCCCTCTGCATGATACCAAATGAGATGAGATGAGATGCATTCTCTATGGTAATAATAATTGTAAACATTTGATTCTTGCCGCATTACAAAATACTGTAGGATGGATTTATTTTGTTTTATTTTGTTACCTTAAAATCAGAAGTAAATATGTTCTGTTTATGACCGCATCATTTCATAGGATAGCCTCTGTGTGAAGAGAAGCCCCAGTAAGTATTCCCAAAACACAATGACATTTTTGGATTAATTAAATTATTTATACAGATTTCTATTGAATGTTTCACTTACACAACTCAACATACTTCCCACAAGTCTACGTCCTTCCCGAGTACCTTTCACTTCCAGTTCAAGTTCAACTTCATTTGCACTCAATTGTCTTCAACATCAGCGTCTTTTAGCAAGCCTCTCTCTGACGTTAACGAGCCTCTCGGTCTGATTTGAACTAAATGCAGTTTTGGCAGAGATTTCTTCTGGTGGGGAGTCGAGAATATTCAAATAATGGCCGTGCAGCACTTATAGTATTGCTTTATCATCAAATATTTGTCATTTGGCCTCTCAAAGTGTTTATGTAGTATTTTAGTGAATGCATGAAAATAGTTGTTACTTGTGTTCTGTTACTGATTCTAGTTGTAAAACTCACCTTTTTTTGTATTGTGTGTGGGAATCCATCTTGCAACATTCATGGAGATTAATACCTTTCTTCTTTCCCAAAGCAGAAGAAACACGAGGCTAAACAGAAACAAGGAAGCGAGCGAGATAGTAGTTGTGAGAGGTAATTAATTCCTTCAATTTTACTATAATATATAAATCAATTACATCTACAACTTACAATCAAAATATTCATTTTGTAATCTTGTCTTTTTAGCTCTCCTGAGAAAGTCTCAAAGAAAAGGTCTAAGAAGCAACATTCAGAAGAAAGAGAACATGTGAGCTCTAAAGGCAAGAAGGGAGACAAGGAAGTGATTGATGTCAGGGGAAGAGATAAAAACAGGAAATCATCTCCAGATGTTGATTCAAACCAAAAAGCACGCGGAGATGAGTCGTTTTCCAAATCCTCTAGAAAATATGACAAGTACGATCAACCCAATGAGAAAAACTACATTTCCGGATCCAAAGATGACAGAAAGAAATCCACCTCTCAAAGAAGTCGTTCAGAGGAGCGAAATGAAATCAGAACTCTCAACCTTACCAAGCGCAGTCGCTCTAAAGACCGCGCACATCCTTCAAGTAGATCTCCTAAACGTAACAAAGATGTTGGTTCCCCCGACAAGTCAGAAGTTGCACGCCGCAGTAGGTCTAAAGATCGCACCAATCGACGAAGCAAGTCTCCCAAACGTGCCACCAAAGATGCCATGTCTCCTGACAAAACTGATTACTCCAAGGATCGTTCAAATCGCAGAAGTAGAACTCCTAAACGTGTCCCAAAAGATATTTCTCCAGACAAGGCAGATTACACCAAACGTAGTCGCTCAAAAGATCGTTCGCATCGCAGAAATAGCAGATCTCCTAAACGTGCTGCCAGGGATGCCAACTCTCAAGACAAATCTAAACTCTCCAAGTACAGCAATTATGGCAGGCAAGATTTAGATTCATCTCGGCGAAGGAGGGACGAGGCTAGTCGATCACCCGTGCAATCGCGATACAATAGAGGAAGCGCTTCTCCCAAGCACGATCGGGATATCAACCGCAAGTCACGCAGGGATGACAGCAGATCACCAGTTAGAAGAAGGCACAGTCCCCCGGCTAAAAGAGATAGGAGCAGTCCTTCACCTTCCTATAAAAGAAGAGAGAGACACCGCTCACCCTGGCATAACAGGGACAGGGATAATCGCTCTCCCAAACTCTCACGCCGAGACAGGAATAGTAGTAGATCTCCGAGACCTTCCAAAAAAGAAGCAGACAACAGGACCTCTAGGCGTTCTCCAGACAAAAAAAATCACAGTCCTTCCCCAAAACACAGTCGCTCTCTAAAGAATAAGTCCCCCAAAAGGTCCAGGAGTAGAACTCCTAAAGATAGGCGACGTGACAGGAGCTCTGATAATCAGGACAGATCCCCGGTCTATAAGTCTAAAGCAAATAACTCTGATTCCGCTAGTCATTACAAGAAGTCAACAGTTGATCATTCCTCACGCACTCCGGATAATTCTCCACCTCGCAAGAATGAAAAACAGTCTAATATTACAGAAGGCAAAAGTGATTCAGTATCCAATGGGAATGCCGATGTCATAACTTCTGAGCTTGCTTCTAAAGAATCTGTCCCCAATATCAACAAACCAGACTCGAATCTTCCTCCTAAACTTTCAGTTAACACCGTGTTTTCTGATAATGTCACGCACAAGGCAGTCACGACTGTAAAAGAGCTGTTGGAAGTGCTAAATGTCAAAACTCTTAATCCGGTGGAATGTCAATCACAATCACTACCAGAACTGCCACCAGATAAGGTTCCATTAGACAATATAGTTGATGCCAGTAGTTTGAAAAAACCAACAGAAACTTCTCCGAGAGATGAAACAGCTCAAGAAAAACGCAGCCCTTCAGCTGGATCCAAAAGCAGTTCTAGCCTCAGTTATTCTCCCGCAAGACGAAGTCCCGAGCGATACATCGATGTCATCAATAAACTTTCTGATAAAGACAAATCAAAGTATATCCAGTCAGAAAAAAAGAAATCAAAGAATGACCTGAAGGAACCCTCCGGAAGTGACAGTTCAAAGAAATTTAAACAACTCAAGACTCCACAGCCCGTCGTACGCCTGAGAGCTTCGTCCAGTGAGGACTCTGGAGATGACCATGATGTGTCTCGGCCGGAAGACGATGAGGATCAGCACGACAAGGAATTGGACCTGCTTAAAATAGGTTTGGCTATCATAGCCAAGGAATCCGTTAAGAAGAGGATGGAACAGAAGGCGAGAGACGAAGGAATCCCTCCTGCCCTGCCGCCCGTGGACAAACCGGGCCCTTCGGCAGCTCCGGTCACCACCGTCGCAGCCAGTACCGCCTTTGAGCGCAATGGATCCGCATCCTCGGAGAGTATGGACATATCGCCTGAACACAAGGAAACTCCCAAGAGCGAGATCTTGGTGGGCAGCCAGGAAGAGGTGAACCGGGAGAAGGAGAAGGTTTCATCGGAAGTGAAGAGGCGTCGCCTGCAGACACCGGACAAGAGCCGCTCTACGTCGCACTCGAGGTCCAGGTCACGCTCCTCTTCTTCATCATCATCAGCTTCTTCAAGGTAATTGACTTATTCCATAAGTTTTTATTTCTCTACAAATGGATCGTCTTAAACCATACAGAACTAAGTAAAAAATCTTACATTTGAGAAAATAACAGTTTTGCATATGGTTTTGTTGGGTAAATATCACCATTACTATGGAATTAACTTGTGCCACAAATTTAGCAGCACATTCATAGCACACTCCAGCACATTTTATACATCAATTAAAAAATACTTTTAAAAGTTTGAACTGATGTTGGATACTGTAGTTAAGAGTGGCTGGAGAACTATTATAAGAAAGCTTGTCTCTGATTAGTTCACGGTGCTGAAAAACTCTGATTGACCAAGCAATACGGTTGTCTCTGGCAGAGCTAGATTATGATTTGGAGCCCTTGTTTCAAGCTCTATCTCAGAAACTGCAAAAGCGAGTTAGTTTAGTACACTGTGGTTTAAGAAAATCCAAATGTGCACTACCTTTTTATATACATATAAATATATTGTTTTGCGGGTGCAAAAGATATATAATAATTTATTATGTAAAATCATTGAAGGTTGATTACTCTTGTCAACTGTTGACAAGTTCAAAACCACATCAGTTATCGTTCATTCTCTCTCTTATATATTCCAGATATCATTAATTTATTGTGCATAATGGTAATAGCAATGATTTATTTTATACATTGCAATAATTTAATGACACGAAAGTGTGAGTCACACCCAGTGAGCTCCTAACCTGTATTATAAAATGTATTCAATCATTAAATGATATTAATAATTCCAGGGGAAAATTATTATTACTGTCTTAGAGGTGTGTCTGAACTCAACTCAATACATATTTATATACAGGGTGGGTAAAATTTTTTGCACTTTTGTAGTCATGCTAGCGGGGATACCGAACGGGGGAGTAGAGCGGGGCCACTTACGCGGCTCCTCGCTTCTTGGAAATTTTGTCACAATGGATCGTTTTAAAGAGCAATGCGCTTTATGGTTAAAACATTTTTACAAAAGCAATGATTCTTACGTTGCTGTGCCGCCTATTTCATTCGCGTTAAAGGGCCCAAGTGTCAATTTAATTAAATCGTGGGTTAAAAACTTCGAAGAAACTGGCGCAACGCTCAATCGGAAACAAGCAGAGCGGCCATGGAGCAGGAGGATGGATGCCTGACGAGACAATCCGAATATGTCGATGCGCAAGCGTTCAGATGCTTTGGCGATAGAATTTTTTCAAACAACAGCAGTTCGTTGGTTACAACGATAGTACTTGGAGTACCGAGCTTTGTGTCAAAAGATTTTCAAAAATCTAAGGGCCAGATTTAAGGAATGCCAGCGGCGAAATGGTGGCCATTTGGATGAAATTATTTTTACGAAATGTTTTTCCAGCATATTTTTGTTCTTATTAATAATCATTTATTTAACTATAATCTGTATTTTTTAGTTCATGGTTATTTCAAAAGCGCAAAAATGTATGGCCTACCTTTTATAATATGTCTGATGAGAATATTGTTGTGATTTATTGCAGGCGGTCCAAGCGCAAATACTCATCGGGCAGTTCCAGCGCCAGCTCCTCCAGCGCCAGATCCTCCTCTCGCTACAGCCGCTCCTCCCGCTCCTCGCGCTCTCGCTCTGCTTCAGCATCCTCCAGGTAAGTCATCTCCGCATCAGCTACACATCATTCAACTATTACACTATTAACTGCATTACATGTGAAGGTATTTCCAACTCAAAACATGATATTTATACTTGACAACTGATCTAGGCCGTGAATCAGCATTTAATGGACACCATTCAAATGCCAATGATTTAAAATGGCTCTGATTATTTGAAATTATTTTCCTCAGGGCCTCTTGTGTGGAGTTAGTAAAAATTAATAATAAATGACATTCCTAATTATCCTGAAAAACCAGTCGTAAGTCAATCGAATTGATCGTTCATTTGTTGTACACAGGTGCATCAAAAATAGAACAAATGCGACAAATAACACAGACATTTATTGGTCCAAGAGCTTTAGGTATTGAGCATTATATTTTGTGCAGGTCCGTGTCGGGCTCTAGATCTCGCTCTCCCTCTATTCCTCGTAGAGCCGGTTCTCCCAGCTTCCTGGACAGGCGTCGGATCACCAGGTAACTTTGCCTGCCACGTCACCCCGTTCCATACATCTAGAACTGTTCCTATTTTACTAGTATCTACATATTATCAATGTTAGCTTGACCTTATTATTTTTCGTGAGTGTGTTAGCTTTTTTTTACTGTAATTTTTTTTGTAGTTTTTAGATTTTTGTGTTCCTATATTTTTTAGTTTTAATTACAGCCTGATGGGAAGGGGAAAAAAATTTTTTTTTAAACTTCTCCAAGTTGATGTGTGCAAATAAATCTATAATATTATGTGAACTTTGTCACACTTAGATCCCATTTTTTATCACCAGTTAAATCTTTGATTGAAATCTAAATGGGATCTGACAGTGCTGTTATCAGCGTTAAGGCCCACAATGCTGGCCGTCATAGTACGATTTGTTGAAACTGTAACTTAAATTGACAAATATTTCATATTTTTTGAAGTGTTCATTATGTAATAATATCAAACATAAACATTAAAAAAAATAAAACTCTTACAAAATGATTGATAGCTATTATGAAATATTTTTTTGCTTTTATGATCTTGATTATGCTAAACCAAAGTATATACAAGTGAAGATAAAGTATCAGCAGAAAAGAGAGAATGATCTAAATTACAACGAGCTGTAAAAATGCGTACGCCTATTCCTCTATAAAGGCATAAATATTCAAGATGTAAAATGAAGTCAGCTATGGAGGGGATTAATACAGATTGAATAATTCCTCAAAAAAGTAAGCCAAGCTTAAGAGCAACTTATGTGCGGCCCATTTTGCCCAGTTTCATACAAATCTTAAATTTGGATTTGAGATTAAAATACCCAACCAAACTGAAAAATTATTTTCTAATCAAAAGGTATATCAAATGTCTAGTATGGATGTGAGATACTTTATTTATTTTTGCTTTAAATTATAAGATATAGGCCATTAAAGATTTTAATGTTTCATGATTTTAGAGGCAATTTGGGCAATTATTTGTGAGTAAAAATAATTTTACTATATTTATAATAAAAATATAATGAAATATAAAATTAACAATAAAAATCCTTTTGATGGGGGTAAATTTCAAATTACCTATTTACGGCGGAACAAAACTTTGTAGTTTATGTATTAAAATTCCTACCCAAAAATGCATTTTTAATGATGCTTTATTTTTCGTTAAATTATTTTTTTAATATTTTTCATTCACTCACAAATAAATGCCTAAGTTGCCTCTAAAATCATGAAACCCTAAAACCTTTAATGGCCTATATCTTATAATTTAAAGCAAAAATAAATAAAGTAGCTCACATCCATACTAGATACATATTTGACATACCTTTTGATTACAAAAATAATTTTTCAGTTTGGTTGGGTATTTTGATCTCTAATCCAAATTTAAGATTTTTATGAAACGTGCTGTAAAGGGCCGCGCAAACGTTCCACTTAAGAGTGATCATTTTCAAAGTAAAACATAAAGTTCAGATGTTTGTTGAATAACTGAGATATCAGCGCAAGAAAGAATCAACATATTTTTGGGTTATTTGTAACTCGTAATTAGAGAACATTAATAAAAATTGTAACAGTAACCCAAACGTACAACCATAAACTTAAATTTTTAATTTCCCACAATTATTTTTTCTCCTTTTGTTAATTAATTATTTATGCTTATTATATTATTATTTTATTTTCTTTTAGCAACAAAAAAACAGGAAAATCTTCTTCCAGCTCAGAGGACAGTGATGATTCTTAAATAATAAATTTGCCTAATAAGTTGCGCACTCAAGACCCTTATTAATTATTTAATAAATTGCTTAAATTAGAGTTGACCTATTATTATTTGTAGAAACTGTTTAATTTAAGTCCAATAAGTTGTCAATACGTTTTTGTAACCTATTTTTCCCTTAATTGTACAATATTATCCATTGAATAAATTGTTTTTTCAGTATTTTGTATTTTTTTATTAGGTGTTTTATTTTGCTATTATTTACTGTGCACTCTCTATATTATTTCAATGTTTAGCCACTCCACGTGCGGTAAGTTGTATTTGCAAGCGCATGTGTGTGTTGTATAAACCAAATATTATGATGTTTTTGCATCAATCAAAAATATGATGCGATAACATTATAATATGTATTGATATTCTATGAATCAAATAATATGAAAGCAAAAGGATGACAAGCAGATGAAACATAAACATATGGCTGTATCAAGGCTACAGGTAACCAGCCAGAACTAAAGTAAGTTTTTATTATCTTTATTTTGTGTTTGCATGATATTATTTGTGTTGTAGCTGCTAGTCGCATGAACTGTTTCATATTCATGAATATTTGACTCACATTTTAACAAAATAACATTTTTCATTCAAGTTTAATTAAAAACCTTTAACCTTACTGAAACTCTATATTAAAATGCGTAATATGTATGCCAAAGATAACCAACCAAAATACCTGGAATGGATTTTAACTGCTGATTTAAAAGAAATCAATAACAGATAACACAAACCGTTAACATTAAATTGAGGATTAAAATGTTGACTGATAAAAACAGTCAAAATGTTACACAACATTATATTATTACTTGCCACTCAAGATATTACGATTTTTTAAATATAACCTGCAGTCAACATATTGAATTCTCAAATCAATTTGACTGCTTTCATCAATCAAAACTGTTTGAATGCTAAGTTAGGCAGGGAAAGAACTTCAATTATATTTAAAAAAAAAAAAACAGCATTGTCAAATAATTGTTGAAAAACATGTTTCAAACTAATAACTAACCTGCAAAAATATTAAATAAAAAACTAACGTACATAAGTATTGTGACTATATATTTTTTTTTACGTAACTATATTTATATAACTTTTTTCTTAACATTTTCGTAACTGTAATGCATAAAAAAAGTTTTCCAAAAAACAAATTTGTAGCACACTTTGTGAATAAAGTTCTAATTTTGATTCCGCAATTATCGCGACCAACAAGCAAATACCATCGCATTGACTTTATTTGTACTGTTGAGAGTTAAATTACGTTTGGTTGCATTGGTGACACCAAGGTTTTGTGTTAGAGCTAAATATTACTTAGCAGTTATTCAGTTTGATTGGTAAAAGCGGGCATTACTTAATTAAAAATAACATTGCAAGGAGATTAACAATGTTTGTATTCTAGTGCTCGTAAGCGTCCGATTCCGTACCGGCGGCCCACACCGTCTTCTCAGTCATCCAGCAGTGAGTGGAGCAGTCGCTCCCCCTCTCCCTCCTCCCCCCCACGCTCTAACTCCCCTCCCCCTCCCCAGCCCTCTCCACGCTCCCCCAACAACCTCCACATCCTCCCCCCTTCCCCAACTCTTCCCAAAGTATCGCCCAACCACCAGGACACCATAAACCAACCGGTTGCGAATGTTACATCCCCTTCCCAACTGTTACAAAAGTTGGACTAAGATACGTAGATTATAAACTAACGTAGCAATGAAATCCCTTTTATGTGCAATGAATCCCAACGATACTTAGGACGGGTTGTTTCACAAAAATTCAAATGTAATATTGGTCTGTGTGATAATGTAATATTTTGTTTTTTTAACAGTTGAAAGGTCACCGTTAAATGCTGATTCTAAGTCCGTTTCAGCTTTTAAACAAATTGTCAACAGCAGAAGAAGATAACTATCATATTTTTAAGCTTGTCAGCTTAATACAATTTGATAGAAAGCTAAAACGCACATAGAATCAGTGTTTAACGGGGACCTCCCAAATATCAAAAAAACAAAATAGCCGTTTGAAGACTGTCACACATGAATTTCTATGAAACAATTGGGCCTTATTATTACAACTTGAAATTAATCAAGATGTCATTTAGATAAATAATTAAATGACCCGTAGATATCCCAAATGAACTTCAATTAATTTACATATTTGCTTTCAACTTGCATATGAAAATCAGGATCAAATAATAATGATTATAATTATTAAACATAACTAATTAATTAATCAATCTCGCTAATTTGCAATAACAACTTATGTGAGAAATGTAATGGTCAAATAATGACAATGTGCATGCATATTGTAGGTGCTTTTTGTTGATGCAAAGATTATCAACTTTTATTTAACCCCCAATAGACGCATAAAAAAAAATTGTCATAAATTCCTGCATTAATTTGTCAAATGCCCGATCAAAATCGAGATCTAATAAGTTTATAGGGGCTCCTAACAGTTTTTCAACTAAGGCTATAAATAATATAGAGATTCATATTACGTACATATATTGGATTCTCATTTTCAGTAATCATTGCTACACTTGAATACCGATTTGTATAGTTTTTTTTTTCTAGTCATTTGCAATATTAAAAATGATATTTTATTTATTTATTAAAACATATACTCCCTTTTTAATGTCTGTGATTTATTGATTATTATTAGAATTATGTGATTTATTTATTTTGGAATTTTAAAAATTACGTTTTGAATACTAAAATTATTTATTTTAAGCCACTTCTGAAAAATATTGTTGATGTATTCTCAACTGTGGAACAAAATACAACCTACACCAATTATTTTATTTAAAAATTTGACGAGTTATTTGAATTAAGCAGCGCAATGAATTTTGTAATATTAAAATTAGTGAAAAATATTTATTAAAAATCCATCCTGGCTAAAACAAATAAGTTTGGGCACGTCAAAACATCTCACAGTGCAAAATTAATAATAAACATTTATTTTTCTACAAAAATAATGTTTATTTGAGAACCACAATTTGCTTCTAGCAGCGAAAACAATGGAAACTAATAATTTTTATTTTGAGTATAATGTATAACTCCAAGAATTTGTTTAATTTTTAATATGCTAGTTTAAAAACTTAAGTATAGAAATCCCAAATAAAAAACAAACATTGTTAGTCTTATTTTTGTAAAATGTCAACGTGCAATCTCCCAACAGAACTTCTAGTCTCTTTTAAAGATGCAGAAATAATAATGTGTAATAATTATGTATCTGTAAATAATTTGTCCTTAGTTTTTATGTGATATTATTTACCTAAGTCATTCCGAGATGTAACTATATCAGAAAGGTAAAATGGTTCGAGTCCAAGTGTAATATTACAAATCAAGATTACAAACAATTACCTGGCCCTTCAATGAATGGTGTTTGAATTATTACATTATAAAATTTGGTCTCACAAATGAACGAGCTTTTCTCAATTACCTATTAATTTCCATTCCAATTGGATCTAGTCATTTTTAAGAATCTCATTTTTTAATTTATTTTGACATTATTTGTCTATCGTAAATGTAATTAGTGGGTAAAGTGTTTATTTGACTAATTTATGTAACTTATTGTATTCTTTGTTGTCAAATAAATTATGTTAAATACATTAATTTGCATTGGTTTTAATTATTTAACTGAACATTTAATATAGTATTATATATCTTCTCCAATTTATTAGCTTATGATCGTGATCCCATCGCCAGGCGTAGCGGTATGAGCAATGGCAACGAGTGGTGGAAAAATAATTTTTGTTTTCAAAACGACATCTACGTTTTTTACTCAAAATTTGCTCAGGAATCGCTGGCTAAAATCTTTGGGGTACATGCTGTTACACCCTGTATTAATATTCTACAGAGTTGCAAAACCTCGATGCAATAAGAATATTGTTTGAAGTAATTTAGATTCTATTTCATATTCTGAAGCAAATAAATAATAATTAGAAAGTTTTCTATGCTATCTTTAAATAATTTTATTTAGTAACACCTTGAAGGCTTTTACATCTATACATTATTACAGGTAAGTTGTTCAGGAGATATTTTATGTAAACGGTGAATACGAGTGATACAAGCGGGTAACAAGTTGGCGTGTAATTCAATTTATTTATTTATTGTTTCTTCACAATTTAAATAAGTTTTTTTAGCAAGTAATTATTAACCCCACTAGGGTTCGCCTGTATCGGGGTTACCATGTAAAGTTGTATTAGGAGTAAAAAATAAGTACTTATGGCCCTTACAGACTAGGCTAGTAGTTTAGTCAGGTAGCGAGTATTTTAGTAACTAAACGTGTCTGAACACCATAAATTTAGTAGTTAGTAGTAGCATTTAGGTCAGTCAAGTAGCGAGTATACTCGTTACTCGACTAATTACTTGACCAATGTGAACAAGCCTTTAGGGTACTATGAAAGTAGTTACAGAGCAACGTGTTGTAACTTTGTTGATACTATTATAAACATGAATAGTTTGTTTTAAAGCAAGTTTGTGATTAGCCAACCTTTATTACGCCCAATAGTATGTTTTACAGAATATAGCTAAATTAATACTCAACAATTTATAAATTACATAGTTATTTTGTGAAATATTAATGAGCAC
Organism: Glyphotaelius pellucidus; assembly: GCA_936435175.1. Classification (NCBI taxonomy): domain Eukaryota; kingdom Metazoa; phylum Arthropoda; class Insecta; order Trichoptera; family Limnephilidae; genus Glyphotaelius; species Glyphotaelius pellucidus. Next base: position 6,350,367 of record OW386543.1, on the reverse strand, counting down.
ATCACTTAGAAAAATTATTTTCTTTTAATTATGAATAATTTATTCAAGGGACTTTTTTTTTTTTTTTTTTTACAGTTAATACCGCACAAGAGTCCCAACTGCTCCCGCCTGGAGCCAGTGAGACTATGGCATCCCCAATCGGGGTATGTTGTGAGGCTGAAGGTAGTGGGGAGGGGAAGGAGATAGGGAAGAGGAAGGTGAGAAAGTACCTGGCTATTCAGATCTGGTCACTAAACACGGCTAAAGCCATTTCAAGCAACGTTTCAATTCTGAATGGTGGTCTTACACCAGGGCGATACTGATAGTATCTTCCACTCTGGAACGTGCCGCAAATATACTATATATTATTTTAAATGAATAAATTGTGAAATAACACAAAATTAATCAAATAAAATTTATTTGCGCACGCCGGGTTCGAACCCGCGACCTTCGGATTGTGAGTCGAGAGTCTTGCCTCGGGACCACGGAGGCCGTCAGGCCGACTTAATCAAGGTTAACAATTTTAATCAAACATGGTGATTGAAGTATACCACAATATAGGTATTCAAAAGAGCCGATTTATTTTAGCTTTTGGTGCCACTTCAGCCCCTGTGGTCGAAGGGCAAGGCTCTCGACTAGAGATCGGAGGTCAAGGGTCAAAAATCTGGCTTGCGCAAGTAAATTTTATTTGATTGATTTGTTTTCACAATTTAATATAATGTATATTTTTTAGCATTGTAAAAAGTCTTCATACATTCATATATAGAATATTTATGTCATTGACCAATAAAATAACGACATTGAAATTTAAGACTACAATAGAAAAAAGAAAAATACCCAACAATATAAACAATTCTTATAAAGTGCGTCTTCTAAAGTAAATGTACAAAAAGTGTTAACGTTACATTTAAAATTAATATCAATAATCTTTGAGGGAGTGATTTTATTCAAATTCAAACTGCTGAAACCAAAAGAGGAAATGTGACAACCTAAAAGAAAAAAATAACGAAATAAAAATTTGCAGCATCCAGAGGGGAGGATACTCTCAATATCGCCCCGGTGTAAGACCGCCATTCAGAATTGAAACGTTACTTGAAATGGCATTAGTGACTAGATCTGAACAGCCAGGTAGCTCCGCATCTTCCTCTTTCCATCTCTTTCCCCTCCCCACTACCTTCAGCCTCACAACATACCCCAATTGAGGATGCCATAGTCTCACTGGTCTGTGTCTCACTCACATAAAAAAAAAAACTTCAAATAACTGCATTTACACAACATCGCAATGTTTTTTTGTTTATAAAATTTTAAATATCAATAATACAAAGTGGCATTTTAACACTTTTTATTCTAACTTAAGGTACTGTTATCATTATCACCCATGCTTCAAAATGATTACGATAACAAAATAACATAGTATGTATTTTGTTTTACTAAAAATGATGTACTTAATACTTTCACTTTTAATTAATTATCAACAAATAACAAGCTTGTTAATAATAATATTTATGTTGAAACACTAGAACATAATATATATTATCCGGACCACAGTTTCCCATAATTTCGATTTTCCGGGTCGATACGATACGATTGTACGGGGGGGTATTGGATTGGGGATTGGCTGGGGGGAGCCAGGAGCACTCCTGTCCCGGTGAGACCGGTACACCGAGGGGCACTGATTTGTTAGGACTGGAACACGTGCTCTGAGGATGGGAAGGAGGTTGGAGTTTAATCGACCGGTATACATGGCAACCTAATAAGCCAATATTGGAATTTAGGATGGGCAGGAATAAGGGAATGGATTGAGCAATATGATTTTTTTTTTCCTTTTCTTTATGCCTTCCTTCTTCTTGCCTCTTCTCGGCTTTTCTTGTCTCTCGGCTCTTATTGGTTCTCAACTTTTTTATTTTCCATTTCTTGCATTATCATTATCTTGCTTCCACTAGCCACTTTTTCGTCTTAGTTCTTCTGGCTTCATATTGCTTTTTCTTGGCTCTTCTTATCTCAGCTTGCATCTTCTTAGTTCATCTCGACCTTTTTTTTTCCTATTGTGGCTTTTCTCATCTCCTTGCATCTTATTGATTTTTCTTGGTTCTTCATACTTTCCTCTTGCTTCGTGCTTCAAGGCTCTTCTTAATAATTTCGATTTTCCGGGTCGGTAATAAATTCGCCTTACACAAAGCAAACAGCCAAATCTCATATTTGTAATTATTTAGGAGAGCCAAAAACTATTTTTTTGCAGAGATCTTATATATTTTATTACATGTTTTGCTAATGGGGTTCTAATTGTGCTTTTTTTTAACCGTATTAGCGAAACATTTGTTAAAATGTATAAGCATCTGAATGATTGCATTTAGTTCGGGGAGAATCTTGCAATCATATATAAACATAGCGGCCAATAAAGAAAATGAAGATAATGTTGGTAGTTCTTAGTCGAAGTATGATGCAGTTAAATATGACCGAAGATGAGATCGAATTAGCTCAGTAGTTAGAGCAAAGCCCGTCAAGGTCCTGGGTTCAATTCCTAGATGCGACTCAATCTTTTTCTGATTTTTCTGTTTGAAATTTTCATTTGAGAGTCGCTAATATTTTCTTCAATGAATAAATAAATTAATTGTTACGTCAGTGTAGGATTTCAAGAAGTAAAACTATGTATCAGATATGAATCAAATATATTTTATTTAAAAAAGATAAAAATTTATAAAAATATTACATTTATACGTATTTTCCATACAAACATGGTCCCTTTAGAAAGATTTCATTATTTGGTACATAATATATAATACAACCTATAAAATACTGAAATTAATCCATGTACAGGTTTCCAGAGATAAAGTGTAGTAACTTTGGGAGGTGATTCTACAGATAGTATGAGTAAAAAAAGGTGATAACTTTTTTCAAAACCAGTTTAATTATTTGCATGGATTTTTTTTCTCTTATAAAAAATTTTTTTGTAAGAAAAAAAACATCGGAATTCAGAAAAAAGTTTATCTTTTTTACTTGTTCAGATAATTTTACAGTAAATTTTAAAGATACCCTTGCCTGTGTAGATGGTGTGCTGGATGGATAAAAAATTGTTATTGTTAGGTAGCTGAAGAATGAAACAAAAAACATCCCAGTATCTTTGGACATTTGCGGGGTAAGAGGGGACTGCAGATGGATGTTCCAAATTAGTTCGAAAAACTTTGTAGATAATATCGGTATGCACAATTACATAAAAAATGAGTCCTCTTTAAAATGATTTGCCTGTATCATGTAGAACCGCCTTTAAATTATTACACTTTGGGAGGCGGGTATGGGTACCGCCGCCTCAGCGAACCATTTATTGGATAACCAACATCTCTGCCATAAAAGTAGCAAGTCACCCCAAGTGGCTTGCTACTTTTGGTGACTTAGCAGGGGTGCCTGGGTTCATGGGGTCTTGGCGGCCGATGCGTATGCCAACCTGCTGCATGGATCGAGAGACTGGTTGAGGGAGGTCTTTTATCCTCTCCAGCCAGATTCTCTCGACGCATCGCCTTGCGCCACAGTCGGAGGGATGGGTTAATACTGGGCACACCAGATTCCTCCCACCCCTCATACCTATTTACTTCCCAGAACTTCCTCTTCTTAAAAAAAACCCTCCACACAGCATCCCCTAAGATGACATAGGCCCTGAGTAATTATTTTCCTCAGGGCCTCCTGAGTGCAACCAATGTAAAAAAAAAAAAAAAAACATTTTATATACGGACATCTTGTATTTAAATATTATTTAAATCAGATTTTTTAAAATCTGACACTATCACCATACCCTGTTCAAACAGTATTTAAAATCAAACAAATCACCATTCCTAATACTAGTTATATAATATGAAAATTTTGCTAAAACTACATAAATCAAATACAAAAATAAAGATTTCCCACCATAATTCATATTTCATAGAACGTAATATTATTTTATGTGACAAATCTTGTAATAATAACGGTTTATGATATTTCATATCTTATCAAGACAGACAGCCTTATCTTGTTTAACATAGATAATGCGTGTTGAAATTGAATGCTTCCAAAGGTTCAATATGTTCATCTTTTTAAATTCGTTACAAAGTAAAATTATCATACTAATTTATGTTTGGTAATGAACTGGCCCCGACAATACAGACTGACCTATTGACCCCACTTTGCAGGAGTCTTGCATTCATTAAATGCTTGAATCAAGTTAAAAAATAAATTTAACAATTTTTTTTTCTAACAATTCCTCAGCCATTTGTCATATTTTCATTATTCATCAGTATTGTATGCAAAAAATAGCAAATTTCAACTGCACAAATATAATAATTTATTCATTTCGTTGATAGTTCAAACATAACATGTTTTGGTATAAATTTGTGCATATTTTTACAATTATATTTGTGCTTATGATTTGTTTCCATAAGCGATAGATAAGTCAAGTATGTATACAACAATATTTGTTAGGCTGTCAGAAATAAATCTTAAATTTTAGCAAACAATATTTTTTCGCTATCCGCCAACAGTTTTTATTTTCGTAATAACTTATTTGTTTTTTGCAAAATTATGTTTTTGTAAATTGTACCCTCTTACCAGATAATGTGTTTTAACATTTATAAAAAATAGTGTATAATCTAACATAATTAGTTTCCCGGAATAGCTCAGAGAAATGAATTTTTTGATTGTGCCAATTGGATTGTGCAAGTCAGCACTCGAGAGGTTAATACCAGATGAAGCTAAAGCCTCTGGTCCATTTCATTGTCTTTATGTTATCATTTAATTATGGAGTTCAATTAGTCGTACAAAAATCGTGAACTGCTCATTGCAACCCGCTCACGAACCACAAATAAAAGGCTGGGTTACTTTTTCGTGTCTCGTGACGGGTGTCAATGTGACGAGCGACCATAAATGCATGAATTTGTAGACCGGGCATTTCAAAACTCGTTTTTAAATAGATCAGATAAGACAAATAGTGATGGTAGATACCTGAAATCTAAAATAGGCCATCATTCACGTACTAACTACCCACGTCAAACAAAAGTACCCAATCGATTGGGTAACTGTTACAAAGGGTACTTTCGTTAGTTAGGGCTAGAGTTACGGGCTGGACGCATCAATCTCTCTTCTCTACTCTACAGTGTTTTTTTTCAATTAAAGAGCAGGTACTTTTGACCCAATCACTTCGCCAGTGGGTGGTGGGTCTCTAGTTCAAGTTGACAGTAACATAGAGATTTAACCGTTTGATTGCCGATCGTCGACTTTCGTCGATTCGTGTTTTAACGAAGATTGCCGATCGTCGATTTCCGTCGATTGCGTCAGTCGTGCTCTGATTCGCGCGTACGTCGGGTGTGGTGCTGCGGCGATGGTAAATATTATTCTAATATTATCTTAATAGTTGTAAGATCGTAGTAAACCGTTTAAATTTCAGATTCATTTATTATTTTTTTTAAAGAATTTATGGGGTTTTAAAAAAATATATAGTTTCATAAAAAATTATGTTTTTTTGGCATTTTACAAGAAACTGTATGCATTTTTTGGCACTCAAACGGTTAAATCTCTAATTTAACATTTATCTAAATAACTTTTATTTAAACTGATGAATCATTCTGTTATGAATTGTTTGTGTAATAATATACATAAATATGGAAATTAAATATTAAAATATCTTAGTCAATAGTTTTTTCCCCTCAAATTTCAAGTTCAGCTACAAATAAAAAAGCTAAAGAAAATTATAATACTTTGCTGCTGCCGCTGGTAATCACCATTCTGATTATTTGTGAGTTTATCACTTAAATATATTTTCTAGACATGCTGTGCAACAAATAAATATAATTCAAAACACACATTTTACAGAAATATATTTAGATGATGAACCAATACTTTTTGTGATAAAATATGAAACAAACAAGGTGAAAAATAATTCTATTAATATAAAAGTTCCAAATCAGCGGTTTTGTAATACAGAAACATAATTACAACTCTTCCGCTTTTCTGTTTTCTTCTTCTCTTTTACGCTCTTCAGCTAATTTTCTGATTGCTGCAATTTTTTTTAATTTGTCTTCACGTCTTGTCACGACCTTTCGAACAGAAGCCAAGTACATCACCCAGAAGAATCCAAGCAGGTTGCCAAACAGTACTCTGAACTGAAAACATAATGAAACGATTACATAAATTAATTCATTTCAAAGGGAGTAGGTCCCGAATGCACCGATTAACTGTTTTAGGACTTATTGAACAATTGAAAAATATGAAACAAACAGTTGTAGAGATCACTGTTGAACAGATTTTGCTGTGATTATCAAATGGAGTTTCTTTTTTATTCGTAGTTAAGATGTAGATATTTGCATCTAGAGATACAGAGGACCAGGATATATGATTTAAATTTTTAAATCAATTGTTGCGATTGTTGATGCATCTGCCCCAATGGGTGATAAAGCCGCCCTGTCAAGAAGTTTGCTTAAAGAGCACAATGTGCAAGGCAAAAAAGCAACAAAATGAAATGTTGATTCACTCACCATGGGGGGAACAAACTTCAAGTTGACTATCTGGAGGACAGTGATATACTTCCAATTGGCGTACACCACTCTCTGTAAAAGCATGAGGGAGGAATTGAGGGAAGCCAGATGAGACTTTCCCTCCAGCAGGGAGATCATGTAGAGCTGGAAGAACTGGAAAATGGGCATGTACATCATGCGCTCCATAAGTAGCTGCCAGAACAACGAGCAGCAAAATTTTTTCCTGGCAAAATTCTGCAGGAAAGTGAAGAAGTAGTGTGGTATGGTCCCTCCAAACAGAAACCTACAACACATCATAAAGTTACCTCCTAACAGATCATTATTATAGAAAAGTACAAAAAAGTCATGACGTTGTGTAATGTTAGCGTTTCACGCTAAATCTTTACAATAAAGGTTCAATTCCGCTGAAAAATTATTATTGATAAGGATTTTTTCTGTGAGCAAAGTTGTTGGATATTTTAAAATAATATTATCACAACCCAAAGAGCCGGGGTGGAGAACCTTTTTTGCCGTTGGGGGTCATTTGGATGTTTGCAATACTACCCACGGGCCGCATACAGGGAGAGGGGGTTGGAATCCTCCATATATTATTATAACCTCATTTTACAAAGTACCGATTTTATTTTATTTTTTTAACACGCCTGGCAAGAATTCTTCAAATAAAAAATGGAAAATGCATGACCAAATGTCAATGAGTCTACCACTAGAAATTTATAACTGCAATCGGAATGCGAGGATGGTTTCCCTTGAGTTAAGTTTACAGATGAGTCTGTAAATCGAATTTTGAGTTATGTTCAGCACATTCATACTGGTTTAAAAAATGATTACACGTGGAACAAGCAAATGGTTTTCCTCCGAATTTAACAGCATATGGTGTGAAACTAGAATGTATACTCTACTCAGAACATAAGAACGGTTTCCTTCGATGTGTTGATCGAAGCAGATGAATCCACACCTGGAATTTTAACACATCACTCAGAACACAAAACTGCTTTTAAAAGAAGATTGAATCTTTATGTGTGTGTCCCCAGCTTTGATTCAAACTATACTCAAAACATAAAAATGGTTTTCCTCCGATTTTTGCAGCACGTAGTCTGCAACTTGGATTTTATAACTGCACTTTGAACATCATAATGGTTTCCTTCGAAATGCGTCAGCAGATGAATCCAAAACTGGAATTTTATCATTATATTTTGAATACAAAACTGGTTTTAACTTGAGTAAATTCTCAACTTTAATTAAAACTACACCCAGAACGCGAAAATGGTTTCCTCCGGTTTTTGGATTTTTGTAGGACAGTCTGCAAATAGAATTTTATTATTGCATTTCAAATACAAGAATAGTTTCCTTCAAAATGTACACAACTGTAATTTTATCTTTACATTCTGAACACAAAACTGGTTTTAAATCCTTGTGGAACTCCTAATTTATTTTCAATTGGTTTTGAAAATTAATTATTCATTTTTGTTACCAGTTTTCTGTCTTTCAAATACTCTTCTATTAATTTAATAGTTACAGCTGAGAAACCAATTTCTTTAAGCTTTCTTACCCTTACATTTTCGAACGCTCCTTTGAAAATCCAAAAATATTGCTAAGATAAATTTATTACTATTCATTCCTTCCTTCCATTCTTCGACTACTACATTTAATGCTGTTTCAGAGGAGTTAATAGATCTGAATCCTGATTGCTCTTGGTATAAAACATTGTGTTTATCTAAGCATTGCAAAATTTGTTCTTTTATTATCTCTTTAAGTGTCTGATTGTTCGAAATTCTTCACATTTTCTGGTATTTTTAACCTTTGGAACCGGTACAATAGTAAATAGTTTCCACGATTGTAGAAATTTTCCTCTTCAAATATCTCATTAATAATATTTAATAGAGCTGATCCAATTACTGGAAAAGCATATACTAATAGTTAATCCATCTGAACTATTCTTTGACTTAATTTTGTTTAAAATGTTAAATAAATATTCTGCATTTATTTTTCTGAAGACCAATAATTCTTTTCAAAGAAGAATTAGAAAACTCTCTAACAAAGAGTCGTTATTATCATTTGTGGGGTTAACAACAATGTTGGGTATTAATTTGAGTGATGATTTCAATAAAATATTTATTAAAGCTATTAGCCATGTTTTCTTATTTTATCTCTTTTGGGAAGTTTACTATTTTTATGTCGTCTTTGTTTTCGCCATGTACTACTTCTTTTATGCTTTTCCAAATTTTTTTGCGATCCCCTTCTTCTGAGTTTATTTTATTTTTTTCAGTTTCCCCATCCCTGCCATACAGAGACAAGTATTTAATAATAAAGTCATATCTCAGAAGAATTAAGATAAAGTTTGTTTGTTCCAAGTGAAGGAATTTCAGTTGGTCACCTAGAGATAATCATGATGTTGAAAAATTGTTTTAAATTGCTTACCCGAACAACCCATATGCTGCCACATTCTCATAATTGATTTTCTTGTCTCCTGCGATTGACTGAGTTGCTAAGTTGGCTAATGCGGAAAGAATACCGCTGGAAAAAAGTAGTTAAAAACAATTAAATTTAGCCACAAGTTATAAGTTATTTAAATAGATTATATTAAGTACATAGTTAGCAATAAGATAGAGCCTAAGAACTAATTTTGTATAGATACAAGATTGCGGTGACTGACAAGATTGTATACAAGATCGCTGTACAAGATTGAGGTGACTGACAAAAACAACGCTAAACAATTTATCCAAATATTATTATTATTAGATAAAGTATTTATTTTTATGGGTGTACAGAACATACAATATTTCACTTGTATATAAAAAAAAACATCAACTGAAATGTATATAAAAATAATAGCAAAGTAAATAGTAAGCCATTATTAACAATGTAACATTTTAAATTGTTTTCAATAATCAGAGGAGTATTTACAAATTTTGAAGTGATATAATTGTTTTCATTTGTAATGTGTGTAAACTAATAAAATAAATTAATATTTATAAATGTGTATTGTTTCATAGTGCTTCCACACAAACGAAGTATTGAATTCTGTAAGTCTGAACTTAAACTTTAGGGCGCACAGTGTATACCCCCGCTATGCAAGCTGGTTCTCTACAGAGCATTGGACCATCCCAAAATATTTTCATACAATCATTGGACCATCCCAAAATATTTTCTCTCCTTTTGTAGTACTAATGATTTGATTGTGGGTTCGGCTAGATTCTAGACTGACTCCAGAACACCACCTGTGGCCCTCGGAATAGATTAATTCGTTATACGGACCACACAAAGTATATTACTTTATTTTTTATTTTCGAAGCACAATGAAAATGCGTAATATTTTTATTATCATGATCATTAAAATTGGTTAATGTCTCATATTCAGTTCTGTTTTCCATTCAGGATATATCTGCATTTGATTATCGCACTTATCTCAGGAAAGTTTTTCCAGGTATAATTATTTCAGATTCGAACATACCTTGTCAGGGACTTAGTCTTGATGGGATGGAGGTATAAGTTTTGCAAATACGATGCCGTTAAATCGATTAATGGCTTTGACAGCATCATTTCCAGTTATTTTTGTAAGATTATAAGAAAGAATAAGACAAATAGCTTTAATTTAGTTTTCACTGCATCTAAAAACTTAAAATGTTATCAGTCAATAGATATAGATAACAAAACCATGGCTGTTTGAAACTGTTAGACTGGAAAGTATATATTGATATGTTCGTTATCTCGCGTGGTGACCGGACAACTCAGAATGAAATCAATTCAGAGCCTCCTTTGAAAAGGCATTAAGTGATGAAAAATGTATAATAAATTGGGTAAATAGGTTACGTTAGGTTTACGGGCTATTTTAAAATATTTTTTTTCATAGCTTATGACTTTAAAGAGGTGTTGAGTTGACTTGATTCTGAGTTGTCATGGAACTATCTAGTGTATTTACTTCACGTTCAAAAATTCTTTATTTTGACGTACGATTGACAATGACAACCATATCCGTAACTGTCATAACCAGAGTTGCCAGATTCTGAAAATGAAAAACCACGTTTCAGGGGTAAAAATATTTTTTGTCAAATTAAAAAAAATCCTGTTCTGTTTATTATAAAAACGGTGACCGGCCAACTAGGTAGCGACTTTTTAGGTATATGAGTTTCCATAATTTTGACCTAATAATTTTACCATAGAGATCGTCATGATTCACACGGTAATAATTGAGAATTGAGGATTTATGATAGAATATGAAGTCAATGATACCAACCCATACATGGCACATGGCATAAATGTGTCATGTGTCAAAATGTAGTCCGAATTTCAAGATGATATCGCTGGAATATTTATCGTTTGTAATTTGAAATTACATAATAAAATGTATTATTTACACTGACACAATACCTAGTTTTGTTAATAGTGATGCCGTGTTTAAATGGTTAATATTATCGACTCGTGGAATTTGTCAATTTATGGTAAGAATAACGTACCAATGATGGTATTCAAATTAACCTAAAAATGTTGTTATTTTTGCTATAATAAAATTACGCTTTGCTACTTTTAAACTTAATTACCAACAGAAACGTCGGGTTCAGTACGGATAGATGGGAAAATATGCATTAATTCGATTTTCATTCAATCAAAGAAATTTCAGTTGCCGCCATTTTTTTTTGTGTTTGTTTGGATTTGACATTTGCGAAGTTTCGTTTCAAACGGGATTGGTATATTTATGTTTCAAACTAAATACGCCTTAATTCACTTAGATTACCTTTATTTATGGATTACCTAAACTAATAACCTATTTTGTGTACGTAAATAGTTGTTACTTGTGTTAATTGTTGAAATGAAGTGTGATTTGCATAATCCGTGCAAATGTGGAGGCTCTTTCACAATTTAATACTTTTTGTTTGTTTAAAACTCTCAAAAATTAGTTTTTAGTATTCCCTGAACGATCCCCTGAACAATTATCATAATAGACAACTTTTTGCATGTGAAGTGATGGAAAATACTGCATTCAAAATTTCGATCGCTTGAAACCGCGACCATTCGAATTATTTAGCGAGAAGGAACATCCATATCCAAAACCATTGCACATACAGCAGTACAGTCATATATTACATTTAAAGAATGTAAAAATAACATATCTCTGTCTCAGTAACTTTGTAATAATGTATATATTTTTCTTCTTCCTAAAATTAAAACTTCAAATTTTGGTTTTTCAGATTGTCCCGTCTGCAGGATGTGTTTGTTGAAATAGAAGTGACAAATCAAAAGTTCAATCAGACCATTAATTTAACCGGTCATGTGTATCTGGTGATGGATTTCATGTGGAAAATCAAAAAACAGAGATTGTTTCAGGTATGTTAAATAAATATTAACATTTTTTGAATAGTTCCAGTGAAACTCACATAAAAACTTTCATGCTTGAGAATGTTTTGTTTTTTCGGTACCTTGAGGCTAACATGGAAGATATGGCTTGTACTGTGGAATGTGTGAAAGAATGAATGTGTATTGGAAGGCTCTAAGCAACATGGTGCACATACGCTCTCTGAGAGCAGTTTGGTTAGTACATTACACATAGACTAATTATTTTTTCCGTATGTCTATTCAGTTATATACTTAGCAAGGTAGCTTTTTGTGTTTTAAGTAAGTTTATTTACAGATTTCTTCCGAAATTAAATTATATATAATATTCAATACCTGTAAAAAGAAAAAAATGTAATGGTAACTCACACTAACAGTCTCTTTCACCAATAAGCTCCCAGGCTCCGGACCCAGATTTCTTTCACATTCAAGACTCAGTATTTCCCTGGTGGAAAACCACTATTCAGAATAACTTCACTCATTGGCCCTGAGGAAAATAATTTCCCTCAGGAATTATGTCATCTTTGGGGATACTGTGTGCAGGGTCTTAAGAAAAGGAAGTTCTGGGAAGAAAAAGGGTAGGAGTTGGTAGAAATCTAGGGGTTATTGTGTTGGAATGGCGGAAGTATGAATCCATCCCTTCCACTGCGGTGCAAGGCGATGGGTCAAGATGAGTCCAGCTAGAGAGGCCAAAGGGCCTTCCTCAACCGGACTCTCCCTGGAGCAGGTGGATCCGCAGCCAAGGCATGAACAAACCTCACAAATCCAGGCACCCCTGCTAAGTCACCAAATGCAGCAAACCACTTGAGGTGACCTCTGTGATTTTAGTTATCCAAGAAATGTTTCCCAGATCGGCTCATACCCATCTCCCAAATTGCCTCTATTGATTAATCTTGATAACAAATATTACTATGGTTTTTGCTATGCCTGTCTCACTCGGAGGTGTTCCTGTTTCTAGGCAGAGCTTTGTTTTCTAACCAAATATGCCAGGTGCTTCCCAACTGGCTTCGGGATGTTGAACTCTGAGATTCTGGTGCAGTTTTGTAACTACTGTCCTTGTTCTTTAGTGAAAACAATGAATGGCAAGTCTGCACCCCATGAGCATCATCGCGCACTTGGCAAAATCCTGGCATCTTGACACCTGGCAGGGACACAGGAGCACCTCACCGACCAATGCAAGTCACCTTCTAATCAGCCATCCCACCATGGTCGGCGGCATCGCCTCCATTCTCAACTACTTCCTGCTATACCTGGTGGGGCCCAATTAGAAGATCTTCAAGGTATTCTTATATTACATTATTTTTGGCAATACCATGCTGAATATATATTTTTTTTTCTTTTTCTTTATTTATTTAGTGTTGTTATACGCCCAGGCCTTTATATAGCCTTTTACATATACTTTTTTGAGCAAGTGTTTACAAAGTACAGACATTCTACAAAGTGCAGACAAAAAATAGTTTCAAATGGGATCACCAGGATAATTCAAAGGAGAATAAAAAAGAAAACTGGAAAGGCCTTCCATACAAATGTGAGTGGAAACAATTGTTCCATTTAACCCAATAGCCCAGCACTCACTTTCACTTGCAGGCGTCTGAAATCATAGATCTCCACCCCATTTGAATTTCGTAAACACGGTATTGGAAATTTAAGCCTTGGTTGAACCATGAAAAAACCCACAAGACACTTGTGACCCAGAAGACACTTCTTGTGTTATTCTTTCATAAGTCAGGTACGCCCCATACGTCATACATATGTCTGGTAACGTTATATTATCGTGAAAACAAGCTTATGAGTTCGAGTGGTAAAGCCGCAGATAAACATGCTAGTAACATGATCAAAAGCATGCCAGTAGTGGCCTTCAGCTTGCCAGGGGCAAGTGTATCGTGTCCCTGCTATTAAAGCATATGCCATTCAATAACGTATGGCGTTTCAATTTTTTGTATGTCAGTGACATGCGGTGTGAGGTGGGGGGAGTTTGGGGGATGCAGCATGTCTTTGAAAGCGCTCTGCCAGTAGGTAGCGCTGTTTTGTTGCTTTTTGTAAGTTGATATTTTTGCAATCAAAATGGCTCAGTGGGGCGATGAAGAGACTCTAAACTTCATTATGCACTACTGCAACTACCAGTGCTTATGGAATACAGGTTCACCGCAAAAATAAAATTGCATTCCGTTTCTTAATTGTTTATAGTGGAGGAGAAGGTATGCCACCTGGCACGCAAGCAGCTGGAGGATGAGGAGACGCTGACCGATGCTTCCGAGAAGTTCCTTGATCCCATCATGAACATCCTCATGTTGGACCCCGTCAACCTGCCCAGCTCCAGGACTACCATTGCAAGGTTGCTCGAATAAACAAATATTTTTATTCTGATAGGAGTATAAGATATTGTCTCTTAAATATGATATCATATTTCAAAGCAGCAGTTAGAAATATGCTTATATTTCCCACTTACTTGGAATGGGTCCCTCTGCACAGCATATCCAAAGAGAGGCCCTGAGAGAAACCTTAAGGCCTCCTACGTAGAGTGGAAGAGTTGAGCATCCACAATAAGCTTTCAATTATTTGCCCACAACTTTTTCTAATCTACATTAGACATGTTGCTCGCCAAACTGAAGACTCCGACTTGGAGAAACACATAGACACTGGCAAAGTGTTTGGCAGAGGAAGCAGAGGATGGTCATCAATGCGCTGGAGGGACCAATTATCACTGGCGTCCTGTACGTCCACTCAATCAGAGTTTTGCATCAACAATCTCATTTCCTTTCGTCACACCCTGCCCATTCCCATTTCAGTTCTTCTATTCTTTTTGCTGTATATCTATATGTATATCTGTGAGGTGGAAAAACCCATTAAATATTTGTTAAATGGTTTCACATTTACATTAATCGTTCTGTATTTGCAGTCATCTTCTCAGCGATCAATCCGACCCATTCAACCGATCTCCCCTCAGTGTCAGTCTATAAATCAGCCCAACATCAATTGAGCCCAAAATCAAGCCCAACAACGAACTCTGGGAGCGGATTCTGGTGTGGTCGCAGTGGAGGAAAAGCAGCAAAGAGGCTGTGGAAGCTGCTGAAGAAGCCGGCACACCGGGAACCAGATCACAGTTAAATAATGACAAGAACTGGCATCTTAAATGGCATCTGATGCCACTTTTAACAGTACAACATCATAAACACAACATCATCAAATCTGCCAAATATGTTGAAGTATGTGTCCTCTGATCCTATAACACACTTCACCGACTTGTACTTCTAATATCTTTCTCAATTTGAGAGGCTGGTATGAGTAGCGCCGCCCCGTAACTATTTATTGGATAACCAACACCTCTGCCGTAGGACACCCCAAGTGGTTCGCCACATTTTGTGACTTAGCAGGGGTGCCTGGGTTTATGGGGTGAGGTTTGTCCAAATCTTGGCGGCGGATGCGTCTGCCCACCAACTGCGGCATGCCGGATCGGGAGAGACTGGTTGAGGGAGATCGTTTGACCTCTCCAGCAGGACTCTCTCGGAACATTGCCTTACACTACAGTGGTAAGGATAGATTCATATGCCCGTCACTCTTGGATACACCAACCCCAGATTCCTACCCACCCCTCATACCTTTTTTCCTTCCCAGAACTTACTCTTCTTCCTTTTCCTAGAAAACCCTCCACACAGCATCCTCAAAGATGACATAGGGCAGTTTTTCGATTATTGAACTGTGTCTATTTGTTAATTGATTGTACCCACGCAATAAAGACTAATTGTTTTTAGAGAATAAAAGTGCGAATTTTATTTAATTACCACCACCGTTACAACACAGATTTTGTTTTTTTTTTTTATGTGACACCTCACAAGAGTGTCCCTGTCTGTAGGAAGCATTGTGAGACAGATTAAGGGGGCTGTGAGAAGGGAATTATTTAGAGGTGTTGAAGAGGCTGGA
Organism: Glyphotaelius pellucidus; assembly: GCA_936435175.1. Taxonomy (NCBI): domain Eukaryota; kingdom Metazoa; phylum Arthropoda; class Insecta; order Trichoptera; family Limnephilidae; genus Glyphotaelius; species Glyphotaelius pellucidus. The sequence continues at coordinate 6,334,639 of OW386543.1, read as the reverse complement.
TTATATGAAGGAGGAAAATTAGATGCTGGTAGCTCGTTCCATGTACGAGCCAACTTACACAAAAATGAGTAAAAGATGCAACCTCAACTTCTCATGAAGCCAACAGTGAACAGGTGTTTTGCTTGTGTCTGTCAAGTTTCACACACGTTCACCGAAGATCAATGCTACAAGCTTCTTAGAGCAGGCTCCATAAAAATACCTGTGACTTAGCATGCCTACATTGCATCTGTGCATTAGAGATTAAGGGAGCGACATTGTATCTGTGAACAATGGGTTGTCAATCGGACCCTTTGTACAGAATCAAGTAGGTTTATCAAGAATTTTGGGGCTTCAGCCCATAGGTAGCTCCCAATTCAATTATAGGCGTACTTAAGATTTGTGTGGGGTTGGCAGCTGGTCACTAGTGAGTAGTAATCTGCTAGCCCTGTATAGGACGCCCAGTTTCTTGGAAGTTAGATTTACTAGGGCTTCTATGGAGCCGGTTTGATATACTTACTCCAAGCATTTCATTGGAGTCTTTATTGGGATCATCAAATTGCACCAGACAGTCACTGATGCTCTCTTTACCAAAATCAGACACGCTCGGCTTGAGGCATTGAAATTGACCCCAGGCGTCAGCAATTCATCCTTAGAAGACTGGTTTGTAATGAATATCTTAACCCCCATAATTTTGATTGTTGATCAGGATGACAACAGACTCACAACATTAGACAATTCTCGCACAAGACGCTTCTATATCAGACGTCCCTTTATGAAATTGAATTTACAAAATAGGTCAAACGTATTACTATTTATATCAAATTTAACCTCTCGCAGTACCTTGATGTTATACAAATTTCTCCTTAATCGAATCGTCATTATTTGTTAATTGCAAATTTCATTCAAACTCTTTTAAAATAATGTCAACATATTTTCATCATCTGTTGTATACAACTCAATCTGTCAAAACAATAAAAATAAACCAATCCTAGAGCCTTTTGAAACCATAAACAATATAATATACCACAAACAAACAAAAAATTCTGATGTTCAAAAATGATTATAATTATTTTATATTTCCGAAATATTTTCTAATCAACTTTATGAACGTAATATTTAATATAAAAATGCTTAACATATATTTTCAAAGTGCAAAGTCTTCGCACAAAAACTCACAATTTCTTAAATCAAGTTTTTTTTTTAAATTATGATATTTATCTAATATGCGAAACTTGGCTAAACGAATCAATCCATTTTTTTTTTTTAATGAACTCCACACTCCAGGAAAATAATTTCCCTCAGGGCTTATGTCATCCTTGAGGACGCTATGTGGAGGGTTTTTTTAAGGAAAAGGAGGAGAGGAGAGTTCTGGGAAGGAAAAGGGTTAAAGGGGTGGGTAGGAATTTGGGGTTCAGTGTGTCCTGGTCACCCGCCTCCAAGACCTAGACAAACCTCATCCTATGAACCCGGTCACCCCTGCTAGATGACCAAATGTAGTGAACCACTTGGGGTGACCTATGGCAGAGATGTGTTGGTTATCCAATAAAGGTTCCCGGGGCGGCGGTACCCATTCCTGCCTTCCAAATTATAGTGGATTGTTTGACAATAGGTACGATGTATTTAGAAAGGATCGTAATTACTTTGCGTCTGGGCAGTATTACCGATCTTATTATTTGATCGTAATTACTTTGACAGCGGCAGGGAGGGGAGGGGGTTCAAATTGCAACCAATTGCAACGCTTTTCCTTTTATTATTTGATTTGTGGTTAGGGTAAGCGTCTCCTGTGTGGAGCTCATGTAAAAAAAATAAAAAGTTGTGCAATCCGCATTACATATAATATCATTTACACAATTTTTAGAATGAATGGTTATATTTACTGCATTTTCGACCGCCCGTCACAGACACTCTCCTTTTCATTATTTGATTTGTGGTTAGTTGCACAGTCCGCATTATATAAAATATAATTTACAATTTTTAGAATGAATGATTATAAAACGCAAAATTCGTCAATTTTGCAAAAAATAGTTTTGTGAATTTAGTCATCTCCACGCAAATAACGCGAAATTCACAATTTTCTCATTTTTCACGCGATATTTTAAATTATTACGTACATTCTAAATAATTATTGTTATGGTTTTGACAAGCTTGAATAGCCATAAAATAAACGCAACGAATTCAGTTTTGCGCGTGTCTGTTGGTAACTGTGAATCAGCAAAAAGTGTTGTGATTAGCCATCTTGTTGTCTGTTCTGAATCGTTACTAGGGTGAGTTATGATGATGTGAATCATGATATAAGGAAGTGTCTTTTCCGAGGAAGATTTTTCCCAAAACTCATATGGCGAGTTCCCATATTACCACCTGGCATGGAACCTATAAAAACCGTGCAAGCTTTTCATTGAGAATTTAAGTAGGGAAACGTCGGCACCTCATTAAATTATCTGTAATGGTAATAAAAATGTAAGGTAATAAAAATGTTTGTGCTTTAAAAAAGAAAGACACGCCAAATAAATAAAAACATAAAAAGTTTTTAATTTTTTTCTCCCATACGTCTGATAAAATATTCTTGCTATACATTTTACGGTGACCGGACAACTCAGAATGAAACCAACTCAGAACCACCAAAGAAAAGTCAAAAGAGTGATAAAAAATATATTTTAAATACATATTTTAAAAAATAGGTCACGTTAGGTTAGGATTATGGGCGGTTCCACGCCAACTCAGAATAAAGTCAACTCAACATCTCTTTGAAAAGTCATTAAAAGCTATGAAAAAATATTTTTAAATTAGCTCTTAACCCTAAACTAACCTATGTTACCTATTTAACCATTTTTTTATACTTTTTGTCATTACTCTTAATGACTTTTCTGATGTGGTTCTGAGTTGATTTCATTCTGAGTTGTCCGTTCACCAGATAGTACAACCAACCAAACCAAAACCAAGGTGTTTGTTACTAATTACTAGTTACTACTTACTTACAAGTAGACATTTAATACTTTATCTATGGTTTCTCTATCTGTCAAAATATAAAGTAAAGGTTATGTTTTGTTTAGCTGCTTGTTTATATTGTTATGTTTCTCCTTTCGCCGGATAATAAATAGTTATAATCTGATAACTCGCGAGTGAAAAGTAGTGTGATTATAAAAAAGCTTAGAATTCCCGAAGAACATTATAATATCAACTACCGCAATAAGGCATCGCTAAAATGTTGGATAAATCATTTTATAACACTGTTCTTTCTCAAACCTTTTCGGCGTGTGGAAAATATCTGCTGGCGGGAAATAGTTATGGACAAATCGCTATTTACAAGTAATATTATAATCCATAAGCCGCCGCATTTTTAAGCACATATTGTAGAAATCACACTTCATTTCAACAATTACTACAAGAAACAACTATTTACGTACACAAAATAGGTTATTAGGTTCTTAGTTTGGGCGAATTAAGTAATTCATGCGTATTTAGTTTGAAACGAAACTTCGCAAATGTCAAATCCATACAAAAAAAAGAGGCGGAAATGGGAATGTTTTATGGGAAATTTTTAACTTTGAACGAAAATCGAATTTTAGTGCATATTTTTCCGTTTATCCTGACTGAAACCGACAGTTCTTGTGGTAATTAAGTTTACTTTTAAAAATCTATGCCTTTTAAAAGAGTAGCGGCATGCGGCGGCTTGTTGATTATTTACCATAATATTTCTTTGACTAGGTACTAGGTAAACTTTCAAAAACACTGGATGACAATCAATACGAATATTTTTATAAAAAACCTTTTAATTCACTTTAATTTCTGTAAAAGACTTTTTGCATTCGGGATGACGGAAAATACTGCATTCAAAATTTAATTAATTATTCCTCTGTCACACTTTTAGGAACAGTAACGAACTGTGTTTAGCACCGTAACTGGAATGTATGGCGAGCGATATGCTGAAATACGCCAAGTCAAATAACAACACATAAAAAATAAAAACACATACATACTTTAAAAAATAAAAACACATACATACTTTATTAGACAAATGTGTTATAAATGTTATCGTCATCCCGCTTTTTTGTTGTTTCATGTTAAAATAATTAATAAAAAATTCTCAAAGTTTCATACTTTTTTTTCAAATTGCGTTCGGAAACTTTGGTTTCATAAAGCTGTACATTTTAATTTAAATTTTAAAAATGAACAAATTAATCTGAGGGGTTAAGGGAGATAAATAAAATTTAAGGGCGGATTAGGTTTCTTCGGAGTTTTCATAAAACAAAAAAAAAACAATATTTTTTTTTTAGGAAAGTATGTTAGGAAATTAACACATTGGGTGCTGAATACGCGCTTAGCATGTATTATGGAATTTTGTTTGGTGCTGAGTACGCGCCTAGCGCATACGGATTATTTCTTCACGAGCATCGCTAGCTAAACATATAAGCCTCAGTGTTATAACTGAGCTCCGTATTCCTCTGGCTTCAGTCTGTAACGGTCTTACAAATAAAAATTGATACATAAGTATCAACTTTTCACACATAAATTATTCCAATAGTCATTTTTAGGTAATAATAATGTTTCTATAGTCTAAAGCGCGGGTCACATTATGCTGGTTGCCAGCCGCGAGTTGAAGAAGCCGCTTCTGCCAGCCGTCGATCAGCTTGGTGTGACAACAAAATTCGGCGCTGGCGTCGCCAGCCGGCGAGTATTTGTCAGCGGCTGACGAAGTTGGACATGTTTAACTTTTGGTAGCAGGCAGCGGCGAATAATCAATCACGTGACCTGATCACGTGATTGCCTGCCTGAATATTGTATCTTGTTTTTTAATTAAAGGTTCAACTACTTCTAACAATTCTTGAAATTGAGGGGCCGTCATTCTTAAAACATTTCTGTATGTTTCTGGATCCTCTTCTTTCAGTTCTTGGAGAAGTCTTGACGATGCCCCTAATTCTTCCCTTCTTTGTATCCATGGCCTGACCCACCATCGTCTCTGTTTGCGGTGAAGCTGGTTAAGCATTTCTAAACTAAGTTCCCTGACACCCTCTCTCTTTAACGTGAAACGACAGACGACATATAGTGAATGACTAACTGGAGAGTGCGAGACGCTAGTAGCAGCAACAGTAGTGTGACCAGATTGCCCGCCGCTGCTAGCTGGTACGACTACCAGCCGCTGGTAAGCAGCAGCTGGCAACCAGCATAATGTGACCCGCGCTTAATCAAAACGGGCAGAAAATTTTAAATACTTGAAGTCACAACCTAATAATAAAATGCTTTGAAATAATTTGTTCACAACTATGCACAAGGGGTCTGAATAGGTTATTTAAGTTTGTAACTGTTTTATCCTTTCAGTCTTGACAAGGTCCTAAATCCCAACTTCGAAGACTTCACATACAGCAACAAGCCGGAGCAGACCCTCACCGTGGACAAGGATGTCCAGATCTGTTCCATGGCTTCGACGGAGAAGTTTCTCGTGGTGGGAACCCACGGTGAGATCAGCGGATGGGACTGGAGCTGCCTGAAAGACAAGGCTCCCAAACCCTCGTGGAAAATAGCTCTCCCTGGAGGGGGATCCATCATAGATCGGGTGGATGTCAACTCCCTCTGGTGGAGTGAGGAACAGGAGTTGATGTTTGCCGGCTGTGGAGATAATAATATTTATGCTTTTAATCTTGAAGAAGGAAAGATTGTGAGAACTTTCAAAGGACACGAGGATTATATTCACTCGATACATGGATTGTAAGTTGAATTTGAGTAAAAATTTCTGAACGATCTGAGCATTTCGATTTAAAAAAAATGGTTTTTTCCTTTTTTCTTCAACTAAAAGGTTATAAAACATTTGGAGCCGGTTTGGTTCTTTGATGATGCTAAAAAAAATTGCACCAAATAGTGATTTTTTTAATATGTCTATTTGAATTTTTTAAATTTTCTTGTTTGAATGAATAAATTTTATATATATGAAGCGGAATCTTGAGAAAGTGGAAATTAACCTACTTCCCGACATCAGATCGAGCTGAAACTCGGCAGAGAGACTTGTTGTCGATGACAATGCATTCTATCAACTTTTAGTGGCAAACACGCACACACACGTACATTTACGTATTTTCTGAAATTAATTAGAAGATTTCTGAAGCACTTAGTAGATGAAATAAATGTTGGCCTTACCAATTCTGTATTTGACCATTTTCCGGTTCGTAGCGCGGTTGATTCCGATCACTGGGTAGGAAGATCGGAACATTGGTCAAACAAAAAAAAGTTTTTCAGTTTTAACAGATATTTGGAAAATAGATGTAAATGGTTCCATGCTAACTAAGAATAAAGTCAACTCAACACCTCCTTGAAAAGTCATTAAAAGCTATGAAAAAAATCATTTTAATTAGCCGATAACCCTAACCTAACGTAACCTATTTATCCAATTTTTTTTATCACTCTAAATGGCTTATCTGAGATGGTTCTGAGTTGGTTTCATTCCGAGTTGTCCGGTCACCATGTAAATATAGTAAAAAAAATAATTTTACGATTTGATTTTTTTTTAATTTAACCTAAAAGAATTCCATGTTCAGTCTCAATCTATTAAAAAACAAAAAATCAACTCCGAATGTGTAAATTCACATTTTTAGACCACTAGTTTCCTGACTATTCAAGATTTTCAACTATTATTTATTCGCTAAGATTTTCAACCTTAAATATAGAAAAACAACTTTTGTTAGGTTACATTTATTAGGTTTAACATATTGAAAAATTGAACCCAACCTAACCTTGTCTTTTATATAGTGATTGGTTACAAATTATTGTTTTATTCGAGCGGTAATTGTATTTTTAGTTCCATATCAACTTGGAATCAACTGTACCTCTTATGTAATTAAAAATAATCTGTAATTTTTGTAAATGAATGTGGAAATGTCTTCTGATAGGAACTCCAACTTAATATCAACCGGTGAAGACGGGCTGGTCTGCATATGGGACAGCCGTACGCAGGCCTTCAACAGCTTCGAGCCCCACTCGGAGAGCAAGCTGGCCCGACCAGACCTCGGCAAGTGGGTGGGAGCTGCTTCTCTGGGAGAGGACTGGATAGTGAGTTCATTTTATTAATTTAATAATATTCCATTTCGCCCCACACCATCTTACCCCGTTCCACCCCGTATCCCATTTCGCCCCCCTCTGTTGTGGTAAATAAGCCGTTCCACCCTATCCCGTTTCGCCCCCTCTGTGTTGTGGTAAATATTCTGTTAGAATCCGTGCCACCCTATCCCATTACACCCCCCGTTGTTATCCGCCCCGGGTACTGCCCATGCTAGCTACGCCACTGCATGTACAGCAGTGGTTGATGGGCTTTTGAGCTAGGCAAGCAACTTTGGAAAGTGAAAGATTTTTTTTTTTTATAAGAATACCTCACAAGAGTCCCAACTGCTCCCGTCTGGAGCCAGTGAGACTATGGCATCCCCAATTGGGGTATGTTGTGAGGCTGAAGGTAGAGGGGAGGGGAAGGAGATGAGGAAGAGGAAGGTGGAAAGTACCTGGCTGTTCAGATCTGGTCACCAAACACGGCCAAAGCCATTTCAAGCAACTTTTCAATTCTGAATGGTGGTCTTACACCAGGGCGATACTGAGAGTATCTTCCACTCTGGAACGTGCCGCAAATATAATATATATTATTTTAAATGAATAAATTGTGAAATAACACAAATCAATCAAATAAAATTTATTTGCCACGCTGGGATTCGATCCCGCGACCTTCGGAATGCTAGTCAAAAGCCTTACCGCTGGACTACGCCGGCCGCCGGATGCTCTCAGTTTCGCCCTGGTGAAAGACCGCCATTCAGAATTGAATTGTTGCTTGAAATGGCTTAGCCGTGTTTGATGACCAGATCTGAATATCCAGATTTTTCCAACCTTCTTCTCCCATCCACTTCATCCTCACATCATAGTCCCTCTGTCTCCGGACAGTGGGAAGCAGTTGGGATTCAGATATTGATTTATTAGTAGATTATATGTTTTGTAATAGCTTATTTATTTTTTGTAAATTTTGCAGTCATACCAAATAATGTGTTGGGGTTGTTCTTCTTTTTAACTTACATAACTTATACCACTCTGTCACATTTCCACCTAAAGTGAGGATTTTTTTTTACTATAAATGAATTCTCTCTGGATCTCAGAGGGGAAATTGTAGCAAAAACGCCTATCACAACCCACGTGACAGAATTTATATATTTTATTAAACACCATAAAAAATAATAATCCCTGTTACTTGATAGGTTATACCTTTTGGAGTTTAAAAATAGTCTTATATTTTTTGTCTTCATATCATTTTTTTGTAACATTATAGAATACTAGCTTTTCCCCGTGGCTTCGCTCGCATGGTATTACGGGAAATGACTGTAGCGCTTGCACTTTTCAATTTTCCCCCCTCCCCCCCACCCCCATCCCCTCCCGCATTCCATACATTCATTCCCTTACATTCAGTTTTCAAACATCTCGCCTGCCACCTAAATTTCATAATGCTATAGCTCAAAGAAAAAAATAATTATCCAATTTTGTTCATTCATTCGGAATTCATGCGCTTACATACATTTCGGATTTTTGTTTTTATTTAAATATTTGGAAGTTTGTAAATATAATAAAAAAATTACACTATTTATTATTCAGTCTTCATAATCGTTACGAATTATATTTTTGATGTAGGAATTCTCACCTGACATTTATTCCAAAACGTAAGCTTGTCCAAAAAAAACAAAACATATTCTAATATTTGAATTTTATGGAGCAGTAGGTAGGGGGCTAAGTACCTACCAGCATAGAGCCCACAAATATATCAACATCATTTTTTTTCTGACGTTAGCAAAAACTCGCTTTTGTTAGCGACAGAAAACGTACAACAAATATAATATATTAATATTAATAATTTCATGATGCCAGAGCTTACCATCATATACAGCCTATAGTCTGCGCATATAATTTAGCTTTCTATTGGTGAATGAATTTTTAAAGTCTTTTTATTGGTTAATGCGTGGAAAGCGTAGCAAACAAACTCGAGCAGTTTCGCATTTTTAATATTAGTATGGATACGCAAGTCGAGGTGGCAGGAGACAACTGTGATTTGTATGAAATACACTTCTATCACGAGGATTTACAATTCTAACATAATTTTTACTACAAAAATATAAACACATTTTTAAAGCGCACACAGTCTTTTTCAGTACAGTAGATTTTAAAGTAATTATAAAATAATAATATTGGTTATTCTGATGAATTTTTCTCCACTGGTGGAGACAACTTTTTGTAGGTTAAAAAGAAGAACAACCCATTGATATTTTAATAAAAATAGTGTATTATAATCTACTATAAGCATTTACCCTAGAATAGATTAGAATAATGATTTTTTTAATTGAGCCCACTGGATATGGCAGCAAATAGGAGGTTAAACAATTTGATTATTTTGTTAGATCTGCGGCGGAGGTCCCCGGTTAGCGCTCTGGCAGATCCGCTCGCTGCAGCCCACCACGGTGTTTGACCTGCCCGACCGTGGTATACACGTCGCCTACTTCCATGACGACTGCATCATCGCCGGTGGCTGCGCTCCGTACCTCTATCAGCTCGGTTACTCTGGCGACACACTAGCCAGCATCCCGGTGTCGGCCACCACAGTCTACAGCGCCGTCTGTCAGAGCTCCCCTCACCGCGTCTTCACCATCGCCGGCTCCAGTCCCAACATCGATCTGTGCACCACTTTTAACTATGCAGATCAGGTTCTTAGCTTTAATTGACGATGGACATTGTTTTTTTTTAAATAAATTTTTAATAAGCACATGAATTTGTTTCTTGATTTTCATAAGGCTTGGTTATGTCATTTAAGCATGGCTGTGGCTAAGGTTTAATCAAATTTATGTTTCTATGTGACCTGGCTCCATGGTCGAGGGGCAGGGCTTAGAGATCCAGAGGTTGTGGGTTCAAATCCCGGCGTTTGCAAGTAAATTTTATTTGATTGATTTGTGTTTTCACAATTTAATCATTTAAAATAATACAAGGCATATTTGCGACACGATCCAGAGTGGAAGATACTCTCACTCTCAGTGTCACTCTCGTGTAAGACCTCATTCAGAATTGAAATATTGCTCGAAATGGCTGTAGCTGTGTTTGGTGACTACATCTGAATAGCCAGATAATCCCCACCTTCCTCTTCCCCATCTCCTTCCTCTCCCTGCTTACCCTCAACCTCACAACATACATCAATTGGGGATCCCATAGTCTTTCTGGCCTCAGGCGGTTGGAAGCAATTGGGACTCTTGTGCGGTACACAAAAAAAAAAAAAAATTTAACCAAAACTTAATCCTCCATCGCGTTGGCGTAAGACCACCATTCAGAATAGAAACAATTTCCTCCTTGATGGCTTTCGCCTTGTTTGGTGACTACATCTGAATAGCCAGGTACTTCCCCACCTTTCTCTTTCCAATCTCCTTCCTCTCCCCACTTATCTTCAGCCTCACAACATACCTCCATTGGGGATCCCATAGTCTTACTGGCTCCAGGCGGTTGGAAGCAGTTGAAAGTGTTGTGCGGTATAAACAAAAAAAAAACAAAAACTTTAGCCGAAACTTAATCCGCCTTATGTTTTACGCCGCTTGCCTGCGAGTTATAACTGTAACTGTTTCAGATACAGTGACCAGACTCTAATGTATACGTGATGTCGATACCACTGTAAACGTAAAGGCGAACCTGCGTGAAGTGTCCTTTGATTCACGGCAAAAACCAACACTATGATTTTTTGTAACGGTTTCGATTACAGTTCAAGGATGCGGCTTAAGGTCGAAGTAGTGAAAAACTTCACATTAAACCACAGCGTAGGTTTACGCCTGGTTTAACTATACCAACCATGATCGGCGCATAAGAATCTAAAAAGTAAGACAGTATATTTTTTATTCCATTCTTTTTATTGAATTACATATCTAAGCAATGGTAAAAATAGTATGCTGTTAAAATGAATAAATTTCAGCTTAGCTATTCAGATATGCAACAACCAGGCTCAAGAGCTTCTACTCCCGGGATGTAAAATGCTCTTAACCACTGGAGTGACCATGCGAAATAAATAAATTTGCCTCGATTGCTTGAGATTTCCAGAAGATGATTTTTTTAATTTTTGGCCAACATTAAAAAATCATACATTCGAATTTTAACATGGAGACATAAAAACTTATTATAGTGCTAAATAGCCAATGAATTAACCTGTATTTTATCGTTTATCTCATATTTGTAGGATTTATTAAAAAAATCGTAAAGTTTATAACCGTGCGCACCCTGCGTGTTTGTTACTCTGAAACTCCGTGAGAGGTACTTATTCGAGTCAACATAGAATATTTTCGATTTCTGTATGTTGTGTGTGGTATACTTGATAACGAAAGGTGCATGTCTATGGAGAAAGGACTTAATTTAACCGTAAACAGTTGATCAGAAATCCTGCGTGAAAAAAATTTATTTTTAACATTGTTTAAAATACTCTACGAAGTTCGGATTTGCGACATCTATGGTCATAATAGATAAAGCATTTCAATAGCTTCGTTTTAAAATAAATGGCTGGCCATGGAAATGTTTTAAATAATTACAATAAATGTTTTACGAATGTCAGGAAAATGTGGTCCAATTTTGGACAGCTATCAATCGCAGAAAAATAAAAGTGGTCCATTTTTCGACCATAATCGCTCCAGTGATTAAGGAGTTTTCTCACAAGAACGACGCTATAGAAAAGATCCAAACATTATTATTATTATTAGATGATTAAGGGGAATATTTAAAAAGATTAGATCTTTCGCTGAAACAGTTCAGATTGTATGCAGTGTTCGAAAGATTCAGTAATTTTATCGAACTTCTTGTTGGCTGTTGCAGTAATGGACGTGAATACCCATTTATTTTTGAACAACCAAATAAAGCTTAATACGCATGAGGAATTCAATAAGTGTAATATCACTCACACTGTACAGCGAGCTTTAATGTTTAATGGGGCTATCTATTGTGTAATAAAGTTCACCATCAGTCGCAATCCTCACGGATATAATGTTATGATGTGGATGCGTCATAACATAATTAACGATTTTAATTTATTGAATTGGTAGTCAAGTACTTTTATGGGAGTTATTTTATGGTTTTATTCAGTATTCACGGCAGGTTGACAGCACTGAGCGGAAGGGCTTTTTCTGTGGAACTCACTCTCGACGTAAAACGGAACGGGATAAGCCGTTTTGCAGGGACAGTCAATTGTAATATTTAATAATGGTGTAATTAATACCGGACGGAGTAACTCTTCGTAATGCAGAGGGAATCGTAAAAACCCTTCGTAATGCAGAGGGTCTTTTTAGGAAAGGATAGAGAAAAGATAGTTAAATAGGATGGAGAAATGAAAAAGATAGCAAGTAAGTAATAAAAAAGGTATGAGGGGTGGGTAGGAATCTGGGGGTCTGTGTGTCCAGAAGTGACGGATACGTGAATCTATTCCTCCTACTGCGGTGCAAGGCGATGTTCCAAGAGAGTCCTGCTGGAGGGGTCAAAAGTCTTCCTCAACCATTCCGATCCAGCTTGTCATGTAATCGGTGGGCAGATGCATCCGCTGCAAAGATCCGGACAAACCTGAACCCACCCCACCCCGTGAACCCGGGCACCCATGCTAAATCACCAAACGTAGCGAATCACTTGGGGTGACCTGTGGCAGAGGTGTTGGTTATCCAATAAATGGGTCCCGGGGCTGCAGTACCCATACCCACCTCCCAAATTGAAAAAATATGATAACTGTATATGGGATTGAGAGATAGCACCCCTCCCACATAAATTTTTATATGTATTATTTTCCTCATATTTAACAACCTTGAGTTTCTTTTAAATCAATTTCTATTATTCTTAAAAAAATAAATAATCAAAAAACATGTTTTATACATTTTTTAATAAATAATACATTCATAACTATTCAAAACATTTTCAATACTGCCAATCAAATGACTAGAAAACTTTTTCAATAAATTATTTAATTTTACACTTCACTGTTCAAAAAACACATTTCACTGAGTCAAAGGAAGCCATGTCCAGCTATAGAAGCCGGTATGAACCCTTCCGCACCATCTTTGTTCCTCACGTAAAACCACTCTGAGTCTACATCCGCTTCTATGCCTCCCCCTTGCACCAATATAACCACGTCGCCCTTCCTCACTGACAAAGTATTGATCACTTTGGACCCTTCATAGTCCTTTTCCACGACCAGCAAAGTATGGCGGGAAACGTACCGAACGTGGTTTTTTGAGTCACTGTATTTTTGTTTCTTTTTACGAATAGAATACTTGTTTTTTAAGTTGAAATCATTTGTTTTTGAAGTGATGGAACTCATCACGGAGCTGTCGTCACAGAGGTCTTTTAACTTGGAACAGCTGGTGGCTTTCAGGTAGAGTTTGTCGAAGGTCCGTTCGCCGTAAGCTGACATTGAGTCTGTGTAGAATTTCTGTTTTGGGCGGGTTCGTCCGCACTCGGACTTGGTTCCCCCACGCAGCTGTTCCTTCTCGCTGTCCGTCATGTTGCCGCACGGCTGGGGGTACAGGTCCAGGGTGCTCTCCCAGCATGGAGCCGCCTTCCAGGGGGTCTGGGATCTGCCAAGGAAGTAGTCATTTAACATTGATTCTAAATTGCATTAGTGATTTTTGGAAAGAATGTTTTTTGTTTGTGTCTAAACCGGTGACTCCCAAAGTGGACAATACAAAACATAGTTCCCATGGTGGTGGACGTCTCTATTGAGGGCATTAGGAGAGCATTATATACATAACTAACCCAGTAGAGGTAATATATAATGGAAAAATGAACAAATTTGCAGTGTTTCGTACTGTTGCGGGGACATGATTCTTCAATACTGCAATCGCAGGGATCCAGCCCCTAAGGTTAAAAAGGGGGCAGTCTAAATCAATGCATTTAAGATTGTTCAGTTAGTATATTATTTAGTGTGAGTGTCACCTCTGCTGTGAAGGCAGTATGCCCAGGGGCAGGCAAGATGCATAGAGCACGTAGCCCTCTTCCCCGTGAGGGGTCTGCACGTAAAGCCACTGCTGGTTCTTGAACACGGCATTCACCACCATCCCTAGCGACAGGCTCAGCTCCTTTTGCCGGCAGCCATTTCTCGTCTGGTACAGGATGCTCGGGTACGTCACCACCACGGGAATGTTGCCGGGGTTCTCGATACTTGCCTGAAATACAACAATATGTTTAGGTAGCTATAATATTTACTAATATCTAACTCAGGGCCTAAGCCATCTTTGAGGAGGCTGTGTGTAAGGTCCTGGGAATGAAGGAGAGGAGGAGAAGGAAAAAGGTAGGTGGGTTGGGTAGGAATCTGGGGGTCAATGTGTTCAAGAGGGACAGACATATGAATCCATCCCAATACGAGGTGATGGGTCGAGAGAGTCCAGCTGGAGTGGTAAAAGAGTCCCCCTCGACTGACCTCTCCCGATCCGGTCTGCAATGCAGTTTTTTTGACAAACACATCCACCAACAGAACCTGGACTAACCTCACTGCATGAACCTGGGTACCCTTGCTGAGTCACCAAAAGTAGCGAACCACTTGGAGTGATCTTTGCCAGAGATGTTGGTTACCCAATGAGTGGGCGGCGGTGCCCTTACCTGCCTCCCAAAATGGCAATAACATTGTCTTGTAATGAAATATTTCACAAAACCCAATAGAATAAAAAAAAATACTAAAAATTACCCGGGCTTCTCTGAGTTTTGACACTTTTTTCTGACTTTTCACTTTCTTTCATAGCTTATAGTAGCATTGACCTAGAAATTTTAGCCAGAAAAAGCTTAGAAAGGTCGAAAATTCCCAGCATTAAAAGAAAGAAGAGAAAGGGTGACTTGATTGAGACTTTCAAAATTTTGTCTGGACATTATAGTTGCCCTGATATTCAAGAAATCTTCACCACTAACCAGGGCCCGATTGACGGTTCCAGCTGCTCCAGGCTGGCGTGCAGATAGCGCCTCCCTCCCACTCATCAATCTGACATCTCATTCAAATGTAAAAACTAAAAAAAAATCTCCAATTTGGGTACCTCCGTGGTGTGGATGTTGGGTGAAGGGAGCGGAATATGAATAATTACATTCACAAAGGTACGGAAAGGCACCGCAGATGAAAATTTTTCTAGATCAGATTGCGAACCAAAGTCATAACAATATTTAGAGGAAATCATTTAGTATTTTCCGAAATAGAAGTATTGTATTGTTGTATTAAAATTAATCAACGAAACACCTTTTGCAACCAATCTTAGGAAATACTTCCTTGCAAACAAAAAGCATTGAACAAACTTCCACAGCGTGTCATTGATGCTACAAATTATATAAATCAATTTAAGGCCCCGTACCCGAGCACGAAAAGAAGAAGATGGAGAGATATGTAATTACGAATGTTGGAGAGAGCGCGCTAATACTTCAGACGATAAAATTGAAGCGAAAATTGTGAAAATGTTTAATAAAACACGACTCGTTTAGAATAGAGCAAAAATCTCGTGGGGGTTGTCTAAAACAACGTTTAAAGAAACACTGAATTTTTTCTCATTGTTTTTTTCCATTTCCATAACTTGTTAAATAATAGAGACAGGCTTGAAAATAAAAAATTTAGGAGCTCACGATTTTTTTCTATCGAGGGAATTTCATATAATTTGCGATTCGGTGTGGGTATTGTATAGATATTATCTTCAAAACTAACATAGGTATGTTTTTTTAAGAGCTTAAAAAGGTCAAATGTTCAAGGGAGATATGCAAGAAATCGGTAGAAATTCGAGTAGCGCCGCCTTAAAGCTCGATTCTAATTTGAAGAAAGAATTGACTTATTGTGAAATTGCGAAAAAATTGCACCAGCAGCAAGCTGCGTGCTCATTTACTAATAACAATGATAAATTTATGATGATGAGAAGAAAATAACTCAGCTGACACATAGTGGACAATGATAGAGATTGAAAAATGTTTGTAACAGTGTTACGTTTTTTTACCTCTGCAAGAAACCAGTCGATGTCCTTGATTTCATACCCAAAGTTCTGGTTCTGCTTCTCCGCATTTCGGCTCTTTCTTCGGCGGTGGCGGTGCCTGCGGGAGGAAGCGTTGCTCTCAAATCCTCCACCATAATCTGTCCATGAATCGTGATTGTGATTTGGACTTAAATTCCTATTCGGTTTGACAAGCCTTTGACTATTTTCTAGTCCCGCAGACCTGTCATGTTTCGCGCTGTTTCTACCGATGACACGATCGTTGGCCACTTTTGGGTGGAAATTTTGATCATTTTCGAAATAGTCTCTCTCTTTTCTGAGGCCGTTTCTTTTGAAGCTTTTATTTGGTCTTTGATATCTTTTGGTGAAGTTATCGGAGGGGCTTATTCGTGAGCTTGAAGTGTCGGTCAGGGCTTGGTTGTTGCAAGGGTTGTATTGGACGTCTGATCGTTCCCGGAGGACCCAGGTTAAGGAGACTTTGGAGCGGTGCCGTCCTGTGAGGAGGGATGTCTTTTGTCCCATGTCTGGTGGGAGGGTTGGGGCGGGTCTCACCGCATCCCCAGTGGGCTCCGCGACTTCCCCGGCAGGTTCTGGGTGAGGACTGTTTTTGCATGTGGCCAAGAGGTCGAAGTCTTCGATGGCGCGCCTGATGGCATCAATCTGAAATAGTAATAATACGAACTTAGTGGGAAATTAAACAATAAAACTAACTACCAACTAATTGTCAAGACAAAAGGCTGCGTGATCTTTTTCACACAAAACTTAATTTTGGATTTCAGGAATTCATATTGAATATTTTTTTTAAATCAAAAGGTATATCTAATATCGTAAGGAAATATTATATTTATTTATTTTACTATGTAAATATGAATATGGTGAAATATTAAATAAAAAATCATTATAGAAAGCATTTTGATAGGCTTCCATTAAAATTAAAAAGGACCAATATAGATTATAATATTTTATTTTCGTATTTTATAATTATTATTATTTTATTATCGTTCCTATATTTTCTTACATTAACTCCACACAGGAAGGCCCTGAGGAAAATAATTTCCCTCGGGGACGTCATCTGAGATGCTGTGTGGAGGGTCCTTTAGAGGAGAGAAAGGAGTGAACATTGGTCTTGAAGAGACCCATGTTGTAGGAAGGAGGAAACACAGAAGCCGGCATCCGGAATCACTGTCATGGAACCATAAATAAACTTTTCTGTTCCAAAAACGCTTTTTTAAATTGTTTTATTTTTTTCATTATACGTGTCAACATAGGTTGGGTAAGATTATATTTTAATAATTATTATTATTTCACAAAGTTGTCTCTAAAATCATAAAAAAACGAAATCTTTTATGGCCTATATTTTATAATTAAAACACAACCGTACGACATTTACTACCTTAGGTAAATTAGGTACCTTTTAGTTACAAAAAAAACCTTCATTTTGGTTGGGTATTTTATAAATTAACTTTTGAGTGAAAAACGCCTGCCCCAAAATATAAATCAGTTGCTGTAGGTACTTAATAGATAGGTTTCGCAATTTTTGTTTATGAAATATAAAGCTATATTTATAATCCAAAAATACACAATAATTAATCAATTTACCATACCGCCGCCCGGGAAGCGTTCATTAGATAACCAACCCCCTGCCATAAGTCATCCCAAGTGGTTTGCTACTGATCTTGGCGGCGAATGAGTCTATCCACTTACTGTGTGGCGGACCTTTTTGTTTTGACCTCTCCAGCCGGACTCTCTTGACCCATTGCCTTGCACCACAGTTGGAGGGATGAATTTATACGTCCAACACTCCTGGACACTGACCCTCAGATTCCTACCCACCACTCATACTTTTTTCCTACTCAAAAATTCACATCACAGCATCCCCAAAGATGACATGTGTATTAAGGGATTTTTTCCTCGGGGCCTCCTGTGTGGAGTTAATGTAAAAAAACACGCCATAGCGGATTTACAGAGTTGTAAATATCGTAATTTAGAGTAAAATAGGAAGTAAAATTAGGAGCAACGGAATATATATTTTTTTTAAATACTTCTAATAATGTAACAGATACAAAACAAAAAAGGCAAAACCGTCACTCCTGAGGAACCTTCTAACATAATTCAAAGACCCCAATTAGACAGGTCCCCCTGCAGGAGCTGATCTAAGGGTAGAAACACGTAGAAAGCGGGTTTCGTATTTCGGATTACCGGCGCCCAGCGCCCGAGCCCGCAGGCGGCAGTTTGTATCGAGTTGTGGACATCTGAATCTGGCTTCACTGTGTGCGGTTTCGTACGTTTAGATACAAACATTCTTGTCGGCGCCCCTGCGCCAGTCGGCCGCTCATGCGCCGACTCGGAAACCCGCTTTCTACGTGTTTCTACCCTAAGACTCAAAAGAGAGTCAGTAAACTTATCCAGTTTGGGGGCCCGATCAGCATTATTTTCCGAAAATCTGACCGTTAGAACTGCTCTTGGCCCCCTGTCCCGTAATTTCGACACTGGTTAGTTGGTTAGTACATAAAAAAAAAAACATTGAAAGCCTCAATATCCACTGATTACGTTATTGATCTAAAACTAACAGAAAAAAGTGGAATATTTTACTACGAGATGCATTGAGAAACTAAATATATATGATTTTTAAAAATAAGCTTAGATATTTTATTTTCTTGAAAAGGTCACTGGTCTTACTTTGGAGGTACTTACTAGGGATAGGTACATGGCACACGGTCATCAATGTTATCATAATACAAAGTGATTATTGTATTGTTTACGGTAATTCCTGACAAAACAAGTTATGCCAAAGCCATTAGCCAAAATTTCTTATTGGGAAAAATCAACGGAAATTTGTGTCAAGAAATAAAGGGACTTACAGATTGGACGGATATGTGCAGAAAAGATCCAACTCACTTTTTTAAGATCTTTTTTAAATTTATAAAAAAAGATTGAGAATACCCATTTGTTTATTGGAAAAAAGATTCAGACGAAAAACGTATTCCCTTGGTAGTAGTAATCGTGTTCTTTAGAACTACTTTTTCTTTAATAATGGTTTTTGCGAAATTAGTATTTTACGTTTTCCAGAAAGAATCCAATCATATCTGGATTCTTCTTGAAAACTAATCACCGTTTTAACTTGATCGTCCCATGTCTTCCTCGGGCGACCCCGACTTCTTCTGCCATTCAGATTTGCGTATATTCTCTTGACACCCATTTCTTCGTTCATTCGCTCTACATGCCCAAACCATCCGAGGGTCCCTTTCTTAACCTTACACATTATGCTTACATCAGGCTTGCATTCTTCGCGAATCTTCACATTTCTCACACGATAATACATGGTTTTACCACACGTACGCCTCAAGGATCTCGTTTCTACAACATGCAATCTACTACCCTTCCTCTTCCAGTTCCATGCCTCCCTGCCATACATCAGGGTAGGTACCAGCATTCCATCGTGGACTGCGGGCTTCGCTTCTTTGGACGGTTTTCGAGTTTGTTTACTAAATTAATTGTTTATTTTTTACTAGCGATTTCCCGGCATGCTTTGCAGTACCACTTAATAAAGAATTTGTTTCTCCCTGCGTGTCCTTTCTCATTCGTTACGTTCCCTTTCCGCCGCCCTTTCCCCTCCCATGTTCCCTACCCCTCAAGTGTTCCCCCTCCACCTTCCCCGCATGCCCTCTCCCCTCTCCCGCTTCCCCGTCCCGCCAATCCCCCTCCCGCGCTCCATATATTCAGTCCCAGTACATTCAGTTTTCAAACAGCTATCGTGCCACCTATTACAATTTTTTTATTAAAATTTTAATTTTTCATATTTTACAAATATTCATTTTTGTATGTTATAAGAACAATCAATCAAATTTGGTACCTAATACAGGTATTTAAAATGCCTCCAATTCTTACTTACTTAGTTATTCAAGTAAATTCATTAATTTAAAGAATGTATTCGAAAATTGAACTTTGATTAAACAATCGATGGTTTGCAAAATGTGTCATTCTCGAATTGTGACATTTTTGACAGTTTCGCAAGAGTTTTTGTAATGATTAAAAAAGCTTTTCGGATGAATTGTCACGTGGTTGTAATAATCCAGATATTCGCGGGGGTAGAAAGAAGGTATGTTGAAAGTTTGAAACATTTCCTATATAGCAATTAATTAATTATTAATAGCCTTCCGTCTGCGTGGTTGAATTTCAGAACCCGACTTCGATTGCATGTCTGACTCCACGCCTTACGCTCCGCGCCACAAATAACATCTGTGTACGTGGAATTTCAAACCAAGCTATCGGTCACAAGACGTCACTGCCACTTCCGTCGGCAGGTTGGTGTGAACGTGCCCCAGGCAAGTATAAGCACTAATATTTAGTGAACTAGCAATATCCCTCCAAATATGGAAAGATTAACGGTAATTCTCAGTTGAATCAAGCGGCTACATATTACATGCGACGTCATTGCCTATCTCGGTTACTTTGTCCTGGTGACTATCACTGGATGACAGTGGATCCAAGGAACAGGCCATTTTTGGAACCAGTTCCTATTGGATCCAATATCCAATAGTATCCAATCTTATATTTCCTCAAATATCTGAGATTGTCAGTTGGATCTTTTCTGCATACCTACGTCCGATTATCACACGAATCTACATGCAATAATAACGAGCTTCACGAACAAAAATGGAGTAGGTACTTAATTATTATTGTAATATTTTTAAATTATTTGGCAGGTTCATTTACTTTATTCAGATAATAAGCCCTCTCCCGCGGCTTTACCGGTTCTATAACATTAAATACCGACAGAATGGAAAGAAAGGAATATGTCTCAGAGGTTATTGTGTATTTAAAGTCGTAAACATGATATTTAATCGATTATAATCGACGCTGGAGAAAGAAACTGACATTGCCGAAATGTACGCACGTTATTTTTCTAAATAATGAGGTAGGATTGACAATATTGGACATGCCTTTTATGTACCTGTAGATTGCAAGAGATTAGGCGTTTGTTTATTTGACGGGTTGGGAACGGTACCTATTCATTGACAATTATTTCGAATGTATCTGCCTGTCAATCAAGCTTCAAATTTAATGATATTATGGTAAGGTTCGAGGTGTTGAATGGGTTGTTCTTCTTTTTAACCTACATAAAGTTGTCTCCACCAGTTAGTGGAGAAAAATTCAACAGAATTACCAATATTATTATTTTATAATTACTTTAAAATTTACTGCACTAAAGACTGTGATTTTTGACGTGATAACGTCTTATAAATCGATTAACGCCGGCTGCACTCACGAAAAAGCATGACTCATTGTCACGTTGTCACGTTCCGCCTGAGCCGGGCGTGCAAGTTAGGGCGCGGAACAAGCGTTCGGCCTAAGCGTTCGGCGAGAGCGCGGAACAAGCGATAGAGAGGCACGATCATGAGGTTCGGCTCGTGACGTTATCACGTAAAATTATCGTCCGTAAACCGACTTTTCAGACAACCAATTTTGTAGTAAAAAATTACGTTACAGAGTTGTAAATCCTCGTGATAGAAGTGTATTTCATACAAATCATGGTTGTCTCCCCCCTCTCCCTAGACGTCCAAAAGGCTTTCGACAAAGTCTGGCACGAAGGCCTCATCTACAAAATGTTCCTCCTAGGGATTCCCCTCCAAATGATCCAACTCCTAGGAAATTTCCTTACAAATCGTAAATTCCGAATCAAACTCGACGGTATTTTTTCAACCATCAGATCAATCACAGCAGGAGTCCCTCAGGGATCCATTCTCTCACCAGCCCTCTTCAACATCTACCTAAGCGATATCCCCCGCCCCAGCATCCAAAATCATCGCACAAAAATAGGAAAATTCGCGGACGACACTGAAGTCATGTCCACTTCAGTAAGTCCACTCACCGCCACCCGTCGAATTCAATCCCACACCTCCGAATGCGAAATCTTCTTCAAAGAATGGAGAATTAGCATCAACCCTTCCAAGAGCGCAGCCTGCGTTTTTTCCCGCAAATATTCCATCCGAAGGCCACCTAACATCCAGCTGTTCGGTCAAAACGTCCCCTGGGTAAAAAATATCAAATACCTCGGCGTAACCCTCGATAGTAAACTCACTTGGAAAAAACACACCCAAGAAATCCTAGCCTCAGCTAACAAAACATACGCAGCCCTCTATCCCATGCTATGTAAAAGAAATAAACAACTCTCTCCTAAAAATAAACTCCTAATCTACAAAACTACAATAAGACCCAAATTAACCTATGCCAGCCCCATCTGGGGAAACACTTCAAATTCCAACATGAACAAACTTCAAACTTTCCAAAACAAAGTCATCCGTACAGCCCTGGGCGCCCCCAAGTGGTTGAGGGTTTCCCAACTCCACAACGACTCAGAAGTCCCATTATTGAAAAACCACATCGTAAGCCTCGCGGAAACATTCTATGCGGGAATCCCCACCCACGACAACGCGTCCATAAACTGTCTCACCCAGTACGACATTAGCGAAAAAACAAAACATAAGAAACCCAAACAAATCCTCCGAAAAATCCCTCCCCCCATATTGCAGCCATGTACCCCCCTTGCAAATAACAATTAAAAAACACGAATAAATTAATTTTTTCTACAAACATAATTTTTAAATTATAAACTCATGATGAAAGAGAAAGGGGCCTTTTTTGGCCCGGAACTCTGTATGCCAGTATTTCAAAAGTCATAGTTGTCTTCCGCCACCTCGACTTGCGTATATATTCTATAATGTTACATAAAAATGATATGACGACATAAAATATAAAACTATTTTTTTAAACGCCAAGTAAGAGCGATTATTATTTTTTTATGATGTTTAATAAAATATTTTTAAAAATCTCCAAAAATTTTCTCCTACAACTGTTGTCTAATACGTTAATTCTGTCGCGTGGGTTGTCATTCGAAATAGGTATACACGCAGCTCGTGTTTGTCACCCCTGATAGGCGTTTTAGGCCTCCTTCCCACCTTGCTACAATTTCCCCTCAGAGATCCAGAGAATTCATTTATAGTAAAAACAAAATGTGACAGAGTGGTGGAAATGTCAGAGTGGTAAAAGAAAAACAACCCAGGTACCGTAACAACTAACAGTGCTTCTTAGATTTTTTTTTTAAGAATAAAAAAATGTTTTTTTAAATGTGTATTTTCTGTATTTTCAGTGTCATTGCACTTTGAAATAATATTTGACGGGTAATTAGGTGTTGCCAGCCTACAAATTTTGTAGTTCATTTTTTTATATTTTCTACTCTTATTTGACAGACAATATCTGCCTGTCAATCAAGGTTCAAGTACACATTTTCTATGAAGCACAAGTAAATTTTATTCGTGTTTTTTTATAATTCAATTATTAAAAATTATACAAGGTATATTTACGACACGTTCCAGAGGGGAAGATACTCTCAGTATCGCCCTGGTGGAAGACCAAAATAGGTACCTAGTAGATATACCTACACAAAAAAATAAACCGTTATATTTTGACGGACTCTGTAGTCCAGGGTAAGGCTCTCGACTAGCAATCCGAAGGTCACGAGTTCGAATTTCATTTGTTCGATTTGTGTTATTTCACAATGTATTAATTAAAAATAATATGAGGTATATTTGCAGCACGTTCCAAAGTCAGTTGCGCCCTAATGTAAAACCACCATTCAGAATTAAAACGTTGCTTGGAATGGCTTTGGTTGTGTTTGGTAACCAGATCTGAACAGCCAGGTAATTCCCCACCTCCCGTTTCCTCCTTTGGGAAGGAAAAGGGTAGCCAATTTGGAAGATTTTAATTCCCTAGTTTTTTATTTAAATTTAAAAAAACATGTTACGTAACGCGTTGTTCGAACCCCCTCCCGCCCCGGTAACGCACAGTAACGTTTTACAAGACCCCCCCCCCAAATTGCGTTACGTAATACTTGAACGGCCCCATACCCACAAAAAATCTACAAAATTAGTAGTTCATAAATAATAGAATGGCCAATTTGTTAGCAAGGAGTGTTGCAAGGAAGAGGAAAATAAGATAAAAGGCCATAAAAGGAATTGAAAGCCAAGCAAAGCACAATCGATTAGATAAAAAAGAGAAGCCTACGCCTGGATATATGTCCTTATACAGATTATTTCTTTACACGTAATCAAGCCCGTAAATGTGCAGTGAGAAATATCCGTTTATTAGCCACATAATAATATTATTATGGCTTCGTGACGGCTCTAAATAAATTTTCCCGCGCAAACTGAGAAAAACAGCCATTATTGTTTGTTCTATTGAATTTTGCACAACTAGCTTCGCTTCGTGGTTAAATAATTTATTATTTACAATTTTACTTTATTTTTACTGCGGATTTGATCAAATTGGTGCCAAAAACAGCTTGGTTTTAGGCGCATTTTGGTTGTAAAAAATCTGTTGATTGAAAAAATTATACCTTCTTTCTCCACTGTCCAGAATGTGTAGAATAGTCGACTCAAGTCAAGACCTTGATTTTTTTGGTATAAGCCTAAAGATATTTTATTTTACTCTAATTTTAGCTAGGTCTTGACACGACTTGACACTTCTATTTCACTTCTATTTTCTCTGTTTATCTTTGCTTTAATATACCACCCCTTATTCTTACAATGTACATTTCCCAAAATTCGTGTCACTTGGTTGTAAATTGGACGTAAGTCCGTTAATAAATAAATACCTCCTCTCAACCAGATTTTTTTACATTAGTTCCACGGTTCCATGAACTCCGAATCACGCAATTTAAACACCTCTTTGAAAAGTAATTGAAAATTATGTTAATGATTTTTCAAAGGAGGTGTTGAAGCACACGGCATAACACCCCAAAAATAAATAACAAAAAAAGAAAATAAAGTACTTAAAAAAATAATAATCGAAATGATCTGATCGAAAAAGGAAGTTTTTGGGTTTTTATGTGATGTAGTTTCACTACTATTTGTACCATATATGGGTTTATAAACTAATGAAATAACAAAAGTATAAAACATAGTTTCGTTCAAATGCATCAAAGAATAAACTACTTGCCTAAATACTGTATGTGTACCAGCGTATTGGTACAAAAAGTCGACACTGTAAAGTATAAAAATTCGTAAATAATTATGGTTTACAGTTTGAACTATCGGGTTACGGTATTTATCAATATAATAATGAGTCAATATAGGTAGTTTGAGTCTTGTCTCACCTGTGAAGCGACGGATGGCGAAGGACTGGGGGCGCGCGGGCCCCAGGGCTCTGCGGGGCCCTCCCATACCTCTCCATAGGGTGGCGGGGGGTCCGAGGGGTGCGAAGGCTCCGATGGGGCTACAGATCCTGGGAAATATACTCCTTAAATAACAGGTAAAAAATAATTCGACCACCACAACACGGGCATGTGCCTAGCATGGTGGTCGAAAAATCATAAAATGCATGTAATAAACATTTTAATGAATAAAGAAAACTTTAAAAAAAAAAGTTTATGAAGGAGGTGTTTACATTGCACATATGTTTATTTATTAATTCAATTTATTCACTTTAAAAACATAACAAAATTCAAATTTCAAATCATTTTTAAATTAGAGAAAATATTAGGATTCAAACATATTTAAGCACGACCTACTAATATTATAAATGCGAAACTGCTCGAGTTTGTTTATGACCTTTTCACGCATAACACAATATAAAGACTTTAAAAATTCATTCACCAATAGAAAGCTAAATTATATGCGCAGACTATATTTTGTATATGATGGTAAGCTCTGGCGTAATGAAATTAAAAATATTAATATATTATATTTGTTATACGTTTTCTGTCGCTAACTAAAGCAAATTTTTGCTAACGTCAGAAAAAAATCGTTTCCATGGAAACGATTGCTACTGCTTCAGAAAATTCAAATATTAGAATATGTTTTATTTTTTTGGACAAGCTTCTGTTTTGGAATAAATGTCAGTTCTTACATTAAAAATATAATTCGTAACGATTATAAAGACTGAATAAATAGTGTAATTTTTTATTATATTCACAAACTTTCAAATATTTAATTAAAAATAAACTTCCGAAATGTTTGTAAGCGCATAAATTCCGAACGAATGAACAAAATTGGATAATTCTTTTTTTATTTGAGCTATAGCTTTATGAAATTTAGGTGGCAGGCGAGATGTTTGAAAACTGAATGTAAGGGAATGAATGTATGGAATTCGGGAGGGGGTGGGGGTGGGGGTGGGGGTGGGGGTGGGGATGGGGGTGGGGGTGGGGGTGGGGGTGGGGGTGGGGAGGAGGGGGTATAATTGATAAGTTCAACCGCTACAGTAATTTCCCGTAATACCATGCGAGCGAAGCCGCGGGGTAAAGCTAGTTTAAATAGGTTTAAATAGGAAAAGCTAGTTTAAATTTCACGCACAGGCAGTGCCTTTGTGGGTTCCCATCACCTACTTTTTACTTTACGTAGATTTAATTATTCCTAACTTTTGATTTATTTCTTTCTTATATGTGTATTTTGAAATGTTTATAATAATGGGAAAAAATAAAGATTAAAAAAAAAATAAAAAAAATATATAAATGAACAATTTAAATATCAATGAAGCACAATCAGACTAACAGCAATAAAGCTTGCTGTCTAAATTGTGCTTCATTGATGTTAAACATATCGATATTCAAAGTGATTCTATTTAACAACAAGACTGCTCTCCCGACTGGCATAACCATTTGCAAGGTTAGTTCTGCAAGCCGGGAGATAAAACAGTCTATGCTGTCGGTGACGGAGATAACCATTGGGAACATAGAAACTAACGTTCTCCGTGATAGCCGAGTTTTCGAACCATCCACGAATCAGTCTGAAGAAATGTATTAAAATGAGCACATCCCCTCTGACTCGTAGACCATACCATATCGAGCATGCCCAGGAGAAAGTCGGTAGGGTAGAGTCACGGGTAGAAGCCGCACTTCCTCTGGTAAAGAAATCTCAGAATTTTTTTCTGAACCTTCTCCAAGATGAGGGAATACTTGGTGTGGGTTCCAAACCACCGAACCACTCTCAAGCCTACTTCTAACCAAAGCATTGTATAGTACTATGAGAACCCGGGTGTCTCTGAATTTCTCGCAGTGCGTAGGACAAAAAAATTAGCCATAACTCTTACTACTTTAAAGTTAAGGGTTCAATCACTGCTCCGTTCAGACAACTTATTCAACTCGCCATTTTAACCTTTCGGTCTAAGCCGAATTTGCATAAAAAAGTTTAGTATTAAATTGATAATCTAGCAAAAAAAGTAAAGTAGTATTTCAGTACACTCATCAATGTTTTCTGAGTCGGCTTATCTTGTCAGCTTTTCTACCAGAGAACAACTTGATGAAGGTTATATCTCTTAGGCCGAGCTCAAAGCAACTGAAATTCCGACCCTTGGAGAAACTTTTAAAAATAATTTAATATTTTACATAATTTAATCGAATCTTATTGTCGTTGGAGGTATTTATGTTTCAATAGAGTGAATCATATTTTCTAATCTATATCTCGAACCCATGATAGGTTTTAAGGAAAAAATCATTCAATTTTGGACATTACGACATATTGCTAAAATTGTTTCGAAACATAATTGTTTCGATTGTATTTTCATAGATTATTTCGAAAGGCTTGGCTAAATCTCGATTAAGCCATATACCACTAGTAAGCAATGTAATGTTAGAAGAATTTATGGAAAGTGTTAAACTCCACTGTTCTCTCTATTATTATAAGAAATAATCGACTATCTCTAGTTATTGTTTACGCCTACAAATTACAATTTAGATAGGTATCATTGGCGGTCCGTGACATTTTAGTAAATTAGAGTGAAGATTGAACGAAAACACCTTTTTTCAAAATTTAATTTTTGTGTCAATTTTAATTAAAATTTTAATTTTCAGGGTTCTTTCAGTTTGGGAAAGCACAGCATCCCCAAACTGAAATATCTTCACACAAAAAATTGAAATTTTGAATTAAAAAAAAATGTTTTTTTAGCCACAACAACAATATTCATGTCATATTTTTCAATCTTACCACTCTAGCCCCCTGAAAAATCACGAACCGCCGCAGGCATTATTCTTTACATTTTACGTGATACCTAACAATTACAATTTTTAATGTAAATAATGGAGTAAATTGTGTCTCTTCATAAATAACACGAGAATCGAAAAAAATTGGAATCGATATATTTGTCGTTCATACAATCGAGAAAATAATATTAATTTTTTAAAGAAAAAGAAAAACTTAAGAAAAACTAATCACCTCTTTTATTTTTATATCTTAAACAAAATTTAAAAATCTGCAAATTAAAATGCAAATCTGCAATCTGCAAAAACTTTTCGTACACTTTTTCATTTTATATTCACATTGATTACATTTTCACAAAATTTTTAAACTCCACTTAAAGAAAAAATCCTCTCGTTTTAGAATCTTATTCGAAAACAGAAAGGTGCTTAAATAAATGTCCACATTTTTCATATAAATATATTTTAGTTCTTGTATTTCTTGCTTGAAGGCAGTTACGTAAGTACTTGAATTTATTTAAAAAAAAACACGGATTTAGAGTTCGAATTATGAATTTCAAACACGTTCGCTTAACGCGTCCACCCGCGGATAGAAACTCGTTGGGACTGTGCGCGGTACCTGCCTAGGTACGCCGGCATTGCCGGGCAGGTACCGCAGCCGGGTAGGTACCGCCGTGTATGCAGCGGGTAAGTACCCGGTTAATACCCGACTACATGAACATCACGGCACAGGTGTTCGCCGAGGCGGGCGTGATCTATGCTTTTTAGTCGTTGGTCGTGTGAAAAAGTTCCCCAGGCAGCTTTTGGAGGCATGATGAGGCATTTTATAGTTTTCACGCATTTCTTACACATTATGGATACCCCAATATGGAGACGGAGTCATGAACAGGTTGAGTTATTAAAAAAATATAACAATTAGGCTTACAAATGACAGTTTTCCTCCGGGATTAGGCTGAAGAAATGTAGCGCCATGGTTTTAGTTATAAAAAATTACTTTTAGAATTTACCCCTTTTCATGACAATTTGCTAAGCGTTTTCTAAACGGTCTTCTAAATTCATTTAATAATTTACTGTTTTCAATGATCTACGTTTATGATTTTTTTGCGTTAAACTGGTGAATGTTTCGCAAAATACGGTTAGTTAAATGCAATGGACAATCATTTTCAAATCGCAATCATACAGTTTTTTTTTTATTTATTTTTTATTATAGAACGGAGATGGTTTACATATAGTTCCCGTGAGCACTTAGGCCATAGACCCACTGTGCTATCTCCCATTTTACCTCTTTCATTTAACAGTAACCCTTTTATAAAGTTCACCAGGGTTGTTACTACACTTAGATATTAATTACACTATTATTACAATCAGTGGTGAATTAGGCACTATATTCATCACAGCGTATGGGTACCGCCGCCCCGGGAGTCATTTATTGGATAGATGACACCCCTACTATAGGTGGTTCGCTACGTTTCGTGGCTTAGCAGAAGGGCCCGGGTTCATGGGGTGAGGTTTGGTCTTGGCGGAAATGCGTTTGACCTTACTGCGTGGCTGGCCGGATCGGGAGAGAGTGGTTGAAGGAGACCTCTATCTCTATAGGGAGACCTAATCTAGACTTTTCCAGCCGGACTCTTTCGATCCATCTGCCTTGAACCGTAGCGGGATTATAAGTCCGTCAGACCTGGAAACATTTACCCCTAGATTCCTACCCACCCCTCATATCTTTTCTACCACTCTTTCCTTCCCTAAAAAGACCCCCCCACACAGCATCCTCAAAGATGACTTATGCCATGAGGGATCTATCCCCTGGTCCCCCTGTGTGGAGCTAATGAACAAAAAATATGTATCTCAAATTTGGAAATTTTTTAGGACAGCCAAAAAACCTTTTTTTAGGAGAGCCAAAAACCTTTTTTTTGCTGGATTCTTAAATATTTTATTACATGTTTTGCTAATGGGGTTTTAATTACGCATTTTTTTTACCAAATAAGAAAATCATAAAAAAAAATTATAAAAATCCGGCAAAAATAAAACTGTTTTTTGGCTCGTGAAAAAATTCCCAAAATGTGAGAAACGCCAGTTGGTCATCAGACATTCGATGACACGATTTTTGTGATGCGGCGAGTCAGGTAGTAGGTAATATTATATACCTATATACATATTAGTTGCTGCTTTCCTGATTGAATGAGTTTCGATAATTATTTGTGTACCAACTGCGTGATGTCAGACAGACGTATCGGAAGCTGACTATCCTGGAACCTGAAAATCTCTAAAAAATATATATAGCAAATATTTCCTTTCCCGTTATAAAGCATCTTTAGATCGTTAAAAGCACGCAGGCGCTGACTTGTCATTTTTGTTAAAAATATATATTATTTTACTCTATTGAGATATCGGTAGCCAGTACAAAAATAACAATAAATTTATCAAGCTTTATTCCATTCATATTATTTAATATATTTCTATAGGTATAATGCATAAAGAAGAGTACTTATCTGTGGCGGCGTGGCTATGTTTTATTTTTATATTAATCAACAGTTTGAAATTGATGAAATTTTGCACATCAAGAAAAACCTAAAAAAAAAGAGGAAGGTGACTGTCTACATGGGGTTTCAAAACACCACCCCTCCTCTTTTCCCACCCCTCACAGTAGAATTTTGATTCTTCTTGGTGAAATTTTGCACATTTGAAGTTCAAAATAAGAGGAAAATTACTGTCTGGTAGACACTACGCAGACACATTTGATGTAGACACATCTGACGTAGAAACGACATTACATGACTGATGAAGATACATCTAATTTCACATCCCGGGTTATGACAGGGATTTGAGCTAGAATAAACAATAAAGAGAAAAAGTATGCGTCACGGGTAGGTACAATTTACAATAGGTAACTATGTATTTAATCCGCCACTGCTCATAATTTGTAAAATACAACGTCACGGGAGTTAACGTCAATTCTAGTCATAAAATAAACCTTAAACACGTGCGTAATTTAAGCGCTTCGCAATTTAAGGGTTAAAGATCGCAATACGTTTATAGTTAAGAACCATAGACTACCCATTACTCAGTCATTACAACACCCATTACAAAGGAAGAGAGCATATTTATGGTTTAAAATACCCTTCAGATAATATTTATTGTTGTTTTGAGCCAGGAATTTGCGGAAAACCTAACATTTCCTTTCATGTATGCCAAATAGGTGCCTATCTAAAGTATTTGCTAATTGTTATATTTGAAATTTGTGTGCATTAAGCTTTAGATATTATTTTGAGACTGGAATTTTCTGAAAAGCAAATATTTTTTCGATTATGATAACGTAACATTTGTATAGCGCAGTTTAATGTTAGTTCACATCAAGTGCGCTTTACAATAAAAACAAATAATAATTTACTATTCAGTGATCGTATTCTTAAGATGACTCCTACATTGCTCCTTACATAATATTGATCAGATTTAATATGAAACAAAAAATATACCATATATATAAAGCAATGACAAGAGAACAAAAAATAACAATAACAGTGCTATTATAGGACAGGTCGATAATAATAAAGAATAACTGTGCTGTTATAGCACAGGACAAAACAAGATGTATCTACAATATAAAGCAGGAGGCAGTTTTTGAACAAGAATAAGAATAAGAACATTCTGATGGGACGTTAAACATAAAAGTACAACAAGAAAGAGACCGAAACCCAAACAAATACCGGAAACTTGAGAACATGGCTTAGTACAGTATATTCAAAAGAAATTAAGATTTATGAATGGCGGAATTTTTTAAATGATTTTATTTTTAAAAGCCGTTTAAATTCAGACATTAATTTTGGATATTAGTAAGAGCAGAGGGAAGTTCCAAATGAGCATGCCTTTTACATGAAAAGAGCGATCATAGTTAACGGCTCGTTTTCAACTAAAAAGTTTGATTAGTAACATCCTAGATCTGCTGAACTTAGACTTATCGGATACGGATATAAATCATTTGCTTATCATTTAGAATTGAAATTTCTTTGCGTTATTTTCGATTTTTTATTTTATTGATTCATCAGCAGTATTTTTGTTTTAAAAAATATAAGACGAACGA
This sequence comes from Glyphotaelius pellucidus, assembly GCA_936435175.1. Classification (NCBI taxonomy): domain Eukaryota; kingdom Metazoa; phylum Arthropoda; class Insecta; order Trichoptera; family Limnephilidae; genus Glyphotaelius; species Glyphotaelius pellucidus. Next base: position 6,302,655 of record OW386543.1, on the reverse strand, counting down.
TCATCTAGTTTAAAACTGTAGCGGCGACTCCCTTCATTGTTTTGCTTAGTTTTTCTAGTATAAAATATTCACAGTGACCATCACAACAATATTTTAATTCTTAGATTTCTCAAGAAAAAAGACATGACATTGCTTGAACGCTTTATCATAAAAATGCATTTAGTTCTTCAAACACAGCCAACTTATTTTTGGCATCATTTTAATTTAAAATTAATAAACGCTTTTAATTTTAACCACTTTTGTTGTCTAAAAACCATCGTTTTTCACAAGAAATTCTTACTTTATCAGGGTTTATTTAAAACAGCTTACTTATACTAGTTGAAGTACCCGGCATTGCCTGGGCTAGCAAAGTTTTTCGAAATCAGATGTGTCTACATCAGTTGTGTCTGTATCAGATGTGCCTACATCAGATACGTCTATATCAGATGTGTCTATATCAGATGTGTCTATATCTGATATGTCTATATCAGATGTGTCTATATCAGAAGTCGTGAAGATCGTGAACGAATCTCTAGTGGCCAGAAACATTAATGTAATGCCAATTCGTAATTCTGGTGAAATATTTTTTTTGCACATGAAGAGGTATAATTAAAACTAGTTCTTCAAAATCGGTTTCAGAGACACGGAAGAAATTGTCCAATCCAAATCGGTATTCTATTCTTAATTCCTGATAAATAAATATATGTTAAAATTTCGAGGTAATACGGTCTAACTTGAAACCTGTATATCCTCCCTGAAGAGCTATTCTCTAAGAGATCTCGTTCTCCCGCGAGATGTCCTGTCAGATTTGTGTGATTTTCTACAGCTGTTAAATGAATAAATAATCATGCATACTTGCAGGAATTCGTGTTTAAAACGACCCAAACTAAAATACGTGACAGCTCACAGCTGAAATTTTGACATCAACTGATAGAAAAAGCAAATAACAGCCGTAGAAAATCACACAAATCTAACAGCACTTCTCGCGGAAGAAGACATCTCTTAGAGAATTGCTCTTCTGATGTAGCGTCTCTTCCTCATCAGAACTCATCTTGACATTTTTTGACATCGACATAATTATTTACGTAGACGTCAAACGTCAGGTATGCGGTGCACTCCCACCGCGTTCCAATGTTACAATAATTTTTGAGCTAATATTTCAATAATATTATATAAATAAATCAATTTGTGTGTTTATGGCAAAACGCGACAATCTTGTGCAATCTTGACATACAATACGAAAATCTTGGCGGAAATACCTTGCCGACAAGAAATTGCCGTAAAAAGTTGCTCGATTACCAAAGTTGGTAAACGAGCTCATTCCCTTGATTAATTAAAAGAATTACGTTTTCCTTGGATTTACAAGAATATGTCACCTCCTCAGTTTTGCAGTGTTAACCTGAAATACATTTTAATAATAACAGATAAATTCTTTTTGTTTCGGTTAAGGTTGACGACACGTGTAATGAATGATCAACTGAGATGTTCGCAATACCATAAACAATAAAAATAGACAAACATGATGCGATGATACAGATCCCTTAATTAAAGGAGATGTTTCTTGGACATCAATTATATCGTCCGACAAAAAGTGGAACTAGAGTTGCAATTAAATCCCGCATCACATTTCTGTTTCAGAGATGATTGCTTATCACATTTCTTTTGCGACATTACATGCTGCCATCTATGGCCATAGCCACAAACTTACATGGTAACCTAGGAGGACTGATACTGATTTAAAATATAAATATACAATGTTTTGCAGAGCGGTACGTACCGCGAAACTTCAGGGGGAATGTATGAACGATATTGTAGAAAAAATATTCATAAACAGGCGGAATATTTTATTCTACAACAATAACTTCGCTATGAAAGAATACACAGGTTGGGCAATGAATTAAGTGATGTCGCTGACATATTTAATTTTAACCTCGACACATTTGAAGCCAAATTAGTCCGCCACTTTTTATATGTAAATAATGAATGAGAAATCATTTTATTTTATTGCGATTTTATTTTGTCTGTTTTTTCTATTGTTCGTATTCTTGATGCAAACAACGAGTAATTAAGTAAAAATTAATGTATTTTGATTTTTTAATGTTTTTGTTGCTCGTAGGTGAATGAATTACACCTACGAGTTCTCTAAAGTCATCCATGTGGACGTAGCATTAGATATATTCTTATTTAATATATAAGTTTGAATAAATGCTTTATTTATATGTTTTGTAATCTTTTTATTTATGTTATACTGTTGTTATAAATGAAATTTGTATTTGATATGTAAAAGCCCAAAAGGGCTTCAATAAATAAATAAAGTTTTTCCAATAAAAGCAATTTCACTTTTTTTTACATTAAAAATGTGCATGGAAAATAATTCCAAAATAATAATGTGTCATCTTTGGGGATGCTGTGCGGATGGTCTTCTTATAAAAGGAAGAAGATGAAGCACTGGGAAGAAAAAAGGTAGATGTGTAGGAATAAGGTGGGTAGGAATTTGGGGGTCAGTATGTCCAGGAGTAACGGAAGTACGAATCCTCCAACCGTGTGATGTTCCGAGAGAGATCAAAAGGTCTTTCTCCATCAGTCTCTCCCGATTCGGCCAGCATGCGCCGCCAAGACTTGGCAAACCTCACCCCACGAACGCGGGCACCCCTGCTAAGTCACCAAACGTAGCGAACCACTTAGAGCATTCCAATAAATGGTTCCTGGGTCGCCTCCCAATTGTTTTTATTTAAATTCTAAATTTAAAAAAATATATATACATTTACGTCTGTAATGTACGTCTCTAGTGGGCAATTTTGTGTTTACTATAAAGGATCGGTTACATAGAACCTTAGTTTACCGATAATATATTAAAACTTTTTGTTTGGGCCGTAATGAAGAAAAAAACTCATTTTCCTCAGATTTTCATTAAATCAACAGCTGGAATTTTCCCCGGTCCTAACCTATACGGCGTATATCAAATATATAGGTATATATCTTTTACATTAGCTCCATACGGGAGGCCCTAAGGAAAATAAGTGCCTCAGGGCCTACATCATCTCCGGGGATGCTGTGTGGTGGATATTTTTACGGAAATGAAGGAGAGGAAGTTCTGGGAAGGAAAAAGGTATGAGGGGCGGATAGGAATCAATGAGTAACGGACATACGAATCCATCCCTTCCACCGCCGTGCAAGGCGATGGGTCGAGAGAGTCCGGCTGAAGAGGTCAAAGGGTTTCTCTAATCCAGTCTCTCCCGAACCTGGTGGGTCGTTCCGGTGGAGCCCGCCACACTCCATCTAGATCTAGACCTAGGCAAACCTCACCCCATGAACTTGGATACTCCTGCTAAGTCACCAAACGTAGCGCACCACTTGGGGTGATTTATGGCAGAGGTGTCGGTTATCAAATAAATGGTTCCCGGTGCGGCGGTGCCCATTCCTGCCCCCCAAATTGGACATTAGCTGGAATTTTTAATTTATTAAAGCTACGTGCACAAAACAAGTTTTCGACAGCTATTAAAATTTTTTTTTATATTTTCAAAGAAGAAATGCTCCACAACTCGACTGTGAAAATGATTTCCCGTGTTTTCTCTTTTCTTCCTCCTACAACGTTTTAAGTCTGGCTTCCTTTAAAATGCTATACATCATACAGAATATACAAAGAGCAAAGATAACTTTATCAATTAAACGAGATTCCACGTAAATGTCGTCTTGAGTTAGTTGTGTAATAAACTGTGAGTGACATTTAAAATAATCCGGTGGACTTTTAGAGAAGAGTTTTACTTTAAAGGTCAATTTTATCGATGTCGGTGCAATCTCAACCAAGAGCTAGTAATTGATATTGCAACAAGTTTAGTAAGTTATTCACTTTTGTAATACGTTGATTCACCACCGCTTTCATCCACAAGTGTATCATCCAGAATGAGAAGTGAAACCTTCAGGAAACTAAAGTAGACAAGAATGGAGAGACTAGGAAGCCCTTTTTTTAATCAATGTGAAAGATGATTTTTTCTTTGTTTTTGTGGTCGAATTCCAGTGCACCTTTTCCTATACATTTGGTGATCTTATTAGTATTTGTGTTTTCTTCTTCGGAGTAGCTAGATGGCGCTTTATTTTGTGTTTTCTTTTGCCTGTTCATTTTGGAGTGGTTTGAAGATTGGATATTGATTTTACAAAAATAAAAATATTGTTAATGTTATATTAATATTTAACGGGAATTTTGATTCCGGTAAAAGTTATTCAATATTGAGGAAAAGTTCATTAAGGGTGCACCACTCTTGTAGCTGTAGATTTGATTGCAATATGCAAGTAATTTTTTTTATTTTTATTTATTTGTTTTTTTTTTTTTAAATTTATTTATTATAAATACAAAGTAATACAATATTACAACAAAAATAAAATATACAGAAAAAAGAAAAGTCCCAATAAACTACTTTTAAGCAGTTTGTCGATGGGTACTATTACTTTGAAGATATAAACTTATTTTACTTTGTTATGCAGTTACAATTTTTATGTCAGTCTAATACAAATTATTTCTTTCGGCGAGCCAATTCTTCAACATAATATTTAATTTACGATTGGTACATTTTTTAATTTCGGCAGGTATTTAAGCAATTAGGTATCATGTAGTCCAGCGTTCTTTGTCCATATTTGTTTAAATGCTTAGGTACAATTAGTCCTTCATTTAACGTAAAACGAGTATTGTAAGTGTGGTCCAGTTTATTTATGTATATAGGGCTATTCATATGCTATAATAATAGGGCTATTATTTTTTACCACAGAATTGCTCTTACCAGTTTTTAGTTTTCAGATACATTCAGAAATATTCCATTTATTTGGATTTTTTGCAAGACGGAATTTTTATGCCTGAGGTCTGAGGAGTAAAAAAATATTTATCGTACATATAAATATTTATTTGTAAGATTAAGGAAAACCTTCAGTGTAATTCTGCTATTGATGAATTATTTTACCATTTTAAAAACAATTTTTGATTTCTTTAAAATAGTAAGATCATTGGCCCTGGGTCCAAATATTTCGAACTTCAAACCCAGAAAAGTACAAATTAAATTGCATTAAAATGCTATGGGTTTTTACGCTTCAACAAAATTTATTTACAAGGTGGGTGTAAGTAATAAGTCCTTAAAGGCTTTAAAAGTGATGAAAAAAAGTTGGTTAAATAGGTTACGTTAAGCCTCGATGACATTAAGCGAGTTTACAAGCTACTATCTGGGAAAATCACTATTTGTTAGTAAACTCGCTCAGTGTCATCGTATTACTTGCTAACTAGCAGATTGTGGACAATCTACGAAAAAAAAGTTGAAAGGTGGTCAACTTTACTCGCTACTCGCTCAACAGGAACTGTCAGAATTAGTTCCCGCGGGAGCCGTAATTCTCGCTAGCGTGTGGCGCTAGGTGCGAACTCAAGTTTTCTAAAAAATATCGACGGAATTGCTTGACGCGGAAGTCGTTATTTTAGCTGCTACTGTCGCTACTGAGCGAGTAGACAGTTTTGTGTGTCATCGTGACAATCTCACTCGCCGATTCACCAGCTTTTAAACTTACCGGCTAGTAGCTTGTAAGTTTAAAAGCTGGTGAATCGGCGAGTAAACTCGCTCAATGTAATCGAGGCTTTAGGTGCTATTTAAAAAAATCATCTTTGTTGAGTTGTCATGGAACCAACAGCACGTATACAAAGAATTTTATTCTCGATTCCTGAGCAAAATTAGAGTAAATAATGTGAATTTCATTTTGTTGTCCGATGATTTTTTTCTGCAATTAAAACAACAAAGAAACATTTATAACATGTCGCCATAGTGCTACGTGTCACACATCGAGAGATACGCGCTCTGTCTCGTCTGTTACCGTGCTGAAGAAACGAGACAGAGTGCGTATCGCGCGAACCCGCTAGGCTAATAAGAGAAAGGTCACTGTCCAAAACCACCCCATCCCCTTTTCTCATCCCTTGTAGCAGAATTTTGATGCATGATGAAATTTTGCAAAATTAAGATGAAGCTTTACCCGAAATCCTATTTAAATAATATTTAGATTAATATTTACGACGAATCAGTTTACATTATGAACATCAAAAATATGCTACGAATAAATTGAAGCTTTTACTAGGTTTTATTTGTATTGGAATTACAATAAAATTATTATTTACAAAACAAAAAATATAAGCGTAAACCACTAAAAAAATGTGTTTGTTCTGCACGCCTTAACTATGAATAATTTAAGAAACAATTTTTTAAAAATACCCCTTTATAGATAAGATTATTTTTGAGGTTTTATATGTTCTAACTTTTTTTAAATAAATAAAAGCCACTTTTTCGCTTACTTGCCTCGCGCAAATAAGACGCTCGATTTTAAATTTTGAAGACATGAGAATCTAAATATTTCTAGCGTATATATTCCTCTTAATGTCTTCAACTGGTTTCGATAAATCTACATAAAAAAGGAAGCGCCGAAGAATTAGATACAATTTTTTTGTTTATTGGGTTGGAATAACCTCCTTTTCCCCCCTTTTCTTCCTTCCTGAAATACAACATCCCAACAGGTGGACCATCGTCCCACTGGCTCCGACAATGGGATATCTAAATTATGTCACGTGAAAACCACTCTCAAATATTTATTGTTTAATTACTTTTTTATATTTACTCTACATGGGAGGCCCTGAGCAAAAGAAGGAGTGTACCTGCCGTGGGTTGTAAAATCGGTCCGTTTAAAAAGAGTAGTCTCTTAAGCATACCTCCGTCTGTGAGAACTTGTTACCAGAGATTTATTGGTGATTCGCTCTCGTTTTAACTTTTACAAGTGTATACCAAGTAGTGCACACTGTACTCCGAGGTGCCTGGTACCCTGTACCTATGCATGGTACTTGTGTTTGCTACCTCTGTATGGTACCTACCTATGTAGTACCTATACTGTACTTACGTTTGGTCATTCTGTATGCAATCTATGTATAGTCTGTTTGGAACCCAGTGGCATCCACAGAGTTTTGGATCAGGGTGGGCAGAAGGAAAACAACTATTCAACGAATTCGTAGAAAAAACCTAATACAGACAACAGGTTGGCTGTAGCAGATTTGGTTGGAATTTCATAAGCCAAATCATTTACATAAATAAAATCCTTCAGCATATTACAAGCCAATTACTGGATATATATAATTTCCATGTTTTTTTCTGCTTAATAAACAAAGACATCATTATTCCGTTAGTAAAGTAGTGCTAATTAATAGAGATACCGACAGATGGCCATGATTGCTGTATTTGCTAACCGTCGGAATTTGTTCTGAAAAGCTTTGCCTATTTAAACACTAGCACAGCAGACATGTTCATATTGCCTGTCAAAAAAGAAGAATAGAAAATATAAAAAATAGAACTATAAAATTTGTAGACTGGAAACCAATTTACCTCTCAAATATTTTTTTAAGTGCAATAACACTTAAAATACAGAACACTGTATACACACATTTAAAAAAAAAATTATTCTCAAAAAAAAAAAAAGAAGCACTGTTGTTAAGGTTGTTGTCACTTAATGACATAAATTTGATTAAATTGCGTTTTACAAAGTGATTGGCTTTCATTTAATTTAACATAAATTAAAATTTAGAGGGTAGAAAGGTGATTAATGAGTTAAATATATTCAGATCTAAAATTAGAGACATGATCTAAAGCCCGGCAACGCTAGGTTAGTTAGTTAGCAACGCTACTTAAGCTAATATTAAATAAATATGAGCAATATCTAAAGTGTTCTTTATATTTAAATACACGTTATTCTTCATTATGTTTACATAAAATTGCTAAGGTATAATAATAATTTACCTATATGCAATTCTAATTTTGAGATCAGTGGGTGTATCTATATTGCAAAGAAAAAATATTTTTTTCACTTTTATGCCTTATTTAATTTTTAATAAAAATGTAAGTTACATAGCTATAGATTACCACCATGATTATATTTTTAGTATTGCCATTTGAACAACAGTGGCGCCCTCCTATGTTTTCTACTCTTATTTGACAAACTGTATTTTGTTGTGCGGTATAAAGTAAACATTGAATTTACCGCGACGGTTGATCTCCAGACAGTTGGCCCCCAGCATACTTATATATAGACATCGTATTATATGCACTAAAAAAGTGCCAAAATATGCATGCAAGTATGCATTAAAAAAGGCCGAAATATGCACTAAAAAGCTGCGATATGCCCAAAATATGCACAATGCTAAATCAAAAAACCATTTTTACTTTTATATATTTTAATTAAAGACAGTGCAAAACCAGCGAAATATTCTTAAAATTTTGCATAGTTTTGGTGACAATATTAAGTATTTTTCCAAATTTTCATCATCAGAAACAAATATGTACCCCCCGCCGCTATTAAACGAAATATGCACGATTGGGGAAAAAGGCTAAAATATGCAATAACGTCGTAATCAGAAAGATATATGCATTTGCATATGCAAATATGCAAATGCATAAAATCCGATGTCTACTTATATACAATATGCAGTCGTTTTTGGGAAAATACGGTATACCTGCGTACACAAAATATAACTAATTGTTCTCGAAGGGCTGTGAAGAGAAGATGTACCGCCTAATAACAAAAGTATAAAATATATTTTCATTCAAATGAATCAAGGATAAAACTACTTTTCTTTAATACTGTATTTACAACAAAAGTATAAAATATATTTTCATTCAAATGAATCAAGGATAAAACTACTTTTCTTTAATACTGTATTTACAACAAAAGTATAAAATATATTTTCATTCAAATGAATCAAGGATAAAACTACTTTTCTTTAATACTGTATTTACAACAAAAGTATAAAATATATTTTCATTCAAATGAATCAAGGATAAAACTACTTTTCTTTAATACTGTATTTACAACAAAAGTATAAAATATATTTTCATTCAAATGAATCAAGGATAAAACTACTTTTCTTTAATACTGTATTTACAACAAAAGTATAAAATATATTTTCATTCAAATGAATCAAGGATAAAACTACTTTTCTTTAATACTGTATTTACCAGAGTATAAATACAAAAAATCGATAGGTGCATTAATAAATTCGTGCTTATATGGAATGTACGCCTCTGATGGTATCTATGCAGTATAATGTACCTCTGAATGTATATTGTACCTACGTATGGTACTTACATTTGTATCGTGTGGTATGGGTGTTGCATTACCACAGACACATATATTACTTGTCCTCGTGCGGATCATTTATTTACTAATGCCGGCCTATAAAATTAAACCGAACGATCGCCTCTATTTGAAATTGTTTTCTAATTACACGTAATATTGACGCCGCAAAGCACCAGGAAGACCTTTTTTAGCCAATGAGAACCCGTGACAATTCAATGATTGCTCCCAATCAACTAACAGGGTCCAATAACTGTTTTCAGAATTCTAATGTATATCTATCGTAAAGCGCGAAGTTATCGTTAAAGTATGAAGGTTTCGCGCGTTAAAAACATATCTAGAATTCCTGTACGAACATCGTCTCCGTCCTTACAAAATAAGCGGGGTATTATTTAAACAAATAAAAAAAATACTCGCGGTAGAAAACTCTGTTAACTTTTCCAATAAACAGCTATTTTTCATAGGTTCGAGCACTGAATTGTGAGACACTTGTGTGAGGTAACAGACTCCGCGAGCGGCAGGACGGGAGATGAATGAAAAGCGAGCAGTCGGTGTTGTGAGTCAAATAAATCATTAAATCATACCTAAATATTTGTAAAAAGCATTAACTTTGTGGTTCGCCATAATCAATATATATTATAAAAGAAAGTCCAAAAAAACATCCGGCCCGCAGAAACGAGTCGCGGTATGATCAAGGGAGTTGTATTGTGTGGTAGATCTCTGTCTCCCCTCCAGGATGAGGGTTCCCGTTTTTACCTAAAGGGCGTGCTTTTGAAGATATAAGGGGTGAAAGTTTCGCCCTCTAGAAATTTCAAGAACAGTCTTTCGGAAAGTTCTAGAAGGTTCGATAAAACTCTAGAAAGTTCTGGAAGGAGTGGCAGAGTATTTGAGAGCATTCCACAACATTCCAGAACATCCAGGAACATTCTGGAAAATTGTGGAATGTTCGGGTACAGGGGATCATCCGGAAAAAGTCACCGGAGTCCAATATATCATATATATTTTTACTCCAATTAATGTAAGGATTTCTGGTTAAATTAAGTCAAATAACGTCCCTAAACATCCTGTATATAAACCGCATGACATATCTATTATTTCAAGGCTCTTCCCGTGAAAGAATAGTTTACCTAATAATATTTTCCGTAAAACCTTAGTTAATTTTTGAATCACACAAAATTTAATAAGTACCTACACAACGGTTGAATTTGGCAGCCACCTCTGGTCTGGAGCCCCAAAATACCTGAAAAAACCCTCGACTCTGTGCAGAAACGGGCGGTCCGTTTGATAGATTCTCCTAACTTAACAAACGAATTGCAATCTTTAGAGCACAGGCGTCGGGTGGGAATACTATCCTTGATCTACCGGTATTACAGTGGAAGATGCTCCGAGGAACTAGCGTCATTGATCCCTTCGGCACCGGTGCATAGTTGGGAAACACGCCAAACGCGTGCCCAACATATGAACACGTTTGACATTTGTCACATACATGAGAGCGGGTCGCTTCTTCGACTCGTTCTTGTGTTCAACAGCTCGGCTGTGGAACGTTTTGCCGGCCTCTGTGTTTCCTCCTTCCTACAACATGGGTCTCTTCAAGACCAATGTTCATTCCTTTCTATCCTCAAAAAGACCCTCCACACAGCTTCTCAGATGACATAGGCCCTGAGGGAAATTATTTTCCTGTGGAGGTAATGTAAAAAAAAAAATCTCTATCCGCCACAGACACTCTCCTTTATAATTTATTGATTAATTTACTTTAAGCTTTTCTAAAACCTTGCAATTAATCACCCTACCTTTGATTGCATATAAAATATTTCCACACGCCCAATGGAGCAACTAGAATAATATTATTTATCGGCAGATTCCTGTGGAGTTGTGGAGTGTGTAGGTATCAGATGATGTGCAATGTTTACGAGGATGATACTTTATTCTGAAAGCAGCCAGTACAGACAATACCACTATTTAATAAATGTTTAAATCATTTAGTGAAAAGTGTTTTAACAATATCTATCACCATCGGACACCTTCTGAAATGACATTTTTTTTTTTTTTTTTAATCTATCTTTTTAAAATTATTTCCACACAAGAGTCTATGTTATGGCTGAACAACCTTAAAACATTACTAAAGTTAAATTTTACCGACTGGTATCCCTGAGAGTCGCTCTCCGGTTCAGTGCATGATATTGCAAATTCATTCCGGTTCCCGCGTCCGCTCAGTTCGGCCGATTTACATTCCCTCTCGTGTCACCCTCTAGCTGTTATCTATGCTGTCTAAATTTTAATTTTATGTCAAGTTTATTATAAAATAAAACGTTACTTGTAAATATAATTGACACGGAAATTCTAAAGTTCTTATTGGCAAATTTCCCCTACACACGCATCTCAATTTACAGTGCTCGGAACGGTTGTAAGCTGCAAATCCAAATCAGCATAAAAATACATAATTCACCACTTTTCCAAAATGTAATCTTTGGGGAAAAGGAAGAAGATGAAGTTCTGGGACGGAAAAAGGTGTGAGAGTGGGTAGGAATCTCTGGGTCATTGTGTTCAGGAGTAACGAACGTATGAGTCCATCCCTCGCACTAAGGTGCGGGGCGATTTGTCGAGAGAGTTCTGCTGGAGAAGTCAAACGGTCTCCCTCAACCATTCTCTCCCGATCCGGCCTCAGTTGGTGGGCAGACGCACCCGCCGCCAAGACACAGACAAACCTCACCCCTTGAACCCGGGAACCCCTGCTGTCATAAAAGTAGCGAACCACCTGGGATGTCTTGTGGCAGAGGTGTTGGTTATCCAATAAATGGTTCCCATATCCGCCTCTCAAATTGTCTGTATATTAAACAAATTTATTCACAGTGTCGATTTTTTGTAATCATGTGCTGGTATATACAGTATACCTATAGATAAATACGAATGAAATTTTTTTGTACTTTCTGCAAACCAACTGTCAACTATCATGGGATCATTGATCTATCAAGGGTTGAGTGATATTATGAATATATTTCGCACAATACTACATTTTTTTTTTAAATTTTGTTCTCTAGCGAATTTCCGCGAAAGACTCTCATTTTACCCAAGTATTTAACTAATTAGCAAATCATGCCCTGTAATAAATTTTCCCCACTTCTCTCTGCCCTCTGTACCTGGGTTACTACCTTTTTACCTTATAATAGTCCTTATTCCTTCGCGAGAGATTCTTGGTTCATCACGAAACCACAGCACGGATTATAAAACGATTACTGTGTGTAAAATTCATGTTCACAATGTATCAAACCTAGACTTGTTTCTTGTTTCACGAACCGTAAGTTAACATCTGACCCAAAAGACGAAAGATTTTAGGTTTTAAGAATGTCAACACAGTATTTATTATTCAAAGAGACTAAAATATGCAATATCCGTAAATTATTTATATTGCAGACTATGAAATATGTATTTAAAAACAAAAATTGTTTCGAAATAAATGAAAATAGAATTAGCAAAAGGACTAATAATATCTTTTACACCCCTCAAATCAATACCCAATCAATGCAAGGACATAGCAGTTTTATCGGTCCTCGGACATTTAATCTTATACCAAAACACATTCAAATGACAGATAAAATATCACTACATACAAGAATTAAAATTATGGCTATATGATGCAGATGTTAAAACACTTTTGCTATAAATTCTATGTAAATCTGCATCACTTTTCATTACAATTCTACGGTAACTTCAAGACTAACATTATTTACTTTCTTGAAACCATAACAAAAAATCAACAGAATCTTAGTTTCTCTTTTTTTTTACTAGAATATTTTTCACAAATATCTATATTTTCACTTTAAAACTTACCTTTTTTAATTGTACTTACTGATGTATGTAGCATTTTTTTTAATATTACCCAAGCACAGGCAGTGCCTTGCCTACTTTTGTCTTATATAGATTTACTTATTGCTAACTTTTACATTATTTGTTTCTTATATTTGCATCTTACTGTGTTTTGAAATGATGTAAAAATTAATTTTGAAATGTTTATAGATATAATGGGAAAAAAAAATAATTGAGAAGGCCAAAGGTACATGTACAATTAAGTACATAGCGGACGGTAAAATCGACTAATATATTTTTTATTTTTTTTATTTGTTTATCTTAAAAATGGTACAAATTAAAGTAGTACTGATCTTCCATTAAAAGCATTTGCTTGTGGATGGAAGAAGAGTTTAGATTTTATTTGTATATTTAAACAGTCAGTATACTTAAACGTGTTTCACATAAGTAATTATTGCAGTTAAGAATCAAGAAATCAAGAAATTGGCGTGAAATCTATATTATGAACAAGTCTTTCACGATGCAACAGTGATTCCAAAAAAGTTAATTTAAAATAAAATTTGAGTAACATGATTTAACAAAACTGTCAGTGTCACTGTCACTGTCACTGTCACTGTCACTGTCACTGTCACTGTCACTACCACTGTCACTGTCACTGTCACTGTCACTGTCACTGTCACTGTCACTGTCACTGTCACTGTCTCTGCCGATTTCGCTGTCTGTCGCTGTAGCTGTCACTGTCTCTGTCGCTTTCGCTGTCTCTGTCACTGTCACTGTCACTGTCGCTGTCTCTGTCGCAATCGCTGTCGCTGTATCTGTCTCAGAACTTTCGCTGTCACCATCGCTGACGCTGTCGCTGTCACTGTCGCAATCGATGTCACTGTCACTGTCACTGACGCTGTCGCTGACGTTGTCGCTGTCACTGCCGCTGTCTCTGTCGCTTTCGCTGTCGCTGTCGCTGTCTCTGTCACTTTCGCTGTCTCTCTCGCTTTCGCTGTCTATATCGCTGTAGCTGTCGCTGTTACTGTCTCTGTCGCTTTCGCTGGCTCTCTCGCTATCGCTGTCACTGTCTCTGTCGCTTTCGCTGTGTCTGTCGCAATCGCTGTCGCTGAAGCTGTCGCTGTCACTATTACTGTCACTGTCACTGTCACTGTCTCTGCGCTTTTGCTGTCGCTGCCTCTGTCGCTTTCGCTGTCTATATCGCTGTAGCTGTCGCTGTTACTGTCTCTGTCGCTTTCGATGGCTCTCTCGCTATCGCTGTCACTGTCTCTGTCGCTTTCGCTGTGTCTGTCGCAATCGCTGTCGCTGAAGCTGTCGCTGAAGCTATCGCTGTCACTATTACTGTCACTGTCACTGTCACTGTCTCTGCGCTTTCGCTGTCGCTGCCTCTGTCACTTTCGCTGTCTATATCGCTGTAGCTGTCGCTGTTACTGTCTCTGTCGCTTTCGCTGACTCTCTCGCTATCGCTGTCACTGTCTCTGTCGCTTTCGCTGTGTCTGTCGCAATCGCTGTCGCTGAAGCTGTCGCTGTCGCTGTGTTCCTCCTCCCTTCTCCCAGAATACTGAGCGAAAGGGTCAACTGGGTCAACTCAGGCTGAATTTAACTAAATAAAATCAAGGTTTTGTATTCCCCAATAAGGAACTCCAGTGAAAAATATTTTGGTTTTAAAAAAATATGTTCATAAAACGCTGATTCTGAATATATAAGTTTTATTAAATAATATTTAACGTGGAGTTAAAAAAAATTTTTAAAGAGTCCATTTTAAAACAGTTCATTAAAACACCTTGTCAAGTTGGTTTTATTGAATTTGTGAGGCGTGACGTCACCGCGTCCATAATTCTCCAGTCACCGTCATATTTGGCTTGAAGGTATGATAACCCATCCAACATTCCGTATTATTGGTTTATAGAGATTTTCACATATAATAGTTATTGTTTTAATTGAAACATTATTTAGGCCTAAATAATTCAGTATCAAAAATAAAGTATCTCTTTTAGTTTATCTATGTTATTTAAAATATTCAAAAACTTAAACTGTACAAAAAACTATCGCAATGCCCAGTAATGTCTGTTAAAACGCTCCAATGCTGAAATTCAAAATGGCCGGCGACGAACAGCTAATTCCAGTTGCCTACAAAGTTCATGCTTCGGTTTCCATAATATTAATTTCGATTCGTAAAGCTAAAAAAATAGTAATTTCAAACAATTTTTATACCACTCTCCCGCAATAATATTGAAAAATTTAGTTATATAATAAATATAATATAATAAATAAATAATTCCACCTAAATAACGTTTTACTTATTGAATAATTTCATAGCTTCTTCCATACATAATGACAACATCTGTTGAAAATAACCAAAGCTTTTGGTCATGATTACGTCACACTAGATACTGCGGTTTTCGGGCATCTTGAAAAATTAAAACTTTGACATTTATTTTAACTATTAAAACTCACCATAAAAATAAAAATAAATATGCAGTTATTTTAGTTAGATTCATTTTTAAAAAAATTTAAAAAATTGGACTGGAGTTCCTTATTTTCTCCTTCGAAACTGATCTAACAATTAACTAACTTTCAATTTGGGAGACGGGAATGGGTACCGCCGGGAACCTTTATTGGATGACCAACACGTCTGCCATAGGTCACCCCAAGTGGTTCGCTACGTTTGGTGATTTAGCAGGGGTGCCCGGGTTCATGAGGTGAGGTTTGTCTAGGTCTTGGAGTCGGATGACCAGGACACACTGAACCCCAGATTCCTACCCACCCCTTAACCCTTAGGCCCTGAGGGAGATTATTTTCCTCAGGGCCTCCTGTGTGGAACTCATGTAAAAAAAAAAAAAAACGTGTTAGAAAAAATATTCTTCGTCCGTACGTTTTGCTTTATTTAAAATACATTGCCAAAAATGTTTATACTTAATTTGTGTCGATGGCGTTAAAAACTGGGTAAATTTTGATTTTTGGAGAGTTGTAACTCCTAAAAGAAGTAGCTTATCAAAAAAAGCAAAACGTTTGGAGATGCCAGTGGTGGATATCTATGTGATAGTAAAAAAATATTTGCACTAGTGTCAACATCCAGAGAGGAAATAAGGGAATACATTTGTATGGACAAAACGCCTCCCGGTTTCCCCTTAAGATGGATAAATAAATAACACAAATATTTTTTCTTTTACGAGACATTGAAATATACACTGATGCGATACGTGCTAAATTAAAAATCTTTACGGGGTACCGATAACATTTCTACTACAAACAAATAAATATTATTTTTAACTTCCAAGTTGAATGTTTTCGTGATTCCAGCCAAAGGGCCACTCGTGTATGACCCCAGAATTCATTGGATGCAATTCTTTAATATAATTACGCCAATGCCTTTTCGTGTGTTTCGGAAATAACGATTCTCCGTTTTTCTCGGGTAGAACCTTGTCGGACTCAGGTAATAGCCGAAAACGTTTTTCTAAAGTAGGTACGAGAATTAATCGTAATCATGGGAAAGAGGAAAGCTCCCAAGGATAATCATCATCCAAATTGTTAATGCAGGGTTCTACATGTTTTTCTTTCGTTTCTGGACCGTTATTATTAATGAATTATCGACGATTGTGGTTGGGACTGTTAAGTTTGTTATGCGCAGTTTTCTTGTTTTTGTTTATTGTCTATGTTTGTGTCACTATTAACTCCTTTATGTGCCTCATAGCAAAGAGACGAACACTTGATGTTCTTCATTCCTAATATCTACAAACACAGAAACTTTATTCCATTTTATTAGTGGCAGATGTACACGCTCGGTATTGCCCCTGTGGAAATACCACAATTCACAATTGAAACGCGGCTTGAAATGGCTTTAGCAGTCTTTAGTGACCATATTATCTTACCATTTTACTATCTTCGACGGCCGCCGTGGTCGAGGGGTAAGGGTCTTCACACACAGTCCGAGACGAAGGTCGCGGGATCGAATCCCGGCGTGCCCAAATAAATTTTATTTGGTTAATTTGTGTTATTTCACAATTAAATAATTAAAAATATTATATGGTATGTTTGCGTCACGTTCCAGAGTGGAAGATATTCTTAGTATCGCCCTGGTGTAAAACCACCATTCAGAATTGAAACGTTGCTTGAAATGGCTTTAGCGATGTTTGGTGATCCCTTTTTATGTTTCTCTCCTCCAATTCCTCTTCCTTCCTCTGCACATCTCCTTCCCCTTCCTACTACCTTCAGCCTAACAACATACCCCAATTTTGGGGATGCCATAGTCTCACTAGCTCAAGATGGAATCAACTGAGAATCTTATAAGGTATTCACATAAAAAAAATGTCGAATCGTACCTAGCTGGTAGCGTATTGCATTTAATTTCTTCAAACACAGCAAACTTATTTTGTGGCACCATTTTTATTAGTTTTTACCACTTTCATTGTTTACAAAACCAACATGTTTCGTTAGCTAAGCTCACTTCTTCAGGGTTTACTAACAAAACATATTGGTTTTGTAAACAATAAAAGTGGTAAAAACTAAGTTTATTATTAATTTTGTATTGCATTGCAAAATGTCTTTGTCCAAAGGTGGTTTAAGAAGGGTGGTTTTTAGATTGGTTTTGCTGAGTGGAGGGTATTTTTTAAGGAAAGGACGAAGAGGAAATTTTCGGAATGGAAAGGATATGAGGGGTGGGTAGTAATCTAGCGTTCGGTGTGTCTAGGAATGACGGACGTCTGAATCCGTACCTCCCACTAGCTGGAGAAATTAAATGGTTATATTCACAGGCATTAAAGTTCCTGGGTATGAATGCTAATTGTGAATATTTGTAACTAACTAACTAACCATCACGCCGTTTCCCCGCAGGGGTAGGCAGAGAGGACAGACCGCCAAACAACTCGATCTTGGCACACACTCCTTGCTTCGTTCACATTCATTCATCGTCTCATACATGCTCTTCTATTATTCTGACTCTTGACATCGCCCGACTCAAGTATCTGATTCACTTGGTCGTGCCATGTCTTCCTCGGGCGTCCCCGACTTCGTCTACCATTCACATTTGCGTCATATATTCTCCTTACACTCCTTTCCTCATTCATTCGCTCTACATGCCCAAACCATCTGAGCGTCCCTTTCTTAATCTTACACATAACGCTTACATCAGCCTTGCATTCTTTGCGGATCTCCACATTTCTCACACGATCATACATGGTTTTACCACACATACGTCTCAGGGATCTCATTTCTACAGCATTCAGTCTACTTTCATCCTTTCTCTGCCAGTTCCATGCCTCACTGCCATACATCAGGGTAGGTACCAGCACTCCATTATGGACGGCTAGCTTCGCTTCTTTTGACAGATTTTTGTTGGCGCCTACGGCGTTCAGTCCTCCATTAATGGAGTTACGGGTAAATACCCGTCTTTCGATATCTCTATCAGTCTTTCCATCTCTCGTAAACATACTTCCCAAATATACAAACTCATCCACCTGCTCCAAGTATTCGTCATTCACAACTATGTTGCACATTGTTTTCGTACTCTCTCTTTCAAATACCATCACTTTAGACTTACTACTTTAGATATTTGTATGTATGTAAATACTATTTCTCTTGGAATGCTATGGCTTATGCCTGCCTGAAATTTCAGCCGTAGTTTTCACTACGACTTTTAGATACTACACGGCAGGCAGATGTTCTAGCACAGCATAACATGACAATAGGAATGGTGCTTATGAATGAAATTTCTAAAACAGTAAATATATAATAAATTTAATTACTATTTAAATAACCTGAAAACTTTTGTACACCTATCTTCCCCTTAATTGTTAAGAGTGTTAAAAGGAAAGGCAAGGTGGAGGGTCGCTGAGGGCTTGGTAGAAGACAAATGTCTTGGCTGCGAAATGTATGAGAGTGGACCGGTATTAGTAGTGTGGAGGAGCTATTCCGGGCAGCGCAAGATAGAGATACATTTACCAGAGTGATCGCCAACGTCGGGTGGACCTGATAGGGCACACGAAGAAAAAAAAGTTAAGAGGAAACGCGGACACCGAGAAATTTGAATAAAAGGTATTTTACCAAACTGTCACTGTTATCCCCACCCGAATACTGAGCGAAAGGAACAATTGCACCTCAGGCTGAAAATACCTACATAAAATCGTCAAAATCGAGTTTTCGTATTCCAAAAGTGGACCGATTTTTAAGATTTTTTTACAAACTGTATTAAAATAAAATATTCTATGACTGTAAGGTTTGATTTTTTTAATTACATTTTCTAGTTTGTTACTGAACGTCTGTTGACGGCATTCAAACCAGGATGTTTTAACGATTTTTGGAGACACATTGGAGGGTCTTACTATAAGAAATAACTTAATAAAAAAATCAAAACCTACCGACACGCTAGTGGTCGATTAATGGCGTTCAAACCAATGACGTTACAATATACTGTAGACGCGGGGTAGAAATCTCAAAGTGGGAAGCCAAAAGTAAGGCAATTGCACTAGTCTCGATTTCTAGTACTTTAGTACTAAACTGTCACTCGTCGAGTAAGGTCGTGTCTTATCAGTAGGTAAATTGCATTTAAAGCGCCAAAATGCCCTTCTGTGGGATGAGAAAATGTTTCCATTACACGGCAAACAGTAGTAAAAGTGAAGAAATAACATTTCATTTATAAGTACACGCTAATTACTTATTATTATCGATTATTATAAACAATATAATTAATTTTCATGTTTCCTGCCAAACGATTTTATACGTCATTAGAAAAAATACACACACATTCTTTGATTGTTTGCGTATTTGATTTGATGAGATTGTTTACGGCCACACTGAGGCCAACTTCCAACTACAAACATTCGGATGATTGTGTAGAGGGGTAGTTCGTGCGTTGGAAGTTGAAAGGTTGGCTTCAGTGTGGAAATAACATATCTTTTTTATGCATGAATAACTTTTGAAGTAAGAAATTACTGAAAGCCGATGAAAACAAAATAGTGTTGCTTACTTGCCACTTTATATTGTGAGTGTGTGAGACTATGGTGAGTCAATTTATATAACGTCATTGGTTCAAACCAGGTAATTTTAATGATTTTTGGAAGGTCCTACCTCCTACAAGGAGCAACTTATCAAAAAAAGCAAAACGTACCAACACGCTAGTCATCGATATCCATATTAAAAAATATTAAAAAAATAAAATATAAAAATATAACGCCACAAATACATTGGAATGAACAAAACATCGCCCGGTTTTCTTCCCACATTTCTATTTATTTATTACATATTTTCCTAAAGCACTTTAAGTTTGAGAACTCTTAAAAAATAAATTTTATTTTTGAAGATGATATCTATACATTCCCCACGCCGAAACGGCAATTATATGAAATTCCCTCAATAGGAAATATTCGCAAAGTATGCTCCAAAAATTATTATAAACACGTTTTTTTCAGTTATTTTAAGCGCTTCCTATCTTTAAATTTAAATAAAACAGAGTGTTTGTAAGATATCATCGAAATTTTTTATTCGTTTGAAAGGCCTGTTGATGCTATTATGTACAGAATATAACATCGTTCAAATTTTCCATTATTCTGGCGCATAAATCAGGCTGAATTTGACCAATGGCATGGGGATGTTGGCTTTGAGGGTCGCTGTGGTTTGTGGGTTATTCGCGAAGACCTGCGACCTGCGAAAACCACACAAGAAAAAGTCTAACGGGGTCAAATCGCACGATCTCGGTGGCCAGTTCACCAAGGTGAAGGTGAAGAGAACTGTGGCCAGTTCACTTCACCTCCACGTGAGATTTAATCAATAAACAATTTTAAACAATGAATTAAATTTTAAACAATTTTAGCATTTACACGTTTTGTTGAACGCTATATCCGTCCATGGTGATTTGGCAAAACAGACTGAATAAATAACAGCCAATTTGACAGATGTCGCTTCAACAATACGGCCGCTATCAACTGTCAAAGTTCGGAAGTCCCTATTGGAAAGGATTATATATAAATCTTCTTTAAATGCTATTTTAGACATTCCCCATGAGATTTTTGCCATATTTCAAACGAATCATGTTTCAGTAAACATTTTCACAATTTTCAATTAAATATTATCGTTTTTAATATTAGCGGGCTCCCTCTAACATTTGTATTTACATATCTCTCCTTCTTCTTCTTTTTGAGCGGGTATTATCGGGCCTTAAAATAAGAAATTTTGTGCTCTAAATGCATGGTCAATCTGTCGAACAATAAAATATTTTTAAATCAGGCAATACTGATAACCCAGAGTTCTTATAAAACATATTACATAATAAAGGCTATTATCCAAAAAGAATCACCGTGTTCTTGCGAGGTCTTTAATTTTGTAAGAATTCTTGTAGATAGTAGATAACCGCAGTAATAAACGTTTTCATTGCGTGAAAGATCCTTTAGCCGCCTCAGCGCTGCGGCCAACTTGTGTATATTATATTTAATCGTATCATATATCTTTTAACGCTCATGATTTATCGGTAACCTTTGCTATATGCGTGCGCATTAAATATTTATGTTGTGAGAACAGAGCCGGATCAACCACAAGGTAATTATATAAATAGGCATGAACCCGCTCTTTCCAAAAGTATCTGATAGTATTAATACGTTAGCGTCTGCGTGGTTGAAATTTAAGGACTCGGCTCCGAGTGCATGGCGCCGTACGCGCCGCGCTATATAAACGTCTGTTTTTCTGATTTTGTTAATTTGAGTATCTCTTCCAATATGGAAAGATTGACAGTAATACTTAGTTGTATCACGCGGCTATATATTACATATGACGCCAATGCCTATCCCGGTTATTTTTTCCCGGTGACTAGCTATCACTGGATCACAGTGGATCCGAGGAACGGGCTAGTTTTGGAATCAGTTCATATCGGATTGATAAAATGGTCACCAACACCCTAACTGGGCGAAGCCGATCCAAAAGCAGCCAGCGGGGCCTTGCAGCAAAACCTGTGGAGCGGGTTTTTAACTTCTAGTAATAAATTATTGTACTACAACGTACATGAATGTTGGTATGAATATTAAACGAATTTATGTAGTGTCAATTTTTGTACTTATGTACATATGTATATAGACAAGCACATTTTTCCGTGATGCGCATTTGAAAGAAAATATGTTTTATACTTGTTATTTGGCGGTATGTCCTCTCTGCACGTCCCTTCCGGATCACTTAGTTATATTTTATGTAATTAGTTGTACCGAATTTTTTCTAAATCGACTGCGTATTATATATTAGTATCCCGGGGGGCCACAGTGGCGGATACATAGGGGGGCGCGGGGTGCGCACACCCCCCCCGCCCCCCTTGCGAGGCCATTCGACTTTGAGTCGATTTATCGAGTAATTTATTTATTTACTTATTTATTTATTTTTTTATTAATTTCTTTATTTATTTATTTAACTATTTATTTATTTATTTAATAATTTATTTATTTATTTATTTATTTATTTATTTATTTATTTATTTATTTATTTATTTATTTATTTATTTATTTATTTATTTATTTATTTATTTATTTATTTATTTATTTATTTATTTATTTATTTATTTATTTATTTATTTATTTATTTATTTATTTATTTATTTATTTATTTATTTATTTATTTATTTATTTATTTATTTATTTATTTATTTATTTATTTATTCATTCATTTATTTATTTATTTATTTATTTATTTATTGATCAACGCCCTTTTTCAGGGCTTTTACATATTAATGGTAAAAAATACAATATTTATTGTACATAACTGAACTGCTTCAGTAACAATATTTTATATATGTTTAAAGATAAACTGAAGATGTCCACGGACTTGGTGTAATGGTTTCCTTCCATTAGTATTCTGGGTAAAGAGGAATACATATGGTAGTTAGTCCCAGAATTTCTGCACTGAAATAAATCCTGACTTCTTGTATTACGTTGTGGAATCCGGAAGCTTATCAATTCAAGCAATACCGGACTATCAACTAAATCATGTAGAATTTTATATATACTTTCTATATATTATACTTTCTTACGTTGCATGCGCGCGCGTCCGCGTCATCGTATTTTATATGTTTCTGTCTGGCACATAGATTGCAAACATAAGAGAAAAGTCGCGGCCATTCTAGTGATCTCTATACGTTATTCTGTCTGGCATTTGTTCGAGAAAAGTCGCGAATGTTCTACTGTTTATATTTGTTAACACTCCGTAAAATTATCCAATTTTCCAGGAAGAATAGGCGCTGAGAATCCATAATTTAAAGAAGAGAACCACAATTGTAACTTTTATATATCATAAGATGGCATTGTCTTGTTTATGTGTATAATCAGTTTTAATAAAACTTTCTTAAACTTTGCATGCGACTTGATTATTTTTTTATTTCGATAAAAGCAAAGGTAGCTCAAGACGTCTTTAACGCCCCCCCCCCCCCCCTTGATTTTTTTCTGTATTCGCCACTGGGGGCCAATTGTCGGCGGATCAACTGTCATGGAACCATCGTTAGTACCCGAAAGCCGGCCTCATCTCGGTTTAAAGGCGATTTACCCGTACCTGCGCTGTGGTAAAAAGTCAAGTTTTGAATAATAAAAGCCGCGTAATATTCGCACGGGTGGCGTAATATAGGTTCGAGGTTGAACTACAAGTTACGCAAAAATTCGTCATAGTTATGTACCTATTAGAAAATAAATTCACATTTCCACCGAGACCGTCATTTCACCTAGCATGTCTTGTCGGTGGCATCAACATTGGTAAGTTGGTTCTGAACCTATCAAGTATAAAAATCCTGAATTGGCCACACGAAATTTTTTAGAAGTTTTGGGAGGAAGGCCCGAATAGACATTTGACAGCTCTCACTTACCTCAATCCGGCACTGGCTGTGAGGAAATAAGAGTTTGAGTCGAGAAGATCGTGGTTTTGGCGGAGAAGTGGTAATTAACATTGTCTCACACATTTTTAACCCGGGCGGCCACGTTTTTGATCTAAACGTAAGAGGTTAAGCTTAATTACATACCGCGTCAAATACGTGATACATGACGATATTCATAAAACACGTTATATGTTATGAAATAATGCTTAGATCGCATCGATTCATGGAAAGAGCTTTAGGGAACTTCACCGAATCGGACATTCTCAATAATAAAAGTGTGTCGGCGGTTTTAGAAGCCTACCTACTTAAGCTTTGTTTTATTTTTTATTAATTTACAACAGCGAAGGTGTGTTAATTAAAAAGCACTTAAAAACAAAAACAACATCCTATGACTAATTGTTAAAACATGTCGTAGATCCTTTGTTTTAATTGTTAAATGAGCTTTAAAGGTTACGCTAATGCTTTGTTATATTGTTAACAAAAGTTTTATTTACATTACTCAACCAAAATTCGGATATTTTTTTAATTATTTCAATAGGTAATTTATATTGTATTTGTTAAAATATCCATTGTAAGTTGACCAGAAAAATTTTTGCTACTGTCAATAACATTAAATTTAACATATTAAAACTATACTAATATTATAAATGCGAAAGCGCGTATTTGTTTGTTTGTTACGCTTTCACGCATAAAACAATAAAACGATTTTAATTTTTTTTTTCACCAATTGAAAGCTAAATTATATGCGAGTACTAAAGGCTGTATATAATGGTAAGTTCTCGCGTTACGAAATTATAAATATTAATATATTATATTTATTATACGTTTTCTGTCCCTAAGAAAAGCGAGTTATTGCTAAGCAAAACAAATCGTTGCCGTGGAAAACAAACCGTTGCCGTGGAAACGATAATTAAACGTTAATATATTTGCGGGAAATTTTATAGGGAGAAATAATTTCTTTAATAAATGGCATAGCGAAGCGTGCCGGGTACCAGTTAGTAACATTATAAATGCGGAAGTGCTTGTGTTTGTTTGTTACGCTTTCACGCCTAAACCACCACACCGATTTTAATTTTTTTTTCACCAATAGAAAGCAACATTATCAGGGAGTAACATAAGCTCTGGCGTTATGAAATTTGTATAAAAGAAAATGTGTGTATTTCATATATTTTAGCGGCAGGGAGGAAAGGCAGGGGAAGGTGGGTTTCGCTGAGAGTGAGTGAGTGAGGGAATGAGTGAATTGATAAGTGTTATTTCCATCTAATACCGTACGAGCGAAGCCGTGGGTAAAAGCTGGACTAAAATAAAGCTGTAAATGTCAAGCATTTGCACCTTTATCGAAATATTAATGAAGCTATGTTCCGCAAAACACCTACACATATGCATAATAAAGGTTGCTAATTATAAATAAATAATTTAAATTAATAATTTTTAAAAAAACTACGACTATGTCAACATCGTTTCCACGGCAACGATTTGTTTTGCTTTTCTTCTGAAGTTAGCAATTCTAACTCGCTTTTGTTAGGGACAAATAACGTATAAAAAATATAATATATTAATATTTATAATTTCAAAGCGCGCGCCGTAACTTTCTATTATATACAGCTTAATATTCGCAAATAATGTAGCTTTCTATTGGTGAAAGAATTTTTAAATCTGTTTATTGTTTTATGCGTGAAAGTGCAACAAACGAACACACGCAGTTTCGTATTTATAATATTTAGTATAGTTTTGAATTCGTAAATTGTAATTTTCGAACCCTTGATATCAGAAAACCCTGAAGAACCTATTTGTCTTGTTTCAAAACCGTCACATTTACGGACCATAAGCATTACAAAGGTTCAAACGACAAATAACATCCGTCATGCATCACGCTACCAGCGACATTTAGACGATATAGACAGGAATTAGGTATGTATACGTGCTGGTACAAATTACACTCATGTCACAGGTTTCAGCTCAATGGAGCACGATCATGCTCTCTGGTGGTCGCATTCATCTTCCGTTGCAACATCAAACATCTCACGTCTTTCTTCAAGATCTACATAATAATCTACGCGGTTACGTTGGCTTCTCTAAAGTGAGCGAACCACACGAAACACTGTGACAAACGCTGCGGTTCCGTGTGGTCTTATATCTGATTTAATGTAAGTTATATTCGTATACTTGACATGAAAGTTATATAAGAAGGTTCACAACCTTCCTTTTATCCATCGCCTTCCTCTCTCCACTCCTTTTGGCTCCAAACACTTAAGAACAATTGGGACGCTTGTGCTTTGTTCACATTTTTTTACACGTGGTTGGGTGGATTATTTGATACTTCTCTTCAATCCGAAAAACTGGAGTAATGAAAAAAATCGGTTTTTGTTGTTGTATAAAAAAAGGATTATTTGAATACAATATATGCATGTAAGTCCTCCATCACAACACAAGCTACATTTTCGGCTTTCTATGCTGGTAGTAAGAGATTTTCAAACATTGTTGGGTTATTCGTAACCCGGGAATGTTTGTCTTTCTTTAAAAAAAAATAAAAAAAAATTTACTTCAATTCTTTTTCAGATAAAATTGAAGAGTTTTTGTGAAATCATAAATATGTAAGTACATTCTCCTCTAATAATTTATTAAATATCAAAAGCCTAAGCCTAAGCATTAACGTCCTTCGAGGTTGAGAGGTAAAACTTTCGACTAGCAATCCGGAGTGCATAAGGGGTCGTCCATTAATCACGTGATGTTTTTAGCCCCTCCCCCCCTGTATCAAAATAATAAAATCACGTGTATTTTTTAAGTACAAATGGGGAAGAAGAAGGTGGAGAAGTACCTGGATATTCAAATCTCGTCACCAAACATAGCTAAATCCATTTCAAGCAATGTTTCAATTCTGAATGGTGTTCTTACACCAGGGCGATACTAAGAGTATCTTTCACTTCGTCTACTGCGTGGAGGGCGGATCATGAGCGGCTGGTTACGGGAAACATTTTAACTCTCCAGCCGGACTCTCTCGGGGTGAATGAATTCATACGTCCATCACTCCTGGACACATTAACTTCCCAGATTCCTTCCTTTTCCTTCCCAGAACTTCCTCTCCTTATTTTCGCTAAGAATCCTCCACACAGCATCCTCAAATATGACAAGGATCCCGAAGAAAATTGTTTTCTTCAGGGCCTCCTGTGTGGAGCGAATGTAAAAAAGTGTTATTTTATAATATTTATGTAACTCCTCATTATGTGACCTGCCCCTAGGTACTTAATTACAAAATCTGAATATCTCGTCGAAACGAGTGCGTTTTCTTCACACGGAGGCGAATCCGGGTTAATGGCTGATCCGTGCCGTTCATCTCCTGCAATAATTGCAGTAAATTTAATAATCGCATGCATTTCGGGAACGACTTTATGCACGAGTCCGTCAAAAATTCCTAAGAATTTTTATTTTGTTTAAGTGGCCGAAATGATAGGGCCAGCCGTGGGAACGACCAGCCTAACCACCGTCCCCTCCATACCCCTCGATACTCCAATAAGATATTAGATTATAGGGATAAACACGGAATACAGCCGCGTAGGTACCTACCCACTTCATGTAGCCATGCCGCGCGCAAGTATCGATTCAGTACTTACCTGCTTACTTGGAAGAAAAAACTTCTAGGTTATTCCATCCTTGCTTGGGTACCTACTTTGGGCGTAGGAGTGGAAAATTTCACATTCTTTATTCAAAGTCGGCTTCGAACGTTTTGTAAAAAATACGGGGGTGTATTCCAACATTCGTAGAAAATGCTTTTAACAAGGTTAGCTCATCGAGGGGTGGAGCGGTGATTGGCTAAAATTCATGACGTAGCTTGAAGTCCTTATTCCACTGGGAAATTTGAATTAACTGCAATACAAGTGGTTTTAGCCCGTATGAGCAAACCTTTTTAAAACCTTTTCTACGAAGCTTGGGTGTATCCGTGAACAGCTTTTAGGGAGGTTCCGAAGCTATCAGACTCCGGTCAGTGGCTGACCTGGCATCGCATTTGGGTGCCACCCAGATGTCTTGAGTTCAATTCCTCGGCTGGTTAAGTCCTCCATCATGACACAAGCGGAAAATGTAAAGGAGATTTTCAGGTAATTCGTAACCCGGAAATGTTTGATTTAAAAAAATACAAATACTAATTTTGATTGTCTGTGATTATGTCCGTTAGTTATTCCTGCGTGAAATTTTTAAATTTAATGAACTCAATATTTTAAAATATTAATTGTCATTTTCAAGATTGGAAAGCTAGTTTATATTAAAATTATATGGCAAGCCACAAAATAAAGTAATTTGCGATTAGCAAACCTTTATTACGTCCAACTCAGTGTTATAAGATCATCTTATTAATAAGGGGAAGCCACAAGCCAAAAATGTGTCTATTCTTAGTGTGCCTTATCACCACGAATGCAGGTGATAAGTATAAGGTTAGACAGAGGTCACAAGTTCAAGCCCAAAAGCGATTTTTATTTACTTTGTGAATAATTTTATAAGAAAGAATGAAAGTTAATCAATGAAAACTGAAAATTTTAGCCATAAAATAATATTTATAAAAAAGTTGTTTCTAGTATATCGCACCCGGGGGATAACAATGACACAACTCAAAATACCTCTTTTTTTCAGGAGAGCAGTTTGAATATTTCGTTAGAGTGTATCAAATCATTTTATTAACCAATTAAAAATACATTTTTTTTACCAAAATTGAAAAGCAGTTCATCAATATTTATTTGGTTTAATATTTTAATAGTGGTACAATATTCACTAATAACACTTTTTTGCTTGAATTTGAGTAAAATATTATAATATAAAAACGACAAACTTGCTTTTAAGGCCATAATAAAATTTTTAAGAATTTTGCCATTTTTATCGAAGATAGAATAGATTTACGTGAACATTTCTGCATACTTAACTCAAAAATGCATTTTTTGACTTGTGCCACTGTTATCCCTCGGGTACATTTTTTCATTGAAAATGTACACAAAAAATACATGCAAATAAATGAAAACTAAAAACTGTTTTTTAAAAGTGATGAAAAACGCTTTAAGATTTTATTATCAGAAATAAAAATATTATTATTGAAAATTAATTTTGAATGCCAACATAAAAAAGTTTTAAAAACGGCCCACCTTATGTTTTTTTTAACTTAAATTATTGATAACGAAAATAAAATATAAACACATATATTATTAGATAAATGTATTGTAAACGTTATCGTCATTTTACTTTTTTGTCGTTTCAGTTCACAAAAGTAGAATTAAAAGTGTTCAAAATAGATTTTTAAGATACCTCAATTTTCATTCTTTTCAATCTCTTGTTAGTAATGAAGACTCTGCAAAGTTCTTCAAAATACAGACATTAACTTGTCGAAGAAATATAGCAGATTCGGTAATGTTATTTAAAATTAGTTATAACTTAATCGATAGTCCTGATCTTCTTTAACGCCTATCATTCCATGTTCCAAATCACAACAGTAGACAGACGCTTATTTTAATCTTCGTCTTCATCAACAGAACTCATTTATCTACAGATCCACACATTCATTTAAATTAAATTATTACCACATTGACATTTTTAACTCGATATTACGTGACATAAAACGAAAACTCACTAAGCAACATGACTCAAACTAGGAAGTTCAATCTGCCCCTCCCCCTATGTATTCCCGTTCTTAGCCTCTCAATCCTAATCTATAGTCCTCCTCACTCCTCCTCCTCCCCTCACATATTTTAAGTAAAAAATAAACTAATTAAGAAAACACCTTTATAATGTCACACATTTCACTATCATCAGTGGAAAGTTCATAATTAGCATAATTAACTATTTTATTGTTGCATTATTGTGTAATTTTGCGGTCAACTTTCCCTTAAATAAATAAATAATTCTGTTTCATAACTTTCTTTAGTTTCACAGAAGTGTACATGTTGATTGTGTACATTTCTGTGGTTAACTTTTAGATTTGAACATAAAGAGTGATTTTTTTCTCTTTCTATCACAGTTTAGATCATATTATATTGATTGCATTATATTACAAAATAATTTGAGAAAACTTTTTGAATGGTGGTCTATCAACAAACTAGCATTGAACATAAATAAATGTCAGTTCATTCATTTTTACAGAACAAATAATCCAATTTTATTATATGCATTAAATGATAAAAATTTAAAAGGCGTTAGTGAAATTATTGACCTAGGTGTAATGTTTGATAGCAAACTTAACTCTTGTTTGCCACATTGATAATATTATCAATAAGGCCCTTAAAATTCTTGGATTTGTTTTGAGAGCTGCAAAAGACTTCAATAATTTAGGCACATTTATCATATTATATAAAACCCTTGTTAGATGCCAACTAGAGTATAACTCTGCGTTATGGTCTCCATTTTACAATATTCATTCCGACAGCATTGAAAAGATTCAACATAAGTTTCTGAGGTTTATAAACTACAAATTGCACATTACTGTACACATACTGCATTAAAACTTTCAAAAAGAAGAATTAACACAAATTTAATATTATTACATAAAATACTACATTACAAAATTGACTGTCCTGAATTACTTCAATTTCAACATTCACATTCCCAAAAGATCTTGCCGACACTTACTACCCTTTTACAACACCAGAAAAGCTATTCCCTAAAATTTGTGATAAGAGATCGTTCTCCCGCTCGAAGTGCTGTCAGATTTGTGTGATTTTCTACAGCTGTTAAATGAATAAATAATCAAGCATACTTGTAGGAATTCGTGTTTAAAACGACCCAAACTAAAATAAGTGACAGTTCACGGCTGAATTTTTGACATCGGCCGATAGAAAAAGCAAAGAGCCGTAGAAAATCACACAAATCTGACAGCACCTCTCGCGGGAGAACGATCTCTTATCACAAATTTTAGAGAATAGCCTTTCAGGACACTCTCTTACCAAAATTCCCCGATTCCAAGACTTCATAATCTCGGAAATAAATATTCTGATCTAGGAGATATATTTCATCTCAAGAATAACCAGTAAACATTGTTTATTTCAATTCTTTTATATTATCTAGACACAAATAGTCGTTGATACATTCTGCAATTTTTGTTTTGTAATCCTTTTATGTGAGACTTCTTATCATTTTTAAAGTATTTGAAATAACTGTGATACTTAAAACAACGAATGTAAAAGCCAATTAGGGCATGTAATAAATAAATAAATAAATAAATATTTCTCATCACGGCGGTAAGGACAACGATTTCTATGAGACCAAGGGGAGCTGTTCCCAAAAAAATCTTATAGATATTATTAGGTCGGAATCGAACCCGTGACTTCTGAGAGTATGGAACATCAACTGTTCCACTGTACACTTCCAGTGTAGTTTGTGAGGTGCGTGTGTGTGTGCTGTGTGGCGCTGATCTCCGCGGGTCCATAAGGTTGGCACATAACAAGGGGGGGGGAACCATCACGAGGGACGTTTCGATGCTCGTTGTGTCGTTCACCGAAATCAATAATTCATTAACCATTGCTGACTTAAGTAACATAATTCAGTATTTCGTACAACAACTTTCAGGAGGCGGGTATGGTTACCGCCGCCCCGGAAACCGGTTATTGAATAACCAACACGCAATAAGCCACGGTGCCATAGAACTTTTCACTTCAATAATATTATTTCCTGCAATATTTCTTTACTAGAATACTTGAATACGCGGTAAGCAGCGAAACCTCTTGAAACCGATCTTTGGACATGAATGTTGAATGAATGATTTTAATAAGTTTTGTTTTGCTATTAATGTTTTAATGGACCCATTTCTTTTTATAACAATTAATCATTAAAATCTAATAGATTTTTATTTTATATCATTGAAG
The DNA here is from genome assembly GCA_936435175.1 of Glyphotaelius pellucidus. Lineage (NCBI taxonomy): Eukaryota > Metazoa > Arthropoda > Insecta > Trichoptera > Limnephilidae > Glyphotaelius > Glyphotaelius pellucidus. The sequence goes on along the minus strand of OW386543.1, from coordinate 6,271,071 downwards.
AAGAAGATAATACTAATAAATCTAATCGAAAATACGAAAAAGAACAAGATACAGAAAAATAAAAAGGTAAAACACAGAAAAATAAAAGGTCTCAATTAGGACTGAAACCCAGGATCTCTTGTCTTGACCAATGCCTTAACCAGCTCGTCCACTGGGCCCTCTTATTTTTTAAATAAAGAACAAGAGTTTTACTAACAAAAATTGAATATTCATTTAGATTTTAAGGTTAGCTTTCGTGCATTCAATAAAAGTGGTGTATTAGAAAGTGTGTTTTTCATTTTAATAAATAGACTTTTCTTTACGTGGCTAGAAAAAAAATGAAAGACAACGATCCTCCTGTCCTGTGAGTCGGGTGTAATATTTCGAAAATCGTTTACCACATTATAAGGATTTTAAGCCACCGCATCCCGAATTTTGACCAATTTATTACATATTTTCCTTAAATTTAAGTTTGAAATCCTTTAAAAAAACCGTTATTTTTTTAGATAATATCTAGACGTTCCCCACGCCGGAACGCAAATTATATTGAATTCCTTCGATGGAAAAAAATCGCAAAGTACGCTCCAAAAATTATTATAAACACGTTTTTTGACTTATTTTAGAAGTTAATGTATGAAAAAAATTCACAGTGTTTCTTTAAAGGCTATTTTAGATGTTCTCCGCGATATTATTGCTCTATTTCAAACGAGTCGTGTTTTATTAAACATTTTCAAAATTTTCGCTTAAATATTATCGGTTTTCGCACTATCTAACATTCGTATTTACACATCTCTCCATCGTCTTCTTTTTGAGCGGGTATACGGCGCCTTGAGAGATAAGCTTAACTTACTTCATCCATGGTTCTCGAGGTTATTCGGAGTAAAAAATATACATGGTATTTTAATCTCCCCTAACGAACATAGGTCACCCCTAAGTAGCAAACCACTTAGGGGTAACCTATGGCAGAGGTGTTGATTATCCAAAAAATAGCTCCCGGGGAGGCGGTACCCATACCCGGCTCCCAAATTATAAACAATTGATTTCATACACTTATTATTTCCCTCCGACTGTTCAATTACTTATTTGGTTATTTGGCGCGGCCCAGTGCGTTGTGCGAACGTCGCAAACACTAAACCATTGCCAAGCAATATTTTCCGCTTTTAATGATGGGAATAGTTAAAATTCAAACACTGACGGGTTATTCGTAATCCAGTAACGTTTGTTTTCAAGAAAAAGTATTCAGTAATAATAATAATAATATTATTTTGAAAACAATCGGTGACTAGATCTGACGTGCCAGCGAGCCCGCTCAGCCCGAGCGGCAATCAGGAAGGGCGGTGCCAATATTTTGTTCCGAGTGACCCCTGAACCGTCTGTCGTCCCTCTCGCACTTGCTACCTGCCAAACTCACCCCTGCCGGCAGCCGTCTCCCTCCCACCGGACAGGCGTCAGGGCCGGACTGACAATCAAATAAGTTAACTTAATTTTTTTCGTATAATATACGTTGTGTAACAGCGTTTACACGAAGAATTTTAACCAGCGATTCCAGAATATACTTGTTGTTTTTTATATGAATACCGCGTAAGAGTCCCAACTGCTCCCGTCTGGAGTCAGTGAGACTATGGCATCCGCAATTGGGGTATGTTGTGAGGCTGAAGGTAGTGGGGAGGGGAAGGAGATGTGGAAGAGGAAAGTGGGGAAGTGCCTGGCTATTCAGATCTAGTCAACAAACACGGCTAAAGCCATTTCAAGCAACATGTCAATTCTGAATGGTGGTCTTACACAATGGCGGTGATACTGTAGTAAAAAATATAGATGTCGTTTTCTGTCCGATGTTTTTTATTTTTTATTAAAAGCATTAAAAATATGTTTCCATCACACGTCACGACTGAGTAGTCGGAGAGTAGTGCGTTTACAACCTAGCGGGTCACTTGATATGCATTGCGTCTCCTTCTAGCATCACGGTAACACACGAAACAGCGCACGCATCACACTTCTTCTCTTTACATGCTGCGTAACTCAGAAGTCAATAGATTTTTTTTAAATTTAAAATAAGTCGAGATGTATTAAATGTTTGAATATATTCTTAATACATATTTCAATATTTTTTAAATACATTATTCAATATATTTTTAATACATATTTCAATATATTTTTAATACATATTTTAATATATTTATTTTTATATATTTTAAATTTTTGCGTACGCCTATTACTTATAATCGTTTCTAATATTAGTGAACTCCCTTTATCATTCGTTTTTACATATATCCCTTTCAAACCGTCTTCAATAATCTTCTTCTTCCTTTTGAACGCTTGTAACCGGAGCCTTAAAACCCTTTTTTTAGTATTTTTTTTTTAGCTTTGTAAATTTTTTCTCTAAATAATGGTTTATGGGGATAGAATATCCTGGATTTAGGCTCTCGACTTAAGAAACCGCGAGAGGGAAGTGCATCCTTCGACGTTTAAGGAGAAATTTTATGAATTTGAAGATTTTTCACGGTTCTGTGAGTTGATTGGTTTCAAATTCACAATTCACCCCTGATTTTCTTCTTCTATTCTCGAACTCCGAACCCTCGGTGTTTTAATTAAGACAAATGCTCCGTAGCGACGGCATTCCTCCGCCGTGGCCGTGGCATGTGAAAATCTTATTGAATATGCGTTAACAAGGCAAAACAGCATACCGTGTCTAACTGAGGTAGATACCTAATAATTATAATTTTTATTGCAATCATTTCACCTGTCAAGTTGGACACTGATTTCGGACTTATTAATATTCGTAGGATGGTGTTCCTATAATTATTGTTCTGATGTCGGTAGGGACTGACAAACAAACTAATTTTTATAACACACCAAATATTAATGATTTTATTTAAAAATGTTGATAAAACAAATTATAAATAAAAAAAATTGGTTGTCTGTAAAGTCGGTTTACGGACGATAATTTTACGTAATAACGTCATAAGATGATGAAAAATTGCATTGATGCGTCATAAGCCGAACGCTTAGGCCGATCGTGCCTCTCTATCACTTGTTCCGTCCTCTCACTTGCACGCTCGGCTCAGGCGCATGCTTTTACGTGCATGCAGCCGGTGTTCATCGATTTATAAGACGTTATCACGTCAAAAAATTGACAGCTCTTCTCCTCAGGCTAATTGTTCGCTTCTGGGAACAGCTCACAAAGATCTCATAGAAATCATTGTACTCTTCTCTTTGTCACGGTGAGAAATATGATCTAAACAGTATTAGAAAAAGAAAACACCATGCTTTTTATTATATTCTAACCTTAAAGTCAACTTCAGACAAATTAAAATGTGCAAATATATAAAACCAAAGCTTCCGACCGCAATTGGGGAAAAATTTATGATTTTAAATTTTATTTTATTAATAATAGGTACCCGCGCGTTGCAAATACACCTCCTGGTATCAGTTTTTGATACTAAATTTTTTCACTGCTGTAAATCGAAATTTTTCGTGCGGAAAATGGGGTCTTAATTATTTTTTTATGTAACGACAAAAAATAAGGTCACGTTTTGCGACAAGTGAATAAAGTTTATGATACATTTGTCTAGTAAAATATGTGTGTGTTTTTCTTGTAATACGTGAAAATAATTGAAAAAATGTAATACGAGCCATTTTTTAAACTTTTTTACGGTTGCATTAAAAATGTTTACATTTCAAAAATGATGTTTATTTCTAATGATAAAATTTGAAAGCGTATTTTATCACCTTTCAAAACAATTTTAATTTTCCGAAACATTCAGAAATTTCCCATTTATTAGGATTTTCTTTGCAAAGCGAAAATATTCTGATCTTTTAACAGAGGACTGAATAATTATGCGTAAGTTACTATTTTCTTTTATTTAGGATTCACGGAGCCGGGAAAACATGGAATCATGTTTAATATAGTGTATACATGGGCGTAGGCAAGGTGGCATTCTGGCTGGCCGATGCATCTCTGGGATTGTCGACCGAGTCGCGTTTTCAAATTTGAAGTACCTCACAGGATGGTTTTTCCTTTTTCCGTTCATATTCTTTGTGTTCATAGAGCCTAAAGCATGAATATGTTGTAGAAGCCTACTTTTTTCGGTACCGACTTTTATATTTTACCACACCCTAAATCAAAACCTGGCTACGCCCATGTATGCATACCTATCTCCAAGCCCAAGATTTCAATTATTAATTATTAGTAAACTGTGTGACTCCCAGTGATCAAAATATACAGCAAATTAACACTATTGGATAATTAAATACTGTGCATTATAACTGCTTAATTTTATAACATGACTAGCGAGTTCCCGGCGTACATTGCAATTCCACTAATAAATAAATTGTTTGCGTGTCTGTTCCCATCCGTCCCGTTCCCCTTCCGCCTTCCCTTCCCTTCCCATGTCCCCTTCACCTAATGCGTTCTCCCTCCACCTTCCACGACTTACCTCTCCCCTCTCCCCTCTTCCGCGAACCCTCCTCCCGCGATCCCCTCCTCTCTTTATTCAGTCCCGGTACATTCAGATTTTCAAACAGCTGGCGTGCCACCTATTGCAATTTTTTTTTACAAATTTTCGTTTTTCATATATTTTTCATATATTTCATATAAACATTCATTTTTCTATATTATAAGAACAATCAATTAAATTTGGTACCTAACACAGGTACCTATTTAAAGAAATATATATAATTTTTGGTTAGATTCAAAGTATTCAATTTTAGTAAGTAAGAGTTTTTGTAATGATTAAAAAAACTTTTCAGATGTATTGTCATGTGGTTGTAATAATCTAGAACGAGGGAGGAACATTTCATACACAAGGACACAATTTTGAAAGTTTCAAACATTTCCTATGCTTAATATAGCAATGCATAGACAACCCTTAATATAGCATACGTAGAAACATAAATTATTTTTTATATTTATTTATTTATTTATTATTTATTAACGGACTAACGTCCAATTTACAATCAAGTAACACAAAATTTTGGAAATGTACATTACAAGAGTAAAGGATGGTATATGAAAGCAAAGACAAACAGATAAAACATAAGAAAATAAAGGTGAATTAGAAGTGTCAAGTCAAGTCAAGACTTTGCTAAAAATAGATTAATATAAAATATCTTCAATTGTTTAGTGAGCGACAAAAATCATTTAGGCTTATGCCAAAAAATTCAAGATCTTGACGTGAGTTGACCATTCTACACATTCTGGATAGTGGTGAATTATAACCATAATTAGTCGAGTGTTGATTGAGGAAGAGCAGTTCTTTATTTCTGAGTCTACGAGAAGGTATATTGAGTGAGATGAGTTGTAATAATGTAGGTGAGTCAATGATATAGTTGATAATTTTGAAGAAACAACAACTTATCTGATATAGGAATCCTGGCTAAAATTTGTCAATCGTCAGTTGGAATTTCTCTTATCAATTGTTGACCGTGATCGCAAATATTGCTAACTGACCATAGATGACGGAATCGGGCAATATCGTTTTGATATAGGGTAATAACAATCGACCATTTTTCTTCTGTCCACATATAAAACTAAATTTCTTCGTTATTTTTTTGTTCTAATATCATTCAGTTATGAAACCGGTTAATTTGAAACATTCCATTAACAATACTCACTTTTATAACGTGTTAAAATGATCGCCGGGTTTATCCGCCATACCGGCAACCGGCAAGTACAAACAAACAACTCGAAAATCTCAACAAATTAAAAAAATGGACGCAATCAATAATTATTATTATTGTTTCTCAGGATTATCAAAACATTATCTCCCACGGCGAGGCGAGGTCTGACTGAACCCGACGTAACCTATATAATTATATCTGGAGGATATCGCCCATCTCCCGTTTGTTAAATGGAGTCACGACGCGCCATTGACCCAAATACTAATTAATGTGTAGAGTCAAGGAGTTACGCCCTTTCTCCGGCCGATATGTTATTAGGCGGATTATTTCATGTTATTACCACAAATAAAATCCATAGGCATTAAAGAGGTTATGATTAAACTCATCGTTTTATGGGTTGCTAGTGTTTTAATGTGTGTTCGGATCACTTGTACATAATATATCTACATAATGTTGTGTTAAAGAAAGGCTGATCGCATAACTTAGAGTTCAACACTCATCGTTATGAATATGAGATGTTTTATAAGTGATACTGCTTTTAGAAGGGTCGATCATGTGTAAAGGTACCTAAGGCAGTAAAGACTAAGTATAATAAGTTACATTATCGATTAGACATCGTTAAAACGTAGCTATAGCAGTCGATCCTGAGGGGAAAGGAAGCATTGGGGGGGGAAGGGTTAGAAACTGTATTAGAAAGTTTTTTGGAACCTCCACTTACTATTTACGTCACATTGATAAAGGAGATGGTGCAAATAATATTGTTGTAAATAATAACAAGGAATATATTGTCTGTCAAATAAGAGTAATAGGAGGGCGCCACTGTTGATCAAATGGCAATACTAAACAGATTCAGAAGATATTATAGCAGTGCATCGACAATGTTCACTGAACTAGGATTGCACGGATTCGCCGGTCTAATGAGACATCGGGTCACTGGAGCCAGGATGCGGCTAATGGCTTCCGACAATGCAGTGGTGACCGCAGCGTTCCAGCACCAAACTCCACTCCTAAGTGAGCGCTGGGCCCGAGCTTGAAGAATAGAATTGGTAGAATTGATTATTTATTTATTTTTTAATTTTTATTTTGTTTTTTTCCTAATCTATAATATTATTATTATTGTTGTTATAAAACATATTATATAAATATGTACAATCATATGGGACGTGTGGGATTGCACTATCCTCCCCACATCCTGGAATAAAACTTTATTATTATTATTAACTCATGGTGTTAATCCAAAGCCGTGAAACCTACATTTTTATTAAAAAAAATAGAAATAATCATTCGAAATCTTCATCCTTCAATAACCTGAGGAATATATCTGAAAAAGTGGTGTTAAAATTTCAAACCGATCGGTTGAGCCATTTTTTTGAAATCTTGGTCACCGACTTGGAAAACATAGTTTACAGAAAAACACCATTAAATTTTCGGAAGAAGTTTACACATTACTATTTGAAATGATGTTAACTTATTTCGTAGAAGAAATAACTCGATTTAGTCTTCATGTATAAAATTAACCCTTTATAAGGTCATTATTTATACCTAGGAATACAAAGAAAGAAAAGAGCAGCTGCTACTCCGGTCTGTACTCCGCCTACTTTCTAACAATCCGAACGTCTTTACAAATATGCGTATATCTCGAAAAATACTTGAAATTTTCAATATTATCAGTATGCATTCCGGAAATACAAAAAAGAAAAAAGCAATTTTTTGAAAATTCTAACTGCGTATAACCCCTTTAGGCCACCTTTTTATTGCTGCATAGAAATTCAAGGTTTAGAAGCAATTCCCACTTAATTTATTTTAATTATTTAAATCTCCCTAAAGACCACACTACCATGTTTCCACTTGAATCTATTTGAAATTTCCGTGTGATTCTCATTCTATGCACACCCACGAAAGTTTATTGTTTATCAATTGAAATAATTTGCCCTGCGAAGTTCAATTAGTGCAAAAAATATATATATAAAGTTATTTTAATGTAGTAGATTCCAAATAAATGCGCATAATTTTACTATATTTTTGTTTATGATTTAAAATAAAAACTGTACCCAATAATAACCCATCATCAGGTAAATTAACGACGCTTTCGCGGGTGAAAATCATGTACGTGTGACGCGTGCTATTTTTTTAAAGTCACGAATGAGCAATTTAATTTTAATGTTACGTGAGTTATTGGTTAAAAAATGAGACTTAGTTAACATTTTGGGTTTCAAACTTCTCAGAATTGAAGCAATTTAAACGTCCAAACCGTACATCAAACCTGTAATTTCAACCACATGGATACAAACTTTTTGTGCTGTTTTTCAGAGGAATAAAACTGACCTATGAACTCTGAATGATAAAACCCAGTTTGAAAGTAGGGCCAATTGATTCAGATAGATTAGATGTGTAGGCTGAAGGTGATGGGGATGGAAAGGAGATAGGAGAGGAAGGTTGGGAAGTGTCTGGCAATTCATATTTAGTCACAAAATACAACTTAAGCCTTTTAAGCAACGTTTCAATTCTGAATTGTGGTCTTATACCAGTATAAAGCCTTCTACAAAAGGCCCCGTGACCGCTCTCGAAAAGAAGAAGATGGAGAGATATGTAATTACGAATGTTGGACAGAGCGCGCTAATATTTTCAATGATAAAATTGAAGCGAAAATGATGAAAATGCTTAATAAAACATGACTCGTTTGAAATAGAGCAAAAATCTCATGGAGCGTATCTTAAGTATCATTTAAAGAAACATTGTGAATTTTTTCGCAAATATAACTTGTAAAATAATAAAAATAGACTTGTTTTAAATAATTTTCGGAGCATACTTTGCGATTTTTTTCTAACGAGGGAATTTCATATAATTTGCGTTTCGGCGTGAAAAGTATCTAGATATTATCTTCAAAAATAACATATATTTTTTTAAGAGCTTAAAAACTTCAAATGTTTTAGGGAGATATGTAAGAAATCGGTGAAATTCGGATAGCGGCGGCTTAAGCGAGTTTACAAGCTACTAGCCGGTAAGCTTAAAAACGGGTGAATCGGCAAGTGAGATTGTCATGATGACACACAAAACTGTCTTCTCGCTCAGTAGCGACAGTAGCAGCTAAAATAACTACTCCCGCGCCAAGCAATTCTGTCGATATTTTGTAGAAAACTTGAGTTCGCAGCTAGCGCCACACGCAAGCCAGTAGCGAGGATAACGACTCCCGTGCGAACTAATTCTGACAATTACGAAATCAGCTGTTGGTGGGCCGCCATCTTTAGGCAAACGCTAGCGAGTAGCGAGTAAAGTTGATCACCTTTCTACTTTTCGTAGATTGTCCACAATCTGCTAGTTAGCTAGTAATACGATAACACTGAGGGAGTTTACTAACGCTTAATGTCATCGAGGCTTTATATACGAAAATAATTGGACTTGCTACACTATATATAGGTATTACTTTTATTTAATTAATTATGAAAACACACCATTAATAACCAATCTTAAATAACACCAACACCTCTGCCATAGGTCACCCCAAGTGGTTCGCTACATTTGGTGACTTAGCAGGGGTTCCCGTGTTCATGGGGTGAAGTTTGTTCGGGTCTTGGCGGCGGATGCGTCTGCCCACCAACTGCACGGCAGGCCGGATCGAAAAAGAATGGTTGAGGGAGTCCCTTTGGAGGGATGCATTCATACTTCCGTCACTCCTGGACACACTGACCCCCGGATTCCTATCCACCCCTCGTATCCTTTTCCATTCCCAGAATTTCCTCTCCTTCCTTTCCTAAAATGAATCTCCAAACAGCATCCCCAAAGAAGGCATAGTCCCTGAGGGGAATTATTTTCCTCAAGGCCTCCTGTATATAGCTAATGTAAATGTAATTAATTAAATTTTATTTATTTGCACACAAAAAATTTAAGCAAATCAAAGAAATTTTTTTTGAATTTCAAAATACTGTTTTCGTTATTTATGTTTGGGGTGTTATACCGTGTTGCGCTACCTCCTTCTTTAACCAACGTTTCGGACAGCGTTACAGTGTTCATCATCGCGGCAGATGTTTACCCTTCATAATACTAATTTACTTTATACCATGTTTTCCCTTCGAGCATGCAGTCAAGGGATATCGACAATCAGGAACATAATTTTTCGAAGATAATTTCAATATCGATACCTACGTACGCCTTTATCATAATATTGAATATACCTGTTTATAATTTCAATCTCGTGGCACTTGCACTCACAGCACCAATGCGAAAGCCTGCTTACATTGTACGAATTACGTTTACAGAGTACAGCCTGTAATAATTTGGTATGCATTACCCCTGGCACAATTACTTTTAACCTTGTCTCACGACTGGCCGGCTAACAAATTATTATAATCCTAACACTGATTGTATTAAATAATTTCAATCAGCATCAGGGCCGGCTGGCGGCCCTACCGGCATCATTGGAGCAGTCCGGTCCGGGCGCCAAATTGCCTAACTAAAATAAAAACATTTCGTGCGCTGGCCAAAATGTGGCCAATTCGAACTACTGGAGCGACAGCGCAATTTAAAACTTTTTTTTCCAATTGCTCGAAATTTTTTGGTAATCATTTTGAATATTTTCCGCCCACATTAAAAAAAATCATACATCCGAATTTTAATATGGAGACATACAACTGATTATAGCTCCATAGAGCCAATAAATTCACCTATCTTTTGACGATTATCACATATTCATAGGATTTATAAAAAAATATATAAAATCGTAGACTTCTACTTAATTACTTACACATAAGGGAAAATTTGCCAAAATTGGCAGCAAAGCAATCCGATGTATTTTAAATAGTGCCGTATTGTGGCAAAAAGCGCTCCAGTGGTGAAGAGACATTTTATTCACAAAAATAACTTAATTGCTTCACTTTTTTAATAATAGATGTCTCTCATCGACTTTTCAAGAATCGAAATTATTGAAATATTTTTTTTCACAATTTTTACAAATCATCGATAGCTGAAATTTGAAATGCTGAAAAGAAAAATAAATACAAAAAATAGTGAAATATGTAATTTTTCTCCTTTTTTTCTCTTTCGATCTGCGTCGTAGAAATATTTCTAGAAAAATATGTGTCTAATTTTAAAAGAATTTTTTCTAAAAAATTCAAAATAAATGTTACTGTTGTTACTAAAGATATTAACAAAGAAATGTAAGGTATTCTCAAAGGTCTGTTCAATGTTATTTTATAATAAAAATTAATAATTATAGGTCTTCAAAAATAAGAAACATGATTTTAAAAAAAAAAAAAACCTTTTTTTCGCTCTCCTGAACAATTAACGTTTTGTCCTTTTGACAACGTTTCAAATTTCCGTGATCGATGTGTTTACACAAGGTTCGTAGAAAATGCGTTTAACAAGGTTATCTCATACGGGCCTTTATCAAAAAAAAACTCGTCTGGCCGCTTTCAAAATTTCGAAAGCGTGAACGTCACCGAGCTTGAAGTAAAACACTGCCACTTGTGTTGCAGTTAATTCAAATCTCCCAGTTGAACATGGATTGCAAACACGTCATAAATGTTTAGCCAATCACCGCTCTACCCCCTCAATGAGCTAACCTTGTTAAACGCATTTTCTACCAACCTTGGAGCTTACCTTGTTAAATGCATTTTCTACCAACTTTAGAGCTAACCTTGTAAAACGCATTTTCTACCAACCTTGGAGCTAACCTTGTCAAATGCATTTTCTACCAACCTTAGAGCTAACCTTGTTAAACGCATTTTCTACCAACCTCGGAGCTTACAATATTAAACGCATTTTCTACTGACCTCGGAGCTAACCTTGTTAAACACATTTTCTACCAACCTTAAAGTTAACCTTGTTAAACGCATTTTCTACCAACCTTGGAGCTAACCTTGTTAAGCGCATTTTCTACGAACCCTGGTGTTTACATATTTTTTTTGATAAAGGCCCGTATGAAATAACCTTGTTAAACGCATTTTCTACGAACCTCGGAGCTTACAATATTAAACGCATTTTCTACTGACCTCGGAGCTAACCTTGTTAAACACATTTTCTACCAACCTTAAAGTTAACCTTGTTAAACGCATTTTCTACCAACCTTGGAGCTAACCTTGTTAAGCGCATTTTCTACGAACCCTGGTGTTTACATATAAAAATATCTGTTCTACTTTAAATTTATATCTATGATTATCTACTTTTTTATTTCGTAGAAAACAAACAGAAGTCATTTATAATATTTAATGTTCTCCAAATAGGTACTAGGTACGTATGGCAATTTTCAAAGTAGATTTTCAATTTTCCAAATATTATTGATCTTTGTGATCACCTACCTAGCCCCTTAGCACGCTCGATCTATAAGGATTGATAGTATAATTTTTAATATGTAACTTAGCATCGTTCTTTAGGACAACTGCAGATCGCTAAAGTACAAACAACAGTTGGTGTCGAACGTATTAAGAACACTTATTCATTGTGAACTTTTGCTTATTCATTGGCGATCTTCTTCGAATTCGCGGTCATGCTAGGGAACGATGAGAAGTTCCAAAAGTTATCTTATCAATCCTTATCGATCGACCGTGCTAATGGGCCTGGGCGTCTATTGGACAGTGGGCACCAAAATTTTAATCGCTTTAGGCGCCGTTTGGCTCAGGGCCGGCCCTGATCAGCACCATAGGTAAAAACACAAGAAACCCTGATTGGACTATTATAATTAATTCGTGACTCGGCGGCCATCGCTATTCGGAGAAAATAGGCAGAGGACGAGTGATGTCATGAGCAGGATATAAAAATTCACTTTACCAAAACCCTGTAATTTTTAATTAAAAAAAATTATTAATGTCAGTACTCTTTCATTTCACATCTGATCTCATAAAACCACACATATTAACTTGAATTTACAATCGATTACGCTAGGTGAGAACTTGTGTTTTATTACAATACTAAATATTTACCACTATCAAACTTGTTAAGCAGGCGAAGTGTAGGACTCATGGAGTTAATGTGTTAAAATTGGCAGGCAAAGAGATTGACATGTTTAGTCGGTACAAAATCTCCAAAATGTTGATAAGTACGCCTTTGGCCTCCTAGCATAAACATCGATAAAGGTTTTGTCGATAATGGTGTCGTTAACATGCACGACTGGAGATTTCCAACCTACAAACAGCGGGTCGTGTCGACCAAGTTATGCATATTATTTAGAGAAAAAAACAAATTTCTTGTTTTTTCGTTTGCGATCTGCAGTCGTGCTCGAGCAGTGGTGATGATTAAAAACATATAAATAGCTTATAAAGTTTATAAGCTAATAAATCTTATAAGTGTAAACATATAAAGCATATTACAATCATTACATCTAATCTATACTAATATTATGAATGCGAAACTGCGTGTGTTTGTTTGTTACGCTTTCACGCATAAACCGATAAACCAATTTTTTAAATTCTTTCACAAATAGAAAGCTACATTATATGCGAGTAATTTAGGTTGTATATAATGGTAAGCTCTGGCGTTATGAAATTATAAATTTTAATATATTATATTTATTAACAAAAGCGACTTATTGCTAACGTCAGAAAACAAATCGTTGCCGTAGAAACGATGTTGGTATATTTGCGGGAAATCGTAGTTAATATATATCTATCTATATAAATAAAAATGAATCTCCGAAATGTTTTTTCGCACATAACTTCCGAACGACTGCACCAAATTGAATAATTTTTTTTTTTACTACCGGTGAGCACTGACATTGTGGATACAATGTGTTAGTACCAAGGGGTTTCGTCAAGTAAGATAAAATGTTGTTGCACGTCATCGTTCACCCAATTATTTATAAAAACAGAAACACGGAACAGAAATTTTAACTCGTATCTTTTTTCGTTAACATTATTACGTTTTATAATGCAGACCCGTCCGGTTAATTAAATAAAAATAATGGTTTATTTCATGGCACCCACGGTGGACCCAAAAATGGTCTCATGATTCTGATTTACCAGGAACTCGAAACGCTATATAAACAAAGACGTGTTTGAATGCCAGAATTACTAATGTGATAGGACTAAAGTTAGTAGCTTCTCTTCTCTTTCTGTGCTTTTAATTTTACCTAAACAATTTTCCCCTCAAATCACACTTGTTGTGCACAAAATTTAACTGAATTCTGTACTTTTTCTAATTCTTAATACATTTTTACTATCTAATCCAGTGGTCCCCAACCCCTGGTCCGCGGACCGGTACCGGTCCGTGGATCAAATGGTACTGGGCCGTGGCAAGACCCTGACTAAAAATCAAAATTATGTAAAAAAATCAAACATGCCCAATTTTTTTTTTTAATAAACAACGACAAAAATAATTATTCAGTTGAGAACTCCTTCACGCCAAGTTACCGCCGACACAATATCTTCAAAGTAAAAAACACGACTGGGCTTTCATCTTGCGCACTCGCATATATAACGTAAAGAGTTCGAGTGAGATGCAATGACGTGATTCACCGCTCTTATATTCTGCTTGCCCAAACGTGGAATCGTTTTATTGAGAGTGCATGATATAGGAATTAACACGCCTTTGATTGTGTTGGTTAATTTATTCGCGTTTTTCAACAAATGAGAGCTTATTAAAATCTGAATCCTGTATTTATTAAGAGATATTTACATTTTGAGGCGATGTGCACTAGTTTTACTTTTTAGGGGACATAATATGGTGTAATATCAAAACAATCTAAAATATAAACAACAAAATATATCAACGCCCCCCTTCCCCCCCCCCCCCCCCCCCGCCCCTCAGCGGGCCGTGGTAAAATTATCAAACGTTGACCGGTCCGCGGCGATGAAAAGGCTGGGGACCACTGATCTAATCTACCTATGTTTTTCAGCTTTTATTTTGTTCGTTATAAAATCTGTTCATTTTAATTTTATATTGATCCCTTTCATTGATTCAATAAACAATAAACCCATTAATATATTATTTATATCCCATCCTAGAAAAAGCGTTACTAGTGGGTGGAATAAACCTTTCCTTTGCCGTTTTACCGTGGGTTGTATGAGAAATCGTTGTATGTTTGACCCAAGTCGGGAGATTTACGGTGTTATCTTTTGTCTAAAGTTGAAATAATTGGGAACTTAGTTCGGGTTAGTTTAAGCTAGTAATATGACCAGATCGTGAGGTGTTCAATGCCGAATTGCCTATGATACCAAGTTATCTTACAGTCAATGGATAACAGATAATAACATGTAAAGTTGTTCGTGATATATGGACCTAGAACTGAGCCTTGTGGTATGCCGTAAATACTCGGAAATCGAAGGCGTGTACAAGCCATAAACCATACCTTCCTATGGTTGGGCAAGTTGTTTCTACGCCGACCGAATTCGCACGATAATTTGCGAAACTTCAAAGAGTTTTTGAGATTAAAATAAGCGAAAAAAATACAAAATATGTGCCTGGGTCACGGCACGAGTTCTGACATATTAACCATTTTTATTTAGGCGGTGCGGTGAGGCGGCCTACGAACTCAAATTCCATTTTAAACGTGTTGTAAATTATTAATTTTTTCCACACACGGAGGTATTTTAGCTGTAAATTTATTGTTGATTTTTAATGAGTTATTCATCCTAATATGAATTTTTAATATTTCATTATCCGGCAGTCCCTTTACCAATTTATTGACTTACCTAAAGTTGGGCTATTGACCTGGGTACTAATTGTCAAGTCAAAGGTCTGAATAAATTAAACGCTTATTGACAAGATGTTCATCGTGTTTGCCTTACCACAACATATTATGATAGACACTGGTACATTTTTAAAAATAATTTTAATTTGTACTATCATAAAATCTTTCATGAATGCTACCGCATGGGATTACTATTTTAAGTGCTCTTCTTTTGCATTATATCTTACGATCTTTGAGCTTATATAATTACAGGAATTACACCGACATACATAGTGAGCTCATTAAAATTCCATTCTATAAATTCACGTTACGCATAGTGCTCTGAAATTGCTAAGCGAAAATAATCCAATTTTTTAACACGCTTTGTAAAAACGTAGAACGAAAACGTATGAAGACTATGGAAAATGGTAACCGGATAAATTACAACAGTACACAATAATATGTTAGATTAGGTTGTGTTCACTTAGGTTGGTTAGGTTTGTTATTTTTTTTAAGTTGTTTTTATTGATGAATATTAAAGGTTGCCTTAAACCTTGCTAGGGATTTTTGTTCCGAGGCGCACTTTCGGTTGTTTGTAGTTTGTTGTTTGTGTCAATTCATATTTTTTTTTATTTCCTCATCTTCATGTTAGTAGATACCATCTTAGTGTTTGTTTATTTCCTCTTCTTCATATTTGTAATACTCATCAATGTTTGTTAATTTTCTCATCTTAATATTTGTTGATTTCCTCGTCTTCATATTTGTACACCTTATGAATGTTTGTTAATTTCCTCACCTTAATGTTTGTTGATTTTCTCGTCTTCATGTTTGTTGACTGTAGGTTGTTTGTTGTATTGGTGATGTTATATGGTTACGATTTCCTCGACTTCATGTTTATTTAACTTATTACCTCCATGGTATTTTTAATTTTATTCGGTGGGGCGTTATATACTTTGTCAAGTAGATTTCGGGTTTTGTCCTTTAAATTTGAGAACTGTTAATTTGTTATATTTCATCAATTTTCTGTTTTTTCATGAAACCATGAAAAACGTAAACAGAGACTAGGAGAGCCAAAAAGAAGCACACGAAAAGCAAGATGAAGTGAGAAAAACAAAGAAGAATCAAAAAGAGGCTAGTAGAAGCAAGAAGATGCAAGCAGAGACTAGAAAGACTGAAAGGGCCAAGAAGACCCAAGAAGAGAAAAGAAGAGACAAAAAGAGACAAAAAGAGTTAAGAAGAGCAAAGAAGAGCCAAAAATAAACAAGAAGAACCATAAACAGACAAAAAGATCCAAGAGGAGCTGAGAAGAGGCAAGAAGAAGTTATAAAGAAAGAAAAAACAAATCTCAATCAATTCCTTTATTCCTGCCATCCTAAATACCAGTACTGGCTTTTTAGGTTGCCATGAATACCCTTCCCATCTTCAGAGCATGTGTTCCAAGTCCTAACAAATCAATGCACCCTGATGAACCGGTCTCACCGGAACGGGAGTGCTTCTGGCTGGGGTGGTACAATCATATCGTATCATATCGAAACCATAAAAAAACGTAGATACATGAACTGTGTATGTCTACTGAATGAATAAAGGATAATAAATTCGGGGTTACTTGAGCGCGGTTATTGTGTGTGTTACTTGAACCCGGTGACTGTGTGTGTTACTTGAACCCGGTGACTGTATGGTTACTTGAACCCGGTGACTATGTGTGTTACTTGAACCCGGTGACTGTGTGTGTGTGTGTTACTTGAACCCGGTGACTGTGTGATACTTGAACCCGGTGACTGTATGCGTTACTTGAACCCGGTGACTGAGTGCGTTTGGCTGCAGCCGTTACACATTATCTGTCGTAATTTATGAATAACAATAAGTCTCACGGCAATCTCACGACCGCCTGGTACCTGCGCCTGGGCTGGCCTGCCGCCTGCCGCCTACCGCCTGGGTCAGGACCCGACCCGTGACAGGGTCGGGCAGGCTGCACAACTCACCTCTCGCTACACCCCTCGTCGCCCACATGGAAGCGCCCGGGTCTGATGGGGAAATGTGCGTTCCGGACTTTGACAGAGATGGTATTTTTATCCAAATTTATTTTACGACAGATGTTAACAAGATTACACAGTTTAACAAGATTACAGAAATTGTATTTGAACCTACTTACACAAAAAAAGGAATATTCCGAGTATTTAAATTCAATTTTTAAACAATTAAACAAATGCAAAACCATTATATTTGGACGTCCTCGAACAAAGAATTTTGGTGGTAATATGTCCAGGAGTGATGGACGTACAAACCGCTGCAAGGCGATGGGCCGAGAAAGACCGGCTATTGAGGTCTAGGTTAGGTCTCTCAACCACTCTCCCGATCCGGCCCACCACGCCGTAAGCGAGCGAACGCATTCGCCGCCAAGATCCATGCAAACCTCACCCCCATGCTGTGCTTTTTCCACATCGATCTCTTTATGTCCTACATTAAATATAAATAAAGCGTGTAATTATTTTTACATCTGTTCGAGCGTTACGGAAAAGTAAAAAAATGTCTCACGTCCATCTCAAGCATTATATTATCCAATATGAACCAAGAGAGACGAGAGTCGACCTGAAGTGTCGTGGCTTGGCCCAAATATTTCAGGAAAGTCAATTTATCACTCTCACGTTCACTGTTTTTTTATACGCCACCATTAAGTCATTGTTTAAGTAGAACGGCTGCGTTACCTTTTTCATACAAAACTTATATTTGGATTTAAGGCCAAAGTATCTAAACGAACTGATTTTTTAAAAAATCAATAGGTAAAGCAAATATCTAGTGCGGATATGTGTTGCTTTATTAAATATGGATGTGATTTTAGAGGAAACTTTGGCAATTTTTTTATGAGATTAGCTAGAGATACTTTATTTTGGCCTAATATTTCTGTAGATATAAAAAAATTAATCGACCAATGTCAAATATGTAATAAATTTAAAGTCTCTAATCAGAAGGAACCACTGATAAATTATGAAATAAATAAGTTTCCATGGCAACAAGTAGGTATTGATTTAATGTATTATGATAATCAAACGTACCTTATTGTAACAGATTATTATTCAAAGTTTATAGAAACTGCTTTTCTAAATAATAATTCCACTGCAAAAAAATGTAATAATTCATTTAAAATCTAT
This sequence comes from Glyphotaelius pellucidus, assembly GCA_936435175.1. Classification (NCBI taxonomy): domain Eukaryota; kingdom Metazoa; phylum Arthropoda; class Insecta; order Trichoptera; family Limnephilidae; genus Glyphotaelius; species Glyphotaelius pellucidus. The sequence continues at coordinate 6,252,726 of OW386543.1, read as the reverse complement.
TTTTGCACGTCTTGGAATACCAATGTCTTTAGTGTCTGATGGTGGTCCGCCTTTTCAATCTATTGAATTTAAATTATTTTTATATGATTGGGACATAGAACACGTAGTTACGAGTCCATATCATTCACAGTCTAATGGTCAGGCAGAGAGTTCTGTTAAAATTATAAAAAATATTCTAAAAAAGTCTAAAGAAACAAATACAGATCCATATATAGCTTTATTACATTACAGAAACACACCAAAAGCTAATTTACCGTCACCTGCTCAATTATTAATGTCTAGAACTTTGAGAATGAATATTCCTTTAACTCAAGTTAAACTAAAACCGAAGGTTGTAAGATTTTCCGATTACAAAAAATGTATTGAGAAAAATAATGCAAAAAATTCCAAATATTATAATGTGAAAGCCAAACCTGTCTTTATTAAAAAAAGGTGATAATGTTTATTTTAAGAAAAACCCCAAAAGTCATTGGTTACCAGCTGTAGTCAAAGAAATATTAAAATGTAATAGGTCCTATATTATTGAAGATAATTATGGTAATACGTATAGAAGAAATAGGATACACTTAAAATATAGATATACTAACATACATACTGACATACATAATGACCATCTGTCCATGCGATCTAATCCAGCACTTGAAGAGGCAGAAGCTGGAGATGAGGGACAGGTGGAAGAAAATAATATTAATAACCCTTACATTACCAGATATGGTAGAGTTGTCAAACAACCGGAAAGGTATTATGTCTAAAGTCAAAATATTTAAAATTTTATTGTATTGTATAAATTAATGTCAATTGTATTTTATAAATTAGTATGTTAATTTTATTGTATAAATAAAGAAAGGGGATGTCACATCACTATGTAGTATCGCACATCACTAGTGAGCTACCTTAATATAATTGTCGTCAGTCAGTCTCAAACAGTCTCTAAGTAATGTCAATGGAGTTAACACTAGTCAATAAAGTCTATCTTGTAAAGTCGTGAAGTGTTTATATATTAACATCCTCAAACCAACAAGTCAACGAAATAACCGTGACAATCCACGGTTACGGCGCCGTGATGGCAAAAACACAATAAACATACGTTTCTTATCGCTATAATGCTGCAGCCCTTTCTTACACATTAAATGATGGTGAGACACATAAGATACGTGCGACTATTTCCTTCAAAATACTGCTTTTTTGCGACGGGAATTACGCTTCAATTTCTTTATACGTGTGAGGGAGATGTATGATAATGATTGTATGTTTCCTTTGGGGGATGTAGACATACGTTTATCGTTTGTCTGATTTTCGACTGTTGTTATAAAGAACGGCAGCATTATATGTTTAAGAACAAAAGAAAAAACCATCAGCGCATTGACATTTGACGTTTTTGAATTTTTGAAATTCATTCACACTTCAATATTATATCCTTACAGCTATATTCCATACTTTCAAAATTATCGTCACTCTAGTAGTATTGGTAGGGGTCTACGCAGACGTCACGGTGCGGTGTGTGAAAGAGATGCAAGAAAATTATGACTTTTTTTCCTTTGGAGGAAACAGACCTACGTACATTGTGCATCTCATCTTTTGAAAGAGCTGCAGCATTATAGCGATAAGGAACGTACGTAGATTGTATATTGCCCTTTTTGCCGTCACGGTAATTATAAAAGTGCAAAACAGAAAAGTATTATTGCCCAACCTGATATGTACATAATAAAATATTTTAAAAAAAATGAAAACGTGGCAAATAAGCGTTTTTTTGGTCGCAATTAAAAATGTATATTCGGAAAATTCTTTGTTGCCTCCCTCCTGGGTCACAACTCGGGTCTCCAGTCTTTCTCTAATTCTTTTCGGAAGATTTTGAAGTGGAAATCGATTTCAGCACATAAAAACCACAAAGTTATAGTAACTTTTTCAAAAATCGTTCTGTTGGAAGATTTTGCGTTTACAGAAGATATATTTGAAATTTTGGCCAAACAAGCCACGGGGTGCTGCTAGGGGATTACCATTTTAGAAACTAAATAAAATTATCCAAAATTTCAGTCGGTTCAGTGCCAAAAAAGGCTTCGAACGGTCCACAATAATCCAGAACAGGGTTTCCCAAACTTTTTCCGCAACGGAACCCTTTGCAAACCCGTAAATTTTAACCCCCCCCTCACCACCCGTCTCTGTCACATTTGTGAGACATCCTCCCCCCTAGTGTGCTGTAAAAATAATCAAAACACGTTCAAAATTTTTGTTTTAATAATTTAGATTTTTACACGTGACTTCACAGAGCTGATGACTCCCCCCCCCCCCATATCCCTTGTCACACTTCTCTACTCCCTTCCCCCCCTTAAGGTGTGACGTAATTTATGGATGGCCCCATAGCACAAATTTAAAAAAATATATATATTAAGCACATTGTTTATAATTTATCATTTATATGCCACTTTTTGTTTAAATATAAGTTCATTAAAATTATTTAAATTTCATTTTGTTTGTTTATATATTTGTAATATAAACGAAAAAATTAATTATACAACCAAACAAAAAATGGAATAAATAAAGTACGTAATGACTTTGATGATTTCGACTCCGTGAATTGCATTTCTTCTTGATATCAGGCACAATATTGGTAAGTTGGATTCTAATATCTGGTGTGGCTTCGAGCCTGTTCCTGCACTTTGATTTCATTGCAGCATTATTGGAAAATCCCACATCGCATAAATAGGTTGTAGAAAACGGAAGTAAAACAAAAATAACTTGTTTTGATAATATATATATTTTTTTTTTTAATTGCCGGCAACCCGGGCGTTTATTACAGTAACAATATAATACAAGAAAAGTCTGTAACCCGTCTCACTAGACGATGTCTGTTCTGAGACGGGTACATAAATATGCGTGCATGAACATATTAATACACAATTAGCATATAAAAACATGTTAATCATATAAAGACATACACACAAACATAACATACATACACACATACATACACAAATTGGGGTACTCTTCTGACAAACTCGCCCAGAAATCATTAAATCGTTGCTGGAAGGGTATGCTACATAAATTAAGAACTATTGGAAAAAAATTATACAAATATGCTTTATGGTGCAGATGTTAAAACACTTTTGCTATAAATTCTATGTTAACCTTAATGCATCACTTTTCATTTTAATTCTAACTCATATAACTTTTTTATAACTTATAACTATTGTTAATTGTACTTACTGATGTATGCATTTTTGTTTATATTACCCACGCACAGGCAGTGCCTTTGTGGGTTCCCATTACCTACTTTTTACTTTACGTAGATTTAATTATTCCTAACTTTTGATTTATTTGTTTCTTATATGTGTATTTTGAAATGTTTATAATAATGGGAAAAAATAAAGATTAAAAAAAAAAAAAAATAATAATAATAATAATTTCTTGTGAATAATCAGTAGTGTTGCAATATTAATATATGTAAACTATATTAAATTAGATTCTTCCGGAAATTGTCGCGGAACCCCTGTTCAGGTTCCGCGGAACACTGGGGTTCCGCGGAACACAGCTTGGGAAACCCTGATCCAGAATATTCCACAATATTCGAGAGTGTTCTGAGATGTTCCACTAAATCACCTTTGACCTCTAATTTACGAATATTTTTGCATATCTACGAGTATATACGTGCTATCTCCCACCTTCCAGTACATTCAGTGCCTAGAATATCGCCAATGGTTTATTGGGCTTGTTTTATTTGGCGCACTGGTCACATTAGTTCTGGCCTTAAGACGTGGGGTCGCGGGTTCACGCAGAGCGAATTTTTTAAGAGTTTAAATGATTGGTCGCCGCCCGGCCCGTATTTATGGTGCGCCCGGGGCTCCGTTTTATTAGCAGCCGCCCTGGACCTCTGGACGGCAGGGTATCTTCGAGTCGAGGATACTACCTAGGACTGCTGCTCGTGCGTCTCTTTACCTGAACTGCCTTACCTTGTCTTATAACATCACTATAATAATAATATATAAATGTACCTAGACTTGATGAAACCTATTAGTAATTTATTTTATTTTATTCATTCATACACGCCTTGAAGGCTTTTACAGAATCACATTAATAAGTTACACATGTTATTCAGGAGTATAATTGTAAGCATGAATTATATAACATTGTAAACAATTTATTAAGGATACAAGCAGGTTTAATATGTACATAGGTATGTAGTTTCGTTATCATTAAAATTGTACAAAGGAGTTAATAAGTTTACATAGTGTAATAATGGTAAAACAGAAGAGTGCTTAAGGTACTTTAAGGACGGGTTGTTTCAAAAAATTTGATGAGTTCATCAAATATTTGAAGTTAATTTTCAGGTTCTGTATAAGTTTTTTTCGAGTTCTGTTTTTTTATCATCATAGACCAGCTGCTTCACAAAAGTGAAATCATCACAGAACTTGAATTGAACTTACACAGAACGTGAAAATTAACGTCAAATATTTGACGAATTCGTCAAATTTTTTGAAACAACCCATCCTAAAAGTAGTTATTGAGGAACGCGTAGGTATTTACTATGTTGATTTTATTATTAACTTGATCATGAATAAATTGTTCGAAAGCAAATTTTTCAAGAATTCAGCAAAATTAACGCAGCGATAAATAGTACCTACACATAGAAAAAATAAATGAAAAATACATGAGTTGCAATATCTTGAAAAGTTATACAGATGAGTTCAACAAGTGTATAATGTGATAGTAATAAAGTAAAAAATAGTACAAATTATAGTACAAAAAGTACAAGATAATATTAATACAAAAGAGAGAGAGGACAAAAAAGTAAGTACTTAGGTAATCTTTGTATACATAAGTATTAAATTTTGTTTTTATTGTGAACATGATTTTAATTTAATCAATTATTATTGCTAGGGCACCAAGATTTAAATAGAAATATAAGACAAATGTGAGTTAGTTATTATATTTATTACAATAAATACGAGAGGATTGTTGTTAATTGTGTTCTTATTTAACTACCTTTATTATTCACATATAGTAGATGTTTTGCGATAATTAATAATTTGATAAAGGTGCAATTGATTGATATTTATGGCTTTATTTTAAATGTTCTAATATACTGAGTTTGAATTTAGACACAGATTGATGACGATAAATGTCGATTGAGGTAGGTATATTTATTACCGAGTAACTGGAGTCTTTGGATAGGAGAGTTTATAAAATAATTATTAGCGAAATTGGTAACAGAATACAATGCATTCGACCGAGTTTCGCGAGTAGGTACTCGCAAATTAATAAAATTTGTCAAATCAAAATTGTAATTCTGTGAACAGTGAATCTCGCGTCCAAAAAGTATGTTTCTAATTTTATCATATCTCAAATCAAAATCTAAATTTCCTCTGAAGTCATAAGATTTGTTTGTAGGTACTTAAATATTTAACGTAACATTTTTTTAAATTTCACAAAAGGAATTATACCATTTGTCTAAAGACTTAGTCCAAAGATAATTCTTTTTTCAAACATTCAGGCAAGTACAAGGTTCGTAAAAAATGCGTTAAAAACCTCGATGATATTGAGCGAGTTTACAAGCTACTATCTGGGAAATTCACTATCTGTTAGTAAACTCGCTCAGTCTCATCGTATTACTTGCTAACTACCAGATTGTGGACAATCTACGAAAAAAGTGGAAAGGTGGTTAACTTTATTCGCTACTCGCTCAAGATGACGGCCTACCAACAGCTGATTTCGTAACTGTCAGAATTAATTCGCGCGGGAGCCGTAATTCTCGCTACTGGCGAGCGTGTGGCGCTAGCTGCGAACTCAAGTTTTTTTACAAAATGTCGACCGAATTGGTTAGCGCGAGAGTCAGTTAGTGCAGTACAGGTAGCTGGTACTGTCTCTATGAACGAGTAGACAGTTTTATGTGTCATCATGACAATCTCACTCGCCGATTTACCCGCTTTTTAACTTACCGGATAGTAGCTTGTAAATTCGCTCTATGTAATCGAGGCTTTAGCAAGATTAGATTCTTAGAAAAACAACTCGTCGGGCCGCTTTCGAAATTTCGTAGCTTGAAACGAAACATTGCCACTGGTATTGAATCAAGTCAAATCTTGCAGTGGAACATGGACTTCAAGCGTCGTCACGAATTTTTAGCCGATCACCGCTCTACTCCCTCGATGAGCTAACCTTGTTAAGATGATCCACAATGCAAAGTAATACAAAATCATGCAAAATCACGTGTTTTAGGTTTGAAAATTTGATCGCTTAGAAATATTATAGATGCTTAAATTAAATACTACAAGTACCTAGAAACCTCTTGGCCTTTGAAAATGTCGAGTAATTTTTTGAAGTCTTTTGATAAGGTTAAAAAATGCTTTGAAGTGCGAAATCTCCTATTGAAAAACCCTTTTTCGGATATGGTTTTATTGTATAATTTACCAAATTAAATTTCATACAAAATAATCGGAAAACATTTAAATATTGTTTCTGAACTTCATAAAAAAAAAAAACCTAACAAAATTTTTTTCAAAAACCCATCTGCGAATTTCACCTTTCTGCGATCCGCAAAAGGATCGAAAGCGCGTCGTTATGTCGCACTCAGTAGCCGCCCCGATTTCGGGCCGAATAGACGTGCCTTGCTCTTCGCGTCGCTTCGTTCTGTAAAAATGTACTTGCGAAATAACAAAACACCGTTTTGGCTATTGATTACGGTTTTTTTTTGTCAACGCCCTAAAGTCGCTTACTCCGCCCAATTCAGAATGATTCCAGGACCAGGGGATCGTCTTAAACGCATTTTCTACGAACTTTGATAATACATCACATCATTCAGAAGATATGCGAGACATCTCTTGATAAAAAGTGAAAACACGTTATTTTTGTGATTAATTGAAGTACATAATATATAACAATGCGCGGGAATTTTTTTAAATAATCCAATAAATGCTTTAAAATATTTCTTCAAATTGGTCACATTTTGGCCAGCGAGCGCTCGAGGGTGTTTGCGAATTGGCCAAATGAGGCCAAAAATAAGAAGGTCATGGATGAACCTGATGATATTTCTGTAGATCTTCATTTCAAAATGTCCAAATATATCACTTATTATGACTTCGTGTTTTCATAATATTCACAATATCAATTTGATAATCGCGTGTAGCTTCGGTGATGGATAGACCATCAGATAATTCCGGACATTTCGTGAAATATGGCTTATGGCTCGGCTGGTCGCGTCGTGAGGCAGCGGTAACTTGGGACGCCGTATCTATACATCAAATAGTCCGAGTCCGCGGTTCCAAATTAATCACATTTGCAAATAATATACACAGATGATATTGGGATGTGCCCATCGTTGGGTTGGGTTCGGCCGACCCGCTCACGGCGTCCGCAAATATCAGGTGCCAAAATTATGAGAAATCGTGCTTGGCCCGCCGAGAAATGAACCTACCCATTTTCAAACAATAATTTTGATGGGTAAAAACGCACAGACATTAAAAGAATTAAGAAAATACACAAAACTTACCATGGGAACTTTCTGGCCTGTATAATTTTTTAAAATACTGGCTGAAGCACTCAGTGTTGCCCGGGCAGTATTTTGTAGATGTGGAAAAAGAGAATGGGGGGCGTTAAGAATGTGTGTGGTGTGAAGGTGTGAAAAGAGAATATTCAACATGTTATTATGTAAACAATGACCTTCATCTTATTTTGAAGGTCAATTTACAAAATTTCATCAATTTTCCTACACCGGAACACTCTTATTTACAGGGTGTTAAGGAAGTTTCTTGACTTACTTCACCAATAATTCCTCACATTATTTGGAATAAAAAGTGTAAAAGAAATTGAGGTGTGTAGAAGCAAAGGCAGCAATCTCCAAAATATCGGAAAAAGGTGTAAATGCAATTTCGTAGTGATTCGAATTGAGAACCTAAATTCAATTTGCAAATCTGGTTAGTTACAAACTCAGCTTTCTCCCATCAAAATCAGAGTTTGAAAATATGTATCAAAAGCAAAGATATTCATGTGTTTTTGGCCTTTTTTTCAAGAAAACAAAAGTGGAAATTGCTGCCTTTGCTTCTACACACCTCAATTTTGGTCTCATAATAAGTAACAATATAAAAAAAATCAGTATATTTATTGAACAGTTGGGGGCGGGGTGAGGGTTGGTAGGTTACTCGGCTGAGTGACCAGTGACGACATGTGGAAGATTTTTTTTTGTTTGATTTTGAAGAATAAAAATTTTTAATAAAACTACATCTAAAAAGTCACCGGAGACCAAAATTTCTTTTACTTTTTAAACCCCAAATAATGTCAGGAATTAAAGGCTAAAGCTTATTCATGGGACATTTTTGATTTTTGATTTATATATTTAAAAGGAAAATTAATTCTGGTCGATGAAGTGAGACTCTTTCAAGAAACAATAGGATTTGCCTTTTGAATCTTTCCTCACTGACGCAAAATATGTCTATATCCGAAGATATATTGTTCAGTAACAATATGCTCCTCCGCACCAGGAGAACTATTGGCAGGTTGGTCCCTCCGGCAGGACCATAGAATAATCTATGATGACCCTGTCTTGATTTCATCAGAACTTAGAAACCCTCATGTTCCCAAATACCTAGCTGATTTCTCTGTACAGCCTCGCGGTAATGCGCGTCTTCATCCCGCGACAAAACATCCCTGACAAAATATCCTTCGACTAGGCTGAATTCTTTCTGTTAACTATTTTTGAACAATAATTTATTGTCTTTTTTATTTATTGAAATTTACGGCACAAAGTGCCATTTACAAACATGTGTTTATTTAATATTTTTTAGCTGGAAAGAGTACTTCGAGAAGATGCTGAACGCCCTCCAGACAATTTCGTTGGAAGAAGTAAAACTGGCAATTAAGTTAAATTTAAAAAAAAAACAGCCGGACTAGTTGAAATAAGTAAGAGCTGAAGAGCTATTCTCTAAGAGATCGTTCTCCCGCGAGATTTATTTATGTGATTTTCTACAGCTGTTAAATGAATAAATAAGCATGCATACTTGCAGGAATTCGTTTTTAAGACGACCCAAACTAAAATACGTGACAGCTCGCAGCTGAAATTTTGACATCGGCCGATAGAAAAAGCAAATAACAGCCGTAGAAAATCATACAAATCTGACAACACTTCTCGCGGGAGAACGATCTCTTATCACAAATTTTAGGGAAAAGCCTTTCTGAAACATTAAAAGCTATGGGCAAAGAAGGCCTCAGATGGTTAACGCGAATTTTCTCAACGGTTTGGAAAACGGGTAAGACCGCTAAAGCCTGGAGGACAGGAATTATAGTCCCGATATTTAAAAAAGGGGACCAGAAACTATGCTCCAACTATCGAGGAATAACAGTCAACCAGGAAAAGTTTACGCTAGGATCTTGGAAAAAAGATGTCGAAGAGCGTCAGAGCACAAGATACAAGACGAACATTGCGGATTCAGACGAGGTAGAGGTAGGTACCATGGATCAGCTCTTCACACTACAAGTGACCATACAAAAATGTTGGGATTGGGTATATCTTAAATAATAATTATATAAGATCTTTAGCCGAACCAATATTACATTGTACCTGAGAAACAAACTGTAGGCTTCAGGCGTGCAGTGCGTGGAAACGACGCACGATGATGGCGAGAAAAAATATCTAGCATGAATGAAACGGTCACGAGCGACTTGTGAAAAATTTGTTTTCAAAGGACTCTCCGACGAGTATTGAATACATAACACAATAATCACATTAAAAACTAAAATAATTGTCTAGGTACAATTATTCACTTTGAAGAGGAAAAAAACCGAGAGAGATTTCACACGTTTGGAGCCCATTGGAGATACCATTGGAAATCATAAGTTCTTTGATTACGATATCCAGATCTCGATATCTGTAAACATTATTTTTTTTGTTTTTTCGCTTCAGATTTTTTGTTTCGTTGTAGAATCCAATGAGATTCCAATTAGTTTCCGATAGCCGAAAATCTTTTGAAAATGTTGTACAATCTGAAATATTCTTATTTAGATTTTTTTTTAAATATTTTATCTTCCCAGAGTCGCTAATTAAATCCATCCATGTCAATCTTCATATATAACAATGAATGTTTCTTTGTTTGTTTGTCTAAACCGCCTGGTCCCTAAACCGCTTGCCCGCGATGGTTTCTATATAACAGTGAGCTCTGGAATTATGAAATTATTTCCCAAACTATTCATCCGATTGCGATGAAACTTTTGTGAGTTATAGTGCGCAAGCCCACAAATGTTTCTATGTGTTGCTGGCGTGTTGGCACGTGAGTTGTTTGAAAAATTAGTAGTTTTGCGGTAGGGAGGGAGTGGGAGGGGAAACTGATGGGGGTCGTAAGAGGAACGCGGGAGGGAAAGGTAATCGGTGGCCGGAACGATGCAGCATGGGAAAGGACACGCGGGGGAGTGATGGGGATGAGGGAGGGGTAGAGGGAGGGATTGCAAAGGACACATAGTAGCATTAGGGGATAGCAGGGGTATATTTGGAAAACCCACGCTTCTTAAACGGACGGCTAAATATGACCTGCTCACGCATCGGAAAACCTACTGATTTATTCGTGTACGCACCAGACGGAAAACAAAAAAAATATTGTGTACCCAAAAGCAATAAACAGAATCAAAAATTAAACCCTTTTTTCTTGTGACATTGCAAAGCATGCTGGGTACTCGCTAGTACCTTATAAATTATAATCAAATAATGTTATTCGTGATACATGTGCAACTAAACGACAATTCTAGTTCTTCCCTCCTAAAATATACAATGCATAGAGCACCGATATAAAATCAAATAATGAAATAATACTATAGAAAGGGTTCTACTAAACGTGCTGAACATTGGAAATTTTAAAAGGGGACCAGCTTTCTTAGAATATGTTAGTTCTAAACACTGTTAAGAAAAAATTACATACACACTCTATCACATCTTTTTCCAAATTCTTTCATATCACAATATTACGTATCTACTCTATCATATCTTTTTCCAAATTCTTTCGTATCAGTAATTTACATAATCTATCGCATCTTTCTCAAAATTCTTTCATTCTTTCATATTGTGATAACAAAATTACATACTCTATCACATCTTTTTCCAAATTCTTTCATTTCACTAAGTTACATACTCTATCTCTCTATCACATCTTTTTTCAAATTCTTTCATATCACGAAATTACATACTCTCACATCTTTTTCCAAATTCTTTCATCACTAAATTACATACTCTATCTCTCTATCACATATTTTTTCAAGTTCTTTCATATCACTAAATTACACACTATATCTTTTTCCAAATTCTTTCATAATACTAAATTCAAATATAACAAAATTTTTACTCTATAGAAAATAATTGGTATAATTTTACACGAATTCGCTGTACTTTTTAAAATGTATTTTTATCTTCTTTAATTTATTTTTTTATTATTCATTTTTATTTTTTATATAATTATATTTTTTCTTTTCTTATTTCTTATGTTTATTATTTGTTTCTACATATTTTTCTAGTTCTTTCATTATCATTCAAATCATGTTAGTCATCATTTAAATCATGTTAGACTACCACAGGGCACGAGTCTAGTATGGTAGTTAAGAAAATATTAAAAATTTATAATTTATGAAATAAATTTAGGCTGACAATTTTATTTTATGAAATAAATTTAGGCTGATCAAAGAATAACTAACGAACCAACGAACTTATTTATTCCATACAATACCTACAGCAGCAACGTCCTTCATTGTAAGTTAAGTAATATACACATATAAGTTTGTACATTTGTTCGTTCGCAGACCATTATTAAAATTATAATGTTAACTGTATGTAGTTTCATAGAACAATTCGTCAATATTTTGGGTGTCGCGAACCCCGGAAATCGATATAATATAGGAACAAAATAACACAATTTTCCTTCATTTATCGATGACTCCATTAAAAAAAGAACAAAGAATTTTCTAAGATATCTCATTCCGTTCAAAAAACAGTTAGCACTGTTAGCTTCATATTACAAAAAAAAAAATAGATTAGCGAAAAAAGTGTTTCACCTACCTGTCTTGGCTCCCAGAAAGATACTCCTAAATCTCCTCAACATAGCGACATCACTTCTCAGTTTCACCAACTACTGTGCACTCTACGTGATCTACCTTCCTCCTTCGATTGCTCTAAACAGATTCCCCCATTGCACTAAAACTGAAGTTACCAGTTAGTGGCAACGGAAGCACGCTGAGTGAACCCGCTGCCATAGACCATATTGTACAAGATACGCTCAGTTACACATAACCATCTACGTGCCACCATTTTGCATAATATGCTCAGTCTGCGTATCCGATGCCCCTTTCAGATGGATAAGAGAAGAAAATCTATTTAAATATGTTATGTAATGGAATTGTATTAAAATTAAAGATTTTTTTACGGTGATGACCAGAGAATCTTCCAATGACTCGTAGTCAGATACGACACCCCCAACGGGAGTGGGTTTCTTCGTGACATTTTTCAATTTCGTGCAAAGAAGGTTTCTTCATGCCAAATTTGCAATTCTGTGCAGAGAAAGGTTCTTCATGCCATATTTTCAATTCTGTGCAGAAAAGCTTTCTTCATGCCGTATTTTTAATTCTATGCAAAAAAGGTTTCTTCATGCAATATTATCAATTCTGGGCAGAGAAGGTTTCTCCATCAATTCTGTGCAGATACAGTGTTTTTATGTCTATTTTCACGTGTTTTTATGACTATTTCTTCTGCACACAGAAGGTTTCTTCGTGCTATATTATCAATTCCGGACAGAGAAAGCTTCTGCATCAATTCTGTGCAGATACGGTGTTTTTATGCTGTATTTTCAATTCTGTGCAGAGAAGGTTTCTTCATGGCATATTTTCAATTCTCTGCAGAGAAGGTTTCTTCTTGCCATGTTTTCATGCCTGTTCAGAGACGGTGTTTTTATGCAGTATTTTCAATTCTGCGCAGATAAGGTTTCTTTATATCATATTTTCAATTCATGCCCTATTTTCAATTCTGCGCGGATAAGGTTTCTTCATGCCCTATTTTCAAGTCTGTGCAGGGATGAGGATAACGAGAGGTAGGAGTGAACCTGGCTTTTGAAGAAATCTATATTGTAGGAGGGAGAAAGAAGGAAAGTTGTTCCACAACCGAGACGTTGAGAACACGAACTAGTCGCAAAAACATTCCTTTTGTATTATGGGTGGCAACCTTTGACCAACTATATTATAATCAGTATATAATTAGGTCAAAGGTGGCAACTATCCACCGACTGTTTAGCTGTGCCGAATTGATAATGAAGGTAATTCTTGCAGCATCTTCCATGCAGGTCATTTAAAACCTTGACCAAGCCTTACGCCGAAAAACATTATATTATATATAAAGTTCACTAGGAAGTCAAATTCACGAGGGGTACATAAATTATTTTGAAAGCATTCAGGCATCAGCATTTATGGATTGAGCGGAAGTATGTAGGCTCGGTTTACTGTCATTTAAAGTTTTATAGTAAGTAGGTACCTATCTAAATCAAATCAAGAAGTATCACGAGCGAAATATGTAACTAAATAATTATTAAAAAAAATTATTCACAACTTTTATTCCTATTAATATTCAAACTCACGTGACAGAGAAGTCTTTATGAGCAAAAAATTAACCCTATTTTCCAACGGTTAAAAAGGATGTTAATTATTCCGATATTTAGGAAAGAAAGTACTGAAGAGAATATGGGTTTTATTTTTTTTACTGATTTTAACAAGGAGTATTTAAGTGCGTGCTGTTTCTTCTCGGAATATCTCTAATTGACTTGGAAATCAAGTTGAACAATAATAAATACTACAGGTGATCAACAATGCGTGATAATGACACGATATTCTCATTACAACCGCAGGGTTACGATAAAATTAATCTTAAATATACATTCATTTTGTTTTCTTTGCCGGATTAACCTAAATAAATGTGAGATCATTTACCAATGGAATTGCAATACGGAGAACATATTGAGAACACTTGTCCGCAGCATTTTGGAATATAGCTCCATTATTTGGGCTCCCTCTGAACTAAACCTTATCCTAGAAATAGAAAGAGTTCAAAAAAGGTGTATGCGTTACCCTCATATGAGGGAATGTACCCACTACCCATTCCTGTATTCATCGTTGTTTTTATCAGGAATGCTCGATCTTAATAAATTAGAAGCCCGCCGAAAAATATTTTTGGGTAAGCACTTTTTTAAGCTAATCTCCGGCATTGTACTGAATCCGCCCATGTTGAAGGAGATTAACCTATATGTACCCAACGCGTACACTCGAGGGATATCCCACGCACTTTTTTATGCTCCGAAAGTGAGAACTTCTTCCTATCAAAATGCGCCATTAAACAGAGCAATTCAACTGCTAAATGAATCTGTATTCAGCATCGACGTCTTCAATGTCACCTACAGAGAATTCAGTAACTATCTTCTGACATACGTCACAAGATAGTGAAACTGCCCCCATACACTTTTTTCTTTAAATTTTGTAATCTTCTCCATAATATTCTGGTGTACAACTGTTTTATGGAGAACCTGATAAAATAAATAAATAAAAGGCTATTTTGCCTGTCAACTATCTAATAACTCTCTCCAATTTAGTTCACAAATAATCATAAAGCATTTCTTACTTTTCATTCAATTATGTCTTTCATTTTGCCTCTTTCACTCGGAGTGAAACTTCTGAAAAAGAAATTAAACAAAAGTGCCGAATGAATTCATTCATAACTAATGCATTGTCCCCCATTAAAAACTTTACTGCTCCCTTTTGATATCGCAGCTGGAATATGCATCTCCTGTATGGTCTCCTATATATACTTTTAACTTACTCTGCTTGGAGAAAGTACGAAGAGGGTTTCTTAGATATTATGTTCAATAAAAGTTTGAGCCAACCTGTAAATGATATCTGTTACAAAACGTTAATATTAGCGACGACCGGCGTAGTCCAGTGGTAAGGCTCTTGACTCGCATTTCTAAGGTCGCGGGATCGAATCCCGGCGTGGCAAATAAATTTTATTTGATTAATTTGTGTTATTTCACAATTTATTCATTTAAAATAATATATAGTATATTTGCGGCACGTTCCAGAGTGGAAGATACTCTCAGTATCGCCCTGGTGTAAGACCACCATTCAGAATTGAAACGTTGCTTGAAATGGCTTTAGACGTGTTTGGTGACCAGATCTGAATAGCCAGGTACTTCCTACCTTCCTCTTCCCCATTTCCTTCCCCTCCCCACTACCTTCAGCCTCATTAAATATACTGATTGGGAATGCCATAGTCTCACTGGCTCATCCATCTTGACAGGATTGACCGGTCCCAGAACTCACAAACAAATTAACAGACAAACGAAATGCAAACCGAGCATACGCTCGGCTCAGTCAATTAAAAGCAATAAATAAATCATTATAAGGTATTTATAGCACCCCTGCACTTGGTAATGAGACCGGAAAGATGATGTATTGGCTGTAGCGCGCGTGCCCGAAGCATTTGTCTGAATGGTGGGTAGGTTGTTGTACCTTCAGTAGGTACCAGCCAAGGGGAAGAATGGTATTTAACCTTTACAAAAGCATACAACAATACGTCAAAACCTCGAAGGTGGATCCTTTGAGGTGTGTTGTTTATGTTGAACTCAGTAATGGCTTGTTGGCCGAAAGTATTTTATACATTATTACAACTGACTAATAATGATTTATTAACTGAGCGTAGCTTTTCTGTAAATTTATTTCTAAGTTCCGTTTCAAGATGGTGGCCGTTTTAATGGTTCAGGAAAGATTCATTTATCAAATGTGAAATCGATGTGTCTATTTGGATTTTCTTATTCGCCAGTGGCGTAACTATATGGTGGCAGGGCTGGCAAAATGCCACGGGCCCCGCGAGGGCTGGGGCCCCGGCCCGAGAGGCCGCGAGCTCAGAAGTAACCTAACGTAATTAAATTATAAATTTGCTGATTTATTAATAATAAAGAATCATTTTATGTCGTGCAACTTTCCTGAAGTATGCATTAATATTATTTGTTACAATTGTGACTACAGCTATTGCATAATATATACTATATAGCAACTTGGCTCTTCTGTCTATTGAAAATTCTACGGTCCGATCTTTAAACTTTGATGGCGTTATTGATACTTTAACGGAACAGAAAGCTCGGATAAAAGAACTTTATTAATAAATATCTTGTAAAGATTAAATTATTATTTCATTATAAATATGTAATACCTACACTTTTGAAAATAAAATTTATTAGATATTTAACAAAATTGCACATATTAGTAATACTTTTGGCTAACTTCTTAAGTGATTTATTAAAATTCAATTACAACGTGACGATTTTTACCGGGGGACCGGAGGGCCCATCTAATGAATTTGCCACGGGCCTCAGATAGTACAGTTTATTTATTTATTTATTTATTTAAACGCCCATAGGGCTTTTACATAAAGTGCAGTACACGTTTTTGGTAAAGTATAGGAAATAACAAAATATAATATAAACATAATATAACTGTAAGAAAAAAAATAAAGATAACATAAGATATAAGAAACAAAACATAGATAACACTAGATATGACACAAAGCAGGTAAAATAGAATATATGGTCACGTAAATTAATGTGAGATAGTTATTTTAATTATAAAGAGAAATAAGATAAGATTGTCATTATTTATGTTTAAAATTAGCAATCTTTGTTATACATATTTGGTACGTGTTTATCGAAACATAGCTACAATAATATATCGATAAAGGTGCTATATAGTGCATGATATTTATAGCTTTATTTTAAACTAGCTTTTCCCCGCGGCTTCGCTCGCATGGTATTACGGGAAATTACTGTAGCGGTTGAACTTATCAATTAGCCCCCTTCACCCTCACCCCCACCCCCACCCCCTCCATTCCATACATTCATTCACTTACATTCAGTTTTCAAACATCTAGCCTGCCACCTAAATTTCACCAAGAAAAAAAGAATTATCCAATTTTGTTCATTCGTTCGGAATTTATGCGCTTACAAACATTTCGGATGTTTATTTTTAATTAAATATTTGGAAGTTTGTTAATATAATACAAAATTACACTATTTATTATTCAGTCTTTATAATCGTTACGAATTATATTTTTAATGTAGAAACTCTTATCTGACATTTATTCCAGCTTGTCCAAAAAAAAAACAAAACATATTCTAATATTTGAATTTTCTGGGGCAGTAGCTGACCAGGGGGCTGAGTACCTACCAGCTTAGAGCCCACAAATATATCAACATCGTTTCCATGGGAATGATTTTTTTCTGACATTTGCAATTAATTCGCTTTTGTTAGCGACAGAAAACGTATAACAAATATAATATATTAATATTTATAATTTCATAACGCCAGAGCTTACCATCATATACAAAATATAGTCTGCGCATATAATTTAGCTTTCTATTGGTGAATGAATTTTTAAAGTCTTTTTATTGGTTAATGCCTGAAAAGGTCATAAACAAACTCGAGCAGTTTCGCATTTATAATATTAGTATGGATGTTCTGATATACTGAGTTTAAATTTAGAAATCGATTGATGTCGATAAACGTCAATTGAAGTATATTTATTTCCGAGTATATGAAGTCTTTGTATTGGAGAGTTTTCAAAATAATTATTAGTAGAATTGGTAACAAAGTAAAGTGCATTAGAACGGGTATCACGCGTGGGTACTCTCAAATTAATTTTACAAGTTAAAACGAGGGCGTCCAGTCTGCCATTCGCCACTGTTATTCGCATTTCATCAACATGGTACCTACTTGCCTGAAGAAAGTTTTTAAAAATTATTGGGATTGAGATAGTGACGTTTCTTTGAGCAAATTGTATAATTTCCAATGACTAAACAAAATAAATAAGAGAAGGACTTGGCATACCGAACCAAATACATACCTAATATTCTGTCAAGACGGTTATACAAAAATGGAGGCCAAAATGGCCGCAACACCGGACCGTTTCAAAAGCCACTGAATAAAATCTGTTGGTAACTGTGAGACTGAATAGTTCGAAATATGAGAGAGACAGATTGCAGGGTATAAAAAATCAGAGTGTGCGATTCACAAACGGTAGAAGTGAAACTAGAAAGTCGCTAGATGTCGCTTTCTTTTCTTTTGCCTGTTTATTTTAAAGTGGTTTGAAGATTGGATATTAATTTCAGTAAAATAAAAATGTTTATTTTTTTGGATTTCGTAGGGTTCGAACTCCGTTTGCTGGATGTCAGGCGACTTAGTCGTTGCGCTACGGGGGTTCGAGCCGAGGCGCGAATTTAGCGCATTATATTAGAACCGAGGACCATCAAATAATATATTTTAGTGACGCACTTCTGTTTCACCCGAATTTCAAATCACTATCGGGGTTATAGAAGTTTCACTTAAAAAACCATTTTCATACGAAGTCTCACTCTCTCATAGCTTAGCTACGAATCGATTATCTATAAGTAGGTACTCGTTTATAACAATAAATGTAATCCATAAAATACTCGCATCATTTCATCTCGATTATTCCTATAATGTGAGTAAGCCATCTTGGCCGCCATTTTGAATAACCATTGGACAGAATTTTTTATTGGTATGCCAAGTCCTCTCGTAGGGTCTTTTATGTAGTCATTGATAATTTCTTTATTTGAATTTTTTTAAATAAAATAGGTGTATAATTAAGTAGTCATCTTTGCAACTAATTTAAAAAACTGAAAATATATTTTTAAAAAATTGAAAATGTAACTAATTTTTAAAAACTAATAATGTAACTGATTTTTAAAAAACTGAAAATGTAACTAATTTAAAAAAAAAAACTGAAAATGTAACTAATTTTAAGAAACTGATAATGTAACTAATTTTTAAAAACTGAAATGTAAATAATTTTAAAAATATGTAACTAACTTTGAGAAGTGGCCAAACCAAGCCAAATAAATAATGAAAATTAAAAAAAGTTGTCATCTTATAATTTCAGAGGAAATTAAATAGGACAAAATTAGAACTTTCTTTATTGGACGCGAGGTCTACTGTTGACAGAACTACTAGTTAAAGTTGACTAATAGTGATTTATTAGATATAGATTATATATATATATATATATATTATATTATATATAATTAAATTATTTATTCTTTAGATAACGTAGGTACAAAAATACTTCATTTTAAAAGCATACAAGTAAGTCGAGAGCTACCTACAGTTTATCAAATAAGAGTAGGAAACATAGGAAGGCGCCAGTGTTGTTTAATTAACTGTTCTATATTGTTGTTTAATTATCTATTCTGATAATTGGAAAATCGTAAAATTTTATTGTCAATTAAAATTAAAAAACGTTTATCTTTGTGATTTTGAAATTTGAAAACTCGATCCCGATTGATATTGATCCCGAAAAAAATTTCCGAAAAATTGGAAAAAAATTGCTGGAAAAATGATCGGGAAATGGTAAAAAAGGTTTTGAAACCAAGTTTCGTAAATTTTCTTTTTGACATTTTCTCATCTACCTAGGATGCTGTTTGAAAACTTCAATGGTTCTTTTTGAAAATATACGCCACTTCCATTTGCCAAAATCCGAAACTGTATGTACATATTGTACAGATGTAGGCAATAATAATATCGGATCAGATTTGCCACTTCTGGATAGAGTTTCAAGAGGTGAATAAAGGGTGATTCTCCTTCAATTCTTATTATGTAGACAGGGTAGACAGTAAGTAGACAGTCATGGAAACGAGTTGTTAATCAATTTGACTGAAGACATAGAAATTAAACAATCGGCAGGTTGGGAATAAAATTGTGAGATACATCTACGGGAACACGGAATCTTGGTAAATATATTATTAAATTTAATATAAAATGGACTTGTCATATCACGATCTTTTGACCAGGGGCACACGTACCACGTACAACTAGAAGATTTGAACAATTTGATCCTGTATTTTATCCTGGTTTGAACCTTCTGTTTTTTTTTTAAAATTCGAACAGTTGTACACCGTGTTTTTCATTTAAAAACGTAAGGTACCTATCAAATTATTAGATTATTTAGGTACTAAAAACGTATTTTTCGAAATCACAAATTTAGAATAGTCATTTGAAATTCTGAAATGACAGTTTGTGCATTGCCACATAAATGTTTAAATTGATTCTTCATACCGTAATATATTTGTTTAATGTTTGAATCCATTGAATAATCGACCATTATGGCTTCTCCCGAAGGATCACCGCCCGGACCAAGTCCCCCAGGATCCAGGGAAGGTGAAGTTCCGCCGTCCAAGGAACCATCCCGGGTTGCATTCAAGGATACATCCGAGGATTTAATATCCATCGCTCCATCCAAAGATCTCTCCACTCATTCTAACGCCACCGCAGCCTCAGTGAGTAGTGTACTCAGCGTCAGGCGCCAAAGCTCTAAACGGAAACTAACGATTGTGGAGAGCATCAATATCGAACGTGAAGACACTGTTTATGAAAAAACTCGAGAACCTAAAGTAATAGTATTGCATGAAAATATCGATGTCACACCAAATAGAATACAAAGCAAACAACACAGCAGTGGAGGTAAGTTTGATCTAGAATTAGAAAGTGGCAGCGTTTCTGAGCGAAGGTCTCGAGTGAGTCAGATCAGCCAGATTAGCCGACCCCCCTCACAAGTTCAAATCATTGGCGATCAAGAAGCTCCCAAGCGCATCACTGCCCACGTAAGCTTAGATGACCTTAAAGTTGACTTTGTCGCCTGCGATGTCGGGAATCAAGTAGATGAAGATTTAGATACGAAGGCCCCTTCGGCTATGTGGTTGCCTAAAATGTCTTCCAAAATGATTTTCCCATCAGAAATACGACTTTTCTTAGAGGAGACTGAAACCATTTTCTTATTTGAACTAGCGAGTGTGACGGTTATGAAAGGAAGTGCCGAGGGAGACTCCGTCGAGAAAGAAAATGAAAATTACGATTACCTCACCGTAGGAAAGGGACGCAATCGAAAAACTATCACAACTGAAGCACAAACATTGGCGTGCATTCGGAAAACTAGGCACACAATCGCTCCCAGAGTGGAGAAAGCTAATAATTCTGCTTTCGCTTCTGTCTGGGATATGTTTGACTCTTATGGAGATCAAACGAGTGATACATTCATTAAAATGCAGAGCGAGGACACTATTGTCGATTCTAATCAGGCTCGGGAAGATGCACAGTTGACAAAGGAGGAGTTAAAAATCAAATCCATTCTCAACAGCACGGCATTCTTCGATGCTGTCATGATGATGGAAAGAATCATCGCAAACAATAATTTTAAAGTCGAACAAGAGGACTTTAAAGGACTCGTCAGATCGGATGACAATATTTGTGAAGGGAGTTATGAATATGAATTAATGTTCCTTTGGGTGTTCAGCTATTTCAAAATTGAAAACAGGACTGTTACAGCAATGTGCATAAATACCGGCAACTCCGATATAATTGCCGTTGGTTATGGAAAATTTTTGTACTCGGAAGTTATTAGTGGTATAATATGCATATGGAGCATAAAGAATCCCACTCAGCCTGAACGATTGTGGAAATTTGATACTCCCTTGACAAGCTTAGCTTTCTCAAAAACAAATCCCAATCTATTGGCTGCCGGGTTTTATAGTGGAGACGTGCGTATTGTCGATATTACATCGTACAATAAACATGTTATAGCTAAAAGTAACCGAAACTCTTCTCCAACATTTCAACCTGTTTGGTATGTGACGTGGTATTATGCAATAGATTATAACCTGGACGTTGAACAAGTGCTAGCTATAGGACAGGACGGCAGAATTAACCGTTTCATGCAAACCAAAACTAAAGACTTTGTCGGTAAATCAATTATGAGAATAATACAAACGGAGGGGGATGTGAAAAGTATTTATGAAGAAGATTGGTGCTTGAAAAATGAAATTCCAATTGTTAGAAACACGATCTGCCATTTTTACTGTCCTCATCCCAGTTTAGAGAGTATATACTTTGTTGGAACATCGGACGGTTATATTTACAAATGTTCTGAGAACTATTTGAACCAACACATGAGTTTCTTTTTAGCTCATGACGGTCCGGTGTACGAAATGCAGTTTTCTCAATATTGTGAAAAGATATTCCTGACTTGTGGAGCCGATTGGACGGTTAAGATATGGAGGGAGAACGTTGACACGCCACTTGTCGTATTAACCACCGACATGAACCCTGTCACAGGAGCAGTATTCAGCCCGACGCATTCCACCATCATTGCCGCCGTGAGTGGAACATCTGTCTACACATGGAACATCCAACAGAAGATAGATACGGCAACTCTGGTCATAGAATTACCGACCCAAGTATCAAAGCTGTCCAGGATACTTTTTACGGAAAATGGAAAAAACTTAATTATATCAGATGTAATGGGGGGAGTTCACATGTACGCTCTACTGGGGGTTTGCAAACCTGCGGAAGACCAGTATGAAATTCTCGACAATACTTTGCATAAAATATTGCTCATCAGACCTGAACTGTTGGAAAAAATTGTAAAGGCAAAGAAGCATACACAATAGTCACAAACCTAAAAAGCCCCGGACGGAGCTATTCAAGAATATAAATTATTGTTGTTCTTGATTAGCTACGAGCTATTCGTAGCTATTCAAGCGATGTACAAGCTATTCAAGCGTAGCATACGGGGGTGAGGGGGAAGATGTATGAAAATTTTTCAAAAAATGCTTAAATTTTTAAATGACATATCTCTCATCTGCCTCATCAAATACCCCAAAAAAATTCATCAGCCGTTATAATTGCATTAACAAAACAAAAATACAATAGTTCATTATACCACATTGCATACAAATCATTGCAAAAGTTTGAGTTTGTTTACAAGATGGCTGCCAGGCAATTAACCCTCACCCTGTATTTGGCTTCAATGCCATTCGTACAAAATTGCACTAATGCTCTGCCCAGAGGTTTTTAGGACCATGCAAAACACTATTGTTGTGTAGGTACCTACATAAGTTTTGTAAAATAATTGCCTATTTTTGATTACCATCAATAAGAGACGAGTCCAGGAGGTGGATTCCCATTCTTAATCCTTAGTCAAGGACATGTCCCTAATATTCCCATCCCCTTCACTCCAACTAGAACGAGTGAGACATCTCATGCGCTCTAGTCCATGCTAAAGCTAAAATGAGGGGGACAGGCATACTATACTGTCCCTAGCCAAGGATAAAGTATGGGAATTCGCTTCCTGACTGCTGCTTTGAAATGCAGTACACCTATGGATTTCGTGTTTTCCTTCACACTGTTTAGAGACTTATATTTAGGCCTTCCAAGACTCTCTTGTCCTGTAGGTTATTATGATGACACCTTTTTAGCATTTGGAATTAACAAACTAGCCTTTTTTAGCGTTAGATTTAGCATTTGTAAATTTGTTTTTATACCAAAATGTGTTTGTTTTTATAGCTTAGTGTATTTTAGTCAATATAAAGTATTTTATTATGTTGGTTAAATTTTGTGTGCAATGGTTTTGTTTCTTCCTTCGTCATGTCTATTTTCAAGATAATTCAACAAGTGATGTGAGAATCTTAAATTATTTGTTGTGTCCTGTTAAACTACAAATACATGCAGTGAAACCCTCTTAAGAAGTTTCTTTTTTAAGAAGTTTGGTTTTTTCGGTCGCTCGGGCCAATATTTCCCACATATAATTTTTTCCTGCTTAAGAACTTTGTTTTTACCGGTCCCTTGAAGACTTCTTAAGAGGGTTTCACTGTATTCCGACGGACAAAAATTTCTGAGAATTCCCATAAAGCTAAAATAACCTTGATAATAAAAAAATTCCAAATTAGGAGAGAAAATAATGTTTTTTGCAAACACAAACAAACACCTTTGAGACTTATATTAAAATGCTTCTCACTGGAGTGGAAGATATTTTCGGTATCACCCTATTCAGAATTGACGCCCCCCCCCCCCCCCCCCCCCCCCCCGTTGTGACAGACCAAAACTCCAGCGTTATATTCAGAACAACGCGTGTCGAGTTTGGCAATATGGTAGAAATGTTGCAGCAGGGGGTCCACCGAAACCATTAAATTTTGAAATTGGTCTACAAGGAAAAAAAGGTTGGGAACCTCTGACCTAGACCATCGATCAGGGCAGACCGTGGCTCTGTATATTGCTCTCTGATGCATTTTTCATCCTAATTTCCTAGATAACTTGGCTCTTCTGACTTGAAAGTTTGCCGACCCCTAACCTAGACGATCGTGCAAGTATCAAGCGATAGTTGAACCTACATGCAAAGGCCCGATATATTATTACAGTCAAAATTGATTTTGTTTGCCCTTTTTACTGCAATTTTTTTGTTGATTGGGAACTGCCTCGAATGCTTGGAGCGCTGCGTGCGGATAGGGCAATAGACAAGCAGGCCCTTTTGTGAGATTTTGTAAACAATACAATTTGCCGTCTTGGGAACCATTTATTGGACAACCAACACCCCTGCCATAGGTCACCCCAAGTGGATCGTGATGTTTGGTGACTTAGCAGGGTGTCCGGGTTCATCAGGTGAGATGTGTTCAGGTCTTGGCGGCAGATGAGCCGGCTCACCAATTACGTGGCAGGCCAGAACGGAAGAGATTGGTTTGGAGAGAGGGGAAGGGATGGATTCATACATCTATCACTCCTGGATACACTGATCCCTAACTTCCTACCCAAACCTCATATCTTTTTCCTTCACAGAACTTTCCCTCCTTCCTTTCCTTAAAAAGACTCTCCACACAGCATCCCCATATATGACACAGGCTCTGAGGGAAATTGTTTTCCTCAGGGCCTCCTGTGTAGGGCTAATATAAAAATATTTTTTTTTTATTTATATGATTACGGCACAAGAGTCCCAACTGCTCCCGTCTGGAGCCAGTGAAACTATGGCATCCCCAATTGGAATATGTTGTGAGGATGAAGGTAGTGGGGAGGGGAAGGAGATGGGGAAGTACCTGGCTTCAGATCTGGTCACCAAACACGGTCAAAGCCATTTCAAGCAACGTTTCAATTCTGAATGGTGGTCTTACACCAGGGCGATACTGATAGTATCTTCCACTCTGGAACGTGCCGCAAATATACTATTTTATATACTATATATATTATTTTTAATGAATAAATTGTGAAATAACACAAATTAATCAAATAAAATTTATTTGCCACGCCGGGATTCGATCCCGCGACCTTCGGATTGCGAGTCAAGTGCCTTACTTTATTTATTTATTTATTTATTGATCAACGCCCTTTTTCGGGGCTTTTACATTTTAATGGTCATAAATACAATATTTATTGTACATAACTGAACTGCTTCAGTATCAATATTTTATATTTGTTTAAAGATAAACTGAAGATGTCCACGGACTTGGTGTAATTGTTTCCTTCCGTTAGTATTCTGGGTAAAGAGGAATACATATGGAATACCGCTGGACTACGCCGGCCGTCGACAATATAAATAATAAAATGCAGAAATAAATACATAAGACAAAGAGTGGTACATGATTTATTAGCTGTGAAAGTTGTGCAAGAGAGCCCATTATAAATATTAGAAATGGATAATAATATTATACAGTATGGTGTACTAATACTAATTAATATATTAAAATTGCTTTTTTATGTTGGTAATATCAGTGTTCGGCTGCTTGGTTTTGTTGCAAATAGTACTCGTGTTTCAGTTCTTTCAGATTCCTTTCCAGTATTGCCACCTGGAAAAATATGAATTATGCAATTAAGTCAGTAAAGTCATCAAGTCTGCCTTGATGGGAAAAAGGCAGATGCCTGAATGAGGATTCATCAAACGACAATCCAGATGAACCGGATAACTTGATTGGGTTAAAGCTGTTTTTTTTTTAAATGGCATACCTTCCCAGGATATGAATAACTTGACAATATTTTAAATTGTACTACCATCATTACACATAAAGGAAAAGTGTTAGGCCCTCCGTTCATGGAGATACTTACAAACTACGTGATTGTGACACAACCACAAGTACCCTGCAGATGTACTACTTTTTAAAGCTGGTTTCCGTACACGGCGCTACCCGAATTATACTGAACTTGATCATTTTTCACGTGCAGCCGTGGAGTTAACATGATGTCGAACGATGTCAAATGACTTTTTTCCAACATTAATCTATGCCTTCTTCACTAAATCCTTTCTTGCGTATTCTGGTAATGTAAAGTTATGTAAACACGCATTTTTTTCACTTCCAGAACAAATCTAACATTACTTTCATGTTCAGACGCCATTTCTGTCAAACGTCAAACGAAAGTAGTAGACACGAATGCTGCAACGCGTAGCGCGCTACCAGCACCGTCGTTAGCGCGCTACCGACTTCAACCTGACATCCGTCGCGTAGCGCCGTGTACGAACACCAACAAAATTGTATGGCGGGTACCCACGAGCGGTATGCGTGCTACGCGCATCAGGCTCGAATAGCTTGTAAGTAGCTCCATGTACGGAGGCGCTTACTTGTGCAATGATAGAGGACTCAGAATAAGGGACTCCAGTCCAATTTTTTTTTTTTTTAATGAATAATGACCTTCTAACTTAAAAAACTGCGTATTTATTTTTATTTTTAGTTTTAATAGTTAAAATAATAATTAAAGTTTTAATTTTTCAAGATCCCCGAAAACCATTTAATTATCTAATGTGAATCGTGTGACGTCATCATGACCTAAAGTTTTAGATATCTTCAACAGGTGTTATCATTTTGTATGGAAAATCAATAGAGGTGTCAGAAGTCGAGGCGTTTTTTATTCAAGATTAACTGCTTTTAATATAGAAAAACATTAGGTAAAATGTCAACATCTCATCGCTACTGTTATTGTTTTGTACCAAAGGCAATAATACATCTGCGACCACACCTAATAAACAGTTTATTAGTATTCCAAGATCTGCGTTTGTAGGTATATTAGACGTCCACATAGTAGAGTTCGGAGAGGGACGTCACTTAAGGCTGCCGCGCAGAAAAGTCTCACAGTGAACTGCGCTGTAAACCGTTTTCTTACTTTCGGTCTTTACTTTTCTGCGCGGCTGCCTATAGTGACTGTACAGCTGTTCAACGCGCGCCATTTTGAAATTCAGAATCGGATGGTTGTGAGAAGCATTACATGTTTAAAGTTTTTGAATATTTTAAGGATTGGTGAGAAAGTACTATACTCTGTTCACCAAGAAGGAAACGTTTAAAAAATAAAATAAAGATGGAGCCACATAATCACGGACCTCGGGTTAAAAGTTTAAATAAACCGGTAATAATATGATAATTACCTCTTCGAATCTCAGTTCATCCCTGGCCTGCTTGATGTACCCTCTGATGATGTTCATCTGCTCTACTAATGGATCATCCATGTCTCCATCAGGTAAATTATCTCCATACTTGCTCACCATCTACATTTGAAAACAACAACTTGTCATTAAAAATATTTAATCATATTCATACGTATTTCCAACTTCCCTTACGAAGCGTGCACTCAAGCCTGTTATGTAATTTATACACAACATTTATTTATTTTAAGAACATGCACCAAACATAGCAACATTTTCTCACTTTTATAAATGCTCTTGGAAAAACTGAAATTGTACGTTAACTACCTATGCACTTCCTATCCCAGAAGAGTAATTCTGTATTTTTTGTGTTATATTTTGCGTTAAGTCAGCGTTGTGAGACAATTAAGACAAAAAGGCAAAATCGAAGGCGTTTGCTTTTGCATTATCAGCTATCAAATTTTTATGATTTTCTATGATTTTGTGATTTTTTATGAAAATTCCGAGCAGCCCACCGTGGGTCGGCTGACACTATTTTCGTAATAACTTGCTAGTTTGTTTTTTGCAAGATGTTTTTGTAAATTGTACAAATAATGTGTTTGTTTATTTATAAAAATTTTATAAATGTATCCTACGTAGTTTCCTCAGAATGGCCTACTTATATTCAGATAAATATCTTTTTTCTCTCTAATGTTGTAAAAAATATTATATAACGAAGAAATACAAAAATATTCTTGAGTTTTAATATTTTTCAGTTAAATAAGCATTCTTCAGAATAAAATTCACAATAAAAATAAGTGTTATGAGACTTTACTGTAAATAAATTCAGTACTATGACTTTGAAAATCGGAATTGTGACATTTGACATGGAATTTGCGAAGCACTTTTTCACAGATAAAATAAATTTATTTACAAGTAACATAATGACATGCGAGAATAATATTAAGGTAAACTATTTTCTTGCCAAGCGAATAAAATATATTTTGCTGTGCTAGAGGCATTTTTAAGGTTCAACATACCATCAAATGAAGGCAAGTACGGTGAGCCACTAGCATATCCCCTACAGATATCCATTCAAGGGGTTAAATTAAAATGCATTATTAGAACTTACAGTCCACGCTTCAGGCTTCTTGCCCCCAGAAGCCTGCTCCTCCAGAGCCTGCCTCTTGGCCAGGTTGATCTGCGTCTGCCTCCTCTCCTGTTCTATCCGCTTCTCCGCGTCCTCGCGCTTTATCCTCCGTATCTCCTTTATCTCCGCCTCACTCGGGAGCGGGCTGGTCGTTAGCAACTCTTCCTGATAAAAAAGAATAGTCATATAGCTTCGACCAAAAACAAAAGACTCAGCTACCGTCAACTGGAATGAAGAGCAGTGAGGGAGTCAAGTGCGTTGTGGCAAGCCACCAATGAGTGCTGGCGCACTACTAATAGATCATGCCCTTTCTGCCCTTGTCAAGAGATGCGCATCTATTTTGTTTGTGGTCTAGCTGAAATATGTAGTTATAATAAAATTTAAACACTCCGACCAAGCTTTCCAATAAGGTCTATTGTATAACGCGTAACAAATATTGTAATATGTGATGTTATGTAAACATATTGTTTCCCTAATATTACTATCTGACTTGATTAAAATATACTAGTACACAACTGCTAACCCTATACAAATCGCAAGTGTGCCCCACGGTTGAATTTGGCAGCCACCTCTGGCCTGGAGCCCCAAAACACCTTAAAAAAACCCTCGACTGCAGAGACGGGCGGTCCGTTTGATAGATTCTCCTAACTTAACAAACGGATTGCAATCTTTAGAGCACAGGCGTCAGATGGGAATGCTGTCCTTGTTCTACCGATATTACAATGGAAGATGCTCCGAGGAACTAGCGTCATTGATCCCCTCGGCACCGGTGCAAACGATATGTTTGAATATATAAAGATAACAACATAAAGGTAAGAGTCAATATTAAATTCACTGAGAGATCACTAAGGGGATCATTGCGCAGGTTACCTTTAACAGACTGATTGTACCATAATTTGTTATTGTACACATAGGTATATTGACTATACAATGTTAAACATTGGGTGGAGGAACATATGTCAGAGAGAGATGCACATATTTATGTCAACAGTCCATCTACTGAGGTCTGTGTTTCTTGGGGAAAATTTTACTCCATTTATCTCAAAACTAGTGACACCTATTTACTGAATGTATAAAGAAACAACAACCTTTATGAAATGAACAGCAGCTTGACGGATAGAGATCTGTAATTTGCTGGTCCGACTGCCCGGCTGCGCTATCTGCAGCGCGGCTATCTGCTTGCTAAGGCTGTCTATCCCCTCCGCGTACTTTGCTATCCTGGACTTGAGGATGTTGGCGTCAGTCAGGTGGTATGTCGTCTCTCCCAATTTTAAACTTACACACATCTGAAAAAATACAATTATTTATATAACACAATTATATTTCACGGGTTTAAAGCTAGAAATGCCTGTGTCAAATTTGTAAATTGCTCAGGATTGAAGATTGTTCATCGATATCTTGGCGTAAAAAGTGCCCAAACAATATTTTTACTTCTACTTTAGATAGGTCTCAATTTCGTCAATCTAGAGCAGTGGTTTTCAACGTGTGGTACGCGTACCCCTTCAGGTACGCAAAGCAAAAATTGGGGGTATGCAACATTGTGGCACGAATGTAGGTTTTAAAACTCAGTTCTACCTATGTGAAATTGAGCCAAACTTTGTTCTGCAAAGTAAGCTCAAGAGTGACATTGACTGTATGTTAATGTTGTATGATTGATTATACAGGAAATCGGGCTTATATTTTATCTATATTTTTATTGTATATGTTATTATTTTTATTATAAACTGCTCAAGTTTTAAAGCGCCTGCTCTCAACACAGGTTTTCCGAGTGAGAAAGGAATTAGACATCGCAAATTGAGGTTGAGAATTGCAAAGCCAGCACTACAAAATATTGAAAAAAAGTTGTGAATGCAGTTCCATAGAGGTTCAAATTGTGCACCTAATAAATTTGATGGTTAGTTTCAAACTCATCTTCTTCCCATCAAAAGGCGAGTTTGAATCTATATTTTAAAAGCAAAGACAGCAATCTCCATGTCCTTTCAAAAGCAAACAGCAATCTCCATTTCGGCCAAATGAAATCATATGAAGTGTCACATGACCAGATGAAGCTTCATACTAAAGTAGCAGTTGATGATGGTTTTTCACCGTTTTTGATGTTTTAAAGTGTGTTCGGAACAAATATTTTCAATGATTATCGAAGATGGATTGTCACCCTACCCCAGTATTCTCAAAAGACGCTCGCAAACCTATTATTAAGCCAGAAAATTGGAAACGAAATGTCGCAAAAATATTGAGATACGTAGCTGTCATGTTTTATTTTGGCTTCAAGGAAAGCAACTTAACTGCCAAAAATTTTAAGGTTTCCTATTTAATTTTTTTTAATATAATAAATTATTATCTAACTAAATTTTAAAATTGGTAAACGTTTCAGCTATTTTTTTTTGTTTCACAAATATTCCCCTAAGGATATGCCAAATGCGCCAACTAGCACTCACAATAAAAAGGCATTTAGACGCGCTAGTTGCCGGTCATTTGCCGGTTTTCCTAGCATTTAATCGAAACCGACCATTACTTTGGATTTGTTTCCTGAAGTTCTGGGAAGACCCAAAACTCACAGAGCATGCCTCATTTCGGAGGCAATTGAAATTCATAAAATTAATATTAATAGAGACGACGGAGCTAAGTTCCTTGCAGACCATCGCCATAAAGCAAATCAGTCTTTTTTCACTTGCCGGGCATATTAAAGTACAATTATCCAATAAAAGCATTTTTGCTGTGGGGAGAAATTTTACGGCAATTTTGTCAGGCAATAGTGTAGTCAAGCAACGTAACAAATTATGCATTTTTACTCTGGCCACATTACTATCTGATGTGCTGCAGCACCACGCAACTCTTGACAACACGTATCTCATGGTATTTTCCATTTTACCTGCTGTTAAATAATAATTTTCGTAAGATGAAAAGTTATCTCAAATAAACAAGTTAAAATAGGTGCGATTTGAGATTTTCACAGCTAAAAGTATTATCAGGATTGTGAGACTGAGAGTAGCAGAGTGGGGAAGAGGAAGGTGGGGAAGTATAATAGAGTGTAATGACTTACTTTGGTGTACATAGCAGCTGCAGGGGTGGCCTGCTCCATGAGGCTTCGCATTTGTTCGTAACCCGTGACGAGGATGGTTTTAGAGTTCCTACTTTCCTGCATCTGTTTGCGAAGCTCGATAAGGTTATAGCAGTGCTCACAGAGCCTGAGACCCGTCTTCGTGGGGTCAGAGTTGGTGGGAAACTTGGACGTCTCGTAAGAAGGATCGATCATGCAACCTAAAAGGATAAAAAGACATTGAGCAAAGACAAGTATTTTGAGCCATCCTGATATAGAAATATTCACAATAACTAGAATACTGCCAAAGAATAAACTGTTATATTTTTCCTATGTTAGAAGTCAACTTGAATACAATTCTCCCATCTGGAATCCTCTTTATAATTTTCATTTACAAGCTATTGAAAGAATACAAAATAAATTCTTACATTTTCTAAGTTTGAAAATGGGTATTTCAGCAATTTTGTTGAACAACAACACTCTTTTAAATGATAGGAATATGCTTAAATTGCCAGACAAAAGTATTTTCACTGACTTGGTATTTCTATATAAAATTTTAAATGAAGTAGTTGATAGTCCAAAATTGCTTGCATTGATAAGGTATCAGATTCCACTACATAAAACTAGAAGTCTGGATTTATTTCAGTGCAGAAATTCTTGGACTAACTACCATATAAATTCCTCTTTGATCAGACTATTAACGGAGGGAAATCATTAAACCAAGTCAGTAGACATCTTCAATTTATCATTTAACAAATACAAAATATTCTTACTGAGACAGTTCAGTTATGCATGATAAATATTGCATAATTTTTACTGTTCATACGTAAAAAAGGCTTTCAGATAAATAAATAAATAATAATAACGGATGTAAGGCCGCAAGCTGAAAATAGTTGTTTCAAAACAGCTATCACATTATTTAGCTTGCAGCACTTCAGTACATTAAAATGAATTCCACAGGAAGCCCTGAGGAAAATAATTTCTCTCTGGACTTAAATCATGGGGGACGCTGGGGGATTGTTTTCATTTACTCACAAATAATTGCCCAAGTTGCCTCTAAAATCATGAAACACTAAAATCTTTAATGAGTCCGATTCGAGCCGCGGTCAACAGTGGTTGTGTGTACCTTACCTATTGCTTAGTGCCGTTCGCCCGTTCCCGTGCCTCATACAGATAAGAGATTATTGTTACATTTTATTTAATTCTGTTTATCGTATACTTATTTGTTTGCATTCCTACTTACGGCTAATCCGTTTTTGTTTGTACAGTCAATGAAATAGACTGCGTATTATTTTTTCAGTTTAATTTTTAAAAGTTAAGTTTTTTTTTATACAATGGAGGAAGACGAAGATAGACCTCCCGACCCAGGATCGATATTAGATTTTTCTGATTCGGAATCTACCACTAGCCAGGCTTCTATTACGCTTCCATCTCGTAAACGACGACCATCGCATAGCCTTTACATCCCATCGAAAATTAAAACTATACCGCCGATT
Organism: Glyphotaelius pellucidus; assembly: GCA_936435175.1. Lineage (NCBI taxonomy): Eukaryota > Metazoa > Arthropoda > Insecta > Trichoptera > Limnephilidae > Glyphotaelius > Glyphotaelius pellucidus. The sequence goes on along the minus strand of OW386543.1, from coordinate 6,219,835 downwards.
CAACAAACCTCGACCTCTAACGACCTTAACCCCAATAGTAACACCCAGACAAGTACTTTAGCTAGCGATAATACAAAAAGTACTGACTTACTTTATCCTGCTTTCGCTTCCAGTCCTTTTATCGTAATTGTTCAGAGAACTGAACAAGGAAAACTTATTCATCCTTTAGATTTTGGAAAATTCTTATTTGACTCAAAAAATAATAACCTTGGTATTGTTAACGGTTCAATTAAACCGGAAGGGCGATATAAATTATCTATCGAGTTTAATACTGCCGCTTCCGCAAATGGATTTGTAAAAAAAATTGACTCGCTCTCAAACCATAAATATAAATCGTTCATCCCGTCATTTAACCTTACGAGAATGGGTCTTGTTCGAGGAATACCCACGGATATCCCAGAGGCTGAAATTGTTGATGCTTTGAATAATTCCCAAGGAACCCCGAAAGTAATAAAAGCACGTCGACTGAACTACAAGGATTCTACTGATGGGAACACGATCTGGAAACCTTCCCAATCTGTTGTTGTTACATTTGAGGGACAATCCCTTCCGTCTCGTGTGTTTATTTATTATACCTCGCTTCCCGTCGAAGTTTATAAATTTCCAACTGTTCAATGCTTCAATTGCTGCCGGTTTGGACATACAAAATCCGTATGCCGCTCCCCTCCACGTTGTTACTTTTGCGGAGAAGGTCACCCATTTGATCAATGTCCAAAATCTTCCAATAATCCCATTTGCATTAACTGTTCGGGTGCACATACCGCGGTCAGTCTAGCCTGTCCGGAATTGACAAGACAGAGGAACATAAAACATAAAATGGCTACCGACAACATTTCGTACTTCCAGGCCTCAAAGTTATTCTCTCCTGCGAAAAAATCATTCGCAGAGATGACATCGTCCTCAGCTCCTTTCCAATCAACCACCTTTTTAAATTCAACGTCATCTTCTCACAGAGAAACCATTCTCAAGCCAGTCAAACCCAACCCAAAATATACTCCTTACCTTGATAAAAAACAATTGAATAATATTTTGACCAGCCCGAATGGGAATGCCAAATCTCGGACCCCCAATGGGTGTGCCATTAATAGTAATACATCCCCTCCTGCTCTCCCCGAAATATTGAATAATAATTCTTTTATACAAACTTTAATTACCCTTTTAATTTCTATCCTTACAAACAACAATACTGTACCGTCCAACGCTGCCGATTACATTAAATCTTTATTATCTTGCCTCCCCAATGACTTCGAAACTGAACAAAATTCTTCAGTGGAACAGTAGAAGCCTCTTCGCTAACAAATCTGACCTAATTCAGTTACTCGACGAACACGACGTTTCAGTGGCCGCCATTTCTGAAACGTGGTTAAAACCCTCCTTTCACTTAAGAATTCCGGGTTATTATTGTCTCAGACACGACAGACCGGATGGTAAAGGCGGCACGGCTCTGATAATCCATAATTCTATCCCGTTTAAACAAATTAATATACATACTCCCTCCGACGATATCCAGATAATAGCAGCTGTCTTATCTGATATCACAATATTATCAATATATATTCCTCTCTCTACCACTTTTATTGAAAATGAATGGGCACCAATCTTAACCCAGATTTGTTCCCCTTTTATGATCCTTGGAGATTTTAATGCACATTCCCCTTCTTGGGGTAGCAAAATAACAAATCGTTCTGGCCGCAATCTTTTAGATTTTATTGATACCCATAACCTATGTTTTTTAAATGACGGATCTCCAACCAGATTCACCCCCCCTCATCAACGGAAAAGTGCTGTTGATTTATCTCTTTGTTCATATTCGTTAGCATCTAAATGCTCTTGGGACATCCTAAACGATCCCCTCTCTAGTGATCATTTTCCAATTATAATCCGATTCCAACATCAATCTAACACTTATCCTCCACCAGTTAAAAATAATCTCAAATTTAGAATAAATGATGCGAATTGGAGCACTTTCTCTTCTGAACTAGATAACCTTATTAATTTAAAAAAAAAATCGTCCCCGGGAGACATCAGATTGCAATGTGAGACGTTTCCCTCTATGGTTATAAATGCAGCAGAAAAATCCATCCCGAAACGCAATGCGAACATTAAAATAAAACACTCTACTCCGTGGTGGGACGAGGAATGCACTCGCTCCGTCAACTCTCGTAAAAAAGCAATTTCCTCTTTTCGTAAGTGTATGTCACTAGAAAATTTTTTATCAGTTAAAAAAGCCCAGGCAGAAACCAAACGAATTTTGAAAAATAAAAAACGCGCTGGATGGCGGAAGTTCTGTGAGAACCTGTCTCCGGAAACTCCCCAATCTTCAGTTTGGTCTAGCTTAAAAAAATTCGGATCATCGTATTCTCCGCCGAGAACCAAGCATATATCAGAAGAAATTCTTATAGGATTTGCGGATAAAATAGCCCCCCCATCAGTGGCCGGATGTGAAGAAATGCCTTCTATTAAGCCATATCCATCTCACTCTAACTGGCTAAGATGCTCCTTTCTCCATTGATGAGATGAAACTAGTAATAAGAACCCTTTCTGACTCTGCTCCGGGTCCCGATGGAATACTTAATAGTTTCATTAAATCATTTTCTGATATGGCGGTTGAATATTTCTTATCTCTTATTAATAATATGTTTGAAACAGGACTAATTCCGGATGATTGGAAAACTCAAAAAATCATTCCCATTTTAAAACCTGGAAAAAATCCATCTGAAATTTCGTCTTATCGGCCTATTGCTCTTTCATCATGTTTGATGAAAGTAGCGGAGCGGTTGATGAAGAACAGATTAGAGTGGTTTGTTGAAAGTCAAGATATTATCTCACCAAATCAGTATGGTTTTCGGAAAAAGAAATCTACAATGGATAATTTAAGTTTGTTCACAACTGATATCCGAGTTTCCCAATCCCTAAATTCTTATACATTGGCCACATTCCTTGACCTTTCATCAGCTTACGATGATGTTTTACTGAATGTTTTGAAAGAAAAGCTAATTAAAAAACAAATCCCCCCGAAATTAGTCCAATTTATTATTAATTTGCTCTCAGATAGGTCCATTATTATTGAGTCTTCCTCTAAATGCTTAAGGCGCAAACTATGGAGAGGTTTGCCCCAGGGTTCTGTTATTAGTCCTCTGTTGTTTAATATTTATATAAGCGACCTAGACTCAGTAATTCCTTTTTCTATCAAGCGTCTTTACTTTGCGGATGATATCCTTATATATTTGTTACATAAAAATATTATTCTTGCAGCTAAGGAAATGAATTTGGCTTTACAATATATTAAAAGCTGGTTGTCATTAAATGGGATGAATCTGGCGGCATCTAAAACAAGGGTCGTGGCTTTCACGCGCAAAAGAAAAATTCCCCAATTCTCAATTTCTTTTGATAATGTGCCTCTACAAACCGCTACTCAAATCAAATTCCTTGGTCTTCTTTTGAACCATAAACTTTCCTGGCTTCCACACATTCAGATAATTTCTACAAAGTGTGAAAAGGGACTTAATATGATGCGAGCAGTTTCCAGAGTATGGTGGGGATCTCATCCTACCACTCTTAAATTAATGTATAATTCCCTAGTTCGGAGCCACTTGGATTATGGCTCATTTCTTTTTGACCCTCTCCCTAAATATCTAGATAAGAAAATGGAAAGAATTCAATCAAAAGCCCTCAGAATGATTATTGGAGCTATGAAGTCTTCTCCAATTAATGCGCTTCAGGTGGAATGTGTGGAGCCTCCATTATATTTCAGAAGGCAATTCCTTGCCAATAAATATATTTTCAAGGCTTTATCGTTATCACATCATCCTATTAAACAAAGTCTTAATAGGTTAAGTGTTAATTTGAATTCTAACAAAAGATTGAGAGAAAAACAATGTTTTCCTCTCTTAATTAAAAGTTTTCATCTCTATAATTCTCTATCATCTTCCCTCCAATATCTTCAAGAAGTTCCCAATCTTCCTATATACAATATTCCATTTAAGGCAATCACTTTTATGCCGAACACAATAACATCAGTCTTTCGGAAGAATATTTTATCTTCCCCAAATAAATTTCAAAATGTGGATGATTGCTTTAAAAGCATAGTGACTTCGAAATTCCCTGGATTTTCCATCCTTTTCACGGATGGTTCCAAATTTGAAAATAAAAGATGTGGAGCATCTATATATAGTCCAGAATTCAACATCAATCTCACTTATAAATTACCGAAAGAAGCTTCCATATTTACAGCCGAATGTTTTGCAATTGAACAAGCGCTAAATCAAATTCAGGTTCTCAACATTCATCGAGCCTTACTATGTACTGATTCGCTAAGTGCTCTAACTAAAATTAGGTCAAATATTTTACGTTATCCGGAAGACAATATTATATGTAAAATAAAAAATCTTCTCAATTCTCTTAGTGAATCTGGGTTTGAGACGATATTGGCCTGGGTCCCTGCCCATTTGGGTATCGAGGGTAATGAGATGGCCGATTTTCTCGCCAAATCTGGTTCAGATTCCGGAACTATTCCACTAAATTTTAGAATTCCTATATCCGATGTCTTTCCGATTCTTAAATCCAATATGACTCGTGCCTGGGAAGAAAATTGGGCAGTCTCCAAAATAAGAACTGGATCTTTCTATGCGGGAATTCAAAACCATATCCCTGCTAAGCCATGGTTTCACGGTAAAAAACTTTCAAAACGATTCATTTCATGTATCTCGAGAATGAGAATTGGCCACTGTTCAATTGCATCTCACTTGTCTAGAATTAGAGTTTTAGATGATCCGTTCTGCCAGTGCGGTGTGGAAGAGGAAACCCTCGACCACGTTTTCTTTAACTGTAAAAACCATTCATCTTTCAAGAACATATACCGCCGGCTTATTAAAATCACACACCAGTCCCCCCTTAATATTTCATACCTTTTATCTCTTAACAATTCTCGTGTTCATACAGCTTTATGTAAGTTTATTAACCTGAATGAATTCAATATTTAATTTGTTTTAGTGATCTAAATGAGTCCAATATTTAATTTGTTTTATTATTTTCCCATTAGATTCACCGAAATTTCTTATCCATTTTAAATATTACCGGCACAAAGCACTCTCTCCAGGGTGAATTGCCTAAAACAAAAAAAAAAAAAAAAAAAAATCTTTAATGGCCTTTATCTTATAATAGCAAAAATAAATAAAGTAGCTCACATCCTTACTAGATATTTGATATACCTTTTGATTACAAAAATAATTTTTCAGTTTTATTGGGTATTTTGATCTCAAATCCAAATTTAAGATTTGTTTGAAACTGGCCGAAATGGGCTGCGCATACGTTCCTCTTAATAGGTACGAGTGACAATGTACATACGGGCAATGTTGATGTCGAAGAAGCAGGAGCAGTCATGGCACAGCACGGAGCCACACAGCCGACAGTGGTGCTGGCGCCGTGTGATGTTGAATGCCTTGGCACAACCTGGACACAGCTTCACCGAGGAACCGTCGAGCCACGGGACTATCTGGACAGTGGCACAATGGTCACAACATATTCTGACAACAATATAAACACATTCACAACTTTTGTGATGGAACATTATCAATCATCACCATCAATATATTATATCATCAATATATTAATACGTGAAGCCAAAACTTTGTACCCCTTTTTACGAAAATTGCGCGGACGGAGGAGTATGAAATTTCGCACACATATAGTTTATATAGAGGAGGAGTGCAGAATTCTAATATTTTTTAAAAAATATGCATAAAAATACATTAAATCAATAATAAAAACATTACACACACTACCATGTATTTGACACACACACACGCGTCTTTACTCTATTGTTTATTGTTAAAGTCTATGGTCAAATTGAGAATAGATTAATATTGTTTGTAATGAGAAATACAATTCCCTTCGAATAATGAGAAAATAATATCTTTGAACTTTTGCCTGTCAGGATTTGCGTGCAAAATTCCCGATTCTTGCCATGCATTTTAAATGTTCTTTTTTATTAGTTATTTTGTAACTTTTTTGCAAAAATAAAAATTGTTCTAAAATCAAGATAAAATAATCTTTCCGATGTGTTTATTAGAAATCAATTTTTTTGTTTTTAAACATTAAAATTTTTATATTGAAAATGTAAATTGGCTTAAAAATACGTACCTGGGGATTCCTCAAAAAAATACGTTAAATTAAATAAACTTAAAATTTTAAATACACATTCATTTTCATAGGAAAATTTGTAATGAAACTGTCACCTCACTTTTTACAACTTTCATACAATTTTATTTTTAAATTTAGTGTTTGTTACGTCACAAATTGGCGCAAAATAAAATCGTCACTTAAGATCGGGTTTGTACAATATCTAACCAATACAGCTTGTATATTTCTAAAACAATAAGAAGCATCATTTTTTTGGCTCTCTAACATAAAAGAAATCACAAATGTTTATATGACAGGAAGAGAGATATCTAACTTTTAATAATGCACTGTAGCTCTGGGACAATCTGGGTCTCCTGTTATTATAACGGAATATGATGTTTTGGGACAACTTGGGTCTCCTGTGATTAGACGGGTTAATATTATTTGTCTATGGTCTTACTGAATGTCAAACAAAAAAAAAACATTACAATTATGGTCGAATTTCGACCATTGGGCGACCACCAGTTAAATTAAATACAAGAACTTTGGGTAAATCACTATGAGTAAAATTTAGATAATACTCTAAAAATTGACATTTAATTTGTACTCAAGCCATAGACCGATTAAGTATTATCTTCCGTGTTTAATTAAAAATGGTTGTTAAAAAGCTATGCACACAAAATATAATATAATGTGTTTCATTCAACTTGAAAAGGGGGCTTTCGGTCTTGAAATGAGAATATATTTCTATTTTGATACTGACAATTTGAGGTGGAATTCCATTATAATATAATAAAACACATAAAACTTATTTCCACTTAATTTATTTTTGACGGTGACCGGTTTCAGTCTGTTAAAGCCATCTTCTGCCAATGTCCATCCTTGATTGGGAGAAGGCTCAGACTCCTGGGAAACCAAGTTGTGGAACCATTGCCACAATTACAAGCCAGATTAACTTTGTTAGAGGGATTGGGCTATTGTCAAGGGGATAACATACATATATCCTGAGAGCTTACAGAAGACATTCAGACTGTCTCAGTATCAATAATAATAGGAAGATGTATTATAACAAGTACACTAGGCAAAAATAATCCACATCAAGTATTTCTAGATAGTTTTTTTATAATTCTAAATGAATTAAAATTGAACTTACTTCTTGTTCATGTTGTTTCCTAAGGCTTTGATCGTGGGGCATATTGGCCACTAGTTTATCCAGTCTAATTAGTAGTTTGTTTGTCTCTGCGGCATATCGCTCTAACTTCGCGGACCTAACGGCTTTGTAATATTCTGAAATACTCCTAGAGCTGCCAAACTCTTGGGGTTCGTAGAAATCAGTGACATTTTCCGCTGTGAATCTCAACGTCTTGTCAAACGTTTCTTTCAGCGAATTCTCATCTAAATTGAGTATTTTTTTCTTTGCTTTGCCAAACATTGTCTTCAGGGATTTGAGGACATCCTGCTCTTCTTGGTGAAGAGTCTCGAAGTGAATCGTTAACTGATTAGGCGATTTCAGGTCGGCTTTGCATATAGGACACAAAAAGCCTTCGAGAATATCGTCGTCACTTCTTCCCTCCGCCATATTAAAATTAATACTGTTCTAATTTAAAAGTTATCAATCAATATTTCATTTTGTGAAAACATAATTTAAATGTTGATTACTATACTTGACAGCCAACCGAGACAAACGTCAAACGCCTCTTGACAGGTACGTCAGGTACCTACCACCTACCACCCATAGACAAAAGCACATAACAACCATAGCCAAAAGGCACATAGCAACGTTCGTATGGTTTGGTTTATTTATGGTTCGTGGGATGTGTGAATACTACGGTTCCATGCCAACTGAGAATAAAGTCAACTCAACACCTCCTTGAAAAGTCATTAAAAGCTATGAAAAAAAATAATTTTAAATTAGCCGATAACCCCATCCTAACGTAACCTATTAACCCATTTTTTATATATTGTTTTTATCACTCTAAATGACTTATCTGAGACGGTTCTGAGGTGGGTGGTTTGGTATATTTATGGTTCTGAGTTGTCCGGTCACCGAATGCTACTACCACCTGCCACCTACCACACTGCAAACAACTAGTCTCCCCCACACGTAGAGTTCGGAGCGGGACGTGCCCCGCGCCACTTCAGGCCGCCACGCAGAAAAATCTCACAATGAACTGCGCCGTAAACCGTTATCTTACTTTCGATCTTTACTTTTCTGCGCGGCGGCCTGAAGTGGCGCGGGGCACGTCCCGCTCCGAACTCTGCGTGTGGGGGGGTACTATTATATGAACCATGTTGTTTTTCAAAAATGCCAACTAAAATCGTAGATATGAAAAGAGAGATGAAAATAGCGATCGCGTATAGCGAAAAATTTTGTCTTTGGTCTCTCTATACGGGAATCGGGCTGAAAAAAGAGATGGTGTAAAACCTACATTACTCTTGTTTTGAAGGAAGAATGCGATAAATATCCCTATATAAATGGCAGGCACGAGTTTGGCATACCTCAATGGGCATGGTACTAAATGGATCACCTTTTATGTTAAAATATATTAATATATAAATATATCGTAAAGATGACTTTCAAAATTCCTCACACAAAATTTTGTTCGATTCACAGGCACTTTGTCAAATTTGGGTTCGGTCATAACTTGGGCTCTATAGGTCTGAACGGACTGAAATTTTGAATTCTTACTAAGAATTACGTTCTTCCAAAAGAAAGATTTTAAAATTCTTCACACAAAATTTTCATTGTTTCATGGACACTCTGTCAAACTTGGGTTCGGTCATAACTTAGGCTCTGTGGCTACGATTGGACTGAAATTTTGAATTCTTTCTAAGAAAAACGGTCTTCACACGAATCAATCAAAAAATCTTCAAAAAGATGAATTTCAAAAGTCGTCACACAAATTGTTGTTCGTTTCATGGGCACTTTGTCAAACTTGGGTTCGGTCATAACTTGGGCTCTATAGGGCCGAACGAAATGAAATTTTGGATTCTTTCTAAGAATAATGGCCATTGCACGAATTATTCCTAAAATTTTCCATAAGAAGAATTTTTAAATTTATCCTACAAAATTTTGTTCATTTCATGAGGCTTTTGACAAACTTGGGCTCAGTCATAACATAGTTTCTGTGGCACCGAACGGACTGAAATTTCGGATTATTACTAAGAATTACGTTCTGTACACGAATCAATAATAAAATCTTCAAAAAGAAGAATTTTTAAATTCTTCAGACAAAATTTTCATGGACACTTTGTCAAGACTGGGCGAAGTCCAGTCGTAAGGCTCTTGCCTCGCAATCCAAAGGTTGCGGGTTCGAACCCGGCGTGCGCAAATAAATTTTATTTGATCAATTTGTGTTATTTCACAATTTATTCATTTAAAATAATATATAGTATATTTGCGGCACGTTTCAGAATGGAAGATACTATCAGTATCGCCCTGGTGCAAGACCACCATTCAGAATTGAAACGTTGCTTGAAATGGCTTTAGCCGTGTTTAGTGACCAGATCTGAATAGCCAGGTACTTCCCCACCTTCCTCTTCCCTATCTCCTTCCCCTCCCCACTACCTTCAGCCTCACAACATACCCCAATTGGGGATGCCATAGTACTGGCTCCAGACGGGAGCAGTTGAGACTCTTGTGCGGTATTTCATATTAAAAAAAAAAAAAAAAAACTACTCTATTTACAAGGAGGTATTTTCTAGGATTGGATGCAAAAGGCGTTTTGTAAAAAAAATGCCAGAGCAACTATGATGCCCAGATAATATTTTGAAAGTCTCAATCATGTCACCCCTTTCTCCTCTTTCTTTTTACATTGGTAATCTTAATTCCTTGAGTCTGTCTTCATATCGCCAATCTTTCAAAGCTCTTGGTATTTTTTATAAATCATCTCAACTCTCTATTAGTTCCATCCTTTGCAAAGTATGGGCTCCATATTTGGAAAGGTCGAGGTGGAGAGTTCGCATATATGTTTTGTATATTTTTAACATTGTGTCTGGTGTTAGATCATGGAAGGCTTTCCTGATTAAATATGTTATTGAATTTGCTCTTTTGACGATCCCAGCAAAATGCAGTTCCTATTTCAAGTATTGTATATATGGTAACTCTTAGATCTTGTTGTAATGTCACTGCTTTTAGAGGTATTCCATTAGTTTGTACGCTTGCTTAAAAATGGCAATTTTCTATTTATATTACTACTAGCTTTTCCCCGCGGCTTCGCTCGCATGGTATTACGGGAAATTACTGTAGCGGTTGAACTTATCAATTATCCCCCCTCCTCCCCACCCCCACCCCCTCCCGCATTCCATACATTCATTCCCTCACATTCAGTTTTTAAACATCCCACCTGCCACCTAAATTTCATTAAGCTATAGCTCAAAGAAAAAAATAGTTATCCAATTTTGTTCATTCGTTCGTAATTTATGCGCTTACAAACATTTCAGAAGTTTTTTTTTAATTAAATATTTGGAAGTTTGTTAATATAATAAAAAATTACACTATTTATTATTCAGTCTTTATACCTAATCGTTACGAATTATATTTTTAATGTAGGAACTCTATCTGACATTTGTTCCAAAACAGAAGCTTGTCCAAAAAAAAAAAACAAAACATATTCTAATATTTGAATTTCCTGGAGCAGTAGCTGACCAGGGGTCTCAGTACCTACCAGCTTAGAGCCCACAAATATATCAACATGGTTTCCATGGAAACGATTTTTTTCTGACGTTAGCAAAAACTCGCTTTTGTTAGCGACAGAAAACGTTCAACAAATAAAATATATTAATATTTATAATTTCATAACGCCAGAGCTTATCATCATATACAACATATATTTATGAATTTAGCTTTCTATTGGTGAATGAATTTTTAAAGTCTTTTTATTGGTTAATGCCTGAAAAGGTCATAAACAAACTCGAGCAGTTTCGCATTTATAATATTAGTATGGAAGTATGGATAATAATTGTATAGTTATTGATTTAAACAAAATACACAAAAATTAAATTCTGAGATGCGTTTTTTGTTTCATTGACATCTTTTAAAACAAAATTACAATGTCGCCTCACCTCCAGTGATCTCCAATCCTAGATTATTTCTCGGGGTCTATGTCATCTTTGAGGATGTTGGGTGGAGGGTGTGTTTAAGGAAAGGAATGAGTGAACCTATAAGAATTGGGAAACATAGTGGCCGGCAAATCATTGAACACAATAACGATCTGTCCTCATGTGGCATTTGTCTAAGGGCCAGCTGTTTCACAGAATTTTGACAATTTGTCAAATTTCAAACTTAATTTTCAAGTTTTGTGAAAGTTTTATTCAAGTTCTGTTTTATTTGAAAAAGTTTCGGTTTCGGCCAAAATTGAAACAAATACCGAAGATTCTGTTTCCTTTTTCGGTCGGACACTACTTGGGACCTTTCGCTGGGACTAGTATACTGTCCTACATGGTGACTGCTCCTCTGCACCAACTCTGCATGCTAATTAAGGGCGCCCGGAGACGAGACTTTAGCCGCGGCGACAATTGGGAAATTATTCCAAAATTCATACAAATTCAAAAAAATCTCTTGTATGCACCTCCATATAGCGTAATGGGTTTTTATGCCCGTAACTAAAGTCCCTCATCTGCGGGCGCTCTAACTTATGCAGATTAACCTGTTTGCAATATTTATCTATCCTACTTATGTGATTTAGTAACAATTTATTTACAAAAAAAAACTCACCAAGGTAAAGCAAAAATCCTTTATTTTCAATTAAATACAATAATTACTATCATGTTTCATAATAAACATCATTAAATTTAGGCCTCCGCAAAACCTCATCGCTTCTCTAATGCCGCTGTTAATTTTTGGAAGTAATCTTGTAATGTTGCCAGCTTCTCATTAAACTGTTCGTATTTCTGATTGGTGATGGCTCGGATGACGGCTTGGGCCGTGAGGCGGGCTGATGAGAGGAGTTGCCATTCCTGGGTGGCCTCGGAACCGGCCTTTTCTTCCAATGCCGCCAAACTGCTGATGGAGAGGGACTCTACGAGGTTCATCACGGCTTCGCACAGTTTCTCGTCAGTGACCCAAGTGTCGACCTATAAGAAGAAAAATACGAGTGTGCTTTAGACCACACAACTGAAGTAAAACTTCTATGAGAGGAAGAGAGAGAGAAAATGTCCGCTCGCACTGCTCTCTCTTGCTCCTACAGTGTGATCTAGATAATAGGCCTGCACTGTGTTTAGATATACGAAACGAAAACTGGCTATGAGAGAAAGAGAGAAAGAAAATGTGTACTCGCACCTCTCTCTCTTGCCCCTACAGTAATATACGAAACGTAACTCTCTCTCTTTCTATCTTCACTAACTTATATCTCCCTCCCAACTTCCGTTCGCCTCGTTTTCGTAACGCTCTCGTCACGCATTCACCAGCTTACTCCCCAAGTCAAGCGTGCGTAAAGAAGTTTTACTTCAAAAACAATTGCAAACCATTCAATTCCTTGTTAGCGGAATAAAAAATAATTCACTCCATCTCACATAAAAGATATTACGTAAGAAAATACCTTGATCAAGGGGTTAGTGATTTACAGTGAAACCCTCTCAAGAAGTTTGGTTTTTTCGGTCCCTTAGCCTAAAATTGGCCCAGCTTCTGCCCAAGTCTAAGGTTTTCCTTCTTAAGAAATTTGTTTTTCCAGACCCTTGGAAACTTCTTAAGAGGCTTTCACTGAATTAAAAAAAGGAAATAGAATATTGTTTATTTGGTCTTGCAAACTTAAATTAAAACATTACTTTCGAACTCACATACACCACACAAGGTTTTTCTATATATATATATATAGTGAAACCCTCTTCGAGAAGTTTTCCAAAGGACCGGAAAAAACAAACTTCGTAAGCAGGAAAACCTTCTATGTGGGAAAAATTGGGCCAATTTTGGGCCGAGGGACTGAAAAAATCAAACTTCTTGAGAGAACTTCTTAAGAGGAATCACTGTATAAGTAAGAAATATTTTTTCACATCCATTATGGAATATTGATTTTATTGGAATTTTTATATTACTGGAAGTTCCCGTCACTGCCCGGGCTTTACACAGGTTTTTCGAAATCAGACTTAAGCGGTGAACTTTTTTTCAAGGTCAAGTGTGTAAAATTTATCAATCTCGGAATAAAACTATGTATTTGAATGAAAATCAAACATGGCCACACGCCTGCCATATAGAATCTTCTTTATATAAATATTTGCAGTGTTGCATAACCAGTGTGAAGTTAGAACATTTACCTGAATGATTTCTTTATAAGATTTAAGCAACCTTTGTCCTTTCAACAAGGATGTAGGGCTGATGTCCGCGTAGAGTTGCCATACAGCTGCATCATTTGAATGTGCCGAAGTGATGCGTCCAAACAATTCCAAAACCTTTGATGTAATCCTGAAAAATATTATGCCAAGATCACATCACATTATCACTTTATTTACAGCTTTTATCTGTCTGTAAATAATATTTTATTCTTTTCTTTATAATTTATAATATATCAAGGATTGTCTACACGAAAATTCATCCATACTACGTTATCTACCGATTACATTAAGTGGGGTGGCAAACCTTTTAACGCGATTTCCGTCATGGTCAACACTGTCCTGTATTAAAGCTTTGACCAACAGAGACAAGACCTCTAGGTCCAGGTGTTTACTCCGCAGGTCCAGGAGCCGGTGGTAACTTCGGACAACATCGTCGAACTGGCCAATGTCCACACTGACTACCAGCATGTTATCCCACACCTACAAAAATGTACAACATCAAATAAGTGCTAAAATATTTATCTTACTTTCAATAGCATTCTCATTTATGCACATTTTAAATCTTAAAAAATGATAATGTTAGTACCTGGTTAGGCATTGTAATATGTTTTTGGTTTTGGTTTGTTTGAAAAAATAATTAAAATATATATATTGCAAAAATTGTGATTTTGGCGGTCTCTTTGGATTATAAGAGACACTGAAATGTGTTGAAATTGTTCGAAAAAACCGCTAAATCATCAAGATCGACCAAATGGATCAGAGATGGCGCTCACTTGTCCGTTTGGAGATAATAATGCAGTTTGAAATGTATTTATTTGAAAGTGTTATTGTGACAAGTGGAATAACTATCACATCATCTTGTGTTTTGAATATCTTGCAATTCGTTGTGATTTCTACTTTTGTTGTGTAAAGTTGACAACTGACTTGTGCATATTCCAAAACAGCACTAAACGTAATTGTCGAAGAATGGAAGGAAGGAATGAATAGTAATAAATTTATCTTAGCAATATTTTTGGATTTTCAAAGGGCATTCGAAACTATAGATCGTGATATACTGATAAGAAAGCTTAAAGAAATTGGTTTCTCATCTGTATCCATTAAATTAATAGAAGAGTATTTGAAAGACAGAAAACAGGTAACAAAAATAAATAATCAGTTTTCTAAACCAATGGAAAATAAATTAGGAGTACCACAGGGATCGGTCCTTGGACCTCTATTGTTCATACTCTATATTAATGACATGGTGAAAATATTTTCAAAATGCAAAGTACGATTATTTGCCGATGATACACTAATATACTTAATTGGTGATAACTACGAAGAACTAATAAATATTTTTAATAATGAACTAAATAATGTATCAAGATGGCTAAAAATAAATAAGCTTAAATTAAATACAAAAAAAACAAAATGTATGGTAATTGGGTATAAGAAGACATCCAGTGAGAGCAAAATTAAAATTGACGGTGAAATTATTGAAAGTGTGACTGAAATGAAATACCTAGGAGTTATATTAGATTCCAAACTAACTTTTAACAAACATGCTGAATATACCCAAAAGAAAATTGGAAAAAAAGTATCTTTTTTGGGAAGAATACGGCAAAAACTTTCTAGAAAAACTGCAGTCACTATTTATAATTCAATTATTGCTCCACACTTTAACTACTGCTCAACTATCCTTTTCCTGTGTAATGAACGAGAACAAAATAAGTTTCAAATTCTCCAAAACAGGGCAATGAGAATAATACTTCGACGAAATAGATTCTCAAAAGTAAATAAAATGTTGAAGGAACTAAATTGGCTAACCGTGAAACAGATGTTGACCCTGCACACGATGATATTTATCCATAAAATAGTGAACAACATGTTACCAAAATACTTCTCAAACAAAATTATATACAACAAGGACATTCACAGACATAATACAAGGACTTGCAAGGAAATCAGACTACAAAAAAAGGACAAAACGAATACGCAGAACAGTTTACTATACAAAGGGATGAAGTTATACAACACTCTACCAGAAACTTTAAAGGCCGCACCAATTGGAAAGTTCAAAATTTATTGTAGGAGATACATAGAACAAGAAAAAATATAGTTTGAAATATGAAATGATATAATTAATTAGGAAATTGTAAACTTAAATGTACAATTTACTAAAATAAAACAAATAAATAAATAAATAAAATAAAATTACAAAAATCGTATTGATCTTAATTTAAGTGGATTGAAATTACTTGGGGGCCTCCCATGTTGCAGAGATCAACGTATAAAGGTTAGTGTTTCGGGTTTTTCCTTTGAGATCTTGTCATATCGCTATTTTTTTGTAATATATTGTTCGCGCAAGGTAAATTCATAATCATATTTTTGAGTATTACGCTCAGAGTGTTCTGGAGTTATTTACACGCCCCAGGCTCGCATATTATAATACAGCACCTGTGATATACGTGTAGTAATATGTTAAGCATATTTAAAAAAAATTAAAGTAGCTTTGCACGAAGGTGCCTAATTTGATGGACTTAAGACCCTAAAATTTTGTAAAAAGTGTGGAGGTAAAAATGAAGTTATTGTTATCGTTTTCAAATTAAATTTAATACTTGGAGGATTTTAATTAAAGCAGCTAAGTGTTTTGAACAAGTATTGTGGTTTTGGGGGGAAATTAAAACAGTAAAAATGGCTCAGAAAAATTAAGTTTTGACACTACGTACCTGCCAATTATCATAATTGAACTTCAGCGCTTCGTTGAGTGCTTTGTAGGCTCGCTCCTTATTCCCTTGTTTGACGTAAACCTTGGCCAGGTTGTTCCACGCCTCGAAGGAATGGGGCTCCAGGTAGGTGTAGCGTCTGTAGGCGGTGGCCGCCAGCTCCCAGCACTCCACCGTGAGAGCCGCATAGCTGTACAAATAAATTATACAAAATCAGTAGTCTGCCGCATGCCTAGACTGGAGCGCCAAGCCTTGTACACTGACAGGTTGGATTATCTTATTCTTACGTACTCAGTTACAATACCACCGTCTAGTTTGCTAGAGCTGACCATTTTACCAGTCACCAGAGTTCATTATTGTTGTTTTAGGACATTTTGGTTAGTCCTCTGTGTATTCTAGCAACTGTTGCACGTGTTTCTGTTTCTTTCGATGTACAGTAAGTAATAATTGTTGCTCTAAGACTCTGTCGCATTTTTTGTTTGAATAAGTTTACAAAACGGCAAGTTTACTTGACATCTTAACTACCAAAAAATTAAAATTTTACGAAAGATCAAAAGCGGTGTTTGTTTGTTTCGATGAAATACCTGTTTTAATTTTTACTATATTATACACTATAATCCACCGCTTTCACTAATAATTGAACACTAGCCCAGTTGTTGGAGTGCCGGTTTAGTGAGTATGGGACTGCCATTATAATAGTATGTGACAAACGTGATCTGTCCTACGATCTATGTTTCCTATGAACCGTTTGAAAATGGAAAAGAATTGTCGCACTTGCTCTATTTTTATTCTATTTCAATGGAGTTGTTTACTGCCTTTTTATTTATCATAAGCATAGATATTATTTTGATCGGTCAGTGGTTGAGTGGGCATCGCGTTTGGGTCCCGCCCGGGCGTCCCGTGTTCGATTCCTCGGCTGGCTAAGTCCTACATCACAACAAGCAACATTTTCGGCTTTCTGTGGTGGTAGTAGGAGATTTTCAAACATTGTTGGGTTATTTGTAACCCGGGAATGTTTGTCTTTCTTTTAAAAAAAAAAAAAATTACTATACTATGCAGCATTTGAGAGAATAATCGTTTTAGTTCATGAACATGAGTGGCACTTAACTTTATGCTGAACTTAACCTACCCTCCCCATTTAACAAACAAGTTACTGTTTACTCCCTCCTCTGTATAAATATATAATTATAGCCCTAATCATTTTATTTATTAAATAATATATTTACCCAAGTCTGAGCCAAACGGATTCTTGTAAGGAGTTGATTTCGCAAGACTTTTGATAGTGAGGAAGACACTCCTCATATTTCTTGTGCGCAAACAAATAGTTGCCCCAGTGCTTCTGGGCCCGGCTGCTCCGGTGCTTTGAGAAATTCCAGGCCTTTTTGTATTGCGCCACGTCATCTGAAAATCAAGTAAATTTAATTAAAATCTTCAGAAAGTGATATTATGCACATTTAAATGGTAACGTGTTTACAAGTTGACATTGTTAGTTTGTCTGAATCTTATGGGACATACCTGTAGCATCACCCAACAGACAGTAGAGTTTTACCGTCGGCTTGATATCAATCTGTTGCTGAATTATTTCTGCAGCCTGAAATGGAAGAATATCCAATTATTTAAATTAATAGACGAGGATAACAGAATAGTATGTACGAATAGTTGTATTCATGTGGATGAAGCAAGAAGGGTCCCAGGATAGAAGCATATAATGTATCATTCAGTGGAGGTTCGTGTACTAAATCATTGAGAATTCAACGTCAAAGAAGAAAAGTTCTTTCATTTCTTTTCAAACTAGCTAAAGAGCAGTTTTTCTTCATCAAATATATAGAGTGAAAAACTGCATACATCCAGAATTATTTTTGTTTAAAAATAATTTTAAAAAAATATACATGATTGCCTATTGAACTAGCGATTTGAAATAATACGCCCATTGACTTATACATTTGTGGCTTGGGATATGTGGCATCGAATAAAGTACCTAATTTTATAAACGAAAATAACAGTTTATCTACTTAAAATCTGTGCACCAAATAATTGTTGAATTGCAGAGACAACATCATTTGCCTGACAACAACAAAGCAAATATTGAGATGTGCATAATATTATTACGAAAGTGGTTATAACTACGTAAGTGCCTATGCTCGAAGCCAACAGTCGCCGAGCAGATAAGTTAAGATATATTTAATACTAGCTTTTCCCCGCGGCTTCGCTCGCATGGTATTACGGGAAATTACTGTAGCGCTTGCACTTATCAATTATCTCCCCCCCCCCACCCCACCCCCATCCCCTCCCGCATTCCATATATTCATTCCCTTACATTTAGTTTTCAAACATGTCACCTAAATTTCATAATGCTATAGCTCAAAGAAAAAAATAATTACTTATCCAATTTTGTTCATTCGTTCGGAATTTATGCGCTTACAAACATTTCGGATGTTTATATTTATTTAAATATTTGGAAGTTCGTTAATATAATAAAAAAATACTCTATTTATCATTCAGTCTTTATAATCGTTACGAATTATATTTTTAATATAGGAACTCAAATCTGACATTTATTCCAAGCTTGTCCAAAAAAAAAAACGAATTCTAATATTTGAATTTTCTGCAGTAGTAGCTGACCAGTAGACTGAGTACCTACCAGCATAGAGCCCAAAAATATATCAACATTGTTTCCATGGAAAAGATTTTTTTCTGACGTTAGCAAAAACTCGCTTTTGTTAGCGACAGAAAATGTATAACAAATATAATATATTAATATTTATAATTTCATAACGCCAGAGCTTACCATCATATACAACCTGTAGTCTGCGCATATAATTTAGCTTTATATTGGTGAAAGAATTATTAAAATCTTTATATTGTGTTATGCGTGAAAAGGTCATAAACAAACTCGAGCAGTTTCGCATTTATAATATTAGTATGGATAACAACATTATGCATGTACATACATGTACATATATTTCATCTCTTTATATACATATCTTTGTTGATAAATATCTTTTTTTAATAAATATAATATGTTATTTATCCGTCTCGGAACAGACTCTGTGTAGTGAGGTGGGTAAAAGAAAACTATGTACATAAATGAAAATAAAATAAATGCCAGAGTTGCCGGCACTGAAACTGAACTGAAATATTTCAAGTTAAGAAGATGTCTACATATTAGCGGAAATAAACCAAATTTCCAATGAAACAATAAAATTAAGAACATCACTGTAAATAACATGTAAGAATAGACCCGTTTGTATGTTGGTACCATTAAAAATTTTGAACTGATGAAAAGAAAAAGGTTATTAAAATAAATTACTAATATTACAGATTGTAATGGTTTGTAATATTTCTTTGAATGGTAAATTTAATTACTAAAATACATTAATACAATAGGTAGAGATTTGTTTAATAAATTTGTCAATGTAGTTTAATTAAGAAAGTTCCTCCGTGAGTACTTTTATCATGAATAAATGATTTTGTTATACCATGTTTATTCTATATTGTTTAAATACGCTATTGCTCAATTGGATTACTGTAGTATATTGATATTAGTATTTTGGAGTTTGGAGTTAGGAGTTGGGGTTGCCGTGTGGCAGCGGAATGTCCCGAACCTTTCACATATAAACGTAGCACTCACGTGACAAGCCCTCTTCTCTGTTAGCAGGCTTACAAGGCAGAAGCTGTTATAACTTTGTCATTATTATATCCAATAATAAACTTTTTTTTTTTACAGTTAATACCGCACAAGAGTCTCAACTGCTCCCGTCTGGAGCCAGTGAGACTATGGCATCCCCAATCGGGGTATGTTGTGAGGCTGAAGGTAGTGGGGAGGGGAAGTATATAGGGAAGAGGAAGGTGGGGAAGTACCTGGCTATTCAGATCTGGTCACTAAACACGGCTAAAGCCATTTCAAGCAACGTTTCAATTCTGAATGGTGGTCTTACACCAGGGCGATACTGATAGTATCTTCTACTCTGGAACGTGCCGCAAATATACTATTTATTATTTTAAATGAATAAATTGTGAAATAACACAAATTAATTAAATAAAATTTATTTATTTAGTCGTTAAAGTTTCTACGACTCTCAATTACTCTTAATTGTAATCATCGGATTCTGGTGAGACAGGCCCCAGAATAAAGTGTAATGTGCAAACGGGTCATTATGGCATTTACCCGCAATAGACAGTAATTAGACACTATTATGTAATCAGTGAAATAAATAGCTCACTTTGTGGCGCAGGTCCAAAACAGTGTAACACGATATAACTTCTTCCCACAGCTGCAGTTTCAGGTACAAGTCTAAAGCCGCCTTAACCAGACCAATGCTCAGAAGAAGATCGGCCAATAGAGAGCGCCAGTTGAGAACTGGAGGGAGGGCACTGGCCCACAGGTACGACAGTCTGAAATAAAACATTATTTTATCAATAATTATTGTAACAGTAGAGGCTCCTTTATTATTAAACATTCGGAGGTGTGAGGGGCGAGTGCGCTGTGGCAATCCATCAACAAACTATGTACATAAATGAAACCACGCCCTTTCAAAAAGACATCCGTTTTCATCCCTTTTTTTGCTTGCACCTTTTTTTGTAAACCTGGTAGTTCTGAAACAGTACACATTGTGACCAAAAAATCATATTTCTAATTTTTTTTCATTTAATAAATCAAAACCAAAATTTCTTCCAAAATCATAAGAATTCTAAGTAGGTACTTTTTTATACCTACCCACTTAATAGGCCACTTGCATCACATTTTTTAAAAAAATTTTCCGGTTTAGGCAAATGTTCTAAGACATTCCGTATTTTTTTAAATTTTTTAATCGTACTTTTAGCCCAGTCAATCTAGACAAAAAACAGGCCCTAACTGGAACATGCTAGGGGAGAGCTGAATTTTTGCAGGTGGATAGTACATTTTATGTGGAGTATTTTCCAAAAAAGTCCCCACCCCTCCCCCGCTTGCTTCCTCCCCTGTGCCCTCCCAAGCATTAAAATGTGGGGTTCTACTAAAGCGATTATATCTCGTAAACTAAAAGATATATTAGAAAAAAAATGTCGTCGTTGAATTTCTTATAAAACTGCCTAAAAATTTTATAATAATACTTTTTTTAATATCTGCATTAGTTTGGCCAATAATAATGAGATTGTTGTTAAAAAAAATTTTTTTTTTGCAAAATTATTTTTTGAAGTTGAATATTTTTTTTGTCTGAGAAAATATGAAAAAATAGTTTTAACAAATAAGTTGTCAAACTTAATAAGCTTTTAAACCAAGCATAACAATGTTCACTTACATCTTTTATTTCTATCGAAAATAGTGGACAAAGGCAACGGCGTGCGCGGGCTGGCCGTAACACGGAGTGGCGAGGCCAAGCGACATGTCGTTCTTGTCGCGTCGCTACTTACTGTGTTATCAATTTGAAACAAACGAAAAAATAAATAAATATGGTCAGTTTGATCTCATATGTTAAAAAAAAAGATATGTTTTAAGGTTAAGGTGTGTGTCGGTTTTGTGGTTATATTTTGACGTGGTTGCGCCAAGCCGTGTATCAAGTTTTTTGTGCGTTTTCCCTCCTTCATCAGGTTAAAATATTGAGAAAAAAATAATTAACAATTCATAAATATAAAAAAAACCACTGAAAATGTCTGAAGAGAACTTATTGTGTATTTTATGTAAAAAAAAATACCTTCCAGGAAATTTTGTTAAAGTAAAGAAAGGGTTACAAATGCTAATTAACGCTAGTATTGAAAGAGATAATAATTATGTTAAATTAACCACTTTAGGTAGCGTAACCAACTGTGCACGTAGATTGTAGAAAAATGTATAATAAACCTAGCAGTATTAAAGCTTTTACAAATGTTAAATGTAGCATATTGACCAGTAGGTACACCTCAGCCATTCCTAAGGCATTTAGAAAATACATTTAATTTCACGGTGAACTATTTGTGAGTATTATTTGTGATAATAAAAAACAGCATTTGATCTTAAACTATCTCATAAATATCGTTAACAAATACATTTGGTGTTAAGACCAGAAATAGGGGAAACATTGTAATATAATAGATGACAAATGGGGTGCAAAAATAAAATCTAAACTTTTAGGTGTGTTTGATTTGGTCGTAGCAGAAGCTCGCTATCATGGCATTTGCTACAAGAAGTTCTGTTAAAGTAAACCAACTCAGTATATAGGAACACCTAAATATATAATATAATATATAATTCAGCTAAAAATTTTCTTAAACTCTGTAGTTTTTTAGAAAATACTGACGAATGTCAGTTTATATTATAGAAATTAGGGAAAATATTAAAAGACATTTGTGGCAGTGATCTTCCGTACTCATATACATTTCCTAAAAAACAAGTAATTGACTATTTTCAAGATTTTATGTATACGTGTATTTTTGGCAGAAAAACTGTCATGTGCATGTCTCACTCAAGTTATAAGATACTAGGCGACTGGTACAGAAACAAAGATAAGAATGCAAATCTGGAATGTTTAAGAATTGTACTTGCTGCCGCAGAAATAATCAGAAAAGATATTTAAAAAAATGCCACATGATTGTGAAAGCTATCCTGATGTTCCGGAAATCAGTCGTGGGGGTGATGATTTAGTTCCTGAAACTCTGAATCTGTTCACGTTAACTGTAACCAAGAAGAGATTGTATGATAATGGACCTGATGTTACGAGAAGACGTTTAGTAATTAACCACGCCATAATAGCATCTGCAAGGCCAAGGTCTTTTTGTCATCAATTCAGACAAGTTTGTGTTTTCTACAGAGAATGTACGGATCTAAGAATTTAATAGAAGTGTTGTAGTCATTGGGCATTTGTTCGTCGTGTCATGAAGGTGACAGATACCAAAGATCTGTAATAAGAGCTGGGCCTCCTACAATCGAAGATGATACATTCACACAATTTGTGTTCGAAAATGCCGACGTTAATATAAAAACATTTGATGGCCTAAGCACATTTCATGCCGTGGGAAGAATAAAGTGCAATGTGCATCAATCCAGCCTCTAATTTTACAAGTCTAGATGTACTTCGTCTTCAGTGATGAAATGGAAATTTCGTTAATCAAGAAAATATCCTTCAACCTTGTTACGCGAAGAGAAAAAAGAGCGGCTTGAAAGATGTAACCATCAACGATGTCGGTGAATGTATATCTTTCAGAAAAGAGCATGCCGATTCATTATCTTTTGTATCTCCAACCAATTATTTGTGGTTAAGTGACATAAAATTAGCATTGTACATTCAAAAGTTAGCTGGAACGGGTTTATAAACGATTGTGTGACATTGTAACTTCGACCAACCGCTTTTTCTCAAACCCATTGAAATGGTAGCGGGGGCTGATGGATCATCTGAAATTTCAAAAATTATTGTACGGCTAGGAAGTTTCATTTGTAAATGTCATATTTGGGATGTATTGGATCACGGAAGAAAGTGGGCTCGAAGATTTATGTAAAACTGTGTACGGAGGTCCCACAGTGATACACATGATAAAAGGACACGCTTATGCAAGAGCTGTAAGAGCCTATGTTCTTACAGGTGCTGCAATCGTCAAAATAATTTGCAATGACTCTCATGATACACTTTTTCCTCATAAAAGAAATATTGTGAACAAGGAGATGTCACATGAATTAGCTTGTGTAGACGAATCAGTTGCAATAAATCTTAAACATTTCACCGACACTTAAAACACAATCAAAGCGACAAGTCGGACAGCAAAACTTACAATATGTTTTTACTTAACAATATGTTTTGCTCAGGAGTTTGGACTGATACGTGCTTTGACATGAACAATCTTTGATGAAGTCATTAAAAACAGTAGGAGCACTTACGCAAGGGTGTGGGATTTCTCAGTAAATGGATATTAGGAGCTCCATTATTCCTTTCAATCAGTGAAGCTTTTCATAATTTCTTGGGTTTAAGTTACAAGAAAAGTGAGCAGTATGTTGAGCTTAGGGAGAGCCAGTTACGGGATAACCAAGACTTCGTAATTCATACTGGTGACACACAATCCTTTTGCTCGAAAGTCGGGTGAATTAATTTGCATTTCTTCGAGATTAATATCAGACTCAACTAAAACATATGACGATGCTTATGAGGTAGGGTTCAAAGCTATGAAGAAAATGGCAGGGCAAAGTTTTTCTAAAACTACACAGATCGGATATGATTGATACTCAAGCCAGTAATAAATGTGACAAAATTAGAAACAAAGAAGTTATAATCAACCCTAAGCAGATATTCAATAGAATATTATGCGTATGTGACAGTCCTGCAAAGCTCAAATCCTACTTTGAGTTTGAACTAGCTTCGCATCCACCTTTATTTGAAGACGTTTTTTTAAAGAAAGGTAAGAAAGCCTCCATTACAACTATTACTATACAATTTAGTGTTAAAGCGTTTTTATATCGTGAATCAATTAAAAAGTGCTCGGTGTTTCAATTTAAAACTATAAATACCTACCTAAGCTCAAATCGGTCATCTGCAAGCACAGCGTGCTAGGCCCGACCGCCAAGCACGCCGTGCCGCCCTGCTATCGAATCGGATTTTGACCAGTATTAAGAATAAAGGTAAGCAATATTATATATCGTTTTAAAGCTTATTAAATTTGGCAAATAAATTATTTGAAATATTTTTGCGTGTTCCCCCAGATAAAAAAAATATTCACCTTTAAATCAAAATTTTACGAAAAAAAAAATTATTTTTGCGACAATGTTATTATTATTTGCCAAACCGTAATAGATAACAAAGACAAATATAGAACTTATTTTTAGACAGCTTTCTAAGAAGTTTAACGATGAAAATTTTTTTCAGATGCATATAATAGTTTAAGAGATATAATGGATTTCGTAGAACTCTAAAATTGCAAAGTTTGAGAGGGGACAGGGGAGGAAGCAAGCGGGGGAGGGGTGGGGACTTTTTTGGAAAATACTCCACATAAAAAGTACTATCCACCTGCAAAAATTCAGCTTTCCTCTAGCATGTTCCAGTTCAATGCGTTCATTGACTGGGCTATTTTGAAACCCTGGCGATTTTTTGAAAGTTTCAATCCGAAAAATCGGACCATTTTTTATAAACCGGAAAGACGGGACATAATTTTAATGGTGCGAAAAAAAATAATTACGTAGCCGAAAATCATTTAAAAAAAAAACGACGTATTCCACATGAATGGCACAGGAGAATAACGAGGCATACCAAAAATATTACATCTCATAAATATTTGTCTCCTTGATCCATCTTATTGATCATTAATCATTATAGTATTCAACGTCTACATATAACTAAATCCAACGTAATAAACTTGTACCTGTAAATTATAATTATAATAATAAATTATAAAATAACATATAATTAAAATTATAAAATTTGATTTTGTTAAAATCAGCACTATTACCATTATGCTGCCAAGTCAGCCGCTGCGGAAGGCATCTGTACGATGTTCACTTTATACCATCTGTCAAAATGTCAAACCAAACATAAGTTCGCAAGGTAACAGACAATAAATCTAGTGAATTTTAAGTGTCAAATTGAAAAAATCGCCGGAAATCAAAGTGTTGCCATATAAAAAAAATAAATTAGTGTGGAATTTTACAAAATTAATTGAATATTTCGGAGACGGAACATTTTCATCTAGTGACGTCACGAGCCCAAAAAACGGATTTATTTATTTAAAGAAAAAAAAAAACTATAAATTTATAAAAAAAATAAGTAACATTTTCGTAATCTTAATAGAAAAATCTATCCACACGATTTTTTCCAAGTCATTATGAAATCCATGCAAGTGGCTTATTATAAACCATATTTATGTAACATTTTTTACATTTGAAATCAAGGCTTGTAGAAAATGCTTTTAACGAGGTTAGCTCACCAAGAGGGTTAAGCGGTGATTGGCTAAACATTCGTAACGTAGCTTAAAGTCCATGTTTTACTGGGAGATTTAAATCTACTGCAATACACGTGGCAGTGTTTTACTTCAAGCTACTCACTTATTCGAAATTTCGAAAGCGACCTAATGAGTTTTTTTTTTCGAAAAAGGCCCATGTGAGCTAACCTTGTTAAACACATTTTCTACTAACCTTGATTTGAAATAAAGAATTACACAATTTGTCCAAAGAAACAATAATTCTTTTTTCAAACTTTATTCAGGTAGGTAAGTACCATAATACATATTTTTTTTAAATGCGAATGCAAATCGGAAAGTCCAAATAAACCCGACGAATTCAAATTTGAAAAAAAGAATCTTTACTGAAAGTTAGTCACCCGGTCAATGATAATAATGAAATGGATGCTGCTGATTTTCGAAAATGTAAACGGAACACACAAACAAATTTGCAGACAGATGAAACGCCAAACGCTGCGCCCAGTCAATAAATACCTGCTGGTAACTTGAGGTTCCGGGTTGGTGAAGTTATTGACCACCTCCTCGCACTGCATCATGGACCTCTCCACCGTCCTCTTGTTGCGTGCCTCTATCTTGCACTTCATTAGGAAGACGTGGATCCGGGTGCACCAAGGGCCCTCCTCTTGGGACAGCAGCAAGTTCAGGAAGGGCAACAGTTCCTCGTCTGCAAGCTCGTCCTTGGGC
This sequence comes from Glyphotaelius pellucidus, assembly GCA_936435175.1. NCBI lineage: Eukaryota > Metazoa > Arthropoda > Insecta > Trichoptera > Limnephilidae > Glyphotaelius > Glyphotaelius pellucidus. Next base: position 6,193,166 of record OW386543.1, on the reverse strand, counting down.
TGGGCGCGCTGGATGTATTGCCTATAAATATATCAACTACTTATTGCGTTGACCATTAAAGTGTGCTATGGAAAAAACATATTTTTCATAAAATATAATACAATCATCAGTAAATTGTGCAAGAGTCGCCGCATGCCGCTACACTTTTAATAGGCATAGATTTTGAAAAGTAAACTACATACTTTTAAACTTAATTACCAAAAGAAACATCGGTTTCAGTCTGGATAGATGGAAAGCATTAAAACTTGATTTTCATTCAATCAAAGTTAAAAATTTCCGTTGCAGCCATTTTTTTTTGTATGGATTTGACATTTGCGAAGTTTCGTTTCAAACTATATACGCCTCAGTTATTTAGATTACCTAAACTAAGAACCTAATAACCTATTTTGTGTACGTAAATAGTTGTTTCTTGTGTTAATTGTTGAAATGAAGTGTGATTTCCATATCAGTGCTTAAAAATGCGGCGACTTATGCACAAATTAATCAATAATCAAGCATCTTGATGCTGTGAAGGAGGTATTTTTAAGAAAAGGAAAAAGTGGTCTTCTCTGGTAAACTCGGATTCATTGTGGAATGGAGGAAACATATAAGTCATTCCACAGCTGAGACATTAACCCCTAAGGGCCGAAGCCCTACAATTGCAGTGTTGAATAAAGGTGCCTGAGTACGGTACAAAACACTGCAATTGCAGTGTTGTCAGTAAATATTCATTTTGCTTTCGGATGTTACCTCTACTAGGTAAGTTAAAGATTTTATCTTTATTTTTAAAATAGGAATGTCACTTTATCAAGAATGGAAGTGTCTACGTGTTGGTTTTAATAAAAAAAATATTTTTATTTATTGAAGTTTCTTATGTTACTCTTGGCGTGCTATGCAACAATCATCCCATTACCTTAAAATGTATAATATACATATTGTCACAGGAAAGCAATACTGCTGTAACCACCACTATATATGAAAAAACTTTTTATACACCATTTTACAGAGTTCTTTTTTCTGCGTCGATCTATCTGGGTCCCGTGACTCTACAACGATAAATAAGAACTGTATGACGTTGGAAAAACTAGCCGTTTTGTCAATAATACTTTTTTAACTGATGTACACACCTCAAAATCAACAATTGAACAATTTTGTTTTTGGCTGTTACAGCATTATTGCTTTCTTGAGGCATATATATGTCTTATTTTTATTATTTATTAACCAAGAGTAACCAATCAACTCCTCCCCGCCCCTAACTTTCCAAAACCTACTGATTTTTTATGTTTTTAATTGAAAAAATTAAAATAAAAAATGTGTTTGGAGACCAAAATTTTATTTATATTTTTACTCCAAATAATGTCAGGAGTCAATGGTTAACCTCTCCACGAGTATGGTTGAAACGGTACGGCGAAGCAAAAAATGCCCAGAAGAGTACGGCCAAAATATTGCGTCCGGCTATTATTCAAATGCCGTCGTTTAATTGTAGTGGCATCTACGGACATCTGCGCATAATTTGTCAAAGTTTTGGATCACGTACCTACAACACCGACTTCTCATTTTTGGTTTAAAAATTCTTTTTACGTCATTCAGAGGAAGGAAGCAGTTTTTTCGCCTGCATATGTTGTTTTTTTGATGTTGGTTTATTTGCGTGGATTGATGTCGATGGCGCTTTTATTCAAAATATAAGATTATTATTAGTTAACCTATGATAATAATTAAAAATATATTTAAAAATTGAACCAAAAAAGAACTCACTCCCCACGTATAGTTATGTTCGCCAAAACTCACTAGCGGAGAGGTTAAAGAAAGTTAAGTGCGTCCCTGAGTACCCTGTACAATATACAAAAATATATTTTTTATTAGTATATAATATATTGCTTACACTGTTGCCAAGCAAATTTGCTGTTCCAAACTAGTCATCTGAATGTTCACATTGTCTTCAATATCTGAGAATTGAATGTTCTCAAGGCGGGTGTCATCGTTGAGTTGCAGGGGCTTCAAAAGGTGTGAGCTGCCGTGTGTTTCCCCGGGGAGTTCTCTGTCAAACGAGTTGTTCACCTCCACTCCCACCGACAGCTGGGGGATAGCGTGGTGTTGCCATTTGGTGCGCTTGCCCATGGCACCTGGAAGGGAAAAAAACACTTGAAATGGAAACAGATTTAACCAAAGAACCTTGGTAATATGTATTATGTTTGTGTATATCGGCGCTGGAAAGGAAAAATGGAGCTTCGCCATATATACATACAGCTGTAATATTAAAGATGAACCTACACAATAAGCTAGATTGTTTGTCTGTGCTTGTGACCATCAATTCAATTTTTCTAGAGTTTCCCACGTATTCTGGGAAACTCTGGAAAACTTCATTTGATGAACACAAGCACAAACAGTATAGCTTATTACATATGTACATCTTGCACGCTGTATGGCTCTTTGGCCATTTTTCCTTTCCAGCTTCAATATCATTAACACGCCAAAGACGTCTGTTAGGTGACCAGATTTAAAAAAAAATTGTTTCTGGCGAAACACATTGAAGATAAATTTGTGCCATTATTTGCAAATTTTTTTTAAAATTAGTATAGTAATACGCAGTTTTTCGAAAAACTCACATGGGTCATACAGGCAAAAGACGACCTTGCCGCCCCTTAAGTTCGCCCACCCTAAGGATCGCTTTCGCTTGAAATGCGATTCAGTACCCCCCCCCCGCCTCAAGCGAAAATCGACCACTCTGCCTATCCAGTTTCACCGACCGCAGAGACCATTTTGGCAAGACTTCTGCGAAGGAATCCGCGGAGTTTTTTTTCCATACAAAATGCAATTTGCTAGAAATTTATTCTTTTATTTTAATGGCTATTCTGATACAAAATGACATTTTACAGGTACGACACGCGGTACGAGTTATCGTCGAAAAGTCGCATTATGGCGGAAATGTTTTTCAATAAATACGAAGAATAGAAGTTAAGGAAGCTTTTAAAATCGACAAATATGTCGGTCACCATTCAAAATGTTACACAATAGCGCGCGGAAAAATGATATTTTCTGACGTTTCGCAAAACTCGCATTTTTCTCGAGGGTGCATAATTTACCTGGCCAGTAGAACACCTAATTTTCTTACAAATAAATTCAGGTTGGGTAAATTTTCTCACACCTGAGAACACTGGTTTCTGAAATTTTACAAATGGCGGAACCGCCAACTAAAGTTTCAATCGGGCCAGGACAGCGTTGTTTGTATGGAAAACGTTAAAAAGAACTCGATTTTCAGGCCGTGCTCGAGGTGGTGAACACATTATTTCGTATCGGTCTTGCCAGCGATGAAAATATAATTGCAGACTATTGTACGTCTGCGAATGACGAACTAAGTAGGTACCCGATAGATGGGCTCCGATGCATTAGGATTCGTATTATTTATAAATATAAATACTTTGCGAACTCTTTTTCATTGAAATGATTATTTGATAAAAAATTCTGAATATACATTTTAATGGCGTGTTTTTTTTTACGTATGTGCAGGTGTACCAACTGAGAATCAGAGTAGGTAGGTACCTGCAAATAACAACTCGGAATCATATGCAATTCCCATATGTTTTTTCTTTTGGAAATTTGTATTGAAATTATTTGAAGTTGAAAGGATAATTTCTTTTGTAATAATTTTTTGGGCTGTTATGCCGTGTTGCGCTACCTTCGTCTTTATACTAGATATTTAAGGGATTTATTTTTTTTAAATACTATAGTTACATAACGCTTTTTTTGTATTTAGCTTATTTATGATAATTATTCAACGTTAGAGGCGGGCATTGGTACTGCCGCCCCGGGAACCATTTGTTGGATGAGCAACACCTCATAAAAATGGGTATATAAAAAATTTGAAAATTATATTTTTATAGGGCCGTTTTTGTGACCTCACTTTTCAAGTATTAGTTGAGATTGTTTTGGAAAAGTTTCACTTCTACCGCGTGTAAACTGCACTCGAATTTTTTTTGACAACGTACGTAGGTACCTACTCGGGCACTATATATTCTGAACATTTCTAATAAAATGAGTAAATTTAAATAAAGATGGTCCAATTTTTTTTTTGCGAAATGGTGTAGGTACCTTTTGAATACTGTACGGGAACTAATCGTTCGTACATTTTACATTAAATTTCAATGTGAAAACCGCACAAGAGTCCCAATTACTGCCGTCCGGAGTCAGTGCGACTACGGCGTCCCCAGTTGGGTTTAGTTTTAGTTTCTGAAAAATTCTGAATAATAAATTTTTATAGCGCCGTTTTTTGAAAAACTACAGTAAGGCTGCACTCGAATTTTTTTTTGACAACGTCCTTCTCGGATACTATTTATTCTGAACATTTCTAATAAAATGAGTAAATTTAAATAAAGATGGTCCAATTTTTTTTTGCCAAATGGTGTAGGTACCTTTTGAATACTGTACGGGTTCATACACTTTAAATTAAATATCAATGTGAATACCGCACAAGAGTCCCAATTACTGCCGTCCGGAGTCAGTGCGACTACGGCGTCCCCAGTTGGGTTTAGTTTTAGTTTCTGAAAAATTCTGAACAATACATTTTTATAGGGCTGTTTTTTGAAAAACTACAGTAAGCTGCACTCGAATTTTTTTTTGACAACGTCCTTCTCGGATACTATTTATTCTGAACATTTCTAATAAAATGAGTAAATTTAAATAAAGATGGTCCAATTTTTTTTTGCCAAATGATGTAGGTACCTTTTGAATACTGTACGGGTTCATTAAATTAAATTAAATTTCAATGTGAATACCGCACAAGAGTCCCAACTACTGCCGTCTGGAGTCAGTGAGACCACGGCACCCCAGTTGGGTTTAGTTTAAGTCTCTAAAATTTCTGAATAATACATTTTTATAGCGCCGTTTTTTGAAAAATTACTTTCAGTTATAAGTTCAAAAATTTCCGAGATCCAACAATTTTTTTTTTCCAAAATTAAAAAATTTCCAGAAACCAAAAAATTTTTTTTTCATAATTAAAAAATTTCCAGAAACCGAAATTTTTTTTTTTCAAAATTCAAAAATTTCCGGAAACCAAAAAATTTTTTTTTCAAAATTAAAAAATTTCCAGAATCCGAATTTTTTTTTTCCAAATTTAAAAAATTTCCAGAAACCAAAAAATTTTTTTTTCAAATTAAAAAATTTTCCAGAAACCGATAATTTTTTTTTTCAAAATTCAAAAATTTCCGGAAACCAAAAATTTTTTTTTTCAAAATTAAAAAATTTCCAGAATCCGAAATTTTTTTTTTCCAAATTTAAAAAATTTTCAAAATCCAATTTTTTTTTTTTTAAATTACACCTTACAGTACCCGAGATGGGTATCAAATTACGCGTCTCGATCTTAACAATCCGAAAGGCTGAGTGAAAAAAATAAGCGAAAAACTCCTAGGACCATTGTTCGAGATAAAGCTCTAATGTTTTTTTCTAATTTAAATTAAATGAAAAACCGAACGCCCTGAGTCGGGCGGTAGGATTGGTTCAGTACTGAATTGAGCGGTAAGCTCCTGGGCCGTTTTAAAAGTGTCGACGACCAAAGTGGCACTGTGGGAAGAGTCTTTTCAACAGTAAACTATACGTTTCGGATAACAAATTACGCGTATCGATCTGCACAACCCAAATGGCGCAGTGAAAACTTGAGCAGGAAGCTACTTGGCCTGCTTTTGCGAGAAAAGGCCCGTACCGAACGCCTTGATCCGGGTGACCGAAGCGGCCAGAGAGCAGGCATACGCAATTGGGCTGTCAACTATCTGTGCCCTTTGTAGACGGACACCCCTCGCTTTATCCACATTCAAATAACGTTTTTTTCTCTACCTATTTTATTTAACACACACTCTTCGCTTCATCCGCGTTCACACGTCAAATCGCGTAGTGTTTAACCCCTTGGTTGCCTCTGCAACAGGCAAAGCTAGTTTTATATTATTATTCTGTTTGTACAAATTTTTATAACGTTGCAGATTTGAGTCTAGTTCATTATAATTGTACCGTTTAAACAATGTACATACAAGCAAATCAAAAAACCCTGTAAAAGCATTGTAGGACATAAAAAACATATTGATATTTTGATCCACCGCATTTAGGATGGCTCTCTCCACACAACTCGTAAATAAATAGGTGTGGTTCACTAAACATTACATGTTATGATGACTCCTGAGATTTGAGTCAGAACCTCTTTGTTATAATGTATCTGCTAATTAGAAGAAAAATATTTATTCGGAACAGCAGTTGATATGGTCGTATGATAATATATGATGCATTATGTGATAGAAGCAGCAGTCTTTGAATAGTAAAAAAGGAAATAAAATTCCGTCATATTTATTTATGAGTTAGTGAAAGTAGTACATATTATTTGTTATGTGGAGGTTGGACCGAACTCCTGAACAATTAAGAAAAGGGGGAAGTTGTATAATATTGATGAAATATGTAAAGCTACAAACCTTTTAAAGTTAGCGATAACCCAGAAACCTCATTTGCCTTTTTCAATCTGGCATCAGAATTCTGTACCCTACCGTACAGAAGGTATGTTTGGCTCATCTCTATATTGAGGAGCACCTGCATCTTGGGGAAGTCTTTTAACGTGTGCTCCAAGTTAGAGAGCAGGTTCAGGGTGGACTCCAGTTCATTGTACACACGGGGACTGTTCTCGTCCAGTATTCTCTGGTACAGACTGTAGCAACGAAGCTTCCACCATAGAGTCACCTGAAATGATATTGAAATGGCTTTGAATTCCAAAGACACCATCCAACCGTGGCAGATGATCTATATTTAGAAAATTTGTTTTTGTTGTTAATGCCTTTATCGCATACGCTGTTTTTTTGTTAACAAGAAGTCATTTACTTCAGAAGGCTAAACAGCTGTCACAGGAAATATTAAATATATTTGGCAGAACATAAAAAATGTATCTCATAATACAGATTTTTACTAAAACAAAACAAAAATACTTTATTTTGAAATCTAAAAAATCAGCCACAGTATCGATGCAGACCTCAAAGAAAAAAGTACCATCAGGCTCGGTTACAAGTTACAAGTTAGAGTATGCTACCGATCAATTTGATCAATAATGTCAATTCAATTTTTTATAAGAAAAACTCTCTTTTTATAAATTTTAAAAGTTATTCCCATCAACGAATAAATCAATGAAGAAGAAGATAACAATAATAATCTAAACGAAAATATGAAAGAGAACAAGACACAGAAAAATAGAAAAAGATATGGTCACAACTGGGACTCGAACTCAGAACCTTGTGCAGCACCCGGTTAGACGGGAGGTTCTGTCCCAGTGTCTTGTTTTCTTTCATATTTTAGTTTAAATTATTATTGTTATTTTCTTCTTCAATAATTTCAATATTTACCACATGAGTTTCCCTCTCTGCTAGGAGTCCATTAAAGATTTCTGTAGCTACAAGAAGCAATTGCGGACTCAATATGGTAGGATTCATTTCTTCCTCATTTTTTGTTATTTCTGCCGGTACATCAAAGTAATTTGAAAACATTTCTTTCAGCTTATCACTTATGTCTGTGGTTGGGCCAGTCCAGTTCACTTCGCAGAATGCGTAAATGCAGGAGATTCCAGCGGCCAAAATTGAAGAACGCTCTTCATCTGTTTTGGCTGCTTTAATGTGTTCAGCGATAATTGTTTTACCATCCGCTCCAGACGTGAGGGTTTCAAATACGGAGCCTTCAATAACAGACTCCCACTCTCCTTTCCATAAATGTTGGACATACTCAGGAAGGCCTGAAAACACACATAGTTACATTATCTTTACTTGTTCAATGTCTTTGACTGCGGGTGAACAAAAGATAAAACAATCCTAGGATTCGAACCACAGCTGACCGAATTACAGCACCGATTTGTAGAATCCCTGATCTGCTGCAGAATTTTAAAATATTTTAAATTTATAACCGGACAGTTAGCATTTTGGCTGGTAAAATCTCCGAATGGGAATGAAGCTCAGGGAGAAACAATGTTTCTAGAAAGTTCTGCGGTGATATCATTATAGAAAATGCAACCAATTCCCCTCCAATTTCCGCACACAATTACAAGTGACAAGTTTCGTAAACATTTAGTTTAGAATTGTGAAAACATAAAGCAAAATTATTTTGAAAATATTGATTATCATGAATTAACTTCGTACCAGCAAGATCGGCATTGTCTGCGAAGGTACACAGCAGGGCGATGTCTACTTCCGAAACCATCTTGCAAAATGATAATAGCAAGATATCGTTAAAGAAAAATCCTTTTTAGTACCAATATTCACTTAACCTTATTTTAAAAACGTCTCTTTGACGTTTTAAAACAACATGTGACATTAAGATTCAGTATTGCTATACTGCGTGACTTGAAGTAACAAAAACAAAAAATGATTTCTGAAAAACGTTTATATTTTCACAAAAGAATAATCCGATCCAATTCACGTAAAATTTTTAATGATTGAAGAAATGATAAGTATTCCACTAACCGCCGCATTTTTAGGCACATATTATGGAAATCACACTTGGTTTTAACAATTAAAGCGTGTTCACACACAGCTATAAAAGATGTAGCTTGGCCTATTTCAGCATGTCGCTCGCCATACATCCCCAATGAGAATATATGGCGAGCGACATGCTGAAATAGGCCAAGCTACATCTTTTATAGCTGTGTCTGAACACGCTCTTACTATAAGAAACTAGTATTTATGCAGAAAATAGGTTATTAGGTTCTTGGTTTGGGTAAACTAAGCAATTTATATTTAAATGAAACTCATGCAAATGTCAACTCTTACAAAAAAAAATTAAATTGCGGCAAAGAAATCGTTTTATACCGGAAATTTTGAACTTCGAACGAAAATTTAATTTAGATACATATTTTACCATCTATCTCCAAACGTAATAAGTTTATTAGAATCTAAGAAAATTGCGGCGGTAAGTGAAATATTTATAAAAATTAAATATAATTTTTCTAATGAATAAGTAGGTATCGAAACCATTTTCAGTAATTATTTTCAACGACTTTTATTGAAATGGCAATATTAATACATCATTGGAGGTTGGTTTTATTTGTAGTAATCTGAATAGCGGCCTTCAGACGTAGAGTTTGGCCTGCGAGTCTCACCACACTTCGCTCCGAATCGTTGGCGGAAACGTGCGTGTGAAGGCGATCGACTCGCAGGCGAAACGCTCAGGTCACTCGCCAGTTCTCCTCCGGTTCGCATCAGCGTTTAGCCCGTTGAGCCTTTACACGTAAGGGTTGGAGCGGGCGCCGCGCGAGATGTCTCTGACTTTTTTGTTTGTTTATGGCTTTTTACCGACTAATTCTATTCACGAATCAATTTATCTACCATTCATTTTTACCAGATGTATGGTTTTTGGGTCATTTATAGATCCATGGTATAAAAAAAAACATGTCAAACAAGGCATATTTTTTAGCGGAAGCCAAATGATGTATTTTGAGTGGATTTTGCATGGGTCGCGTGATTGAAATCCCGAATTCATTAACGTAGTTCTTGAAATTTAGTACGGGACTATACATACATACGGGTTCACAACGTCTTTTCATCTAATAATTTTATTAGTATGAATAAATTAATAAAATGAAATTATTAGATAAAAATACTAGAGATGAAACGGATAGTTGTTTTGCCGGATACCGGATATCCGGCCAACCTTGAAGCCGGATTGCCGGATATCCGGCCGCCGGATATCCAGCTAAACATAGCCGATTGGCGACTCGTTACACGAGCGAACCGCACGAACAATCGGGTGAACTCGGGTGAGTTCGGACCCTTTCGTTTATGAATGAAGCTAGTGTTTCATTGTCTTATTGAATTGATTGCAAACGCGATCATTTGAGATTACGAAAAAACGCGCTGTTGTAGTTTGAGGTGATTTTATTATTGTTTCTTTCTATACATTCAAAGATATTCAGTTACCTAAAAAAAATGTTTTCGATAAAAAAAGATCGTTTTTATGGAAATATTTTGATATAAAAAGTGACGATCAAAAATATGCTATTTTTTCGTTATGTAATGTTAAAATTTCTCGTGGTGGGAAGGAAAAAGGGCAGGTATGTACCAAACGAAAATAGCTTACCTCTTTTCTTCTGCTTTTAGTTACTTAATGGAATTTATCACTGAACGAACGATTTAAATTTAGATAAATAGGTGTAATTGGGGTTAAGTTCAATACACGAAGAGAAATAGATTTTGGCCTTCACGAAAAAATTACATTTCTTCTTAATAAAACATCTATTTCACGATGTTTTATCGAATTGCTTCGATAATATATCATACTGTTACAAAGAAAAAATATTTTAATAACGTTATATACTTTCAAAATTAGATTACTAATAATTTATTCCTACAGTTTACTAACAAGTTACACGTCAAAAATCAAAATATTGCATTTTGTTCTAATACTCTGTTATTTAAAATTATCCGGTATCTGGCCGGAGACTCGTTAATTGTCCGGTATCCGGCCGGATTTTAAATTTAGGCCGGATATGCCGGATACCGGATATTTGCCGGATATCCGTTTCATCTCTAAAAAAGACGCTGTGAACCCGTAGTCCCGTACTAAATTATATAATAAAATGATATGATTATAACCATGTAAATAACTTTAATTAGGTGCCTACTCTAGGTACCGTAAAAATTTTATTATTATTTATTTAATTGAAAATACAATTCTGTAAATTAAGCTTGATAACAGAAAAAATAAGAGTTTGATTTGTATGATGTTTTTTTAAAAAGTTTTTTCCTATTTAAATTTTCAATAAAATCTTTCAAAAAATGTTTTTTTTTGTCCTCACAACATAAAACGTGGTTTGCTTTCCCTGAAAAATGTTTTTTTTTCTTTGGGAAAATGTCGTACAAAAAATGGCATACATATAATCAATATATATTATGAAAGAGAGTGTACAACGTGCGTGCCGCCAAAACTCAGAAACGGGTGTTGCCCCCTGTCCCCCATACATGATCCTGTTTTAACCTGAAGGGCGTGCTTTTGAAGATATATGGGCTTGAAGTTTCGCCCTCTAGACATTTCTAGAACAGTCCAGAACATTCGAGAATATCGAGAGCATTCCACTACATTCCAGAACATCCGGGACATTCTTTAACGTTCGGAAACATCCCGGAACATCACAGATCATTGCGAAACATTCAATAACACTCTTGAATGTTTCCATAATTTTAAATAAAATTATGTGAAACGGGATTTGTTTGCAAAAAATACCATCTAAGATTACACAAACTTCACAAATAGCTTTGCATGTTTCGAAAATAATTAATATACCGGGACCCGGTGGTCTAGAAATTAAACATTTTTTTTGTTCAATATTTAGAAAGTACAATTCTTTAACAATATACTGTAATTTTTTTGCAATGGCCCACAGCAGGTCAGCGCAGAACCAGGTAAAAGGGCCGGGCGAAACTTCAAACTCATTTATTTAAAAACTACTTTTTTCTGCATGGCGTGAGGCAAAAAAAAACTACTAAGCCGATTCGTCTCAAATTTTACCATGTTATTTCGTACACCAGTACCTATCGCAGGAACTAGAACAAAGTTTTTACGTTGAATACTTCTATTTTTTTACATACAAAATATAATGAAAAAACAGTCTGTTTTCTGTATTTAAATTTCAACAACGCGCCATTTTGTCAATTTTTTCATTTATTTTTTATTCTAGTTCCTGCAATAACTCTGCACTCATACTGATCATAAATATTTTTTTGTTTTTGTTTTCGGATAAGTGTAAGAACCAAAACTGGACACACCACCAAGGTCCATATTTATGAGGAGGGTAACTTCAGCGCAGTTCCTTAACTACTTAGAATTTAAAAAAGTATACTTTTAAAGTAATTTAATATATCTATAAAGTTTGAATGGCATTGTTCACTGTTTTCATTTTTAAAAAAATCCTAAAAACTCGTCGAAAATATGGGGGCTAGACCACCGGGTCCCCTTAAGGCAAATGCAGAAAACAGATACTTAATTTAAAAAAATCTTCGGAAGAACAACCAGTCGCAAGAAATCTCAAGATTGCTGTGGGTTTTCTTGTTCTCATAATAAATATACATTTTCTCATAACAGCATCAGTCATTTTTTATTGGACCATTGCAAGTAAACTATGGAAATTTTCTCAGTTCGCATAAAGTAATTTTTATAATCACTGTTGAAGTTAAGGCGCAATTCTTTTAAAATTGGCAAATGATTCTCCTAGCAAGTTGTTCCCGAAAAATTATATATTATATTTAATTATCTACAGTACACATCATTCTTACTTTACTGTCGACATTCTATATTATAAAATGGATTTACATTGTGATTTTTTTTCTATTTCTTCATTATTCATAGGGTTCATGAAGTGAGGTTTGTCTAGGTCTTGGAGGCGGATGACCAGGACACACTGAACCCCAGATTCCTAACCACCCCTTAAACCCTTCTCCTTCCCAGAACTCTCCTCTCCTTTATTTCATAAAAAACAATCTCCACACAGCATCCCGAAAGATGACATAGGCCCTGAGGGAAATTATTTTCCTCAGGGCCTCCTATATGGAGCTGACGTAAAAAAAATATATATATTTATTTTTTTTACTTCTTGTTTGTGTCTATACTGGGGTACCCCTTTCTAAGGTCACATTGTACACGGTTACGTGGATGAATTATAAGTACCTTTGTTTAAATATTACGAGAGGAAAATTGCTTTAGTAATTTATTGTAAATTTTTTTTATGGCATCGTTTTTATTAAATAAAAATAATCAACATTTTTACCTCCTCTTCAAAAAAAATATCAAAATAATAATAATATGGTAATTTTTAATAAAATGCTGGTCTAAAATTTCACAATTGTTGTAGTAATAACATGTGCATTAAATAAGTAACATTTCATTTGTCTTAATTATTACTCTATATTTTTAAGATGTTCCCCATAAAAAGCTATGCTTGCGTGTATGGGGAGGAGGGGTGGTGATGTTAGTTATTGAGAAGATTTTGAGTACTATTATTGTTTTTATAATTTTTATTTTGAACTAGAAAAATAAAAATTAATTTACACGTTGTCTAATGTATTTTTAAGTTCAAGTTTAAGTGAGTTAAAATCACATTTTGTCCTATTATTTAACATGCCATAGGTATGAAAAAATCGCAGAGTTTCTATAAATGCTACGTTGGAAAGATTTTTGCTCCGTTTTCAAAGAGTCGAATTTGAAATATTTTCACTATTTTGCTAAATTATAATCACCTCCCTCCTTCTCCCCACAGGGAACGATAGTATAGTAATAAAGCATTATAGAATCTTATTTAAATTCTCATTATAAAGCTTACGAAAAGCATGTTTTTGTTTTTTTTATTCTTCAAAACATGGTAATACATGGTTTTTTCAACATGGTTTTTCATTTTTGGCAACACTGGCTACTGGCTGTCAAATTTAAAATTTTTGTACTGTGAAAGGTTGGTAAGTCAGGTTTCGTGTGTTTTTGTCTAGATATTACGAATTTTTATTCTAAAATAGCACAAATAAAAGTATCGAAATTGACAACTTTCGTTTGGGGTTTCGAGAAGTGATTCCTGATCAAACGTTACCAGAGACCTGGAAAGAAATATCTCTAAATACCGGTAAGACGGAGGTTATGATACGTTATGTTATGATAGTTTTTAGTTATATTTTAAGGGATGGTCCGATGCTCTGTAGGAAACCCGCTTGCACAGCGCGGGTGTAAACTGTGCGACCTAAAGTTTAAGTTTAGACTTACGGAATTCAATACTTCGTTTGTGTGAAAGCACTATTAAACCAAACATTTATTGCTTGCTAATTATTATTATAATAATATAAATTATTATCTGATTATTTTACTTGTTTGCAGGAGGTGCACATAGCACAAAGAGGCTTCCAGAAAAAACTGGCGGATATTTTTATAAAGATGGCTCAAAATATTATACGAGAAACAGATTTTTGTCATGGTTTGTATTCTTTATGGATGTATTTATTTCAATTAGTTATAACATTTGTATCCACGAAGGTGTCCCGTTAATGATAGGTAATTATTAACCCCGAAAGGGTCAAGCATGTCAATTAAATTTAATTGAATTGGTATTTCAGAGATTGCATATTTGGGGGGGAGCAAATTTTAAATCATGTTAAGTCCAGTGTTTTAAAATATAGTGTCCTCTGCATGCAAAGTCGTATCTTCTCCAAGCATTGATATTTTGATACAATATTTTACATTTTATAGTATAATTTAATTATGTTGGCCTCACTGGGTGGCTTACCCATGTTAAGGCAACACGGGCATGTGCCTAGCATGGTGGTCGAAAAATTCTAAAATTTATGTAACCAACATTTCAATGAATAAAGAAAACTTAAAAAAAAAAAAAAAGGCCTCCATTTTAAACAGCTATTTAACTTTATTATTATTGAAAAGTTATTGAGTGATTATCTGCAAAAGTCTGTGTAATGAATAATCTGTGTATAAGTTATTTATCAGGGAACACCCTCTATTTCAGAATGTATGAGCTGATACCGAACCAGCACGGGGCGAAGAGCAGCCCCCACTGATGAACATCCTCATCTTTCCGCCAAGGGCCATGACGGACCAAGACCTTCAGCGGAGGTAGCGAGGAGGCAACGCTACATTGATACTCAAAACACAACCTCAAGACACAATCAGCGAGGAGGCAGCGCTACATTGATACTCAAGACACAACCTGCAATTTTAATTTTTCAGACCTGCCTGAAGATTTTACTGCTAGATATTTCAAATTATTTTTTTTGACAATATATAATATAAAATACGATAGAGCAGACTCCGTTGAGTCGAAAACGAATGCGCCTTAGTTGAATAAATAGATAAATTTCTTTGCCTTCATATCATGATGGGTATTAGTACAGTAACTAGCACAGGTGCATCTCTATTGGAAGGAATACCTTAATATTCCTTACATAAGCAACATTTATTATGTCAAAAAATAGGTTCCTCAAATCCCGAGCCAACCTGCCTTAAATAATAATGCAAATGTGATACCTCGTGGTGGACCTGGTCATGCTGAAGTTTTCAACTGGTAGATGCCTTCCATGCCAATTTTGCGAAAGATCAATAACATGGATGAATTCATGATCTCAAAGGGTGAATGACACATAAAAGAATTCTAAATTTATTATTTCGCAACAGATGGCGCTAATTAATTATTTTTAGGAAAAACACTTTTTGCAAGTTATGCTTTAAAATATTAAGGACGGGCTGTTTCAAAAAATTTGATGAATTCATCAAATATTTGAAGTTGATTTTAACGTTTTGTGTAAGTTCTATTCAAGTTCTGTGATTATTTCAGTTTTGTGAAGCAACTGTCCTATAATTAGGTAATAACAGAACTTGAATAGAATTTACACAGAACGTGAAAATCAACTTCAAATATTTGATGAATCCATCAAATTTTTTGAAACAACCCATCCTTAGTGGAATAGTTTACGTATTGAATATGAATAAATAGTTTTGTCCATAAACAAACTCAATTCTTTCATGAAAGGCATGAAAACATATTACATACAATAATGTATCGGCGATTCAATCCAATATTGTATTTGTATGCCTTTCTTGAAAGAATTGATTTTGCTTATGGACCAAACATTTTATTCTTACACGTATATGCAGGTGCAAACAATTAATTCATTTTAATATTTTGAAGCATAAGTTGCAAAAAGTGTTTTTTTCTAAAATAACTAAACTAGCATCATCGAAAAATCTTTTCACCTTGGACAAGTATTATCACGAAAGTCCAGATATGATTATAGATTTTCACGGCAAAAAGTGTTTTCAATTAAATGAAAACAAATAACTACACCACTCTTTAATCAAAATTATCAACATGTTTCGAAAACAAAGTTTTCTTTGTCAGGATAAGATTATTAATAAAAATAACAAAAGACAAACAAGTATAGACAAATAAGAACTAAACTAACTAATCAACTATCATGCCGTTTCTCCACAGGGGTAGGCCGAGAGGATGGACCGCCAAACAACTAGGTCTTGGCACACAAGAGTGTGCAAAGATGCCTCATTCATATTCATACATACTCTTCTATTATTCTGACTCTTAACATGGCCTATCTCTAGTATCTGATTCACTTGATCGTGCCTTGTCTTCCTAGGGAAATAAAATCTATAGACAAAAATATTAAAGAGAGGTGAATACTCCTAACAAACTGAATATTATTTTTTTTATCTAAAGGTGTATTAAATATCAAGAACAGATACTGATCGTCCAGTTGATTAGTCAGACATCTCCAAATACTAAGTTTTAAGATAATGAGGAAAGGAACATTGGAATGTTCACTACAAATCAAATATATTTTACACTTGTCTGTGTTTTACATACTAAAAATGATATAAAATAACACCGGGAGGCATAATGGTCCGGTAAATTCGTGAAATGTCCTACTAGTGACCCAGAAAACATTAACACTTTGTTCAATTTCAAGTTTTTCTGTAATATAATTGATATGGTGGTGTTTATGAGTAATCTTAGTATTCTACCAGGTAGGGGGTACACTTTTACACGTAACTGCATACTCAACTCAAATTCGATTTTTCGGAGATGTCGGACCAATCAACTGGACGATCGAAATGTATTTTATATTAGGATATTATAGGCCACTAAAGAAGTAAATCTTTTCAAGATTTTAATTTTTATATGGGAGGTGTATCACAGTGTGCTAGTTGAGTTGTACGCATCACCAATGTATGTTCCCGCGACCGGTCAGTGACTGAGTTGGCTTGGAGTCTTGAAGAGACCCAAGTTGTAGGAGGGAGGAAACACAGAGGCTGGCAAATCTTTCCACCGCCGAGCTATCAAGCTACGTTGTGTTCAACGCAGCTATGTAGAAATGACCCGTTCTCATGTGACAAATGTCATGACCGGTCAGTGGCTGAGTTGGCATCGCGAAAAGAAAGACAAACATTCCCGGGTTACGAATAACCTGACAATGTTTGAAAATCTCCTACTACCACCACGGTAAGTGGAAAATGTTGCTTGTGTCATGATGGAGGACTTAGCCAGCCGAGGAATCGAACATGTCACGCCCAGGTGGGACCCAAACGCGATACCAACTGACTGACCGGTCATGACAGTCATTTATCACATTAGAACGGTTCATTTTTACGACTCGTTCTTGAGTTCAACAGCTTGGCGGTGGAACGATTTGCAAGCGTCTGTGTTTCCTCCCTCCTACAACTTGGCAACCCATGTTCATTCCTTCCTCTCCTCAAAAAGACCCTCCGTACAGCATATTTTAGAAATTATTGTCCTCGGGGCCTCCTGTATGGAGTCAGCATAAAAAAAATCAACATATGATCTGTTTTTTCAAATCCTAGCGTAATCAAGGCATTTAATTTTATAAGCTTATTTGTTCTGTTTTTTAATGTATTATGTAAATAAAATATATTTTATAACGTAACAAAAGTGTTTTATTTATCTTTGTACTAATAAATTACACACCTCTCTCTACCACAGTTGTTAAAACAAAGCTAAATAATGCCCGTACACAAAATAAACTGTTAAATATTTCTTTAAGTCTAAGGAGATTAATTCGGATGAGAATTATAATTGAATTAATACAACTACTGTAAAATAAATACACACATAAATACTTCTACAATTTATTTTAAATTCATTTTGTGACATCATTCTAATTATGAAAAATAATTAACTTCATCCTTTTAAACTTCAAAATAATTATAATTTGCATGGAGCGTCATCGATATTTTTTATTAAAGTACTGGTTTACAATTTCATTCATATAAATCAATTGCGGCCGCCGCTTAAACTGTCAAAAGATGATGGGTGACAGCTGACAGGCATATGACAGGTATCATCGCCATGGCCAAAACTGCACCAAAACTTTTAAACCGCCCAACATGTCCCGCGGCACACCACACTTCGCTCCGAACGCTTGAAAATCACCCTACACGTCCACTTCCGCCCGAAGGCCGCTCAAGGTCGCCCATTCAACAATTCCGCCTGCCCGCGGAAGTGTGGTGACGTTTTTACCCAAATTAGTGAACCTGTTTGGCCGGCAGGCGAACCCGGCGTTTCGGCGGGCTGCTCGGCGGACACCATAGACATCCACCTTCGTGAGGGCACATTTGTATGGAGCTTCTATTATCTATGGTCAAAACTGACGCTTCGGCCTGCCCGCGGAAGTGGGGTGACTTTTTAGCGTAAGGGGTTGGCCTGCAGGCGGACACGGCGTGTCGGCGGGATGGTCGCATGCCGCTTTAGCCTGGGGGTCTAGGCACGCGGTCGGAACTGTACGTGTGGGGCTACCTAATATCTGTGATGTAAAAAAATCTCGCGTGCGCGCTCTACCTAATGTTTGACTTGTGAAGTTTGAAACCCCATTTATTAATTAAATGCGGGCGAAATTGACCAGTTTCAGTTATCATGGAAAATGAAATATACGTTAATATTACGCTAATTGCTGGAGCCATCCTAATCTGCTTTATATTATGCGTTTTGTTAGCGTTTAATTTATGGTAATATTTTGATTGAGGTTATCTATAATTTTTCCCGCCGGGTGCTAAACATGTTTTAATTGCTTTTTTATTGTTATTAAGCTTATATTATGACATCTCTTTTATTAAACTAACATGTTTTTGACCATTATTCGTGTTAATGTTCCTTGTTTAACCGTATTTTCATATTTTACAGGGACCTTCCTATTCGCGTGAACTGTTGGTTCTGTAACAATAACGATTGGGTTCGATTTGTGCAAAGAAACTCTTGGATTTGTCAAAAATGTCAACAATACAATGGATTCTCTTCAGTAAGAACCAATTAAAATCCATAATACTTATTCGGTTTTCCAAAATGTGATCTGGTAATTAAAATATATTTTTCTTTTAGGATGGCGATTACAATAAGTCGTTGCAGACCCATTTGAAAAATCCCGTTTACTTCAATCAGAATCGTCACTCTCCCAAAGGATCTCATAATGGATTGTGTCATAAATGTAACACAAATCAGCAACTCAAAGTTCTGCAGTTGGCGAATTTCAAGCCGATGAATGAGAAAAACTTTGACCGCGAAGTGGAAGCTTTTAAGTGGGTACTTTTCCTTTTTTGCAAATCACAATGGTATATTTATATTCATCATGTGATATCCGCTGCTTTGATTTGACGTAATTAAATTCTTATAATTTACTAATTACCTATACCGATTCTTATGAGCCAGTTCAACGTTGGTTTAAGTCCGTTTTAACCGTACCCATGGTAATAAGTAAAAATTTTTCACTATTCCTACCTTAAGTATTGCATAATATTGCCACCGCGATTAAAAGTAAGGGAGTTAGTGTAAAAATCGAAGTGTGCAATGATTTATCTAATTTATTTATCGAGTAACTCTCCCATTTATTCGCATTGTTCTTCTCGGGACCTCAAAGAATACTTAGTCTAATAAATCTGTTACTTTCAGCTTGCACTTGGATGATGTTTACAAACTGTGCCATGAATGTCGGAGATTAGTCAACAAAAAGCTTCAGTCGGAGAAGGGCCATTTCCTAGTCAAGAAAAAATGTCCGCCGAAATCAAAAAATAGTCATAACTGGATCATTTTTAACTCTGCCAAAAACGGCCTTAAATTTATACTGAGAGGATCAGCAATTTTACTTCTAATTTGTATTTTAGTGGATATTGCTATGAACGCAGAATTATTTCTGTCAAAGAAGATGGTTCGCATGATCAAGCTGCATTTCAGAAATGTGAGCAATGCTGTTAGCAATACCACACTGCTTAATGATGACATAATGTCTTCAATTCATGATCTCCGAGATAAATTCAGTAATGTGACTGTATCTGTGTATATTTCAAGTTTAATGCCAACCGATTATCTTGATGCGGAGAGTTTAAAGAAAGCGGTGAGCAATTCGCCTCTGGGATACATCTCTCTGGCAATGGCACTTCGATGGTTGACTTCTACGGGATTGGCGTTACAGGGACTGCTGTACCTCTCGGAACTTGGACTTTCTCTGCGGTACTTCATCAATGTGGTGGTGTGGTCATTTGCCTACTATATTTCAAGCAAAGAAGACAAATATCTTCACTTATTCCAGGTAAATAAAATGATTAAAAACTAGACCCAGAAATAACAGTCGGCATCAAGAAGAGAATAATAATTAAAATAAAATATCTCCCCGATGAAACAATAATTACTTCCTTTCCCAGATTTCTAATTCTTTGAAGATGTTAATATTTATTTTTCCTTTTTACAGCTGTCCTGCGCAATTATTTTAATAGCTAACACGCCATTGAAAAAAGAAGAAAAGAATGATACCAAAAAGAAGTCCACTGTTGTTTCAAAGAAAATGAAGAACTTATCGAGCTCCTCTTTCTCTTCTGCCTACAATGACGCCGAATTAACCAGTGATGATTCAGATGTGGACATCTCCAACGAGAGAACCTCAACTCCTGACTATTTTAAATCTAAAGATATTAGTCCCCCAAAGTACTTTTCAGCGGATGCCCGCCAGTTTCCGTACCATAATAATTCTTTAAATAATTCCTTCTGTAGTTCGCAATATGACAAAACTAATACCAGTACTTTGAAAAATTACAATCCGTATTTATCTGGCAACCATTCCACATCCGGAATGAGCTTGTGGCAAAAGAATGTCACCGCTCACAATTCCGACCTCGATGACAGTATCAGCACTTTAAATCTTGGAAATAAAAGCTTTAAGTCCAGAGATAAATCATTTGTATTTAGCACTAAGAAGTATGATGGGCGTAATGTGTTCATGCCATCTCCGGCGCCTATCATGAGACGTCCGGTGTTATCGCCGAGTATGTTCACCAACGGGACACAACAGTCCTGGGTGGCGGGAGGTTATTGGGGAGTGGATAGCCCCAGGCAAATTTATAATCTTCACGATACTAGTCGATCGTCTAGTCAAAGTTCCGGGTTCGAGTCTCTTACTTCGGGCTACCGCGCCGGGGGGTCTTTTCCCCCGTCGCGAGAAGAATCCATTGCTGGTGACTATTGTAAAAAATCTGATATGTTCTGTGATAAAAGTGTTTATAGTTCTTTCTCTGGGAATCCGAGTGCTTTCCAAAGTTTCCCGTCTCAAACTTCCACCATCAGAGCCAGTGTTCCGAGCAGCCGACCCTTATTCTTCCCTCACACAGTTCCTTACGACTGTTCAACAAGTCCTCGCTCTGTATACGACTCTTCCAAGAGTGTTCACTCTGTCCCCTTTGACAGTTTGAAAAATCTTAACCTTTTGAGTCCAACGTATTTTAATCCTGACCGTGGTCAGTCTTTCAAACCATTATCAACTTCCTAACACGATAATGATTGTTGTTTCAACAATTCCCTCGACACATTAGTTGACTGTACTTCAGACTGTAATATAACTAGGTATTAAGAATTAATTTTTATGTACATACATTACATATTTATTTTATTAGTTAAGTTTAAATGAAATGGAAACCTGTTCAGATGACGCATTGTTATATTTTTTTAACAATATTTATGGAAAAGACTTTTTGTTTATTTTTAGAAGTTATACTTTTTTTTAATGATTTTTGTGTGATGGCTACTGACTCGTTAGGTTAAGTTTATCAAGTATTTGTTTTTGAAATAAATCTGACCACTGTTAATATTTTTAATTAAAAGAATTACAGTAATTTTGCAGTTTTAATTTATAATTAATATCTTCCCTTGACGTGCCGAGTAATGTTTGTAAATCATCAAACACTGAAACAGTGATTTATTCTTGACCTAAAAATAAATGCTGTCCATTATAAAATTACTGTTACAATGCCATTTGGTGTTCTTTAACAAATAGCGGTTCACGACGAATCAACAGATCGAATCCCGGCGTCGCAAATAAATTTTATTTGATTAATTTGTGTTATTTCACAATTAATTAATTTAAAATAATATTTAGTATATTTGCGGGACGTTCCAGAGTGGAAGATACTCTTAAGTATCGCCCTGGCGTAAGACCATCATTCAGAATTGAAACGTTGCTTGAAGTGGCTTTAGCAGTGTTGGGTGACCAGATCTGAATAGCCGGGTACATCCCCCCCACCTTCCTCTTCCCCTCCCCACTACCTTCAGCCTCACAACATACCCCACTTGGGGATGCCATAGTCTCACTGGCTCTAGATGGGAGCAGTTGGGACTCTTGTGTGGTATACATATAAAAAAAAATGGATATACCGGTGCTCAACAGATACAGATTTTTCATTCATAGCAGCGCAGTGGGACAAGCCGAAGGCATACAACAAATTCATACAGGCAAGGTTCTGCAATGCCTCCACGATGTTCACTGAAGGAAGGGTGCACTCATTCCCTGCCTTACTTCGCTACCGATTAGCCAACTTCTGGGGCAGGACATGGAAATCAACCACATCATTGTCGTGGCTGCATCCGGGTGGCTCGGCTCTCCACTAATGGGGGATGAATGCAGATGACGAGGCGACCCCCTTGACAGACAACCCTTTAACTTTAATTAATTTATATCGATCATGGAGATTTGAAATACTGCAAAATGTTAATTGTTCAGGAAGCGAAAAGAAGTTTTTTTAAAAATCATATCTCCTGTTTTTATAGACCTATAATCTGAATTTTTATTATAAAATAACATTGAATAGACCTTTCAGAATACTTAACATTTTTTGTAAATTTCTATTTAAACAGTAGTAAGTTTTATTTTTTTTTTTTTGTTATTGTTTTTGGGGTGTTATGCCGTGTTTCGCTACCTCCTTCTTTAGCCAACGTTTCGGACAGCGTTACAGTGTCCATCATCAGGGCAGATGAGCCATCTCCAAACGTTGGCTAAAGAAGGAGGTAGCGAAACACGGCATAACACCCCAAAAATACTTTTTGGCCGTGAAAACCTAAAAACATACCAGTATTAAGTTTATTTGTTTAGAAAACAATTCTCTACGCACATCGTAAAAGATGCACTAATTTTCTTAGAAATATTTCGAAGACGCAGATCAAAAGAGAAAAATTAAATAATATTTAATTTAAGAACCCATGTTTGGTTTTATTGTCCTTTACAGCATTTAAAATTTCCGCTTTCGAAATGTTTTTATTTTGTGAATAGGTACCTACCAATTATGTTTTTTAATTTTATTTTTTTCTTTAAACAATGTAATAGTTATATATATATCTCAGACTGGGATTGCATTATCCTCCCAGAGCTGCTGAATTAAAAACTTAAATTTAAATAACTTGCATGTCCGAATTGACGTTTACCACAATAATTGAGAAGCATTAATTCGGTAATGTTATGTTTTAGCTTAATCTCTAGCATTTTGGACTTCTCAAAGAGTTTCTAAGAACTGCCAAATAGTTCAGATGTTCCATACTATAAGGTGGAGTACACCCCAGACTTCTAATTGCATTTTTTCACCAAAATAATATAGAAAAAGCGGCCCATTGAATTTGTGGAACAGTACCTTTTATCATATCATGAATACACGATTATAATGTAAAACAAAGCAGATTTAATCATCTGCATAAATAATAATTACCAGTGGGACATAAACGTTAATGTGAGACTATTTCAGGGGTACAATTGACTGAGCATAACGAAGTCCTGTTTTGACTTGACGACTTTGTATTTCGTCTGTAAATTTGTTGGTGTGTGTTTTGTATCTGCTCAATCCTGTCCATGTTTGATTTTTATTCCATCAGAGCGTTGCGACTGTTGAGATCTGTCAAGTCGGAGTAATCAACATTACACGAAGTCTAGTGATGGATCATGACTCATTTCATTAAGAGCGGGAGTCACGGTACCAGCTCAATATTTTCGTACAACTCAATGAGTTGACTTGGCTATTACCGTACGACTCTCGGTACCGATACGCACCACCCTGTGCCACGAGAATAATAAGACGCTAGGTAGTTAGTAGGTACCTGCACATATATCCAAGTCCAGATATCGGACTGTCAAACACCGTTCAATGTCTCTAAATATGTAAGAACAATATTATTAGTACTTGGATAATTTCAATGTGCTATTTTTCTAAATATCTCCTGAACGGTGCTCACTCAGTGCTTTATGAAATGCAGCTTGCAATATTTAAGCCACAAGAATAATTTATATTGGAAAATATAAAATGAATGTTCAGAAGGTACCTAGTTCTTTATTTTTTAAGAAAATATGTTAGTTTCAGAGTCACCGTTCAATTGAGCCGTGGTACGGTTTACTGGGAATCATGAAAATGGCTCGTCAAAAAAAGCTAGCTCTTCAATTCTGCGGCTCATTTACGAACACTCATCACTATATTGTTTACAGAACTGCTAGTATTATCATAAAAGTCCACCCATTACCAACTTTACTACACAGTCTAAATTCACAAATAAAAAATCTGTTGTTCGGACACTCAGCCTTGTCAAAAATATATTTCTCGTGAATAAAAATATTCAACTTGAGTAAAAAATAACAAAGGTGAGAAATACTAAGTTAACATTAATAAAATTTATTTAGAATTTCCAAGTATGAGATTCGTCTTCAAAAATACCAATAACGGAGGTAGAATTGTATTCATGTGTGTTGAAGACTCGGATAAGTTTTTGAAATTTTCTTCAATACTCTGCATTCGATCGTTGATGATTTTTAGACGCTGAAAAACAAAGTTAGATATATTAGTCACGCAAATCTGCCAATTTGAAACACAACTTTTAAAGACTCGCGTATTAATTTCACTTACCTCATTAATTTCAATGTAGTAATTTATGGTTTTCCGCTCTCCTTCCTCTGTTCCTGGCATAGAAAAACTAGTTAAAGAGCTCATTTTTAACAAAATAAATTCGATCGGTGTTATTCGCCCGCCCTTTCTGTTGACATTTATTCGAACAACATAATCATAGAAAATAATTTTTTTGCAAAGATAAAAATATTTTGAAAGGAAGACAAAGTTGTCAGGTACGACTACAATAAATTTACACTTGATGCAAGCAAAAATAGTGAAAAATATAATCGAAAAAGTGGTTTTAGAAACTATTTTTGAATGGCACATGTTGATAAATAATAAATAACGTACCTACCCCGTAAAGAAGTTGGCCTTTAGCAGCCATAAATTAATCGCGATCGCATACATCTGTCATTGTATCGATGTGTACATTTTCTTGTGGAAACGTCAAAAAATCTAAATTTCGACCGTCTGCCGCGTACCAGTTTTGTGAATAAAGATTTTAGCAATTTGAATAAACTTTTATGGCATTAGCTACGTTTTATAATTTATGAAGTGTCGATTTACCTTCAAATATCAGCAGGTATTGTGTTATGTTTACTAAGGACTATAATATATTGTATCAGTTTTTGCTTCCATTCATATGGAGAAATAATATACATTATGCTTTTAGGTCTTATAATTTAGATGCATGTTCATCTACTTTGCGAGCATTAACCAATATTAACATACAATTGTTTGTACTGACAATATTGAACCTTTGTAAAAATTGTCCACTTGAACAGGTGCATTCAAAGAAAATGTTAAATAATACTGAATTGTTTAGCCTTTTAAAGTGTCAGTGAAAACCTGCTAATTAATCGTGGACAATTTGCTAATATTACAATAAATTGATTTGCTTGAGATTTGAAGTTTAAACTGTTCAAAATTATGTTAGGAAGAACTAGCAATGATGAAGATTCTTGACCTTTAAGTTTTTATTTTGTCTAACTTAAATCGCCTCTTACCCATTCCAATTCTAACTCAACTTTCTCTTCTCCTACCCGTTTTACAAAAAATCCTTTTCCTCCTGTTGTTTTTCAAATGGTTATTTTATTTAACATCTTGCCAAAGCAAATATTAAATGTTAGGTTTGTTTAGTCACAATAATTATGTTGCAATGATAATATGTTATTATTATCTTTTATAACATATACTCTTATTACAAAGGACTAAGCAACAAAGATGGAACACTGTCATAAATTTAAAATACAAGTGTTTAACAATGGTTTCTAAAATAAACCAAAACACTGCTGTACATGGTTCAAAAGCCTACTAGTCTTTAAACTTAAATTAATAAATGGTGAAGGCATAAATATTTTTTGTTGCGTAACATTTTATCTACTTTTTTTATTAGCGATTCACCAGGTACCTATATTCAATCAAAATTGAATGTCTCTTTCTTTATGATTTTCTTATGCTGAGAAATCAGTTTTATAGATTTATATAAGTTATTATTCGTTAGTTATTATTCGTTAGTTATTATACGTAATGATACTTGTCAATTATTGTTTGTTATCGCCGTCTAAAATACAACATAGAATTATAAATGTGTCCCGAGTAGTCCATTCCGTTACAGTTCATTTGGTTGGCTCTCTGCCTAATAAAATTATTGTTTTTATTAAAATTAAAGTTTAATTTTTCCACAATTAAAATTTAATATGTGCCTAATTAAAACTCTTATCATAATGTCCCATTTAGCACGAAGTTCTTACTTTGTATGTTAAAACTACCATAATATAAGTAGGCACTGTCCTAATTCACAGATGGATCTCATGGACGTGTTGTGTTGTGAAAATTATTAAATTATTGTAAAAATCATACTTCCCTTGAAGGTAGGTACCTACTTCAGAGAAATATGTAAAAATATTTTTCTTTTAAGAAAATTATAAATTCTTGTGGGAGATCTAAATGTTTTCAATTGGGGCTTTTTTATGGTGTATGTGGGTCCATAGAGACAACTTTTTTTATCAACTTGAAATTTTAAATTTCGAGGTAGAAGAATTCTGTTATCAAAGTTTTCTTCCAAATTTATTTATCTGTGCAAATGTTGTATTATTTTTTCTCTGGATATCTTTGTTTAAAAGATCTAGGAATTCATTGGTGCTTTATAAAGTTTTGATTATGTACTCACAGGAATGTTAGATTAATTAATTATGTGATCTTCAATGCACTTTATCTAAAATTTAAAGCATGGCTTGCCATCACAGATTTGTTCAACTTCACGGGATAACAATGCTTAGATCATACCATAAAATTTATTGTTATGTTATTTACTTGCTTATTGTCATGTGACTTCGATGAACCATTCTAAAATGTTGTATTTCAACGTAGTTTAAGCTTGGCAGACTTTAATGCACATTTTTTTTAGAACAAGAGTAAAATTGTGATTTTTTTTGCTTCTGTAGTTATTATTTTTACATTAGCTCCACACAGGAGGCCCTGGGGACAAAAACCCACAGGGCCTGTGTCATCTTTGGGGATGCTGTATGGAGGGTCTTTTTGGGAAAGGAAGGAGAGGAAGTTCTGGAAAGGAAGAAGCTATGAGGGATGGGAAGGAATCTGGGGGTCAATCTGTCCAGAAGTACGAATCCATCCCTCCCACTGCGGTGCGAGCCGATAGGTCAAGAGAGTCCGGCTGGGGAGGTCTAGGTTAAGTCTCCCTCAACCAGTCTCTCCCGATCCGGCCTGCCAACGCAATAGGTGGGCAAACGCATTCGCCGTCAAACCTCGCCGACAAACCTCGCCCCGTGCACCCGGGTATCCCTGCTGAGTCACCAAACGTAGACCTATGGCAGGGGTATTGGTTATCCAATAAATGGTTCCCAAGGCGGCGTAACCCATACCCGCCTCCCAAATACAAAAGTTATTGCTTTATTCTATTGGTTTATGTTTGTTGTTCTGTTAATTTATTTAATTCCATTTTTAATTCTATTTCCATTTTACTTCCGCTAAATCCTTACCCATTTATATAAGACTAGCTTTTACCCGCGGCTTCGCTCGCATGGTAGCAATTAGCAATAAATAATGTCCTTTCCCGTGCGTCCCCGTTCCCTTCCACCTTCCCCGCCTTCCCCCTCCCTCGTCTCTTCCCTCTCCCCGAACCCAACCTTCCCCCTGCCCTTCCTCCCTGCCGCTTAAATATATGAAATACACACATTTTCATTTATACAAATTTCATAACGCCAGAGCTTACCATTATATACAGCCTAAGTTATTCGCTGATAATGTAGCTTTCTATTGGTGAAAGAATGATTAAAATCGGTTTAGTAGTTTATAATACGCATGTCTGCATGCGTTTTTATGTACATATTTATTTTAGTTATTTGTACATTTAAGTTCACAAATTACTAAATATAACTTACTTCCTATTTAATGTTATACTGCATAATATGATTATTTCAATCTATGAGTATTTATAATTTATTAATTGATGTAGTTTTTATAGTTTTCTGCAGTGCTTTATAATTTTTCATCCTTTTGTAGAATAAATTGTTTTGTATATTGGCTTTGTCCTTTTTTGATAGTCCGATTTCATGCACGCCCTTAGGGACCATCCATAAATTACGTCACACCTTAAGGGGGGTGTAGAGAAGTGTAACAAGGGGTATGGGGGGGGGGTCATCAGCTCTGTGACGTCACATGCATAAATCTAAATTATTAAAACGCAAAAAAATTTTAGACGTAAAATTGCAAAATATGTAACGTCACACTAGGGGGAAAGGGTTTCACAAATGTGACAGGGGGGTCAAAAAATCATTAAATTGTATTTGAAAGGTATTTTGTTACCAGGTTGTTTATTGTTTTATGTATAAATATGATTGCGTTCAAAGATATTAAAATATCTTTGATTGCGTTTGATGTCAGCATCTTTTCACCGTTAGTCAATTTAGTTCTCTCAACACTTTAGTTGCTTTTGAAAATCTATTTCTCTCAAGTATTATTCTTGCTGATAACTTGGCGAGTGAACTGATAAACAACCATTAATATGTGTTAAATGTATTAACCATTATATTTATCAATTGTGTAAAATTTAAAACACGTTTGATAGTAAGTGGGTGAATGAGTACCCTGTGCATTGAGGACACAGCACTGGAGTACCGTAAGCTCATATTTCCCCGGCCCCTGCAGCCAACAGCGCGCAGGCCTACGAAGTTTGCCTACCCCAAAACTTTCCGTTCGGGATGAAACGGTTACGTAAGTTCCTAAGCAGATCCCAAGCAGCGTCAGTATCTGTATGAGTTTTCTATTTTCTTTCAGTGTTTGTTCGACGTAGTGGCGTCTCGAATCGGCGCCTGACCGGCGCCCGCCGTCGTTATGGCAACAACCCAGTGGCGCATCTACCATGGCATGTACCGAGGCGCCGGGAAAAATACAAACTAAACCACCCTCCCCAGTTTTCCGTTATAATAATAATATAGGCCAGTAGGTCCCCCACGCCGGGACGCGGGGAAAATGTGAAACTAGTATTTTCAAGGAATGCTCACGTGTCAAAGTTCGGTTTCGTGTTATTAAGATAAGTGAAAAGTTTCGTGTTTTGACGCCAGCTCGGCGGGCGTTATTAACCATAAAAAAACTCGTAAATTAGTGCCGCAATGTTCGTGTAATTATTGATGTAAACATAATTAAATAGTTTTTTCATAGATGCCTTTGCAAAATCACGTATGCAAAGTTTTTGTTTTAATTTGATCATCTCTTGGCTCTCTAGATACGTGTAGTATTTTTGTGATCTCTAAAATAAAAGTTTTATTTAAAATAATTGTACCTGCCTGTGTATTTGAAAAAAAAAACGTTTTGCCATCGAAGTGTTCGTAATATAGATTAGAGCAATTTTCTCTCCATCGAGAGTAATATTATTTTGTTGTTACATGAAGAATTTCACAATGCAGCTTATGCAACCTCTCAAACATGCAGCTTCGTAAGTAATTTATAATTTAGAAAAAAACACAAAAAATGAACACCGACTCCGCCACAGAAAATGTAACTGACGGTGTTGCATGCTCGTCTGAAGACGCCGAGAATCTGAAAAAGATAGAAACAGATATCATTGCTGGCAACAACGATGGCGCAAGCTCATCAGCTGGAGAAGAACCTTTTAAAGAAGATCGAGATATTAAAAAGGATGAAGAGGAAAAAGCTGACAATAAAAACCAAGGAGATGGCAAAATTGATGAAACAGCTGATCGAAGCAAAAGTAAAGATGGCCAGACGAACAAAAGTGCAGTGGAAAATGAAGGGTGTGAGAATGAAAGTGGTGTTTCGGTTGAATCGGGAGCTGGGGGAAGGCCATGCCTGAAATGGTCACACGGGCAACAGTGCGGTTTCAGGATATGGTGGGAAGGAATTTCCCCTTGTCCGTTGGGCGAGGAACATTTCGTGGCGCTTTGCACATCTGGTAAGTGTATTTTTATAATTTTTTTTATCATTAATTATTTTATTTTTGGAGCGAGTGAGACTGTGGCAACTAGGTCAATGGTGGCAACCCAAAATTTATTATTTTAGGCTGAAGGTAGTGGGGAAGGGAAGGAGATGGGTGAGCAGAAGATGGAAAAGTACATGGATTTTCAGATCTAGTCATCAAATACGGCTAAAGTCATTCTAAGCAACGTTTTAATTCTAAATGGTGGTCTTACATCAGGGCTGTACAAACTATTCCGCTCTGATACGTACTGCAAATATACATTGTTTTAGTTGATTAAATTGTGAAATAACACAAATTAATCAAATAAAATTTATTTGCGCGCGCCGGGATTCGATCCCGCGACCTTCGGATTGTGAGTTGACAGCCTTACCCCTCGACCACGGCGGCCGTCATTTCTAAAATGAATGTGTCTACATTGCCATTTATTATAATATTATATATTAAATCAAAATAAAACTAAATCAAATTTTTAGGAATATTTTTAAGAGGAACGGCTACGCAGCCCTTTCCACAGAAAACTTTAATTGGATTTGAGGCCAAAATACCCAACCACACTGTATAATAATTTTTTTAATCAAAAGGTAAAGCAAATAACTAGTACGGATACGTGCTTCTTTATTTATTTCCGTTTTTAATTACAAAATATACCTATGGCATTAAAGAATTCAGTTTAGCAAGAGACGACTTTGGCATTCTTTTCGTGAGTTAATTATAATAATAATAATAATAATAATAATTGGACAATTTGTAGAGCGCCGTTTTTGTGAAAAATCACCTCAAGGGCGCTTTACAGTTTTTTTTTTTTTTTAAATTTATTTATTTTTTTTTTTTTTTTATATTCTTAGAATCTATCTAATTTTATTATTTACAAAAAGATACAGAGCCATACTTACCTGGCAGGTCACTTTATGAAGTGACCTGCCAGGTAAGAAAGTTTATGCTTGAGGATGATACGACTTTGCACGTGGAGGACATTATATTGAAAACACTGGACATTGCATGAATTTACCTTTGCTACCCCCATCGCTGTTGCTTTTACATTTATAAGAAGATTAATGCCAAAATTGAATTAGTATTTATTTTGAAAGACTAGTGAATTTAGAGCTCTCTGGGACTGGAAATTTTCATAAAATGACCTTTACAAAAGATTAAAATAAGAATTTGGTTATATTTTACACAATTATTTATTTACAACGTCGTGGGCCGTAAAGGCGAAGGTGAAAGGTTTTTTAACTTATGGATACGACTGTCTGAAAAGATGAGTTTTGAGTTATATGTATAATAAAACCATATTGCTCTTTCTATTGTGTTAATACAATGAAAATTAAATAAAATAAACATATTACAAAAAACTTGGGTAGAAATTTCAATTTAAGTACGATAAATTTATACGTTCCAACGTAAGGTCATTTGTAAATAAAATTTACACCCTTCAAATTGCTGTTTTTAAATATATTTTTTTTAAATTAGTATTTTATTGTATTTTTATAGTAAATAAAGCCAAATTATTTTTTTTAATAATTACCATTAACTCACATATGACATAATGAAAAATCGAATTCTGTAATGGCCTATATTTTGTTATTAAAAACGTCATTATATAAAGCAGCACATATCCGTAATAGTTATTTTCTATGCCTTTTAATTAAAAAGTAATTATTCAGCTTGGTTGGGTATTTTGGCCTCAAATCCAAATTAAACTTTTGCGCAGCCCGTTCCTCTTAAGGTCGTTTTACCTCTGGACGTTGATGTTTGTTTACATCAATCCGTCAAACAAAAACAAAAAGTTAAAGACAAAGTGAGTAACTTAGTTTTGCCATGCTAATGTTAAAATGATATGTGAATTAGATTTTTTTATTTATTTTGATCTAATTTATACATTATATACATTTCAGAAAAAAAATATCCCTTTCCATAAAAATATCCCTTCCTTGCAAAGTATTCAATAATTAAAAAAATATTGTTTAGCATACGACATGGAATTATCTCCTTTCGGAAAGTGCCACTAATTTATGAATATCGTTTTCTCAAGTCAAACATATGCACTTAGACCTTTGTGATTTTTTAACTTAAACTATTTTTTTTATTTTAACTTATTAAGTTAAATGTCAAATTGTTATATTTAATCACTGAAGACAATTTTAGCGACTCTAAAACAAACCAATAAAAATATACGTTAAGAAAATGAAGATAATTAGTTCTTATTCGATACAATTAAATAAAGTCTGAAGAGGATAGTGTCACATTAGCTCAGTGGTGGAGGATCACCTCGGCAAGGTTAAGGTACTGGCTTCAATTCCTAGACGTTACCGTATCTTTTTCCGATGTTTCCAATTTTCGTTTGAGAATCGCTAATATAGTCTTCAATGATTAATTGAGCCCTTGCCCGGAAGAATGTTGTATCCAACAATACTCTTGTTCCAAGAAAAATTGAAAAAACGAAACCAGGTATATTTAGTAACATTTTATATTTCAAATGCATAAAACGTACAATTCTTAAGAGTTTTAATTGAAAAGTCGTCTAGCAATGCAATTAAATGAGAGTTTATTACTAGAATTTACGCCAAATCTATGTTGTACATAAAATTTTCACACAATATTATTCAGCAACATGCTCTTCTAACATAAATGTACACATGTCATAGATGAATATGAACTTAAAAAGCAAAAAAAAAAAACGATATGAATAAATGAAACCATTTACGTTCTAGATATTGTCTTGAGATCATCATACAACATTATTCCACAAAACTGTTTGAACGGCTAAAAAGCAGGCTTAATAATATATTTTCTGGACAAATTCTACTTTCCTGCATTCTTCAGCTTCTTAGATTTGAAGACTTTCTATTTGAAGCCATAAGATGTTCGTTTTCTCCAATTATTCCCACAAATTAAACCATGCGCCATGATTTCGATAAATGGCATTATACAACATTCTCCCACAAAACAAACTTTAAAAAGCTGCCACAGGCCTAAAAAAAAATTCATTACCATAATCCCTACCCTATAAGATGCGTATTAACATGCATAACTCGCCATTGATAGTTTTGTTGTATACAACATTATTCCATAAATACTCAACATTGATAATTTTGTTGGATACAACATTATTTCATCAATAACTCAACATTGATAGTTTTGTTGGATGCAACATTATTCCATCAATAACTCAACATTGATAGTTTTGTTGGATGCAACATTATTCCATCAATAACTCAACATTGATAGTTTTGTTAAATACAACATTATTCCATCAATAACTCAACATTGATAGTTTTGTTGAATACAACATTATTCCATCAATAACTCAACATTGATAGTTTTGTTGGATACAACATTATTCCATCAATAACTCAACATTGATAGTTTTGTTGGATACAACATTATTCCATCAATATCTCAACATTGATAGTTTTGTTGGATGCAACATTATTCCGGGCAAGGGCTCAAATATTCATTTTCATATGAGCCATCTTTGTGTTGTCATTTAAAACCTTTCAAACGATCGCAGCGCCATCAATTTTTTTCTGCTATAATGTCGAGGGTACTTGATTATTTCACCACCAACCCCGTTTTCCGCCTTTGTAACGACCCATGACATCAGCTCGTAGAGTCCGCCATGAATATTCCACCTGCTTTTAATAATAATTGTGCTCCATTTTCACCTGTTTTTTACTTGTCTTTCGCTGCTAAAAATCTATACCTCGTGAATTGACTTGGCAAACGTTGTTACCGCATTGCGGAAGTACACTGATAATAACGTATTATATAGACACACAACGTCGAGAGACACATTGTCTAACGTTTTAGTTACTTCATTATTTGCGAAACAAGATGGGATATTATTTTCCGCCGATTGATTGTTTTGGCGTCTCGGTTGAATGTTTCCCGTTCTCACGGATTCATTTATTGGCCTGTTTTCCAAAGATTTTTTCATAACTTTACGTATATTATGCATCAGAACGATTGTAATAATGCTGATGTAATCAAATAATTCATCTCAAGGCAGAGCTTCAGGCTCTGAAGTAAACGTCCAAAAATATGAGAAGAAAATATGTAAACGTCCGAAAATATTTAGTAAACTTACAATATTTAGTTTACTTTAAATAAAATATAATATATACTTTAAATATTTAGACTTGTTTAAAATAGAGCAGAAATCTCTTGACAAAATAACCGAACGAAATGTGTTTTTAATAGTTTTCAGATACTTTGAATTTTTTTGTGTCCAGGGAATTTCTTTAATTACCATTTCGGCTCTACAGATGTGTAGATACTAGAGATGCCACGAATAGTGATTTTGCCGAATACCGAATATTCGGCGACATTTCGCAGCAGTTTTCATGTAAAAATCAATTACATTTCGCAAATGAAATCGATTTTTACATGAAAACTCAATTGAAAGATTGGGCAGCAGACCCTTACAAGTGGTGGTCAGCAAAAGCAAAACAGTATCCAAGCCTAACAGAATTTGCTAAGATTTATTTATCATCTCCCGATAACAGTGTATATAGTGGAAGCAGATATAATTTATGAAGAAAAGCGCAATCGTTTGCTATCAACAAATGCCGAAAAAATTGTTTTCATTCGTCATAAATCATAACTTACCAGTGATAGATTTTCGGTTATGCGTTTTTTTCATGTTTTTTCGTATTCAGCCGAAATGTTTGCAGTATTCGACCGAATACCGAACAGTAAAAAAAATGGCCAAATAGTAGCCGAATATTCGTGGCATCTCTAGTAGATATTATCTAAAATAACGTACATTTTTTTAGGAACTTATAAATTGTTCTAGATAAATGTGTTATAGAAATAGGCTTTAAAAGTCGGAATGCGAAATCACTATTTTCGATTAATCTTTACTATGAATCGGTTTTTCAAAATTTGTTTTGGATAAAGTAAAGCTTTTCCTGCCGGTTTCCGTCGAGTAGAATTAAAATTAAATTAAATTGTTTTTACTTTACAAAAAATATAAGCGCAAACTACTAAAAAATGTATTTTTGAAGTGAAACTTATTTAGCCCCGTTCTTACATTATCCTTCTTACATTACCAAAATCGTTAAATTTGATCTGCTATCTGGGACGAACAGCGGTTACGTTAGGTATGATTTTAGGTTTTCACGGCCAAAAGTATTTATGTTATTTATTTTTGGGGCGTTATGCCGTGTTGCGCTACCTCCTTCTTTATACTTTCGGACAGCGTTACAGTGTTCATCATCATGGCAGATGAGTCTTCTAACGCTGTCTGTAACGCTGTCCGAAAAGGCAACGCAACACGGCGTAACACCCCAAAAATAAATTTAATAAAAAAATCGGTTACGTTGTTTTACCCGGCTATTTAATGATAGATACATTTAAAGCGCTTTCACACGAAGCTATAAAACTGCGAGAAGATATCTGTTGAACCACGAGCGCTTATCTTTTGTATTTTCACACGACGCTATCAAATATTTCTTCCTGTGGTAGGAGAGGGGGTCAGTTGAATTAGGGAGCGGCAACGGAACGCACATTTTTTGTACTGAAACTGTCAACTTGACATCTGTCATCCACCGGTCTAGGCAGCTCCGTACTTACAATCTGTTACTCTCCTGTTTTCGTCGGAGAGGGATGTGCTTATCTTTTAATATATAGCCTCTGGAGCGGTTCTGTCGTAAGATGTGTATTGTCTATGGTTGATCTTCGCTTAAACCGCTTAGGTGTGAACGGTCTGAAGGGATTGTATGGAGAGCCTTATTTGGCGTGCGAAGATCTTTTATATTTTAAGTTACGAGCTCTTAATCTTTGAAGCTTAAGATATTTTGCTAGTAATATTACTTTTAGATATGCGTTTTGTATATATGGTATTAGCTGAAGACTTGGAAATCATTTATTTATCTATATAAAGTTATTTACATGCGATTTTATCGATGCCTGTCTCACTACGATATGCATGTGTCTGTTGGAGCTGCATTTGAACAAGTAATGGTCGTGGTCTTCACCAACTAAGAACATACTTACCGGATATTATGTAATTAGCTTAAGTGAAGATTAAATCTATGTATTAGTTATTTCAATAATGCAAAACACTTCACTTAAATTGGATCATGTGGATCAAATGGACATAATACAATGTTGTGTACAAACAACAGTTCTCTGCATCCGCTTCGATAACCGTATAGTTTCTGAATCACGATATTTTGACTGTAGTATGAGTAATGCAATTCAACTCACTTTCCACTAATATGGAACTGAAATAATATGACTACCAGACCTAATGTGTCACGGAGACACCAAATTTATCTGGGTAACTTGTCTCTCGGACCTATTTGTAGAATGCCCACGTATCACTCATATCCTGCATTTATACTGTTACTTTCAATATTATCTCATTCATATTTTGTTCGCATTGGGAAATTTTTTGACGGCATCAAAAAAGTATGCTGCCTCGCTGGATGTATTTCAATCTGTAGCAGGGAAGTCAGGTGGACTGCTGTTGTGTTTTAAGATTTGAATGTAAATGTGTGCTTTCTTGGTAGATGTATTTCAATCTGTAACACGGAGGTCGGGTGAACTGCTATGTTTGTTCTATTTTAATTTAAAAGTGTGCTGTCTTGGTGGATGTATTTTCAATATGTAACACGGATGTTAGTGGACTGCTGTGTTTATTCTATTTTAATTAAAAAAGTGTGCCGTCTTGATGGATGTATTTCAATTACGGGGGTAAGGTGGATTGCTGTGTTTATTCTATTTTAATAAAAAAGTGTTCTTTCTTGAAGGACTTATTCCAATCTGTAACACAGTGGTCAGGTTGACTGCTATGTTTGTTCTATTTTAATTTAAAAGTGTGCTGTCTTGATGGATGTATGTATTTCAATACGTAACACGGAGGTCAGTGGACTGCTGTTTGTTCTACTTTAATATAATAGTGTGCTGTATTGATGGTTGTATTTTAATCTGTAATACGGAGGTCAGATAAACTGTTGCGTTTGTTATATTTTAATATAAAAGGTGATCCATTTAGTACTATGCCCATTGAGGTATGCCAAACTCGTGCCTGCCATTTATGTAGGGACATTTATCGCATTCGTCCTTCAAAACAAGAGGAATGTAGGTTTTACACCATCTCTTTTTTCAAACCGATTCCCGTATAGAGACCAAAGAAAAAAATTTTCGCTTTACGCGATCGCTTTTTTCATCTCTATTTTCATATATCTACGATTTCAATAGGCATCACTGCAAACAACACATGAACCATGTTGTTTGCTGTGATGCCAACTGAAATCGTAGATATGAAAAAAGCGAAAAGCGAAAAAAATTGTCTTTGGTCTCTCTCTATACGGGAATCGCGATGAAAAAAGAGGTTGGTTTATTTATTTATTTAAACGCCCATAGGGCTTTTAATATAGTTCAGTACATATGTTTTTGACAAAATATAGGAAATAACATACAATATAAGAAACAAAATAAAGATAACATAAAATATAAGAGTTGACACAAAGTAGATAACATAGAATATAAGTTAAGTATAAATAGAGATAAAGATAGTTTATGAAGTAGGAAGAAATAATTGGCATATATGTCGTTTGAAGTTTGACAAATTCAAATTACTAGTGGTCGCCCAATGGTCGAAATTCGACCATAATTGTAATGTTTTTTTTATGTTTGACATTCAGTAAGACCATAGACAAATAATATTAAAGACAAACAATATTAATCTATTCTCAATTTGACCATAGACTTAAACAATAAACAATAGAGTAAAGACGCGAGTGTGTGTGTCAAATACATGGTAATGTGTGTAATGTTTTTGTTTTTGATTTAATCTATTTTTAGGCATAATTTTAAAAAAATATTAGCATTCTGCACTCCTCCTCTATATAAACTATAAGTGTGCGAAATTTCATACTCCTCCGTCCGCGCAATTTTCGTAAAAAGGGGTACAAAGTTTTGGCTTCACGTATTAATATATTGATTGATTATCAAATACATCCATATTATTTAAATATTTGTTACCAAGACAATGTAAACGCTGAATTGGAGAATGCAACCTATAGTTGAGATAATGAGATGTATGTATATGAAATGTTAATATTTGTCTAGTCGTTCGTGTAGGTACATGAAGATTTATTAATTGCAGGAGTTCACAACAAATGAATTTTAAAGTTTAATAATTTTAATAAAAAGGTTAGGTGGTTTATTTTTCGTAATTTTTCTAGAGTTGGAATACATAAAATATTCATTAAGAACGGATGATGTAAAACCTACAGAAGGCCGCTGTCTACATTAGATTTCGGAAAACTCTGTGAAAAGTCCGGACAACACCGGGGAATTTAGCTAGTTTTTAATAATAATATCTGAGTTTTATTTGCTTTATTCACTTAGATACCAAACATTTTATTTTTAAATCACAAATTCTTCCGGAAAATTTGACCTCCGACATAATATGTAGTTTTGAAAAAATTTAACGTAATTGGGGTATTTTTTGAGACTGAAGTACAAGTAAAAGTTGTGGAACGACTTATCATCCCTCGCATAACACGGGTCTCTTCTTTCCATAAAATTAAATTCAGCACAGTATCTCCGAAGAGAAAACCCTCAGTTCATAATATGTAAAAGAGTGGGCGTTTGTTTGGCAGCTCTTTTTAATATTTCAGTCATGACGAAGTGGCCACCTCAACTGGCAGTAATAATTTAGTAGTTTTTGGGGTAGCTGTACTTAAACCTTAAACAACTATTAATTTTCGCTTTTCGACCATTTCGACCATGTCAAATTTAGTGGAGATAGTTTGATGTTTTCATTTTGGTATAAGCCTAATATGAATGTGTTTTTTTTTAAGCCGGGAATGACCTTATATACAATATATAGACGCGTGGCAGATATCTCAAAGTGGTAAGCCAAATACAAGGCAATTGTATTGTCTTCGATTTATTAGTTTTTACTACTCAACTGCCACGTGTTGTACTGCCAGTCAGTAAATTGCATCATAAAAGCGCTGAAATGCCCTCGTGTGTGATGAGAAAATGTTTACATTACACGGCAAATACCAATAAAAGCCAAGGAATAACATTTCATTCCTAAAATAATTTATTCCATAAATTACGTCACACGATTGATGTCAATGATTTTTTGACCCTCCCCCCCCCCCCCCCCCCCCCGTCCCTGTCACACATCGTCACATTTGTCAGACCCCCTTAGTGTGACGTCATAGAGCTCATGACCCTCCCATACCTGTTGTCACACAATGTCACATTTCTCTACACCCCTCCCCCGTTAAGGTGTGACGTAATTTATGGATGGCCCCTAAGGACAACCTAGGATAGTAGCTCGTCTCATACAGCATTCGTCTTAGTGTCAAACACACCCTTGACGTAGAATGTAGAATTCAGCGCAAATACGACAACGCCGCCCGGTTATACATCTATGTCGTTCATACACAAACATTCTTTGAATGTCTATTTTTATCATACATGAATAACTTTTGAAATAATACTGAAAACACAAGACTGTTTCTTAACTTGTGACATTCTATCTTGAGTTTGTAAGACAATGGTGAGTCTAGATGTAATGTATAAGGTCATTGACCGTACCACGTACCCGTTTATACGCGAGTACGTTTAACGCGAAGATGATACTGTATTATGGTTTGTAACGAAATGAGTTCCCTGACTGTGGTCAGGTAAAAACCACAATGTGGCCTACATCTCATTTTAGTAGCACTCAGCAGACAGATTCATTAGTTATAATAAGACGAGTTATTTGTGCGGTTATAACACCTACAATGGAGTCTTCGATGTACATTTGAATAGGAAATATTCCGTCTCTACCTGGTGGCTGATCATCATCCAGAATCGAAATTTTGTTTTAAATGGATTTAGAAATCTTTGTCTTCTTTACTATCATGGTTAGAAATATGATCTAAATCAGTGATTCCCAAAGTGGTCCAGGTGGACTCCCAGGGGTCCACGGGAGACTCGACGGGGGTCCACGTAGGCGTGATAAAAAAATGGGGGTCCACGAGTTGTAAGTGAGGGTCCACGAAAATGTATCTGGTTTCGATAGTCATCATCATCACTCTTAGCTCTACACCCCTGGTGGGTCTTGGCCTCCTCAAGAGTCTTCCTCCACTCATCTCGGTTTTGGGCCAGTTCTCTCCAGTTTAGAAGCTCCAAGGTAGATATATCTTTGAGGATGTTGTCGCTCCATATTAATCTTGGCTTTCCCAAGCTCCTTCGCCCTATCGGTCTTGAGTTCAGTAGGTACTTTGGTGCTTGATGCTCGGTCATTTTCTCCACATGACCCAGCCACCGAAGTCTTTCCAGTTTTATGAATTTTGTCACGTTTAGCTCCTTAAACAGATCATTCAGCTCATTGGTTTCGATAGTAAAGAACAAAAATGTTGGCTTGGCTTTACCTGTCAATGTAGGCAGATAGTACACTAGTATTTTGGTGAAAAATGGTCATATTGATACACATCCCGTGCCCATATCCCATCCCGCCCCCCACCTCATATCACATTACTCCCCCCCTCCCCCCGTTGTGACAGACCACAACTCCAGCGTTACGTTCAATATTCAGCACAACGTGAGTCGAGTTTTGGGAATATGGTTGAAATATTGCAACAGGGGGTCCACCGAAACCAGTAAAATTTTGAAAGTGGTCCACGAGAAAAAAAAGTTTGGGAACCGCTGATCTAAATGGTGTTACAAAAAGAAAACACCACGCTTTTTTAGAGATGTCTGATTAATCAACTGGACGATCGGACTGTTTCGGGTTATGTTTATTTCTAAAATATCTTTCTACATTATAATTACGTGCTCACAGTCATTCGTCGACTACAACATATGATTAGGTATACACCCCCTTCTCGCTTCCCCTGTAATTCAATTATGTCGGCTATTTCTAAATGGCTTCCTCTCTTCTGTACAGTTATTGTGCTAATGAAAATTATTCGTGAATTGTGTTGTCGGCTGAAAAAACGTTAGCACTTTTCCACGAACCGAGGGAGTTTATCCGAAAATTGTCCGAAATTACTTGGGTAATCCATTCTGTACGGCTGTTAACCCGGGTGCAAGGTTGTGTACAATAAAACGGTAATTTGCTAATAGTTTTTTGGTGTCTCTACAGCAGAGCGATTATTTTTTCACTTAATTTTTTCCAACCTTCTTCCAGAGTTGAAAATGCTTCCAGTGTCCTTTTGGTTTGAATTCGCTTGAAGCCGTCAGTCAATAAGATTTGCGAGAATGTCTCTCCTCGCAATTACTGATCGCAGTATTAAAGTGGCTTCTTAAAAATACGCTTTTAAGATTGAGAAGGTTTGGTTCAAATATAATACCCGTTGATAGCGCAATGGATAAGTGCGTCGGGTTCTCCAGGCGTCGTTGATTCAATTCCTCCGCTAGCTTAGTTCTCCGTCACTCAACAGCTTCTACAAGCACCATTTTTTTCCGTTTGTAGATATTGAAGTAAGAGTTTTTCAACTTTTTCCGTAAATGAAATGTCTGCCTTTTTTAATAAAAAATATTATAGATTGGATGTTGTGATAATAATAATAATAATTTTTCCGCACATTCCGTAGTTTTTTTTAAGACAATATTATCTAAACTCAATCGAAAATCTGAAACAGAAAAATCAGAAAAAGATACGGTCACATCTAAGTCTTAAGAAGTTAAGGAAATTAAGATAATGTTGGTAGTTCTCACTACTCCCCACTCTTCTCTACTTTAGTTTTCTAAAGGTTTCACTTCTACCGCGTGTGAATCACACACTCAGTTTTTTGACGTGACAACGTCTTATAAATCGATGAACGCCGGCTGCACTCACGAAAAAGCATGACTCATTGTCACGTTCCGCTTGAGCCGAGCGTGCAAGTGAGAGCGCGGAACAAGCGTTCGGCTTGTGACGCATCTATCTCTCCTCCACTCCATCGTTATTATATGACGTTAATCGTAAAATTATCGTCCATAAACCGAATTTACAGACAACCAATTTTTTTCTTACAAATTAGGGACCAATGCCACCTCAAAATTAATTACCACATTATTATTAATCATTGGTAATGTGACGTGGTGATATCCGTAACTCTAAAATTATATATACCACACCCACTTCCCAGCGTTCTACAATGAGCCCTATCATTACATTATTTAACCGACTTCCGGATTAATCTAGATCCATCTCATGATCTATTAACCCTTCTCCCGCCGACATTCCCGGATACAGCAATTACAATTAGTAGGCGTCTTGGTTACAATAATTACCAACATGCCCCTTGGGGATATGTGCACAGAGAGACACAGAGAGGGTCAACGTTTCCCTCGCATTTCACGCAATTAGACGCTAAATGGACATTTAAAATCGAGCGTCCTGACCCCGTAAAGATCTCCCTGGGACTTGGGACCGAAAGAAGATAAAATATATTATGTATTAATCTCTTGATTAATACATAATAATTAGTAATAATATTAAGTAATCTAGTGATTCGACTGAAGGTATTGAATTTTCTTTTTGTTCCCAAATAATGCTTATTTGTAGAGATCGTCCTATGTCTGACTTTCCAAAGTGAACGCTCTCTAGAGCTCGCTAATGGCTGACATACGTAGCCAGTAACAAGGACAGTAATAAGTGCCAACTAAATCGTTTACTAAATTTAAAGTCACTTTCAATTTAGTAAACGATTCAAGTGTCGCGTCTCGTTCTAACAGCGTGTTAACACACGAAACAACGCGCGTATCGCTCAACCCATAGCGACGCGGTTGACCGGACAACTCGGAATGAAACCAACTCAGAACCTTTTCAGATAAGTCATTCACTCAGTCCCTTAAATATTTGAAGTTTTTAAGCTCCTAAAAAAATATATATTATTTTTGAAGATATATCTAGACGTTCCACGCCGAAACGCAAATTATATGAAATTCCGTCGATAGAAAGAAATCGCAAAGTGTGCTCCGAAAATTATTATAAACACGTTCATTTCACTTATTTTAGAAGTTATATGTATGAAAAAATTCACAGTGCTTCCTTTAATTTTGATTTTCGAGATTTTTACTCTATTTTTGCTCTATTTTAAACGAGTGGTGTTTTATTAAATATTTTCACAATTTTCGGTTCAATTTTATCGTTTTAAATATTAGTGCTCTCTTCAACATTCGTAATTACATATATCTCCATCTTCTTATTTTTGAGCGGGGATACGGCGCCTTAAATGATTGATGATGATCCCAAGTCCGTCTCTGCATGACTGACATTATGAATGAATGAGATTTAGCCATTTGACCTCCCACTTGACCCGCCCGTACTGCTGTCTGCTAACTCGATTACAGGCACCCCGCTGGTAGCTCCGTTGCGACCTCTCCCTCGTTCTGATGGACGACGCGTATGACGAAGAGAGAGGTTACAACGGAGCTCTCGGCGGCAGGACCATACTGACCCGACCCTGCTGACTGTGATGATGATGGGCAACGCTCGCTAACTCGGCGGGAATTATCGTTATTGTTACAATATTAGGTGCGTGCGTACTCAAATGGTCCATTCATTGCATTATCAACAACATCAGAGGAGCTTGACCATAAACCGATGTCTGGAATAAAACGCCCAACGATGGCAACGCTGACGCATTGCTTTTTTATAATAGAGATTTAATTAATTTTGTACTTCGGTATTTCTATGTTTTTTTCCTAACAGTCGTTAGCCTTTACCCGTGATATTCTTAGTTATAAGTCAGTTGTAAGTAACTAGCTACTAGTCTTAGAAGGAAGTTACTAGTTATAAGTCTCAGTAGGACTTGGTTGCTAGCTATAAGTCTTGGTTGTAAGTCACTAGTAATAATTCTTAGTTGTAGGTAAGACGCTAGTTATACATCTTAGTTTTGGGTAAGTCGCTAGTCATAAATCTTAGTTTTGGTTAAGTCACTAGTTATAAATCTTAGTTGTAAGTAAGTCACTGGTTATAAATCTTAGTTTAGGGTAAGGCACTAGTTACAAATTATAGGTAAGTTAATAGTTATAAATCTTAGGTGTGGGTAAATCACT
This sequence comes from Glyphotaelius pellucidus, assembly GCA_936435175.1. Lineage (NCBI taxonomy): Eukaryota > Metazoa > Arthropoda > Insecta > Trichoptera > Limnephilidae > Glyphotaelius > Glyphotaelius pellucidus. Next base: position 6,149,026 of record OW386543.1, on the reverse strand, counting down.
AATCATAAATCTTAGTTTTAGATAAGTCATTAGTTATAAATTTCAGTTACAAACAAATATTAGCTGTAAGTTATTGTTAAAGAGGAGTCTCTTGTGATAAGTTATAGTTTAATAATTTAAGTTGTAAAGCTCCCTTTTGGTGATTTTCCCACGAAAACGGCTTTATACAAGTTAATCCAATCGTTATTATTCTGATCAACTACCAAAAATTCAGTTTTCTTTAGTTAAAATTTCAAATTTCCACACGCATAAACAGCATGTGCAGGTTAATATCTTCTCCAATTTTTTTCCTCGATGTTTTATAACTTGTGAACACAGAACTACGGCATTTTATTAAAGCCTCGATTACATTGAGCGAGTTTACAAGCTAAAAGCCGGCGAATTCACTATCTGCTAGTAAGCTCGTTCCGTGTAAAATCTGCTAGTTATCTAGTAAATATGATTACACTGAGCAAGTTTACTAGCAGATAGTGAATTCGCCGGCTGGTAGCTTGTAAACTCGCTCGATGTAATCGAGGCTTGTCCGTTATTAATTATTACAGACAGCTTGGGTCCTTGCCGAATGCCTGGATTCTAAATTCTTGATTACTTTAATGAAAGTGTATTGACCAGTGTTCTGTTTGAAGATGTAAGATATACTACATCTAACAGAACAAATAATGGACTTTCAGAACAAAGAAATGACGTTTCCCAATGTAATAGTCGTCCAACAAATGGATGAGAGTGCCCGAGTAACATCTGTATCACCTCGAATGATAAAATCTAATTCAGAAAATATAAATTTCTTATTATTTTTTTTATTTTAACTTTTATGAGTAAAACCTCGAATTGTAATATTTAATTAAATTAAGACATAATGAGCGAAACTCACTCAAAAATCTGGAAACAGAAAAATCAGGAAAAGATATTTACACCTCTGGGACTCGAACCCAGGACCTCCCTACTTTCCGGGTGGGTGCTCTTATCCACTAAGCTAAGGTGTCGATGTCCAATTCGGTCACCTTTAACTGTACCATACTTCGACTAAGAACCACCCATATTCATTTTTCTTAACGCATATTTTTATTGGCTGCAGTCTTTATGTATGATTGCAAGATTCAACTCGAACTAAAAGCAATCTAGATGGTGTCTGGATAATTTTTTATCCATTTTATTTAAGGTGCGACATCTATTGACTCTTCTGCAAGTCTAGGATGAATATTATTATTTTTTTTTATTTTAACTTTTATGAGTAAAACCTCAAATTGTAATATTTAATTAAATGAAGACATTATGAGCGAAACTCACTCGAAAATCTGGAAACAGAAAAATCAGAAAAAAAAGTTTCGAGCCCAGAGGTGTAAATATCTTTTTCTGATTTTTCTGTTTCCAGATTTTCGAGTGAGTTTCGCTCATAATGTCTTCATTTAATTGAATATAAATTTCTTCCTTATCTTAGATTCTTTTCATGCTTTGTACGCTTTGAACATTGTCCATTGCTCGTAATTGTTATAATACTTCTCTTAACCTGCTTTAAATTGGGTTTTAATATCGAAACAAGGTTTGTGGGCAGATCGCAATCAATCATTCATGAATTTTATACGTCATTCTCGTACTAAAATTCCTTGACTGGAATTGGATCGGATCATCGATATATCACGTTTTAAGATCGAATAGTGGTATTGATGAATTAAATGGAATTCTAACATTCCTTGGTAATTAAATAGTAACGCAGTCATATTCACTTTATTTTACTGTTGGTTTTTTAAATGATGACTAATGTAAACTACAAATCACTAACTGATAATGACATCAAGAGGTGTGAAATTTGAAAAAAAATAATCAACCCATGGAAAACGAATTTTTTCTTTATTATAATACATCATTTTCAATTTTTGATCTAGTTTCACCGGTGACCGGACAACTCGGAATGAAACCAACTCAGAACCATCTCAAATAGGTTATTTAGAGTGATAAAAAAAAAATATATATAAAACATTGTTTAAATAGGTTTACGTTAGGATAGGGTTATCGGCTAATTCAAAATTATTTTTTTCATAGCTTTTAATGATTTTTTTAAGATGTTGAGTTGATTTTATTCTCAGTTGGCATGGAACCAGTTTCCCCATATGTTGCGTGGGTGCCACCAAAAGTTGATACAATGCATTGTCATCGACAACGTGTCTATCTGCTCGATCGGATGTCGGGAAGTGGGTTAATTTCCACTTCAAAGATGTACATTCATTCAAGAAACAAAATCGATATTCAAATAGATATATTTTAAAAGTGCGTTTATTTTATAGAGTTACGAATGACGATAATGTTTATACATTAACCACTGGAGCGACAGCGCAATTTAAAACTTTTTTCTCCGATTGCTCGACATTTTCTGGTGATCATTTTGAATATTTTCCGCCCAAATTAAAAAAAAATGTATATCTCCGAATTTTAAAATGGAGACATACAAACTGATTATAGTTCTGTATAGCCAATGAATTCACCTATTTTTTGTCGATTATCACATATTCGTAGGATTTATAAAAAAAATTTATAAAATCGTAAACTTCTACTTAATTACTTACAAGTTACAAGTAAGGGAAAATTTGCCAAAATTGGCAGCAAAGCAATCCTAGGTATTTTAAATAGTGCCATATTGTGGCAAAAAGCGCTTCAGTGGTCAAAACCATTGAATGAATGGATTATGATGTACAGATTTTTTCCATTGATAAACTTGAACTATTGTTATTTATTATCAATACATTAATTATTCACCATTTTTGTAACGGTTTTGATCTTGATCGTAACATTTTCAATTGTGTCCATAATATTATTGATAATTATATCTTTCGAATTTCAATGTAGTTTCTAAAATTATATCCTCAATCAGAAATTAATATTGACTTATATTCCATAAATCATGACTATACATACACAATGCACGCGTTTAAACCAGATTACAAAAAATACATGTTTTGGGCGTTGTCTTTTAGCGTTAACATGCATTTTACAATGTTCAGAACACCAAATCATATACTCAATACCGAAATAAAATGTTATACCTACTCTAATCAAATATTCACGTACGCGTTTATTAAAAGATTGTGCTTTTTTACAGGAATTAACGTCCTGTTAGATTTGAATTATATTTTTTAATTCATTTCCATTCACGTACGAACAATTTACATAAGTACCAGTTATACAAACATGTTAATACTCCAGGAGAACCTGTGCTGAGGTGTTCGTATGTTTTGGATAAAGTGTTATTATCCCGTCGTAAGTAAAAACCTTGAGATTCTCAAGGAGGATGCTGTGGTTTCACCCATGGCGGCAGTATTATATACTAAATTTTACCCGCGGCTTCGCTCGGATCGTATTAAGAGGAAATAACTGTAGCGCTTGCACTTATCCCTCCCCCCTCCCGCATTCCATACATTCATTCCCGGTTCATTCAATTTTCAAACGGCTCGCGAGCCACATAAATTTCATAATGCCAGAGCTCACCAGTAGTAAAAAGAGAATTATCCAATTTCATGCAGTCGTTCGGGAGTTATGTGCGTACTATTACGTATTTCGTAATATTTCGTTTTAATTTAAGTTTTAATTTTCGTACTTATTTCGGAGATTAATTTTTATTTTATTTCACATTAAATCCAAACAGGAGGCCCCGAGGAAAATAATTTCCCTCAGGGCCTATGTCATCTGGGATGCTGGGTGGAGGATATATTTATATATATTTTTTTATTTTTTTTATATGAAATACCGCACAAGAGTCCCAACTGCTCCCGTCTGGAGCCAGTGAGACTATGGCATCCCCAATTGGGGTATGTTGTGAGGCTGAAGGTAGTGGGGAGGGGAAGGAGATAGGGAAGAGGAAGGTGGGGAAGTACCTGGCTATTCAGATCTGGTCACTAAACACGGCTAAAGCCATTTCAAGCAACGTTTCAATTCTGAATGGTGGTCTTACACCAGGGCGATACTGATAGTATCTTCCACTCTGGAACGTGCCGCAAATATACAATATATATTATTTTTAATGAATAAATTGTGAAATAACACAAATTAATCAAATAAAATTTATTTGCGCACGCCGGGTTCGAACCCGCGACCTTCGGATTGTGAGTCGAGAGTCTTGCCTCGGGACCACGGAGGCCGTCAGACCTAATAGTTATCTATAGATAGATACTGAAATAAATTTCCCGCAAATATTTCAACATCGTTTCCACGGCAACGATTTGTTTTCTGACTTTCTCGCTTTTGTTAGCGACAGAAAACGTATAATAAATATAGTGTATTAAAATTAATAATTTCATAACGCCAGACCTTACCATTATATACAGCCTAAATTTTTCGCATATAATGTAGCTTTTTATTGGTGAAAGAATTTTTAAAATCTGTTTATTGGTTTATGCGTGAAAGCGTAACAAACAAACACACGCAGTATCGCATTTATAAGATTAGTAATATATTGAGTTAGTAGCAGTTAAATTACATCATAACACTGTGGAAAAAATGATTAATTAGTTTTTAGTTTATTTTATGTTAGTGTTTTATGTTTACTAACCATTAAATAATTAAATAATATCCCCATATGAGCTATTATGTTTGAATGATGGGTATGGGTAAGTAAATGGGTCAGAGAGGGATGAGGTATGTAACAGTGGACTCTAGAGGCACATTTGCGATCTAATTAATTACTTTTAATAAATGAAATCTCCTTGTAAAGAAGTATTATTTCAGGCAAATGTGCGAAATATTAATTTTTTCGAAAAAAAAACCGCTATCGTGGTTTGGCCAAATACTAACTTGAACAATTCTTTGAAGATATAGTAGAGGAACTTGTGTAAATAGACCACATCGTAGTAGTATACATGGTTTACGACGGACAGACAGACTTTAACCAGATTCCTGATCTCATTTGAAGTAAAAAATGTACATGTGTATGATCCCTGGGCTCTCTTTAAATTTTTTTTTTTTACATTCAGACCTTGAGGAAAAATTCTCTCAGGGTCTATGTCATCTTTGGGGATGCTGTGTGGAGGTTTTTTTTTTAGGAAAAGGAAGGAGAGGAAGTTCTTAAAAGGAAAACGGTATGAGAGTTGGGTAGGAATCTGGGACTCAATGTGTTCAGGATTGACAAATATATGTATCCATCCCTCCCATCCCCACAAGGCGATAGGTCAAAAGGTGTCCCTCAAAAGCATCCGCCGCCAAGACCTAGACAAACCTCCCCCGTGAACCCGGGCACCTAAATCACCAAACATAGCGCTCCAATTGGGGTGACCCATGTTCACCGGGGCGGCGGTACCCGTACCCGCCTCCAAATTGAAATTGACTTATCATGACTCCTCTGATGACTTAGCTCATGAAAAGATAAAATTTAAAATTCGTTTGCTTGGAATTTGTTACAAGTGAGTGCTTATTTATAACGTGTTGTTATTGCACGCCGCTGTAATACACATGCCGTCCGCCCCCTTAGCGGCAGTAATGCGAGCACCACAGTAACGCAGTGCAGTGGGAGGCTGTGATCTGATTGGGCTATCTCTCCGCGGCGCTTCCGTTCCGTCGCCCGCTTCTATCTCGCGGTCCACAGCCCACGCCCCGCGTACACCCCGGCCACCGGCCAACCAACCGACCAACCAACGGAACCAGCGCATCCAGTGTGCTCCGTCTACCAAGTCTACTTGAATCGATAGGCGCTATCGTTGGCGCTCACTACTCTGACTATCTGAATTGACGGTATCAGATGAGTTCGATAAGGGTCGATTGAATCACTTTTGCTCTTATTTTTATGTTAGACTGCAATAGAGTCCCAATCGCTCGGATCCAGTAGAAGGCGTTCCCTTTTGACTCCATCTGCGATCGGGATACTTGAATCGATAGGCGCAATCGTTTGCGCTCACTTCTCTGACGATAATATGGAAATGACAGGATTTGATGACGATAAATTCTGAACCTTAAAGGAAAAACCACGGACGTCCATAGCAATTGCTATGGACGTACGTGGTTTATCCTACAGTATTGAACCACATTTAAAATTATATTTTTACGATAAATTGCTAATTATTACACCTAGACATTTTTCGTGATTCATTGCTACAAACAAAACTAAATTATTAAATTTCTTAGCGTGATATAAGTTATTTTTAAACTACTTGCACTTCATTTTTTTTAAACTTGTATCAATCAATTGAAATTCGTAAGCATATAGTGATAATTCTTGATTTAAAAATTTGTCGTTATCGCTCCACACACTTTCTTCATTTTTATTACTATTACTCGTACATTCATTAATTTTGTTTTAAGAAACGTTCACATCTCAAGCGAAATTACCTACTTATATTCTATGGACTTACGTAATATGTACTGTAAACTATAAGCATGCAATTATTTAATCTAATATACCGATAACTTGTATCATAATGTATTTTGTACGTCTTAATAAACAAATAGCAACTAAGGGAGATATGGTATGGAAGCGTACTGACTGTCCCCTGACTAGGACCTATACTAAACTGCACGGACTATCAAAGCAGCGAAGCCAATGAAAGTTATGTGTTTAGTATGTATACCGCTGTGCATTGATGCTATTAGTATTAATATGGATGAGCGATGTTGGCGACATTTTAATGCGCGCGATTTCATACTCCTACTTTATTCTTGATCCATCTTCCTTGTTTTTATTATCTGCGGACACAATCGTTGGCGCTCTTTTCTCTGGCGATTTGAATTGATAGGATGAATTGAATCAAGTTTACGTTTATTTATATAATACTGCACTAAAGTCCCAGTTGCGCGGAACCATCGGAACTTGGCATGATACATAAAGGTGGAAGGAATGTGGCGAGAAAGATAATGGTTGGGAAGTAAGCGCATGTTAAGGGATTCTCTGGAACGAGGTGCGAAAATCCAATAGAAACATATTTTAATTCATTTAAATTATATGTCAGAAACATCCTTCATCTTTACATAGGATAAAATGAAGTCGCTCCCGCTGTCTGTACGCTTAAATCTTTTAAACTACGCAACGGATTTTCGTGCGGTTTTCACCAATAGATAGAGTGATTCAAGAGAAAGATTTACGTGTATAATACATGCATATTATAGTAGAGAAAAGCCGAGAAATTCAGGCAGACGGGCTTGCAGCGGGCAGTGTGTATTTGATATGTATGCAAATTAACAGATGACGTTCGTTATAATAATTATAATAATGGTCTTTAATCCAGGATGTGGGGAGGTGAGTGCAATCCCACACATCCCATGTAGAGTGTAAGTACATACATTGAAAACATAGGTATTTAAATGAGAGTAAAGATGGGACAGAATCGAAAGTAAAGAAACACAGGAAAGAAAGAAAAATATAGTAAAGTAAAATTCAGAGAACCATAAAAAAATAAAAAAATAAAAGAATCCTTAGATAATAAATAATAAGTATTCATAAAAATATAATGAAATCTTTAATTGAGCTCTTATTGGTCCATCGGATCTGAGATTGTGGGAGCCAGTGTTTTTCTCCAATGTTCTTCTATGCTCGATTGTGGAGTCAGACGGGCTTCTACGATGAGAATATTTCTGGAGTGATTTATCCTTCCCCTCAGTCCTGCGATCCTTGTGCTTAATAGAGCTTTAAATCCTGGAACTCTCCCTTCTGTAAGAGGCAGTGCAGTACCTGGGAAGTCCGAACATTAAACATTATAAAGGTTGGGTAATGGCGTCGTGTTTCATTAGCCACAGAAACGTGTGGCCGGGTCTGCTAGTAAACTATAAATCTTTTTTTTATTCCTCTGTTTTATTCCGCGAGTTTTAGATTCTTGAGTTTAGGAACATTCATCTTATCGCGGATTTCGTAAAGATATAAATTCCATATTCATAATAGATAATAGTGCTTGGCTAATTTCTATTGCAGCATTTTGAGAAATTAATGTCATTTGAAGGGCATTTAAAAAAAAATATTATTTCTTGTTTTACGATAGTTATTCGATTCGCCATCTTATTTTTGCTTAACCTGTTTCGCACCCAACCGTGCCTTCTTCGGGTCAAATGATTTAATAATGTACAATAATTGGCTATTTCTCCATGTTTCATATTTTTTTAGGTTCTGATTAGCGTTGAATTATTCAGTCGCCCACTAATTTATATGGCATTTATTTAAGTTTGATTAGCATCACATTGACACGTAAATGGCCACCGAAGACATTAAATAACGGTAAAACTAAACGCAGCTCAAATAGTAATTATTATCTCCTGATTAACGCGTGTCATAATTTCAGGACAACTTAATAAATTGATTTGATTTGAACTGTGTTTTATATTTTACTAGCTTTAACCGCGGCTTCGCTCGCATGGTATTAGGGGGAAATTACTGTATTTATCGTGCTTGTACTTATCAATTATCCCCCCCCTCCCACATTCTATACATTCATTTCCGGTACATTCAGTTTTCAAACAGTTCGCGTGCCACCTAAATTTACTACACCAGTAGTAAAACAAAGAAGTATCCAATTTGGTGCAGTGGTTCGTAAGTTATGCGCGTACAAAAATTTCGGAGATAAAGATAAAGAAAGATAGATATTAACTAAGATTTCCCGCAAATATATCAACATCGTTTCCATGGCAACGATTTGTTTTCTGACGTTAGCAATAACTCGCTTTTGTTTGCGACAGAAAACGTATAATAAATATAATATTTTTAATTTCATAACGCCAGAGCTTACCATTATATATAGTATGTGCTCGCATATAATGTAGCTTTCTATTGATGAAAGAATTTTTAAATTCGGTTTTTTGGTTTATGCGTGAAAATGTAACAAACAACACCCGCAGTATCGCATTTATAATATATATATTTTTTATAGATAGATTACAATATCGTTATTCTTCATTATGCTAACGCAAAATTGTAAAGGTATAATACACCTACATTCATTTCTAATTTTGAGATCATTGGGTATCTATATTGCAATGAAAAATATTTTTTTCACTATTATGCTTTTTTATTTTTTTACAAAAATGTAGGTTACACTTCTTTACATTTCCACCATGAGTTATATGTTTAGTGTGTTGCCATTTGAACAACAGTGGCGCCCTCCTATGTTTTCTACTCTTATTTGACAAAGTTTCTGTATATTTCTATTCGTTTGCATCGGTTGCATCACTATTAGCATTATCACATTAGTTGCAACGTTGCACAGTATTGGAGGTGTATGCAATACAGTAATGGGTAATGGGCTACGGCACCTGACTACCACTTTGAAAGCACCTGTCCACTGCAGATACAAGAATCGGACAGGTGCAGGGAATGCAGGCCGCTGAGCGGGCTCTAACGGACTCTACCTGCATTTTAATGCATCAATAGTCCCACCTTTTGTTTCTTATTTTGACGTAATGACTCTAGAAACCAAATTAGCGTTTCAAACTCTATCGCATTTGATGACCGTCGAATCGACTATCAACGCCATTTTTAATTTTTGACATTTGAACAGTCCCCGTTTAAGATGAAGGTATACGTGAAATCCTATTTAGATACTTTAAGATTCATCTTTACGACGAATCGGTTTAAAATAAAAAAAAACCAAAAAATATGCTACGGATAAATTGAAGCTTTAACTAGCTTTTCTATGTAATGGAATTACAATAAAATTATTATTTACATAACAAAAAATATAAGCGTAAACCACTAAAAAGAATGTTTTTTCATGACTTTACTATGAAGTAATAAAAGAAACTATTTTTAAAAAAAATACTCCTTTTTGGCTAAGACTATTTTTGAGGTTTTGTATGTTCTAACTTTTTTCATTCTTATAAAATTATGCACAAAGTAAATAAAAACCACTTTTTCGCTTACTTGCCTCGTGCAAATACGACGCGCGATTTTAAATTTTGTATGGCATGAGAATCGAAATATTTCTAGCGTTTATATTCCTCTTAAAGCTGATTCTTGGCCCGTTTTAGCTTTTGATCAACTCGTTATTAGCTGTAAAGCAAACGTTCACGCCGTTAAATGCGGTCATGTTTTTTTTTTACATTAATTCCACACAGGAGGCCCTGGGGAAAATAATTTCTCAGGGCCTATGTCATCTGGAATGCTGTGTGGAGGGTGTTTTTGAGGAGAGGAAGGAATGAACATTGGTCTTGAAGAGACCCGTGTTGTAGGAGGGAGGAAACACAAAGGCTGGCAGCCGAACTGTTGAACTCAAGGACGAGTCGAAAAAACGACCCGTTCTCATGTGACAAATGTCAACCATGTACATATGTTGGGCGCGCGTTTGGCGTGTCTCCCGACTATGCACCGGTGCCGAAGGGATCAATGACGCTAGTTCCTCAGAGCATCTTCCATTGAAATACCGGTAGAACAGGGATTTCATTCTCACCTGACGCCTGTGGTCTAAAGATTGCAATCCGTTCGTTAGGGTGGGAGAATCTACCAAACGGACCGCCCGTTTCTGCACAGAGTCGAGGGTATTTTTCAAGTATTTTGGAGCTCCAGACCAGAGGTGGCTGTCAAATTCAACCGTGGGGCGCACTTGCGATTTGTACAGGGTTAGCAGTTGTGTACTATGTTGTTGATGCATCTGAACTTCTTTCGAATATAATTACTAGATTTAGATTCTTAAATTTGGTTTACTGTTGATTTTTTTTCTCTCGAATAACCGCGAGAACTTGCGCCCTTTTAAAACATTAAACGTGATTATGTTTCTAACTCTTAGATAATTTCTACCCACGTAATTAATAATATGTCGGGGTCACGAGTGACATTTCTTTGTTTCTATTTAATTTTCCTAGGAGGCTAAACACACCCAGATGTTAATTTGTTAAAACACAATTTAAACTAATTACTTGCAGTTTTTAATATTGAGTCCGAACCTTTTGTTAACTTTTAAAAGAATACACAAATAGATTCACTGTGTATGATAGTAATTCTTTTAATTTGTCTGCTTTGCTTCCCTGTGGTTGATATTGTGCATTTTATTGAAATATTCAGCAGGGTATGTTTAAAAAGATAAATTTAAGTTGCCAGTGGTAAGATGGTTACATTGGCAGTAATTTGAACTTCTACAGATTATTTATCGTTATTATTTGCATCCTCCTTTTCTAATCGTATCGGAGACTTGCAAGACGCCTCCGGACGCACCCATCTTACGGTACCTCGACGGCCTTGGCCCTTTCTCCTGTGCAGACTCAACCTCTCCTCGCACAGCTTTTGCATTTGATTTTCTCAGATTTGTCTAGGTAAAGCAGAAGTGTCAGTTAAATACTACGTCGAAATTCACAATCAAACATTATACTCAATCTTCTATCTACCTGTTTATAATTTTTTTTAAAAAGTGTAGCGGTGTGGCTTTGTTTTTTACACGAATCTAATATTTTATTCGGAGATTTGATGAAATTTTGCACACTTGACCTTCAAAACGAGAAGAAGGGTCTTTGTCTACATGCATTTTCTAAAAACCACCCCAACCTCTATTTCCACCCTTTAAGAGGAAGCCTATTCTTAAAGTGCTTTGTGTTTTTTTTTTTTTATATGAATACCGCACAAGAGTCCCAACTGTTCCCGTCTGGAGCTAGTGAGACTATGGCATCCCCAATTGGGGTATGTTTTGAGGCTGAAGGCAGAGGGGAGGGGAAGAAAACGGGGAAGAAGAAGGTGGGAAGTACTTGGCTATTCAGATCTAGTCACCAAACACGGCTAAAGCCACTTCAATCAACATTTCAATTCTGAATGGTGGTCTTACACCAGGGCGATACTGAGAGTATCTTCCATTCTGAAACGTGCCGCAAATATACTATATATTATTTTTAATGTATAAATTGTGAAATAACACAAATTAATCAAATAAAATTTATTTTCCACATCGGGATTCGATTCCGCGACCTTCGGAATGCGAGTCAAGAGCCTTACCACTGGACTACGCCAGCCGTCCATGTGGCCAAGAATATTAAAAAAAATCGCTGGGCAAGCAGTCTAGAGGTCTCGATTTCAATCGTAAAAGTGGTATTTACTTATTTTGTGAATTATTTTATAAGAAAGAAAAAAGTTAATCAAGGGAAACTTTCACAAATAGCCTGAGTTATTTGTAATATGCATTTCTGATGAAATTTTTATTTTTTTTTATTTTATGCTTGTATTTTGTTATAAAGTAATTATCAATTTTATGATAATTCTATTCAAGGGAAACTTTAGAAAAGGCCTCATTTTATCTAAATCATATTTTTTATGTTTATAATGTCAACCGATTTCTAAATAAAGATTACGAAAATAGTGATTAAGCATTAATATTTGCGGATTTTTGATTTATAATTGTTGAATTTATGCACACTTGACGTTCAAAATAAGAGGAAAATTAGTGTCTACGTCCATTCCGAACTGCATAAAGCCCGGGCAGCGCCGTGGTCTTCAGTTAGTTTTCAATAAAATAAAGTTTCATGATACTTATTTTCAAATATAAGAGTTTTTTTCTTAAATAATGAATTTTTCGTTGCACGTCTGTTGAGCACGGACCACGTGTTGACGCTACTAACCAAAGGTTTTCTTGTAACCTTGTTAGAAACTTGTTTATAATTAAGATATATAAAAACTCATCTGCAAATTGCTAGTAGGAATTATGTATTATAATCGAGTCCTACCGCACGCAAGGCCGCCAAGATAATGTGAAATGAATAAGGATGTTTGCATGTTGAAAAATCAACTACAATAATTGAAACTATTATCGCACAATACAGATTAGGTCGGCGCTTACACACGGAGAACAATTTAGTAAATATTACATTAACGCTTATCGCCAACTTTTCCGCCTGCCGAGATAATGCAGTGCTACGGAAATGTTCCTGGAGGGACGAGTGCACATTTTCAGAGCACTTCTACGCCACCGCGTGGGAAGCTTATGGCGCAGACTGCGCCAATCCAAGAATACGATTATCACTTCCATGATTGCCTTGATGGAGCCCCCCCGATGGCCCTCTGGAGGCGGGAAACGGTGAAATATCCTCCGTAAACGGCTGCTTGCATTCATTTTAGTGTTATTTTTTCGCCTTCATTTCTCTATTTTTCATACTTATTCTTTTTTTTATTTATTTATTGTTATTATTTTGTATTGTTATATACTTTTTACCTCATCTTATTGTTTGTCTAATTTCTTTTGTTATTTCGAAATAAAGAATGTATTGCATTGTACTATCCCTGCATACATTCTGGAATAAACTATTGTTATTATTATAACATCATTTTTCAAATTTATTTTATTTCGATTTCTTTATTTCATGCTCACCATCCGATTTTTTTTTACATTTTGTGCTCCCCACAGGAGGCTCTGTAGAAAATAATTTCTCTGAGGGCCTATGTCATCTTGGGGATGTTGTGTGGAGGATCTTTTTAGAAAAGGACGGAGAGGAAATTCTGGAGGGAAAAGGTATAAGGGGTTGTTAGGGATCTGGGGATCAGTACGTCCAGGAGTGACGGGCGTATGAGTCCATCCTTCCCACCGCGGTGCAAGGCGATGTTCCTGCCCGGGAAGTCAAAAAGTCTTCTTCAACCGGTCTCTCCCGATCTGGCCTGGTATGCAGTTTACGACCTGCTACACATCCACTGCCAAGACCCTGACAAATCTCACCCCATAGCGAATAGAATATTTGAAAAAATAGTGATTTGCCTAGGTACTTAATAATTCGCTCTTGCGAATGCAAATTATTTGCGATTCGGTAAATACAGCAATTAAATACAAAAAAAAAGAATTTCTAGCCTGTCTGAAAGAATTGTGAATCCAAGCATGCTTAACTTCTTAGTAAATAAAAATCAAAACAACATGCCCAACGCTCATTGTAACAAAGCCGACAACTTTTAGCAACTACCGCCCCCTCCGACACAGGTAACATGCAAAAAAACAACACTAAAACCAACCTCATCTACCGACCCGGCTGGTCACCGTGGAAGATCAAGACCAAAACCCTCTGAAGAAAAAATTCCAAACATCCTCAAAAATGCAAGAAGTGACACAAACACAAGAAATACTTAACCCTATGAACAAAACAAAAGATTAACTTTATTTATTTATTGATCAACGCCCTTATTCAGGGCTTTTACATACCTATTAATGGTAATAAATACAATATTTATTGTACATAACTGAACTGCTTCAGTAACAATATTTTACATTTGTTTAAAGATGTCCACGGACTTGGCGTAATTGTTTCCTTCCATTAGTATTCTGGGTAAAGAGGAGTACATACGGTAGTTAGTCCCAGAATTTCTGCACTGAAATAAATCCTGACTTCTTGTATTACGTTGTGGAATCCGAAAGCCTATCAATTCAAGCAATACCGGACTATCAACTAAATCATGTAGAATTTTATATAGAAATACCAAGTCAGTGAAAATTCTTCTGTCTGACAATTTGAGCATATTCATATTAATATATTAATTCATATATTACCTAACCTATAATGTCAAAACTTTATCTATTCACCAACGTTTTCTTTAGAGGAGGCCTTCACCTTCCCTGAGAGAGGGGTTCTTGCTTAGGAATAATTTAAGATACCTATGTTACATTTTTCAACATTAATTATAATTTTTATAACGCTGCAACATACCTATTGTCAAGAAATAAAAAGCTTATTATTATCATCAATATATTAATACGTGAAGCCAAAACTTTGTACCCCTTTTTACGAAAATTGCGCGGACGGAGGAGTATGAAATTTCGCACACTTATAGTTTATACAGAGGAGGAGAGCAGAATGCTAATATTTTTTAAAAATTATGCATTAAAATACATTAAATCAATAATAAAAACATTACACACACTGCCATGTATTTGACACGCACACACACACACGCGTCTTTACTCTATTGTTCATTGTTAAAGTCTATGGTCAAATTGAGAATAGATTAATTTTGTTTTTCTTTAATATTATTTGTCTATGGTCTTACTAAATGTCAAATATAAAAAAAAAAACATTACAATTATGGTCGAATTTCGACCATTGGGCAACCACTAGTTATTATAAATACATCAATTGCAATACTCGTGAATGCACGTTTCAATTTTAAGATGACCTTTCGGTTATCTCCCATAAATCGACCTCTAAGATGCTGAGAAATTCTCCGTATTCCGGATGTTTTGTTTTTAGTATTATTATGTATTACCAATTTGAAAATTGAAGTATCGCAATAATCTTGTTGCGTGCTAACATTACACGGATCTTTTGATTAAACTAATAATTCTTGCCACGTTTTCTGATATCAGTAATTGTTGCGTGTCTTTCTCTGTTGTTCATTATTCTCAAATTACACCAAGTATTATTTTTACATCATTTCCCCGGCACATTACACAAGCTCTAACTTGCTTTTTTCCTCAATTTGGTATATCCGGAGTTTGATATTGGTCCTGAACAGCTGTCACAATAATAAAAAACTGAATCAAAATTTAAATAAAAAAAAAACTAACTTTCCACTTTTGTCGAAATCGTTTTCGTTCAAAAACCTTTCTTTTTCTTCATCTGATTGTATAAAGCTGCGAAAACTATCGTTCGGTTAGCTCTGGATTTTTTTATTATTTTTTTTATTGGCGACTATATAAAATAATTGTACATACAACATATAATTATGAATTTAATGTAAAAATATTGGATTTTTTAGTCCTCCTCACTAGGGGGTCCTGTGCCGAGGCGAACTAAAATTATTTAAATATATTTTATTTGTCTGCTATGTCGTTTTTAGTGTCTCCATTAGGGTTTTTTCATTGACCTCTTTCAGCCATATTTTTATTCTTGATTTGTATTCATTAGATTTTTTTATTAGTTTTAAGTCTCGGAGAAGGATGTTATGAAGTTTTGTTGCAAAGTGTGAATGTGTAATTTCTTTGTCAAAATGTGGTTTTGATGAATTACTTTTGTAATAATGTTTAGCTCTTTCCGTCCTTAATTTCTAAATCAACGGATCTTCTTTCAGCTCGCTATTTAATTTCCATCATGTGCTTAGGAAACTACTAGTACAGTATATTTTTGTTTTATTGATTGTAAGACACAAGAATAATTGTATGAATAAATGTATATACTAGCTTTTATACATTATACTTTGTTTTATTTCAGGTCTTATTATTTAAATTCAATATTAATGAAAGAAAGTATCATTATTTTGCTAAATTGTATTAGTTTCTCTTTTGGTACAAAACTTTTGATATTTTTATTCTTTTTTAAAATTTCTCCTATTCTCCTATATATATTCTATGTGATACGAGAACTTTATATTCTATTTTTTCTATCACAAGATAGAAAATCTATATATCACAAGAGTCCCAGGTGCTCCCGTCTGAAGCCAGTGAGACTAAGGCATCCCCAATCGTGGTATGTTGTGTGGCTGATGGTAGGGGGGGAGGGGAAGGAGATAAGGAAGGTAAAAGACCTGGCTATTCAGTTTTCCAAGCATGGCTAAAGCCATTTCAAGCAACGTTTCAATTTTGAATGGTGGTCTTGCACCAGGTGATACTGAGGGTATCTTCCACTATGGGACGTGCTGCAAATGTTAATTAATTGTGAAATAATACAAATTAATCAAATGAAATTTATTTGTCCACATTGGGTTTCGATCCCGCGACCTTCGGATTGCAAGTCAAGAGCCTTACCCCTCGACCAAGGAGGCCGTTTGTAACATACATAAATAATATTGTACGCATATACGTATACACTTGCTTTTCTATGTTATATTTTATTTTACTTACTACTTCAGGCTTATATTATCATTATTTAAATAATTCAATTTGAATCATCGTATTAGTATTTAGCACTAAATTTTATTATAAGTACCTGCTGTTTTCTTATGAGTACTACAACTATATTTGTCATGCGTAAAGCCCACTAGGGCGTTTATAAATAATTCATAATAGTAATAACCATTTATTAAATTTAATTAGACAAAGTGTAGAATTTCTTCACCGAGTGGTCAACTGCTAATTGTGTTCGATGTAAAAAGAATTAAATGATATAAAACTATCACATCGTGAGGGACAGAAAATACATATTTCTTCTGTTGATATTCAGGAGAAGTTTGATGGAAAACTTTGTAGAGGATGACGTAGCGCTTCATGACCCTAATTGTTAAATATAGTTAGTCTACTTAGAAATTATGATGAAACCAAGTCTTTTGATATGGGAAACAGACAGTGGAAAAAATAACTACACTAAAACGAATTTTAGACTTCTAATTTTTTGAAACACATGTGTATTTTAGCTCATCAATTCGTATTAACCTTTCCTTTACCAAAAAAAGTTACCCACATTATTTATCTCTAATATAATATATTATTATTAATTAAGTTATCTCTAATATAATATTTTATATTAGAGATATACGTAAATCAAGTTTGTATTTTTATTGATTATTTTATCTTGTTTTCGTAAATATCGGCTTTTCATTGGAATACGGGTGCCGTCACCGTTGCTGAATTATAATAAACAATGTCGTCACGTTTTAAATAAGATTATAAGGAGTAGCTAGTAGTTAGTAGCTGGTACCTGCTCAGGTGACTTAAGTGGATGGTTCAATGGTGAGCTCAGCTCAAGTGGAACTGGCTCCTACGTCATCACGGAGAAAACTTTACGATTGTGGGCGCCGGTTATTATAATCAGATCACGTTCGTTTTTTTTTTCAATATAAGTAAAGTTGTGCATTTTTTGTATTTTTTTAAAATAAATACTGCACAAGAGTCCCAACTGCTCCCGTCTGGAGCCAGTAAGACTATGGTATCCCCAATTGGGGATTGTATGTGGCTGAAGGTAGTTGGGAGGGGAAGTGAATAGCTATTCAGATCTGGTTACCATACATGGCTAAAGCCTTTCCAAGCAATGTTTCAATTCCAAATGGTGGTCTTACCAGGGCGATGCTGAGAGTATCTTACACTCCGGAACATGCTGCAAACATGCTTAAATGAATAAATTGTGAAAGAACACAAATCAATCAAATTGAAATTTACTTGCCCACGCCGGGATTAGAACCCGTGACCTACGGATTACTAGTCGAGAGTCTTACCCCTCGACCACGAAGGTTTGTTATTATTTTGTGTCAACTAATTGTAATATAGGCAAAAATTAACGCACCGGTGAATACCTTTTTTGATTACCAAAAGTTTGCATTTTGCTTCTTTACCTTATTTCCAAGAAAAGTTGTTGACTAACAACATTTATAGGTTTTTGGGTGGTTATGAACACGTACGTAGTAATTCCTTATATTTGTGGTTTTTTGGCATTAGGTACATTTAGAGTAGTGTAGTTAGGTACATTTAGAGTAGGGTGATTCTATTATGCGGCGATATCCCTATATTTAGTGCTTTATTTTCGTATATGTTTGTGCTTCTTTCTCTATTGTTCATAATTCGACGCGCGCCTCTCGAGGTTATGGACCTGTTAACCAGTAGAGATTTGGAATTTAGGCCATAAAGTTATAAAAAAATGCCCACGTGCTCCTCGTATCCTTCACGTGGGAGACGTGACGTAAATAGTCGGCGTGGAATAGTCTGTGTTTTTGTATCCTTCTCGCCTTCTGTCATATCCTATCTGTGACTCAGCTAGAGTTCCTATTTTTCTGTTTGCATCTCCTAAAATATTATAAACTTGAAGCCCTACTATTCAGCGCTGTGATTATTTGACGTTGGAGTTTACTCTCAACCATTCGCACGAGCGCTAGACTCTTTTTGATTCTATCCAAAATCAGAATCGATAAAATTGCGAAATCGACCATTTTTCATAAAACTGCAAATCCTAATAATGAATTTGTATTTTTGAATAGTTTCTAGCACAACCGTGTTTTCTTTGAACCTTTTTTCTTAAAATATTATATCTGGTGTATTTATATTCTAAAACTACTATAATAATATTCTATTACCTACGTATTAAAATGTGGACTTAAAACTCAATACTTTTAGCTCCCTTAACATTTAAGGAGTTCTTTGAGTTAATAAATATTGTTTTGTGTTCCCGATAATTTTGTCTTAGAAAGCTTTAAATCGTTGCAGCTTCTCGTAGGATAACCATTACCTGTGTTATTATTACTAATTTTTTTAACATATAATATGGTAACATTTTATTTTTTAACTTATAAATAAATACTATATACACTATATAAATACTATATACCTATAAATATTATAGGGTATTATAGACTAAATATTGCCACACACACGGCGTTGGCGTTGCATTGTTTTTATCCTAGTATAGCAGAATACAGACCTAATAAAGGTTTAATTTATTTCCATTCTTTTAACTTATATTTTATTGCTCGGAAAAATTACACTTATTGCCCACGCATTCGATTTCTTCTACTTCTTTAATATTTTGACCATCTATATTTAGGATAATAAATTCGTTTAGTTTTTTTTTACCTAACACCGTGTTTTTACTATTAGTTGTATTTAATTTCATTTTATTCATATATAACCATATAGTTATTTTATGGAGTTCACTTTGTGTTTTTCAATATTATTTGCTACCTATATTGTATAAAAGTGTGTCATCTGCAAAAAGTTTGATGGAACAGTAAGTACTTAAGGCACTCCCGCTATATCACGAATGTATATATATAATGAAAATGAGCGGTCCCAAAACAGATCCTTGAGGAACTCCAAGGTTTACTTTTTGTTCAAAAAATAGCATCTCCAATTTTGGTTCTTTGTTTTCTATTATTTTAGATAATCAATAAACCACTATACCTAGTTCATTGCCATCCTACATCCTTCATTTTCATTATTAGTTTTTCTCTGGTGTATCGCTACAAAAGCACGTCAAAAATTCAATAACACTGCTATGCTACTTTTATTCTGATACACGTTTGTTTCTGATGTCTGTTTTTATTTATTTTTTTAATGGAGGCAATTCCTATAAAACAGTTAAGTTTGGTAGGTCTTCGTTTAAAAAATATATCTTTTTTATTTTAAATGACTCATTAAGAGATTATCTACGAAAAGATGTAATCGGTACTCACATTTTCAAATTTTATAAGTACCTGCTTATAAAAAAGATAAGTATTTTAATTGTTTTTGAGAATTCGAATGCAATTAAAACTAACGTAGGGACAAATATTTAAAGTATTTAGTCTTTTAATGATACCCACTTCTCACGCCAATATTTCCGCTTCTCGAAATTTGATGACAAAATATCCCACATTTTAATTTATGAGTCAAATTCAAGCCATCCTACTGGTATAATAAATTTAACAGATACTATCACCAACCATCGTCATCTTTTGTCCCATTTAAATAGTTGTGTCGTATTTTACGCACTCCCGCATCAGCTGTTATTACGTCCATTTATCGCTACAATACACACAGACACATTGTCAAAACACACACAGCCGGCGCGTTTCACTTACGATTATAATTCACTACAAAGTCGTTGGCGAAAAAACGCGGTCTCGAACCACTCCCCACCACTACATGGTGTCTACGCGGTTTCATGAATGAATTCCCCCTCCCCTCGCCCCAGTTCATTCTGACCCCCCTCCCCATCCCCTTCTTACTACCGACTACCGTAGTCATTCAAAAGTCAACCGATCGCAGTCAGTGACGTTTGGTTCATCTGTGGCTGCGTTCGTTGCCGCGCGTTTAGAACAAAAGTTATTCAAAAATTGCATTGCTGCTAGGGATTGCAATTCCGGTATACCGCTATTCTGTCAATATTTAGAAAATCGATTGGCAAATGTGTTTTTTTTTTATAAATACGTTTTTATAATATTATCCGGTGAAACATTAATTTCAATATCTCTATTCTAGCAAGTCTATTAGAGTTGTGTGTAATTTGACTTAACTGACACGTCAAATCATGTTATAGCATAAAAAATCAAAAACAAGCTTTAATTTTCATGTCTTATTGATGTTCGTATTTATAATATTACGTTTATATTGAGAAGTTAGTAAAATATTCATCAAATACTTTCTTTTTTCTAATCAGCCTTAATAATTATTTCATTTATTCTATTGCAATCTCTAATCGCTCTAGTTTTTTTTCCCGCAGTGCAGTGATTTTGACACTAGTGACGTTCGATCAAAATATCTACATATTTTGATTCGACATTTTTGTGCTTGAATAGTGTTGTGCATCGCCATTCGCTGGCAGTCTGCTGTTGTCATTGACACCGCTTTTTAGAAGGTGGGTTGTACCTACATTAATATAATATTGCTATGTATTTCGAAATATTGAATACATTATTGCGTTTAATATGTATGCGGCGTGTTGTGGTACGCGCCAGGATGTGTAGTGTGTTATGTGTGTCGGATGCAGTGGATGTGTTTGTATTCCCCGCGACAGCAACTGTACGTTAACACAAAAATAAAAGTTTTATTCAATATCGGGATACCTACCGAGGCGTTACTATTCTGCTTTAAAAATCTAAGATTTTCCATTAAAAAGTACAAATTTTACTATTTATTTGAAGTACTCATATTGAAGTAGGTACTAATGAAACTTTTTATTGCATACAGGTATTAAGTTTTTTTTTTTTAATAAAGAGCTAAGTACCTACACTAATATATGCAGCCCTTCAGCCCTAACTACCCACGTACCCACTAACTACATATATTGTACTTGCGAAGGGTCAATAACTGTGCAGTTCTCCGAAAAATCGATATTATGTTTTCTGGATAAATTGGACCTTTTATCGTTGGAATGCTACCTAACCCTTTAAAAGTCAACCAATCATCACGCTGTTTCCGACAGGGGGAGGCAGAGAGGAGAGACCGCCACACAACTGCTTTGTTGATAACAGCACATAACATTCTGAACGGCTATATCTGTACTCCTGAAATAAAACATGTTGAGTTTTATATTCCAGACAATTTCATAAGAGCGCGCAGACACAGAACTTTTGTTGTTCCGAGATGCAAAACCTAAGAGTATGGAGTTCCATGCGCAGAATTAACCTCATTGGTAATGCCGTATTGAAAAATGATTAACTCCTTGCTTGATTCATATTCATACATCTTCAAATAACTTTTCTGTTAATCTCACTCTTGACATTACCCGATTCAAGTATTTGATTCACTTAATCGTAAATTTCTTTTAGTCTGTGAAGTAAAGTTAGAATCCCCACAGTCAAGAGTTGACAAATACTGTGTGAGTACAATCGGATGGTACCTACGGCATCCAGTTCTATATGTCGAAGTTTGACGACTAAGCAGTCTATACCTTCACTTTATGAACTCTCCATTGTCGTATTGCTTGATGTACTTCCTACTTCTGTCGTCCTGATGCTATATACCAGAGAGCGTTCTCTGATCAATCTGGGAAGGCCTTTCAAATTCCAAGGAGGAAACTACGTAAATTTCGCAAAGTTTTGACTTTGACGTAATATTTTGTGGGTTTATTTTGTGCTATCGTATATTATATTTACCGAAACACATTCCTTGAACAATAAACTATGCATAAAAATGACATTACTTGCGTTTATTTGAGACAATCGCGGCAAAAAATGATGCTCCGACCCCATAGAGAATTTAATACAAATTATTCCGAGTGGCTAGGCGTATTTCGAGTACCTGTTACGTCAAGAACGAGAATGGCCCAAGCGATTCTGACCTTTTCCTTCATACAGTTTCTTTATACATAAGGGTTAAAATCGCATTTCAAAATAAAAATAATTGAATATTTTTGCGTGTGCGCCGGCGCACACACGCTCATCCCGAAGAATATTTTTTTACTCTTCACGATGGGTCACGGAACAGTGTTTATTATGACCGGTCAGTGGCTGAGTAGGCATCGCGTTTAGGTCAGGTTTATTCGTAACCCAATAATGTTTGTCTTTCTTTTAAAAAAAATACGTCAGGGAGACTCTTGACTTCTTTTTTTAAAAAGCATATCCGTTTAGAAATGTGGACCTCCATTCAAAACACTAGTCACACTAATTTCTTAACATGCATATTTATTTACTCGACCGTTTAGGGTGGACCTTTACCACCATTCAGAAACCAATTTCCCAACATATTTACTCAACCGTTTAGGGTGGACCTTTATCTCCATCCAGCTTCTGGTAATTTCTCAACATATTTACCACACAGCGGTAATATTATTTACATGATTACCCATACAAGCCCACCGCTGCAAGCCCATAAAATTATGTATAGTTTGATGTTTACACACGAGCTTCCCTACATGGACATTATCCATTTACACCTCGTCATGTTTTCCTTGGACTTGCTTGATTATTGATTTCATGCATCCCGATATCCAGCCATTCATAATATATTGTGTACCTACTTTATGTAGTGATGCAACGATTACGATCCCGATTAGTCGTAAAAGCAGATTATAAGAATCTAGGCAATCGCTTATTAACCGTAGGTTATCTGTTCGATTATCAAAAATAATATCGAAAGCTTTCAAATTTATGAATGAAAGACAAACTAATAATAATTACACCCGCATGTATCACCAGGACGCGGAATTCTCTATTCGTGTACACCAGAGGTTCCCAAACTTTTTTTCTCGTAATTACTTTCCAAATTATACTGGTTTCGGTGGACCCTTGCTGCTACATTTCTACCATATTCCCAAATCTCGACATGCGTTGTACTGAATATTGAATATTCAAGTTTTTAAGGATAACGTACAACGCTTTTGCTAAAAGTTTGCAGTCGCTGACCTTCTTAAAATACATGACTCAAAAAATTAAGGAAGTTTTTAAAAAAGGAAATTAACGCTAAATAAACATGCTATCTGATCCATATGCCGGCTTAGCAGAAAAAAAATTCAGGCCCGTGGACCAAAAAAAAAAACAAAAAATTTACAAAATTATTTTTTCGCGCTCTTTGTTAGGATTGCATAAGAACCGTAGCTCCTGAAAAATCTGAAAAGTAGAATCTTAAAGCATCAAAATGTTTTCTTAAAGTCTCAATACGACCATTTTTGCCTGTCAAAAATCACCGAAAAATTTGAATTTTTTTTTGCTCCCTTAATTTTTTTATTATAATCTGCCTACGTGGATAGGTAAAGCCAAGCCAACATTTTTGTTCTTTATTTTCGAAACCAGATAAATT
Organism: Glyphotaelius pellucidus; assembly: GCA_936435175.1. Classification (NCBI taxonomy): domain Eukaryota; kingdom Metazoa; phylum Arthropoda; class Insecta; order Trichoptera; family Limnephilidae; genus Glyphotaelius; species Glyphotaelius pellucidus. Next base: position 6,125,039 of record OW386543.1, on the reverse strand, counting down.
TTCGTGGACCCACACTTACAACTTGTGAACCCCCATTGTTTTATCATGCTAATGTAGACCCCCGTCGAGTCTCATCCGTGGTCCAGTGGTCTGTAGTATAATTGTAGTGTAGAGGGATATGTTTCAATTTCCTTCAACAGATGGCGTTGGTGTAGGTAGTTATTTGTAGTTTTGAGGAATCTCAACAGATGTTAGTAAAGTAGTACTATAAAAGGAGTGGGTCAACTGTTGCCCTTCGTGTCTAATACCCGAACGATTGCGGAAATAGCCGATGATATCCGATCGACTGGGCTCCTTCAGTGTCGTGTTCCCTTTCTACAGAATTACACAGCATCCATTAGAGCAGACGTTTGGCCCAGTAAAATATTCGTTGTAATCTACATCTACACGATAACATAAAAAAACAGGACTCGTAATCTCGACGAACCGTGAGTTTTATTGAAGATTCCCTAACATACATTAAGTCATCCCAATAGATTCTATGCCAGTTGATCCCCCGACAGTTGGTCCCCCTTCATACTTCACTAAAATATTAATTTTTGTAACTTATCAAATATCAATATAGGCATGACAAACTGTTTTTATTTTCTATCAATACCTTTTTGTGGTTCGATTAATTTTTTAAATAATTGTAATCGTAAAAATGTAAATCGCTAGGTAGGTACATCACTACTTATAGTTTTAACAGAAACGAATCGTTTATATATTTTATGCGCATAATATGATGTGAATAATTATTAATCCATTGACTATTGATATTGAATAATTATTACCGTTGTATTTATTTATTTATTCGATGATGTGTGAAGTTTCATCGCGAAATGCGTTATATTTCACCGCAATTTAATTAATTATTGGCAAATAATAAAAAAAATATAGTATGTCGCTATGCCAGCCATCAATATAATACATTTATTGACAGCTGTACACAGAAGCAGCGTAATGTGGGTGGGCTGGTTTCATCAATTTAATAGCTTGGAGGGATCGATATTTACCAAATACGGGTTTAAATAACCAATTAACTAATTCTGACGACCAACCCTAAAAGCACTGAATAGAAAATACTTAGAAGTGTGATCTGTCGACAGAGAACTCGTCGTCGTTAATTTATACCTGATATATCGTAGCTACTTATCTGCGCAAACAGAAGAGCGATTCTGTTTCTTTTGTGGATACGGAATCGATTCCATACGTAATCGACTGTCAAATTTGTGCGATTGTCTATGACTTTCAATTGTTTTTTCTATGGGCTGATATGTCAGCTGTCGCCGATTTCAACTAGTTTAAAACACGAAATGCTGTAAGTATACATGTTTATTTATTCACTTAATCTACGTTTAAAGTCGTATACCATGGATTTGACATTTGCGAAGTTTCGTTTCAATCTAGATACGCATGAATTACTTAGTTTGCCCAAATTAAGAACTTATAAAAGGCAAAGCATTGAGGCAGTATATACGTACGTAATAATTGAATATTTGGGGAAGAAATACTTTCATTATTCCAAGCGCCGCTCTTTTAGGCACGGATTATGAGAATCACACTTAATTTCAACAATTACTACAAGAAACAACCATTTACGTGCACAAAACAGGTTATTAGGTTCTTAATTTGGGCAAACTAAGTAATTCGTGCGTATTTAGATTGAAACGAAATTCAGCAAAAAATGTTTAAACTAGTTGAAATCGGCGACAGCACCGACAGTTGACATATCAGCCAATAGAAAAAGCAATTGCAAGCCATGGACAATCACACAGTGATTGACTAATCACACACTTGACAGTCGAATATGTATGGAATCGATTCCGTATCCACGAATGATACAAAATCGCATGGCAGATTTAACGTTCGTGTGTATGATTGACAACGTATCGTGTGTAATTTGGAATTTATCTGGTTTGCACAGACGGTGGTTGGCGGTAGTTGCATTTTCTATTCGAAAAATCGTTGTCTATTGCGCTTGCGCAGTTTCATCGTTACGTGTAGATGGTTGCTTTTACGCCCCAGACAGGCAAATGAAATAGATTAGCTATTTTAGAAAGATTTCTATGTTTCGACATTATTTTGACCACCTCCGTGGCCTGTGAATGACCAATCAAAACTTTCCTTGAAATAGCAATAGCCGTGTTTAGTGCCCAGATTTGAATAGGCAGGTACTTACCATCCTTTCTCTTCCCCTCCCCTTCAACTTTAACATACCCCAATTGGGGGTGCTTGTCTTCCATTTGCTCCATACAGCTCTCTCTATATCCACATAATCACTGGAGCGACAGCGCAATTTAAAACTTTTTTCTCCCATTGCTCAAAATTTTTTTGGTAATCATTTTAAATATAAATTGAAATAACACAATAATTTTGTTTGTAACCACGATTTATTTAATTTTTCTACTACCGACCGGTTTCGCCTTACATAAGCATCTTCAGGGTATAAAAATTAAACTAATCAAAAATATACATTGTGTGAGTTTATATACATATAGAAAAGGATTTAAACATTTTCCGCCCACATTAAAAAAATCATACATCCGAATTTTAATATGGAGACAAACAAACTGATTATAGTTCTTATAACCAATGAATTCACCTATCTTTTGACGATTATCACATATTCATAGGATTTAAAAAAAAATATATAAAATCGTAAACTTCTACATAATTACTTACAAATAAGGGAAAATTTGCCAAAATTGGCAGCAAAGCAATTCGAGGTATTTTTAAATGGTGCCATATTGTGGCAAAAACCGCTCCAGTGGATAAAATAAAATTAATATAACTTCAGGCACACAGACACACCCACAATAAACTCATGTTAGTTTATCTCTTCAGTGCCTTAAAGCAATCGCTAGAAATGTCGCGTCATCGTCATGGTCCTACCATCCCTAAACCGGACATGTAGTCTGTTTCCGGCTGAGTTACCTACTTATTTCCTCCCCCACTAAATAACCTTTGTCAACCCCTACAAATTAAATACTTCCGTAACTTCATGGATGCTATTACTCCAACGGCCGTTTTCACGAATCAAACCGAGTGACCGCTTAGTATAATTTCGTATCCCGATGAGACCGAGCGTAATTTAATCGTTGAAGGTTTTAGGGCTGGCTATAACCAAAATCTTGTCCATAGTGATCTGCATAATTAAATCGCTTTATAATCGAAATAATTCTCGCAATAATTTTATTAAGCGATTTAACTAACTTTTGGATTTATCTATATTGCATGTCTTCAAAATCAAAATATAAAAGTCAATACTAACGGCCGTTGTTCCCAATCCTTTTTTTTTTCATGGCTTTTCACCCCAATGGAGTGTTCTGGCCAGTGTCAAGTGAATGATTTTATGAGTGTAATTTTGTGAGTGTAATTTTGGGTCAATATTTACAAATTTAGTTTCAATAACAAGAACCTATCTACATTATATAATAATACTATACAAATAATAATAATAGTACGCTAAATTCTTACAATATGAGATGATTATAATTACATTTAACAAGTGGAAGCAACAGGAAATTGATAAGTATGTTGATATAATTTATTATGGATAAAAAATTAAATAAATAAATACATGGAACTAAACTTACAGTTACAAATTGATGCTGTTAATATTCAGGAAATTAGCCAAGACTTTATAAACGCGTTTATTTACAGAAGATAACAGACATGCAATGTTATAGGGGGGCAATATGCCTGAACTGATTAGGTGAGGGAAGAAATTTTTGTATGAATTATTTAAAGGGCAACTGAAAAAAATATGATTGAGGTCCTCTTCACCAAGACGACATTCTCACATCGCAGAATTCTTAACATGAATTTTTGTCAGGTGAACATTGTGGCAGCAATGCCCTATCCGCATGCGGCAAATGGAGGATGTAGAGAATTTGTTTAGAGAGTCTAGAAAACCACGGTTTTGAAGGAATCGTTGGCTGTATTGTGAAAAAGTTGTACCCTTTTGTTTTACTAGATTCAACCCAATGATTCTGCCATGTGGAAATCATGTTTTCTTTTAATTTTATGAGAACGTCATCGGGGTTTAAAATGTATATAAAATATCCCCGGAAATAATAGCATCTTTCGCCAATGAATCGGCCTTTTCATTTCCAGGGATAACTGATCAACTGTTGAGTTTCGGCTCAACACTCCTCAAATGCCAACGCAGCTCTCCGACCAATAGGCGAATCGAGCGTTACTAAACAAATCACTTGGCTGATCGGAGACTCATATTGATCGATCGAAAGTTAGGAACAACGGCCATAAATGGCATTCTACAGTTAAAGTTGAGGCTGGCAGAATGAGAGCAAATTGTTTCTCGCAACGATAAAGGTTTCAAATAAACTCCGAATAACAAGTTTTGAATCACCCAACTGTATTTGAATTGCACCTACTTCGTCTCTTTAATACACTTCACTCCTTTCTCTCAGAAAGACCCTCCACGCAGCACCCCCATTTCTATTTCTGGTCTTATTTTTTTTACAACAGCTCCACACAGGAGGCCCTGAGGAAAACTATTTCCCTCAGGGACTTCCCTATCATCTTTGGGGATGCTATGTGGAGGGTCTTTTTAGAGAAAGGAAGGAGAGGAAGTTCTGGGAAGGAAAATGGTATGAGGGGTGGGTAGAAATCTGTGTGGGTAGGGTCGGTGTGTCAAAAGAGAAATCAAAAGGTCTCCCTCAAACAGTCTCATGCGATTCGGCCCGCCACGCAGTAGGTGGGCAAACGCATTCGCCGCCAAGACCTAGACAAACCTCACCTCATGAACCCGGGCACTCCTGCTAGTCTTATTGCTTCAGAATTTGAATCGATATGTTTTTAAAAAATCGAATTATTTCGATGAATTTCTTGTTGGATATCTCGACGATCATCGGTTGAACAACATTAGTGGAATGGATGTTGGCAGCGCCCATTGCACCCAATCTTCCTAATGCCGGCTCAATTGGTTGCATCCGAAACGCTGATCCGCCGACCGGCTGGCGATAATTAACTGCATTTAGGGATTATAATCGTAATTACTACTATCATTGTTACACATTATTATAATTGAGCAGTGGGAACCATAGATCGTCATTACCCGCCGGAAATCGTGTTTGGCCGCGTTCGAGAACACGAGGATAAGACCTACCTTCCTAACGATTGTGAAGTTTTTTTTTTTCTAAACGCGATTTTTTTCCATACAAAAGCTATTTCGACCTTTCGTGCAATAATGAGGGTTTAAACATGCAACTTATGAATTGTGAACATGTGATAATTTTGAGACTGGATAGTTTTTATCCTAAGTGACACTTTGACAGCTTTAGGATTACTGGTTAATTCTTGATAATCTTGAGACGTTTATCGCTGAGTGAAAAAAATCGTTAAATAACAGAACAAAATGTGTTTTTAATAATTTTTGAAACGTACTTTGCGATTTTTTTCTATCGAGTGAATTTCGTATAGTTACCATTTTGTCTCTACAAATGTACAGATATTATCTTAAAAAATAACATTTATATTTTTTCATAAATTTATGAAGCTTAAAGTACTTAAGAGAAACATATAATCGGTACAAATCTGAGATATTCAAGAGAAACATATCAATCGGTAGAAAATCGAAGATGTTCATGAGAAACATAAATCTGAAGAATATCGGAGATGTTCAATAGCAACATATAAATCGGTAGAAAATCGGAGAATTTCAAGAGAAACATAAAAATCGGCTAAAATCGGAGATGTTCAAGAGAAACATATAAATCGGTTAAAAAATCGACGATGTTCATGAGAAAAATAAATCTATATATTATCGGAGATGTACAATAGAATCATATAAATCGGTAGAAAATCGGAGATGTTCAAGAGAAACCTAAAAATCGGTGAAAATCGGAGATGTTCAAGAGAAACATATAAATCGGTAGAAAATCGGAGATGTTCAAGAGAAACATAAATCGGTAGAAAATCGGAGATGTTCAAGAGAAACATATAAATCGGTAGAAATTCGGAGTTGTTTAAGAGAAACATATAATTCGGTTAAAAATCGGAGATATTCAAGAGAAATATATAAATCGAAAGTCAATCGGACATGTTCAAGAGAAACATATAAGTCGGTAGAAAATCGGAGATGTTCAAGAGAAAAATATAAATCGGTAGAAAATCGGAATGCGGGGGCTTAATAAATTCTCGGATCCTTGCGTTTGCATCATTCATTCTACTTCAACTTTCCTCCTCATTATATTTCATTACATAAAATCATACGAGTGAGCTTCTTTAACAATAATTATTATCACCTGGCAACTTCCTCAATTACCTACTACCGCGTTTCTCAGTTATGTCAACAATGATTTCGGTGGATAACCTGCCTCATGTTCCTTTGTTCTCCTGGCATTTTCCCAGGAGAGTCTGTACTTTAAATCCAATTACGTCAAATTATAAATCATGCTAAGCAAATTAAATTCCCCGGTGAATTAATTAATTGCAGCTATATTCGTAGTGTTAAAGCTGCTAGCAAAAAAAAATTTAAAACATATATTCAGATATCTGCAATATTATGAAATTTTTCGCCTCACGGTGCTCGCAACATTCATATGTTATCAGTTATTATGTAATGTATGTATAAAATTAGTTTATAATTGAATCGTTAAATATTTTATCTCCATTATTAGGTATTTTATGAGTAGTGTATTATGTAGTATGTTGTAAGGTGCAATTAACAATTTTTATATGTGTGCGTTTGCTATGTAGATTTTAAAACTATTGAATAATTTATTGTCCTTGGGGCTAGATCATAGGTTCTTGGGCGATAACGCCCCCTTGAGGGCGTTTGAGACTTTCAGGGGGGGGAGGGGGAGTAGAAGACCCAGAGAAAATTAGGGGGCGTTGAGATGACACAGTGAGGGCCTGGATAGGTAAAAAAATATGGTCTAAAAAAGACAAAACAAAAACACGCTTATCACGTATACTATTATTATTAAGAATTATAATATTAGCCTGGTTTGAAAGCTATATTAGCCTGGTTTGATCTTACTGGAAGACAGAAAATTGTTAGAATAAAATTCTCCCTGTCGGAAAAAAAATGCAACAAGTAGAATTCCATAGGGTTCACACCTTGGCCCTAACTTATTTATCTTGTTTATAAATGATCTTACAAAAATATTTCACAATGTTTCTTTCTTACTTTTTGCTGATGACCTCAAAAATTTTAAAATTGTGCAAAATATTTACCATTGCAACATTCTTCAAGTTTGTTAATTTGGTGTAATGAAAATAGTGTAAAAAAATAAAATAAATAAAAAAACATTTGTGTGCGTGTTTTATATATTCGTGTGTAACGTCGCCACATATGTGTTTTTACAAGTTAAATTATCGTATCTGAACTACAAATGTATTAAACTTTTCAATACAATCATCAATGATGATAACAAGATGTCAGAACTTCGGTGTCAACATCTGTATTCATATCTCCTGAGCTTGTAGTACAGATACTTAAAAATCTAAAAAGAGCTTTTTAATCACGTCCATAAAAAATCGGTTGTATGCCACCTCGTTTGACTCTTGAGATTCACATAATAATGTCATCAAATGTGACAAATCATCGAGATGAAGAAATCATCTTTTTCCAACAGCATGCCAGTCCAGTGTATAATAGTCAAGTTCCTCAATTTAACGACGATAATCTGGTGAAATTAACGACTCTGCCATTTACCGAGAGATTCCTCTCTCAGTCGCCATAAAAGTGTACATATTGGATGTTCTCGTATAATACTTTTATTGGCCTTTCAGAATGATTCATTCTCCAGTCCAATTCGGGAAGTCGTAAAGACTTTAATGCTTGCTCTCGTTCACCCACTAGTCACTAGTGACTTTAATTAGAACATGCAAATATTGCCATTACTCAACCAATTATTGAAAAAATCCCGATATTATTGGCGATGATAAAACGAAACATCTCGTTTATAAGCCAACTAGCGAGTACCCGGAATGCGTTGCAATGCTGCGAAAAAGGATTTTTCCAAATTTACCTCCTATCGCTATCCCCTACCGCTACTATGTCTTGTTTTCAATCCCTCCTCTCCAACCCTGCGTGTCCCATGTCACATGCCTCCCCGTTTCCGCCCCCGTTTTCCTCTCGCGTTCCCCTTCTACCTTCCCCGCCTTCCCATATCCCTCTTACCCCCTCCCGCGAACTTCTCCCCCTCCGTTCCCCTCCATCCTTCTTCTCTGCCACTAAACTTTATGAAATACCCACTTTTTTAAAAACTCCCGCAAAACCTATTGTATTTTTTAATACAAATTTCAGAACTCTCACCATTATATATATACAAGGCGTGCGCACAACAACTCACCAAAGTGTCATTGAAATCGGATGAATGGTACAGGAACCCATACGGGACAAACAAAGAAACATTAGTTTTTCTGTGTAGATTATTGTAAAGCATCTTTGTTATTTTTATTTGTTTTTCTTAATTTCCATTTTTATCCGTAATGTCCTTACAACACCCTATAAAGATTTAGGGCCTTACTAATAGACAAACTTTCCACAACAGTTAAACAACAATGAATGTAGGGTAAATGGCTTATTGACAATTTTTTTTCAAACTCTTCAGACATCTAATCTAGGTACCTACCATTATATTGGAAAAATGTTAATAAAAAGATCCAATTCTTTACCGAATCTTTAATCTGGTCACCACCGTAAAACAGAAATGGACCGTATAAACAAATTTACTGACAGAAGAAATTCAAAACGTTTGAGTTAAAACAGAACTTCGCTACGCTCAGGCAATTATTATTCATGATATTTCATATAAATTGTTCGTAATTATTTTATTTCAATTCGGTATGAATTAAAAAGTCCATATTTTAAAATGACCGCTTGTCAATAAAATTGTAATCATGTCCTTGAATACATACCTACTTTGAATTTGCATGTTTATTATTAGGTATCGTGAGCCGGTCTTCCAACGAAATAACCAACTTCTGGTGAAGCTAACGGGGCAACTCAACATTATCGTCAATTGGAAAGCGTAACGATGAATATTGATTTTCATATTGCTGAACTACGATATGTTTAATATTTATTCATAATATTAATTGTATAAATAAACGATAAACTATATTTGCACGTCAAAGTTAAATACAAGCATAATAAAATATTTAAAAATAATTATAAAACCCCTCAGGCTAATTTGTTCGCTTTTGGGAAACAGCTTGTATAGGTCTCATAGAAATCGTCGTCTCCCTTACTACATGGTGAGAAATATGATTTTAACGGTGTTGGAATCAGAAAACACCACGAATTATACCTATTCAAATCTAAAATTTAACCGCAAAATAATTAAAACTAGCAATTAAAAACCCGCTCCGCAGATTTTTGCTGCTAGGCCTTGCGGGCGGCTTTTGGTTCGGCTTCGCCCAGTTGGTGTTTGTGACCGCTTTGTAAATCTAATAAGAACTGGCTCCAAAAATAGTCTGTCCCTCGGATCCACTGTCATCCAGTGATAGTCACCGGGACAAAGTAGCCGAGATAGGCAATGACGAAACAAGTAATATGTAGCCGCTGATGCAACTGAGCATTACCGTCAATCTTCTATATTCGGAGGGATACTGACTGCTAGTTCACTAGATCGCAGTACTTATACTTGCCTGGGGCACGTCCACACCAACCTGCCGACGGAAGTAGCTACATCTTGTGGCGATTTTTTTAATTTAAAACCAAATTACAACGATAGCTTCGTTTGAAATTCTACGTACACAGATGTTATTTGTGGCGCGACGCGTACGGCGTGGCGTCAACATGCACTCAAAACTGGGTTCTGAAATTCAACCATACAGATGCAAGGGTATTAATACTGTTTGATGATTGATGTTCCCAATGCATTGAAAAAAAAAAGTTGTGTTTTTTCTTTCTTATAAAGATGAAACGACAAAAAAGTGAGATGACTATAATAACTTTTAAAATACATTTCGCTTGCTGAGGATTGGTTTGTACTATATCCACAAAAACTCGTATTGAAAAATAAAAGTTTTTGAGTTTCAAAAACTTGTTTTCTTTATTTCAAACTAATTGCTATAAATATTTTTAAAAAATAAAAGGTTTAATCTACCTATAAGTAAAAGAACAACGAATTTGGTTGAATTTTGAACAAACTAACATATACTTCAATTCACAGCTTAAAAAAACCCTAAAAATACAGGAGTACAAACCAATCCTCAACAAGCGATTTGTCTAATAAAATGTATGTATTTTTATCTTTAACTTCAGTTAGAAAAACGACAAGTGAGCCATTTTTTAAAACTTTTTTTAATGTTTTTATATTAAAAAAATTTATGTTTATGTTAAAAATTGTTTTAGTTTTCGGATACGTTCAGAAATATTCCATTTATTAGGATTTTATTGCAAAGCGAAATATTCTGATCTGACAGAATATGCTTGACGCCTGAGTGGTTAAATGTGGCATTAAATCGTACAATGATATCAGAAATTATAAATCAAATACAAGCTCTAGAAGGATTTAAAAATAAGAGATACACGTACATACAATAAGTAAATAAAATTTATTTGATTAATTTGTGTTATTTCACAATTAATTCATTTAAAATAATGTAAAGCATATTTGCGGCACGTTCCAGAGTGGAAAATACTCTTAGTGTCGCCCTGGTGTAAGACCACCATTCAAAATTGAAACGTTGCTTGAAAGGGCTTTAGCCGTGTTTGGTGACCAGATCTGAATAGCCAGGTACTTCCCACCTTCCTCTTCCCCATCTCCTTCCCCTCCCGACTACATTCAGCCTCACAACATATCCCAACTGGGAATGCCATTGTTTCGCTGGCCCCAGACGGGAGCAGTTGGAACTCTTGTGCGATATACATACAAAAAAAATACAAAACGTATAAGTAGACATGAGTTAAATTAATATCGATTGAAAATACAACATATTATAACCTTCTTGTGCCTATCTATATTATATATGTTGCGATAATTGTCTTCATATAACTTTTTTATTTTATATGTTGATTGGGCATGATAATTATGGGCTCTTATTCCGTCAAAATGTAATTATTCCGATGCGTCCAAGAGGCATGCGAGCGGCAAACTACTTGACACTTGACACCATCCGTGGAAAATAAGAATGAGAAGAAAATTCATTTAGTTCATGTCTATGCCTTCTTCAGTCTGCAGCCCTCGCATTAATTAATGACTGTTAATTGATACCTTCGTGACGCGGGTACATAACTTACCCAGGACCTGCACAAGTATCAGATAACTACCTGCCATAATTAATCAAGGCGTGCAGAAGTCAGGTGCCCGGTAACAAACAACTCGTTACTTCACTTGAACAAGGTTCTAACTAACATTTCTTCAAAAATGACCTTTGAATGCAAAACCATTTATTTTGTTCATTTCTATAATCAAAATAATTTTCAGAACCATATGCGTTGTATTTTCGTAGATACTTGTATTTATTTTGCAAGGTTCTAACATCACATAAGTGAACGTTTGCGCGGCTCTTTTCGGCCCGTTTCATACAAATCTTAAATTTGGATTTGAGATCAAAATATCCAACCAAACTGAAAAATTATTTGTGTAATCAAATGGTATATCAAATATCTAGTACGGATGTGAGCTACTTTATTTATTTTTGCTTTATTATAAGATATAGGCCGTTAAAGATTTTAGTATTTCAAGATTGTAGTGGTAACATTTGTCAATCATTTGTGAGTAAATGAAATATAATGGAATATAAAATAAAAATAAAATAAAATAATCATTTTGATAGGTGTAAATTTAAAATACAAATTACCCGTTTCCGGCGGAACAAACATTTTGTCGTATACATTAAAATTACTACCCAAAAAATGCATTTTTAACGATGTTTTATTTTTTATTTTATTTTTCCTTATTAAATTGAAACCAGTTTTGTGTTTGGAATGCAAAAAGATAACGCATCTCTTAAGGCTGATTGGGTAGAGGCGAAATTGCAATTGATGTCTGAAGAAGAACCCTAGACGCCTATGCAAAGAGCCTAGGCTCGCGAGCTGCAAATTCCGACCCCTGCCCTGGCTCGTTGCGTATGGTTCTATTTGCATGTTTAGGTATGTTCTAAAATGGGAAGTGCATGTCCTACCGTACCTGTAACCTCGAAATCAGAAATTGGTAAACAGAATACAAGAAATCGTCTTTGCAAACTTTGACACCTCATATCTCAGAACAAGGTAAAGTTAGAACCCTGTCCAAATGAGGTGACGAACTCTTGTGACTGGGATTCAATTGCTGCGATCTTTAACATCTCCCGAATCGTTGAACCCGGATTCTAAAGAAAATGAATCAAGAATTAACCCTTTACAGAACAGATTGCTTTAAAGTTTTGCTTTTTTTTATTGTCTTATGGGTGTGTAAAGGCTGGAACTGCAAGCAATTTGTGCACTGAATTACATAAATTATTATGGTTTAACTTCCTTGGATAATGGCGCAGTAAAGTTTTATAAATTATTTATTTTGACATTTACGGTACATTTTATTACATAATAACTCGTATATATAAATACACGATAAAACACGTACAACGACTACTTTAGGTATGTTTTTAGGTTTTCACGGCCAAAAAGTATTTTTGTTATTATTTTTGGGGTGTTATGCCGTGTTTCGCTACCTCCTTCTTTAGCCAACGTTTCGGACACTGTAAAAAAATAACAAAAAAAAACAAAAAAAACAACTACTTTACTTTATATTTTATATACAGAGCGTTAAGGAGCGTATTTGAGTTTTTTTAACCGGTGATTCCTGACATTATTAGAAAAAAAATGTTAATTAAATTTTGGTGTCCGGTGACCTTTTTGATGTCGTTTTTTTCAAAACTTTTATTCAAAATCAAACAGTTTTTTTTTCTTCCACATGTCGTCACTGGTCACCCGGCCGAGTAACCTCCCAACCCCAGATCCCGCCCCTAACTGTTCAATGCCTTGCACCGCAGTCAAACGGATAGATTCATACGTCCGTCACTCCTGGACACACTGGCCCCAGATTCCTACCCAAACCCTCATACTTTTTTCCTTCCCAGAATTTCCTCTCCTTCCTTACACTCCACACAGCATCCCCAAAGATGACAAGGCCCGGAGGGAACACTATTTTCCTCAAGGCCTCCCGTGTGGAGCTAATGTAAAAAATAGTAATTATATAAAATTTATTCTGTTATTTAACATGTTGTAGCCATGAAAAAAAATCGCGCTGTATCTTTAAAGGCAACTTAAATATTTTCCTGAGATTTTTGCTCCGTTTCAAACGATTCGTATTTTATTAAATATTTTCACTATTTCCACTTAATTATAACCTTTTTTTTTATATAAGAGCGGGCTCCCTCTTTCACTCATATTCACATCTCCCTTTCTTCTTATTTTTTAACGCTTACTACCGGACCTTTATCAGGAATTTAAACCTTATCGCCATTTACATAAGGAGTGTTATCGTTAGCGGCCTGATCCCAAATTTTACACTACCGAAGATTAAAATATAAACAGAAAATGATACTGCTATTTTGATAGAGATTGAACCTGAACCTGGAAAACTGTTCGTATTTCAAATATTCACTATTAAACCTTGATCGTGAAAATTTTAACTCGTACCAAGAGCAGAGTAGCAAGTCCCCAGGTTTTAGTGACAAAGTCCTCGCGGACAATGCCTCCGGCCTACCGGAGCTACCTGTTCTGCTGAAGATGATGAGGTAATTGAATAATTAACCCACGACAACCGGCAGAACGACGACACAAGGAAGCGCGCTAGGAAACAGCGACAGAGGCGTGCAGAACAATAAGCAAACACTTTGTTTATTATGAAAATTACTATTTTAGAATTATTTAGTTTTAAAAGAAATTACGAAGAAATTTTGACAAACACCATTGAAGCCAGACGTACCGTACAGGATCCGCAGATAATTTAATAGTACACAACTGCTTACTCTGTTCAAATCGCAAGTGCGCCCCACTGTTGAATTTGGCAGCCAACTCTGGTCTGGAACCAAAATACCTGACAAACCCTCGACTCGAAGAGCGGACCCTGCGGTCCGTTGATAGATTACCCTTTCTTATTAAGTGCATTGCAATATTTAGAGCACAGGCATCATGTACGTATGCTGTCCTTGTTCTACCGGTATTACATGGAAGATACTCCGAGGAACTAGCGTCGTTTCTCGACTAGGCACCGCGCCAGTGCATAGTCGGGAAACACGCTAATTGCGCGCCCAACATATGTACACGATTGACATTTATCACGTGAGAACGGGTCGCTCCTACAACTCGTTCTTGAGTTCAAAAGCTCGGCTCTGCGTTTCCTCTCTCCTGCAAGACGGGTCTCTTTAAGATCCAGATTCTCTCCTTCCCTTTTTTAAAAAAGTCCCTCCACACAGCATCCTCAAAGATGTCATACCCTGAGGGAAAATATTTTTCTCCTGTATGGTGTTAATGTAAAGAAATCCATTTCAGAAGAAACGTTTTACCTACATGTATTTTGTTGTTGCCATGTAGGTACCTACGCCACCTACGTGGTTTTAATACCGACCCCGTTATTTATAAACGTACGAGAGTGGACCGGCATTAGAAGTGCGGAGGAGCTATTCCGGGCAGCACAAGATAGAGAGACATTTTTCAGAGTGATCGCCAACGTCGGGGGGACCTGATAGGGCACATGAAGAAGAAGAAGAAAAATATTACCCGGTGCGTAATTTAGAAATTGTGAAAAACTACTACTTGACTTTTTATTACCACGGTGCATTTAGCCTTAAGCCCGGTTTAACTATATCAACGCTGAACCGGCGCGTAAAAAACAAGCAAGTTGGATGGAAATTTGAAATAAATAAAAATTTGTCACGGTACGCCCATGAAAATAGTGAACAGCTATCGGTATTTCGACGCTCGATGATGTTGTTAACGTGACGACTTCCGCCCATTCTGTGAGTTTGGTCAGATAGGTCATACGCATATGATCAGTGTGATCACTTATCAAAGAGGCGATTACTTGACTTCCCAAATCATCACACAGCAATGCCATAAATCAAGCCCGTCGTGAATGTGTAAGGAAATCTATTGACTTTTTAGTGGTCTAAAAATAAGCTACGAATTTTTTTACAAATAGATCCGCCGACATGATTTGATTTTTTTTTCACCCTTTTATTTAGTGATTTTGACGGCAAATCTTAAATAATGCATACTTACAATAATAAAATATTTAATTATGCCAATTGTGAATAATTATCGTGATTTTTTTTCATTGTTTAATATATATACACATCAGATTTCAAAAAACATGTGGTTCTTATAACTAATTACATTAAAGTAATTTCTTGTTAACAAACTACCCAATTAAAAACAAAATAAAATGAATATAAAACAACTTTTAAAAAGCGTATTCCAGCAATTATGTTGAACTACAACACTATTTTAAACGATATGAATATGCTCAAACTGTCGGAGAAGAATTTTCACTGACTTGGTATTTCTATATAAAATTCTAAATTAATTAGTTGATAGTCCGGTATTGCTTGAATTGATAAGCTTGCGAATTCCCCTTCGTAATACTAGAAGTCAGAATTTATTTCAGTGCAAAAATTCTGGGACTAATTACCATATGTACTCCTCTTTGCCCAGAATACTAATGGAGGGAAACAATTATACCAAGTCAGTGGACATCTTCAATTTATCTTTAAACAAATATAAAATATTGTTATTGAGGCAGTTCAGTTATGTACAATAAATATGTATTTTTCTAACTATGCTATATATGTAAAAGCCTTTATTAATAAATAAATAAATTCAATAGCGAAAACATATCTCGTGTTTGAATTAGAGTTGATATTTCAATTAGGGTTTTTATTTGAATTGGGGTTGTTGTTTGAATTATATTACACTTCTGCCTGATGATGGACACTGTAACGATGTACGAAACTTTGGCTAAAGAAGGAGGTAGGGCAACACGGCATAATACCCCAAAAACAAATCACGATAAAAAAAATTCCGTTGATTTTGCAATCTTTTAGCGCTTTCACGAAAAGCTTCGCTCAGGATGGGAAACTTTTATCGCGATGGAATTTTAGCCCTCCTGATTTAACTTGTAATCTGACATGAACTTTTTGATGATGAACAAAGATTTTTCCGAGCGGATTTTGTTGTAATTAGACATAGATATTCTATATAGGGTGTTGTAGGACGTACTTAACTTAATAAACAATGATTCCTCACATTATTTAAACTAAAAAATGTGAATGAAACTCTGGTTAACGGTGATGTTTTGGATGTTCTTTTTTTCAATTTTTTTTCTTCAAAATCAAACAAAAACATATCACATGTCGTCACTGGTCACTCAGTCGAGGAAATGCCTAACCCCGCACACTGCCCCTAACTGTCCAATACCTAGTGTTTTTTTTATGTGTTCAGTTGATAAAAAAAAAACTCAAAAATGTCAGTTGTTCGAATGACCAAAATATCGACCTTTTTGCGTCCAATATGTTGCTGTTTTTTTGGCGACGGAGCATTTGGAATCAGTTCAATTATTAGATTTAATATATTCATATTAATCATTGATCGTAATGTGACACCATCACTGACTAATAATCAATCATTCGTGCATGTGCTCATGGTCCAGCTCCACAATGGTGTTCAATTCAAAGCTCCGTGTTTATGCGCTTGTACTGCTTTGAATTACCCACTTGCAATACGAGATGGGTATTATCTCGGTGTCTTGTAATTTGACTTTAGGGTTGGTTTTATGAATGGTTTCGATAGAGTCCATTCTAATCCGTTTGGTTTATATTACGTGTTGCACTATGACTCTGCAATTAACACACAATGTACATTTTTATAACAGCATATTTATGTATGATATCTTTTATTAAATCGTTTTGTATTCTTTGTAATGACATGCAGAGAGGATTGAATCGACTTTCTCTTTGGTTTTAGCATTGTTTGACCTTAACGCAGTGCTCAAATTGAATCAATGCAAACCGGAACGGCGTTCCGTTTCATGAAATCCAACAATCTTACCCTACATCTGTATGAAATATTAAATATCAGAATTGTGATGTTTTTATTACTCTTTTTGGACTATTAAGCCGTGTTGTGTTTCCTCCCATAGCCAACAACATTTCTAAAGAAGGAAGATGCGCAACATGGCATAAAAACCCAAAAAAGAGTCACGAAAACATCATCTTTCTTTCTAGGTGTAGCGCATTGTTTGACCTTAAAACCGGTAGGTTGCCGGTTGTGCGCCGGCACACAAGCCAAAATGTTCATAAAATGTAATTTTGGAATGCGATTTTAACCCTTATGCATAAAGAAAACGTATGAAGAACAAGGTCAGAATCGCATGGAGCATTCTTGTTCTTAAGGTATAAAATACGAAGCGGAATAATTTTGTTTTGATTGTTTGAATTTTGTTTTGATTGTTTGAATTCAACCTAGGCAAACCGGAACGGCATTCCGGTTCATGAAGTCCAACAATCTCACCCTGCATCTGTATGAAATATTAAATAACGGAAATGTGATGTTTTTGTACAAATCACATTTGCCTATCATGTATTCACTGCTCTTCATTCTTAAGTTCATAATATTATAATGCTTCGTATTTGATATTGTTTTTGTTACCTTTTCGTGGAATTACAGTGAATGTGTTCTAAACGAACGCCATTGATCAGAGAAGATAATTATGTTTTTCCACTTATCTCCGTTTCTACTGCTCCGCTCCGCTTTCACCCGTTCAAAGAAACTAAATTGTAGACATTAAAAAACTTTGAAATAACACGCAAACTTCGAAACGGAATATTTGTGAATGAAACTAACATGAAACAGGGTGGCACCAGACTTGGAAAAACCCGAATAAGATTTTTTGTTAAATGTCATAATTCATAATTTTTGCGCTTTCAGTTTGGGCTTCAAAGTTTTGCATTACCTGCAAAACTTTACCTGCATTACATGCAAACTTGAGCCTTAAAAAATATATTTATTTATTTAGCAATCTGAATACTTATTTATTTTCATTTACTAACTTCATTTACACGGCACAGTACAACTTATGATAAAAAACGATACGTAATTTAATTTCTCCGGTGACGGACAACTCCTCTTTTAAAAAGTCAAAGTGATGAAAAAAAATTTGTGAAAAAGGTTGCGTTAGGTTAGGTTATAGGCTATATTTATTTTTTTTCGTAACTTTTAATGACTTTTCAAAAGGGTGTTGAAATTGCATGATTCTGGTTATCCGATAAATGATTCGCAGGGTGGCGGAACCCATACCCGCCTCTCAAATTATAGTTAAAAACTTTGGGAGACGGGTAAAAATAAAAACTATTTACAGAAAACCTTGAATTTTCATAAGATTTTGGTAAAACTTTTTTTTTAAATGGCCACCCTGGCGGGAGGAAATAAGTCCCCCTTTTGAAATACGATGAACAAATTTACATACCCACGTATAATTTAGTACCTACACTTGACCGCCGTCCATTCATAGTTCGCAATTAAATATATTTTTGAATACAATAGTTCTTTTTTAACTACACTTCCTTCATTAAGTCCCCTTTCACTTCAAATAATAATTAACCCGCTTATCAAATGCGGCCATCGTACATAATCTAAGAATGAATTTTTACGTTTGAAAGAATAAATAATTAAATGTTTTATGATACCTATTGTTACAGCTTGATCAAAATCCTGAAACGCATACAACTGGGGTTCAAGAGGTGATTGAGCGAATCAAATTTGATCTTACGTGCTTCTATTTTTCCAAAATTGATGATTTATATTAACATTAAAATATTTCACTTCTTCAAACACAGAAAACTTATTTTGTGGCACCATTTTAATTAAAATTTAATAGAATACTTAGTTTTAACCATTTTATATTTAACCATTTTATTGTTTAAAAAGCCAACATGTTTCGTAAGCAATGCTTACTTCACCAGGGTTTACTTAAAACTCTAATAAAATTTTCCCAGAGCTCCTACTTTGCTTTATTAGTACGTGGTTAGCGTGTTTTTTTTTTCTTTTTTAGAATTTTTTTTTACCTGCCCACGCCCTCACTGTGCCATCTCAAAGCTCCCTAATTTTCTTTGGGTCTTCTACTGCCCCCCTGAAAGTCTCAAACGCCCACAATGGGGCGTTATCGCCTTCGTTGAGAACCAACGTTGTAGATTACTGTAGATACATAAAAAAAATAAAAATAAGTACCTGGGTATAGGAACAGTAATAGTAATCAGAACATCGGTGATTAAGATACAATTTTTTTTTAATAGATATAATATATGTATATGTGGAATCGAAATCGAAAAATCGTTCAGTCCAATAAATAAATAAATATTAATGAATGTATATAAACTTAAATTGTGCCGAAATAAAATTATATTAGTTATTAAATTTTACAAATCATAAACAAAAATTTATTAGATTTTCACAAAAAGAAAACAAGAGATATTTTATTTTCAATACATTTTTTCAAGTGTTCTAAAAATTCCAATATTCAAAATTGTATGAACGATATTTCATTTCGATGATCCTTAAATTCAAAGCGTAGAAATAAGTTATTCCGGACAGGAACTTATATAAACTTTATACCTTTATTACCATAATATCATATTATTTTTACGTTTAAATTATTAACGAGTATGTAATTAATGTTAAATGGCTACCTCATCCTGTGCGAATTTTATGACTGTTTTGTGCGTTTTATGAAATGAAGCTTTTTTTGCTTGTTTTTAAAACTGGC
Source organism: Glyphotaelius pellucidus (assembly GCA_936435175.1). Classification (NCBI taxonomy): domain Eukaryota; kingdom Metazoa; phylum Arthropoda; class Insecta; order Trichoptera; family Limnephilidae; genus Glyphotaelius; species Glyphotaelius pellucidus. The sequence goes on along the minus strand of OW386543.1, from coordinate 6,105,333 downwards.
AATACCGTAATCGTTAGACGCTTCGGAATAAACACACGTTCGACGTTCTCTATCTTTCATTTTCATACAAGACATTGAAAGTATAAAATATAACTGTCTAATGAAAAATCTAAAATCACTAATGCTGCCCGACAGAATACTGATATTTAATGTCATTTTATCTTTTTAATATCATCAATCCCCTTATTCACAGCCCTGCATTATTTACAATATACTAAAGATAACTTTCACTGCAACAATCATATCAATACCAATCTGTTTATAAACTCCCTTATACCATGCGTACACGCCTTTAGGTAACCGATCTGCAGAAGTGACAAATATTTTAATATCACCGAAAAAAGTTATAAAACACTATTTCAAAAGTTTTTCACAAACAGTTATTAGTTTACATTTTGTTTACTACAACTTGATAGTAAATTTGAATCATGTTAGTTTGTTTACGGGTCGTTCTTTTTTTTTACCTACATAAAGTTGTCTCCACCAGTTAGTGGAGAAAAATTCAATAGAATTACCAATATTATTATTTTATAATTACTTTAAAATCTACTCAAACTGTGTGCGTTTAAAAAAAAATATGTGTTTATATTTTTGTAGTAAAAATTACGTTACAAAGTTGTAACTCCTCGTGAAAGAAGTGTATTTCATACAAATCACAGTTGTCTTCTGCCACCTCGACTTGCGTGTATTCTATAAGTTTACAAAAAAATGATATAACGACATAAAATATAAAACTATTTTTAAACTCCAAAAGGTATAACTTATCAAGCAACAGCGATTATTGTTTTTAATGATGTTTTTATGTAGTACATTAATTCTGTCACGTGGGTTGTCACCCCCAATAAGCATTTTAGTTTATTCAATTTCCCCTCTGAGATCCAGAGAGAATTCATTTATATTAAAAACAAAATGTGGAGTGGTGGAAAGTGACAGCGTGGTAAAAGTTATGTAGGTTTAAAAGAAGAACAACCCTTACACTGAATAATAATTATTGTTTTATATCGTATTTTATGAAAATGTTTTATTGTGTGTATTTAAAGGTACTTGTGCCGTAAATAAATAAAACACTGGTTGCCTACATTAATGAAAGTAATAACTTTAATAAAAAATAATATTTTATTATTTTCAAGCAAGTACACCTTGTGTTTATTTCCGATAAGTGGGTACAATAATTTCCAAGGAAGGTGTTAAAAAGTTGGCACTGTTTTTTTATCAATCCTTTCCCTTTATAATAATAAAACAAAAGGGCGGTCACAAGCTGTTGTTCGAAGATTTAAAGGGAGAAAATTCAGTCTCGAAAAATAAAAGAAAAAATTGTTGAAATAGTAAAACGGAAATCTACAGATATCTTATAATATGGTTCTATTGAAAAATTAAGAAAATGGTTACCATGGTAACACAGAATCTACCATTTTCGTTATTTATTTTTGGGATGTTATGCGCCTTCTTTAGCCAACTTCGAACAAGCGTTAGTTACAGTGTCCTTGCCAACAATAAATAACGAAAATACTTTTGGCCGTGAAAATCTAAAATCATACCTGAGGAATCTACTAATTTAAATAGATAAATGAATAAATTGTAACTACAAAGATAATTATGACAACAATTATGTTGAACTACAACACTCTGTTAAATAATATGAATATGCTCAAATTGTCCGACAGAAGAATTTTCACTTGGTATTTCTATATAAAATTCTATATGATTTAGTTGATAGTCCGGTATTGCTTGAATTGATAAGCTTCCGGATTCCACAACGTAATACGAAGTCAGGATTTATTTCAGTGCAGAAATTCTGGGACTAACTACCATATGTATTCTTCTTTGCCCAGAATACTAATGGAGGGAAACAATTATACCAAGTCCGTGGACAACTTCAGTTTATCTTTAAACAAATATAAAATATTGTTACTGAGGCAGTTCAGTTATGTACAATAAATATTGTATTTATTACCATTCATATGTAAAAGCCCTGAAAAAGGGCGTTGATCAATAAATAAATAAATATTTATTGCCGACATTAGTTGCTGGTATTATTTAACCACAAAAAAGGATATTGTAATTATTTTTTGTTCAGGCCTTAAATTAAACTAAACACCTTAAGTAACAATTAGATAAGCAACATTGAAATCAAAAACCTTGATCCCAATTGATGCCATACTCAGATCATAGAATTTATATTAAACGATCCGAGATGTCATAGCACAGCTTTTTTATACCTACTAAAATTGTTATAGACCCGGGTAGCATAAAGTCCACGGCTTGTCTCGCCTTCGAAGAAAACACATTAAGGAAATGTATTCAATGGAAAACCATATTTCTGCATAATATTTTTCACGCATTCCTGACTTGTTGACGCAGGCCGCAAATCTGTCGTAATCCCTTTTGATGTAATTATATGAGTATCATCACTGATTACTTTTCCCAGTACTGCTAGAATAATGACTCTGGGCGGCCAGTCATGATTAATGATTCGGATATGTTAGTAGTCAAATACCTGTGTAATATACAGTACGTTAATCAATTTCCGGGAAGTTCTCCAAAGTTAAATCACTGTTATCAAAACAAATTTAATACACGTAACGAGAAGATGATAATAAATAAGAATTGTTGATATTGGCGCCTGGAATGGTGTTTAAATTATACGTTAAAGATAACCTGTATATATGTACGTTCTTATAGTTAGTATCGATTGCCTTACCTTCAAACAACCGGTGTGTTTCATTTGATTTTAATCTACTTGTTCAATCAATTAATTACTGATGACTAGTAACCTGAATGTAATAACACATATCATGACTTGCGAGGAAGTGTTAATCGTTTAACAGGAAAAGTGACCAAGACACTATACAGCGTGTAAAGAAACGTTCCTGACTTACTTAGGGGTCGTCCATTAATCACAACTTTATTCACAATTTTTTTAGCAACTTTTCAACCTCCTCCCTCCCTGGTTATACGTGATGACGTTTAAGACTACCCCCTCCCCCTCATACCCAAAATCACATGTATTTTTTTTTAGTTCAAAGTTGAAATTATCAGAATATTGTTTTAAGACAAAACATACGCGACAACGATTTACGCACGTATTCGGCGTCAAAATCACAGACTTGCTGGCAACTGGTCCCCGTCGCAACGCGCGCGGAAATCGTTGCCTGGCAACGGTGAGTCAAGGCCACGCGCCGCTGTTTGGTTTAGAAATCGTGCGTTCAAAGAAAAATAAATCACGTGATATCTCATTATTACCCCCCCCCTTCCTCACTGTGATATTTCGTGATTTTTTCCGAACTCATCCCCCCTCCTTTCTAGCCTCACGTGATTAATGGACGACCCCTTACCAGTGATTTTTAAGGTTATTTAGAGTAAAAATGGAGATAACATTTTGATCTCCGTAGATTTTCATTCAATTAATATCTTTAAAAATCAGTAGGTATTGGACACTTAGGATCAAGGGTGGGGTTTTGGGTTGTTACTCGGCCAAGTGACCAGTGATATGAAAGAAAAAATTGCTTATTTTAAAAAAAATTAAATAAACCATTTTTTTTACCCCAGATAATGTCAGGAATCACTGGTTAAGTAAGTCAGGTCCTTCTTTTGATACCCTGGGTTAAATATTGTTCACATCCTTGGAAATGACAAATACCGGCTGCCTCAATTTATGAACCTTAGGAAAAATTGAGTAAAAATATGGAATTGGAACACTGCAATAATTTGTCATGACGTAGAAACTGGACTGTCAATAAAATGCCAGCTCATCTTCTCCTACTCCAAATACTGAATAGAATACCTTTCTAGATTATCTTTCTAAATAGTGCTTTCTTGTTGTCAAGCACAGCGTAATCGACTGTTTTCAACCAACTTTGCCTTTTATAAGTGCTATCGTCTTGCATATTAAACTAATGGTATTTTAATGCCTCTACATGCGCATTTTTCTCATGCCCCGAGCGTTCTGTTGAACGAGTACCATGACCGAAGCATTCAACAATTTACATAATACGCCTTAGATCGTATCTATCAGGTCATCTAGGAAGACAGAATCACATGTGGAAGTGTTTTTATGGGGTTACTCACCATAGTTCCTGGACTCATTACGAGTTTCCGCGGGAAAAAAATCCACTACGAGCTCATGGCGCCATGTGCCGTGGAACCTGCAGCGGGGAACCTGTTGTTCCTGATAACAATTTTTTCCTAGGAATCAACAGTTTTTGCTATCTTTTACTGAACAACTGAAAAGTATATAATAATATTTTATGAATCAGCGGCTCATGTATCTGGCTTAGATTTGCCTCTCGGAACTCGAAAGTATTATTCGAGTGATGTTAGCCTCCATTCAAAGCTCTGGAAAAACTGTAACTCTGATTTGGATTCCTGGACATGTTGGCATAGTGGGTAACGATATTGCGTATTCCTTGGCAAAAAAGGAGCGTCTAACCCTATTTTTACCCTCATAAATCATATTCCTCTCTCTGATATTTTTTCCATCATCACAGATAGATCCCGCAATGTTTGGGCAGAGTATTGGAACATTGCTAGTTAATCCAAAGGAGCCTGCTACGCCTCAATACAAAGGACTATCCCATCAAAACCGTGGTTTAAAAAAATCCCCCATTTTTCCAAAAAATAAATTTCCTCTCTTATTCGAACGAGAATCGGACATTGTTCCGTTCCTTCTCACTTGTTTAAAATTCACGTCCTTGACTCTCCAGATTGTACATTCTGTGGTCTAGAAGTGGGAACTTTAGATCACATATTTTTTGGTTGTCCCTCTCTAAATAAATATCCTCTCTTCTATCAAGCTTTATCTGAAATTACTTCCCCTCCATACAACATCTCTTTTAAATCTGAACTCGACTGCAATCTTCCATATAATTCTGAAATTTGCACATTTAAATAATATTAATATATAAATTCACCTTTCCTTTCTCTGTAATTTGAAATGATGGCCTAGAACATCCTTGAAGGGTGAAAGCCAGAAATAATTGGAAAAAAAACTCGGAAGTACATATTTATATTATTTGCCATCATCGAGGAGATTGATGATCTCTTAGAATTGGCGCTTTTATATTGCCTCTTATCCATGCTTGTTTTTGACGTTTTGGTGGTTCTTATTATGAATGGTTTTAATATTGTAATTTCAGTTAGGAGACGTCCATAAAATACGTCACATCGTACGGGGAAAGCGGGTGTAGACGTTAACGAGAATTTGATGTAGAAGAGGGGATGGCATGCTGCTACTCACGTTCACGAACTATGAAAATTTTGCTCTCCGCCGTCAATAATAAAGTTCATAGTATGTAAAAGAAAGATAAATGGGAGAGGGGTTTAGGTCCAGACTGGTGTAATTTAAAGGGAGAGGGCTAAGAAAGCGTGACACAGCAATGTGAGGGTAGGATTAATAAAGAATTGCGTGACGTAATACATGGACGACCCCTTATCGACTTTCAATATTTCAAGTTATCCTGCTTTATCAACAATTCAATCCGAGGATGGTGACTGCTGGTGCTAGTTGAATTATTTCAAAGAACTCGAGAACGTTTTAATGGCCGGGATGTGATGTTTTTAATTTAAATTCACTTGGAATCAAGTACCAAAATACAATCGGATGTCTTGTTGTTTCCAAGAAGCCGTGAGAACTTAAAGTCGTTGCACAAAACACACAAAAGATATGCGCAACGAATGAAAAATGAACAGAATTATGTACATCTTCAAGCCGGAAATTAGTATTAGCTGAGTAGTTAGCGTCTTGGCTATTAGGAACGATTCGATCAGTGCGTTTGTTGGCAGTATTGGATTCCAGACACGACGCGACGTCCGGAGGTGTAATAATTACAAGAGAGAGTGGTTTCCTCACCTCCTAACAACTCGTGTACTCCTGGTAACGCGTATACTCTTGGTATTTTCATTTAAATTTTAACTCGCAAAATAAATGTTTTATTAACTTACCGATCTTTCTTGGCTTGTTTAGAGGCCGAACCATGACAATTTTATTAACTTCGTTTGTTATCCTTTTTTATTACAACATGATTTTCTGCATTGACACGGATGAGATGCTAATATCACAAGGCGTGATAGTTCTGTGTTTACCTTTTCTGGATAACTTGTAAATCAATTTTTAAATAAAACGCTTCGTAAATATTTGGTTCCTCTTAAATTTTATCAGTGTATTTTTCAATGGCTAAATTCAGAAAGGACAACCTTGAACTTTAATATATTATGATGATAATTTATCGGTTTAATTAAGCATGGCAACATACTCGCGGCTTTGTGTCGGTGCCTGAAAGAACTGAACCAAACCGAACCCTTGGACTCCATCCCCTACCATGCACCTCTCCACAATGAAATGGAACACGTTTTTATTTCGTGTTGGGCTGATAATTCTAGTGTTTTTTGGGACTTGTGAACTTCCTCTCATTTCCAAACTGTCTTATTAAACGACCCCAAAGGAGAGTGAACCTTATTCCGTATTGGTATTCAAATAAACAGATCTCAAGTAATCTGAATACGGAATTTCCTTGGAATTGCAAAACTTTAATCAGCTTGGAAAACATGTTTACTTTTGAACTCGGATAGTTTTCCTCGTGTCGCTTCTAGAAAATTGTCAGCAATCAAATGAATGAAAATTTGATGATGTTGTAGTCATCTGGTTTCATATATTATTATGTTTTGACGTTTTTAAGATTCATTTAAAACAAAAAAATAAAATATGTTGTATATATTTTAATTAAATAGTTTTTGTGAACAATTTACCTTATTTTTTTCCTTGAGGTGTAAATTTTTAAGTTTCGATATAAATTCTGTTGAACTTTTTCATACGTTTAAGAAAATACAGAATGTAATTTTTGCCCAAATGGGATATTATAGAGAAATCTCAGAAACTTTTTTTGAACCCTCTCCTCCAACATAAGGGAACATCCCACCTCGTGAGGATTCCAGATAGCCGAACCACTCTCCAGCCTATTGCAGACCAAGGATCAAAAGATCAAAATTCTCAGATTACGGATATCCCGAAAAACTCTGACGGTTCGGAGAACAAACCTCAACATTTTTAAATGGCACACCCTTCGATATGATCACGAAATGTCAGCTTACTTTCACACATAATCCCAAGATCTTTTAGAGTTGAAACTCGTTTTAGATTATGACCTAGCATAGTTTATCTATGATGGGTGTCGATATCTACAACAACTGCTTGTTGCAAGTTGCAAAAATAGCAATTAAAAAAATATATGCTAGTTATTTTGAATATTATTTCCGAGTTGAGGTTCGAAGTGTTTGTTGCCTGGAAATGAAAATGGTGATGTTCACAATCGTATCGTTTCAAGATTATTTATACTTCCTCATGGTGCTTCTAATAAAAAGCTGTAAAACCGCTTCTTGCCGAGTGCAGAGGTCAAATAATCCCCGCCAAGGTCGTCCAGTTTCACACTTCACACGCATACAGAGAATAGATTGGATTGTACTATGTGGGTCCAAATACGACCATACTTCTGGGAGTCTCTTTTTATGTTTCGCATGCATTGTCGTTTTCGATTTTGTTAGTGTATTGTGCAAAAACTGAGTATTGTTAATGAAGTGAATTCTATGTTTTCATAAACATCCGCAATGGAATATTGGATAACTTCCAATAATTTATTGTTTCGAAAAAAAAAATTTAACTCTATTGAATTGCGCTTAATTGATTATTGATTTTTTTTACATGAGATCCACACAAAATAATTTCCCTCAGGGCCTACGTCATCCTTGGGGATGCTGTGTGGAGGGTTTTTTTTAAGGAAAAGAGGGAAAGGAGAGTTCGTGGAAGGAAAAGGGTTTAAGGGGTGAGTAGGAATCTGGGGTTCAGTGTGTCCTGGTCATCCGCCTCCAAGACCTAGACAAACCTCACCCCATGAACCCGGGTACCCCTGCTAAATCACCAAACGTAGCGAACCACTTGGGGTGACCTATGGCAGAGGTGTTGGTTGTCCAATAAAGGTATTATCAAGAACAAATAAATATTTTTTTATATTTTCCATTCGAGGAACTTTTGGCAAATGTTTATATGGTATTTTGGCAAGTTTGCAAAAAAATGTCTTGAGCGATCGCTTGCCATAATGCCAAATTTATAGAACCTAAAAATTAATATGGGATAAACGGTAAAATATTAGTGGATTCATTGGCTTTAAACTGCAGTAAGGCCTGCAGTTCCCTCTTACCCCGCAGTGGCTGGCGGATGTTCTGAACTATTTCGAACCCTTTGAACCATTGTCGGTGTGCATAAATACATTCAACCTGCACCCTTTAAATTGTTGATTTGCCTACAAAAAAAATTGCGGCTCCCTTATCAAGCAAAAGAACTCCTCTTTTCTGATAAGCTGTAGGCACATGACCAAGAATGTCGTTGTAAAAACAATAAGATAAAATAAAAGTGTGTTTCGAAATAAAAGTTTATTTCTAAATAAAAGTTTATTTCCAAATAAAAGTTTATTCAAGAAACTAATCGAAACGACAACATCACTTCTGGAGCTAACATTTCGGACAATCTGTAATGTTTGTTTATCATCAAGACGATTATTAATGCAAGAGTCGATCTCATCAATGTGGGTCACACCGATCACCAAGATAATAATATTATGTCTAACATTAACCCGTCGTCGCGTCGTCCTATTAATGCTAATCGGGTGCTTATGAATTTCAATAGCCTCTGTGATTAGTCAAGGCGTAATTAGTGCAAGGAAGCATACCAAAAAGTAAGATCACGAGGTGGCTGGGACTCACCTTGTGTTGTCAATTTATATCAATGGTTCTAACGTGTGATGATTAGATTACCAAATGAAATGTTCACACATTATAACAACAGAACATTTTCTTATTAATACTACACCAAGCATACGTTGAGTTGAGATTGTTGTATTGCTCAATAGTGTTGAGTGTATTGGATTTAAAGTGCATTTTGTGACCCCTGTTCGAATTAACAATATACCTGTTTTATTGTGCTTTGAATGAGTCAAAAATAATGTTTTTAGATTGGATAACAATTATATTTTTTTTACATTAGCTTCACACAGGAGGCCTTGAGGAAAGTTATTTCCCTCAGGGCCTATGTCATCTTAGGGATACTGTGTGGAGGATCTTTTTAAAGAAAGGGAATCTGGGAAGGAAAAGGTATGAGGGGTGGGTAGGAATCTGGGGGTCAGTGTGTCAGGAGTGACGGGTGTATGAATTCATCACTTCAGAGGAATATAAACGCTAGAAATATTTCGATTCTCAAGCCATACAAAATTTAAAATCGCGCGTCATATTTGCACGAGGCGAGTAAGCGAAAAAGTGGTTTTTATTTATTTTGTGCTTAATTTTATAAGAATGAAAAACAGTTAGAACATACAAAACCTCAAAAATAGTCTTAGCCATAAAGGGGTATTTAAAAAAAAATGTTTCTTATATCACTTCATAGTTAAGTCATGAAAAAACTTTATTTTAGTGGTTTACGCTTATATTTTCTGTTATGTAAATAATAATTTTGTTGTAATTCCAATGCATAAAAATGCCAGTAAAAGCTTCAATTTATCCGTAGCATATTTTTTGATGTTCATAATGTAAACCGATCCGTCGTAAAGATGAATCTAAATAGTATCTAAATAGGATTTCACGTACAGCTTCATCTTCAACCGCGGTGCAAGGCATGGATAGAGAGAGTCCCTCAAAAGACCTCCCTCAACCAGTCTCTCCCGATCCGGCCCGCAACACAGAAGGTGGGCTGATCCACCCCATGACCTAGTCAAACGTCACCCCATGAACCCGAGCACCCCTTCACTGTGACCTATGGCAGAGATTGGTTGTCCAATTAATGATTGCCTGGGCGGCGGTTCACATTTCTCCCTCCCAAATTGTTTGTGGGTAAAGATCTCCTAACATATTTCGTAAAATTAGAAGATTGGTATCAACATTCAAATACCACTGCGATAAAAATATCTCATATCGTGTCCAAGCCACTTAATTCCAATCAACTCCGTTTGTTTGTATCGTTTTATTGTTTGTAGTATGATAGCTGGCCAAGGTCGTTCTTCGCGATTTCATTCACCAAAGTGGATATTATTTTTGTCAATGAATGGACTGTGATGACATCTTATTGTTATTGTACACTTACAATACGTCTACGTGTCGGCAGTCTGCTGGTCGGCGATTGCTTTGGTAAATGGATAAATAGTTTGGTAACAAGATCGTGACATGCTATGGAACGAGAATCGTTTATTTTTGGATGTGTATAATTAATTCATTGGTACTAATATTAAGTTCAATATGTCACAATTTGATGTCCATTTGATAATGGTCCATATTCTATTATCTTTGATTCCAACTAACGCGAGTACGGATGGTGACAAATTATATAAGCAATTTACATCAAACCACCTTTTGTTTTGAAGAGTTTTATTTCAAATGTACGCCTGAACAGCTGTTACTTAATTTAATTTAAGAAATAATACTAATTAAGTATCAAGTATGCCTGCATGTAAAATAAAACTCTTCAATACAAAAGAAATGTCCAAAATGTAGAAGAAACAAACAACCTATTAAATTTTCGGTCTTCGCCAGAGTCTTCTTTGGTAATGTTTGCAACCTCATTGCAGAAAACTACAACAACATCGTAGAAATCCGTTTATTTCGAAACATGCAATTGTTTTGTTTACCAATATTTTTCGATTTTGCCAATCGCCAATCTAAATTTGCTTCTGCTGTTATTAAATTTAATATGGACACTCCCGTATCGCGTGTAATGCCTACGTAGTCTAAGCAAGTCAAGCACTTTGTAACCTTGAAAAACTTTAAATGGAATCGATCAAAATAATTGTACGGAAGAAAGTTAGTGTTTTGCATTTTCCCCTCTTGGAAAATGATTCAAGAGATTTAATAACAACATGTAAAAGTTTTACTGGCTGTGAAAGTCTCAAATCGCATTTTACCACAAAAGCAGCTTCCTCTCCAATGGTGCTGGTCCAGATACCGTGGGAACTGGTGTCTCAGCGCTTGATCTTTGTGATCGATGATTGCTCGTGCATTCACCATTTACCATAATTCCACAATAACAGCGGCGGCGGCCGTGATGACGCACTCAGCGGGAGTGTTGTGCTATGGGGGCCTGCTGCATCCGGCAGTCGCTGGACCACGGCCAAGACGGCGGTCTGGTGTTTATACCTCGTTGCCTGATGGACTCCCATGGCCGAATTGTTTACCAATTCTACTCCATTCAACGCCTCTGATTTCCAAACTGCTATTTTTTAGGCGTAGTTGTTATTCGCTTCCAACGACATATTGAGGTACCTATTTAGGTACTTAATGTGAAAATTGTTTCTTTTCGATAATATTGTTTCGTTCCAGAAGAAATATCATAATCACGAGGTCACCATTTTTACTCATTCGTACGTGATACATGTCATGATCTACAGAAACATACAGTAGAGTCTCCGAAAGCTTTTGATAGCCTGTATTGTTTAATATCTGCAAATCCTGTAGCCTTTCTTCTACAATTTCAATTCCCAAAGCTTTCATTTTGCCACTTTGTTGCAGGTCTATTCTAACTGCGTTTCAGATTTTGTAATAATCCTTTTTTTAACTATGTATATACATCGCTCAATTTAGGTCTTTCTCCAGATTATAATCATTTTCGTTATTTGTTTTTGGGGTGTTATGCCGTGTTGCACTACCTCCCTTTTTAGCCAACGTTTCGGACAGCGTTACAGTATCCATCATCAGGTCAGATGTGCAATTGTGACACTGTAACGCTGTCCGAAACGTTGGCTAAAAAAGGAGGTAGCGCAACACTAAAAATCAGATTATAATCATTTCGCGTAAGGAAGAAAATTTAAGATAAGTAATTAAAATAAATAATTTAGAGAGCCGCAAAACCTTCTGCAAAGTAAATGAAACAAAAGTTTTCATTATTCAAGCCAACCAATGTTGAAAAAATTAAAACAATTTAGAATATTAGCTCTTGTTGGTTTCATGCGTCAACGAATCGTTGCGCCATTTAAACCGCTGCAAATTATTGTTTGACTATCGGTAAATTTTCTTTTCTTCTTCGCGTTTATGTACTGCTTTCCCACTGTTTAGAGAGTCTACTTCGTGTGTTTTCCATCGCCGCTCGCGAGCTACGGTAAACAAAACAGTACTAGTTCGGTCGGGAGCGCGACCGCCGGAATACGTTCGTTCATTCATGAAATACGAGTATGATCAATGGTTCAGTGAAACAACAGTGAATCGCCGGTGCGTGTACGTATTGTCCAAATAATGTCCGCCGGTCATTTGTATTACTTCCTGCCGTCGCGCGGATAACGGAAGTTCTTTTAATATTCTCTCGAAAAGTGCCTTCGACGCAAAAGTTCTGTTCTATATTCCAAAATTGTTTGCGTCGTCCAGGGATTACTTCAGTCTCTCCTCATCTTATAACTCCAATTTGAACATCGTCTTAGCTGTTCATTTTGATACAGTTTGGACTAATGAGCACCAAGCTTAGGTAAGGTTATAATTTTGGTTATTACATTAGTGTATGATGTTGTTTCAGTATGTTTAGTGATTATTTCAATGTTTAGATCAAAATTCATCGTCTGCTGTTTATTTTGATACAGTTTTGATTAATGGGCAACGGCTTGCGTAAAGTTATGGTCTTCATCAGTATAAAAGTATCGGATGTTGTTTCTGTGTGGCAACTTTGTTTTTAGAGATTACCTACTTCTAAAGTCGTAGTGAACCAAATAAAAGAGTCACCTTGGTTGTTCATTTTTGGATTTATGAGAGCCAACTAATGTTTTGGCTTTGACCTGCGACTGTTGTTTTAGTATGTTAACTTTGTATTCATTGATAATTCCAACGTCTCCTTATTATGTTGCTCCAATTTCGGCGTCATCTTGGCTGTTAATTTTGATACAGTTTTGGGTTTTGAGCGCCAAGCTTGGGCGAAGGTATGGTTTTGGTTAGCTCATAGTGTAAAATTAGTAGTAAGAGACCGTGAAGGTGCGTGGTGAAACTTTTACGACATCCTTGAGCGTATTATGGTGTTTAATTTTTTAACGTTGTCTGTGCAGATTGTGTCATAAACCGAGCAAATAAATATTAGCATTCGATAAATTGGAAAAATATACGAGTGGCGAACAGCACAGGCATCGTCAACATATTATAACGGCATGCAATTTTTTTAAATACCTTGTTAGTATGTCATGCTGTATTCTGATGAACGTAATGACGTAGGTACGTATTTAGAGGAGTGGTCTACCCCTCCTCGATTTACGTTACTTGTCATGGAACCTCCCCTTCTTCTTAGTATTAAGGGTCCACTATTCGAATTTCGACCGATTTCTTACATATCTCCCTTAAACATTTGAAGTTTTTAAGCTCTTAAAAAAACATGTTATTTTTGAAGATAATATCTAGATACGTTCCACGCCGAAACGCAAATTATATGAAATTCCCTCGATAGAAAAAAATCGCAAAGTATGCTCCGAAAATTATTTAAAACAAGTCTATTTCTTTTATTTTGCAAGTTATATTTGTGGAAAAAATCACAATGTTTCTTTAAATGATACTTAACATACGTACCAGGAGATTTTTGCTCTATTTTAAACGAATCATGTTTTATTAAGCTTTTTCGCAATTTTCACTGCTATTTTACAACTTAAAATATTAGCGCGCTCTGTCCAACATTCGTAATTCCATATCTCCCCATCTTCTTCTTTTTCAGCGCCGTGCGTTTCAAGAGTTCCGCCTTAATAAAATATAACAATTTGGGAGGCGGCAATGGGTACCGCCGCTCGGGAATTATTTTTATGATAACCAACACCGCCGCCATAGGTCGCCCCAAGTGGTTCGCTATGTTTGGTGACTTACCAGGGGTGCCCGGGATCATGATTGTGGTTGGCGGCGGATGCTTTACCCACCTGCTGCGAAGTGTGCAGAATCGGGAAAGACTGGTTGAGATAGACCTTTTAACCTCTTCAATCTCTCGACTCATCGCATTTCACCGCAGTGGGAGGGATGAATTCGTCCGTCACTCCTGGACACACTGACCTCTAGATTCTTACCCACCCTTCATATGGAGCTAAAATATATATGCAATAGATTTTAAATAGCTAGGTACTTTTTTTAATGTTTGCACTTGTATGGAGAGCTTGACTTCACATTTAGTCTTTTCTCCCTCCACCTGAGACGTGACGTATTTTATGTGGGCCATATTTTGCTGGGCCGTAAATTGTTTAAGCTTCAAAATTTATGTATGCTAAATGCATTTTGGATGAACTCCAATAATAAATGAAAACGGGAAAAACAAGTTTACTTACTGTAATGAATGCATTGATGTACAAAATCATCAGAACAGATAATTTTGTTTGGAAAGTGAAATTGATTGAGATTGTATGGGTTTTTATTTTTGTTATGACTTCCATTTAATTATTAATTTCGTCTCCGTTGTCTGCGTGTCTGCGGAGTATGTTAACAATTTAATTTTTATCGCTCGGAATGTAGGTTGACTTCATATCGCACCCACATTGTAGCTGACATGACTGGATGTTGAATATATTATTATTAACATTACATGTATAATTTATATGCCAGTTTTTTGTCTTCTAACCTCAAATGCTTGACATCTTAATACAAACGAATGGTTTATTACCGTACCAATTTCGCACTTCATTTCAGGATTAAATACAGGTTTGTCTTAAATAAAGAAAGCGGCAAATTAATCTTCTGATTAGGAAATTCTTGACTTAGTTTTATTTCTTTATTATTACTTTCTATTATCAGCGACCTCCTAGCAATAATTACTTTCTTTATTATGTGTGCGATGCTTTAACCCTACCCTAGATATTATATTATTAGAGATTTAGTCGTATTTACACCATGTTTAGGTTGGCTTGTTAAATTTGGCTGCCTAGAAAGTGAAAGATGTTTGGTAAAGTTCAGGTCTTTGAATAGATCACTTTTGCAAATTCGATAAAGTGACCCAATTGAATTTTTCAGTCATCCCTCATAGCTGAGGATTGTGATTCCTACTCAAATTACCCTGATGAACCAGGCTCATCCACACAAAATCCTGCACTACGCAGGGCCAGTTTATCAGCCAGTCCGTGTCCTTGCTGTATACGTCATTCCTCGCTCATTAAATCGTTAGGCGTGTTAAATTTACCGCCCAAGCTTTGCTAAGCCGCAGAATAGTTCCTATTTTAGACGCAATCATATGCAATCATTACATAAATAGTGTTTGAAAACTTCACATCGAAATTTAATTTCACACGTAATTGCCCAAGTTAACTCTTCAACTATAACCCAGACACTCCCACAAAAAAACTATACCAGGAAATGAACCTTTTGAAAATAAGAACATTGTACGAATATAACATATGTCTTTTAATCTACAAAATACAAAATGGACTTATACACACAAACACAACATTTATAAAAACATCACAAGTACACGAACATTATACAAGACAACACAATAAATTGTACACAAATACAGTCAAGACTGAAAGTGGCAAGAGAAGTATTGGCCACGAGGGAGTTCACATTTATAATCTCCTTCCAGATAATCTAAAAACGGAAGAGAATATAAAAACCTTTAAAAAAAAACTATTTAAACTTAAGATTTTGGAACAAAATTAAAAACTACTACATAATATGCTCTGTATTTAAGTTAAGAAAGCGAAATATTATATTTCTTTTAACTTAATAAATAAAAAAAAAATAAAAAAAAATAAAAAAAAAAGAAGTTATAAGACTGTTATATTCATCGAGCGATGTGGAATGACGATGTTATTAATGATAATCCATCAAAAATAGTCGGATAAGGGATTTTAAAAGAGTCAACGTCAGGACAGTTTGTTTTCAGCCGTTAATTTCATTAATAGTGCACTGACTTTGGCAAAACAAACACTAATTAAATTAGAGTACTCGCATCAGCATCATGCTGATTAAAATGGGAAACTTTATCAAAAATTGACTCGTAAATTAAACCCGCCTAAAAATAATCTGTAGTCATTTTTTAAATATTGCGATCATAACGTCGCGATTTCCCGGTGCATAGAGACGTCTCGGTGAAGATGACAGTAGAGAGCATAGATATACCACTCGTGGAGACATTATATTTGTTTTTCAAAGAAAAAAGAAACACGTTCCTCTATAAAATTCATAGACAATGCACGTGATATTGGTGACTCTTGGCTTTCGACCTAAATGTTCCAACTGTGCTAAGCTCGACATTCCAACCAAGGCGAGTTTATAACCAACTGATATTCCGGGCCATAGAGAAGATGCAGCTGTGTACGCCAACACAACAAACTTAAATATTAAATTCCAGCTCAGTGCATCGAAGACCTTGCCCTGCTTCTCCTCTGTCTTTCTCGGTGCCAATAAAGTTACAGGTTCGACTTTTTGGTTTGCAAATTGTTGCATCAAAAATACCTCTGGAAACATTGTAAGCAAGCGTTTTCCTGTTTTGATTCGATAAATTTGTTCACTTAGCTGTCCTTCCAACTTTTCGACATGATAAATATCGACGAACCAATCACTTTTTGAACTCCTAAATTGCTTGGTAAGCGTATATGTGTCGAGAGTGTTGCGTTATTTTTTTAACATTTTTTTCTTTGAAAAGCCCTTTAGAGTTTATAGTCAACCATCTCGTTAGTCATCGCTTGTGACGTGAGACATGATGAGGCGCGGTGACCGGTGACACCTACGCCCGCGACAGATCGACAAGACACCTCGGTGACTTTGTGACTTCTTCCATTTCGGCAGCCGCTCTGTCAACACCCGCGCTTCCGTCCTTTTGTTGGATTAGCCACTCTTGTTTGGTCTCCGCGTTTCGTACCTATGTGCTCTCTGTCAACAGCCGAGACATTGTTTGCCGTCTCCGTTCAAACGGAAACCGACAAGTCACTTTGGATGTTGATGTTTTTTAATGATGGTTTCCGCTTTTTCGGAAACGAATTAATTGCCAATATGAGATCGATTTTAACAGTCTAAAAGTAAGCGTTGTTCTTTTACTTGGATTTACAATTTGGTAGGCTGGTATGGGGTACCATTTATGGAATAATCAACACCTCTGCCACAGGCCACCCCAAGTGATTATCTACGTTTTGTGACTTAGCAGGGGTGCCCGGGTGTATGGGGTGAGGTTTATCTAGGTATTGGCAGTAGATGCATTTGTACGCCTCGTGCGTGGCGGGCCGGATCGGGAGAGACATGTCAAGGGAGACTTTTTGACACCTCCAGCTGAACTCTCTCGCCCCATCGCCTTGCAACGCAGTGGGAGGGACGGATTCAAACGTCCGTCACTCTTGGTCATATTGACCCTCAAATTCCTACTCACCTCTCATGCCTTTTTCTTTCCGTTTCATAAAAAGACCCTTCACACAGCATTCCCAAAGATGACAGACCGGGAGGAATTTTTTTTTCCTCTGGGCCTCTTGTATGAAGGTAATGTAAAAAAAAAATAGTAAATACCATTCAAAAGTCCTACGGCACCTAGCCATTGCTGCCTTTGGGTGCCCGCTGGGGGGAATGTCGTGAGCGAAAGAAGTGAAACATGCGTACAAAATGGTTCGTTTTTCATTTTCACTTTACCGGGTTTTGAACCCGCAACATCTGCGCCTAGAACCAAGGATCACTGCGCTCTTCCACGGACGCCCGTTGAAATATTAATTCTCATATAATCAGTTTATTTTTACATATTTGTAAAATAATAAGTGTATTTAATAAGTATATAGTAAGTATATTTAATAATAAGTATATTTTTATGTTGTTAAGTTTACTTTATTTTTTCCTAGCATCGGCCTCACCTAGTCGTGTCAATGTTGGTAGGACTCAACGATTGTGACGTTGGTAGTCTCATTAGCTCTCACCCACGCTTGTATTCTTGTATAAATAACTGAAGATCCATGTCGTTGTTAATTATTGACAGAGTAATTTCCTAAGAGCACCAGTAAATAGTTCTCAAGTTTTCTCCTCGTTTTTGTTTTTCGATATTGATTCATTATAATTAGCAGTAGCGATTGTAATAGATAATCTTTTGATGTGAATGGTTTCTAATTTATTGACAATGTGCCGTGCGTTCTAATACAATGACTATTGTCACTGTTGGGTTTCTGTGTGACTGGATACAATTAATTTTGACAAATTAACGGATCATTTTCCAGAAATCGATTTTTACGTACGTATTATAATAATAGAAATCTTTCAAATCGATTTTAATCCTTCCCACGAAAGATTAACCATCAACCCAATCACACCATTCAAAACCTGTGCACCTTCATATGTCGTAAATTATCTGAGTCGAATTACGGCGTTCCTCAAGGCTCAACTCTGAGTCCTATGTATTTATTTTCGTTTCAAAATATTCAAGTTCTTCACTCGTCGTGATTGTGTATTTCTCTTTAAAGGACTGGTCACACAAAAAACCTGTTGACACGTCCGAGTTGGAAACGTTTCCGACACCTCGTTTCTCGTGCCTCCGCCTACCTTCACAGGATTAGGGTCCTTTATTCAGCTTCCCTTTGTTAAGCCGTTTCTTTGTAATTATTCCAATTCTATATCCTTCTGAAGGTCGTAAAATAATCTGTGCACCTTGTGCAACTAACTGTTGCAAGTTAGTTAGAATTGAAATAAGGTGTTTGGTAACAGATCTTGTCAGTTATCTAAGCCGTCTCCATTAAATTTGGTGTTCTGCTTACTGCGTCGTAATTATATAAAAGTCAATCCATTTACACAATATTTACATCTATTTATTTTGCAATATTTCGCATGATGCAGGGTATATTTAATATTTGTTTTGAATTCTCTGCTATTTTTCTGATATAACATTTTAATTCACAATATTTATGAAACATGTTGATGAAAATAAAATAATGATGTCGTTCCAGTTGAACAGTGTTGCGAATGCTCTAATGTGAATGCAATTTGAGTCATGTTGACATAATTTAGTTAATGTTGATTCAACGCATCCAAAACTGGTCCAATTAGTGGACAGTGCACCGGTGAGCTTACATCCATCATAAACCAATAAGCCACAACCTAAATACACCCCAAACGTGTGTTCCGAGCATGCTTCCGATTAGCTCACAAAACGTGACCGGATGCCGACCAATCTATGCAATGTGCACGCCATTATTCCATTTTCAAATTCAAATTCCGAACGTCCGTGACACACACAATGGACGAATGGTGTCAACTCGGCGGATTATAATACTAGCCGCTTCCTATCGCTTGAGTTCTTTTATAAAATAGCATAATTTTATATGCCTTACATAATTTAAGAAACTGCGAGAGCATGGATCTTTATTTTTATGACCATGTGAAGAGTTTCGGTTTTGTTATGTGTCAAATTAACAGATACTTTTGTAAAATTTGTGTTTTTATCAATTTTTGGTTGTCGGAAAGATGGCTTTGATCGTTTTTACGACTCCTGGATTCTTTTAGATATTATCTTTACTGTGTTTGCTTATTCAGCTGGTATCGGCGTGTTTGATTTAATTTTTCGTATACCTGAACCTCTCTATTGTATTTGCCGAGAATGTATTGTGTGCAAAAAAGATCCTTGCGGAACTTCCGTTTAGCATTACGTTGATCATATCCGTGTGTTTGCGTTATTAAATCTTCCTATTTATTTCAATATTATATTGCAAAAGATTGACCAAACTCCAAAAAATTACGTTTTACTTGACCCTTAAATGACCTGTAAACAATATACTATTATTGAAGCTTGATGTCCTTGAATAAAATGTTGGCCTGAGTGCATTTTCCAAGAAAACAACAAGAGGAAGAGGGGATATTAAAAGTGTTTCTACAATGTCTTAGTATTCATGCTTTTATTTTAAGTTACGACAACAACACCCAACATGAACACGTAAAATGATACGTACGACCAGTAAGTTCGACAATTTACTAGCCATATTAATTTACTAGACTTTCATGAAATAGTGTAACTTGAAGGATGATCACCAGTTTGCCTACGATTTTTGTAAATCCAGTTTGTCCTAACCAACTGTACCACTGTATCTCTTAAAATTGTAGACCTACTGCCTGAATTATTCTTCTTTATTTTTTCATTTTTCGTATTTGAACTTTTGTGTCAAAGCATAACAGTTAATATAATTATATCCACATCGACTACCTACACAAGAAGCTACCGTCCCGTATACCTATACAAATCGTATTCAACCTGTCTTGACTGTATAATTAATGACATCTCTCCACGGATCGTCTGTTTTCAGCAAAATATTTTGTCCACAGTGCTTTTGTCCCAAACAGAGCGGATGTCCAAATGAAATAATAATACGAAATATCACCAGAAACCTGGGACATTGCTCTCGTCTCGCTGTGGACCGATCAATCACAGGGTCTGGGCCCCGGTGGCTGGGATGTTGACCAGATCTTCGAGCGAGATAGCCCTGTTTTATTATTTGTTTCTCCCGGAGGACCGGAAGATGGGTCATGTAGAGATAAAACTCTCGTCCCCATTCTACTGATGTGTAATCAATTATGTAATTCTCTCTCGATTTACCTGGCCCTAATCCCATATTGTTAGGGCACTTTAGAGATTTGATGTCCAACAAACCAAATAAGAAATTGATTCTAATTAGCCCTTTCACTAATTTATTTAAAGGTTGACCTCCATCGCATAATTTAGTATTATCTTTAGGTACATCATCATCAAACTTCGGTTGTATCGTTGTGTGTCTGTAATTGTAACCCTGGTTCGATTTACTGAGATTTGTTTTAAATTAAACCATAAATTTCAAAATGTATAACTAATTGTGCCAAGAATTCAGGCAAGCAACAAATTACCTACCTATTATATAGTATTTTAACAGAATATTATTTTGATTTCCATTTTCAAAATTGGAACTGATGTGTCAAAAATTCAGAAAAGCGATAAAGTGCCTACCTATAATTAAATATTTTTTTATAATAATGACGATAAAATAACTTTGTTTAATTCCACTTTATTATATTTTTAAAACCAACCGGTTTCGGTTCGACCTGAGCCTGGGCTGAAGTTAGATTTGTCAAATAGCTCCATTTTTAACATTTTCCTTCCCCGCGTCTACTTTTACCCCTTCCCTTTAAGGTACCTCTCCCTCGCCCCCACAAAAGTTGATGTTCTCTCTCCCGCTTCCACTTTTCATTTATGCTCTGTAACCGTGTACTTTATTTAATATTTTTTATTCACCCTGAGGGAGGTTCAGGTCGAACCGAAACCGGTTGTTTTAAAAAATATAATAAAGTAGGATTAAACAAAGTTATTTTTTGTCATTATTATAATTATGTATAATATTTGGCTTATTTATAAAGCGCCATTTTTATGAAAAATCATCTCAAGGGCAATACCCACAAAGTGTTTGCTACATGTGAAAATTAAAAAAAAAATTACCAGAAATCTATATTTTGAAATGCGTATTTCTTTTGTTTAAATTTCTCAGGGTTAGTCTTGACAATTAAAGTCAGTTACCTAATGTGACTTTTTAGATAGTATGCAATTGTCAATCGTACAATAAATTTTAATATCCCGTGATTTTTCACAGGTAAAAAATAATATCGAAACCCGTCTCATAAGCCATTCAATCATCAATGACCTATCTTGAATATCATTTGTTCAAATTCGGTTTTAGTATTTTAATAAATTAGTAATGTTAGCATTGTATTAACTTGTGTTGACTCACTTTGTTTGCCCGAGCCTTTTTCACAAAAATCATTGTCCAAATACCAATTATGAATTCACATCACAGCGAGGGTTGGCGTGAGAATCTGTTCTGGCACAAAAATAATTATTGTAAGCAGGAAGGTCAGATTACTGCAATTCTTCTGTCGGGAAGGGACTTCCTGTCTACATATTTACCAGATTAATTCATTTTAATAAAAATAAATTGCCGCCCGGCTCTGCCCGGCAATCCGCATAAAATAAAATAACCCATGTCGGCTTGTGTGTATTTATATTTTTAATATTATTTAGAACTGCTCATGAATTCTATTGAATTGATCTGATTCAGCTTCCGGCTTCGGATTTATGGCATTTTTGTAACAGTGTTTTATGTTTATTTTTATACTTACTACCGAGAAACGAAATGTTATTAATTTGTTTTTTTTTAGATCTTAGTCCAACGGAAATAAAAATATGGCTCTAATGGGCTGAAACTGGTAACGGTCAAATATAAAATAAGTGTAAAAAAGTTTCAAACTGTTTGGATATATTAGGAAATAAAAAAGTTTTATAAAAAGTTACTCAACTCAACCATAATCAATCCTCTGTAAAGAAACATAAACAATTTATCTGGAATTATTGTTGATGATATTAAATTTTGCACAAGCCGAAGCCGAAACACAGAAGCCGATGAATCGTTCCATAACCGAGCTGCTGAACTCAAAACGAACTCAAAACCAGATCAGACATAATTCTTAGCCTCCCTCGGTGCAACACTATTTCTAAGCAGAACTCCTTTATTTATCGTGCATCACACACTTTCAATACACACTATACACAATTTGACATTTTTAACTCTGCACCACACTCCATAAAATCACACAGGCGGTCTCTCGATAATCATCATCATCATTACGTGAAGCAAAAACTTTGTACCCCTTTTTACGAAAATTGTGCGACGGAGGAGTATGAAATTTCGCACACTTATAGTTTATATAGAGGAGTGCAGAATGCTAATATTTTTTTTAAATTATGCATAAAAAATACATTAAATCAATAAAAAAAACATTACAATTATGGTCGAATTTACCCTAGTAACTATAATATATGATGGGTATATAGTAACTAGTAACTATAGATAACCCTTTTTCTTTGTCTTTTAAAAAACTTTTTTAATCTTTCTATTGTGCATATTTTTTATTATCATACCTTAAATTAACCGATCCCCCCCCCCATCCTAACCCTCCCCATCCTTCCCTCTCCCTTTTCCCACCTAAATAACTTGTTTCTTGTAATGTAATTTTTCATTATCATCGCTTAAACTTCACTTACATATATAATACCCATGGTACAATGGACCGGTGGAAACCTGTAAATGGTACAATTGTATCACCATCACCATCCCATCCGCATAAGCTAACGTAACTCTTTTATGTAACTCATCTATATTTACTAAATAACTATTCGTTAACTAATATACATCAGGGAAAACCTATTACTGGTAAAATAAATTACACATATTTTATCACACATTAGAAATTATTGTAACTGTTGGTTTTCCAAATAAAATAAAATAAAAAAGAAACAACCCGTTCTTATACGACAAATGTCAACGGTGTACAAATGTTGCGAATGCATTTGGTGTGTTTCCCGACTGCCCACCAAAGTGATCAATTACGCTAGTTCCTCTGAGCATCTTCCTTTAAAATACAGATCAATACAACACAAGGATGGCGTTCCTACCTGACGCCTGTGCTCTACAGATTGCAATCCGTTTGTTAATGTAGGGGAATCTACCAAACGGACCGCCCGTTTCTGCACAGAGTCAAGGGTTTTTTTTCAAGTACTTTGGGCCTCCAGATCAGAGGAGGCTGCCAATTTCAACAGTGTGGTGCACTTGGCGATTTTTGCAGTATCAACAGTTATGTACTATATTGGTATCAGCGGGCTCTGTGTGTCTATGATTGTTTAGTTGTGTTTGTATTTATTATGATAATTTCGTTTGTATTTGAAATATAAACATTACCGGACTTTCGACTGTCATGAAGCCACAAGCAATTATCATCTCTTCTTTTGGACTTCATAACCAAAATTATAAGGGCAATTAGATAATCAACTAGTCTCCACCAAATACGTCCATAACGAAACTTTGTACCAAAAACATTGTTTCAGTATTCCATGCCAATCTAAAGCTGTGAGTTTTAAATCTGGAAAATACATATCGTGTTATGTATAATATATAATTTAATACGTAGGTACTGCTTCGGTATTTGTATCAAGTATATTTGGTTTATTTTACGAAGTGGGCAGTTTCTGTGTACCAACTGAGAACGTAGGTGTCTCGTATCGTTTTTTTATTTCACAGGTGTCACCTCGTTTTTTGACGAATTTTATCATAAAGCCGACCGCGTGGGTAAAATTGCTTTTATAATTGCCCCAGGAACAGGGGGGCTTAAATTCCAATGAGTTGTTCTGATCATAAAGAATGTGTTTAATAAATTTAATATACAGAAGTAAAACTGTTTTTTTGTACAGAAAAATTGTTCAAACACACGAAAACAATGTAGTTTCTCGTAAATCTTATAAAGAAGCAAGAAAATACTCATGCACATAGAAAATGACCCGGTTTTAATAAAAAAAGTTATTATTATTAGCTAATTTTAGTTAATACCCGGCTTCACCCTAGATTTTAACAATATTTTCTAATAATTCAAAGATTGAAACTTTTGGAATTTTTTACGGTTTGCACATATTTTTAAGACATTTTCAAGAAAATTATTTGTTTGTTTATTACTAGCGCAGACTCCTGAAAAATCATGGGCTATTATAATTATTGTAGAATTTGTGAAGCTGAAAGTATTTATGAAATATTTGCCCCAGTGTCACATTGCCAATTTTCTTTATAATTTTCCTTGCGAATGAGCGCTGTTAGTAAATTTGAAAAACCAAAAACTTTTAATTTTTAGTTTGATATAGATAAAATAATTTTTTGATTGGGTGTTGGTTGGTACTTACTTTATCGTATTTTGAATTCACACGATCATCAGTTCCAATTTAGAAAATTTCAAAGCATATTTGATTTCATTTCACAAGAATATTTCATATCACGTACAACATCACAGACAATCGTGAATAGAAGTGTGCTAAAAAGTTCAAAACATTCTCTGACTAAAATGAATACATTTTCTTTGAGTCCATTTTACTGCAAATAGCATTTTGTGTACCGGTTATACTCCATTGTAACTTCTCCATATTTCTTATAAACGACGCTTGTACATAACTTAAAAGGATGTTAGGTACAACTGAGCTCTCAGTGGCGAGACCATGGGTCAATTAATTTTGATTGAAGGAATCCGTTTTTCTTGAAAAAATTTCAACTTATAAGAGAAACGTTCTTGTACTTATTACAATGGCGGAACCATCTTTAAATTTACTAATATACAATTATTACAAGATGGTAATTTGCCTTCGCAATACTTCGCATCTCCCACTCGAAGAAGAGTAACATTCCGGAAATACGGCAGGCGTAATCGTCCTACAATCATTTGTCTTTCTCCAATTGAGATGAGCTCGTGAGGCTATCTGACATCTGGCGGTCCATCCATCATATCTAACAACTGAGATAAAACAGCGATTCGAGGTGGAGTGAGATATTTGGAACAACGGTTTCATCGGCATGACGGATGATGGAGGTGGGACCAGATTATTTTTAGTCAAGTTGTGTGATGCTGGCGTTGGCACCCACACTTTTGCTGGTTCGGTTATTTCTTGGTCACTTTGGTATAAAATTCATTACTTGGATACCTACTGGAGTTGCTTGTACCTACTGCTAATAAATTCTAACCTTATCCAAAAAAAGTTTTTCCTAGTTTCTAATTTCATGAAACCAAAATTTCCTCTGAAATATGGAATTATACAATTATTTGTACAAAGAAACGTCACTATCTCAATGATAATAATTATTTTTCAAACTTTCTTCAGGCAGGTAGGTGAAATAATATTGAAATAATGCGAATAACAAAGTCCAAATAAACACGACGATCTCACATTTGAATAAAGAGTCATTAAAATAGCCACCACCTTTAAACGGAAACGGAACGTTCAACAATATTTATAGACAGATGAAATGCAAAACGATCGAGTTAAAATAGGACTCGCTACACACAAGTCAAATAATTACACTTTGCGGATAAAAAATATTTCACTATTAATTTAGAGTATTTTATATGTAGTATGTGCATCGTATTTTCCCAAAACCAACTGCACTTATAAGTATTTCGTCTTTTGATATTCAGCGGTATATTATCGTATCATCTCAGCATTCTCCTTCCAATACGGCATTATTGTGTATAGCGAAAATGTTTGTATAGCGGATTTCCACTCAAGACAGATATTAGTGTGTTGACTTTAGTTATACGACCGCTTAACATCTTTGCATAATTTACCAGGGAAGAAGTGTAACAAATAATCCTCTGTGGGGATCAGGTATCCAAGGGATCACCTGGCAGAGGGATCAAGTGTCATGGAATCTATTTCAAATAACTGATGATATTTTATTCGATCTCTGATTATTTTTCGAGCTAGAAGACCCGGGTGCTTCCAAAAGCAAGCTATGTGATAGTGGTGGTAGTGCCTGGTAGTGGCATAGCCTGCTGTCTGCTTGAGCCACCCACCTCGGTCCGGCGTTGCATCAGCTCGGGTCACAATCGGTTACTACCACCTCCGTCTCCAGAGGCTCCGTGGCCGCCTACCTGCCCCGTCCCACACCCCACCTGCCCGAGATCTCTTTTGATACACTTTTTACAGTTTTCTCCGGCGTGGGCCTCCCTCCCATGCGCGGCAAAAGTCCATTCAATACACGCCCGCTCCTATGTTATCTCAAATGACAGAAATCATTATTGTCATTTTTCACGTGCGCGTCTGAATGAATGTCCGTGTATAAAATGCTACAACCCCGCCGATTATTGTTTTCTTAACTGTGAACGAAAATCCCACGGAATAAGTCGCGTTAAAGACATTATGTTGTAAAAAGACGTACCGCTGATTGATTCGTTTAAACCTCTAATTTATCACAAATTAACCATGAGACCAAAGCAGCGTCAGGAGCATAAGATTTTTTTGTTTAAATTGAATCCTTTAATGTCTATTTTAAAGTTTCAAAATAGCCTTGTTATTAAATACCATTGGATTGCTTATTCGGAAATATGTATGAATTTTTGACATTTTGAGGTATTCAAGTAAAGTCTATTTTCATTGCACCGAATTAACAATTTGATGATATTCTCGAAGAATAAAAAACTTATCTTGTAGAATATTATGAAATCATTAATATTTTGAATAATTCTAAACAAATTGAAGCCAAATCTGCACGGTACGAAACACCGTGAAATAGTTTTGTAATGTCTTTATAAAGAAGGTAAACAAGATTGGACAAAGGTGTGTTCCCTGTGGAACTCCACTTGTTACATTACATTTTTCGAAAAGAGAAGATTTCATTTTAACAATTTGTTGCCTACCAGTTAGATAGCTCATAAACCAGGCTAACACGTTGCAACATATTCCTTGGTTGTTTATAATGTTTTGCTCTTGAAACCTCCCAATTTTTATGTTTTTGTACTTATTCCACGGATATTTATTTATTTATTTACGCCCTAGTGGGCTTTTACAAAGATACGTAAACAAGTGATACAGTTGTGTTAGGTACATAGTATACAATATATAATGATTTATGATTAAATTAAGGCAAATTATATCTTATGTATCCTCTCGACACAGAATATCAACACAGAATAGTTATAAATCACACATTTTTACTTTTTGTGTAATTATTAGCGCACTACGAGTCGATTTCACTCCCGATTTGGGGTAAATCGCAAGTCGCTGCTAACATGAACTTTTGTCGAGCTGTAATAATTCTGTACATTCCACTGAATATACCTGCTGTTACATACATTAATTTGTAACTCCTGCATAATGGCAATACCGTGTGAACCCGACTGATACAGTTGGCTGCAAATAACGACCATTGCGGCGCCGCGCGCGCCGTGGGCCGTTGCGAATTGCAAGACAATATTATATTATTCCACAATCTTCCCACAGTTTCATCAAAATGTGTATAAATTTTGTATTGTCTTGAGGAGTTATTCTAAAGCATCTATGACTTGGAAATAGCAAACTCAAATGGTGCTGCAAAATATCACAACATAAAGCAGTGTAAAGGATTAAGTAAAGTTGTGAGGAAATCTGCGACTGAACTTATTGGAATAGCGATGGACCTTCTCAAGTTATGATTCGAGATGGTTGATTTACGAATCGAAATATTTTTTTGTTTTTGAATAGTTTTATTTTCCAATGTACATTTGTTACTTAAATTTTTAAATTTTTCCGCGACCGGTTTCCATACAACCGTATTAAAAATCACTAGCAGGATTAAAACTAACTTAAAAATTAAATGCAAGTACCAAAGATTAATTAGGTGGGGATAGTGGGAGGGATGATTTTGGGGGAGGGGGAAGGCGGTGGGAGGAGTCAATATTACACGGAAACATAGTTAGTAAAGGAGATTTGCAAGGCGCTATTATTTTATTTACTAAATTAATTTTCGATTTATTTTTTTTTTGTTTATTTCGAGGGTTTCTAAAGCACACAGATTAAAATATGAATTTATATTGCAATGTTTAAACTTTGTTTTTTCTTTATTGAAGCTATGACTTGACTCTTTAATTGTTCTCTAGACTTCATGTCCGGGTTAAATCTTCCCCACAGGAAAAATTTAACCCTTCCGCACACTTTTCCACAAATGATCATCTAGTCAATCCACGCGATATAATTGCATTGTATAAGTATAATAAATTCAAAACTATACAAGAACAACACGTCAACCTACCAGAGACCATATGGGAAAATACTTCACCGACTCCAGATATTTTCATATCAGAGGGTTCGGCTCAATAGAACTCCTAACTGAACCGATAAATCCTACTGATCCCTCAATATAAATATTTAAAAAATCTTTCGTAATCCTACATGTGTTTAATATGACTGATTTTTGCATCTTTATATAAAGATTCTTTGATAAATCTAATAAGCCTAAATTTTTAATTAGAGAGCTAAGTATAATGCCAGTAGCCGAAATAACAAATGGTAATATTTTTATAGTCCGAGAATGCAAAATTCTTTTAATCTCATTTCCTAAATCTGTATATTTTCTAATTTTTTCAGAAACAGATTTTTGAATATTACAGGAATTTGGAATAGCGACATCAATGATATAAGTTATTTTTTTAATTTTGTCATGTAAAACTATATCGGGTCTATTATGACGAATCGTTCTGTCTGTTAGTATAGTTTTATCATAATATATTTTATAAAATTCATTTTCTAAAAACGAATTTGGTTCGTATTCATAATATGGTACTACATTACGGCAGTCAATCAATTTATGTTTAATTACCAAACTTTGATGAATTATTTTCAAAACCTGATTGTGTCTAAAAGTATATTCGGAAGGCGCTAATATAGAACATCCAATGAAATACAAAATTAAATGATTAGCAAATTCGGAGTAATTATTATTTCGTAAACAAAGTTCATGTTCCCTGATTCTAGTTTTGAAATTTCTTGTTGTCATACCTACATACTGTGCGTCACAATCGTTACATTTTAAAGTGTATATCCCGTTTTTTTCAAATTTATCAGAAACATCCTTATTATTTATCATTTTTTTTATTTTCGAATTATTATAGAAAGCTGGAGAAATATGATCTGGTAATATACGCGATATTTTTATAGATAAATCGCCTGTATAAAGAAGTTTTTTTTTATATATTAGGCAGTTACCAGGTTTACTCAAATTATTACCACTTTAAATGTACTTTTTTGTTAAAATTTTTGCTTGTTTCTTATTAATTAAGCGGTCAATTATTTCAGGTTTATATCCATTGTTCAGGGTATCTGTTTTAGAATGTTAATTTCATTATTATAATTATCATTGTTTAAAGGGACATTAATAGCGCGATGTATCATTGAGTTGGAAATGTATCTCAATAAATGTGTCTAAAATCTATGTAAATGTGTAAATTTCGATGTATCATATAATATCGAAATATTTTGTTTATAATAATACGTTTTTATAATAGCTTGTTTGTTTGCAATACACAACCCATCAAACCATTTAAAAATATTTTATCGCAAATTATTGCTGTCTATTAAAAGTTATTTCGTGTGAATACAGTATCTAATGAAAATCTATAATTAAATTTCTGTTTGTTATTTTAAAAAAAATCAACTAAACTAATTCAATTTCGTAAGCGATACATTTATCGAGAACGTATATTGTTATCGTATTTGTTTCTGATGATCCGGTATTCATACGAATGCCCACACACAATGAAGAAAGTTTTGTTTGCCGGCTTGCTATCGAAAGAGGAAACAATTCCATGCGGATACGTAGGCACTGCCAATATTTAAATTAGTTTAGTATTAGGTGCCTACTTATGTAATAATACGGATTCTAAAGACCTTATGATTGGTTTAAATTGTATGTAAATTGGTGACATCAGTTTTTCTTTCTAATCGGTATAGATCATAAAGGTATCTCATTCAGCGCTGAATCGAATATATGAGCATTGGGCGTTTTATGCGATGCTTTTTTTCGTCCAATTTCCATGCCTTTTCATATGCCGATATTTGTACAGTTTTAGTTAGCGGATATTATTTGACATCTTCTGTCGTGTGTCATTTACGTAACTATATTATGTTATTTGCTTGTATTATATACTATTTGCTTCTACATTTCGTTTTATATTTAAAATTTTGATAATGACTATCATTTGTATTTATTGGAGATTTTGGTGGTGTATTACTGTTCGATATTGTGATTTTTTTTATGAATTGTTGACATCAACATCAACAAATATACTTTCATGTTATGGTTATGTTCAAGTTGTTGCTATTTATTGACAATTTAAATAAATACATCCCAAAATATTATTCCTTCGCTGATCACAAATATCTTTTGATATCGTAAGTATCTTTTGTAAATTTCCACCATATCAGCATTAAGGCAGGTGACTCTTCAATAAAAGTTTTAAGCCATTTAGAGAACAGTAACTTACATCCAAATGGTTTGCAAGTTCATTCAACAGTACCACACCCCTCGTCATACTACTTTTTGCTAGGGCGACAGTTCTGCAGTTCGGTACTCTGAACATACCTGAGGAATTGCTTCTGGATTTGCCCCAACATATCAGTGTACTTCTGGTGGTATGGTGCCCAAACATCGCTCGCGTACTCCAGCTTGCTTCTCAGCATGCCGTCGAAAAATGCTGGCAAAGGTTCTTGCTTATTAAACTGCTTGCGTGTCCTGATGATGAACCCAAGAAGTTTGCAGCAAGATTGAGTGCGCGCAATATGCGGTCAGAGGATTTCAGTTTGGGATCAAAGACGATACTGAGATCCTTCACGGATTTTACAAGTGGTAACGTTTCTCCCTTGATCTTCTAATCGTAAACCGCACCTAGTATGAAAATAATGGTTGTGTAAAGCAAAGATTTCATATGGGTCCCGATAAACAAATTGAAGCCAAATCTGCGGTACAAAACACCGTGAAATAGTTTTGTAATGGCATTTATAAAGAAAGTAAACAAGATTGGACCAAGGTGTGATCTCTGTGGAACTCCTCCACTTGTTACATTACATTCGGAAAGAGAAGATTTAATATTATCAATTAGTTGCCTACCAGTTAGATACCTCATAAACCAGGCTAACATGTTGCAACATTTTCCATGGTTGTTAATAAAGTTTTGGTCTTGAATCCTCCCAATTTTCATATGGGGATCGGTATGAAAAAGAACATCGTGTAAAACGCTCATTAGGCTGATATTACGTAACTTTTCCATACTTTACCATCCTCCTTCACACCCTAATAAATTGCAAAAATATGCGAACCCAGCTACAATAACGTAACTTGTCAGGCCTGGGAACCTTTACATTCCCCATAATAAAGCAAGTACTCACACAAAACGTTTACGGCAGTAACACACGAGAATAATTCAAAGAACGGAACTTAATTTGGGGTTTACGAAAGAAACATTTTCCGTGTGGGTTAAATTAAATATGTACTTAGACAATTATTTCCGACGTAGAGTTAATTCAATGTACACATTCACGTACGTGTTGAACACGCAACCCACAATAATGCCTTTCATGTCGATTTCGTGTAGGAAATAACGTGGTTTTTTACGGTACGGAGCCATAACGGTTGCGGCGCTAACTGCAGGTAACCCAGCAACCTTTTGAACTCCTTTTTACCACGTTCTCGAACCGTTCGGCGTTCCTGTGAGAATATACAATTTGATCAAATAATGCATTATTGATTTCTACCAACTAGTTTTCTAATCACGTACTACATGCAGTCTTACATTCATCTTTATGTAATGCCAAGGGATGCGCTTGGCTTATTTTAACCAATGATTCCAGACATTATGTGGAGAAAAAAAATGGTAATGAAATTTTGGTCTCCGGTGTTATTTTTATTTATTTTTCAACTTAAAACATTAAAAAAATCATGGTATTGGATAGTTAGGGTCGGGGTGAGGGGTTGGGCGGTTACTCGGCTGAGTGACCAGCGATGACTTGTGGAAATTCTTTTTTTGTTAGATTTGAAGGAAAAAAATAACAAAAAGTCATCGAAAATTTAATTTACACTTTTACTTCAAATAATTTCAGAAATCACTGGTTAAGGTCAAGTTCGTTCCTTAAAACCCTTTTTAGGGGTAAGGGGGTGTTCATGTAACCTCAACACCTTTGAAAAGTCAAAGTGATGAAAAAACAAATTAAAAATTGATTAAACTCACTTAGGTTACGTTAGGTTATTTTTAATTTTTTTTTCATAACTTTTAATGACTTTTCTAACGTGTGTTGTTATCGTTGAGATTCCAAAAACGATAAAATAAATTTTCCATTAAAAAAAATTATATTTCAAAAATTGTTTGTTTGTTTCCAATAATAAAATTTGAAAACGTATTACATCACCTTTCAAAAACAGTTTTTAGTTTTCATATACGTTCAGAAATATTCCATTTATTTGTATTTTTTCGCAAAGCGTAAATATTCTGACCTTCTGATAGAATGTGCCCGAAGTCTGAGGGGTTATAGAAATAAGAGGTCGATTTGATTCAGTGTCCTGGCCTGGGTTGAGGTGGTTTTGGTCGTACCCAGCAAAATAAACTTGCATGTTCCGTGTTCCATTAGCCTCAGCTAATTGGCAACACCGTTGCTGACTATGTAGCGAAAAGTACTCAATTATTCAGATACATTGACTCGTTTGTACTCTACTTTGTTGCTTTGACTTTTCGGCAGCAAAGGCAAGAGGGGCTGGACTTGAGCGCAATTTGTGGCGTGTTCTGCGATCATTTTTTTAACGATGTCCAATTTACAATACGAATGTACTACCCCGGCCAGGAGCACTCCCGTTCCCGGTACGATCGGTAGGTACAACACGGGGTACTCTTTTGTTGAGATTTTTGTTTAGTTTGGCTTTCTCTCATTAGCCATTTAAAAGTAATTACGGTCACATGGAAAAAAAACTGTGATCAAAAAGTGTTAGGACTTTATTGTGGGGTGTACATACCTAAAATAGGAATCTGTACACAAAAACACTGCAACAAAAAGTAAAAGGGTAAATAATGTGATTGACATGACTGGCATACTTGCTCTGTACTCTCGTAGCTTTGCCTACTCGTGACTTTGCCTACTCGTGGCTTGGCCTATTCGTGTCTTGGCCTACTCGTGATTTGGCTTACTCGTGTCTTGGCGTACTCGTGTCTCGGCCTACTCGTGTCTTGGTTTACTCGTGTCTTGGCCTACTTGTGTCTTGGCCTACTTGTGTCTTGGCCTACTCGTGGCTTAGCCTAATCTTTGCTTGGCTTGCATTTCAACATATGCTGAAATTAGAGTACAGTGTGGTCTGACATAGGTTTGATTGTTTAATTTTATTGCAATTTTTATAAATAAAATTTGGTAATAAATAGTTGATTTCTGCAATGTTGAGTCTTAGGGAGTAGGGAATATAGGTAGGGAGTTCAATTTTAGCAATTTTTAGCAATTTTTGTATAAAATTTTGGGGATTGGTGATTGATATGACTCTCGAAGAAATTATGTTGAGAGTATCCTCTGACATTGTTAGAACTTGGAACTGATGATAGGTGAATTCTGGGTGTTTTATTTTTGGGGTATATTCCCGAAACGGGAATTTGTGGGAATTTTCTTCTAAATAGTGAAATCTCCATGAGGTTGTCTCCTACAACGATGTTCAATGCTGCAGCTCTTTCTTACACAATGTGATACAAAAGATGAGACACGCACAATGTACGTACGTCTGTTTCCTCCAAAGGAAAAAAGTAGTACTTTGAAGGAAACAGACATACGTACATTGTGTGTCTCATCTTTTGTCTCACTATTGTTTAATATGTAAGAAAGAGCTGCAGCATTATTGTGATAAGAAACGTATGTTTGTTGCCTTTTTTGTATCGTCGCCGTTCAAGAAGCGAGAATATTAAAAGCTCCTATTAGTATTATGAATTCAATCTCGTGTAACGTCGCGAGATACGAATGTACGTTTTACTCAAGTTCTCTTTCAACTTCAACATTTTTGGAGATATCGAAAAACAGGTTTCACTGTCGTTAGTGACTCTTTAAATATAAAATATTTTCACAAAAAAAAAAAACAAATTAATTCATAATAACTTTATTAATAAAAAAA
Organism: Glyphotaelius pellucidus; assembly: GCA_936435175.1. NCBI lineage: Eukaryota > Metazoa > Arthropoda > Insecta > Trichoptera > Limnephilidae > Glyphotaelius > Glyphotaelius pellucidus. Next base: position 6,070,918 of record OW386543.1, on the reverse strand, counting down.
TAATAAATCCTGACGTTGAGGTATTAGGTATACGTATTAGGTATGGGAATATTCCCGGGTGCACATCGTTTTTTGGAACTGTTGGAATACGCGCTTTTGAGGATGCTTGTTCTTCTTATGATGTCCAATTTGCGGAAAAATGCAGTCTTGAATATTGGCGCGCGTAAATGGCGTCGTAAAATAAAGCACTCGGTATTGCCACGGGTAAAACTGGATATCCTGTGTAATAAATAACGACGTTATTATGACCTTCATAGCCACGTTCTTGGAATCAACTTTAAATTTTGAGATTAATTAACTATAACATTTTGACAACGTAGCTCTCCGCGGCAGGACAGGAAGGGATAAGGCTCTCGCCTAGCATTCCGGAGGTAGCGGGTTCAAAGATACTCTATTATCGCCCTGGTGTAAGACCACCATTCAGAATTGAAGAGTTGCTTGAAACGGCTTTTTTCGTGTTTAGTGATCAGATCTTATTAGCCAGGTGGTCTTAACAATGGTGTGCATTACACTTGTCCACTTTCCTCTCCCCGTCTCCTTCCCTTCCTCCTACCTTCAGCCTCACAATACATCTAATTTTTTTTATTTTACCGACTATATAAAATAATTGTATATACATAATATAAGGGTGAATTTAATTTAGTATAGATAATAGTACCCTTTACACACAGAGTTCGGAGCGGGACGTGCCCCGCGCCACTTCAGGCCGCCGCGCAGAAAAGTAAAGACCGAAAGTAAGATAACGGTTTACAGCGCAGTTCATTGTGAGACTTTTTTGCGCGGCGGCCTGAAGTGGCGCGGGGCACGTCCCGCTCCGAACTCTGCGTGTAAAGGGTACTATTGTATTTCTTAGCCCTCCTCACTAGGGAGGGGGTCCTGGGCCGAGGTGGACTAAAGTTATTTATATGTAGTTTATTTGTCTTCTATGTCGTTTTTAGTGTCTTCATGAAAGCGTGTTCACACACAGGTATAAAAGATGTAGCTTGGTCTATTTCAGCTTATCACTCGCCATATATTCCTATTGGCAATGTATGTATTTATTAGTTTTATATCTTGGGGAAGGATGTTATGGAGTTTTGTTGCAAAGTATGTGTAGTTTCTTTGTCGGAATATGGTTTTATAACTTGGAATATTTTTTATGTCATTTTTATTCGATCTAGTGTTATGCGTACACGGTCTAGTAGAGGATTCACTATTTTTTAATATAATTGGGGTTGCCACAGACTCACTGGCTCCAGATTAGGTTAAGAGCAGTTGTGACTCTTGTGCGGTAGTCTCATTAAAAAAACAATTACATACACCGTTATAAAATGAAGAAAAAAAACATGACATCATCCCAAGGATGCCTTCGTTGACCTCGGTTAAAATCTTGACCACAATGAGCTGAAATATTGATTGATTTGGAGTAAGCAATATTATTTATGCTTATGGTCAAAACAAAGGATTGCGTCTTGTCACACTACATCCTGTCTGTCTTGATTTTTCTACTCCTTCACTCACACTTCCCGTTTCCACTGATTTATTGCAAGTATCTCCGGTTATATCCTTCCTGTACCCCCCTTCTCATTTGATTGGTTGAATATTTTCCTTTATCGACTGTTCTAATCCAAACGTCGATCATAAGCGACAAATTGCTGCCTTTCAGGAGCGCGAAAACATTGAACACATGTTCTTGTAAATCTTTTTTTTACCAATTATCTTGCATATAAAAGTCAATATTTGTTTGTTCGTTTGTTCTACGTTATGCGCTTTTATTTTATGTTTTGCGCTGCCATATCGTTCATCCGATTGTGATGAAACTTTGGTGATATGTTGTGCGCATGCCCGCGAAGGTTATAGGCCATATATAATGGTAAGCTCTGGCATTATGAAATTTGTATAAATAAAAATGTGCGTATTTCATATATTTTAGCGGTAGGGAGGAAAAGCAAGAGGGGTAGGGGAACGGGGGAGGTGGGGTTCGTAAGAGGGGTGACGAGGGAGTGGGAAGGCGGGGAAGGTGGAAGGGGAACGCGGGAGGGGCAGTGGACTCAGGAGGTGAACGGGGACGCACGGGAGAGGACATGCAGGGAGAATTAATTTATTTCTTTGAATGGCATCGCAACGCTTGCCGGGTAAAAGCTAGTAGCATATAATTATTAAAAGTTTTCTTTCCTTTTGATTGAAACACTGATTGACTTTAGCCGTATTTAATAAACAGATCAAACTTCTGATCTGACGTCTCCTACTCTCCGCTTCCTCCAGACCCACAACATACCCCGAAATTGGGGATTGTTTGTTTCTCTGTTTTCGCTCTCCCAAAAAGTAGGGCCTAGACTCGCCATTATATTTTACTGTCGGCGTTTCGACTGTTGGCGTTTTCTGATTTGCGTGATATATTGCTATATTAGTAGCTACGCCATCGAAGCATTTAACGAGTATCGGATATTGAATTCCTCGTCAGACGGGTAAAAATAACTCCGATGCAGCAGCGTCTGGCGGCGATCACGGCCTTCCAGCTCAGACCTCAGACGTTCGGATGCAAAAATGTTAATGGTGTCACGTGGCGGGCGAGAAAACGAACGCGAAGAGAGTTTTAGCAGAACTAATGAATGTGTCTCTCGTGCACGGGTAGCCTCTGAGATCGGTGGCTGGACGCCGAATCACAAAATGATCTCATGCGACAAATGCTGCGATAATTTGGACTGAGTGAGTTATCGATTCTTTCTTGGTCTCCTATTGGAAATGACTACCATCAGGACAATCTTTACCGTGCAGGTCACAGCCTGAAACAACTCAGTTAAATTTATCCCAGCGAGAGACGTGTGTGACCGCATCGTTCTAGTGTCTTCTGTCTTTTTCGCTTTCAAACAAGACGCGTGAGAAGGAATAGGACGAACATCGATGACGTTCTTAGGGGTCGTCCATTAATCACATGATGTTTTTTAGCAACTTTTTAACCCCCTCCCCCCCTGGTGATGGTGATGAGGTTTTAGACTACCCCCCCCCCCCCCCTCCCCAAATTTAAATTTTCAGAATATTATCTTTAAATACAGGTATAATCTGATTAAATTTTGGAAAATTAAGCATCGTGATAAAAATGTCCAGAGAGACATTAAGGTTATACAGATCTCCTAGTTTAGCCATTGTTCCATTGTTTTAAGGCAAAACATACTCGGCAACGATTTACGCATGTATTCGGCGTCAAAATCACAGACTTACTGGTGACTGGTGAGTCGAGCGGTTGTCGCAACGCGCAGGGAAATCTTTGCCTGGCAACGGTAAGTCAACGCCACGCGCCGCTGTTTGGTTTAGAAATCGTGCATTCAAAAATAAATTCACCTGATATCGCATTATATCCCCCCCCCCCCCCCCTCCTTGTGATATTTCGTCATTTTTTTCCGAACCCTTCCTCCCCTTTCGAGCCTCACGTGATTAATGGACGACCCCTTACGAGCTCTCGCAGGGACTAATTTATCAATGAGAATTTAAAATTTTATCAGTTGCTAGGTTAACCAACCAATTAAAAAAGAACTACAAACTTTCCGTGTTAGGAATAACCTAACAATATTTTGACTCCTACCATCATTAAAAAACTTATAATTGTAACTTGTGATAGTCAAAATATAAAATTTCGTTTTTTTTTAAATTTTTTTTTAAAAATATGATACCACTTAAGACTCCACCTTACTACCCGCTCCCGCCTGGAGCCAGTGAGACTATGGCATCACCAATTGGGGTATGTTGTGAGGTTGAAGGTAATGGGGAGGGGAAGGAGAGGGGAAGAGGAAAGTGGAGAAGTACCTGGTTATTCAGATCTGGTCACCAAACACGGCTAAAGCCATTTCAAGCAACGTTTCAATTCTGAAGGGTGGTCTTACACCAGGGCGATACTGAGAGTATCTTCCACTCTGGAACCTACCGCAAATTAATTATATACTAGCTGGTACCGAGCATGCGTTGCAATGCAAAGAAATAAACTGTTTATTCATGCGTCATTTTCTTTCCCATGCGTCCCCGTTCTCCTCCAGCGTCCCCTTCCCACTCGTTCCCCTTCTACCTTCCACGCCTTCCCCCTCCCTCGTATCCCTTGCCCTAACCCCACCTTCTTAATTAGCCTTCCCTCCCTGCCGCTAAAATATATTAAATACACTCATTTCCATTTATACAAATTTCATAACGCCAGAGCTTACCATTATATATAGTATATAACCTTCGCGGGCGTGCGCACAACAAATCACCAAAGTTTCATCGCAATCGGATGAACGGTATGGCCGCGCATGACATACGAACAAACAAACAAATATTGATTTTTATATATAAGATTATTTTAAATGAATAAATTGTGAAATAACAAAAATTAATCACATAAAATTTATTTGCCCGCGCCGGGATTCGGTCCCACCACCTTCAGATTGCGAATCATGAGCCTTACCGCTAGACCACGCCGGAAGTCGGTTGTAATAACTCTGGTTCATTGAACTTAATTTGTGTCATTTCAAAATTGAATTGATGTCGCAAGAATTCATACAAGTTGTAATATGATATTTTAACAGAAAATTATTGTAATTGTCATTTTCAAGATTTTTAACTGATGTATCAAGAATTTAGACTAGCGATAAAGTACCTACCTATAAAATTTGATTTGTTACCAGCAAATTATTTTAATTCTATACTTAAAATATGTGTTTTTTTAGGGTAAAGTCAACTTTCGTGATTTTTCAAGGTTCTGCGCTTTTTCCATTTTCATAATGGAGGACTTACGATTCCGCGAAGGATTGATTTAACTTTTGTACCACTTGACGATCAACTGGTTAAAATGATGAAAGTCCACATCGGGGATATTCCTTCCAGGTTTCTGTCTCATTTCTTGGTCCTTTGTTTTCTATAAACAGTCATTTACAGCTTGTTTATTCGATCGGTTGGGTTTTAAAGTGACCTTTAGCCTTTTTAGATTCTCTCAAACACCATCGAAGTTCTTCCTTCGATTTGTCGCCGAGAACTTCGTTGTCACCTCTATGTTGGTTGTTTTCGTCTGAGAGAGAAGTTGCAATGAAAGATCAACTGCACGTAAGCCTTTACGTTCTTTACACAGGTTCATCCGTAGATAATATCCATCTTCTGAACGATGTTATTCGATTTCTTCAATTACAGGAAATAATATATCAAATATAATCTTAATTCGATTAATTTGATCTTTATTAGTCTAATTAGTAATCTGAGACAGCCAAAGTTCATCTACCAGCAATTCAATCTTCAGAAGTCAAAGTCATTCGGAATATTGCTTTGCCATTCGAAACCGGACATATGCCTCAATAATTATTATTACAACTTGTTTCTGTATCAGGTAGTTGTTGTTACAAATGTCGTAATTATTTAAATTATCGCTGACACTTAAAACGAAGCCCATTATTAGGTAGTAAGATTTCATGTTAATAGACAGGAGACTTCCTCATGACGCTGTTATGAATCAGAAGAACATATTTTGCCTTATTCAATCGCAATATTGGTTTGACCTTATGCCCACAATTATCATAACATGACTTTAAGTTAAACGACAAAAAATGTTATTAAATTACTCCAATATTGCAACATCTTAATACAAATTAAAATACTAATGTCGTCGTTAGCAAAAGTAATAAATCAAAGAAGAATGCTTTAATGTTCTCCTGCAATTTTCCACGAAATTGATCAATTGTTCAATTTCATTAGCATTAGCGTGGATCTCATTTAATGTTTTATAGGTGTACTAAGGGATCAGAACGAGAAATGAGAACATTCTCAATATTTTAACTGTTAACCACTGGAGCGCTTTTTGCCACAATATGGCACTCTTTAACTTACCTAGGATTGCTTTGCTGCCAATTTTGGCAATTTTTCCCTTATTTGTAAGTAATTAAGTAGAAGTTTACGATTTTATAATATTTTTTATAAATCCTACGAATATGCAATAATCGACAAAGGATAGTAGAATTCACTGGCTATATAGAACTATAATTAGTTTGTATGTCTCCATATTAAAATTCGGAGGTATGATTTTTCTAATGTGGGCGGAAAATATTCAAAATGATCATCTCAATCGAGGAAAAATTTTTAAATTGCGCGGTCGCTCCAGTGGTTAAAGGGGCAAAAATAACTCATAAAAATTATAATTCAGTACGTTCAATGTATTCATCTCCACTTTAATCCCTTCAAGGTCGCTGGTGGATACACTTCCCACTTATCTATAAAATTTCATGAAGAGTTTTAAATAGATATTTAGAATAAAACATCAAAAACCGCCAAAAGTCGTTGAAAGGCATAAGGTCGATATATAAACTTTTGCAAACATTTTTAGCCGTTGGTGGTTGTAGCCTTACATAATTCGCAGAAATGCATTTTTTGTTCTTATAATCATGAACGTCAATTTCAAATCGCTAACTGTCATTTTTGACATTTGTGACACGGATTTTTGGGGAAGTTAAAATGTTGATTCCGAAATATTCCCTGTTATATAATATATCAACACGCAATATATCATTGAAGAAGAAGATACTACTAATAAAACTGAACGAAATTATGAATAAAAAAACAAGAGACAGAAAAATAAAAAGGTTAAGGTCGCAACTGGCACCCAGAATCTCTCATCTTACCGGAACAAGCGCCTCAACCAACTCATCCGCTGGGACCTCTTATTTTTGACAATCTCATATTTCAAGTACAGAATTAATTAATAATATTATCTTCGACAAATTTTTTTCCCCAAATTTTTGTTTTTTTTCTTCCATGATTTATTACATCGATGGGAATAACCTTAAATAATAATTATAAAAAGAGAGTTATTCTAATAAAAATTGAATATCAACATGTACTCAAAGCACTTCATTTTACCGATGTCCAGATTTGAACTGTACAAACATTGGTAAACATTCAATGCGATTCCATTATTAGCTAGTTAACCACATTACAAAAGCGTTTCCGGAACCATTATTAATGTATAATTGTCAACGCATTGTTCCTGTCATAATAGTTTCCCCGCTAACAGAAACACATAATGTACAACTACTGTATGTTTTAGTACAATAATTCCTTTCCGGTATACATTTCAGCAGATTTTCAAAAGCGGCCATTATTCCTGGTCTCGGCATAGTCCCCAAGTCAACTACCGAAGGTTATATGCTATGTGTTCGACATAGGAACTCTGGATTTATTGTTAAAGTTAAAGGGTTGAACGGGACAAGTTTCGATGGGGTAGCTGTAGGGACATATAACGTGAGTTATTGTATGATTGATGAAGTGGGTAATTTATCAATTGGCTTTCTGTCCTAAGGGGTTCTAAAAATATAACAAAATCTCGTCGTAATGGATTGCCAACTAATTGAATTCTGTATATTGGAATTTTTTTGAAGATGTAAACATAATTCATTGGATCAGAATAGTTGAAATCAAAAGTTTTGCTTTAGTCGCGTATGTGTATAATAGCGATTATAAATTCCACAACAAATCACAATTTCATTTATGTATTGAAAATCCATTTTTTTAACGCTACCCGAATTCTAGAATAAGTAGGTAGGATAACCAACACCCCTGCCATAGGTCAACCCAAGTGATTCGCTGCGTTTGCGACTTAGCAGGGGTGCCCGGTCTCGTGGGGTGAAATTTGTCTAGATCTTGGCTTCGGGTGCGTTTGACTGATAGAGGGAGACGTTTTGACCTCTCTGGCTGGACTCTCTCGACCATGCGCCTTCCTAAAGGATTCATACATCTGTCACTCCTAGACACACCGACCTCTCATACCTTTTTCCTTCCCATAACTTTTCTCCTTCCTTTCCCTTAAAAGACCTTCAAAGATGATATGAAATTGTTTTCTTCAGGGCCGCCAGGACTCTGCGTGGAACTAAGTTGTGAACCCTATTCTGAACTGTTTTATTTTTTGCTAATTCTTAACACTTAATCCCAAAGTTCTTAACCTTTTCGTAGCCCGACAACCGGATGTTTGTACTGATGTTCGTGAGTGTTATTTGTTTTGATTATCGTTATGGTTTAAACTTTAAAGAAATAATTGCGTTTACGAACTGGTTTATTTCCAGATGTAGAGCATCAATCAACCCATTCTGGCTTAAATAACTGAATTATATTTGTTCCCCAAAGCACAGCACCCCTCGGCGTCACTTCCGGGGCGGGTGTGCGCTACTTCCTTCCGGAGCTGGCACGCGCCACAAAGGGGCCGGAAGCTAATAACCGTTTGGATTCGTTCCGCTGCACCGGACAAGACGTCCCACGCTCCTTTCATGAAATTTTTGAGGTTAGGGAAGGCTCGGAATCGGGCCAATAGGATCAAGGTTGATAGCATTTTCTTGGCCTTTCGTCATTTAAAAATGTGTCAAAATCTTGGCCAAATACAATGACTGTACTAGTTTCATTTTATAGCTTTTGCTATCTGAAATTATTCTTGCTACTTTATTATTCTTATAATTATGTGTAATGATATGATATCGATCTTTTGGTCGGTTTCCAAAATTTTAAAACATATTATCTTTTGTATTCATTTAGTTGTTCTTGTACCACCTGTATTTTCTGTTTATTCTGGTGTTATTGGGAATATCTTAATTGGTCTTCATTTTTGTGTAGAAGTACCTACCGGTAAGATGGAGCAACTAATTTTAGCACGTTTTTATGACCTATAAACTTGCATCCAGGTTTTATGTTCCCGGATCCATGAATGCATCGGATTGGACTATGGAACATATTAGTATATTTACTATAGAGAAGGCTGTTGGCTTTTAAGATCTCTTTCCTTCCATCGGCAAATTCCAACCCTGGAGGCACAGTAAAAACACGAGGAAAATTCTCTGCGTCGGGGAGTCAATTAGCTTTCATAATATCGTGTTGTATGTGAGGTCCTGCCACCGAAAGATCGTTGTAACCTCTCTTTCAACCAACAATTTAATACATATTCGTTTATGAGAACGGTGGAGCGTTTGCAACGGGGCTATCAGTGGTATGTCTTTTTACGCGTTTGTGTGCAGGAAGTGTTGGTACTTCGCGCAGTGCCCAAAATTGAGACGTGTTTTTTATGTGCCCGAGCACGTGTTCTCGCCGTTTGGTATTTCAGGTCTTGCATTCCTCGCGTTTGATATTATTATTTTTATTTAGAATTTCTGTGGGCGATGCCGACATTCAGGTCCTCTCGGAAGTCCTTGAGGAAACCCAAATCGACTTACTTAACGTGATTGGTTATTAAGATTGGCTAATTGGCGCGCCCAGAACAGATATTATACCAATTATTTGATGCTTAGAGATTGGTGTGTTATTATTTTATAACAGTATTTCGGTAGAATTCAAAAGTTGGCTTTTGTGACAAAAATAATGACATCTCAGCTCTTATTTTCTTCATATGCATCTCTTTAAATCTGCCAATTTTGCAAAATTACGAGTTAATTTAGGTTAGATTGGGTTTTGGTTAGGTTTTCTGTTAGTTTAATGTTTAGTTTGGTTTAGTTTTGGTTAGGTTTTCTCTTAGTTTAGGAAATAGAAAAGCACACAGACTTCTACAAACAGTGGATTTCGACAGCTTCAAACGGTGACTGCTTAGCTATCTGCAATTGCCATAGAAAAACACATTATATAACAAAACGTCAGTCCGTATATTTCTAATCTAAAATGCACAGTTAAACGGTTGAAAAGTAATTAAAAGCTATGAAGAAAATAATTTTAAAGTAGCCCGTAACCCTAACCTAACGTAACCTATTTAACCAATTTTTTTATTTATTTTATCGTCACTTTTAATGACTTCTGAGGTGGTTCTGAGTTGGTTTAGTTCTGAGTAGTCCGGTCACCAATTAAACACATCTCGGAACAACTCTTATTTTGATATGGGTTCACAGTTGCTTAGATTGGTGACCGGCCAACTCGGAATGAAACCAACTCAGAACCATCTCAGATAAGTCATTTAGAGTGATAAAAAAATATAAATAAAAAATTGGTTAAATAGGTTAAGTTAGGTTAGGGTTATCGGCTAATTTAAAATTATTGTTTTATCACTATAAATGACTTATCTGAGATGGTTCTGAGTTGGTTTCATTCCGAGTTGGCATGGAACCGCTTAGATTATGAATATTGTTGTAGCTAGGGTATATTTTTTTACAGCACTTGCGGGTTCCATGACAACCCAACAAAGTGCCATATCAACACCCCTTTGAAAAGTCATTAAAAGTGAGGATTTTTTTTTTGATTGCCCGTAACCTAACCTAACGTAACCTGTTTAACCAAGTTATTATTTTTTCCACTTTCAATGACTTTTCAAAGTAGTGATGAAGTTGTACATTGTTGAGTTGTCCGGTCACCGCAATTGCGTTGGTACTTGCGATGTACTCGATTCATTTTTACTAATTAAATTTTTTTATTTAGTAAAATATTTACACATTTATGTACATTATTTGTGAAATGTTTTGACTGTCCAACTAGGATGATTCCCGTTTTAGGACAGTCGAATAAGGATAAGTGTGATTATACATGAACCATGATTTATAAAGGGAACTGGTGTTTGTATTTCATAAAAAAATTACTACTAATGAGAACTATAAAGAGAACAGAAACAATAAAATAAAATAAACAATTAATGTATGATTATTACTGTTGTTTTCTTGCATAGTTATCAAAATAATAATAAAATAAGTTTACTTGTAAATGACGTTTGCATACCAAAATAATAAGCTTACATATATATTTTGTATAAATATGAAATAAAAAAGAGAAGTGATAGAATAAAATAAAATATCCAATTAAGACATAAGATTATCTGGTGCCTGGTTAATTAATTAATTAGTTAATAATTTTCAAATTAATATTTATCTTTTTCCATGCCTTAGCCTTGGTACATTTTCATATAGCTCCTGAGCTCACGAACGGGCAGCTCTTTTATTCATCTTTCTACAATCGATTTTTCAACCCATTTATAATTCTGGAGTGCGGCCAATCTAACGGCTAACTAGCCCCGAAGGCCAGCAATGTTAGGAATACATAAATAAGTCAGGGTTCAGAGCAACTCCAGTCATTTGCAGATTGCGAAAGGTTAAATCCTATAATCATGAATTTAAACAATATTATTATTTAACGTCCAAAAATATGCTTTTAGAGGATTTGGGTAGATATTTGACAGCACAATATCGTCCTGACATAAACTAAATGTTTCGTCCGTATTCATACTTATATTCTTCTACTATTCCTACACGTCATCATACCGGGTTTAAATCCCGGCGTGCGCAAGTAAATTTTATTTGATTGTTTTGTGTTTTCACATTTTAATCATTTTAAACTTAGGTTCTCAACCTCATTTTGCCCACTTTGAGAATATTTTTTTTTCTAGGGCCCCCTAATTTTTTTTTAAATAACATCTGTCGCGAATCTGAAACAGCTATTGTCTTGATTATATTTACCACAAATTGTTGTGGGAGGGGGGAATACTTTGATTAAAAATATATTAAATCATTTGTCGTACATTTTTGTTCAGCAAGTTAAAAAAGCATTTCTTTTGTATTTTAAGTACCGGGTTGTTACCTCCTTCCTTCTTGTATTCATAATATGTTGTTAATTCTTAATAATAATAATACACGAAAGTTGGTAATATTATTAACAATTTCTTCAAACTTCGCAAATTCACTTTGTGGCGTCATTATTAATTTAATGAGAACAAATAACTTTGTGTACACCGCTATCGACATGTTTCAAAAACCATGTTTTCTTCGTCAGGATAATAAGTTAATAAAAAATAACAAAAGACAAACGAGTACAGACAAATAAGAACATAGACAAAATATTAGAAAGGAGAGGTGATTAAATTACTTAAAATACCATCAAAAACAATTACATACAATAAAATATAAAAATTATTTTAGGATGGGTAAAAAATTACATTTACATAATAAAAAATCTTTTAAAAACAAAACAGGAAGTCTAAGTAACAAAATAAATTATTATAAATGTAACTATTCATACGAAAACAAATTTAAAAGATGGATACAATTAGATAATTTAGAAATTTTAGAAATTAGGAAAAGTGTTAATAGTAAATTAAATATTATAAATAACCAAACGTTTTTTAAAAATAGCCATCTCTTAAATTTATTTTCGTATTAATACTTATATTTATAATAATTTATTTTGTTACTACATACAATAACAAAAATTTACTAAATTGAAGTTTACTTTGCTTTATTAGTACACGATTAGTGTGTTTTTTTTGTCTATTTTAGACCATATTTTTTTTACCTGCCCATGACCTCACTGTGCCATCTCAACGCCCCCTAATTTTCCCTGGGTCTTCTCTGCCCCCCTGAAAGTCTCAAACGCTCACAAGAGGGCATTATCGCCCACGTTGAGAACCTTTGATTTGAAATAATATAAGGTATATTTGCGGCACGTTCCAAAATGGAAGATACTACAGTAACACCCTGGTGTAAAACCATCATTCAGAATTGAAATATTGCTTGAAATGTTTTTGGTGACTAGATCTGAATAGCCATGTATTTCCCCACCTTCCTCTTCCCCATCTCCTTCACCTACCCACTTACCTTCTGCCTCACAACATATCCTAATTGGGGATACCATAGTCTCACTGGCTCTAGGCGGTTGGGAGCTGTTGGGACCATATATATTTAATACCATGTCTTCGTTATTTTTGCCCCAGTATTTTTTTAATAGAGCTGTTTCAAGTTGCCAACAGTCTGAATATGTCCAAGATGTCAGGATTTAACTGGACCTCTCTAAAAAAACAAATGGATAATGTGTGTACTCTGATTATGCTGCTGAGAGCTCCATTAGAGTCTATTTTCTTGTTACATGCATCGTTTACGAGAAAGAAGGATGTGTTATAACCGACCTATCAGCGGTACATTTGTCAACATTAAATATTGAAATATTGATGAAGCTCTGAGTGTCAAAATTAGATATTGATGATTCATACCGATCTATTGGTATATTTATTTTATTTGTATGACAAATTACGCGTGCGTTTCCAATACCTGACCTGTCTGCGTATTAGCATTGACATTGACCTTGATCGCCTTGAATACCCCTGGAATGAGTAGGTACTTGCTAGTGATGGTCATACTCCATATATCCGCTTCCGAAACATATTAATAATCGATTGATGTTTCGAATTAATCGCTCGAGCACGGAAGACGTCCATTTTAATGTCGATAAATAACAATTAAAATAAATCGATTGAAATATTAAACGTCAACGTTTCACAGAATTGGAGGTGACATGATCCCACTACCTTCGGACACTTTGAACTATTGTATTGTAAACTATACTTATATTATAAATGCGAAACTGCGTGTTTGTTACGCTTTCACGCATAAAACAATAAAACGATTTTAAAAATTCTTTCACCAATAAAAAGCTAAATTATATGCGAGTATTATAGGCTGTATATAATGGTAAGCTCTAGCGTTATGAAATTATATATTTATATATTATATTTATTATAAGTTTTCTGTCCCTAAGAAAAGCGGGTTATTGCTAAGCAAAACGAACCGTTGTCGTGGAAAATAAATCGTTGCCGTGGAAACGATGTTGATATATTTGCGGGAAATTTTATAGGGAGAAACAATTTCTTTATTATGGCATAGCAAAGCATATCGGGTACCAGCTAGTAACATTAATAAAAGTAGAAGCGTTTGTTGTTTAAACGTTTAAAGAATTGTTTTGGATTCACTTGAAAAAACTGGATCACAGGGAACGACAAAATACCATACTGCCTTATTGATAATCGTATGGAAGATTGATAGAAGACGAAGGTTGAGATTAAAACGCCTCTTTGGGATATTCCTGGCTGTAGTCCATAGGGTGAATATGACCCTGATGATAGCCAACTTCTGATAGGATAGAACACCATAAGAAACATAATGAAATTCTGGACTATCTAACTCTAAAGTAATTACAGAGACGACGGCGCTTTTTGCTTAATCGCTTAATCCTCGTTAAGAGATGTCAGTCACGAGAAAATCATCAAAATAATACGACACACGGATAGTCATTTATGAACGCCTATTAGACTTGTATGTTAGTAGTTTTAATAACTAATAAAAAGTAATTCATATTTTTAAGTAGGTAATTAATCCATTTAACACACGACAGGCATAGACCAGAAATAGAAAATCACAGATTTTAATGACAGCCGATAACGCACGACGGAACCTTCCTTAACGCAAAAGATAACACAATATGTGCAGAATCTCCCTTCAGATATGAATAGCCAGATACTTTTCAACCGGCGTAGGATGTCTCCGAACAGCTGTGCGATAGGTACTCAAGAGGAAACCGGGCGGCGTTTTGTCCATACAACGTATTCCCCAATTTCCTCTCTGGATTTTGACACCACTAAAAATATTTTTTTAATATAATATAGATATTGACCACTAGCTTGTCGGTAAGTTTTACTTTTTTGGTAAGTTACTTCTTATAGGAGTTAGGACCCTCCCAAAAATCGTTAAAATTGCCTGGTTTGAACGCCATCAAAAGACGTTCAGTGTACAAACTAGACAATGTATTTTAAAAAAAGCAAAACGTACAGACATAGAATATTTTTTTCTAATACAGTTACTAAAAAAAATTAAAATCGGTCCATTTTTAGAGAAGAAAAATAGGGAATACAAAACCTCGATTTTGATGATTTTATTCAGGTATTATCAGCCTGAGCTGCAGTTGTCCCTTTCGCTCAGTGTTCGGGGAAGTAAGAGCATCACTGACAGCAACAGTTTGGTGAAATACCTTTTGTTAAAATTTCTCGGCGACCGGTTTTTTCTTAAAAAATAAAATAAATTAAGAATGTTCTATCGTCATACTCAGTAGAGTCAGTACCTACCTGGCTACTTGATTTGACAATCTTTAAGTGCAATCATTTATGCAGGCAGCAGTGGGATGAGCGGCCACCCAGCCGAGTAGGTGGCCACCTACTCTTGCCGACATCCTGAAGTCGTCTATTTCCGCCCGCCGAACCGGAAGCAAACATCCTTGCGCGGCGGGATTCGCCGTTCTTTTTTTAAAATTCGAATCTCTTTCTGAATTCATTCTGACGAGCCATGTGGTTAGTTTGTCTGTCGGCTCTGGCGCTTGATGCGGTAGATAATAAATAATAACTTAACTAATTTTTATAGCGCTATTTTTGCGGAAAACCACACCAATGGCGCTGATAGTGGGCGTTATTATTTTCTATTTCAAAGATAATTTTTTTGATAATTGAATGATTAATGTAATTTCACATTAAATTAATGTTATAAATATTTATAGTATATTTAAGGCACGATCCCACATGAGTCCCAACCGCTCCCCATTGGGTATAAGAGGTTTAGCATAAAAATGGTTAGAATCGTACCTAAAAAATCGTAAGCAAAAAGTTCAAATTTCAAATATCGACGTAAAAAGGATGCAGTACATGGTAGAATCCAAATGGAGAACAATTAACAAGGGTGTGCCACAAGGAAGCATTCTTGGGCCTCTCCTCTTCCTTATCTGTATAAACGAACTTCCAATTATTGCTGGCACAGAATGTTCAATGTTTGCTGATGACACCGCTTTGTTGTTTGAATGTAATGGAGACGTTGACGAATTTAATAAGAGATTTGTCAATCAATAGCAAACTGGCTGTTATCACAAAATCTGTCAAGTCTAATGTAAAAACAAACGCATATTCCTAAACGGTTCGAACTGGCTACACTGTCATTATGATGTAGATAACGCCTCTGGCTCATTGTGGCTGACACTTACGTTGGTCGGCGTGACGTCAACAACGCCATATTCATGAACTAAAACGAATACTGTTTATTTTAATTGATCCTTCAACGTAAAAATAAAATGAAAATGCCATCAGAAAAAAAAATTCTTCGAAAATATCGTATTTAAAAAAGATGCTTGCATTTCATAATTAGACCACAAAAGCTCCACCTTCTTGGCATAGCGTTAAACTATCCTACCCAATCACCTGCAATTCCCTTCAGGTAGCAAGGAGCATCCCCCGTGGGATGCAAGGGGGTCATTAATTCTCAAATCGGAAGTAGACGCTCGGTATTTCCTGAGCATTGGCGGGGTTTCGGTCTAACGGCCACCGACTTGTAACGATTTTAAACGGGTGAAAACGGAAGACAATGGTAAACGTCTGTTGCAGCATCCGTTTGTTATATTGTTTTGAGATAACTTTGACCAAACTTTGTTCTATATTATGTTTCTATATTTTATTAAACTACACGTGTTATATCTGTCACCAAATGACGCGTCTTTACGTTTTTATGAAAAATTGCCTCAAAGCCTCTCTCTCCTTTTCTATTATAGTCCGACAATTTAATTTAACAGATTTAGAAAGAGAGAACATTAAGCTTTCTCTTTGCATTTAAAAGTTTACCATATACGCTTCCGTAAAATAAAAAAATATTTCCATAAAATAGAAAACCAGCAAACAGTTAACCCGGTCAAGATTTGCCAATTTTTTTAAATAATAATTTTAATATAAAACGAAAAAAGTGAAGTGACAATCTGTACAATAGTTTAGCAGTAGCTAATTTAAATACAGTTTACAAGAAAAAAACCATCGGTAAGCGATTTAAAAAAGTTTTTTGTGTGCCCTTAAAATTTTAATATTTTAAATTGAATATAGTTCATTGTAGAATCAAAATTTTAAATAGTTTTACATTTACTTGCCTTCAAATATATTTTTTAATTTTGGTTTAAGTTCTAAAACAGCGAATCTATTTGAAATTGAATGTCAAGAGGGAATATGATGATTATATTATTTTGCTGGGTCCGAGGGGTTAATGTTCCTTACGCTGTAACCATCGACCTAGATTATCGCTGTAACGCCCTTAACATGTTGCCCCTGGGTGAGTTTTAAAATTTAAATAACTATTGAAATGCTTTGGATTTTGGCATATTTAAAGTACTTTCAGATTCTTTTTTTATTTATCTTTATTAATTTTATTTCAATTGGAGTTGAGCTTTGACTGTCTCACTAGGAACTCCCGTGTTTAGAGCAGGCACAGTTTAAAACCTAAATACAAATAACATCACAATGTTACGTTTAAAATAAAACCCAATCAGCAATGCAGCATTGGAAATGCATACTTATAAATTGGTTTTGATAAAATCTTTGATGTTAGATCTGTCTTGGTGATGGTGCAAGACTTATTGTCTGATTTATATTTAAAATAAGTTGTGTTCTGTCTAATGGCCAGTGAAAGTGCATTGTATAGCTTTATTGCAAAGTATCTAAAATTTCTTTGACCAAAAGTTGTTTTAGTGAAAGGGATAAATAAGAGATTGGTTGTGGAGTATCTGGTGCAGTTTGGACATTGTTTGAAGAGGTTTTGTTTGAAGAGGTTTTTGGCATTAAGTTGCCTAATGTAGAATCATGTAGAACTATGATTGATATTAAAAAAATAAACCGATATTCCAAGAATCACCAACCCCTCAGTATCAGCTTTTCCGTTTTCTTGGTGGTGATGTTATTAATTAATGTTGACCGAGTTCGCCAAAACATTTATTGTGTTCAGCAATATCATCATACTGTCAACACGCTGCATTGTACACAGTACACACTCATACACACACGTGCTGCGATAAAGTGGTGGTGATTTTGAAGCAGGAAGTATTAATTTGAACATTCCTGCTCCTCCCACTCCTATTCACCACTGTTCTACTTCCCACTGCACATTTACGTCATTCATACTTCACTTCCTCTGTTGCCTGTTGCCCTACCGACCACATAATGCATGTAACGTTGCCGCTGATTACACCTACTCATTCAACGATAAAAGCTTAAAAGTCACGTTATAAAATTACTGCAATTTTAACATGTATGTATTTTTAGTGTATTAGATAAGGTTGTCGAAGGAAAAAACTAACTGTCGGATAAACTTTCCCATTGATGATAACGAACTTTACTATTCTCTATAAAATTACTGCAATTTTTGTACATTTTTCAGTGCCCGTACTAAAATTCAAATGTCCAAATGATATATGGTTGCTATTTGGTTTTAAAATAAGAATATGCATAGTTCCTACCGGGATGTCATTTATCCAGTACCTACTTATCCCCAAACACGATTTTGTTGGAAAAAATATTTGAAATTTGGAACAATGGCAAGAAAAATAGCAAATTAGAGTGCATTTGTTTTTGAAAAACAGAAGAAGATATAGAACAACCTGAGAAACAAGTTATGGGTATTTTTCGTGTACATAATCTCGTTTTTTAACTAAAAAGAAAGGGTTTGACCGTCTCGGAAGTAAATAATATCATTTTATACTTATTCGTTTTACTTTGGCGATAATTACCTCGAAGTATCGCGGTGGAACTATAGAACAATATTGTGATTGTGTTGTGTGCTCCTTTGCAGAGATAAGTTGTAAGTGATTGGTTATCCCTTTTCCCTTCATACCTTGTTTTCCCTACACATTTATCACCCAATTCCAGCAAACATTACTTCGTTTCGTTTCGTTCTCTTAGTATATTCTTTTTCGAGTGCATCTGAATCTGTGATTCGTAACAGTTTCGGATGCAACAATTGCCGATAAGGGAAACATCTAGAAACCTACCGCAGTCTATGGTAATAAATTATGCCGGTATAATATTTTGTACTAATTAATGATAAATGCTTCACGAATTCACTACAAAAATTTCTGCCGTTATCGATTAAAAGATCCCCCAAGCATCAACATTTGCAGCATTATAACATGCCGATATCGTTATCTTCTCGCTAGCAAATTTCTATCGGGAAGAATTATTGGCGGGTAGTAAGTATTACAGCTGTCAGATAAACAGCTGATATTTGCATGAATAATTTATTCTGTTTCGTAATTTCCCTTGTTTTCCTGATGTTAATGTGAAGTGATACCGCATCTAAATGTCGGCGAAACACGACACATTTGAATATAACCAAACGAAAAAAGCCTAAATGGGAGTCAGTACCTATCCATCGAAAGATAAGCAACGCCCGAAAATCGCCTGCGGTGCTTTCCCAAACTGGTTCTATATTTTGGGGTAAAATCATTTTCTTTGTCGGTTTTATGGCCTAGGTTCTCGCCTGACTTTAATCAACCTGTGTAAGCTGTACATTTTCATCTCTGGGGACAAAATCCGGCTTGGCAGTACTAGTAGATATGGGTTTTTTTTAACATGCTGGTTCTCCGCTATACTCATTTGTTATGTACAGGGTGTTTCTAAATTTACTATTTTATCCTATAACAATATAAATTTTGGAATAATGGTAGGAACATTGCTATTCTTTCACTTTTAACATCTTGGGAATTCTTGAATATGAACGCATAAACTTAACACGTAAAAATATAACTCGAATCGATTAATTCTTAGTACACGAGTACGTATTTTGATTATAATTTGAGATTTTCACGGCCAAAAGGTGTTATCGCGACTAATTTTTGGGTTATTAAACCGTTCTCTGCGTTTCCTCTTTCTTTAGCCAACATTTTCCCCATTGAGTGTCATTTTAGGCACCATAAAATTGAAATTGGGCGAGGGTAAATAAAATCTTATAAAAAAGTGGTCTGAAAGTGGCATAACCAAAGTATGAAAATGGCCTTGTTAGCCGAAACAGCTGTCACAATAATAAAAATCTAAAATACTTGCAGAACTTAATAAAAACATTATGAAATTGGATTTAAATTAAATAAAAAAATCAAATGAAGTTAAACGAATTAAACACAAAGACAATTAATAATATGTAATCGGTTTTTTTTTTTTATATTAGCGCGCTCCCTCTAACATTCGTATTTACGTATTGTCTCCCCTTCAAACCGATATTTTAAACATTGGCTATCTTTGGCGATGGAAAATGCGAGCGCATCACGACTTAATTACCCGAAAATTAATCGGTACCTTGTTTCCAATTTTTTCCAATTTTTTTCCAATTATTTTGCTAATCAATATGCTCTTTAGAAATGCTCTATGTATTTCTCTGCACTTGTCAGCTGCGAGCGGGAAGTAATTCCAGAGGATTTCAGCTTTTGGTATAGTATCATGTTCTTTAAAGCCCCCATTCAATGGTGGGTATTACACATCATCGCGAGTTTAGTCTCCCATATTTGAATCGAGATTGCTTTCGAGCCGGAGCTTCGTTCCTTTACATTTGAATACTGGACTTTGCGATCAAACTTCATCGTTCCACATTTGAATACTGGGTTTTGAACCGGAACATAGCCTTCCATATTTGAATGCGGCTTTCGCGCCGGAACATCATCGTCTCTTTTGACTTGAATGCAGCTTTCGCGTCGGAACATGGTCTCTTTTGAGTTCTCGAGCATTGAATATTGCATGTTGTCTTCAGCGTTGAATGGGGCTGTGCCGGATTTGTACCGGATGCTAGAAGTGGCGAACATTTCACTTGGAGGAGACGTTCTAGTTTCTAGAGTACATTATCTTTCAGGGATCTCGTTCACGTAATGCAGACATTGCAGACTGCAACTCGTACAGATTTAGTAGGAAATGAAAGCATTTCGGCTCGAAAATACTCAATCGGAAATTTTGCGCAATAATTCGCGTTGTAGGCATTTATGAATGTAAATTACGAATTATTTAAAGGCAAATGATGAAAATTGAATCCACAACATAAATGTCAGTAGTTAGATATCGTTAACATTTAGGTTCATCCTTTAAAGTTTCTGAACAACTTTATTTTGAATGATGTCCATCGAAGAGATGAAGGACACTCGACAGTTCTTGGTATCCGGATTTGAATTTTTTTTTTCCTAAAAGCAACCGGTGTAACCCACATTATTGACCTACCACTGATGAAGGACACGCAAGGTAGTCCGAAAATTTGGCTCAAGAAAGAGGAGGGACTCGTCACGTAAAGCGTAATGTGGTAGAAAAATAAAATAAGCATAGTTACATAACTGAGGTTGATTAAGTTCTAAGTATTTATTTTTTTTTTTGTAATTTTTTTTTTACATTCTTTTCAATTCATCTTATAAAATTTCTTTAACCCAGTATTTCATGTTCCGTAATCTGGGGTCATTTTGCATCACTTTTTTTGTAATTTTTTAAGGGAATGAGTAGTATTATTGAAGTATATGATTAGTACTGAAATTTAATGGACAGAAAAAAAGATATGATATGAAGTAGATATGAAAATCATCTTTTTCTTAGTTTTAAGTGTACATACTTAGTTGTTATACGAATTAGCTAGGGGCTATCCATAAATTACGTCACACCTTAAGGGGAGGAAGGGGAATAGAGAAGTGTGACATTGTGTGACAAGGGGTATGGGGGGGTCATCAACTCTGTGACGTCGCATGTAAAAATCTAAAATATTAAAACGCAAAACTAAACAAATAAAAAATAAATTTTGAACACCGTTTTGATTATTTTTAGATGTAAAATTGCAAAATATGTGACGTCAAAATAGGGGTGAGGGGGTCTCACAAATGTGACGAGTGTGACAGGGGGGGGGGGGGGGTAAAAAAAAATCATGAAATTCGTGTGACGTAATTTATGGATGGCCCCTTATAGTTTTTTCAAAATTGATTAAATTTACTTCGATGAGGGAATAACTTTGCATAATTTTCGTATTTATGAATATAAATTGCAAATGCAAAGTTCCCCCGTAAGATGCAAAGTAGCCTCAGTTTACGTTTTTCTCGAGTTAGTTTTACTTTTTTATTTTTTTTTATTGGAGAAATACGTTTGATTTATGGAATAACATGCATTGGCCAAAACATATTCAATTTAGGTTTATGTTCAGCGTTTCATTTTGTTTGACGCTTGTGTTATGGGTATGCCGTTTATTAGGGTGTTAGATTTGACGAATGTTCTACGACAATGTGAAATGTGACTATAAAAGTTTAAAAGGTGTAACTAATAATTTATTTTCTCCTTCCAGAAACCCTCGAGGTCAGCTCGGTCCTGGCCCGCACGAGCCTGCTGCAGCAAGAGGGGATCCTCGGAGCTATGTGGCTGCTGGATCAGCCCAATCTCTCTCACCAAGGTCTGTTCCCTTTACTCTCATGCTTCTGCTGTTCTGTTACCCTGGTATTTCTTACATTTGATCTTGCCGAGTGATCTATGAAACTAGCAACGTAGTTAACCCCTCAGGCCTCGGGTCTATTTTGTTGGAAGGTCAAAATATTTCCGTTTTATTTTGTTATCCAAATAAATTAATGTTTCTGAACGCATCCGAAAACTAAAAAGGTGGTGAAATAAGCTTTCCAATTTTATGATTCTAAATAAACATTGTGTAAAAATTTTGAACGCAAACTTTAAAAAGTTTGAAAAATGGCTCACTTTACGTTTTTTCAACTAAAATTATTGATAACAAAAAAAAACACATGTTTTATTAGGCAAATGTATTATTATAAACATTATCGTCAACTCATTCTTTAGTTGCTTCATGTAAAAATAATTAATAAAAAATTCTCAAATATTCATAATTTTTATTTAAATTTGGATCAGAAACTTTGATTTCATGAAAGTCTGGGTACATTATAATTATTTCGTGGTAGGATTTTAGATTTGATTATGAAGCGTGGTGTTTTCTCTTTCTAACACCTTTTAGGTCATTTTACTAACCATGGTAATTAGGGAGACAATTATTTCTTTGAGACCCATATGATATATACAACAGGAGTTGTTCCGAAAAGCGAACAAATTAGCCTGAGGGGTTAATTGAATTACAGTTATTCTGCCGTCATAAGCAATAAGGCAGATGGAAATTTTCGATGGTCACATTCTGATATTCGAGACCTTTCATGTTTATCAACCTATTGTAATGAAAAGGACATCAGAATGTGACCATTGAAAATTTCTTGCTGCTTTTTGCTTATGACGGCAGTGTTTGTTACCAGTAATCTTTCAGGAGTTTAAGAATAACAATACCTCACTTTTATTTATTTATTTGGTTACAAGTGTCTTCGCTACTACTGTAGAGACTTTTATATTTACAGTCAATCTTCACGTAATATGTAATAATTATATTGTCAACATCACAATACCTTGCGTGGAGGTTACAATGTATAAAATAATAGATGTGGAGATTCCCCTATCCAAATGGATAGCAATGTTTAGAACACATTGTCGGATGAGAACGCTTGTTCTGTCGGTATTTTAATGGAAGCTACTCCGAGGAACTAGCTTCATTGATCTGTTCAACACCGGTCAATGTCAATGTTTGTACATGGTCGACATTTGTCACAAGAGAACGGGTGGTTTCTACGACTCGCTCTTGAGTTAAACAGCTCTGGGTTTCCTCCCTCCTATCCTCAAAAAGACCCTCCATACAGCATCCCTAAAGATGACTTAGGCCCTGAGGGAAATTATTTTCCTCAGAGCCTCCTGCGTAAAAAAAAAACATTTTCCTCAGTTGAATTCAAATTCAAAATTTATTCCATTATTAAATCCGCCAGATATTTTCAAAATCATTGATTTGTTTTTATTTTCATTTCAGAATGTGAAAAACTGGTGTGTTTTCGTTACTACGGTGGCCAGCCCCTCGAATGCCTCGCCCATTCTAACAACTTCCCCCTCAGTGGCTTGGAAGGTTATTCCCGAGTAGGTCTCGCCCGGCTGGACTCCTCTCCCCTCAAGAGGTCGAATGATAGGAGCTCCTCAGAATCTATGGATAACCTGTGCTTCGAAGACTGCATCGATATCAACGACCTCAGCAAGAATGTGGACAAGTGCTCAATTAGTGAAATTTTCAAAGAAAGTGATAAGTTCAAGAACCCGCTTGCGGATAATGTAAACTTCGGACATAATAGTTCGCAGAATACTCAAAGTGATAATGATTCTAAATCTCTAAGTTGTGTTAGTAAGGACTCTGATGAATGTTCCAAATCTGTGATAAATGAACAAACGAATAAATCGTCTGACAAATCGCCAAATATAGAATCTCTAGATCAAGAAATTGCCGCCACCTCGTCGGGAGTGAAAAAAAAGTGTCTCCCTCTCTCCAACATCGATGGTCAAATTTTAAACGGTGCTAAGAAGAAAGTAAAAATGAACGGAGCACTGATCTCTCCCGGCTCGGAGTACTACAAGATCTGGTCCCCCAAGAATCCCTGTAAAATAATGAAATTTGTGTATGATAATGAGAATATAGTTAATTTAGCAAATATGGAGGAGTCGGCTCCGCCCCTTCCTCCTCGACTGGTCCACCGGCCGCTGGAACGCTCTCACGCCATTTCGCCTCCGCAAATATTCCGCCACCAGAAGCCAAAGAAAATGAGCAAACCAGAAGACACATTCAATTTTGAGCTCATCGATATTGATGAACAATTTTTTACGAATCACAACGACATGGCGAATGGGTCAGACTTTATTCCTGGAGAATTTTTTATGAAAAACACTCACGCTATGCCTCTTCCTTCTTCCCTGGATCCCTTAACTCACTCCCTGGAACAAGCAGCTCCCCTTGCAACTCCTGAGACAGACGGCAGCCTGGGAGGAGACTCCACCTCTACGCATTTCTCTCACAAGCTTCTCTCAAATAAGCGCTCACTGGACATGCCTTTTGACTTCAATTCTCCGCTTAAATCTAAATCAATGCTTAAAAAGAATATCGGAGTAGATAACTATATTACAACAGTTTTTACGAAAAAGATGGACAAGCCGGAGCTATCAAGTGAAACTCCTAAACATGAAGTCAAAAATACTGGTAATTTTAGTGAAGTTCAAAATGTTACTCCCAACCATCTCAAATCCCAAGAGAGAGCTCAAACCAACTTCTTGGAAAATATAAGTCACCATCCAGAATTTGAAGATGAAAACAGAAACCAGATAGAGATCAAACAGATATCGGCTATCAAAGGCCACAAGCCTTTGTCCAGGCAAACTTCCAATGCATCTTGTAAGACCTCAAACACAACTGGAAATCTTGCTGGAGACTCTATTTGTTTGGGGGAATTGGCCAAAGACGGCCCTTCTACATCTTCTGCT
Source organism: Glyphotaelius pellucidus (assembly GCA_936435175.1). Lineage (NCBI taxonomy): Eukaryota > Metazoa > Arthropoda > Insecta > Trichoptera > Limnephilidae > Glyphotaelius > Glyphotaelius pellucidus. The sequence continues at coordinate 6,046,020 of OW386543.1, read as the reverse complement.
GGAAACACAGATAATTCAATAGTCAATGGCGGAGGAAATGAGTGTATGAACTCTTTACTCGACCAGCCACACAGCTCATCTTACTCTCCAATGAATTATGCTGATGCTGTTAGCAATGGTCTCTCTTTTAGTGTTAATTCCTCACATTTACCACCACATTCCTCTTTAGCGAGGGTGGCTTCAAACGGCCTTCCGAAACCCGGAATACTTGACAATGGCACACCCAAACACAGCGTGCTGAGCAGGAGTAATCTAGATGCTAGCAATAAGGCGGAAGGCAGTCCTGTCATGAGACCCCATCCTAAAGCTTTGGCCAGGGTCGCCGGTCACGCATTGCAATGTCCCCCCACACCGACACATCATGCAAGACGCAACAGACCCCTCCCCCCTCCAGACATAATGAGACCGCCAGGACTAAAAGCAAATCAACCAGAGTTCGTAGCATCTCCAGAGATAAAGCATGCCGATATAAGACCTCTGGACACCACATTCAACGAGTTGCGGCCAGTAACAGACTTAAGAATACCCGAGTGTATGACGGAGCTGCGAACCTCGGAAATAAGATCGCCAAACATGGACTTTAGGACGCTGGGAGACTTTGTGTTAGACAGAAGAGCTCCGGACGTCAGGTCGAATGAACTGTCAGCTGTCAGCGTAGACATGAGAGTGAGAGAATCTAGGTCAAATAATTTAAGTAGAAATGAGTCAAATGAATCCTCTAGTAATAATTTACCACTACCATTAAGACACTTAGCCAGTACTAGACTTCCTTCTATACCGGAGAGAATCAATCGCCATATTCCTCTAACGGCGGATGCGGGAGCCACTTCGCAAGGAAGAAGTTACACAGAATGTGATGAACCTCTTCCTCCATGTAAGTACTTAACACATTTTGTTTACTTAAATTTTTTAATACATATTTCTGGTAAGTTAAGCTAAAAACGTGGCTCGATGTGAAAAAGATTCAAGGGCTGTGATTCTTGCTTGATGTTCAACAGAATAAAGTCAAGCATAACTTAACAAAAAAATCCTAAAATATAAAAAAAAAATAGAGCACCTATAGACAGTTTTAAGTGATGTAAAGATTTTACCGATTTTTGCGATTCTGACCTTTTATTTGATACAGTTTCTTTATACATAAGGGTTAAAATTGCATTTAAAAAAAAATAAAAAAATTTTGGACCCGCCAGTGGGCTACTAAATAAATTCAATTTTTCGCCTTTCAAAGGAATGTCAACGTCAGTACGCTACACTAGCAGGCCAGCATTGTTGTTACTGCCAATATTTTACTGGAATTGAATTATTAATAAATATGAATAGGTTATTTGTTGTTGTTTAGTTCTGTTTTAAAATGGAAAACATTTAAATGAGTCTAGCGCACACAAGCAACTTAAGTTGTGGGCAACAGTTGCTTTATTATTTTTAATACCTATTTCAATTCTATTCTTTTTGTTTTCATAACACTGTCTGAATATAGTGGTGATAAACATTTTGTACAATAAAAATCCTTATAGCTTTTATTATTATTTAGGTTTCAGAGTAAAATTGTTTTCCATGGTATTTTTCACTATTCTGACATAACTTTGTTGTTTGTTGTAGCTTGGGAAGCCCGCCTGGACAGCCATGGCCGACTGTTCTACATCGACCACATCAATCGGACCACCACCTGGTCGCGGCCCTCTCCCTCCGTCAGCATCCTCCGGCCCCGCCAGTCCAGCAATGAACTGCAGCGGAGGCAGCTAGACAGACGGTAAGCCTATTATTCTTTGTATAATCGTTGATATATTTAGATGAGACGCAAAGCGAAAAAATTGGATCCTATTAGTGGGGGTTGAAACTCCAACGTTCTAATCCTCTGACTTAGCTGACCTGAACACATAACCATTGACGTACGACATATCAGAATGGATATTATATTATACGACGTAGCCCATCTAATTGCATAGTTCTATGGTTTACGTGTTTTACTTTGTTGGCCGAGCGTAGCGAAGTCCTGTTTTAACTCAATCTGTTCAATTCAATCAATTTGGCATTTCATCTGTCTGTGAATCTGTTTGTATGTTACGTTTCCGGTTTCGAAAATTTTGTTGCATCCACTTATATTGTTCAAGCAAGCCTGGCTATGACTAAGTTTGACTAGTTGACTAACTTTGACTAGGTTGAAAATTTTGACTTATCTTTTCAATATTATGGTACCTACGTACCTGAAGTGTGTTTGAATAAAAATTTGTCATTGCGATGCTGAAATTTCTTTTATATATCGTTTACAATTAAGTATGTAAGTATTTAACCCAAAAATATAAGGAGATATGCTATGATGTCCGCCTGACTGTCGCTGGAACTACTACCTAATGGGAATAGTTTGAACACGGAATTTAGTTGATTTTTCAAAGTTGTGCAGTAGTATTATTGGTTAACAATACAGTTTGAATACGGAAAGAACTCATTCATTTAGTTGATTTTTTAAAGTTGTGCAGTAGTATTATTGGTTAACAATACAGTTTGAATACGGAAAGAACTCATTCATTTAGTTGATTTTTCAAAGTTGTGCAGTAGTATTATTGGTTAACAATACAGTTTGAATACGGAAAGAACTCATTCATTTAGTTGATTTTTCAAAGTTGTGCAGTAGTATTATTGGTTAACAATACAGTTTGAATACGGAAAGAACTCATTCATTTAGTTGATTTTTCAAAGTTGTGCAGTAGTATTATTGGTTAACAATACAGTTTGAATACGGAAAGAACTCATTCATTTAGTTGATTTTTCAAAGTTGTGCAGTAGTATTATTGGTTAACAATACAGTTTGAATACGGAAAGAACTCATTCATTTAGTTGATTTTTTAAAGTTGTGCAGTAGTATTATTGGTTAACAATACAGTTTGAATACGGAAAGAACTCATTCATTTAGTTGATTTTTTAAAGTTGTGCAGTAGTATTATTGGTTAACAATACAGTTTGAATACGGAAAGAACTCATTCATTTAGTTGATTTTTCAAAGTTGTGCAGTAGTATTATTGGTTAACAATACAGTTTGAATACGGAAAGAACTCATTCATTTAGTTGATTTTTCAAAGTTGTGCAGTAGTATTATTGGTTAACAATACAGTTTGAATACGGAAAGAACTCATTCATTTAGTTGATTTTTCAAAGTTGTGCAGTAGTATTATTGGTTAACAATACAGTTTGAATACGGAAAGAACTCATTCATTTAGTTGATTTTTCAAAGATGTGCAGTAGTATTATTGGTTAACAATACAGTTTGAATACGGAAAGAACTCATTCATTTAGTTGATTTTTCAAAGTTGTGCAGTAGTATTATTGGTTAACAATACAGTTTGAATACGGAAAGAACTCATTCATTTAGTTGATTTTTCAAAGTTGTGCAGTAGTATTATTGGTTAACAATACAGTTTGAATACGGAAAGAACTCATTCATTTAGTTGATTTTTTAAAGTTGTGCAGTAGTATTATTGGTTAACAATACAGTTTGAATACGGAAAGAACTCATTCATTTAGTTGATTTTTCAAAGTTGTGCAGTAGTATTATTGGTTAACAATACAGTTTGAATACGGAAAGAACTCATTCATTTAGTTGATTTTTCAAAGTTGTGCAGTAGTATTATTGGTTAACAATACAGTTTGAATACGGAAAGAACTCATTCATTTAGTTGATTTTTCAAAGTTGTGCAGTAGTATTATTGGTTAACAATACAGTTTGAATACGGAAAGAACTCATTCATTTAGTTGATTTTTCAAAGTTGTGCAGTAGTATTATTGGTTAACAATACAGTTTGAATACGGAAAGAACTCATTCATTTAGTTGATTTTTCAAAGTTGTGCAGTAGTATTATTGGTTAACAATACAGTTTGAATACGGAAAGAACTCATTCATTTAGTTGATTTTTTAAAGTTGTGCAGTAGTATTATTGGTTAACAATACAGTTTGAATACGGAAAGAACTCATTCATTTAGTTGATTTTTCAAAGTTGTGCAGTAGTATTATTGGTTAACAATACAGTTTGAATACGGAAAGAACTCATTCATTTAGTTGATTTTTTAAAGTTGTGCAGTAGTATTATTGGTTAACAATACAGTTTGAATACGGAAAGAACTCATTCATTTAGTTGATTTTTCAAAGTTGTGCAGTAGTATTATTGGTTAACAATACAGTTTGAATACGGAAAGAACTCATTCATTTAGTTGATTTTTTAAAGTTGTGCAGTAGTATTATTGGTTAACAATACAGTTTGAATACGGAAAGAACTCATTCATTTAGTTGATTTTTCAAAGTTGTGCAGTAGTATTATTGGTTAACAATACAGTTTGAATACGGAAAGAACTCATTCATTTAGTTGATTTTTCAAAGTTGTGCAGTAGTATTATTGGTTAACAATACAGTTTGAATACGGAAAGAACTCATTCATTTAGTTGATTTTTCAAAGTTGTGCAGTAGTATTATTGGTTAACAATACAGTTTGAATACGGAAAGAACTCATTCATTTAGTTGATTTTTTAAAGTTGTGCAGTAGTATTATTGGTTAACAATACAGTTTGAATACGGAAAGAACTCATTCATTTAGTTGATTTTTCAAAGTTGTGCAGTAGTATTATTGGTTAACAATACAGTTTGAATACGGAAAGAACTCATTCATTTAGTTGATTTTTCAAAGTTGTGCAGTAGTATTATTGGTTAACAATACAGTTTGAATACGGAAAGAACTCATTCATTTAGTTGATTTTTTAAAGTTGTGCAGTAGTATTATTGGTTAACAATACAGTTTGAATACGGAAAGAACTCATTCATTTAGTTGATTTTTCAAAGTTGTGCAGTAGTATTATTGGTTAACAATACAGTTTGAATACGGAAAGAACTCATTCATTTAGTTGATTTTTTAAACGTGTGCAATAGTATTGGTTAAAAATATCGGCTACACCAGGAAGCACAGTAAAATCTGCCGTTAGCCCATCTCCTTATATTTCAATATCTTTGATTTAAGGCCACGCTTACCGGCGCAAAAAGAAGAAGATGGAGAGATATGTAATTATGAATGGACAGAGCGCGCTAATATTTTCAATGATAAAATTGAAGCGAAAATTATGAAAATGCTTAATAAAACATGACTCGTTTAAAGAGCAAAATACTCGTTTATAGAGCAAAAATCTCGTGGAACATATCAAGTATCATTTAAAGAAACATTGTAAATTCTTTCACAAATATAACTTGTAAAATAATAGAAATAGACGTTTTAAATAATTTTAGGAGCATACTTTGCGATTTTTTCTATCGGAGGAATTTCATATAATTTGTGTTTCGGTGTAGAACGTATCTAGATATTATCTTAAAAAAAAACAAATATTTTTTTAAGAGCTTAAAAACTTCAAATGTTTAAGGGAGATATGTAAGAAATCGGTAGAAATTCGGATAGCGGCGGCTTAACCATTTAAGAACTACCTCCGAATGTACTTGGGCGGCTATTATGTGCCTAAATTTCCACACCCAAGAACTCTGTCAAACTTAGTACTAATTTAGTAAAAATGTGTTCTTTTTCCATTTTTTAACCATTACTGAAGGGGTTGAGTACCTACTTACAAATCTTACGATTTCAGATGAAATTTTGGTTTTGACTTATAAGAAAAAGTTAGAAACATACTTTTTTGGATGCGAGGCGTACACTGTTCACAGAACCACTAGTACTAGTAAAAAGTATTTTTAATAATTTATTTACGGTGATGTCTTTATCTCTTTTTGTTGTTATTCTAGGTACCAGAGTATCCGCCGCACCATCACCTCCCGCCAATTTGAGTGTTCGGACGACCCCTCCACCTCCTCGCCGCCTCCTCCCTGCCCGCCCCCTCCGCCCCCTGTGCTGGTCCCCGCCCCCCTCATCCCACAGCCCATGGCCCCTCTGGTTCCTCAGGTCCCCGCCCTGCCCCCCCACCCGCTGGAACCCCGTCTGCCGCATCCCGCCGTCACTCTACTCTGCAGGCCGGATTTCTACTCCATACTGCATATGGACCAGGTTAGAATAAAATTATACACAAAGACATTTTAGCTTAAAAGTATTCTAAGGTATTTTTTATTCGGTATCTATGGGGTAGCTTTTCCGCCTGCTGGTAATAATGGAACCATTGGTTTCGAAACATGTTGATAATTTTGATTAAACTAGTGGAGTACAAAGTGATTTGTTTTCATTTAATTATATAATTATTTGTATGAAACTACAGATTTAAATTCGTATCCGCCTGGACATCTGTTGTCTCATTTTGAAACCAAAATGGTTCGCATCTGGGATAAGCAGGTTTGAGTCCTCGCTGCCGTTTCAAAGTTATTACAATTAAAAATCTTGAGATATATCTCTCAAATTTTTGATGTAAAGTGATATTTAGTGCCTTCCGCTCACAATAAATAATACTGTCAACAATATGGTTTTGACAATATTATGTTAATCAATCAATAATGTTATGTCAATCTGTCAATCGAGTTGTTTAACAGAATTTGAATAGTTTATCAATTTTCAAAGTTAATTTTCAAGTTACCTTATTATTTCAATTTTGTGAAACAAGTGGTCAAAAATGACATAATAACAGAACTTGAAAATTAACTTTGAAATTTGACGAATTGTTCAAATTCTATAAAACTTCCAATAATAATTAGCAAAACGAAAATTCCAGAGCCACTAATTATTAAAGGCAAAACAATTAAACTATTGTTATTTGACCGGTCTAATTTCTTTTATGGGGCCAACAGACTTAGCTATAAAAAATCATTTGGTTTGGCCTATTTCAGCAAATTGCTCCCCATACATTCTCAATGTTTTTGCCTCTGCCAGCTGCCCACTAATAATAATATCGCCATACTAAAAATATTAACAATATTTGATTTTTTTTTACGTTGACTTTATGAGAATACACAATAATTCTCATGTCCCAAAGTAGGTATGTACTATGCATATTAATTTAATATTGTTTTTCAGGATGCCCTATCTTTATACAACCGCAACAGTACCCTGAAGCACATGATATCAAAAATACGGAGAGACGCTTCCTCCTTCGACAGATACCAACACAACCGGGATCTCGTCACCCTTGTCAACATCTTCTCTGATAGCACCAGGGAATTGCCTGACAACTGGGAAACTAAGTTCGATAGGAACGGAAAGGTAACATTACTGAAATTCAACAAATAAACTATTAAGTTTTATCAAGGACATTCTACTATACTCTTCTGACTATTTTTTCTTATTTAAATCATATTAATATGCTACAACTGCATGGTTTCTTCCTTCTCTTTTTATTAACCTTGGTAAAAATATATTAATATTTATTAAAGAGATTGTGCGGTCTTTAAAATTTCAAATTTACATTAATGTTTTTTGCTTTTAGTAAGACAAACTTTAAACCAGTCTTTCTGCATTGATGTATTATATATATATGAGACATGAAGCGAAAAAATATTTTCTGCCTTTTTACCTCCAAAGCTCCAATGCAGAACAACCGGAAACTATCGAATCCGGTCTACATCTATGCTTATCGCGTTCTAATAGTGGAACACATTCCGGTGAGATATTAATACGCAATAGTGTTTCTAATTGCAGCTCTATGTCGTTCTGTTGTAAAAATTCCCCAATTAACTACTTTACTTTATAATGAACATGTTTTGAAAATTTACTCTGATAAACATTATGAACTAGTCAATCTTTACTCCATATTCCTTTTGTCTACAAAGTAAAGCAACTTCAATTAAATATTCCTAGCTATCTTCCAAGCAAATTCAAATTGTCAAATAAAAGTGTTTGACTATCACCATTCTCCAGTTTACTTTGTTACAACAATAACATTATCAAAATTACACACATCTTCAGGTAACAGAGAAGTTTTGTTTCTTATAATGATTTTTCTTTAAAATTTTATTTTATATCTGATATTCATCATACTTCCTTCTTTCTCTGCTCGAAGCACCTCAATTTTTTTTTGTTAGTTTCGCGAACTGGAGGATTTTATTTCCATTTTGCCCCGCAGTGGGCTTTTTTGTAGATACGCACTTTTATCTAAACTATTCTATAAGCAAAATAACCTTCCATAACATTAACTTATTTACAATTAACATCACTAATAATATTTATTGCTTCTGTATATAATATAATTTGGCCACGGTGACAGAAGTGGTTTACTTATGGTGTGGGTATTTGTTGTTAGCAATTCTTCATAGACCACAACCAGAAGCAGACGTCCTTCATGGATCCCCGGCTGCCCGTGGCGCCCCCGGGGGCACCGGTGGCCTCACCCTTCGCCTCGCCCGTGCCCAGCGTCCGCCGGAGGCACAACCAGCCCCCACTCTCCCAGAACTCCGAACAGGTGGCCGGATATGCTATTGTGATTGTTTTGTTCGTGTCGCTGCTTTTGTGTCTTGTTGGGTTTATTTGTGTTTTTCATTTGGTGTTTTCATCTTACCATCGTGAACATTAATTATTATATGAATTTTTTACTATTTATTCACGCTTTAGTTATGATTTGAGGATTCATGACAAACAGAATATTAGGAAAGAAGATAAGGTCCTTTTTCCGTTCAGATTTTTTTTTTTTTTTTTCAAGAGCGGAGACGGTTTACATAAATAAAGTTCCCGTGAGCACTTAGGCCGTAGGCCCATTGTGCTATCTCCCATTTTACCTCATTCCTTTGACAGTAATCCAGTCCCTTTTACAAAGTTCACCAGGATTGTCATTAGAAATGAAGCTATATCTTTCTGGTTCGACAATGTGTCTTCCCAGGTCTCATTTCTCCTCTTCACTCCTCCGCGGTTCCCTGAAGGCCCCACGAGGGAAGAAGGCTTCATCTCTCCTCTCCACTCCTTAGTTCCCTGAAGGCTCCATGACGGAGAGTTAACTTCCCCTTGGTTCCCTAAAGGCCCCACAAGAGAAGAGCCCACTCCACCTTGGCTCCCCGAGGGCCCCAGGAGGGAAGAGGACTTATCTCTCCTCTTCACTCCTTCTTGGTTCCCTAAAGGCCCCATAAGAAAGAGTTCACGGAGATGGCCTCATTTCTCCTCTTCACTCCTACATGGTTCCCTGAAGGCCCCACATGGGAAGAGGACATTGTCTCTCCACTTCACTCCTCCTTGGTTCCCCAAAGGCCCCGTGCCGGAAGAGTGCCCTTCCCCTTGGTTCCGTGAAGGCCCCACAAGGGAAGGGTTCATGGAGGTGGCCTCAGCTCTCCTCTCCACGGCTTCTCCTCTTGGTTCCTCCTAAGGGCCCCAGGAAGAAAGTCCACAGAGGTGGCCTCAGCACTCCTAGGTTCCCAAAAGGCCCCTAGTTTTCGAATGGTCCAATTTTTTTGTCCCACGAGTAACCAGGGAAATAGAAGGTCCACTCCAGCAGAGCCCCGAATGTTGGAGTAAGGTCTAAATACTCCGAGATGTGACCTTGTTGGAGTAGCTCACACCTTGGCTTGGGATGGCTACTGCAGGTTTGTGTTTCCACTCCCTGAGCGTTGGGTTCGCCACACTCCCTACGCTAATCCATTCAGTTACTTAATATTTGACATTCATGTCACTACTGAAATTATGAGTCCCGCTTCAGCACCAATCATTTTTAAATTATCGAAACGTCAAAATTAGAATGCTTTCATAACCAAACCAAAAGTTGCTCTAGCTGTCATTTTTATAAACTGCCATCCTTTGTTGACTGTTTTCTTTAGCATTGATCTAAAGCAGGTGCATTGTTACAAAATCTCTGACACGAGAGACGCTGTTGTCCCAAAATGACGTAAATGAGAACAACCTCACCCGGCTGGTTGTGGGAGACTAGCTTTACCGACAAGTTAACGGCCTTAAGGAACAAAGATAACAAACCCATCATAACCTATTCTTTGTTCATATTCTGTTTATTCACTGTTCTATGTTATCTGGTTACCGAATTAACCCTAGATCATTAACCTTATTTTTCGACGCTTATCACAAACCTTCGTCGTTTTGACTACGGTACTTAATAAAAGGGGTTTAAGGGTTTTATTAAAACAAAATATGTCCACATGTCTTTTTATTATTAATGAACAGTGTTTTTTTATGTTATTTCTTATATTTAGATTAACAAAAATATCAAATTTATTAATCAATAGCCTTATGAATGAGATCATAGTTTTCACGCAAAAACAACAATTGTGACATTTTTAAAGTTGGTATTTGAATTAGTTATAACTAACCTTTGAAAAAAAAAAAACAATTTTAATATCAAAAACAAAGACTTGAATTTACTAATAAAATAAAAAAAATTGGTGAAAATCTAGCAAAAATAAAGAGTCACGTTATCACTAACCTTCGTCGTTGCGACGAGCCATGGTTGCTGAATTGGCGCTCGTGGGCTCCCCACATCTTACGTTCTACCGTCTTTCACAGAGGCAAAGGGCCGACTGAGATTAGCCAGAGTATGAAAGAATTACGGTAGGGCGCGCAAAAGTTAACGCGGTTTTTTTAATCCTGATTCGACGAAGGTTAGTGATCTAGGGTTAATATTGTCACTAAATATAAAATTTTTGCGGCCATTTTTTTTTTACTATTGTAATATCTATTCCGCTTTCTCCTTCTGAAGCCAATGTTTTAGATAGCTCTGTAATGTTCATTATCAGACCTCGCCATCTTATGTCTGCCCTGATGAAACAGTGCAAGGATGTCTGAAATATTGGCTCACAACGAAGAAGAATAAGCAACACGGCACGGTGTCCTCAGGGTGCTTGTTAATGGATTCTGCAATGCTGTCTGAAACATCGATTCGAGGAGGAGCTAACATAATACATCTCATAAAACATGATTCATTAATTATTTTTTTATCACATATTATGTATATAATACTTTCATTTCACATGTTTTCAATAGTATCCAAAATAGTACTTTTATTTGAATCAATATGTTGTGTGCATTTACAATATCACCGTTTTTGTTATGGTTGTTTTCACAATTTCATAGTATAATCATAAAGTTTTCTCCTTCCATGTTAACGCTGTTTGTAATTTTAGATTTTGTATTATTGTCCATGATATTATTTTCTTAATATAATATTAGTGTGTATTTGCAGTAATTATAAAGTTCTTTTAACTACTTTTTCTCCTAATTACTATTACTTGCTAACTCTTCGACTTATTACAATTCCTTTATTTTTTTCACAATACATTGCTTTAGCAATAAATCTCTAAAACTTTTTTACCCCTCTTTTTGACAGCTAATTTTCCCTCCTAATCTGTGATTTCCCACCAATCCAACCTGAAATCTGACCTATTGACAATTTCTTAGTTGAGTGTAGTTTAAAAATAGAATACATTAAATATGAAGAAAACCATTACTACATGTTAAGTAGGCACCTACCCCAAATTAACCTACTTTACTTTCACCTAACCAGAGCTTATGAACAAATCAAATGAATCAAATTTAAATCTGCTTTTGAACAAAGAAACTTTAAATATGTCTCCACTAAGCTCTATAATAATTCTCTTCCACCAGCCATAAAGAAAACAAGCAATGAAAATGATTTAAAAATCAAATAAAAGCCCCCGGCAAGAGGAATTAATTTACATTTAGACAAAACTCCATAGTATATTAATTTATGCAGTGAAGGTGAAAAAGCTGGCAACACTATAAAGATCCCAAAAAGCCGTAGTTGCTTTTTTTATTTTTCACCCATGTTTATTAAAAATGCATAAAATATTAATAATATGTATTTATTATCATAATATTGACTATGCCATTGTTTTTGTTTTGCTTTATTTGTGGTTCAGTATTGTTAATGTTACTGGCTCTTATAATTATTAATTATGTAATGCTTTTGCATAGGTGTTTGTATTTTATAATTTTAATAATTTTTCTGCAGGTTAGTATCATTTTTGTTAATGAAATGGCTTCATATTATATCTCGAAATAATTTTTCATTTGTCGAATTGAAGATTTTCGAAAATTGTGAAAATCAAATGGTGTAATTGCGTGTGTCCATCACATGACTAACAGTGTACTTCGTTTCAGGCTCCGGTTCCTCCCCCGCGTCCGCCATGCTCCTCTTCAGGGTCTGCAGCGGCTGCCATGCCCGAGATTCCCGTGGCCTACAATGATAAGGTGAGGTTCCCAACATAATTTGATGAAATGTTTTAAAACTTCTGAACAATTTGATTTTAAAGGAAAGTTTTGGTTAGTGTTACTCGAAAACATTGATTCCAGGGCTGCCCAGTTGTAGTAATTACCCAGAGATATAAGGATGCCTGTAGGGGCGTGTAAATAGCCCCAGACACGAGGGAATACTACCCTATGTAAATTAAGGAATGTTGAACTCTTCCCTATATGACACAAAACAGTTTACACAGCAATTCCAAAATCCTAAGTAAAACAAAACAATACTCACTCAGAGAATGCAGCTCTTGCACGATGTCCAGCACAAACCGACACTAGTTTTCATTCAAAATATTGATTTTTGCCAAGGCGGTAAGTGCACAATCTCAACATGTGTTTATCACAGGAAGGAAGTTCAAACAATGAATATAGATTTGCAAATTAATAATACGTGCCAAAATCTTAGGTACAACAATAATTCAATTATGGGTGAATTATTTGATTATGATTTGGCTAGGACTGACATCTCTTGGCTTTCACTAACACTCACGTTGGAAGTAATTGCCTGCTCCACAGAGGTAAGAAAATCCATGAATACACTGAATTTCAATGTCACATAGGTAAATTCAATATAATAACCACCATAGATGGCGCCCCCATGGTCCCATAGCATAAATTATTAATTTAAAAGAAATTAATGCCCAAATATATTTAAATATATTTTATGGCGCGTATCCAATGCCCAAGGTTAAAAGATTTTTTTAATGATCGTGTAAAGGTTGCTTATATTTCTCTTTAGTTCTTTATCTGTACCACCCAGCTTTTCAATACTATGAAATATGTATTTATGTGATGTTGTATCACACTTCTTCAGAAAATATCTGACTGATTCGTCTGATATTTTGAAAACTCAACTATCATAGAGAGCGTTAGTTCCTGTGTTCTCAATGGTTATCTCCATCACCGACAGCGGAGACTGTTTTATCTCCCGGTCTGCAGGGCTACTTGCCAATGGTTGCACCAGAGATATCTTGTTATTAAATAGAATCACTTGGGATATTGATATATTTAACATCAACGAAGCAGAATTTAGAAGGCAAGCTTTGTTGCTGCTCTAGTATCAAATCTACTTTTACATATTTACTGTGTGTTTATTTACCCCCCTGGCTGTGTTTTGGATTTTTCACGACTGATAAATGGCCTTTTACGATACATTAATGGTTGTTTGTCAGTTGTAGGGTTGGGAGCGCATTAATCGTTAGGGCACACTGTTTTCCTTATACATCTTTTAAAAACTAACTGAAATTTTATATTTCTTTTATGTTCTTAAAATGAATAAAGTAATTGAATTGAATTGAATCCTGTACTGTGGCATAAAGAATTAAAATTGTGTAAACTTGCACGATTTCGCAAGGCATAAAATAAGCATTTGAGTCTGCTGGCAGGTGTGATATTAATTTTCAATCCACAACAAATTCAAACATCCTTTCTCTCCACAGGTAGTGGCGTTCCTCCGCCAGCCAAACATCATGGACATTCTGCGCGAGCGGCACTCGGGTGTGGCGGGCAGCACGGTGCTTCGGGACAAGGTGACGGCCGTGAGGACCGAGGGACCGCCCGCCCTAGAACGCTTCCAGCACGACGTGCAGCTGACCATTCTGCTGAGGTAGGACTTTATATTATTAATGCCTTCCTTCGCCAGCCAAACATTGTGAACTTCGTTCGAACTTTATTCCGATTTTTTTTAATGCTGCTGAAAGAGATAAACCGAAGAAGTGTGTTGTAGCTATATCTGTGTGCCCAAAAGTAAGGTAATTTTATCTCACTTCGGGTGGAATTGATCAAGAATTTTCCTTTTGAAATTCTTTCTTGAACAGATAATTAATTTCATCGGTCAGTCCAGGGCCTTGGAGTTGAAAAGTCTTAAGCAAATTGGCGATATCATTTTTTTTTTCAAAATCAGCATAAATCGTGAAGAGAGCGTGCCCAAAATTAAGTTCTCCAAAATTCTGTTATGAATTGATATACACCTTAATTTTTTTTTTTTTTTGAACTAAAGTCTCTATCCGGTTTATGTAGAAGTTTAGTGATTTAAAAGCAAGATTGTAAATAAGACAAATTGCTGCAAAATTAATACTCCCATTACGAAGCGGGGTAATTTACTTACCCTCCACAAGAATGCAGTTTTTTTTACATCACATTCTCTATGCATTGATATAATCATAAAACTGTTCAGTACTCAATCTACATTTATAAAAACATTATCCTGTAACTATGTTTTAAGATATTAAATTCCGAAAACATTACTCTCCGGTCACCCCTTTTTCCCACAGATAGTCATTACTTTAAAAAAATTCAATATGCATTTGAGTTATGCTAGATTTTACTCTTTTTATCGTTTTGCATTACTTAACTTCTTGATCATTGACACTAAATTTTCACTGTATGTCAGCTGATTCTATTTTCTTAATACCTTACTTGTTTTTTGCAAAATTATGTTTTTGTAAATTGTGCTCTCTTACCAGATGGTGTGTTCACATTTCATTAGTTCCAATAGACCACTTGCATTAGGTACATTAAAAAAAAATCGGTTAAGCAAAAATTTAAGAAGTTCTGAATCATTTTTTTATTTTTCATTGTATTTTTGAAAACATGGCGATTTTATGAAAATTTCAATCTGCGAAATCGGAACATTTTTTTTAAAACCAGAAGGATGGACAAAATTTTATATGGATGAAAAAAAAAATTCCCAAAAATCATTTAAAAAAAAAAACCTTTTGTAAGCGGCTAAATTAATTAACAATTAATTAATAAATGGAAGCCAAAGAAATGTGTGAACTTCTCGTCATAATATCTATCAAAAATCTTAGCAGGGAGCGAACTCTGTATTCTGTTTTATTGTGTGACGGACTAATGAATCCATCCCTCCCACTTTCGAGACGGTCGAGAGAGTCCTGCTGGAGAGGTGTCCTTTCAACCTTTCAACCTGTCTCCAAATCCAGCCAGCCTCAGGGTAGGTGGGTAGAAGCATCCGCCACCAAGACCTAGACCTATTTGGTGGAAAAGCTAGGCACAAGATTAGGCATCTTCCTCTCTCCCATCTCCTTCCCTTCCCTATTATCTTCAACTTCATAGCATACCCCAATTGGGGATGCCATGGTCTCATTTGTTCCTTAGAGTTGGGAGCAATTAGGACTCTTGTGCAGTACTCACATAAAAAAAAGTTCAGCGTATTGTAATATTATTGGTGTTGACCATTGTTATGCCTTCAGTCCGTCTGCACACTTCCCATAACCCAGTGGACATGTTGTGCTGTCATGCGAGTTATTTCACTGACATGCATGTTAGGGTAATGATACGGTGCTTTTCTGAGAATACAACTTACTGACAGTTTTTGTGAGTTAGGTTCAAGTTAAAAACTAGAAACCTAGTAAAAAACAACAAAAAAATCACGTACATCTATTTAGCAAAGGTCATTCCAATTTACTATTTAGCAAAGGTCATTCCAATTTGCAGTTTGAATATCGAAATCTCATTCCAAATTTAAAAACATATATATTTATTTATTAAAAGAAATTTATACAATGAACAAAAAAAAATGTGTTAATTCATCCGCCATGCTAGGGATGTCCCTGTGTTATGGTGGATGAAGTTTACAGATTGGGTAGGTACAGTGTACAGTCATTAACTTATGCAATTCATTTAAATAGTTTAAGTTACAAGATGTATTAATTATATTACAATTCAATTAAAATAGCAAGTTTTACACATCATCGTTACTGAATGTAAGGATCCATTTTGATAATTTTTTTTTAAAGATATAAATGGAACACCTAAGAAGCTCCTGTCTACATCTGAAATTTATAATGTCTGTAGAATTCTTCAGAGTATTATTTTTAGAAGCCGAATCTGTGTCCAAAAAGGCAACCAACTCATAATATTTTCGAAATTAAATAAGATTAAAAAATGCTGGTTTTTAATTTGCTCTAAATTTCTATCTTGGCCCAATTTCATTATTAAGGTGAATAGGCCCACTTGCATCACATTTAAAAAAAAAATCCGGTGTAGGCAAATATTCTAAGACATTCCGTTTTTTTTTATTGTTTTTTTGAAACCCTGCCGATTTTTTGAAAATTTCAATCCGAAAAATCGGACCATTTTTTATAAACTGGAAAGATGGGACATAATTTATAAAGTACCTGTAACGAAGTTCGCAGACATTAAAGCAAGTGAATTTTATGCTACTTCCACACCAAAGCCAACCTTCCAACTCCGAACTTCGAACTTCAAAATGGCGGACATCGAATAGCTGATTCGGCGCTGTATCTTATCAGTTGCCTACAATTGTGCAGGCGTTGCTTCGGTTTCCATAATATTGATTTCGATTCGTAAAGCTGAAAAAATTTAAATTTTAAACAATTATTATCCACTACAATAATATTTTTTACCACTCTCCTGTAATAATATTGCGCAGACTGATGCGTTGGGCCCATTGACCTAACTTGGTCGAAGGTTGGGCCAAATCGTCCAAACGTTTGCAGTTGGAAGTTGGCCCCAGTGTGGCCGTACCATTAGTGTCAAATTCAAAAATTCGCAGGAAATGTTTGTTGCAATGTAAAAAAAAATCAGTGTATATTACAAAATTGATTGAATGTCGGAGACGGAACATTTTCACGTAGTGACGTCACGAGCCCAAAAAACGGATTTATTAAAAAAAACTATAAATTTCTAAAAAATTTTAGTACATTTTCGTAATCTTAGTGGAAAAATCTATCCTCACGATTTTTTCCAAGTCATTATGAAATCCATGCAAGTGGCCTATTAGTAAATTAATATAATCGTTTTTTTTACGTCCTATTTTTTTTAGAAATTAATGTGTCATTCAAAATATTCACAGTTTTTATATTATAGCCAATGAGCTTTGCCCCTTTGTACATGTGATTAAATTTACAATTATATTAGGTGTGAATATCTGCCCTGGAGATGGACACTGTAACGCTGTCCGAAACGTTGGCTAAATAATGAGGAAGCGCAACACGGCGTAATACCCCAAAAACAAATCGCGATAATAATTTTAATTGATTTACGCCATGGTCACAATAACAAAACTGTTTCCTATCGATTTGCTTCTTTTTTTACATCAGTTCATTGTATATTCCATTAGTTTTCCTCGGACGGTTTTGGCTAAGTGATTTGAACTCCCGTCCAACTTTGGCGGCTTCTTTGTCTCCTGAATCCACAACCCAACAATGGCTATCTCTGTCCCGGCGTTTGATTAATACATTAACTATCATTACTGGTTTCGTAACACCATTTTTAATAGTTCGCGCCATCGCCATTCGCCACCTAAAATTGAACAAACCAAAGATGTATAGAGCACCAACATTCAAATGATTATTACAAAATGATTCCAATTTCTTAGTTTGAAGCTGTGACCGAGAATCTTTAAACAATTTGTACGAATTCATTTTTGAGCATTGTGTTATACCTTGAGAAAGATGGTGTAATGCCAAATTAAGAGCTTCTGTAATGATGTGGTATTTCTTATTTATTAGCAAGTAATTTTTCTTATTATTCCGAGAATGCGCTATTTGGCGTTCCCACGCCTTTGCGAGTGTTTGTCCATATAAAAATTTCGTCTATTTTAGTCTGTTTGAACTTCTGTGTCCATTGGTTGTTTATTTTTGTCCATAAATTTTGGCAACTTTAATCTAATTAGCCATAGCTTCCACATTCCGCCCTGATAGTTTATCGGTTTATACCGGCAACTTTGCAACATAATGTTCCGAGAATTCGATTCCATCGATCGTAATCTTTATATATTTAAATTAATGTTTCTTTGTTTGTCCCGTATGTGTTACTAGACCATTCATCCAATTGCGATGAAACTTTGTTGATTTGTTGCGCGCACGCCCGCGAAGGTTTCTGTATATAATGGTGAGCCCTGGCGAATGAAATTTGTATGACAAACTAGCTGGTGCCTGGCATGCGTTACAATGCCATTCAAAGAAATAAATTGATTCTCTCTGCATGATCTTTTCCGTGCGTCCCCGTTCACCTACCGAGTCCCCTCTCCCTCCCGCGTTCTCCTTCCACCTTCTCCGCCTTCCCCCTCTCTCGTCACCCCTCTCGCGAATCCCACCTCCCCCGTCCCCTTCCCCTCCTGCCGTTCCAACCTGCCGTTAAAATATATGAAATACACACATTTTCATTTATACAAATTTCATAATGCCAGAGCTTACCATTATATATAGCCTATAACCGTCGCGGGCGCGCGCACAACATATCACCAAAGTTTCATCGCAATCGGATGAACAAACAAACAAATATTGACTTTTCAATATAAGATTTACAATACGTGGTGCGCGAGTTGTTTAAAAATGTGTGTATTTCACGTAGTTTAGTCGTAGGGAGGGAAGGAGTAAGAGGGAAGGGAATCCGGGAGGGAGGCGGGGAAAGGAGGAGGGGATTTGAGGAAGTTGGCGAAGCGGGGAAGGTGGAAGGGAAACGCGGGAGGGGAAGGGAAAGGACACCCAAGGGGGATTGGGGAGAGGGAGGGATTGCAAAGGATACATTATAGCGGTAGGGGATAGCAGGGAGTAAATTTGGAAAATCCATGCTTCTCACACGGACAGCTAGCTGTATGTGGCCTGCTCACGCGTCGAAAACCTTCTGATTTATTCGAGTACACCCCAGACAAAAAAACAAAAACAAAAATATTGTTTACCTAAAAGCACTTCAATAAGCAGAATTAAAACACAAACACTTTCTTTTATTGAGTGGCATTGCAACACAGCCGGGTACTCGCTAGTAATAAATAAATTTGTCTCTATTCCCAACATTCAGTGGCGAAAAATTGGCCTGCTTTTCTCGACTTTGTATGGAACTTCGCCGTTTTGAGAACGAGACGTGAGACCTCATAAATTGCATCTCTATATTATGTGAATGTTAATGGGTTTATTTAACTTTTTTAGTGCAGTGTAATAAAGAATCGCGTTGTTAAAGGCCGTGAGAAAACGACAAGTTATTATTTATAAAGATTGACCAAGTTACTGGACAATGATAGTCCACTATTCTTGCGATTGACTGATTCAAATTGCTAAACAATCATCATGCAAATCTCTCAGTACACACTTGATAAATATACGTAAATGATTCGTTGTGCTTTTAATTTCTTGGTTATGTGAGTCTAATCATATTTGTATTTCAATAACACAACCTTCCCATGATTCGATAACACAAACGCGCAAGCGGTGATTGCTGTACGCAAATGACAGTTTCATCGCGCGTAATGACTTTGGTTAGGACTTCACGTTTGGAGACCAAATTGTCAGTTTATTTTCGGTGTGACTAACATGTTTTAAAATTAATAATTGATTCAAATCCTTGACATAATACAAAAAGCACGAGTCAAACAGCCCAATATTGGCAGTTTATAAAGTAACCAACGGATTCCAGCAAGTATTAATTTATTGCTGCGCGTAAAATTATCCGCATCGTAAATATTTCTACATACGGGTTAAAAGGAATGGCTACGCTGGCTTTTTCATACAAAACTTTCTTTTGGATTTGATGCCAAAATACCCTACCTAGTTCGGATATGTGCCATTTTATTTACTTTTGTTTTAAATTAGCATAATAAAGCATTTCTTAGAAATTTTAATTTATATGTGACAATTTTTTATAAGCAACATAAATCGGTCGTATGTAATTTTGCATTTACGCCAATCAAAATGGTTTTTTATAATTTTAATTTATTTTTAAATTTTATATTTAATCATATTTATATTTCTGTAGTAAATAAAGAAAAATACTATTTTTTAAATAATTATCATTAACTCACAAATAATTGCCAAAGTTGCCTCTAAAATTGTGAAAAATTGATTTTTTTTATAATTGAAAACATAAATAAATAGAGTAGCAGCACCCATCCGTATTAGATATTTGCTACATCTTCTGGTCAAAAAATATTTTTTCAGTTTGGTTTTAAGTATTTCGGCCTCAAATCCAAAATTAAGTTTTGTATGCAAAGGGCTGCTTAGCCGTTGTTTCCCTTAACCCTTTTGTACCGTGCATATATACGAAAATACATAGAGTTCAGATTTTTTCCTCCCTATCTAGATATGAAAATACATAGAGTTCAGATTTTTCCTCCCTATCTAAATACGAAAATACATAGAGTTCAGATTTTTCCTCCCTATCTAAATACGAAAACACATAGAGTTCAGATTTGTTCCTCCCTATCTAGATACGAAAATACATAGAGTTCAGATTTTTTCCTCCCTATCTAGATACGAAAATACATAGAGTTCAGATTTTTCCTCCCTATCTAGACGAATAAAAATTGAATTACTCAGAGGTACCCATGCTTAAATTCGATACGCACCCTTTACTTTATTTATCAATTTTTTTAAATATTGTTTTTATATGGTGTTATCATGTATCAAAGACGTTTTAGTAAACTTCTGCTTCTTTTAATTCAGGTCTGAAAGGTTTAACAAAGTAGGTAGATAACTATTACAGAACTTTCGTATTATTTCTTTGAATCCAAAGCCTTTGTTAACTGAGATTTCATAAAAAGCCATTTGGAAACCCCATATATTATACAACCTAACATTTCCCTGCATTTCCAAGTCGAGGCGTTTTTTTAATTTTCCCGGAGATAAAAGAATTGTCCAAACTAAATGTTTCGTCAGCCTATCTGCTTCCAGGGTTGTCGCGATTCGTGACCAAAACAACAAAGAACCACTAATCAACTTTATTGTTTGGATGTGATATGATTTGCGTCCGTTGTCACGTTCGGCAGTACCTAGTAGTTGCTTGCGGTGGCAGTAGCCACATTACCATTACTTGTGTGGAGCAGGCCGGCACACCTGACTCCAACCTCCTCGTGCTTCTGCGTCCCGTTGTACCGAACCCCTCCAATGACTTCAACCATTCCCCATTCTCATTGTCCATTGACGGAGTTAATCGCTTTCGGGACAACTGGTGCGGAACGTCCGTCAAAGAATACAGAAGCCAATCTGTATTTGGTTTATTGCTCTTTAAGTTTAACGGTACAAGGCCTCGCTTGTATTCGTGATTGATATCATTATACATTTAGGTTCTAGGCTTTCTGTGCCGTGTGTGAATTAAACTACGGCCGTCCACTAAATGTTCTCATTTCTGGGAAATAATCAAATCTGTTGTGTTTTTTTACAGTTCTCTCATTAAATTTCAATTTTTTGTGAGGCCTTGTAAAAGGTTGCTCATATCATGGAGTTTTGAATGTCTGGACCTGGCCACGTATTGTTCATGGTCGAAATGCACCCAACATAAAAAAATGATGATTAACTTACCGAATATTACTAACAACGTTTCTTACAGACAGTTTTGCAACTATCTTTTGGCACATGTCACAAAATAGTTAAACTGCCCCCAAGACCTTTTTTTTATATTCTACTTTGCTCTATTTCCTACCAACCCTTTCTAATTATATCAACGTAACATGACGCGATAATATCACTTCTTGCATGTTTATTTGATTGTCTTTAGAATTGTTTAAAATGTTCAATATACACATGATACGAGTGTGTACTTACTTCTACTGTTTGTTGTTACCTCTGCTTATTTATTTATTATTTAACCATTTCCCGCTTTCTGTAACTTTGTGTTCTAAATTAGTGATTTTCTCTGTAATAAATTATTGTACGACAGTTGCATGGAGACTACGAAAAATAAATAAATAATCTGAATTTAATTTCCAATGATTACGTCCACACCATCAAGATAAAAAATATAAGTTTTCCTTGTGATATTTATGCACAATTGATTTAGACACAATTCGTACATCTTTGTGCCCTATACAGTTAAAGATGCCAACTTGACAACACGACTACTGTGAAAGAATTTAAAATTTCGTCAGATGTCATAATATTTAATAATCAATTGTGGTTCTATTTTGTCTCATATAACAAAAACGTTTTTTGTTAAAATACATAATGTCAGTGCCTACTTACCTTGGAATTGGTTTCTTCTGCTTGTTGCGGAGATCATTGTATCGTTCCGAAAAAACCCCTCTTCACATTCTCAAATTTCTGAAATGCGAATGAGAAGCTTTTGGGAGGGCAAAGAATTCAAAACATTGAAAAGCAGCAATTTAGTAAAGCCATTACAGAAATTCCTTTCTCGCATAATTTGCATCAATTAAATAACAACCTTCCACGGGTCGACCAGTCCGAAACAATTCTAAATTCTACGATGGGATGACTAATGAGAATCAGTAAATTTTTGGTTGCTACTTTTACAAAGGATGCCTAACAAAAAAAAACAATGTTTTTTGTCTACTGGAATACTGGAACTTTGGGCTTTCAAATTCAAAGTCTTTCAAAGGGGTATAATTTAAGCCACGTTTTAATTCTATGTGCCATATTGCTATTTAATTTTAATAGCAGTAATTAGTAATTACTTTGTTGAAAACGAAGCTCTTAGTACCTGCTCCCAAGATGTAAGTTGGCTTCGGCTTTTAACTCCCTCATTAAAGCTTATTTCAGAGTGGCAGTCTTTTGGTGCGATTCGATTATTTCCATCCGTTATAGTATGTTATCAGGACAGTTTACTCCCAGCGGAATAGGCACAGTTGTAAATTTTGCAATTTTATATTGTCGAAGTTTTCTGCAGAAGTCGCAGTGACCTAAAATTTCTTGACATCTCAACACTTTTTAAATTATATAAGTAATTTTTTTAAACCTTCTTCCGTTACCGAGATAAGAAGGTCGTGTTGTTTTTACATCCTTAACACTCTCACCTCTTAGACTAACTTGTTCGTTTTTGGGAACAGCTCACATAGGTCTCATAGAAATCGTTGTCTCCCTTACCTATTATGGTGAGAAATATGATATAAACGGTATTAGAAAGAGAAAACGGCATGCTTTATATTCAAATTTAAAAGTTAACTACGGAAGAATTAAAATGCACATCGCCATGCTTCGATCAATAAAAGCGCTCTATGACACCAAAGTCACCGATGGCAATTTGATAAAAAATTATAAATTTTTAACAAATTATTTTTGACATAAAACGACAATAACGGGCCATTTTCGATATTTTTGCAAAGAATGCGCACGCTTAAGCTGCCGCGAAATGAGATCGGATCGCAATAAGCATGCTCAAAAGCAAGCCTGTTCACACGTGCTTAGAGCCCACGAATCCAGTAACATGCTCAATACTAGCAACGTCACTGCCACACACGCCTCTAGGTAGCATTTGCTCATTAGTAGCATTTGCTCATCGTGCTACTAATATGAGTATGCCTGTCAGTACAATAAAAGCTCGACGTCGAATCATTTTACTCTTTTATACGGAGGCATCTTTCACTTATGTTTCTACGAAATCATATTTCTATCTCGTTCATAAACATTTCGCAGTCTTATATCAAATAAGTGTTGTTTGATTTTATTTTGTTTTGTTACCATTGTTGTAAATCGTGCAGATGTGTTGATGTATTGCTCAGAATGTGTCCTGACTAACATTGGGACGTGGCTTCCATAATATTATTACGATATCACTCGACGCACTAAACTTGCTTTCCTACCACGGTAAACAATGTTGCACGATTAGTTTAATATTTTATACTGAGACACTCGTACTTTATTTGTTTCATTTCCTAGATGTCGTGATGTGCGACCCATATAAAACTGAACTGAATTGCAACTTGCTCCGAATGTTAAAAAACGATAATATTTAGCTTTGAAACAATACCAACGACAATCTAATTGTGTATAAAACACACACATACACAAGTTTTTTTTTATTATTTATTAATTGTTATTTAGGTTATTAATTTATTGCATTACATGAATATGAATGCTTCTCGTGATGAGTATGACGCGATAGCACAATTTTTTTTTCCCAAGTCCCAACTGCTCCTAATCCCAACCGTCTGGAGTCAATAAGGCATCCCCAATAATTGGAGCATGGCGTGAGGCTTTTTGTAGGGAGGAGGGAAAGGAGATGGGTATAAGGTAGGTGGGAAAGTATCTGGATATTCAAATCTGGCATCAAAACACGGCTAAAGCCATTTCAAGCAAAGTTTCAATACTGAATATTGGTCTTTCACCGGGGCGGTACTGAGGGTGTATTCCACTCTGGAACATTTCGCAAATATAAGTACTAGATATTATTTGAAATAAATTAATTGTGAAACCACACAAATTCATTTACTTGCGCACGCCACGATTTGATCCCGCGACCTCCAGATTGCTTGTCGAGCGTTTTATTCCTCGACCAAGGGGCATAGTGGCCGTCAGGTTTAATGAGTTGTTAAACCTAACCTAACCTAAATAAATAATATAGACTTGGTTTTTATGGTAAGTGGGTCATTCGAATACAGTTTGTTACCAGAGATTGTCGCGATAACTGGTCTGCCTGACAGGTATTTACTTACAATTCTTATCATTTGATTTTTATTGATGTGTGGCGAATACGATGCGATCGAGTTGCAGAACTCAATATGTCAGACCTATTCAAAATGCGGATGATTCGATTTGAATAGCGTGCACAGCACATACCGCTAAGCAAGCGAGCATGGCATACCGCGGACAGCTCCATTATAACCTTTCCCTCTTTCTTATAAATGAGGCATGCCACTGAAAAAGAAGCTGCAACGGAGCTATCAACCATTCAGTAATTTGAATGTGTTCCAAATATTTGCTGCGGTTTCCTTTGAATTACGAAGGCCCAGTTTTTCAGTTGCTTCTAAAGCTCGCCTTGAGTAAGGATGGATTGTTTCTCAGAATTTGAACAATTCATCCAATTTCAAAGATATTCAAGTACTGTGAAACAAACGGCCCAATAAAAGGGTTCTACCTATAAGGGTAAATCTACCTATAAGTAAAAGATCAACGGATTTGGTTGAATTTTGAACGAACTAACATATACTTCAATTCACAGCTTAAAAAAAAAAACTAAAAATACAGGAGTACAAACCAATACCCAGCAAGCGAAATGTCGTCAGCATGGGTGGATGTCGTTAATGTTTTGAATCGATTTGATGGCATTTTAGTTTGAGAAATTGCGTTGTGAAGTATGTAATTAAAAATCGGTAACCGTATAAAACAGAACAGCTACAAAACAGAACATAATAAAATAATCGGTTAGGTCTGTTTTCTTCTTCATGTTTCTTCGGTGTTCTGTTTTGGAAGTCATTATTTTGGATTCACTGTTTGGAATCATTAAAATCATTAATCATTCTAACACTCCCACTAAGCCGAGCTTTAGAAGCAAATGAAAAACTGGGCCAAAATGTTAATAATCAAAGAATCATAAACCTTACTCAAGCAACAAAGAAAGAAACATACTAAACTGCTTCCCTAGAAATGTCTGCACCCATATCTTAAAGTGCACCTTTTTTCCGTCAGTTTCTAGACGTGTTGTGGAGCGTTCAGATCTGCTCCCGCCATTTTTATTAAGATGGCGGTGGCTCCCGCCGTTTCATTCATGCCCAGGCATTCGCGCCAAGGGCCGCTGGTGATTATTTAAGATTCAACCCTGATTTTTGCGCCACTTAGATTCCTTTGTCTTTTGCTCTTGTTTCACGGGGTTCCGTCAATTTATCGCATTTTGATTCTCTGGGGGTTTTAATTAAGCTCATTTTACACGATTAATCTTTTGGGTGAATTATGTTTTTATAACGTTCTGAAATTGTTTTGGGTTCTCATTCGCATTAACGAAATGGCTCATGCAATAAGAAAGAGTGGTTCATTTTTTCTTCATAATATATTTAGGCCACTGAAGAGGTCAACGGATAGAAATGTATTGTGGGCATGTCCTCATTTTTTCCTTATTTCTGCCGACATTGATCAAAAATATTCAATTGTCGAAATTTTTTGGGTTCTCATTCGCATTAACGAAATGGCTCATGCAATAAGAAAGAGTGGTTCATTTTTTCTTCATAATATATTTAGGCCACTGAAGAGGTCAACGGATAGAAATGTATTGTGGGCATGTCCTCATTTTTTCCTTATTTCTGCCGACATTGATCAAAAATATTCAATTGTCAAAATTTTTTTCTAGCCGATTTCAGTGACCTGTCTGGAGCCTAGGAGTCAAAATGTCTTATTTAAACTAGCGACATCTTTGAAATCGATACAGTTCTATGATTAGTTGCCCAGTGGCATAGGAGTCGAAATGTCTTATTTAAACTAGCCATATCTTTGAAATCGATATAGATCACAGTTCTATGATTAGTTGCTCAGTGGCATAGGAGTCGAAATGTCTTGTTTAAACTAGCGATATCTTTGAAATCGATATAGATCACTCTTCTATGATTAGTCGTTCAATGGCCTATAAGTCGAAATGTCTTATTTAAACTAGCGATATCTTATTCAGTGTATTTTTAAATTCTGACTGACGTCATTAGGCGTTCTCGAAATTATGTAAGCGAGATTTGATTCTACCGCTGAGAGCTCCGTTGTAATCTCTCTTTTTGTTACACAGTCAATTATGAGCCTGAGGAAGAGGCTATAACGGACCTATCAGCAGCACGCCTATAATACAATTATCACTTCGTTTTGAAGCAGACCATTTGGAGGCAGTTTGATTTAATTTTGAATGAGATATTTGTTTCATGTTTTTCAATTACCTCGTCTGTTTGTGCTCCATACGTGCACAGCGCACCACACGTTGGTCGTTACTTCTCGGCGATAATTTCGTATGTTTAAGCCACTGGCTTAAATGTATGAAGTAAGCATCTCGCTTAAATGATATTACGATTTCACACCCACGGCTGTGTTTGCTTTGACTGTGCTCAAATTAGCGATGAGCAATATAATCGAGATAATCCTCGCAAATTCTCTCGAATCAGTGAGTAATCGAGATAAACAATAAACAACACAAGAATTAAAGACTCACTAGATTTCCTCAATGCAGTACCTAAGAAACCAGTTAAACCGATAAAACTGAATATAAATATACCTGCTCTATTTTTCTAACAATCTCCTTATCAGCTTAGAATTATGATCTCCTCAAATTGTGGTTTTCTATTTTTAATGTGGTGAGTTTAAGTTTAAATATACACGTATAGTTAATACACATTATGCTTCAGGATGGTGCCGCAAAACTTCAGAAGTTGTTTGTCAAGCAGAACAATTCAAATGCTTTTTTTTAAATTAAAATATGTACTTTGTTTGAAGTTAATCGAAAAATTGTATTGTGGTAGGAGCCTTATCTATCGTTTTTACCAGATGTTAGCGATGACCTATTTCTAAAAGTATTCACATAATAATTTGAGAGGTGGGTATGGGTACCGCCTCTCCGGAAACCATTTATTGGATAACCAACACCACTGACATAGGCCACCCCAAGTGGTTCGCTACGGTTGGTGACTAAGGAGGGGTGCTCGGATTCACGGGGTGGGGTTTGTCTAGGTGGCGGATACTCTTGCTATGCTTGTGGGAGAGACTGGTTGAGGGAGACTCTCTCGACCGATCACATTGACCTCCAAATTTCTACCCACCCCTCATATCCTTTTCCTTCCCAGGACTTCCTCTCCTTCCTTTCCCTAAAAAGACCTTTCACGCAGCATCTCCAAAGATGACGTAGGTCCTGAGGAATTTTTTTTCGGGGCCTCCTATGTGGAGCTAATGCAAAAAAAACATTATTAAAAAATCAAATTTTTTTTCGACAGCTTCGATGTTGTTCGATTACGAGCTATTAATTCGAAACATTCGATTACGGATATTTCTATTATGACCATCACAAGTTCGATAATTATTTATCCTTGCTCCAAAGACTGATATTGTCTTTGACATTTCGCAATTTCCATATAAACAGTACCAACTAAACCATATTCTGGGAACATAAACTTCAGCAGACATTTGAGTGGCCCCATTGGGTTTGATTGAATGGACTGTCTTGGGAAGAGCCTGGTTCCAAATTTTCGCCATTCCACCATTGTTCTTAACCAGCCAACTGAAATGAACTTAAAAGAAACAGAAAGATTGCCCCCGATTAGCGCGTAATTTTTTAATCCGCTGTTTAGTTCAGACTCTGGCCATGACATGTGGGTGAAAAGGAAACCCGACTCATTGCAACGCAGCTCTACACAGTTGCTGCACAAATTCCCACAAGATTCGAGAAATGTTGGCAAGTTTTTAATCGAATCTCTTTATCTCAATTCTATTGTTCGTGTATACTACCTAATCACTTGCTTCTTAGTTATAAATTAACTTATCAGATTAATCTAAACACGTTCTTAAAAAAGGTGACTCTTTTGAATGAAATTGACAACCAGTTTCGGAAGAACCCTCCCTTCGTAGGGACAAATGTTAAGTTTAAATAATTTGTGACCAGTTAGTTTGTTTCGGGGTGTATTTCTTAAAATTTGAAACTCAGTTCCATAATTTATAAAATTGATTCTGTCAGTTTTAGATGTTTAAAACCTATGAAAGGAGAAGTGCGTGTTAAGACAGATGTGTGGCAGTCCATCCTCTATTCTTACCACTGCGGAGAAACGCAGTCTTGGTTAGTAATAACCACAGCTTAATTTTAATTGGAAGATGTTATTAAAAATATGAAGTTTTGTTACTTTGTTGAAGCCCCCCCCCCCTCATCCCTCTCCCTCGGACCCAGCAGTTTTCGTTTAATTTAATCTAAAACCTCGATTATATTGAGCGAGTTTATAAGCTACTAGCCGGCGAATTCGCTATCTGCTAGTAAACTTGTTCAGTGTAAAATCTGCTAGTTAGCTAGTTTACAAGCTACTAGCCGGCGAATTCACTATCTGCTAATACAGTGTTCCGCAAACTTTTTGTGATCAAGGTACACCTACCAAAACAAAAATTTTTGGAGGTACACCAAAGAAAAAAACAACTTTTATTTAATATTTATTATTAAAATCAATAAAAGTAATATGAAAACATGTTTAATGAGAAATGTGAGCCTGCTTAACTGAACACAGGCGATCAAAATTTGGAGCAATCATTGATAATGCTTCTCTCATCTCTTCGACGATCGTCCCCAGGGGTTCTCTTTTTTTATGTCGTAGTGGGAGTTGAAAACCCCAATTCGCATAAATAGGTCGTGGCAAATGAAAAGTAAATTGCAATCCCACGCTTTGAACTCAGTGGATACTCATTTTTTATGCATAGCCAAAAATGTGGCTAGCTTTATTTCGGAAAATTTTACTTTTAATGTCTGATCAGTTTTTGTCTTCAGAATTCTTCCTGCTCATTTATCGGTAAGTGTCCAAGGAAAATACTATCTGAGAATGGATTTCGAACCCAGTCCATAGGTTGCAGATCACACTTAGGAAAATAAGAGTTCATTTTTTCTGCTGTGTTTCACTGTGTTTTTCTGCTGTGCTTCGATTGTTTCACTATCAAAGACTGCACTTTTTTTATTGAATCGGCAGCCATAACATTTGGGAACATTTCATTACTACATACTACTGGGCGTGGCTGATCCATAACGACAACTTAGCGCAAAAGCTTTCAATCTTATCCGATGACGTTAAAGTAATAAGAATTCTTGCCTTGCTTCTTGGTTGAGCTCATTTAAATGAGCGAATATGTCTGACAAGCCTATTTCATTACCGATTCGATGGTTAGATCGCCTAAACTGGAGCAGCGTCACAATGTTACTTTGTTACAATGTAGCATTACGGTGAGGTACACCAGCCAACGACCACGGTACACCACTGTGCCGCGGCACACACTTTGCGGAACACTGTGCTAATAAACTCGCTCAATGTAATCGAGGCTTAAGATATATTTACTTACGTATGTTGTTGTTGACTGAGTGTAGCGACGCGTTGCATTTCGGCTGTCCGTCAATTTGTTTGCATATTCTGGTTCCGTTTCAAGATGGTGGCCGTTTTAATGGTTTAGTAAAGTTTATTTATCAAATGTGAAATCATCGTGTTGATTTGGATTTTATTATCCGCAATTTTTCTATATTATGGTACCTACCTATTTACCTGATGTATGATTCCTTGTTTGAAATTTAAAAAAATGTTACATAAGATATATGATTTATAATAAAGCACGTAGGTATTTAAGTAACTACTTAAAAATCTTACGATTTCAGAGGAAATTTTGGTTTGGATTTTTTAAATAAGGGATTTTTAGCTAAGACATTTTTTGGATCTACTATCCACAGAATTACTAGATACTATCTAACTGAACAGTTTATCTTTCAAAATATGTATAATTTCCAGTCTGCTTGCTCGCATCCCCGCAGTTTTAAGCGCGGTCCATTTCTTGCGGAGAAAATAGATTCCTGGAAACGCCATCAAATTGATTATTTGACCAACTGAATATTTATAAATACTCAGTCTAAGGATGCTGCATATCTTGTAGTTTCGCTTACCGATACTCTGCCGCCGAAACGATGAATGGGATGTCTCGGAACAATAGAATGCTGCTCCGCGCATACTAATTACTACTGTACTTGGTTGGTTTAGATGTTGTATTATAGCGAATGCAACTCATGTCTGCTTTCTGAAACTGAATTACTTTTAATTGCTTTATTAATCGATGTGTTTTTTTGCACTGTCTTATTTACACGCATTACGGAATTACGAAACAAAGAATTTCGGGTATAAATTTGTAATTACATAATTTGAGAAAATTTCGACCACCATGCCAGGCACATGCCCGTGTTGGGTTGATCGATTTTATATACAGTGCATATGAAATGTAAAAGAACATAAAATAATGTAAAAGAATAAAAAGCTTTAAAAGAATATAAAATGACATAAAATTATGGAATATAAAGTATTTTTTTTACATTAGCTCCACACAGGACGCCCCGAGGAAAATAATTGCCCTCAGAGCCTGTCATCTTTGGGGATACTGTGTCTTTAATTTTTTTGTTCAGTAATAACTTGTTTTGTGTCAGTTAAAAATAAATAAATCACCTGTGAACTTCTAGGACCTTACTATCAAACAACCATTGACTTAGGTTGAATGGTTGTTTATCAGTTAAATAAAATTTAAAACACGTTTATTAGTAATGGGTTTAGTATTCTCATGTCCAGGTCAGGATGTTGTTTGAACAATTAACTTGAATAGATGTTAAGTAAATCACTAGATACAACATTAAACATAAAACCAAGAACGGTTTTTAACAGGAAGTTAATATATTTTTGTAGAATTTAAAGTTTGTAATCTACGAAAATTATCAGCTCTTGTTCATGATAAAATACGATTTAAGCAGAAAACGTTTTCGATAGATAAAACTATCTATACCAGGGGAACCCAACCCAAATCGTTTGATGGGCCAAAAAAATATTACTGAGCTTAGGTGGGCCACTCGGGGAGTGGGGGTATCATTTATTGTCCAAAATTGCTATTATTGCGAAACCGCGACCCTCCAATGCTAGAAGGCATAGGACGCGCCTACGTGTGTTCTTTGCACTCACCCTCAACTCATTAAAATCAGGTCAGTTGCATTCGATCTTTCGAGAAATGGGCAGAAAAAAATCAACTGGTTGGAATTGATTGTTAGAATGAATACCTCGTGCGGCAATGTGCCTTGCACTTTTTGAACAATAAATCAAACCCCCCACCGAGAGTCCGAAGTCTAATAACAATAAAGTTCTAATTTCACAAAATCTATACTTAATATTATAAATGCGAAACGTCGTGTGTTTGTTTGTTACGCTTTCACGCATAAACCAATAAACCGATTTTAAAAATTCTTTCACCAATTGAAGGCTACATACATTATATGCGAATAATTTAGGCTGTATATCTGGCGTTATGCAATTAAAAATATTATATTTATTATATGTTTTCTGTTACTAACAAAAGCGAGTTGTTGCTAACGTCAGAAAACAAATCGTTACCGTGGAAACGATGTTGATATATTTGCGGGAAATCGTAATTAATATCTTTCTATCTATATAAATAAAAATTAATCTCCGAAATGTTTGTACGCGCATAACTTCCGAACGACTGCACCAAATTAGATAATTCTTTTTTTACTACTGGTGAGCTCTGTTATTATGAAATTTAGGTGGCGTGCGAGCTGTTTGAAAACTGAATGTACCGGGAATGAATGGATGGAATGCGAGAGGGGGGGGGAGGGGATACAGTAATTTCTCCCTAATACCATGCGAGCGAAGCCGCGGGTAAAGCTAATATAATATAAATGTGATTAATTTACGCGAACTATTTTTTCTTTTTGTGTGAATATCAAAATCCAAAAACGTAGAAAGCTGAAAACTTCATTTTGGGCCATTCTGCGGGTTGGGTATGCCTGATCTTTACACTACTTGTGTACGTGGGCACTGGACATAGTTGATTTTGTTTTGCAAACAGGAACTATTGTAGGCAGATGGTCAATATTATTGTGTAATTAGAGCAACGGAAGCGCAGACAATGGAATGCCCTTTTCCTGGTATACTTGTATCCAGCATAAACATTTAAATAATGCCCGACACGCAGCACGTATCAAAGTACAACAATAATCGGCCATCACGTGGATCACTACTTCGTAATATTAATCATTGTTATGTACTCGTATGTAGTGCTGCACGCAAAGTCTTTATTAAATTCCTTAGATCCTTCTTCTAATGGACTAGCCATAGCAATCATTACAAGTATCACTAAAGGCTTGTTCCCACTGATCAAATAGTAAGTCAAGTAGCGAGTATACTTGCTACTTGACTCGCCGAAAATCATTCGCGTTATTTTCAAGGGTGACCGGACAACTCGGAGTGAAACCAACTCAGAACCATCTCAGATAAGTAATTTAGAGTGATAAAAAAATATATATAAAGTTGGTTAAATAGGTTACGTTAGGTTAGGGTTATCGGTTAATTTAAAAAAAAAAATTCATAGTTTTTAATGCCTTTTTAAGGAGGTTTTGAGTTGACTTTATTCTCAGTTGGCATGCAACCATTTTCAAGTAGAGTACATTATTGCCCGCCGCCCGTTGCAAGATGACGGCGGATGACGGGCTGCTACAAAGCAAAGTAAATACGCTAATTAAGCATATTGTTATATATTTATTTATTAATTTTCGGGAAATCAACAGTTTACATTTATTTCAGTTTGTACATAAGTATTATAAAGCCAAAATAAAACCAATTATGGATTTCCTCCTTGTGACTTTACCTCTATTGAGACAGCATAAAAAGGAATTAGTAAATTAAATTTATGAGAAAGGAATATGAATCTAAAAATTATACAAAACATTTTTTTTTTGTTTATGCTTAGAAGTGGTAAAATTTTAGAAGACATGGAAGAATAAATTAGTAAGATGAAAATAAATAAACTATGGACACGAAAAGAGATTAATAGCAGCATAAATAAATAATTTTAGAGTAGCATCTTTGCTCCAACCCCACAATATTTTCGCAAAAAAATGTTCGTTTACAAAAGAACTCTGCTAAAACGGCGGATTCGCGCATGTTAGTGCGCAGGGACGCATGGTGGGAGAAAATTGAATGAAATGGATTGAATCTATTAAAGAGCTGACTAACCCATTCTGCTAAAATTATGGTGTTCGGACGCGTTTAGTTACTACTATACTCTCCACTCGACTGATATACTCGCCTAATGTGAACAAGCCTTAAGAAATAAACACGTGGAATGAAGCTACAAAGATTACATCCGTATCCGCCGCAGGAGTTTCACATTTTCTCCTTACAATCCCTCAGCCTATTTTCAATTTGGGAGGCGGTAATGGGTACCGCCGTCCCATAAACCATTTATTGGATAACCATCTCCCCTGTCATAGGTCACTCCAAGTGGTTCGCTAAGTTTGGTGCCCGGGTTCATGGGCTGAGTTTTAATGCGTTTGCCCACGTACTGCGTGGCGGTCGGGGTCGGGAGGGCCTAGTTGAGGGAGACCTAACCTAGTCTAGTCTAGACTCTCTCGACCCATCGCCTTGCACCATTATGGGAAGGATGGATTCATATGTCCATCTCTCTTGAACATATTGACTCCAAGATTTTTTTCCTTTCTAGGACTTCTTCTCCTTCCTTTCCCTAAAAACGTACAACACAACATCCCCAAAGTTGACATAGGTCTTGAGGAAACTTCAGGGCCATAAGGCCTTGGAGAAGCATGGAGCTAATGTAAAAAAATACATTCCTGACATAAATGAGCAAGTTACTTTTTTTCACTCTCTTTACTTCCATTATTTTCTTTTCAGTTTTTATTTTATTTATTTATTTAATGAACATTAACAGTCTTAGTAATACAATAAACATAAGAGGATGATAAAAAAACAGACCAATTATTAATGTTCACAGATAGGTATTTAGAAACAAGACTAACTGAATATAAACTAGAATATTTAAAAAAAATAATAAGAGTACAAATGTGAATTCAACAAATGGTAAACTAATTACACAACATTAAAATAAGTGTGATTATAACTTAAATAGACTGCAAAATAGGGATTTGGGTTGGGAAGGGTAAGGGGAGGAGAGGGATAAGGGAAAGTTGCCAAGTAATATAAAAATATTAGATACAATTAATTCATGTGTTATTCGCACCTAAAATGTTATACATATAGTTTTGTCTCCTAGATCTTCTTGTTTTTTCTACATTATTTTCTGTTCGCGCAATGTCACCGCGTGTCGGGGTATGGCCTCCATTAGGACGAGACCGGGCTGTTGTCAACTTGCGCGAATCTAATCAAACCTTATTTGATAGCTCCTAATTGATTTGCCGGTCCTTTCCAATCCAATTCAAACCATTGGGTTATTACCTCACTTAAGTGGTGCCCTTCAGAAGAGTAAAATTAGACAACATTGGCACCATTTTTCCACCCACTGACATTGATTTTGGCACTGGTAAAATCGCACAGCAAGAGATACATTAATCCTTCCCCTGGCACCGGCATCTGCTATATCCATTAATTAGGCCCACTGCACACAGGTACAGTCGCACCGATCACAATCTATCATCTGTTGTGAGCCATTAGGTCTATTACCATTACCGTTTAGTGTGTTTGCAGTACTTAACGTCGTTATTATTATTATTTGGCGCCCCTATCGCAATTGATCACTTTTCGATATGGCTGTGGCCTCCCGCGTAATTCGCACATAAATCCATAATCGCCAAGCGCTTCAATGTTGCCATTGCTAATTTGAATACTCCACGAGTAATTTCACCATGTTTAATTACATCAGGGCCGCGATGATTGGTTTGGTTGCGAAGTGCTTTTTGATACCACAGTGCAAAATTTATGTATAGTCCTTAACCCCTGTACCTTAGTATCGGTTATCTGGGGCATTGTTACTTTCCCTTTAATAAAATTGTGCACTCCAGTTTTAATTATTTATTTATTTATAAATACATATATATGTATTTTTTTACAATTATGTAGAAAAGAATGTGTCCTTACTGGGTTACCCCGTTCTAAGGTCAGATTGTACATGTTTTCATGGATGAATTATAAATAAATATCTATGTTAATATTACAAGAGAATTATAAAGTTATATTTAAAAGAAAGCACAATACAAGCAGCATTAATCTTTGTTAGGTTGCAAAATTGTATTATTTTTTCTTCCATGTCCATAATCCATATTATCCTAATGCTTCTTGTTAATTTTTTATTTTTTAACGGTTTTTATTGCAAGAGGGAGTATATCAAATAATCTTATAGAGAAATATTGCATATTTCTTTGCCCAAAGGTCGGTTTAGTTGTAGGTTGGTGGAATGTCTGTTGAAATGTGGATCTTGTGAACCGGCCCGAGTTGTCTGTATAAAGTTAACCTGATTTTTGAATGCGTAAATTAAAATGTCTTTTGTGATTAATTTTTTCAGTAACATTAAATTCAGGGCTTTAAACGTAGTCTGTAGGAGTTCTGATGGGGATTCTAAGTATAATTTTCAAAATTGCCTTTTGTGCTATGAGGACTGTTTTATGGTGGAATCGCAAGAGCTTCCCCATCCGATAATACCATATTGTAGATGAGATTGGGCTAGTGCATAATAAATTTTAATTAGTTTTTCTTTATCTAAAATGTTTCTTATTGTTTTGAAAAATGAAATCTTCCATTGTGACGAGTTACTTATCAGTTATCATCAGGCTTTAATGCAAAGTTCATAACATACTAGTCGCAGGGGGAGATGCACGTCATCGACGATCGTCCTAAAAACCGTTCAGAAATCTTCCTCCTCACGCGTCTTAAATGAAAACGAAAAAGACAGATGATACTAAATTGTCGGATGTTTTTAATCATATTCCAGTAGACATTTCGCGAACTTATGTTTCTTTCGAATTGTACCTAAAATTATTATGATATTGCCAGAAAGGAAAAAAAATACAAGTGTGCCGTTTACTCGCGGTAGAAATGAAACCTTCAGAAAACTAAACTTTAAGAGAATGAGACGAATGCCGAGTATCAGGAGCAGGATAATTGAAGGGTTTATTTATTATAATATTGTTACCAAGTTTAAAAATTATTTTACATTTTATTCTATGAAGCACCATACAAAAAGCAGGCCGATAAGCTACGAAGGACCACACTAAGAGGACACCGATTAGTCTATCTCATTCTCTCACAGGCTAAATCTTATAGGTGTACGTGTTTGTTCTCTTTTTAGTGTCGCTCTATTTTCAAGATGTATGTGTTTTTTCTCTTTTTAGTGTCGCTCTAGTTTCAAATCACAACGGTGCTAAAGGAGTTTTCACTTCAAAAAACAGAGTGTGCAATTCACACGCGGTAAAAGTTAAACCTTCAGAAAACTAATGTAGACAAGAGAGGGGAGGCCACGAAGCGCCGCACAAAGAGGAGACCGATTATACTATCCCATTCTCTCGCAGACCAAATCCTATAGATGTTGTGTTTGTCACTTTTTAGTGTCACTATTTTTCGTTTCATCGAGTTTAAATCACAAAGGTTCTAAAGAAATTTTCACTTCAACAAGCAAAACAATAAATGGTTTATTTCATGAAACGCACACTATGGTAATAAAATTAACTGAGGATGAGGTATTCGTTAATAATTTTACCGTAAAAATAAAATGATATTATCGTTATAAGGCGTAAAAGTTCCTGTCCGGGACGACTTATTTTTAGATTTGTAACACTTCGAATTAAAATTCTGATACCTCTAGGTTATCTGTCACATTGTTACTTTCCCTTCCTTCAAATTACAGCAAATAGTATGGAATACTTGTATAATTCCAATCACTAGTTCTAATGAAATATATCATTTTGAGAAGCTATTTTATCATGCCTTTGCCCGAGTGCAACAATGGCTTATCGAAATCCCTGATAAGGCTTTATGTAATAGCGTGCAGGTAATCAATTAATCAAACAAAATTATGTAAATAATTGTTTATAATTAACGCAATGTTTACAACGCGTGGATCTTAATCAAAGATAACCAATAAACCCTACGAATATTTTGTTTGATTTACAGTAGTTTAGTTCTTGTTTACAGTTATAGTGAAGTTTTGCTTTATATCTCCTCATCCTTGGTTCGTGATATCATTATTGCACAATAAATTGTTTGATTTACAGTAGTTTAGTTCTTGTTTACAGTTATAGTGAAGTTTTGCTTTATATCTCCTCATCCTTGGTTCGTGATATCATTATTGCACAATAAATTGTTTGATTTACAGTAGTTTAGTTCTTGTTTACAGTTATAGTGAAGTTTTGCTTTATATCTCCTCATCCTTGGTTCGTGATATCATTATTGCACAATAAATTGCGCATCCTAAATGTATGCATGACTAAGTTTTCATTCGCGTTTTCCTTTATATTCAATCGTCATGGCTCATTGTTATCGGTAACATGTTACTTACAACTTACACTTGACGTAATCTGGTTAATTCTTATATCCATCATAATTACACAATATTTCGTAATTTAAGACTGAATGCACTCGTTCTGTGACTGGCGGATTATAATTTCATTTGTTTTACCGGGAAAATACAATATCCTGTTAAAATAAGATAATCACTGTCTTATTTTTTGACAAATCCCTTGTAAAGGTTTTGGCTAGTTCTTTCACTGGCGTTTTGTTCCTCCTTCCTCATTTTTATATTTCCATGTTTTGCTTGAATTACATAACCAAACTTTCGATTGTTCTAAAGCTCGCCATCTGGTGTTCGTATTTCCTCCCCAGCGTATCGTCGCGTTGGTTTGACCTTCGACCCAAAGACCTAACCCAATGTACATTCTATAAATAATATCACAATAATGGCTCGGTCTTGTTTACCAGAACTTTCATAACTGCAAACTTGTGCACAAATCGATTTTACTTATTACTAGCAACCTTAAAACAACTGTATTTTACTCTCAATAAATCAAGCAAGAAACTGGTTCACAGTGTAGTCAAATACTCTACATTGGTGCGGAAAACACGTAAAAAATGACAGTACATTATTTTCAATTTCGACAATGCTCTTGCGGTTTCTCTAATTTGCTTGGAGCCTGATAATGATAGAGTTGCCTAATGAACTACCTATTCCTATTTTATTTCAACGTGTGATAGATTGTATGCGGTCACTTACATTGCCGGCGTAATATTGTTGTTGTTATTTAACAATTTTTAAGTAGCAAATTGTCACGGTTGGTGAATTGGTAGAATGTTTAAAAAATATAACATGTTCATGGTGCAAGCAGTTGGCTTTGTCCAGAAAACTGATTACTCTGATATTCCCCCCTTCTCTATGTTCTTATGTCCAGTTTAGATGTGAAGATAGGCCATAGAACCTCAAACCAGTGAATAAAATAAATAAATCATGAACGAATTCAGTTTATCCTATCCTACGATCCTGTTCAAGCAAGGCAAACGTCACGGAAGGTCCAAAAACAGGCCCTGGAAAGCTTGTCGTTGTCTTCTGGTCATCTCATAATACACGAGTAGATAAGCCGTTGCAAGTCAGCATGCAATAATTCGTGAGAGAAAATTAATTCGATGCTCGTCATAGTACCCATCCAAAACAACGTGCAATGGATTTGCAATGCGCTTTTGCAGCTATGAACCTTCGCATTCTCATCTTGGATTGTGCAAAGTTTCTGCTCTTCATCTAATTCATTTACATGAGTGCGTATAAGAGCTCCTTTTCATAACATGGTCAGAGACAAATCGGTTCTGCCGATGTTAGTCACGTGCGACGCATTTGCTGTTTCCACATGCTGTGCGTAAGGTCTATGCTGATTTGTTCCACTGTATAAATACACACATGTGTCATCTTCAGCGACCAGAACTGAGAAGTCATTGCCCTTTGGCTGGCAGAAGACCATTTTTTCCCTTTATCTTGATTATGTTATCTCGCCAGCTCATTCACCCTGATCAATCACGTGGGACTATTTTTGTCACCGGCTATAAATTTCGATAAAGTTGATCGCGTCATGATAATGATTTAATCATTTTATAATTATTCTGTGGGTGCAGTGAGAGATTAGATAACACATTATGAAGTAATAAAGGGTGTGGCTGCAATTATAAATTATATGGATTTATCTCTATCATTTTAATTTATGACGTCCACACGTATATTTAAATAATGCTTTCTGCTAACTCCAGCTCTATCGCATTGTATTTTCGTACTTTCTCGTATTTAGGAGATCTATTTTTGAAACTCATAATTCTAGGTGGAACATTGTAATATTATTATGAACAACTGTTTCCACTCGTAACACTTTTAAATTTCCACGAATCATAACACAATTAAACTTCACGAAAATGTTACAACATCCTTCTGGAGTATTAATAGAAACACCCAAACCATCAAATTTGCTCATTGAATATGGAAGAAACGATCATAGCTGTGTATTTATTTGTCTTGATTTTACCTTCGACGAGATATTTCTGTTCCCATGTATAATCTGCATTAGGAACTTAATATTTTCAAGCCCTGACACTCTTGCAACAAATAAATAAAGATGGATGCATAATTTACATTTATAATTTGTATGCATTCCCTCCAGGGTTGATTGCCCTGCCAAAGCCATCTTCCTTTACTCGTGACAGATTTCATGTAGCAAACATCCGGCCATTCATTTACAAGTAGTCTCTTATCATAAGCTCTAACGGTGTATTGTTTATCTAACTAGCTCCTGGGCTCCTGGTGATGGAAGATGAGGTCCGGTTTCAGGCACATATACAGCTTTCTGAAACAACGCATTATTTCATATTTCAAACCCAAACATATTTTCAGCTTTCGTGATGCTATGCATTTGATTTATTGTAACTAATAAAAATTTGACGTTTGGGCAGCTTTTATTTGGTACTAACGGACGCTTTCGCAAATCAAACTGAGCGATCGTTATGTTAAAATAAATACTAGGACTCACCAACGCGTCTGAGCGCGTGTTTCGCTTAGGGAATCTATTTGTGTGGATTAACCTTCGGTACTAGCTTAAGTGACAATCGCGCAGTGTTTTACAAGTCACAAACTCTATTTTGGAGCGCGTGAAAAAATGGTAAAAATATTGGTTTAAGAAGAAAGAAAAATGTAGGTACTGTAATTGAACTGCATTATTGGAATTATTGTGCGAACCCTCAGTCACAAAATGGTGTTGAAATGTAATGGAGTAATCTTTCGCCATATTCTTCGCTAAGGGGAGATTTGAGATATCAATAGAATGAAGACATTTTAAAATAGTTTGGTGTTATTAATTCTCCTGAATGTTTTTATTATCCTGGTGTTGTTGCTTGTTAATGTAACCGACTCTGTCCATCGTCTTTATACCAATGCATCATGTATCATGCATCCTGTCATGCCCTAGGAATACTTGATGGACACCTTACTTGGAGAGGGAGACACCTCACTTCCTTTAGGAAGCTGATCTCCTTTCTCGTCTCATTAGTATACTTCTCACGCATTAAAAAATACAGCAACTGAATCCGAAGAGATACCATCTAAGCAGCCTTTCAAGTATTATTGTTATTTGCACCGCGTTCCGGAGTGCGTGGTACTTGAAATGGGTTGATGTGTTTGGTACTTCCCAATCAACCATCTCCTCCTCCTCCCCAACTCCTTCAGCCCCACGATATTGCTCAAGATTTCTGGCTCCGGACAGCGGGGCATCTAGAGACATCTAGGGAACATTAGGAGACATTACAAGGGACATCTAGGGGACATCAAGGGACACGAAAATTTGCATTTGTGAAAACGTGAATTTTTACGTGAAATTCGCAATTTTTGGGCAAAAAATAAACTTCGATCCGTGTGAACCAAACTTTTGTGAAAAAAGCCTGGTGGGAGACCACCAGTCAGAATCAAACGTTTCTTGAAATTTCTGTTCGAAATTAGTTAACGATTTTCAATTAAGTTTTTATTTTATTTTAATGAAGTTTGGAATGCATGTCTTTCAAAGAACTTCTTAAGGTGATCCCATAGTCCTTGAAAAATTCGAAATCGTCTGTTTTGCGAGGGATTATAAAATACTTGAGAAAACTTGACAACCAATAATAGACAAGGGGCGTCAGGCTCATAAATCCCGAGTTCCGCCCTCCAATACACTGTGGTAAAATTTGTGAAAAATATGAACATTATAATTATATTGAATACTTATTTATGATTATCAAAATACACGGTAAAATTAACAAATCATGGGCCTAATTTGTAGAACAAGTAACTTTCATTTATCAAATTTTACATGAGGCAGAAAAGACTGTTTTTTAAACCCATGAACCAAGATGAACCGCTCTCCTTCGCACGGAATAGACTAGGTTTATAAAACATTTGAACGTACTTAAGATTTGTATAGTTTATTAATCAAAAATGTTTAATAATTTTGAATTTTAAAATTTTTTTTTTTTTTATATAATTTTTTAGGTAGTTATTAATATGCAATTTACAGTTATTTTAATTAATAAATATGTGTAGGTGTGTGCAACTTTATATGTATGTATGTCTATAAATATAAACATGTGCATAGATGTGTATATATGGATTTGTATTTTATACATATTTTTTCATTCTAAATAATCAGTGTATGCGATAATAAAATGTATTAAAAAAAATAATAATAATTAAATAACTAATTTTCTACAACACACATAAATACTTGTCCCACTTAATCATAAGCACGTCAACACCTCAGCACAGGTTCTCCTAGTGAGGTGTTCACGAAACATACAATATTACCCACACACAGTTTTATCTTCTCAAACCTACCTTACACCCAACATAATACTTAAAAAAAAAAAAATCTTTTTGCTTACTGCTACTGAAAATTAACGTTTTTTTGTACTCCTTTGTAAACCTCTGTAATCAATTGTAAAATTGTGTATTCAAGAATAGACATAAATAAATAAATAATAAAATAAAAATAAAAGACTCTAACTAACTAACCATCACGCCGTTTCCCCGCAGGGGTAGGCAGAGAGGACAGACCGCCAAACAACTCGATCTTGGCACACACTCCTTGCTTCGTTCACATTCATACATCGTCTCATACATGCTCTTCTATTATTCTGACTCTTGACATCGCCCGACTCAAGTATCTGATTCACTTGGTCGTGCCATGTCTTCCTCGGGCGTCCCCGACTTCGTCTACCATTCACATTTGCGTCATATATTCTCCTTACACTCCTTTCCTCATTCATTCGCTCTACATGCCCAAACCATCTGAGCGTCCCTTTCTTAATCTTACTCATAACGCTTACATCAGCCTTGCATTCTTTGCGGATCTCCACATTTCTCACACGATCATACATGGTTTTACCACACATACGTCTCAGGGATCTCATTTCTACAGCATTCAGTCTACTTTCATCCTTTCTCTGCCAGTTCCATGCCTCACTGCCATACATCAGGGTAGGTACCAGCACTCCATTATGGACGGCTAGCTTCGCTTCTTTTGACAGATTTTTGTAGGCGCCAACGGCGTTCAGTCCTCCATTAATGGAGTTACCAGTATTTACCCGTCTTTCGATATCTCTATCAGTCTTTCCATCTCTCGTAAACATACTTCCCAAATATACAAACTCATCCACCTGCTCCAAGTATTCGTCATTCACAACTATGTTGCAAATTGTTTTCGTACTCTCTCTTTCAAATACCATCACTTTAGACTTACTTACATTCATCATTAACTAATTTTTCAGACATACTTCGTTCATCCTAGACACAAGCGACTGTAAATCTTCTATACTGTTAGAAATCAGCACCGCATCATCAGCATACAACAGGCAACATACTTCCAGATCACTCAATTTCGCGCCCAATCCCATCTCTTTCAATTCTTGCATACAATTATCCATGTATAGATTGAATAACCACGGTGACATTACGCAGCCTTGCTTAACACCTTTTGTGATGTCAAACCACCCCGTAAAATCGCCGTTCACCCTAATACATGCAACGCTTCCCTCATACAGAGATGCAATTGCGTGTATGAGACTCGTATTCACTCCGTACTTGGACAACACCTTCCACAGCTTTTTCCTGTCAACTCGGTCGTATGCTTTCTGTAAATCTACAAAGGCACAGAAGAGTTTGTGGTTTTTTGCAAGAAACTTCTCAGTGAGCATACGCAACGAGAAAATCTGGTCCATGCACCCCCTTCCACTCATAAAAGCACCTTGAACATCCCAAACTTTTTCCTTTGTTTCCATTCTTACCCTTTCTATCAATATTCTACCATACAGCTTGCCGACTGAACTAAGCAGGCTAATAGCCCTGTGATTCCCACATTCCATACGTGACCCTTTACCTTTGTATAATGGCATGATTACAGCCCTTCTCCAATCTAATGGCGTGTAACCCTCCTCTAAACACTGGTTAAAAAGTCTGCACAACCACGTAAGAATAATAGGACTATCCCCTTTAAAGTATTCGGCAGCAATATTGTCGTATAAAAGACTCCACCTTCCAATAATATTAAAAACGCAATAATTAACACACAAGAAACATTTCACTTAGAGGAGTAGATCGCCAGCGGTCGCAGGTATTTACTGTCTGTTACTGACGACCTATAAAGTTCGCAATAGGTGACAAAAAACGCACACAAACAAAAGGTCATTTTCAACTGTCAAACAAACAAATAATAATCTCAAAAAGGTATATCCCAAGGGCTCGAACAAGATAAAATCGTGCGAACGCATAACTGACCCTTTGACTAATGGTTGCGTTTTAGAAGAGAAATATTATTACTTAATATTATCTTGTTCAAACCCTACTTTCGCTAGAACCAAAGTTTCGGAATATTTCCGAAGAATCCCGAAGATCTTCGGGTGGCCGTGCTGCGCGCGGTTAGTCGTTTTTTAGATACGTTTAGTACAGAGATGGGCAATATTTTTAACGAAATGGCCAGATAAATCAAAAAATTATCTAGGCGGGCCGGAAAACAATTTAATAAAATAATTTTTTAAAAGTGATATACTTTATTTTTTAATTTTTACATCAAACATAATATTAAGTATGTTATATGCCACAAAGGCAAA
This sequence comes from Glyphotaelius pellucidus, assembly GCA_936435175.1. Lineage (NCBI taxonomy): Eukaryota > Metazoa > Arthropoda > Insecta > Trichoptera > Limnephilidae > Glyphotaelius > Glyphotaelius pellucidus. The sequence continues at coordinate 6,001,578 of OW386543.1, read as the reverse complement.
AAGTAACAAAAATTAATTATTCTTTAGAAGAGTATGAAGGCGTATGTAACAGATGAAACTGTGACTGAGCTTCTAAAAGTTTTTCATAATCTGGTAGAAACTGGGATGAGCTGATTCGCAGTGGTGGTCAGTCAATCGGTTTCTAACGCTGTTTTTGCGAAGCTTCATAGTAAAAAAAACACCTGTTCACAGATGTAGGAAGATGCAAACATCGCAATTATCTTCTGAGCGTGAAATTTCAGGTTTGGGAAACTTGATTTTGACAGGGCCTTGTAGAACTCAATTTTGGATACGTTGAGAAACAGTTGCTTCAATTCAGTGTTACATTGCAACTCAATCAGTTCGAGCTGCAATTCTGGTTTGACTGATTCACAATCTATATTAAATGGCGTGCTAAAAATGTCCAGGTCCTGTTCTATAACTTTGAAGTCTTGGAATCTTCGTTCAAATTCTTCCTGAAGACATTTCACGCTTTTTTCATAGTTCTTAAGTTGGTCCTCCCTAACTGCAATAGTTTTTAGTCTTGGAAAATGAGTTAAGTCTTTCTTGACTAGTTGTTTGGAAAATAGATTCAATTGCATTTTGAAATACCTGATATGATCCCAAATATCACTGATTAATTGATTTCTTCCTTGGAGTTTAAGTTTAAATTTATTGATGTATCTGAGATCTGTAAAAATGCAAAGTCTGAAAGCCATACAATATCTTCCATATGTTCACATTCGTCCATTCCTTTTTCTTCCATGAAAGTCGTCTTTTAAATCCCAAACTCGTCCGAAAACTCGTCAATTGGTAAATTGTGGTAGGGTTATTCAAAACAATGTCGCGGGCTGGATTGACTAGCCTGAAGGGCCGGACTTGGCCCGCGGGCCGTACTTTGCCCATGACTGGTTTAGTATGACATATTTCGACGTTTTGACGTATTATATAAATAAAGTAAATTATAAAGTGGTTAACCGGTTCATTCAAACATCTACATATATAATTAGGAAATTTAAAAATCGATTGTACGTATCTGAGAAGATCTGTAAAAAATGCAAAGTCTGAAAGCCATACAATATCTTCCAAATGTTCACATTCGTCCATTTCTTTTTCTTCCATGAAAGAGTCGTCTTTTAAATCCCAAACTCGTCCGAAAACTCGTCAATTGGTAAATTGTGGTAGGGTTATTCAAAACAATGTCGCGGGCCGGATTGACTAGCCTGAAGGGCCGGACTTGGCCCGCGGGCCGTACTTTGCCTATGACTGGTTTAGTACGACATATTTCGACGTTTTGGGATTTTTTACTACGAGCTTCATTCAAGCTACGGGGCGCTTTGTTCTGGCGCGCGGATTGGTATGTACCTACCTCGGTTCCTCGGTTCCTCGTTCCTAGCCGCCGTATTAGGGGGCGGGCGGGCGGGAACACTGCGTTTATTTGGCCGCAAAACATTGTTTGATAGGTAATTAATTGTGATTATATTTAAAGATTGTGCTCAATTTTATAATTAAACACATTACATAGAAATACAAAGAGCCGAAATAAGGTAAATTGTTGTTCAATTTTGTTGGCGGTTCAGCGCACCATTGAACGTTTGCGCCAGCCGCGCCTGCACAAGAGTCTCAACTTCTGCTATTTGGAGTCGGTGAGACTATGGCATCCCCAATGGGGGTATGTTGTGAGGCTGAAGGTAGCGAGGAAGAGAAAGAGATTAGGAAGAGGAAGGTGGGGAAGTACCTCACTATTCAGATTTGGTCACTAAGCAACGTATCAATTCCGAATGTTGGTCTTACACCAGGGCGATACTGAGAGTATCTTCCATTCCGGAACATGCCATAAATATACCATAATATATTATATTTAATTATTTGAACCCGCAACCATCGGATCGCTAGACGAGAGCCTTTCCCCTCAAACACGGAGGCCGTCAAATACATTTGACCAGGAGGCCTACAATTATATTTGAACTGATAATAAATTGGATTGTTTAAAATTCTTCTGAACAATTTGCATTTATTTAAAAATAAAAATATTGGAAATAACAATTTTCAACAAAAATATTCACCAACAGCTTGGCGGTTAACAACTGAACGGGAAAGCTTCGGACTGTAATTTAGGTATTAATAAATAAAAAAATATATTTAGTCATTCCCCGAAAGTAAGAACTTGGCAATAAAAGTTAATTAATTAAAGTTAATACGTTTCTCTTCTACGGAGATTTGATGTGCATAGTTAGATTTATGCCAGTGTTAACAACGTAAAAATAATTAAGTTCATTAATGTTACGGCGGAATTTTAAAAATCGTGTTTTTTTAAATAAAAATAATATAACTTATTCAAAATGTGAATCGAGTACTTCAAGGAAGTCGTTTTATACGGAAAATGAAACGAATTTATTAATATTAAATTGTTAACCATGTATTGAAATTTGCTCACTGTGCGGTACTGTTGTCACTGTTTAATACTCAAAAGCGCGCCAGATTTAAAATTGTAAATGTCAAATCATAGGCAAAGTTATTGCCTACTTCCAATGACATTTGGCAACAGAATTATATATATTTTTTTCAAATACGAGTATTATTATATAAATAAAGTAAATTATAAAGTGGTTAACCGGTTCATTCAAACATCTACATATATAATTAGGAAATTTAAAAATCGATAGTACGTAAACTCGAATAACATTTTACGGCGCAGAGAGTCACTGAGTCGAAGACAGGTCTGTCCACCACAACGGTTGGGTGGAGAATGCGACAAAAAGGCGGTGACGATTGTGTGGTCCTTATGTCCATGGCATAAGGTTCACTTTGAAATAACATTTTTGTCGAATGCCGGCGGTCTTGATTGACGTCAAAAATAACAACGCGAAAATGCACATTTTATTTTATTTCGTGAAGTTCATGCATAAATATCAACTTTTTTCGCGATTATCATAAAAGAAACTAAATTTGCCACATTATGCAATAAAACTAAATCCGAAAAAGGGTTTATAAGTAGGAGAGTTTGCACTTGAAAGTGTTTTTTTATAGACCTAATACTTTATTTTTTTCTAGGCTTATCAAAAGACTTATAAAAAAAATGACCGATATTTTTAAGGGCCAAGATACGTTCTACACGCAGTATTTAATTGAAGCATATATAATACTTCCAAGCGATTAAATTTTCAAAACAAAAATACACGATTTTGTATGATTTTGCAATACGTCGCATGGCTTCATCTTAATGCATATCTATTTACTAAACGCCATCCGCAAAAATTTTCTATGCCTATAGTTTTCTGTATTAAATTAGGTCATTGTATTATTATTTTTTATTTAACTTTTATGAGTAAAAAATCTTGCAATCATACATAAAGATGGTAGCCAATAAAAATATGCGTTAAGAAAATGAAGATAATATGAGTGGTTCTTAGTCGAAGTATGGTACAGTTAAAAGTGACCGAATTGGATATCGACATCTTAGCTCAGTGGTCAAGAGCACTCGCCCGGAAAGTAGAGAGGTCCTGGGTTCGAGTCCCAGAAGTGCAAATATCTTTTTCTGATTTTTCTACTTCCAGATTTTCGATTGAGTTTCGCTCATAATGTCTTCATTTAATTAAACAGATCATTGTAGTTCGATATTTTTTTCTTCTTTTTTTTTCTTAATGAAAATAGAGTTTGCTTGTAATAAGCATATAGATAAACTAGTATAATATTGTGTTTCATAATAAAGGAATAACAGCTGCGTACGTGAGCATTGCGATGGTCTAAGTGCAGTTAGATGTCGGATTGACCAATATTTCTGACCGATTCAGCGCACCGCATTCCGCCAAATGTGTGGCGGACCGCGCGATGCGACGCGCTGGTTCAATGGATGCCTGGTTCAATCGTCAAATGGTTGGTTGATTTGGCTTCCCGGCTGTCGTGCGGCACGCGATAATAACCGATCGCCCGGTTGTCTCGTTGTCTAGTTGTTATCTCCTTCCCCTCCCCACTACTTTCAGCCTTACAACATACCCCAATTGGGGATTCCATAGTCTCACTGGCTTCGAACGGGAGCACTTGGGACTCTTGTACGGCATTCATATTTAAAAAAAAAAACTTAAAAAAATACCATTCATGCGTTTACGATAACACTTTGGTGAGTTGATATGTTAAGTTATGCCCACGTCCTCAAAGGTTTCTATATATAATGGTGAACGCTGGCGTTATGAAATTTATAAGTTGGTTCGTGGAAGGGGGGAGGCAGGAAGGGGAACGGGATGCGAAAAGACACTCAGGGGAGGGGTGTCAGGTTTACATAATAGGGGACGAGGACAAAGAGGAACACGGGAGGGAAGGGGACGCGGGAAACGGGGACGAATGGGAAAAGACACGCAGGGGAGGGTGGAGCATGAGAGCTGGGCAGAGGGATGGATTGCATTGGATACATAGTAGCAGTATGGGATAGCAGGGAGTAAATTTGGAAAATCCATGCTTCTCACACGGACAGCTTTATGTGTCCTACTCACGCGTCGAAAAACCTTCTGAATTTTTCGTATATGCACAAAAATATTGTGTATCCAAAAAACAGAATTAAAACACTGACAATTTCTTCCTTTCGAGACCAAAGCTCGAACTTGCAAATTCCAAAATATTGTGTATTCTATAGTTTTGCAATCCTACAATCTACTGTTATAAACTTAAAATTATTATAAATATGATAGATAGTTCATTGTTGATCGAAAATAGTGATACGACCTCATTCCCTTCAGTTTCGCCCACCGAGAATCCCATTTGCTAATATTTCCGCGGCCCAATTCTCTCATCCCTAACAACTATCGGTAGCAATCGAACACTCTGCAGTTGATAAATAAACAATGATTTATTTATTTACCAGCTGAACACAGCACCATGAGAGCTGCCAGCCGAACGGCCGGGCCCAACTGTTCCGGCTCGGCGGTGCCGGCTGCACGCCGCTTTATTTTGCAATTTGCAACGTTGAAAGTTTAGCGTGTGTGTGTTATTATTTACAATTTGCTAACATGCAATGGAGAACACTTTAACGACTGAATTTGCGCCGCAGGCACCGTATTACTTTGTGGCGCATTATACATAAACAACAGCAAATAATAACGTGCGTTTATGAAATCACAATGCTTCAGATCAGTGATCCAGTCCTTAGTCCAGTGGTGTTGCATATTTTTCATACTTTGTTTATCATCGCGTTTTGTTGGTACATAACTAATAATATATTCTTCAAGTTTTGAGTTACGCTGACACGCAGTCAGTTACAGTAGGAACTCTATCCTTGAAACGCGAGCGGTTGAACTCGTGTACGCTTACGGGGAAATGTCGAACGAGTTTTACTCACAGTTTTCTCGATATTTATTCATTCATATACATTTTTTTAAATGTGAATACCGCACAAAAGTCCCAACTGCTCCCGTCTGGAGTCAGTGAGATTATGGCATCTCTAATTGGCTATGTTGTGAGGCCGAAGGTAGTGGGGAGGGAAAGAAGATGGGGGAGAAAGGTGGGAAAGTATCTGGCTATTCAGATCTGGCCACCAAACACACATCTCAAGCAACGTCTCAGCTCTGAATTGTGGTCTTATACCAGGACGATACTGACAGCATCTTTCACTCTGGAACGTGCGAATACTGTATATTATTTTTAATTAATTAATTGTGATTCATAATAAATTAATCAAATACAATTTATTTTCGCACGCCGGGATTTGATTTGAACCCGCGACCTTCGCTGGTCGATGCTAGTCGAAGGCCTTACTCCTAGACTACGGAGGCCCACTGTCAAAAAATTCGGGTAATTTTCCTCTACTTATAGGTAGGTACCTATCTGGCTTCACCACAATTTGACAATGCTGATCGAAATGCGATACGTCTGTCTTGTGTAATACGGGATTTGAACCCGCGACCTTCGGATTGCTAGTCGAAGGCCTTACCTCTAGACCACTGATGCCCACTGTCAAAAACTTCGAATTCTATGTATAAGGTACCTATCTAAATATTTTTTGTAAATTGTGGCACCACAGTTTGACAATGATCAGAATATGATAAAAACTGTCTCGTGTAAACATTGATTCACCTGTCAGCAGTGAACTTAATTCAAAGCTTTACATAACAGGAAAAAAATATTTTATGATGAATGGCGAGTCCTAGATGTCGCTAAATTACGGAAAATGAAAGAGGTAAAAATACATATGTGAGAAATTTCTAATTATTGAATATTATGATATTATACGTATACCATGTGATATTCGTGGTACTACAGATTGGAGAATCATACTCCTTAGCAAAGTTTATTGCGCATTCGTTCGTCTTTTCCTGTTTTGAATGACTTATTTCTGGTCAGACCAGGATGCGACAATCTCCTCCACGGCGAATTTCCCAAATTAAACGTAATTATTCTCAAAAGCTCCTGGACTCCCCATGGGTACCCGCGTTGGTCGATATTTTAAAAATACCTATTTTTTAGTGTCCGACCGAAACACGACTTTCTACCGAAACCGAAACCGAAACCGAATCTTGGGTACCTTTCTCAGTTTCGACCGAAACCGAAACTTTTTTGGACATGTTAATAATCTATTGTTACCTGAAGTTTAGCTTTTTTGAACTTATGTATACAGACAGGTAATACTTGTTAAATGAAATAAAAAAAAACATTAATTGAAGTATGTGAAAAAATATTTATTTTTTATTTTTACATTACTGCTACAAAACAAACAAAAATTATACAAAATTAATAAAACATGTTAACTACTTCTTGGAACAAAAATTTGTCAATAATCAACAATTACATTATAAAGGAAGGGCCTCATTTATTGAGTATTTTAATTTTAATTGCAAACAACGGCAAACTAAACAAATTACAGTATTTTACAAATGTTGACAAAGTGAAGCTGTTTGCTAAAACTTGCTCATAGAATAATGAAAACGGTGACCGGACAACTCGAAATGAAACCAACTCAGAACCATCTCAGATAGGTCATTTAGAGCGATAAAAAATATATATTTATTTATTTATTTATTGACGCCCTATTGGGCTTTTACATGTACAATACAAATTTCATTTATAACAACAGTATAACCATAAAAAAATATTACCAAATATATAAATAAAGAATAGACTAAAAAGAATAAATAAGAATATATCTAATGCAATTTTACTTGGATGACTTTAGAGAACTCGTAGGTATAATCCATATACCTACGAGCAACAAAAACATTAAAAAAAAATCAAAACACATTAATTTTACAATAACCTACTCCCCTAAAAAAATAGGTTTAATAGGTTACGTTAGGTTAGGGTTATCGGCTAATTTAATTTTTTCATAGCTTTTAACGACTTTTGAAGGAGGTGTTGAGTTAACCTTATTCTCAGTTGGCATTGAACCGATGAAAACGTATGCTTTCGGCGGTCTACATTCTTATTATACGTATTAAATGAAATAAAAAATAATAAAAAACAATAAAAGAAATATGTGAAAGAATTATTATTTAATTTTTTGATATTACTGCTATAAAAAAATCAAAAATTATAAAAATTAACAAACATGTTAACTACTTCTTGGAACAAAAATTTGTCAATAATCAACAATTACGTTTTAAAGGAAGGACCTCATTAATCCAGTATTTTAAACGGCCAGTAGATTTTCTGCCGAAACCGAAACTGATGCCGAAACTAGATTTTTCGCCGTAACTTGCCGAAACCGAAACCGAACCTTCGGTCGGTCACTACTATTTTTATATTTCTGTATTTATCCTTATGATTAGCGTGGAAAAGTAAGGTGTAGAACTGATTAAAAATAACAATACATTATGTATTATTGAAGAAGAAGATAATACTAATAAATCTTGATAAAACATGATATAGAACAAGTCTCAGAAAAGTAATAAGGGGCCATCCAAATTACGTCACACAAATTTCATGATTTTTTGACACCCCCCCCCCCCCCCTGTCCCTGTCGCACATTTGTAAGACCCCGTCCCCCCTAGTGGGACGTCACACATATTTTGCAATTTTACATCTAAAAATTTTTTGCGTTTTAATAATTTAAATTTTTACATGTGACGACGCAGAGCTGATGACCCTCCCCATACCCCTTGTCACACAATATCACACTTTTATACTCCCCTTCCCCTCCTTAAGGCGTGACGTTATTTATGGATGGCCCCTAAGGTAACGGTCGCAACTGGGAATCGAACCCAGGATCGCGCTGTCTTACCGGGACAACATCTCAAACAACTCTGCCATTGTGACCTAATTATTTTACTTCAATTTACAACATTATCTTCAAACAATTTTTGGCTGCTACCTTTTTGAATGATTACAAAGTTTTAAAGAATTTATTTGTAACCCAAGATTTGCGTCCGATTCTCAGTTGTGACCGATACCTTTTTTTAAGTGTTTTGTTCGTTTAGATTTATTAGTAATTAGTATTGTCTTCTAATTCTTCTAATATATTACATTGATAAATTATGTGTTTACAACAAGGAAGCTTGGCGCCATCCGAATAGAGCTCGAACCAATAAGCCACTAATTCGTACAACATGCATAATGTGTTTCTTCTTAATGATAACTATAATTTATTAAATATTTTGGGTCTCATTTCCGGCGTCTGTTGATATTTGATTTAGGCAAGGACCCAACGGCGTAACTGCACCCTGAATGTAATATTTTCCTAATTAGCAAACTACCGAATATAAAGCCCGTTGCCCCACGGTGTTGGCAGATAAATAAATTATGCCAAAATTGAAATATCACACGCGCAGTTTGGTATTATTTATAGGCATTCCGAGTTGACTCGTACTGCGAACTTAATTTTGAAACAACAAACGGACGTCTGTTTCAAATACAAACTATTTATAAAATTGTTGATTAGCTGATAGAACAATGCCTTATTTAAAAAAATATGCTACGGATAAATTGAAGCTTTCACTAGCTTTTCTATGTATTCGAATTACAAAAATTATTATTTACATAACAAAAAATATAAGCGTAAACCACTAAAAAAAATGTTTTTGCATGACTTAACTATGAAGTAATATAAGAAACTTTTTTTTTTAAATACCCTTTTATGGCTAAGACTATTTTTGAGGTTTTGTATGTTCTAAATTTTTTCATTCTTATAAAATTATGAAAAAATAAATAAAAATCACTTTTTCGCTTACTTGCCTCCTGCAAATAAGACGCTCGGTTTAAAATTTTGAATGCATGAGCATCGAAATATTTCTAGCGTTTATATTCCTCTTAACTCCAAAACCAACGAATTGCAGTCTTTAGAGCACAGACAGACAGACACATGTGGGAATGCTGTCCTTGTTCTACCAGTATTTCAATGGAAGATACTCCGAGGAACTAGCGTCATTGATATCTTCGACACAGTCAGGAAACACGCAAACATTTGCACGACATATTGGATGGGTCGCCGCGTTGCAACAGTTCGGCTGCAGAATGATTTGCTAGGTCTCTTCAAGACCCAGATACATATCTTTCTTTCCATGCAGCATCCTCAAAGTTCATATGGGCCCTGTAAGAAAAATTTTCCCTCGGACCTCCTATCCTCCTTATTGGAGTTAGTTAGCATTAAAAAATTGCCAAAAATACAACCATTAATTGTCATTAATTACAACCATTAAATCAAGAATAACTTTTTGTTTTAGAGTAAGATGAACCGAAATACTTAAGTTTAAAATAAAAAAGCTTTTCCAGTGAATATTCTCGTGTCTTGCGAATATTTCGAACAAGAAACACAACCTACGGTAAGCACTAAGCAATGGAGGTAAAAGTATAGAGTTTGCTGAGATGATGGTCCAAATTGAATCTAATGCACGTCTGAGAGCCGCAGCCGGGAGGAAATACCTCTTCTGGGTAAATGTGAATATAATCTACCCGTCATCGTTTTTAATGTGTGGGGTGGCCGTGTTTTCGTTCTCCGCGGATCCTTTAATAATAATACTTGGTTAATTTTTGAAAGGAGAGAAAAATCTCAAGGGCATTGAACATCATAACCGTATAAAATGTAGAACCAACTTAACCTTCTCCCAACCTCTTTTGCGAATCTGTAGACTATTTATTGGCAAGATTCCGGACATATTACCATACTTTATAACCAGTATGTAAAATTTTAAGACCAAAGTTTATATCAAATGTACTATTATTACTTAATAAATGATCTGCGAACTCAGATTCGCTATTACCTCTCAAAGCTCTCAGATGTTCTTTTACTCTTACCTCAATATTTCGGTTAGTTTTACCTATGTAAAAATAACTGCAATCTTTGCAATACAGAATTCCAGTCCAATTTTTTTATTTTTTTTTATGAATAATGACCTTCTAACTTAAATAACTGCATATTTATTTTTATTTTTATAGTTAGTTTTAATAGTTAAAATAAATGTCAAAGTTTTAATTTTTCAAGATCCCCCGAAAACCACCGAATCTAGTGTGACGTCATCATGGCTAACCGAAGTATGAATTTTGTAGGGAACTGGAATCAGCTGTTCGACTCCCGCCATTTTGAATTTCAGCATTGGAGCGTTTTCATAGACATTACTGGGCAGTACGATCGTTTTTTGTACAGTTAAAGTTTTTGAATATTTTAAATAATATAGATAAACTAATAGAGATACTTTATTTTTGATACTGAATTATTTAGGCCTAAATAATGTTTCAATAAAAACAAAAACTATTATATGTCCAATTCTCTATAAACCAATAAAACGGAATGCCGAACGGCTTGCGTCTTACATTTCTATTGATTTCTTTACAACTCTGACCCATGTGACGCCGCGCGGTGACGTCACACCGCCAAAATCCAGCAATAGGGTGTTTTAATGACACGTTTTAAAATGGACTTTTTAATATTTTTTTAAAAACTCTACGTTAAATATTATGTAATAAAACATATATTCAGAATCAGCGTATATTGGTCTATATGAACAATTTTTTTAAAACTATAATATTTTTCACTGGAGTTCCTTATTAAGCTTATAGGGCTTTTTTTTTTTAATGTCTCTATCCTTATTAATTAGAATGTATTTCTTCAATTTATTATTCGCATAAAATGCCGGTTGAATATTACAGGATATGTTCTTATTTATCATTTTCAAATTACAGTATTGACAATATTAAGATATTGATAAAATGAAGCTGTTTGCTAAAACTTGCTCATAGAATAATCAAAACGTTTCCTTTCGGCGGACTATAAATAGTAGTGCAGATTTTTTAACCAATGCCATAATTTATGTCAAATTGTGATGATAAAGATAGTAATATAATAGCAGTCAAGAAACATCAATTTAAATTTGATGACTCATATGTTTGTTTATTATTGCGTACGTATTTAATAATATACATAAAATAAGTTTGTTTAAGAAGGATTTTATAAATGTGACCCAGATGTATTTATCAATTCATACTCACCCCGCCCGACGCCGGAGCAAAAACGACGCCACTGGCAGCGGCGTCCCGGCCACCGCGACGTCCTCTCACTTCAAAAGCGATATAAATAAATGTCGCTGAAGGAACAACAATAATAAACTCTACATTTTATAACCCACACGGGCAGGTGAAGCGAAGTTAGCGGAAAATATTCACTGACGGTGAAAATACGCATTACCTACTTACTTACTAACACATATAAAACAAAATGAGTGTACCTACTTTGCCACATTTAGTCGGCACCAGATCTCATCTTGTGATATTTGATATCTTTGCTTTTTTGCTCAAATAACGTACCTTTTTCATTCATAAAAGCTCTTACCTTTAGTTATCTAGTACCTACCACCTGTTTGTGCAAGCTATTTCGCATTAGAGTTCTGACGATAGTACTACTGTGATCTATGTATCTATGTATAAAAGAAATAATTTTCAGTGAAACGTTATTGGGCGGTCTTTCTTATTGAAGTGAAAACTTCTTTAGCACCGTTGTGATTTGAAACTCGATGAAACGCAAACGAACTACACTAAAAATAGACAAACACATACATCTATTGGATTTAGCTTGCGAAAAAATGAGATTGCAATACATTTTTTATTTTTTTATTTCACGGGTACTCGGTTCTAATAAAATACGATAAATCCACGATCTCCTTTGGTCTAGTGGTATGAAGGGCCTGATAAAACTCAGCTGCCAGAAATTCAGCGGACCAAGGGTCGAATCCTACGAAATTTAAATTATTTTTGTAAAATCAATATCCAATCTTCAACTCCAAAATGAATAGGCAAAAAACACAAAAATCTAGCGACTCCTATACTGATGAATAAGATGACCAAATTACTGATGGAGGGAAACAATTATACTAAGTCAGTGGACATTTTCAATTTATCTTTAAACAAATTTAAAATATTGTTATTGAGGCAGTTCAGTTATGTACAATAAATATGTATTTTTTCTAACAATGCTATATATGTAAAAGCCCCGAAAAATGGCGTTTATTAATAAATAAATGTATAAGAAAAGGTGCACTGGAATTCGACGACAAAAATATGGAAAAAATCATTGATAAAAAATATAGATAAAAATGATAGTCTCCTCACTCTTGTCTACTTTAGTTTAGTTTACTCCTAGAGAAGGTTTCACTTCTACCGCGTGTGAATTCTCTACGCATACAGACTACCAAATAGGCCCCCTTTCTCTGTCATAATGAGAAAAATATGGATTTGGGCGGTTTGTCAGATAGTTTTACCCTTTCATAGTTTCAATCTCTTGCGTTACACTGAAATCACCTGCTCAATTTATTTGCAATTTTTTACATTATAATTTCCCTCGGGACCCATGTCATTTTCGGGGATGCTGTTTGGAGGATCGTTTTGAGGAGAGGGACGAGTAAACCTTGGTCTTGAAGAAACCCATGTTGTAAGAGAAGTCATTATGTTAGGTGTCAAATATCAATTCTTTAATAAGTATAACAAGAGGGGCCAATGATTGAGAGATATACTGGTCTCTACAAAACTTGGTGGCTTTTCAGTTCTGAACTCAGAATATTCTTAATTTTCCAACTAGTTCAACGAAGCGTGGAAGGAATTTTTTTTGTAAATGTCTCCGTAGCAGCTGTCGCAAGTGGCGTTGTCAAGTACATAAATACATAAACGTGATGGTTGAGTCGTGTTGTAAACGAAGTTTTAGAATAACAAATTATTTTACCCAGAAAAGGGGTAGTCGGCCTTCAGGGTAGGTGCTGGTACCGTTACATTTTGTAAATATTTCTCCAATAATGGGGCAGTCGTAAATTACGAAGTGAAAGTCCTTTACCGGAAATATTACAGACGTGACACTTTACGAAGGCCACTTTAGTTTGAATTTTAAATACACAACAATTTCTACCTACCCTATACATAACCTACATCCCTAATGGTCCTGTCTCGTTGTTTATTTCTCTAATAGATAAGGAAGAAAGAAGATATTTTCTTAGTAAGATGACTATATAATGACGAAAGATTCCAGAGCCTTGTTTCAATAACTTACTTAAGTACCTTTGTTTTTACGTTTCAGAACGACTTTGTAAGATTACTTAATTACTTAATGTATTACATACCTAATACTTTTTTAATCGATTACAAAGACAAGTATCTTTTTACTGGCGGCAGACCCGTGAAAAATCATAGGAAAATAAAAATAAAAAACAAATAAACATTTACATCTAAGAATTGCTACGGCTGAGAGTCAAACCCCAAAGCTAGTATGGCAACTATGCTAACCGTTGTTCCACCAACTACATATTTTAAGACGGCATATTGTAAATCCATTATAATATGTACTGAAAAATTCCTAACAAGAATAAGAATTATACACAAATCATAGAGATATCAATGATAATTCTAATAATTTATCAATTACACAAATGTATTTTTGAATATTAAAATTTTACGTATATACCTCTGAAATTTTACTGCTTAGTTTATTGGCTTGTATATGTTCTGCATTTTTGTCTAAAATTCGGTGACATCCTTATTTCAATTTAAAATGATGATAATAATAATAATTATTAGATAATTTGTAGAGCGCCAATTTGTGAAAAATCACCTCAAGAGCGCTGTACAATTTATTACGAGTTCTTAGGTGCTATCTAATTTTATTATTTACAAACAGATACAGAAAACATAATCACTTCCGATAAAGACACTTTTATTAGAAAGTTTATGCTTGGAGAAGATTCGACTTTGCATGCAGAGGACGCTATATTTAAAACACTGGAAATTGCATGATTTTACATTTGCTATCCCCAATTACTGTTGATATTATATTTATGAGAAGATTAGTGCCAAAAGTATAGTTGGTATTTATTTTGAAAGACTTTTTGAGAATTTAGGATTCGTTAGGACTGGAGAATATTTATAAAATGACCAAAAAGCTTTCAAGTTCTTATTTGCTTACATTTTTTCACAATTATTTAATTTATTAAATAATATAGAGTAAATAATTATATTATCTAAAGGTGTTCTGCCATGTTACGTGTGATAATAGTGTTAGAAAACATCTCTTATTTCCGGATATCTCCCACGTCTATTTCTCTTTTAGCAATTTTTGTTCTTAAACATTCAGTAGGCGTGGGTAGTAACAAGAGATGTTTCTGCTCTGAATTGGAATGAAAAGGTAGAATCCACCCAGCATCCAGCTCTTTTCTCTCCGATATGCTCTCGACACATCTATTGATCTACGATGTTCTCGAAATTCAATGAGACACAATGAGGAATAACGGGATAGCGGGAACAACGCTGCTCAGTGCAGGATGTGGGAACGCACATGTTATTTTTTTGCTAGAAGAACCCTAATTTTGTAGAAAACTTGTGTAGGAAGCGATTGAATTTACAAACGCGCAGGTGCAAATTTATTCAGATGTGTTCAACCGTTAAAAAATCGAAAATAAAATAATGCAGCTTGTTCGGTAAACCCTTCCAAAGCTGGTGATACAGATTCATGGCCGTTTAAAGTACTTAAATCGCGTATAGAGTGTAAAACCAAAACCTCTTATGTGATCCAGAAGGTTTTGGTAAAACCGTAGTAAGTGCAAATTGCAATGTTTTACCCATTGCATTTGGCAATATGGGTGGATAAGAGGAGTGAATTTTAGTTACTGTTCATCATTACAGAAGTTGATATTTCGGTTCCATGACAACTCAGAATCAACTCAACTCAACACCTTTTTGAAAAATCATTAAAAGCCATGAAAAAAAATCATTGAAAAATAGCCCGTAACCTAATCCAACGTTTCCTATTTAGCAATTTTTTTTAAAATATTGTTTTCACCACTTTTAATGATATATCAAAGGAGGTGTTGATTTGAATTCATTCTGAGTTGTCCAGTCACCGATATTTCAATTCGTCATTTTTTTGCACATGTTAAATACAGTAGTTTTATGAAATTTGGGCGGCCCAGAATATGAAATACGATACGATAATTATAACATTGATTCTTAAAAAAACTATTACGCACCTTTTCTGTAGAAGCTTTCATGAAGTGCCTGTCCACCGATAGGGGGGAATAAAAATGAAACAGTTCCTACGCAGTGTAGGTAAAAGCTCTTTTAGGCGCCCCAATTACAGTTGACCTCATTCTCTCCCCTATTTGGCGGGGTTAATGACACATGTCCTGGTGCTCCTTGCGCTGCACCTTTGTTTCCACCACGTGTCAAAGTGCAGTGATTCGTGAACCCTTTATTCAAATTGAGAACCTTTTAACAAGCTGTGGGACAAAAGCGAATCAGGAAATTGTTTGGGAGTGGCGCCTGTACTGTATGGGTGCATTTTTGTTTCGTCAATAGATAAAGTGAATCCTTTGTGTTTGGCATACTGACTGCGTCATCATCGTGGTTAATAATTATTAGTCCTGATCCTTTCATTGGTTTCAATTACCAATATTCAAATTTGACCTCTTTAGATTTAGATTTAAAACTTTGTCCAATTTGCATTTCTTTAACACTTTCTTACCGGACCGGGGGAACGCACTTACACTAACGAGAGTTTTACGCTGTATCTATGTTGTTTTTTAAACCACGTACTCAATAATTTGAGTAATCTTAGAAAAACTATTTGGTTATCGATTTGCATTAAAAAAATTAATATCGCATTACTACTTTTCTTAAAATTAAATAGTTTATAAAAAATTCCGGCGAATAATCTGTGCCACCCGCCCCCCTTCCCCTTTGTTCGGGCGTACCCCGTCCCTATCTGCTGAATGTATCGGGATAATTCTAAGCGATAGCAAGCAATTTCTAAGTTGTTAGTGGAAAGGACTAGATCGCGTTCGTTTACACTGCGCATCTCGTTTGCTCTTTTTACAATGCTATAATGTTCGCTTGCCGGTCAAAGATCATTCGGTCTGAGTCGTTTCCGGTGAACGCCAATCGCCAGTCGAGATTCGGAAACAAGGTGTTATATTGGCTATCGGCCCGCCTTCTCTGTTTTCTATGGAAAAATACACGTTATGGTCTAAATTCATTAGAATATTATTTATGAAACGATTTTGAAAATGACTACTGAAATACGATGATTATACTTCCCTCTAATTATTATCATAACAAATTACAAAAAAAATATGTCATTAACACCCTTTAATATGCAAAACAAATTGGGGTCCCCGAGTGACCTCCCTTCGGGTCATGTGTGATTTTTTTCGTTCCGGGACGAAAAGGTTAATCAGTATTTTGTTTGGTCACAAAATATGTTTGTAATATCTGAAGTAGCGGATGTTTTTAAGCCTTTGTTCACCTCAATGTGTGAAACGTGACATGTTGAAGGATGCACATAAAGGGTTATAGAAATAGAATGCAGCAACTGGTCTTTTGTCCGTGATTTTTGCAGCGTAGGTATCACCAAAATCTGTGTGTATACAAAAAACTTTTCCATCAATAGTAAGTTGTCTTTATTAACGGATTAGTAAGAAAAGATTCACACGTTTCTATAAAATATTCAAAAGATTTTTGGTCGATCAGTTTTAGCATTATCTTTTTTTTCTAAACTATCGAAATGTTTCGGCGAATCTCGTTTATATTCAGTTTACTTGATAGGTTTTTTCTATGCAGCTATTCGCAACATGTCTCGTATTGCCTTCCCACGGTATTGGCAGCATTTAGTTTTCTAGTTCTTCACTTCATTGTGTGATTGAATCTTGAACACTGTAGCAAGGAAATGCACCATCCATTCCGCCGATTCGATTTCAAATAATCAAAAGACATCCGTTAGTCTAAATTGCACGGGTTCGATGCTTTACACAAAAAATGGTAGTTACCTTTTAAAGAGTAGGTGCCTACTTGAAATTAGACTGGAATGGATAGACAATTTTATTTTTCTTCACACTTCAATAAACTCCAAACTTTGCCTTTACAAAAATGTTAATAATACTTTTAGTACCCTACCTATCCTTAAAAAATCTAAATTTTATCCTCATAATCGTCCACCCATGGACAGGATTGGATAGACAATTTTGTTTTTCTTCACATTTCAACAACTTCTCACTTACGAAAATGTTGGTATTAGTTTTAGTTCCCTGTCAAATCCTCAAAAAATCAAAATATTATGCCGATGATCGTCCACTCATAAAATACAAATTTTACGCCCATGATCGCCCACTCATAAAATCAAAATTTTAGTCCTGTGATGGCTGTGATCGTCACTCATAAAATCTAAATTTTATGCCCATGATCGTCCACATATAAAATCTAAATTTTAGGTCCACGATCGTCCACTTTACTTACTTCATCTTATAAAATATAAATGTTAGGCCCATTATCATCCACATAAAATGAAAATGTTAGGCCATGATCGCCAACTTATAAAATCCAAAGTTTATGCCCATGATCGTCCACTAATAAAATCAAAATTTTAGGCCCATGATCTTCCATGAGAGGGGAAGGCTCAGCTTTTGGTAAGATTAATTAGAAGTGTTGAATATTTCATTGTTTTTAATTCCATTGCGCCGTACCTTGATGTAACCACCCCATCGAACTTAGAAGGTGGTCTTCATAACTTCTTTATTTCGGTGGTCTTTCTTCTGATTTGTTTTATTGTAATGTTGGTACAGCCCGACTAAGTATTATGACTGTAAGTGATCATCTATTGTCTCCCATACATCACCTGGCGCACCCGTATGGCCTGCTACTACTTCTGTGTTGTTCTGTATCGGTGGCGTGCCTACCGGATTTCCGTGATTAATGTAACCATGGTACTGCACCACTAATAATTATATTCATGAATTCATGACCCGGGGGACGGGAGTAACTTCTATCCTATTTCTGTAGAACAGAGCTGGATGAGGTGGCCGCCAATAGTCTTGAGTGATCAAAGGTGTCATCAGCATTGAAAATTTTCTTTAGATTCCTGCTTGTTCTGAGTATCCAGGTACTTTCCAGCGTTCCTCTCTTCTCGCCATACTCTCACTGTGCAGACGGAGGGAATCTTATAATTATTATAAGAGTATTTTTAAGTTTAAACGATATTGTTTTATTCGCATTGATAGGTTATGCTTATATGTCGGTAAATTTATAATAAAATAACCAATAACTTTTTAACTTTTCATAACCGGGTAAAAACGAATGGCTAATGGCTATGAGATAATATTCAAGGTACGTCAATATAAAACATTTAGGGAGACCCCTGCCGTCTTTGAAAAGGGGGCAAAACCAAAAGTTTATCAGTAAATATCTCACATTTGATTTTAAGTAATTCGAGTATTGATCGAAATCGATTTAAGTACCGAAAATATTAAGTAATTTATTTATTTACGTATTGATTAATTACATTTCATAAAAATTTTTTATAATGTCTTATATCACTTTACGCACCAAACAAATATAAATAGGGTGAATGTAAATAAAATCATATAAATAAGTAGTAACAATTTGGCATAACCACAGCCTTGAACGCCGAAACAGCTATCGCCGTAATACAAACTAAAATACTTGCAGAATTTAATAATAACATTGTTAAATTTGTTTTAGGTACTTATTTTTTTTTAACTCTACAACCATTATAATTTTGTTTTGGTTCTCGATTGTTTTGTTTTGTTTTGATTTTGGTCTCTCAATTCTTACATGATACATGTAAGGATGTGGTCTGCTATCATCTACATGTATTGGTTATTTTTACTTGTTCTGTTCGGATTTCTTCTTTTTGAGTTTCTCTGAGTTTTTTATTCTTCAACCAGCCCTGTTATAAGAAGCTGACCTAGGATCCCTACCGTATTTCGTTAATAAGCCACCACAAAATTTACCAGTGCGTAAAGTCAAAAGGTTATACTTATCTGTGCTATGCCGTTTGAAATTAACCACTTTACATGAGCTTTTCTACAATGTGGTCTTATGTAGTTCAGTGCTCACCAAATTGCTTCCATTGAATTTGATAATAATTACACCATCCACTATCCACCCTCGCTTTTACCAATTCCCTCTCTACCGAAACAACTTGTAGCCAGTCGACCATATTGTTCTAGTATATCATATTATTAGTTCATGATTACGAAATATGATAGAACGATACACGTATTCCCTTTTAAATATTTTGGGCAATCATTATTTATTTTTCATTATTATAATATCTGAGTGAGTTTTTTTTTATTTTACCGTAAATAATTGTATGAAGTTTGGTAGGTAGATACTCAAACATAATCGATGTATGTATTAGAATGAAATAAGTACACATTTATACCTACTGGGTTCATAGCCTCTAAGGGAAACGTAAGAGCGAAAGTGTATATGAGAAACCTTGTCTCTTTTCAGAGAGAGGTGGATAAAAAACCAGTTAAGGTGATACTTAAAAGATTTCATAATCTGCTCTTTCATAAAACTTTTTGCAAGTTACGCTTTAAAATATTAAGATGATTTATTTATGTGCGTCTCTGAATATGTAATCCGAATACGAATAAATAGTTTTGTGTATACAAACTCAATTCTTCCAAGAAAGACATACAAACACAATATTGTATCGGTGATTCAATCCAATATTGTATTTTTATGCCTTTCTCGAAAGAATTGAGTTTGTATACGGACAAAACTCTTTATTCATATTCTTATTGCGTACGTACGGATGCAAACAGATAATTCATCTTAAGGTGATACTTACAACAATTCCTAATCTACTATTTCATAGATGGTGCCAGTTTAATTATTTTAGGCAAAAAATCCTTTTTACAAGTTATGCTTTAAAATATTTAAGATAAATTGTTTGCGCCCGTACCAATACGCGCGTGAATAAATAGTTTTTTTGTTAAATAAACTTAAATCTTTCAAGAAAGGCTAACAAATACAATATTGCATAGGATATTAAATCTAATATTGTGTTTGTAAGCCTTCCTTGAAAGATTTTAACTTTTTATGGACAAAACTATTTATTCATATTCGTATTGCGTGTGTTCGAGCGTGTGTACGGGTGTTATTTATATTAATATTTTAAAACTATTTTATACTAATATTAAAATATATTTCAGAATTAAATACACGTAACAAGTGTTCACAATAATGTCCTCTGCGTGCAAACTCTATCTAAGTTTCTTAATAAACAATAAACAAGTGTTAATTTCAAGCGACCTCCCAGGTAAGTATGGTCCTGTATACATTTTTAAAAATCATCGCGTTCATTGGTCGAGACATTGTACATATATTTGAGTATGAACCGGTGGATGCAATTTTTAGTAATAAGTTGTTTTTAATTGTTTGTCTAGTTTGTAGTTTTCTAGATTTAAGAAATATATTGTAAGTTTGTACAGCGCCCTTGAGGTGATTTTTCACAAAAACGGCGCTATATAAATCATCCAAATATTATTATTATTAAAGCAAATTCTAAAATGTGTTTTTCCTTAAATAATTAAACTCGCACTATTAATGAAATAGTAGATTACGAATTCTTTTAAGTGTCTCCTTCATATTTTAAAGCTTAACTTGTAAAAGCATTTTTTCGTTAAATAAATTAATTGGCGCCATCTGTGAACGATCGATGATTAATAACAGAATCTGTAATCCCCACATATATTATCGTCAATATTGAGGAATTGTTCGTACCCTACGAATATGTGTCTAGGAATATAGCTTTGCTTGTTGGTATAATGAAATGAATATTCCAAGGATCTCAACGTTAATTTATTATAGACCTGTCCTATCGACTGCTAAATATTGGCAAATAGCTGGCTGTTGGTTTCCTTTAATTGATTTTAGTCCACCTGCTTGTGAAAATAGATTATTATACTCATGTTCTCTTCGTTATTAATAATTATGCATTAACACTACTGAAGACCCGTGAAAAACCACTGGATTCTAGGATTTGTGAAGCAGAAAGTATTTATAAAAAAATACATTTGCCTCAGATTCGTATCTTCTCAAAAGAAGAAATTTACCTTATGAACGATAATGTACTTGAAAAATTACGACATGTATCCAATCACGTTATAAAATTACAAGACATTATACCAATCGAAGAAAAAATATAGCACCGCTTATGAAAAGGGTAGTCTTTCAAAGAATATGTATATGAACGTACCGCTAAAGTGTGTCCACTGGACGCTTGTTTCAGTAACGTACATTCACTCTATTGATTCATCAAGTATCTGTCAAATATTTGAACAAAAGAATTACGCATTTCGAATAAAACAAAATTAATTCATAAAATAATTTTTGTACCTCCTTTTTCGCTTGTCGGATGTGATGAGTAGTTCCAATTTTAAAAATTAAAAGTTCTTTGAACTTGAATAATATTACGCATCACGCAGAAATATTTCATATTACTTATTTACCCACGCACCAACTATCCAAAATAGTGCATTTAATAAATGTAGAACTTCAAATCTTTAGCACTGTAATTTGTTAATGGAGAGTAAAATGCCAGATAGGTGTGTTGGCGAGAAATTGGCGAATATGCTACATCATTTGTTTTGAATGGTGATACTGAAATAGGTCATTTTTCCGAGTAGGTACTCTTAAATTGACCACTATTGTTGTATAACGGTTTGGGCAGAAAGTTTTGTTGGTATGCCAAGTCCTCTCTTAGGGTATTTTATTTAGTCATTGTAAATTAATCCTATTAATTTGACGAATTCCCTGAAATCAAGTGAATGAATTTTGGTTTGAAAGCAACTTTAGTTAATACCGTATTGGTACCGTGTAATTAGTAAACATTTGTATTACAATCCAATTCCATATTTATCCAAACTGAAGAATATGTTTGCTTCTCTTCTAAATATGCCTCTACTAGTAACACCCATCACCATCACAGCCGTCAAAACTCTACATGTTGTTTTTCATACTTCATCTCCACCATCTTCCTTCGGCTGCCCTCTCGCAATTAAAACACAGAACCCATAATTTTCCTCATCTTTTCTAGAATGAAACCATCAATAGTTCTACTTTGGCCATTACCAGACGCGTGCACCAGTGATTTATTCTCGAACAAACCGGCTCCGTCTAATCTGTTTTGTTTGTTAACTGACAAGAAGTGAAATATTCCTTATTAAGACCGTTTTACCTTTTCTTCCATTGTACACGGAGACTGTCGAAGTGAATTATCAAAATCCATTCTCGATTTCCAGATATATCTGGATATACCAATTTCTTCATTTATGGTGTATTACGGGCAGCAATTATTGCATTTTGGTTCTATCCGCCATGATTCTCTATCGATTAGGAACTTCGTTCTTTTCATCGCCTTTTTAATCGTAGAGAAGGGAATGATAGAGTTGTTGAAACGATAATTGTCGGAGATTTTTTCTACCATTAAAATTATATGCCTTCATTTTTTTTACATTCAACAAGTTGCTAGGCAGACCCGAATTCCATTGTGATGTGTATTGACTCTCAATTTGTAATATGTAATTAGGGTTGCCATATTGTGGTATCCAAAACAGAACATTTCCTCCTTCTTCCATTTACAAGTATTCAATGTCCTCCATTCCACCTCCTCTTTGAATTCCTTTTTAGGCTTGCTTTGCTTCAATAGCGCAATCTCATTTAATTTCATGAATCAGAAAAGATCTAAGTCCATCGGGTCAAAATCGATGACTATTTGAAATACTTACGTTCTTAAAATATACTAATTTTTTTTCTGCTTATAAAGCAAAATACATTTTCACCAATGCTTAGTGAACCTGTAAACACCGAATTTCTGCTTAGGCATTTCAATAAATTGATTTCAGTAAAAAACCATTTTCGTTCTCCTTTTTATGTTTGCCTTTGGAAACCCTATAATATGTAATCAGTATTTTGGAACAGTGAAATAGGGAAAATAATCAAATATACATAAAAAAGTTTATTAGCATAATAAGGTTTATCCAATACCCCCATTCAACCTCCAGGACATAGTATGCACATTATAAATTATATTTAAGTTGGGGTTTGCAATGCCCAGAGGCAGCGGGCATTTTTGTAGTCATTAGTATTCATTAATAATATGTATCCTCCGTCCTAATGCCTAGGAATAAATCATACTGCATTATTTATTTGATGCGTCCTTCTTTTTTTGTGGCTCTAACTATTTTATCTTGGTTTGTGTTTACACTTGCTCATAAAATGAAAACCCTGCAATAAAAATTCCGGTAGAGAAATGTTTAACCGAAGCAATAAATCTTAAACGCGGAAGTTATGACAGGAAGGACGGCAAAGGATGAACTGGAACAGTTAGGTCGATACAGAACACTTTACAGAACGAACAGAAGTACAAAATATTATATTGTAAAAAGTTACAGAAAGATAAACAGCTCCTCCTAACAAACAAAAAATACCCTGTCTTGTCAATCTCACAGATTTCGGTTGTCTCAGACCTTTGATGTCTGGAAAATAAGAAAAATAATAAAAGGATGTCCATTGAAGTAATTTTAAACATTATTATATTATTTTTCTTTCGAAATCAAGCAAGAAAAAAACATCGTCTAAAATTGTGTTTTGTTTTATTTTGCGAAGTTCAGGCACAAATATGTAAATGTGTTACGATAATTTTCTAAAGAATTTTCTAATTTGCTACATTATACAATAAAACCATAACCGAAAATGGTTTCGTAAGTAGGAGATTTTGACTTTTAGAGCATTTTGTATAGGCTGATACTTTTTTTTTTCTGGGCTTATAAAAAGACGCACCAAAAAATTGATCGATTATTTGCAAGACCAAATAAGTGTTCTGCTCTATTTAATTAAAAATACCTAAAATATTTCTAAGCGATCCAATTTTCAAACCAAAAAGATATGATTACTTCGTAGTGCTTCGCCGCAATATACCCTTTCAAGAATTACATCATTTGCCATCCTCTTAGATTATTTATCTTCTGGATACGAGACGCAGCATCGAAAAACAGAACAAAGAGAGCGATGATGGCAGGATGTTCTCAAATAGATCGTCATTTTCATATAGATTCTAGAAATTCCTTGGATAAATGTCGAGGAAGTGCGGCTGCTAGTTGTAGTCCCTGTGAGGCCACACGTAATGATCATCTCCCCGCCCGTACCAGTGTTATGGGTGTTATCTATCTATGCACTTCCTGTATTTTTCTTTTGCAAATGAGATGTTATCATTCACTTTAATTATTGAAAATGCATTCCCTTCAGAAAGATATCCGCATAGTTTGCATTTATTATTTACATTCCATTGTCTTTCCAGAACCTGAATATTATGAGAGCCAAAAATGTTTTCATCGGTAGAAATTAGATTGTTATCAATTGATTGTAGATGATGTGTAATTCCGAGACTGATGACTTTGCATTTATAAGTAGCTACCCCTTTTCATATTGACATTGAAATATGTATGTACAAACATAATTATTCTTTTAACAATATTTGTCTTTTATAATAATGCTAGTGATTCTAGAAATTTTACACCGTACCATTAAAATCATTCTTATTATGTTATCATTAATAACACATCAGTGTTTTTTTAAACAAGGGTCGGTACTGTGCCTGCTTAATTCTCCACGGCAAACTTCAAACATTTATCCTTTTTTCGGTTTTCTTTCTTTGAGTTTCGAAAAGAGTTATACGAGTGCAAGTGAAGTTTTATTATTTCTACGGAGAAAGAAGAAAGTTCCGTCGGGGAGCGGCTGCAATAAACTTTATTGGACTATTAAAATCAGTTTAATTTTATTTTCGGTTAAACACATAGGCCGTATTGTAAAAATACAAATTACCCGAAGGTCGTGACAGTAGACAACAAAAAAAAAACAGAGATATATGGACCCAAGCGGAAAGGTTGCAGCAAGGAAACTACCTGGACTCATCTATCCGAGGTTGCTAGCGGGAAGGACCGGCGAACCATCGGCACTAGACTTAATTGTGATCAGCTTTATAATTTCCTTGAATAGAGATGATCTTTGATGGAGTAAGATATAGGAATTATGTCATTATTTACTGGCTTTCTTTTGCGGTTTCCTGTGCTGTTATTTTGACATTTTACTCCTTCCATAAACAACATTATTTTCCTCTTCGATATCTTGGCTAGCGGATGCGGTCCGATTGCTTTAATCTGTGGTCTTGAATTTTATTGTTTTACTTTAGGAATGCTCACATTACTCACGTTTGCCATAAATTCAGAAATTATCATTTAGAATGTTTAGTCGGTATGAATATTGTTATCTAAAATATGTAAATGAATCAATATCTTCAGTTTGTTAGCCTCCCCTGTTGGCGTAAAGTGGTTTTACCCTGATGCAGACAAGATATTGAAATTTACTACTAAAAATGTATTATTTTAGAATATTTGAACTTTGAGGGTATGAGGTATGAATCCATAAATACCGAATGAGTATCTACTTAGTTCGGTTTTTTATTTTTTTTTTATTTCAATCCAATTAACTTTCGTTCCGCACTTGCAAGGTTTTGTACTCCAACGAAGGGAAGAATCAGTGGATTTCGTATTTACGACTCAACCCTTGGAAATAATTTCTTTACATCGGGTCCTAAGGGCACTTTAAGAGTTTTTACCATGTTTTGTATTGTTTACTATTATTGACCCTAAGATTGCCGGATAAATATGCCCACTTAAATTTTAATGAACGATGAAGAGTATAAATTTAACAAAAAATACAGTTTGCGGTTTTCAAAACGACATGAATTTTGGGTTGATATGAGAATACATAACTTGTAGATGTATTTGTTTTAAAAGACATCTCTGCATTAACTTCTTACTTCCTCTAACTTGAATACATATTGCGCAAATGTATAAACTTCCTTATTTTATGGTTAGTATTAGTATATCTTTGTTATCTCTAGTTAAGGTCGCACTTATTAAATCTGGTTGAATCTATACATTGTGTCTAAACCGCCTCATATTGGTTTATGTAATTTTCATTTCACCGTTTTTGTCATAAAGTCAATATTTTGATAGAGCACAAAAGACACCAAAATCTTGAAGGCCCTTCAACCTAAAAGATATCGGTCCTTTGTGTTGTGATTTTTTATGTACTATTTACAAAATGACAATAAGCAATGTTTCTGGTTGTTTTCAAGTTTTAAATGTCTTTTTTTTTCGTTAATCTGGGAAATGTGCTGATTTATTTTCAATGTGTGAAATACTGATTTGATCAATGTGTGATTTATTTCGATGCATAATAATCGTGGTACCTCCAACCTACCTTGTGGTATCTCCAAGTGGTCAATTATTTGCTTGTACCTTCCATACCAAAATATAAAATATTTATGTGTAGGTTTGGATAACCTATGTTTCCTCTATCTCTACACCTATCTATTAGGATTCTTCGACCGTCAATTGGACGCGCTTTGGGCTTTGCTTTATTTTGTTTAGTGTCATCACCCGTATAGACCTATCTTTATGGGATCTGAGGGTCAGTTCCATACAAAAATCGGACGATGTGACCATTCTTCTGGATTCCGATAATATTGTTTTAGCTACGTACAAATTATTCAAAGAACTATTTCTCACAACCTGAAAAAAATATTGGAACTCAAATATGAATAATTTTTACAATTTTTTTTTTTTTACTTGGGAGATCATCAGTTATACACAGTAACACTAAATGCATTGAATGAATAACAGATATTTTACCAATTACAGGTCTCCAATTATGTGTGTCTGCTTTGAAATTTTTAGTATTCTCTTCAAATGGATTTTAGTAATCTCATCAATTCATTGTAGTTGGATAATATATTACTAGTAGTTTTAATAATCTTGTGAAGGAAATTGCTCCTGAGTTATAAAACTGTTGAAGTGTTTTCTCTTGCACACACACTGGCACATGGACGGTATTAAACAAGGGTTGTTACTCTTTTTTCGGTTGAACTTTCCATTTCTCTGCTATCACTACGTATTTAAATTGGTCAATTTTCCCTGTCAGTTATTCCACTTTCAGTCATGTCCGTTTCACTTCACATTTGCGTAAAATTTGATAATTTTGTATGTATTGGAATCATGCGGGTTATAGAAACTACCACTCTCGGCCTTGTGCGCTATCGTGTTTGCGAAATTTGTGGTGTAATTTCCTGTGACGGATGCGAATTGGAAAACAAATCGGCGTTTGAAGGATAACATTAACGGCTCCATTATCAGACCGACCTGAACCTGACACATTTTCCCCCATTAATTAAATATTTACCTGTTATTTCTACCGACCTGATTCCTCATTTGCCAGTTCCATTTTAGTCCGTTTTATTACTTCCTATGTTACCTCTTAGTTTATAATTAAATGTCGCGTTGAAGGTGGTTCCTCGCCAATACTGTTTAGTTTTGAAGAAGTTAAATTATTAGAGCAATTCGTTTATGTACTATTACTTTGACCCAATTATCATCATAAAAGATGTAGATTATAATATTATGCTTACGTTAACAGATACTTAATATTTATTTATTTATTTATGTCTATTCTTGGATATACAATTTTACAATTGATTACAGAGGTTTACATAAGAGTACAAAAAACGTTAATTTTCAGTAGCAGTAAGCAAAAAGATTTTTTTTAAAGTATTATGTTGGGTGTAAGGTAAGGTTGAGAAGGTAAAACTGTGTGTGGGTAATATTGTATGTTTCGTGAACACCTCGCTAGGAGAACCTGTGCTGAATAAAATCGTATGTTTATAATCTAAAGAATTACATAATAGAGTATTTTTTTATTCTTTTTTATTTATCTACATAAAGTATGTTTACATTGGGTTTTTCGATACCTAGGATATACCTGTGTCGAGAACGGCTTATATTCTAATGAATTGCGTATCGCACTCCTGTGCGTGCCACCTATTGCAAATTTCGTAATGATATTTCTGGTCACACGACCTGTCTAAACTGGCTACGAATTATCTTTATTAACCTTAATAATAGAGTATATTCAAGGGCGGATTTAACCAGACGGTATTTTTGTGTACTGTGGAGATTCTATCACAGTATATACTTAGAAGCAAATCAAATTAACAAAGTCATATCTTCGCAACAGGATGACAGGAGAGCGTTTGAATGGATTGGCTTTAATGCATATCCATCAAGACGTTGCGGCAAAAATGGACGCTAATGAAGTGCTGTATATCTTTAGCAAGAAACATAAAAGAAAACTGTCTTTTTTAAACATTTAATTTTTCTAATGTTTTGACACTTTCATAAACCTTCCTATACATACTTGAATTTGTAGAAATATTTCTAAAAGTAATTGTTGATTTTTTTTTGCCCGTCCACCCTTTGTGCCCCTCCCAGAAAAAAAAATCCTGGATCCGCCCTTGATTATGTTTATATTCTAATGAATTACATATCGCACTTCCGTAGAAAAGTGTCGTAAGTTAAATAAGTTAATTTTATAGGAGAGCGAAAACAAATAAATTAATGATGAACAAGCGGTCCCGTCGAAAAGAGATACTAGTGATATCTTGCGGAAATGAAGTGATCTTGCTTAAATACAGTTTTCGTGCGGTATCGATAATCACAATCACTTCGCTTTTCAGAAATAAAACGTAAAATAGAAATTTTTGACTGTCGACACTTTTCTATTATGGGATGTGCGACGTTATCACCGAGAAGAAATATGTTTTCAAATATCTTATCAATTTTGTCCAACCCACCTTTCTTTATTTTTATTATATCTGAAAATTATCACTCGCTATCGTTAATCAATATTCTTCATCAAGCACTCAAATATTATCCAACTTACTAAATACCATAAATTGTAGCCCAATCTTCAAATAATAATCTTCGATGGGTAAACACAATTAGCAACAATTTATGCCCTTCAAATACCATTTGGCCCTGTTTGTCTCATGACAGCACACTAAGATAGGCCAATAAAGGATAGGCCGTTAATTTTTCAACATATTTGCATATTATATCAGGCACTTTGGGTCGAATAATTATTATGATTGCCGTTGAATTATCGGCTAAATGTCTGAGGCGGATTGTGTCTTTTGAGGAATGCCAGTATTTAAAATAAGTTAATTCGTTATCTGTGAAATATATCTCGTGTGATAAATATGATAAGAATTTATTTCCGATGTTAATCTTTAATATTAATGATTCTCGAGTTGGGAAAACAAGGACATAAAACATGTAGAATTGACAGATTCCGTGCAGTTAAGGTGCTAAAAAAAATCTTTAAAACGAACATAAATAAATTATTTTCTATTTTCAACTATGTACAATATCAAAATTATAAACTACTTTTAGCCAATTGTTTGTTGGTTGGCAGCACGATTTAAACCAGATTGTATAACATTTTAGTTTGTTATGATATATGTCAGCAGACATAAAGCCACGGGCTTTTATAATTAATTGCAGCCTCAGCAGCTAATTTGCAAATTATATTTATAATATCGGAAGTGCCTAATTAAAACAGTGATACTGCTAAAGCTTCTGAAATATACACATTATTATTTAGTTAGTCGTTTTTCAAATCAGTGTTGCGACTGCTGTAAATTAAATTTCTTCCCTGTATCATAACTTGAAAATGTTCATGTCTATCGATGGGCGTTCTTAAATATTTCTCATGCATTTCATCAAATTCAACAAGTTTGTAATTTTTTATGTGGAATTTCCATGTCCCTCTAAATCATGGGGCCCCCAAAGAGTGTATATTCGGGCCGGTCCTCCTATGACCGGGGGCGCAGCGCCATCCAGTGGAAACGGTTTATAATAGCCCAGTGCACTGGAAGCGTGCCGGGGCGGAGTCCCCTGGGGGCTCAGTCAGCCTGACCCGGCAACACATCCTAGGTTCAATGCAGTCATTGTTACCTCGGGAGGTCCACAAGGTTCACTTTTGTGACCTGTTGTATTTTTTAAATTGTGGTTCTTCCTCAAAACCATTAGATAAAAATGAAATCAAATTAGTTGATGTTTTGGAAGAAGATTTTTGAGAGACGAAGAATCATAATATTATATGACATAATAATTAATAAAAAATCAATCTTTGCGATAATATTATATGACAAGCACTCCAACTTTCAGGGAGTGATAAAAATCTGCTGATAATAATTTTGATCTAATCAGTATTTTTTTCATTACTCTATGAATATTTTCTAATTCGGTGTAAAAATATTTGAAATTGGGGAACGGATAACTTGTGAAAATATTTTCAAATTCCAGCTAATCCTGAACCCTAAGGGACATATATACCAAACCTTTTTTTTATTCTAGAAAATAAAAATAAAATCTTTCCTTTGTAGTTTTAATATTATATCAAGGATTAATAATTTGTCTCAGTTTTTATGTCTGTGCAATAATTATTAGTAGCACTATTGTACCTTTCTTAAAAATATTTTTTTAATCCGATCGAAAATCGATTTTATTAGTTTCTACATATTGTGGCAGCTATTTCGGATTCTGAAGACTTTGCTTCATCATACAATCATTGGCATCAGACTTTGGATTTCCAAAGGATAAATAATTTTACATCGTAATTTCTTAGCATTATGGTAGGTACGTGTTTATTATTCTAACCCGACATTTTATTTCTAAATGTTGACCATTAACAATGCCCCGAGGACGACTTGCCGGTGTCTTCGGCAATTCGTCAACTTTTTATTGTGCTAGCTTTATTTAATTCGTAGACCTAATAACAAGCATTAGGTTTTGTATTTAAATGAATTAATCTCTCGATGATTTGCTTCATGCCTCTCCGTTGCCGACAACTAAAGCAATAGTTTAGCGGTCACCACTTTGCGGCTTTTTTATTATTTTGTGAACACCAAAATAAAAGAAGACCAAAATAAAAAAGACCAAAATAAAACACATCTATCAAAACCAATTTTGAATCACATTAGATAGTGTCAAAGCGGTGATTGGGCTCGTTCTAAGCATTGTATAGAATGTAAATTACAAACTAGTAATGGATGTATGCAGTCGAGTTATTTATTTCGATATTTCATTGTATGAAAGATCGAAATAAATAACTCGACTGCAAAATTTGTTGGCATCATTTCTTTGATAATCGATTTTTTTACCCGTCTGTCTTTATTTTAAGTCTTGGCAAATTTTAAAGTCGATATACCGGTGCTGTCACTAGTGCTTAAAATGACAATTTCTTACAGGGGTAAGATAGGTTTACGCAGGTCTTCTTTGTCATTTTATTTAATCGCACAAATCTGTTAAACTCTTCGTTGAATCTATTGTATTTTTTATCATTATTTGAAATTTATCAGAAGTCATTATCTTGTTGATTTTACAAAATAGCACCGTACGATTTAACCAAGTGTTGTTATTTTTTAATTTTTACTGTTTAACTGAAGGGAAGTTCGCTACTAATCGTCCTATACTACCTGGACCAAGTAATTAAATATTACATTCGTGTATGTCTTAAAAACCTATACGTATTCGTTATGTACACACAATCAAAATAAACAAATTGAAATCTTAAGTTGCACAGAAAAAAATACATATGTTTTGATCGAATTCGTAAGCGATAACAGTTCTCTGCGGTTTTTCTCTTTTTATTCTTCGTGAACTATAACAAATAATTGGATTTGGTGCAAAAACTGCGCGCTAACGGTGCCAGGTGATTTTGCAGAATTTGTTAAATAACAATATCTCATGTACTCGATCATATACCAGTACCAGAGTGTATTACTTATACCGTTCCGATTTCGGTGCTACGCCTGAACAATAGAAGTCTGTTGATAAAAACATAACTTTTCTTTGTGCCTCTCGTCTATAATTCTTTTCTTTGAGTCTTCCATTATGTTTTGTAACCCTTTTGTCAGACGGGTTTAAAAAAAATTGGGGTAGATGACATGCGACAGAGCCAAAGGGACCTATTCCGGAGTCTCTTCAACAAATGTATCATAATGCGACACTGGTCGAAATTTGTAGTCTATCTCGACCATCGTCTCTTCGTTTCACATAGAACTTAATCTGAGAGCATTCTCCTGGGCAGCGTGTATCACTGTAAATATTTTTATCTTTAATAATGTTAATAATATATCTATGGTTGAACACCTTTCGCTGTCGTCGTCATCTTTTGATGTTTGTTTTATTTGTCGTGTATCATTATTAACTTTACGAAAACTAGATAACGATATAAAACGGTTAATTCAATATTTTAAAAATTCATCATCTAAAATAATTAAATATTGGATATCGTTGCGTGAGAAAGAGTGTTAGAAGATCCGCCAATTCGTAAGATTTTCAAATGAGAATAGGCTCACTCATTTGATTGCAAATTTACTTTCGATGTATTTACATCGATAACTCTATAAAGCGCTCTCATTTGTCTTTCTTGGTAATTAGTGTATGAATTCGAAAGCGCGTCATCAGAGATTTTGTCATCTCCTTCTATAAATATTTTGATTCTTTCCTTTAGAAATATGCATATTGTTGGGTTTGGTGGAGTCCAAAGGGTCGATAGCCCCTGGTTATGCTCCGTTCTACATTAGCCTAATACTCCCTAATATGCGGGTAATGTTAATATCTTGTTTTGCCCGGAGAACATGATTCCCCGAAAGCACGAACCTCAAAAGAACAGGTATTTTTATATTGCCCCATATTTTGTATTTAACGATCACTGTCAGTCAGGAACTATATTATTCTTCTGTTGCATGTTTGAAATATGATTCATTCACACGTTCGGTTGGTTCACTGTGTGCTAATCTTTGGAAACTTTCGCTAATCCGCGTATTGTTGTCATTTAGTATTCTAACTTTTTTTTTTTTACTCTTAAATACCTAAATGTGTTACTCCTGACCTTATTTTAAGTCTAATGTTTTTGTTTTCGCTTTGAACCTTTTCCCATTCATGCGTAAAGTAGTACCGCTGAAAGCTCTATTTTAACCACTCTTTTTGTTATAAGCTCCGTGTATTAGTGTGGGGGGTTATCAGCAGGGTATTATCACCTCCCTATTATTTTCTAAATACCATTTTCAATCATTTAACTTTTGTTTTAGAAAACACTTACATTTTTATTGCAATTTCAATATAGCGGCATTACTTACATTTGCTTTAATATTACTGAAGCAGGCGACAGAACCCCTTCCTTTTATGTAGATGCTAAGAAGCTTTTGTTGGGTTAACAACTGATTTAAATTTCATACGAGTATAAAGGTTACGTATTCTGGTCTGGAAGGGTTACAGCCAAGCTTTAGTAGCATAACAATCAAACGACATCTATACATGTTACAACACAATGCGTCACTACTTATGTCTATCGGTACCACAGTCTGGAATATCTCAATTATGAACACTTTCAATGTTAAGAGGAACGTTTGCTCGACCCGTTTCATACAAAACTTAATTTTGGGGCCAAAATACTCAACCTACTGAAAAATATTTTTATATATGTGCTATTTTATTTGTTTTTGTTTTAAATTATGACATATAGGTAATTAAAGAATTCAGTTTTGCTTCATTTTGGAAGCAACTTTGGAATTTTTTGATGAGTTATTTATAATTATTAAAAAATATCCTTCCTTATCTTTTGTGTTATTATAATGAAAAATAAAATAAACGTCGATAAAAATGCGTTTTTTTGGATTGTAATTTTAATATATAAACGACAAATTTTTATTTCAATGGTAATTGTAATTTAAATTTAAACCCATCAAAAATGATATCTATTATCAATTTTTATTTCATATTTTTATAAGAAATGTAGTAAAATTATTTTTTTAACTGTTTTTTGTTTACTCACAAATAATTGTCCAGATTGCCTCTAAAATCTTGAAACATTCAAATCTTTAGTGGTCTATCTATATTTTATAATCTAGCACACATAAATAAAGTAGCTCATGTCCGTACTAGAAATTTGAAAACCTTTTGATTATTAAAATAATTTTTCAGTTTGGTTGGGTATTCTGATCTCAAATCCAAAATTAAGATTTGAATGAAACTGGCCGCGTAAACGTTCCTCTTAAAGCTGCTCTGGATCTGGAATGGTGAGATGTCATGAACTTTGCTGCAATGCAGCTTTTTTTCTATCTGGACCCACTGGGTCAACGCCACCGTTTCCAATATAAGCTATGAAACTTTTAATATCCATTTGACTATCAAAAAATTCATTATTGTTAAACTGTCGTTTAGGTCGACTATTAAAATTAAACTAAATTATATTAGTCAAGTGTTTTTAATGTTTATTAATAACAATCTGTCATGATTCATTGATGAATTATTCAATTCGCGGAATTGTTTATTGATCAAATAACACTTTATTCGTATTATTTACCATCTTGTCAGTAACTACAATAGGTCACAGTCACCTATAAATAACACCTTCTATTATAACATTGTTAATTCTGTCTGTACCATTCCTTCTGTTCAAATAGTGAGAACAACAACACAACACAGGCATATTGTCTCAAGTGTTTTAGACTCACATGTGTGTCTATTTGCAAGTTGAATTTAGAGTATTATTTGCGAATTTCGTGTTTTGTTTGGTGACTTGTTGAACGAATTCGCCATTCTAAACAAAGGACGGTTAGCGGTATGCCTCCCTTTGCTAAGACAGTATATTTGGTTGTTGATTCAGTGGCCATGGCTTCTGCTAGTGTTTACTTGGTGACAGGATATTTGTGTTCGGCTACGTGTTGTGTTCTTGTGTTTGAAATTAAACATACTCGAAACCAGCTCCCGGCAATATTGAACGACTAGATATGAAACATGCAATGTTCCGATGTTGTGTTTTGTGTTGCAGAACGCTTTCCGTTGTGATTATAACAATATTTTATTATCCATACTGTTGATATCAGTAGTTCTTCATTATTGATGCTGCATAATTATTAATTATGCATCTTTGACCTTATCGTGTATTTAAATTATATTATTGCTAGACGGGGATTTTTGGATGCGCCTTATCGAAGCGATGGAACCTAGCTAAAAATATGTGGAAGAACATTATATAATTGGTGTTATTACTTTCCGGTTTCACACGAGTTTCAACCCTTGATATTTTTTTTACAAGAGCTCCACACAGGAGGCCCTGAGGAAAATAATTTCCCTCAGGGCCTATGTCATCTTTGGGGATGCTGTGTGGAGGGTTTTTTTTTTGAAAAGGAGAAGAGGAGAGTAATGGGAAGGAAAAGGGTTTAACGGGTGGGTAGGAATCTGGGGTTCAGTGTGTTCTGGTCATCCGCCTCCAAGACCTAGACAAACTTCACCCCACGAACCCGGGCACCCCTGCCAAATCACCAAATGTAGCGAACCACTTGGGGTGACCTGCGGCAGAGTGTTAGTTATCCAATAATGGTTCCCGGGGCGGCGGTACCCATTCCCGCCTCCCAAATTGTGTTCTGTCTAATTCATTTACAGTTAAATTGATGTTTTAAAGCTTATAGCCTCGACTAGCATTACGAAGGTTGCGGGTTCAAATTTCGGCATGCGCAAATAAATTTTATTTGATTAATTTGTATTATTTCACAAGTCGTTAAAAATAAAATATAATATATTTGAGGCACGTTCTAGAGTGGAAGATACTCTCAGTATCGCCCTGCTGTAAGACCACCATTCAGAATTGAAACGTTGCTTGAAATGGCTTTAGCCGTGTTTGGTGACCAGATTTGAATAGCCAGGTACTTCCCCACCTTCCTCTTCCTTCACATATTCTTCCCCTCCCCACTACCTTCAGCCTCACAACATTCCCCAACTGGGGATGCCATAATCTCACTGGCTGCAGACGGGAGCAGCTGGAACTCTAATTCACACGCGGTAGAAATTCACAGAAAACCAAAGTATACGAGAGTGGTGAGGCTAAGAAGCACCGCACAAAGAGGAGACAGATTTATATTATCTCATTCTCTCGCAGGCTAAATCCTATCGAATTATGTGTTTGTCTCTTTTTAGTGTCGCAATTTTTCGTTTTATCACATCGTTTTATCAATCACAACAGCGCCAAAGAAGTTTTCACTTCAAAAGGTACTTGAATTGGTACGTGTTTATCGAAATAAATTATTTATTTACCTTCGTGAAAAAATAGTATGTTCCAATTAGAAAAATTATCCACAGATAAGAGACTATCGATAGATATCCGAGTAGTAATAATATATCAAATTTGATAATATTAGATAATTATTGTGTCAATTTATTGACACTAGTGACATATTGGTGCCGTTGCTGTCAATTTCATTAAACGTTTCTCCAATGCACATTTTACATTATTTACAATGTAATTATTAAACTTTATTCTGTTTCTGTCTGAAGTTGCAATTTAACATGATACCATTTAAATGTTGTGGAACATTATTTCCGCTGCGTTATTATGTTGATTTTAGACCTTAGTAGTCACTTTATTTATGCTAAACGCTTATAGGTAGGAATAAACTATTCTCGAAGGACCTTATAGATTTTCAATAGGGCAAAAACAGTGTTGAGTAGAGTATGTTTTAAAAATAAAATATTTTTGAGAGTGCGGTCAAAGTTTTCAATTTTGGCTTTATGTCTATAAAATAATATCACATATTTTTTTAAAACAGTTATTATTAGTTTACATTTTGTGTTTTTGTAGCCTCATTGTAAATTTTAGTTAATTTTAATATGGAAAAAAAATCATCAGGTAAGTTGTGTTGTTTGTGGTGGCCTTTTCAGGGAAATGAAGTTCTGCGAAGGAAAAGGGTATCAGGGGTGGGAAGGAATCTAGGGATCAATGTGTCAAGGAGTGGCGGGCCATCCCTCTCACTGCGGTGCAATGCGATGGGTCGAGAGAGTCCGGCTGCAGAGGTCAAAGGTCTTCCTCAAGCAGTCTCTCACTATCCGGCCCGCAATGTAGTATTTTTTTAATGATAATGACGATATGTTACTTAATTTTTTATAAGAAAAACTCTCTTTTTATAACTTTTGAAGGTTTTTCCCATCAACGTAATATATCACTGAAGAAGAAGATAACACTTATAATCTAAATGAAAATATGAAAGAAAACAAGACACAGAAAAATAGAAAAAGACAATGGTCGCAACTGGGACTCGAAAGTCCGAGTTGCGAGTTCGAGTCCCAGTTGCGACCATTGTCTTTTTCTATTTTTCTGTGTCTTGTTTTCTTCATATTTTCATTTAGATTATAAGTGTTATCTTCTTCTTCAATGATATATCTAATTTAAGTTACAGATGCTTTAGAGCAGCGGAGCCCTTTAGAGCCTTCTTACCCCTTTACTATAAAAAATTGTTGTACCCCGTACCCTCTATCTATCTTGTGTGCACGTGTATTGAAAGACATGTTTCACGTGTAATTTTTTAATACTCTCATTAGTGCATGAAATACGCGTACCATAAGTTGAAAACCGCTGCTTTAGATAATAATTGTTCACAGTTTTTTCCTTTAATACGAGATTACCTGGGTTTTTTTAATGTACACTTTTAGAACTGATTATTGAGTTAAACTTTTGAACTTTTGCTGTCATTAAGAAACCGTTATCAATATTTAAACGTATTTATAGTTACTGGAATGATAATCACTTGTAAATGGTGATAGTTTGGTGCTAGTTTATGTATA
This sequence comes from Glyphotaelius pellucidus, assembly GCA_936435175.1. Classification (NCBI taxonomy): domain Eukaryota; kingdom Metazoa; phylum Arthropoda; class Insecta; order Trichoptera; family Limnephilidae; genus Glyphotaelius; species Glyphotaelius pellucidus. The sequence goes on along the minus strand of OW386543.1, from coordinate 5,963,821 downwards.
AAACATTAATTGTTAATTAATTGTTAAATTGTTTATTATCGTTGACACTTGACTGTCAAGATTCTCGAAATAAACATGCTTATCGAATCCCAGAATTTAAATTGGTAACTACCGGTTAGTTAGCTTAGATTCTTTGCAACAAATTATTAATCAAAATTTTATTAATTTCCTACGTTTTGCGTTGTCCTTTTGACTGCAAACTTATTTATTTCATAGTTGGGAACTGCCTCGTACGCCAGCCGCGCGCTATCTGGACGAAGCTAATAAAATATAAAAACATGACTGTCAACCTTACCTCCCCCCCCCCCCCCCCCCCAAAACGATTTATTTATTTTATATTGCGTCAGTTCGATTAATTTGAGTCGTTAAGTTTGATGAATCGATTATTTCAATGCTTTTGAATCGTTGAATTAACTTGCCATATTACGAATGTTAATGCTGCCTTTAACTTTTTTTTTTTTTTTTTCTTTATTTTCCCAAATTTTACTTTTGATGTATACAATATTATGATATGATAAGAAAAATGGGAACCCACTAAGGCGCAGCCTGTGCGTGGGTAATATAGTTAAATATATTTTATAATTGTACCTAGAAAACTAATCCTGGCCTTATCTATGTGGGATTTTTGTTTATTATTTACTAGCTTTTTTGCCCACGGCTTCGCTCGCATGGTATTAGGGGTAAATTACTGTAGCGCTTGCACTTATCAATTATCCCCCCCCTCCCGCATTCCATACATTCATTCTCGGTACATTCAGTTTTCAAAAAGCTCGCGTGCCACCTAAATTTCATAATGCCAGAACTCACCAGTAGTAAAAAAAGAATTATCCAATTTGGTTCAGTCGTTCGGAAGTTACGCGCGTAGGTACCAATATTTCGAAGATTCATTTTTATTTACATAGATTTTTTTTTTTTTAATTTTTAAAAAGAAAGGCAAACATTCCCGGGTTACGAATAACCCAACAATATTTGAAAATCTCCTACTACCACCACAAAAAGCTGAAAATGTTGCTTGTGTTGTGATGGAGGACTTAGCCAGCCGAGGAATCGAACACGGGACGCCCGGGTGGGACCCAAACGCGATGCCCACTCAACCACTGACAGATATATAGATATTAACTATGACGCCTGAAATAAAAAAAATATATCAACATCGTTTCCATGGCAACGATTTGTTTTCTGACGTTAGCAATGACTCGCTTTTGTTAGTGACAGAAAATGTATAAGAAATATAATATATTAATATTTATAATTACATAACGCCAGAGCTTACCATAATATGCAGCCTATAGTCTTCGCATATAATTTAGCTTTCTATTGGTGAAAGAACTTTTAAAATCGTTTTATTGTTTTATGCATGAAAGCGTAACAAACAAACTCGAGCAGTTTCGCATTTATAATATTAGTACAGATACATATTTAAAATATATATTTTTAATCAAACGAAGACAACATAAAATCTAACCGTGGCGTGACATGACCTCATCTTTTTCTGTTTGCAGATTTATGATTAAGTTTCGCTAATATTGTCTTAATTTAATTAAATATTACAATTTTAAGTTTTACTCGTTACGTTAAAAATAAAATATATATATTTATATAAATCGATTAATAAATGCGTGTAATAAAAATTTGTTTAAAAATAATTAATGAAATACAAACATAGTTATTATTTATTATTAATTATTATATTTAAAAAATATATAGGTTGAGCCTGAGAACTCACCATAAATTGGACAGCGCTCTTGAAGTGATTCGTCGCAAAAATGGCGCTCTACAAATTATCCAACTATTATTATTATTAATAATAAACGTAAATCATTTCGACGGTCCCGAAGAACAATGTCGGTTGTGCGATTTTGAAGTTTAGCAGTAGAGCTGTTTAAAGTTTCGTTTCTGCATTTTTACTGTTTTTGTGATCAAGAAAGATAATGTAGTTTTGATATTTTGCATTTCTTTTGATTTTATTCAAAATTCCAAAAATACAAATTTTCAAATCAACAAAATAAGCCAATAAATAAGCCAACGAAACGATTTTCAATTTTTAGGCATATCCGACATCGTTCTTCTGGGCCGTTGATTTGTTTTGAATCGAGTTTTTAAAAAGGTTCGTTCAATACTAACGAATCGTTTAAACTTAAATAAATATCATGATTAGGTACCTACTACTAGAATAATTATTATATTTATCCTAGTTTACTTCGCCTACCTAATACTGCATTCATCAAGACAACATGCATAATATCCTGTCTGACTGTAATGATACTAACGAGAATGACATTATTTTTTTTAATCGGATTATTTAATGTTATCATTGACGGCCTTTCGAAGGTTTTCAGTCTATCTTCGAGATTAATTGAATGAAAGGGATTTAGTCAACATTGCATGCATATGGACGTAACGGACGATGACCTAAGATGACGCTAAGCTTCCGGAGAGATTGACAGCTAGCTTCTCTTTGAAGTGAAACTTTCTGATCCGTTGACCAGAGCTTTAGAAGATTATAATACAAAGCATGAAACAATTCATAATGGCAACAAGGGAGGTGGATCATGAACTATTGTTTGTACCATACCGCGTGCACCAAAGTGTCGCTAATTGCAAATTGCATATACCCACAGCGGCGCCCCGCTTATGTTTCTACCTACCTCTTGCTTTGGCTCCGCCGCTTTGACAGTGTGCAGTTCAATCCTAATTCGGCGACAATCAACATGCTTTCACGCCATGTTTTCATTTTTTCTATTATCCAAAGATTATAATACCTACACCAAACATGGCTTAAGTCATTTTAAACAACGTTTAATTCTGAACGGTGTTCTTACAACAGGGCGATACTGAGAGTATCTTCAACTCTAGAACGTGCCGCAAATATACTATGTATTATTTTAAATGATTACGTATTTAAATAACACAAGTCAACCAAATATAATTTTATTGCACACGCAGAGATTCGAATCCGCGACCTTCGAATTGCTAGTCGAGAGCCATACCTCTCGTAGACGGAGGCCGTAGATATTATGTAGTATCGTTTGACTGAGACTGAGTAGGTTTTTTGTAATTTTGAATTTTATTTGTTTTAACTATTTATATAACTATTTTTACAAATGGATGTTCTCAAGTGAGATCATCTGTAAGAAACCCGGTATAAATAAAATAAATTTAAAAAATATATATACTTATACATGATTCATTTTGTTCCAAGGTTTGTAGTTTGTCCCGATTTGAAATGTACCTACATAGTTCAAAATATATATTTTTTTATTTGTAAGAGACAAACAGCTTATAGGTACATAAAAATATATAGATACATAATGTTCAAATTAAATAAAGTCAAGCCAAAAAGGTCTCCTATGTTAGAGTTACTTCGAGATGGAGTTTTATTATAACTTAAAAATAATTTTAGGTGAGGAGGAGCAGGAAAATAGGATAAGGATAGGAGATGCTCCCTATGCGTTCCACACTCTTCCATTAATTTTCGATCGTACGCTATTCGGTATTTCTGAAGTGAAGTTGAAGATGTCTATAATAATAATTGGATAATTTGTACTTTGTGGAAAACCACCTCAAGGGCGCTTAAATCTATGTTGTAAAATTTTGTATTATATTGCGCACATATACGGGGAATTGGTGAATTTTTCTAATGTTAGTTCTACTTGTGGGCAAATGAAATAAATTGGATTGTCTTGTTGATCGTGTCGGAATATGAAATTTGTTTTAGGTTAGTAAGCTCTGGCGAGTCCAGGCCATTATTCAGAATTTTAAATAACAAGGTTTGGTCAAAAATTAAACGTCGTGTGTAAAGGTAGTTGAAGTTGTGAAAGTTTGAAGATTCTGTGTAATTTGAAAAGTGTAAGTTTTGTTATTAATGTGATTAATTTTTTTTTTTGTTTTCTTTCGATTCTTTCGACATGTGTCAATATATGTGTGCAATTGGCTTCCTTTAGCAGATAACTAATTAATGAGTCGTGTTTATGATATAAATAATTATTACTTATCGACAATGAATAGAATTGTGCATTGATTGGTATGTCATGGTTAAAAACCCACGTGAAAAAATATTATGAAACTTTCCGTGGAAACCTACAAAATAGTCCTTTAGTGATTTGTAGGAATGATTTCAACCTTTGTGGTGCATTATGTATATGTATGTCTAATTGGGTCAGCGGTGATGATTAAGTGGTGACGACGCAGCGTCAGGATATTATAAAAGTGTGACGTGACGCGGCGCGTAATGGAAATAAGCCCGTGACCTTGTACTTACTTGTAAGGCGTAATGTGTGACTTACTAGGTAAAGTACGCGTACCTTACAGTGGCAGGCCGTGACTTTTCTTTTCAATTTTTCAATATTCCAGAACAAATAATTAATTTTGTTTTATATTTGTACTGCGCCCTTGAAGTGATTTTTCACGAAAACGGCGCTATATAAATCAGCCGTATATTTTTATTAATATAAATAATATATTTTTTTAATTTCAGTATTTATTACTGACAAAACTATTAATTCATATTCATTATGTACGCATTTCATATTCATACGCAATGTCATATTCATATTTATTAATTCATATGCGTATGTACGGTGCAAACTTATAATTAATTGAAGCATAACTTGAAAAAAGTGTTTTTTTTTCTCAAATAATTAAATTAGCGCCATCTATGAAACAGCTGATTTTGAATTCTTTTATATATACCCTAAACGAAAATTACTTATACTTATACGAAACAGCAGATTTTTGATTCTTTTAAGTGTACCCTTAATGAAAATTACTTATATTCATACGAAACAGCAGATTTTTGATTCTTTTAAGTGTACCCTTAATGAAAATTACTTATATTCATACGAAACAGCAGATTTTGAATTCCTTTAATGAAAATGCTGTAGGAAAATGTCTTGCGTGAATTTTCTTTTTTCAGCGTTTTCGACTGTCGTATTAAATTTGAAAGCGAAATTTATAGCTGTAGACAGAGAGGATGGAACACTACACGAATACATGCTGGCAGATATTATTGTCATGTATTTCTGAGCCTTCTCTGACTTCTTCATCCACTTGGACTATATATGCATTCTCCGGACTCCTTAGTCTCCACATTTTTTTAAAGCCTTGAGGAATACTGCAAACGAAAATAGTTATAGTACGCCACTGCTTTGTGTTGCTTTTACTACGTTTATTTTACGATAAATACGTATTGTGGTGATACGCATAATTTCTAAGAACTTTTATTTTATAAGCGTAGGAAATATTTTATTGGAAATTTTTCAGGATTTTGAAATAACCCGGATAGGTCATTTACCTACCTTTTAATGTATTTTACCACATCTCAATGCTGTTTATGATTCATTCCAATTTATTATATATTTTAGTGTTTATTTCCGCTGTTAGTTAGTTACGCCTCTTCCGCTGTCCGTTTCGTACCTTCATCCGTGATCGCAAAGCGTGTTTTATACCGACTTTCAAACTGTCATATTTGAAAACGAATTCATTCGAAAAGATTTTTCGACTATTCATGTTCTTCAAAAAATTGAATACTAATTTAAAAGTGTACAATATCTCGAAGGTACCTATTCACTCAAAGCTCTGAGCGACAGCGTCTCGGGTACAGGTGTACCGGTGCCGGCGTAGGTACCGGCGACAAACGTTACTCGAGTACGGAATATGAAAGTGATTAGAACAGAACGAAGCTAGAGAACGTATCACCCCTGCCGACTGCCCCCGCTGCCTACGGACGTGCCGCCCGCCCGCCAGTACCGCCCCGACCGGCGCAACGATCATGCGTTTCTGCGCCGCTCCTTCCCGCAATTTCGCGCTTTTCCACGACTCTTGCGAATTCAGCGCCGTTGCACAAAACAAACGCGATTTTTCCGACTATCCTCAAACAAACTGACGCATTTTCCGAGTTCAGACATTAAAAAATAACTTGGTTTAAACTTCTAAGTCACCTCTACGTACTTCTAACGTCGTTTTTAACCACTATATTTGAGAATAGGTCGCGTGTGCTTCTTGGATATCAAATATTTAGATCGTAACTAACTTTATCCATTTCAAACTTTACCGTAACAACCCGAAAATGGATCTCTTTAATTCATTATAATCGATCGTTTCATGAATTTGAAAACACTTATTCAAAGAATATTGTGAATATAAAATCATCGTATAAATAAAGCATTGTTTTTCGGACTCACAGCGTTTGATATGTGCATTTAATTATTGTGTGAACCGATTTGGTTATATCGGGTCAAAGGTGAACAGTGACTCCGTGTAGTCCCTTCAACGTTGTGAATACATAAATAACAAATCAACATAATAATAAAGAAAAATAATTGCTCTGTAACCAATACCCACAACTTTGTGAGGGTTCAAAAACAGACTGCAAAGGTTAACTTTGAATTTGGTTAGACCCAAACGATTCTTGTCGTTGTTGGTGGTGGTGGCGCCTGGTGGAGTGGTAGTAGCGCCTGTAGTGCCTGCAGTGTCCTCAGTGCCTGTATGGAGAAGTGCCTGGGATCCATCTGTGTGTGATGACGAAGAAGCGCACTAGATGGAAGGCGAGAAGGTGAATCATAGCAATGGGGATTATTACCAAGACCCTTGGGGTTCTGTTCAGCCTGTAAGTTCACCTATTTATTATCTACTAAAATAATTATGTGTGATTATAAGTTGATATGGATATCTAAATAATTTATTTTTAGTGTCGATTTTTTGTATTTATATGCTGGTGCATACAGTGTGTAGATAAGTAGTTTTATCTTCGATACATTTTAATGAAAATTAATATACTTTTGTTATTTGGCGGTACAACTTCTCTGCACACTTAGTTATATTTTGTGTAAGCAGGTATACCGTATTTTTCCTAAACCGACTGCATATTTTATATAAGTATGCCGGGGGCCAACTGTCGGAGGATCAAACGTTATGGAATCAGTAAGGACAAGAAAATAAGGTTAAACTTCATACTCCGCTTTCTTAGTACTTACTACGTACAAAAAATATTTAATTAAACTATTTACGTCTGGGAAGCTGGTAAAAAGTTCAATTTTTTTCAACCAAAGTTCAAAACTTCCTGTATTTGGATTAGTTTTAACGCAATGTTTGATTTTGTTATTATTATTATTTTATTTTTTTATGTACATCACACCTGTTCCTGTCTATACAGATGTAAGGACGGGAACTGTATCGCCACCTGGTTGGGCAGCGTTGTGAGGCGGGTTAAAGTAGGGGCTGTGGCAAGGGATTTATGTTATGGCAGGTCTCGAAGAGGCCCGGATTAGCCCGGCAACTCGAGCCAGCGATAGTGCCACAATTTTCTCTATAGACAAGCGATTCAAAGCATTCTGACGGCCTCCGTAGTTGAGGGGTAAGGCTCTCGACTAACAAATCAAATCAAATGTATTTCAAAATGACTTAATTAAAAATAATATATGTGTATATGAAGCGGAAGATATTCTAAGTATCGTCCTGGTGTAAGGACCACCATTCAGAATTGAAGTGTCGCTTGAAATGGCTTTTTCGTGTTTGGTGACCAGATCTGAATAGACAGGTATTTCCCACCTTCATCTCTCCCGATCTCCTTCCCCTTCTCACCGCCTTCAGCTTCACGACATAACCTATTTGGAGATGCCGTAGTCTCACTGACTCCAGACGGGAGCAGACGGGACTCTTGTACGGTATTCACGTAGAAAAATAAATTATAAAAACGCACAAATCTTCACAATCGTAAGTGTAAAAATACGTCTGTTGTGAATTCACCAAATTAAATTATCTTCAATACGCCCATGCCGTTTTTCGCCTATTATTTTAATTCGCATTATCACAGGCTGAGTTTTTAATTCGCAACACATATAACATTGCGAAGTTGTTAATTTATGCAAAATTGCAAACATAGTTGTTGGTTCATAAAAGATGTTACATAAAAGATTATTTACTGGCTATGTTCGTCCATGCGCAACTAACAGCTGATTCTGACTTGTGTTTATTTGTAATTCAACGTAATTATTCACAAACAATTACTACCGTGGGTAGGTACTCCATGTGACCTACAACAGCCTACTAAGGTTCACGGCGCACTAGTTAACGTTTCAATGCGAAACTAAAGCATTGGAAAAAATTATATGTAATTTTCTCCATGATAGCACGACATTTTTTTATTTATTTATTTTATTTATTTATTTGTTCACGCCGTGTACACGTTATTATAGATACATAAGTAATTCAGGAATAATAATAAACGTTGTATTGTATTAAAAAAATTGTATTGTATTAAACATTGTATTAAAAAATTATTAGCAGAATTAAAAAGAAATGACAATATTAGAATAATAATAATAAAATTTATGAACTGAATTTATTTCCAAGCCTATGTAGTCTTAGGATTGGGGAGTTAATGAAATAGTTAGTTTTCGGCGGATAAACAAAGAACAGTTCTGGAAGTCTCATTTCACGATTTGGTACTCGGAATGTTATTAGTTTTGTTAAGTCAGGTGTGTCAAGTGATCCATTAACTAATTTGAATAAAAGTACCAAATCGCTCTTGGTTCTTCTACACGATTAGTTAGTTAAATTAAGTATTTTCATTAAATTATCATAATTAATTTATTCAATAGGTATAGAGAGTTTGAAATTAATAAATCTTAAAAATTTATGTTGAACTCTCTCAATTTTCAATTGATGTGTTTTATAGTATGGGGACCAAATAGTTGAATTGTATTCTAAATTACTTCTAACTAAAGCAGTGAAGAGAATTTTAAATGAATAAAGTGACGTAAAATCTTTAACTGTTCTTAAAATAAATCCCAAACATTTCATAGCCTTATTAGTAACTTCATTAATGTGTGGAACAAATGTTCATTTATCATCATTTTTAATAATACCATGAGTATATTTACTGGGAATTCTTTCTAATAGAATTCTAGTTTCAGGTATAATGTATGAATATTATTGTGATCCCTTTCTCGTGTTATTTTCTGTTTGACCATTTGCATTATAATATTTGCGGAAACATTTTTCATGCGTACATAATAGGGTGGTCGTTGACCGGAAAATTCAGTAAAACCGTGAATTAACAATGAATTTAATAAAGCGGAAATTGTTTGTCATTAAAAATACTAAATTCGGTTGTTTGGCGGTCCGTGTAACTCTGGTTCAGTGAAATGTGAATTTACATGTCATATTCAAAATTGTAACTGATTGTGTTAAGATTTCAGACTATCCTGTGATTTTTCACTCGTTTTGATAAATAATGTATTTTGGAGGGTATGGGTATCAAATTCGGGGTGACCGGACAACTCGGAATGAAACCAACTCAGAATCATCTCAGATAGGTCATTTAGAGTGATAAAAAAAAAATATATAAAAAAATTGATTAAATAGGTTATGTTAGGTTAGGGTTATCGGCTAATTAAAAATTATTTTCTTCATAGCTTTTAATGACTTTTCAAGGAGGTGTTGAGTTGACTTTATTCTCAGTTGGCATGGAACCCAAATTCGGATGGCTGGTATGGGTACCCCCGCCTCGGGAACCAACACCCCTGCCATAGGTTACCCTTAGTGTTTCGCTACGTCTGGTGACATAGCAAGGTTGCCGGAGTGAGGTTTGTCTAGGTCTTGGCGACATATGAGTTTGCCCACCTACTGCGTGGCGGGCCAGATCGGGAGAAATTCGGTTGATGGAGACATTTTAACTCTTCAGCCGGACTCTCTCGACCCCATCGCCTTGTACCGCAGTGGGAGGGATGAATTCATACTTCCGTCACTCCTGGACGCTTAACCTCAGATTCCTGCTTATCCTTCGTGCGTTTTTCCTTTCCAGACTTCCTCTCCTTCCTTTCCCGAAAAAGACCATCCACACAGTATCCCCAAAGATGACAGATGCCCCGAGGAAAATTGTTTTCCCCAGAGCCTCCTGTGTGGAGGTAATGTAAAAAAACAAACATAAATAATTTACTTGATCGTGTTGCTTTCCGGTTACCCATTTTAGGACAGATATTGCCTAGTGATTGTTTAGTGGTGTTATACGCCCATATGGGCTTTTACTCCTCTCGTCTATAACATAACAAATTTTAAAATCAGAACCATTTAGCTATTGAAATATCAGTAATAAATAGCTAATGTAAAGAAACAACAAAAAAAACCTGACACTATTAGAATTTTGTGTTTTGTTTTGTTGCCACCCTGCCAGATTAAATTTTGAAAGAACAAATTTCTTAATCAGTTAATTCGTTATGAAGTTATTTTATTACAAAAGCTTTACATTATTATTTGAAGCTTTAAAAACTTCGCCTTTGATGAAAATAACCTAATATTTTATATTACGTTAATTAATATTATGATTTTACCGCGAAGATTCCATTTTATGTGTAAATTTGAGTTGAATGTAAATTCCATCGTAAAAAGTGGTCAGGGCCGAACTAGGGTACGGTAACTTTTGAAGATTTGTGAAATAAAATTAATATCAATGCTAGTTATAATAATATAGGTAACACGACTGGAAATAACCCATAAATGAATCTGACGACGCTCCGTCCTACTCCTACATTAATTAATCTAGTTGTTGAGGCGGATCATGTCAAGAATGGGAAAACGGATAGATGACAGATGTAGGATAGGAATTTGCACATTAGAGTAACCAAAAGTTATTATGTTATTCGACAATTCAATTCTACTGCTATCTCTGAAAAATTCTAAACGCTTTTTTTCTCTAAAATTTTCCTTAAAATGTTCTAACGATAGTATATATATATACAAAAAAAAAACCCTCGACTCTGCGCAGAAACGGGTGGTCTGTTTGATAGATTTTCCTAACTTAACAAATCGATTGCAATCTTTAGAGTACAGGCTTCAGGTGGGAATGCTGTTCTTGTTCTACCGGTATTACAATGGAAGATGCTCCGGGAAACTAGCGTCATTGATCCCCTCGGCACCGGTGCATAGTCGGGAAACACACCAAACACGCGCCCAACATTTGTACACGGTTGACGTTTGTCACATGAGAACGGGTCGTTTCTACTACTCGTTCTTGAGTTCAACAGCTCGACTGTGGAACGATTTGCTTGCCTATGTGTTTCCTCCCTCCTATAACATGGATCTCTTCAAGACCCATGTTCACTCCTTAGTAATAGGAAAAGAATACATGACTAGTAGTTCTGTAATAGTCTTCGTATCCAAAAAAGTATATTTCTAATTATCTCTTATTTAATAAATCAAAACCATAATTTTCTCCGAAATCCTACTTTATTATAAATATTGCGCGTAGCCTTTTTATTTTAAATTTGGAATAATACAATTTGTTCAAATAAATGTCACCATCTCAATTACAATTCTTTTTAAGTTATCTTCAGGCCTGTAGGTACTATAATATTGATGATTCTGGTATGGATTCAGACAGCTCATAGTGAGAACCATGATCATGCGAACCCTGCGGGATAAAATGGCAACATCCTACACGGCCACCATCTTGAACCGGAATGTATCACCAAATTTACATAAAAATGAAATTCCAAATGCTCTAATTAGAACAGGACTTCGCTACGCTCAGTCAATTATGATTTTCTGAATATATGAACTCAAAGTTTCGCTTTGAATTGAGTTGAGATGTGTTTATTCGTATTATCATCGACGAAATTCTTTCGAAGGTCTTTTTTATGATTTTCTTCCAAGCTTTTGAAGCTGGTGATTCAATAACGCTACTGCATAACGTAATGACTGAAGCCGCTATATTCTCTTTTCCGAAGTGATAAACTCATAAAAAATCAGATAATATTTAAAAAAAATAATTATTGCCTGATTACCTGAGTTCGTCCCAAACACATCTTAAGTAATGGTAATGAGTAATGTAAGTTTCACGTTCCAGTAGATAAAACACTAACCTGACATGTGTTAGAGTTTAGAGTCATCCAGCCGCGTCCCCAGCATCCGTCATCCCGGCGTGACATGTGATTTATTTTTAGTCCCACAATAACGTGACCAGATGTCTTCCTATTGTAAAGGACCTAGCCTGTGGACGTGAACCTGCCCTGGCTGGAAGATATTATTAATATTGTCCTCTGATATTTTTTTTATATCCTTTTTGGAAGCTTTGTAGCGTTCTTAGGAACCGATCTTTCCCTCCAAAACGAATCGAGCTAACCAGTTTTGTTATATATTTCTATTTTTAGTTTTTAATTATTGTGTTTTCATTTCCCTGGGTTATTATATCCACCACTGTAAAAGGCTCGTTAATAAAAGCATGAACATTTTATTCACCTAACATATCTTAAATTTTAAGAATTTTGAATAAAAGATTTCCAATTAATTTTCAGAAATTTGTAAATTGTTGCTTTGTGCTTCAATACAGTCCCATCAATTCCCATCCAAATTGTGTCCTACGATCCACTTTATTTCAAACAAACAATTCCGTTTGCACTGATTGCAGTTCCTGTCAACGTGAAAACCAGACTTTATTTATTGAAATTTATTGAACTTTTTTTCTCATTTCAATAAAGAAGAAAATTTATTCAAGCTTTTATTTTCAATTTAATGAACTTTTTTTTTTGCATTTCATATAAGAAGAAAATTTGTTTAGGCTTTATCATTAATTTATTGAACTTTTTTACTTCAGTTAATATTAGGTATACATAATATTTATAACGTACTGGCGCAGTACAGTGAAAAATCACGGGATATTATAATTGTAGAATTTTTTGAAGCTGAAAGTACATATAAAAATATTGAGAAATTTTTGCAACCATCCAACATCTGTCAAGAATTTGAACAAAAGAAATATATATATAAATATTGAATAAAGAATTATTAATTATAATAAAATAATTTTGTTACCTGCTTGACCACTTGTCTAATGTTGATTTATAATATTCATCCGTTCCAATTTTAAACATTAAGGATGGGTTGTTTCAAAAAATTTGACGAATTCGTCGAATATTTGACGTTAATTTTCACGTTCTGTGTAAGTTCTATTCCAGTTCTGTGATGATTTCAGTTTTAAGAAGCAGCTGGCCTATGATGATAAAATAACAGAACTCGAATAGAACTTACACACAACGTGAAAATTAACTTCAAATATTTGATGAACTCATCAAATTTTTTGAAACAACCCAACCTAAGGATGGGTTGTTTCAAAAAAATTGATGGATTCATCAAATACTTGAAGTTGATTTTCACGTTCTGTGTAGGTTCTACTAAAGTTCTGTTATTATATCTTTATTGGACAGCTGCTTCACAAAACTGAAATATTCGCAGAACTTAAATAGAACTTACACAGAACGTGAAAATTAACATCAAATATTTGATGAATCCATCAAATTTTTTGAAACCACCCGTCCTAAAAGTTGGTCGAACTTGAATAATGTTACGCATTATGCAGGAATATTTCACAATACCCATGCTACAACAATTAGTATGATTAGTTTACATTACAACATTTGCCAAACAACATTTATTTTAAAGTGGGACAAACGTTCATACAAAGGACCATTTATTTGATTTATGGCGATAATAAAATTATGTTAATTGAGTTTCTACGTACGCTTTTATTATATTGTTTTATTTACCTCATTATGAATGCATTTTAACGTTTTTTCTTTATAATAACAATGGGTTAGCGCTTGTAATTAACAATGAGAAGTAGGTTAGGTACCTACGTACTAACAACTCATTTCTTATGCATTTCTTATGTTTTTACATTATTTTAATGGAAAATAACATGGTCATCAACATGAATGTCACACCTGAATGATTTGACCTAGACGCAATCATCCTATAACAATATCATTCAATATGACACATATTATTTTAATCTGATAGTATTAATATGCTAGCGTTAAAATTGAATTTAAAAAATAAAATTTAAGAACCCGATTACATCTCTGACGCCGCGCCTTATGCGAAACCATGTTCGTACGTGAAGTTTGTTACAAAGCTACTGTCTTGTCGCCCCTGCCCGCAGGGCCTAGCAGCATGATTATCTATTATTTTTAACTTACGAAAATCACAATATAATGAGACGTTATAGTCAGTATAAACATCAATCCTACCGTATCAAATGCGTTTCTGTACTTAGGTACTTTTTTTATGTGAGTAGCTCCGTACAAGAGTCCCAACTGCTTCCTAACGCCTGGAGCCAGTGATACTATGTTATCCCCAATTGGGGTATGATGTAAGGCTAAAGTAGAGAGGGAAGGAGATGGTGAAGAACTTGGGAAAGCTTCTGACTATTCAGATTTGGTCACCAAGCACGGCTAAAGCCATTTCAAGCAAAAGTTTCAATTCTGAATTATGATTTTTTTACCATGGTGATACTGAAAGTATTTACCACTCTGCATCGTGCCGCAAATATAGGTACTATGTAAATACCACAAATAAATCACTTAAAATTTTCTTGCTCACGCCGGGATTTGATCGCGACATCCGGATTCGTAGCCACAGACCATTCGTGACCACTCAACCACGGAGGCCGTCATAAAAATAAAAATTACTGCAATCCAATGAATCAATAAAGACACGATTTTTATTAAAACCCGTTTTGCGAACGCAGCCCTTAGTACCACCTACCTAATTATATAATGTTTATTATTTTTACAATAATAATGACATCTGGTGCATATTAAGATATCTTTTATAATTTAATAGCGCAGATCCATGAAAAATCACCGGGTCTGTAATCTGAAATCTTGAGAAATTAGTTCTAATTTCGAAATATGTTAAAATATTTGATTGTAGATGGGTACCTACCTACTGTATTGCTTGTCTGAATTCTTCTCACAATCAGTTCGAATTTTAAAAATAATATTTAAACACAGATACAGACAGACAGACAGACCTCTAACCTAAATTAGTATTTTTGGTTATTGCTTGACAGTTTATCTCGCGAATTAATCTGAACCCTTTCACACCCCGCGACACATTTACAAACCAATTTTCATTACCAACATTTTCGATTCTGATCTGCATTATATTGTGCGTCCTTAGGCGGCCTCCTCACGATCCGATTTAAAGTACTGCTTGCAGGACTGCACGCAGAGAATCAAGTCTGCAAATCGGATCGTTAATTCGTCACCCCATTGGGATAGGGTTCCAACCGATATTTTTTCAAAAATGACCTTTGAATGCCAAAGCATTTCTTTTGCTCATTTAAATACTCAAAATAATTTTCAGAGCCATTTTTGTTATTGTTAGATTTATGTATGACAAAGTTTTAACATCAAGCATTTTAAATAATCATTTATTTTACAAGCGTCTAACATTACTTATACTTTCTATTTTGTTTGTATCTGAGTTTATCGTTGTTACGAGGCGCATTATAATTCGTCACTTTGGTTGGTTTCAAAGTTTGCAAAGACGAATTTTCGTAATCTTTTTAACAATTTTTGATTTTACAAGCGTCTAACATTACTTATACTTTCTATTTTGTTTGTATCTGAGTTTATCGTTGTTACGAGGCGCATTATAATTCGTCACTTTGGTTGGTTTCAAAGTTTGCAAAGACGAATTTTCGTAATCTTTTTAACAATTTTTGATTTTGAGGGTCAGTCTTGTGTTAATAATTTTAGTTTATCATATTTTAATGGAAAATGTTTAAATATGACGTGACCAAAGTTGGAATTGCACTAGGGAAATTAGAACCTTGTGCAATTAATTAGAAATTAGAAACTTATGCAATGAATTATTATGCCCTAGCTGGTTGCATATGGTTATATTTGAATGTTTAGGTATGTTCAAAAATAGTAAGAATACGTCCTATTTAAATTTTTTCTTTTAAAATACGTTCAATATTTTAACAATACCTCACAATCAGAAATTGTTTAAATAGATTAAGAGAAATCGTATTTGCAAACTTTGACACCTCATATTTCAGAACAGAAGTTAGAACCCTATCCGAATGAGGTGACGAATAGGCAAAAACGCCAACCGATTTAATATTAGTCCCTTTGTCGGGTCGTCGGATAGTAATAATTCGACTGGGGGTTCTACACGCAGTCCTGCAAGCAGTGCTCTAAATCGGATTGTGAGTAGCGCTTTTTAATAGACATGTTGTTTTCATTTAGTTTGATTCCCTACGCGTGTTGCAATCCCAACTTATCAACTTCCAGATATAATTATCTGTGCATTCTTTACTAATCTCTGCGTTCTTTTTTCTTATCGCCATTTTTCCCACACGCTTAGTTATGTAAGTACCTACTAATCGAAAGCGCAGCATCCGTTGATTGTTGGATCACTTCTGCGTATCCCATGCTTTCATAAAATACAAATAAGCATAACAAAAACACATTAAAGTTGCTACGAAGTACAGTGTGTCAAAATATTAATAAAATTGAACTACCATCATTTTTCATTAATTACTATGGCAACACGGATTTTGAATTTTTTTTTTTAAATGTGAGGTTATGTTTGACTTCCGAATCTGGTGTGTTAACCGCGCGAAAAAATGATGCTACCTAATTTTTCTTTTATGCTAAAAGTTTTTTTATTATTTTTTTTATTTAACATGAAATAAATGGCCGATTTCATAAATAAATTTAAAAAATAAAATTATATCGATTATTAAATTTCCTTGGATTGTGTTGTAAAATCTTCTCCTTTCGGGAATTACCACTTATTTCTGAACACCGTTTGATATTGGCGTGAAAAATATTCATCTGAATCTAGGTTCTTTTTAAATTTTCATAATTTTCCATCCAACCATCTTTGTGTTGCCATAAAAAAAAATCGCAGCGCCCTCCATTTTTTCCATTTTATTTTGACAAACTGTATCACTCTTATCTTTTTTACATTAACTCCACGCAGGAGGCACGCGGGAAAATAATTTCCCTCAAGGCCTATGTCAACTTTGGGGGTGTTGTGTAGAGAGTCTTTTTGTAGAAAGGATGGAGTGAACCTGCTTCTTGAAGAGAGGAGGAGGGAGGGAACACAGCGTCCTTAAAATCGTTCCATAATCGTCGTAGAAACGGCTCGTTCTCATGTGACAAATGTCAACTGTGTACAAATGTTGGGCGCGCATTTGGCGTGTTTCCCGACTGTGCACCGATTCCGAAGGAATCAATGACGCTATTTCCTCGGAGCATCTTCCATTGAAATACTGGTAGAATAAGTACAGCATTCCCACCCGACGCCTGTGCTCTTAAGATTGCAATCCGTTTGTTAAAATACTTACCACCTAAACCTATTACTCTGACCATAATCGTTCATAATTATGTTATGATGACGAATTCGTAACGTGACTTCGTTCTTTGAGTCATTATTCCAAGAAATTTCCTAAAGATATCACAACCATTTGTATTTTTATACCGATTTTTTGTCAAAGTCCTGTCGATGTTTACTTTTACGAGAAGTCTATTTCGAGAATATCATTCCAAAATTGGATAAACACAACCAAAATAGAAAATAAGCCAGAAAATAATATCACCGTTATTTGGATGGACCGAAATAGCAATGTCAATATTATTTTCCTTGTTTACCAACTCCCACGCATTTTAAGGGGGGATAACCAGACAAAACCGAAAATACGTCATTTTTAAATCAACTTTTAGACGTATTGACTCTTTTCCACAAAAAATTATAAGTTGATTTCGAAAGACTGTTCTTTTATCTAGTGAAGCTATTTTTAAAATTTTGGTTAAGTATGTTTATTTTTAGTACAATAAGGTTTTACCGTAGGTCGTTGGCAGATTTGTTAAATTTTCAAACAAAATTTTGTATTACACAACATACATTTCAAATCATAAAATCATCCATAAATCAATAAATTATTTGGGAAACCTACTTTTCAGAATTTTAATTTAGTTCAAATAAATTCTTTAAAAAAAGATCCGCACCCTTGTTTTGAGACGAAAATACTTCAGTTTGTCTATTTATTTACTAATTACAAACTTACAAACTAATTTATAAAAAAAAAATACATTCTTATTTTGCTTCGACATTATTGAAAAATTATAAAAATCAAACAATAGTAACACAAAATACATCATTTTGATTGTTTTATCATCGCGAGTTTGAGCATTTTTGAATGTGGGTATTTATCAAAGCATATTTGGAATGAAATAAAATCGATATTGGGTCATTATGTTACATACCAGGTAATTAATCTTTCTCATCGGAACCGCCCTGTACCGTTGCAAGGGTACAATCGCAAAATCATCGTTCGACGAAAATCAAATTCTCGGCCGCTGGTTAATGGCTCTTAAACAACAAACATATATATATTGTTAATTCCTCACATTACCTTATCTTTAAATCTATATATTAATTCGTGAAGCAAAAGCTTTGTAACCCTATTCACGAAAATTGCGCGGACGGAGGAGTATGAAATTTCGCACACTTATATATTTTATAAATTATGCTTAAAAAAATACATTAAATCAATTAAAAAACATTACAGATTAAATAAATTATGGTCGAATTTCGACCATTGGGCGACCACTAGTTTCAATAATAGTACCTACTCATATTTAAAAAAAAAAACAACAATTTTAGTGAAAAATTCCGAAGAAGTGATTCAAGAATCCCCGGTTTTTGTTGTGTTTTTATTAAATTAAATCTCAACCATTATTCGTTTAGATTTCTTATTTTTTTTGTATGTCATGTCTAGTTCAGAGTGAAGATACTCTCAGTACCGCCGTGGTGAAACCATTCAAAATAGAAATTTTACTTGAAATGGCAATAGTCGTTTTGGTGACAGATCTGAATAGCCAGATTTATCCTAAACCCCAACCATATTCCCACTTCCTTCTCTTCTCCAAATTCTTGGGCCTCACAACTCCACATAGTCCAATCGGGGATGCTAAAGTCTCACTGCCTCTAGACGGTTGGTACTATAATGCGGTACTCACATTTAAAAAATCCAACAAAATATACAAATAAAACAATTTATCACTTTTTACGAGATGAAAATATTATGTTGTTATCATCGCGTGTTATTTTAATTTAAATTTTTTTTACATTAGCTCCACACGGGAGGCACATAGGAAAAAAATCCTGGGGAAAAAAAGGCCTGTGCCATCTTTGGGGATGCTGTGTGGAAGATCTTTTTGGGGATCGAAAGGAAAGAAAGTCCTGGGAAGGAAAAAAGTTTAGGGGTGGGTACTAATCTGGGTTTAAGTGTGTCAGGAGTGATGGATGTATGGTCGAGAGAGTCCGGCTAGAGAGTCTCTCCCGATCCGGCCCGCCACGCAGCGGATGGGCAAACGCATCCGCCGCCGAGACATAGATAAACTCCTGCTAAAAACTACCCTCCCAAACGTACCGAACCACTTATTTATTGATCTTAACTTCCAACAATAAACACCCGCGAACTCACCTCCTTTTTGTACCCATTGTTTAGTGATGGTTTACTATCGTTTGATTGTTTTTGATACCCGGCTGTGCCCCTGCCTTTTTGGATTTATTTGTCTATCCCTCGCCGCACGCCCGGGTAGAAAAAAACGCTGACATGACGCGGGTCCGTCAGACCGATGTGTGTTTTTGAAAATAAAAAAGACCGGTCATGTAACTTATATCTTGAGCACTAAATACTCTACAGGCTTGTTCTGGGCTGGTATGATGTGCCCCCTAGTTGTTATATTAGATATAATCACAATGAAACAACAAGTATGTACTTACGGTCAATTTATTGATTTATTTTGTTATAAAACCATATTTGATTCAATGTTTGTAGCGGTTCCAAGACAAAACAGAACATTGACGAAAAATAACGAAAAAAGTACCTAACCTATCTTAAATCCTTGTATCATTTTTTTAATTTTTTTTATATGAATACCGCACAAGAGTCCCAACTGCTCCCGTCTGGAGCCAGTGAGGCTATGGCAACCCCAATTGGGGTATGTTGTGAGGCTGAAGGTAGTGGGGAGGGGAATGAGATGAGGAAGAGGAAGGTGGGAAGTACCTGGCTATTCAGATCTGGTCAGTTGTCTTTAATACGTTTTTTGTCGTCGAATAGAACTGATTTATACAGTGAAATTATTTAACTCTGAAAGTGCAAAAGAACATTGGTTGAATGCTGATGAAATTTAAAAATGTCCGTCTTTCTTTCTCGTTTATGTTTATGAATATGTTGTATAAAATATACAAATTTTAATGTAAAAGTCTATTTAATGGGAGTGAAAAGAAGAATTTGTAAAACTTATACACTGTTTGAACTCCCTCGTGCACATTTCAACCATAAAACACTTAAACTACAAAGTAACTTGAAAAGTATTTAGTACAGTCAGTTACCTGTATATTATGTTTTTGCTTTACGTAAAACTTGGACTTGTATTATGTTTGTAAAAGCCCTACGGGCGTTAAATAAATGATTACGTCCTGTCAATAATTCTCGTTTATTATTATTTCTAACAGTTCAAAGTATAATATTCATTGTCCAAAAATCAGTCTCTAATCTTCATAAATCTTAAACCATTGCTTTTCGGCGCCTCTGCGATCTGTCACCAAATATACTGCAATAAAACTAATCGTCCACTTCAATTGGTTCTAATTCGCCTGGGATTGCAGTTATCAGAAGCGTGCGCTGTCCCTTTCTGCATTCCATGCATCGGCTGAAGGGAATAATTGCCCAGGAAGGAATGCACTGCGGTGAATGTCCACCGAATCAAAGGGCACACGTGTCCGATCGTGAACTTGACTACTCCAAAGGGCTCCCACTGCCGCGTGCCGATTTGAAACACTCTGTTCTTTACATCGTGTCACCCGCGATTGGCTTCTCTATCATTACAATCATTTGATCATCATCTGAACATTTCCTCACTCTTCTATTTGTAACAGTACAAGTGTATTATAAGATGAGATCATCTAGTCTCTGCGTCGTGTTAAGAAATTAACGTCACCTAGTCCTTGTCCTGATGTAATTCTTTAACATTCTGATGTATACTACGATTCCATTAAACAGTAATACGCTTACAGTTTATATAATTTGATCTTAAATATACCTACTCGCGGGTACTAAATTCATTCTAACGGCTTTTCCCAATCCTACTGGTCAACTGTTGAGCTGAAATTTTGGCTCAACACTCAAATGCACAAATATGCTCTTTCCAACACAACTCTCCGACCAACAGGTGAATCGAGCGTTAATCAACTAACCTCTTAGCTGATCGGAGACTCAGATTGATCGATTGAAAAGTTGGGAACACCGCCCGTAAGATTTCTTAAGTATGGATTCAATACTTAATCCGGCTTTTTTTCGCAAAAATTGCCGCTAAGTCTTTCGTTTCTAGATATTTCAAATATTTGCGATTTCGTTCATTGTCACTAACATTGAATTAACTCAAATAATAGCACGTTCGGTGCTGATGAGTAAATCAGTCTAATATAAAATAAAACATCTCGATGCTGGGATTCGATCTCAAAAGCTGTATAGTTCCATTATCAGGCAGAACATTACTACCAAACGGCAACGAATCTCTATAAAATGCATAGATTAAGTAACTGAACCTGCGTTCGGCACACTTTTTGTACATTTTCGTGCTGAACGGAGCAAAAAGCCAAACCTTTTATTCCTCTCGATTATTTTCAATTTTAAATGTATCTTAAAACACTTTTTGCAAAATATAACAGTTTTTAACGGTAAAAGCTCTTTGCTCTTGTTGCATACACTCGTCTTCAAGGCCTATTGAGTAACTGACGAATGTGATAAAGAGAGCAGTAACCTTAGACCACGGTTTTAAAATATTTAAATGCAAGTTTTTTTGAAATTTTAGTTTTTATTTTGTGAAAAAGAAAACTTATATGATTTGAAAATTTCACTGACAAAAATATTGTCATATTTAATTTTCGGGTTTTTGTACCGTGTTGTGCTTTTAGCCGTAACATACATTTCGGACAGCGTTGCAGTGTTCATCAGAGAGATTCAGATGTGTAGATTGATGTGAAGTGTGTTTTTATGTACGTGGAGGTGATAATATGTTGCGCTTGTTAATGTTCCTGGAGCCGCTATTTCAGTGTAATAATTAGTTAAATGAATGCGGTTTTCGGTGTTTAGTTTTGGTGTAGCTATAAAATACCGGATACCAAAAAAAGCTTAGCAGAGAATGATGTGGGAGTGAATTGCACCTTTTATCCCCATATTATTGTTATTTTATCACCATTCATTTGTATTTTAATGGAGCCTGCTTTAATGAGCTAGCAGCATTAATCTCCGGTGTCCCGGTGCACGTGAGTGACAGTTGTGGTTGGCTACATGAGAACGGGTCGTTTCTTCGGCTTGTTTTGTGTAAGTCGGCTTGTATGTGGAACGAGCAACCGGCGTCTATTTTTCCTCTTTCATATAAATATAAACGGGGCCTCTTCTACACCATTAACAAATCCCTTCCTTCAGCCCCTACCTTAACCCGCCTAACTACGCTGCCCAATCGGGTGGCGAAATAGTTCCGCTGTCTTTACACCGTACAAAATTAAATTAAATCTTTTAAAAACTAAATTAAGCAAAGACATTAAATATTCATATTATATTATCTTGCTTGCTTGCTTTTTGTTAACGGATGTAAGTAATAAAATTATGAATAAATACATACTCTGTATATTAAATTAAAATCTTATGCGTCATTGTGTTTGGCCTAGTTTTTACTCTCAAAACTAATTGAGGCTGGCAATCTACTGCAACTGAAGTAATAATAACTTCCACTGCGATAATCATTTCACTTGAGATAAACAATGGACGAATTAAGTGCCAGAGCGTTACTCTCATTACCACTATTTTCTATACTTCTTTTCAATTTAATTTCATAGCACTCTCCCATGAATATTTCAAGAGATGTTCTCGTTTTCTTTGCCACGCTTGCGACTTTGCAAATGAGCTCATTTGTCACTTTTAACCCTCTAAGTGCCTTTATAAGTTTTAAATCCTCAGGCCTCGGGCCTATTTTGCCGGAAGGACAAAATATTTTCGTTTTGCAATAAAATGCAATCAAATTGAATATTTCTGAACGGATCCGGTAACTAAAAAAAGGTTTTGAAAGGTGATGAAATACGCTTTCAAATTTAATAATTTTAAATATACACATAATTTTTTAAATATAATTTTTTTTTAATGCAAGCATAAAAAAGTTTTAAAAATAGTTCATCTTACGTTTTTCTGTATTTAATTACTGATAAAAAAATAAAAACACTCGTATATTTTATTAGACAAATAAATGTATTATAAACATCATCATCAATTCACTTTTTTGTCATTTCATATAAAAATAATTAATAAAAAATTACATAAGTCTCATAAATTTATTTCTAAATGCGATTCTAAACTTTGGTTTCATAAAGCTGTAAATTTTAATTTTTTTTTTTGCGGTTACCTTTTAGATTTAAATATTTATTTGAATAAATTAGCCCGAGGTTTAACCCCTCGGATTTATCGTGATTTTCAAGCTTTATTCATCAATAACCATTTGAAAAAAGAACTCGAGGTTTCTAACCTTAGGTAACCGTAAACGATTTGCGTGTTTTTTTTTTTAAATTTTGAACCCTGTGGTTTCTTTCGAAAAAACTAACAGCAAGACGCGGCAGCTAATGTCACGGTCGTGAGCCGATTTAACGTAAATTCCCAAATCTAAAATGGCAATTTATATTATATTACTCTGCGTGGAAAATTAATTAACGGTTTAAAAATCTGATCATCTAAACAGCGATTTATTGTCTCACGATTTTGGTTAAAATGCTTCATTTATATCAAAACTTTGAAGGATGAAAAAAATAATTTTATAGGTAAGTTTTGATAATTTTGATACACACTTTTTCACATTTGAGCTTCAGTGGGTTAAGAGCTATTTTTACATAAAATATCTGGATTACATTATTTAAATTTGACTGCGAAATGTTGCGAAAAGAATTTTTTTTTTTATTTAATATAGATATATAAGTTTACAGTGGGTTAATATAAATTACACATTGGTTCAGAAATTCTTTAAAATTGCAGTCTCACCAAAGAAGAAGCTAGTTCTTGTGCTTGATGAGCGAGTTACACTAATTATGACAGAAATAGAATAATATTATGCAATAGGTTACATAACATTATATAATGGGAACAATTGAAACTTCTGGATCATCTATATGTGAAGATGTACATACAATGGGATATGGTTACATACTAAAATATTGTGCACTTTAGAGAAATTCTAAAAATCTAAATTAAATAGAAATAAATATAGATTGACAATATAGAATAGATTATAAAAATTTATCATTCGATTTCATCAAAAGATATGCAGAAAGGGGATTGTAATTCCGTTTTCTAAAGTTCTTTCAATCGAATATTTGAAGTAAATCATTTTATTTTTTTGTAGAAATTTTCGCTCTTGCCCTTTGCGTTGGTGTCTTTTATTCAGACGTTAGGCGAATTTCAGAGCTTCACGAAAAAAAAAATACTCAATGAATCCGCTTGCAAATAATATACTTACATTACGTTTTTCCTATTTATTTGCTTAAACACTAGAAGTTATATGAATTGTAGACCTCGCGTCTGTTAATTTTTTTTCTAATTTTCTCTAATTTAATCTAAACTAAAATTACCTCTGAAATCAAATTTGTAGGTAGATACCTACTGAAATACACACCTACTTAATTCTAAAATAAAATAAATTACTAAAATTCTCTTTTCAAACTTTCATCAGGCCGGTATTTACCTACTACAATATTGGTTATTCTGAATTGACACCTATTAGTAGAAACTGGTGACCGGGCAACTCAGAATCATGTAACTTCAACACCTCCTTTGAAAAGTCAGCATGCGTGGTACTGCCATTCTTTTGTGAAATTTTTTTTTTTAATAAAATTGTGTTAATAAATACACAATTCTTACAGGTACAAACGCACTTGCACCCTTCGCCAAGCTGTCTGACAAACTATTATAAATAAAGATAAAAAAATTCTAAGCAGTAAAAAAGGAACATCTTATCCAATTTAAAATTTCCTTCCAAAAGACGATTTGCGGTTTTGGGTTAACTGTTAAAAAAATCCTTAAATCGTTGGCGTATCACCTGTTACGGAATGAATTTCTCAAAATGGGAGGGTTCCATTTTAACCCTTGTAAATTGATTTTGTTTTTCGACCCAATATATAGATTTGTTGCATTGTGAGATCACGTAGCAATATGGTCCAATGGGTAGCGGCATAACGAGATAAAAGATAACTAGATGAGCCGATGTAATGACTGTAACTAAATTGTTACAATATCCGGCAGGCTGTGGTCCATTTCTGCCCATTCTTCCCACTGGATGCTGCGGCTCTTAAAACACGCGAACCCTTCCTTATAATCAGTATCAACCGTTAAAAAAATCAACCCGTAAGAAACAAAGTTTTTTTTACTATTATACATCTATTTTCAAAGGTCTTTTAAAACTTAAAAAATACTATGTCAGTACTTGACTCACTTTAATCAGTGATTCCTAACATTATTTGGAGTAGAAAATGTAAAGAAATTTTTCTGTTCGGTGACATTTTTGATGTTTTTTTTTTCAATTAAAAACATAAAAAAATCAGTAAGTATTCCACAGTCGGGGGCATATAAGAAGTCACGTAGACCAAAATTTCTCTACATTTTCTACTCCAAATAAAGTTGGGAATCACTGGATAAAGTAAGTCAAATACGACCCTTACCCTGTATACAAGATACAAGTAAAAAACACACAAAAAAATTCTGCAATTAGATTCTCAGAGAAAACATGCATTTATGTAATATTCACAACTCGTTAATTCTGGCATTTATTGAAGAATATCTTCATTACCTACTAAACTAGTTTTACAGCCACACTTACAGCAAACCTGGTGGCGCTCAAGTCTCACTCGAGGCTCATCAACAACCCAGCAACAGCCCAACAATAACCCAGCAACATAACATCCCTGGAGCAGGATGGTTGGAGCCAGTGCTTAGCGTTCCTCGTCAGTCCTCCGGTCGCCCTGGGCGGCCAGGCTAATTCCTTCCCCTCTTGAGTGATGTTCACTTAACTCCCACTCTTCTGCTATCCGGTCTCTTCATTACCACAAATCATTACATTGCTTCATTTTATTTCATTGAGTTAGTTCATATTACGTTACAATACATTACTATACTCGTGCAAACTAAAATCACCAACTGTACATCAACATTTCTTCTTTTCATGTGTGCATCATGTACATTTTTATTTAATTTAATTTCATTTATTAAATTAATGATCGAGTCATGTATGTAACCCGGTCGTCGAGAAATTTGAAAAATAGATGTTTTACCGAACTGTTGCTCTCGCTGTCGCTCTTACTCCCACGAATTCAAAGCGAAAGAGACAACTGCACATCGGGCTGATAATACCTAAATAAAATTATCAATATAAAGGTTTTGTATTCCCCATTTTTCTCTTCCAAAACTGGACCTATTTTTTTATTTTTTTTATTTTACTAATTGTATTAGTATTACATAGTCGGGAAATATGCAAAACGCGCGCCCAACGGATGTTCACGGTTTACAATTGTCACACGAGAACGGGTCGTTTCTTCGACTTGGAACATTTGCCGGCCTCTATGTTTCCTCCTTCTTACAACGTGGGTCTCTTCAAGACCAATGTTCATTCCTTCCTCTCCTCAAAAAGACCTTCCTTATAGCATCTCAGATAGGAATAGGAAAACAAATTCCCTCAGGGCCTGTGTGGAGTTAATGTAAAAAAAAATAGAAGAAAATACTTTTTGGTTATTTATTTTTGGGGTGTTATGCCGTGTTTCGCTACCTCCTTCTTTATCCAACGTTTCGGACAGCGTTACAGTGTCCATCATCATCAGCCCTGATGATGGACACTGTAACGCTGTCCGAAACGTTGGCTAAAGAAGGCGGTAGCGAAACACGGCATAACGCCCCAAA
Source organism: Glyphotaelius pellucidus (assembly GCA_936435175.1). Taxonomy (NCBI): domain Eukaryota; kingdom Metazoa; phylum Arthropoda; class Insecta; order Trichoptera; family Limnephilidae; genus Glyphotaelius; species Glyphotaelius pellucidus. Next base: position 5,937,027 of record OW386543.1, on the reverse strand, counting down.
AATAAATAACAAAAATACTTTTGGCCGTGAAAACCTAAAAACATAGAAGAAAATACTGTCTGTACTGAAAACACTTTTTCCTGTTTTTAAAAAATACAATGTCTCGTTTTTACGTTGAACTTCTGATGATGGCGTTCAAACCAGGCAATTTTATCGAATTTTTGGAGGGTCCTAACTACATATTGTTTTATTTGTCACAAAAATACGCGACTATACTCCTTCGGTGCGGAGCGAGAAGGAATTATACTATAAGAATAACTTATCAAAAAAGCAAAACCTACAGACTCGCTAGTTGTCGATATCTATATTATATTAAAAAATATTTGCAGTAGTAATATTAGTAGAAATATTTGCATATTCAAAATCCAGATAGGAAATTGAGGAATACATTTTTATGGACAAAACGCCTCCCGGTTCCTCTTAATACATTGTAAAAAAGTATCCCGTGGATAGAGGTTATGAATCCAACTCAGTGCTTCTCTTATTTTTTTTATATAATATGTATCTGCCTTTCTTTCTCACATAAAATTTTACTAATCGCAGAACCGATCAATTCATAATCAGCGCTATGTGGGTATAAAATTAAAATTATACTGTTTTTATTATTATTTATAGTTTGTGATTTATCGCGTACTCCAAACAATATTATTTCTGACAAGAACACATTCAAATTTAACATATTCAAAGTTACATCTGTGAGATTTTTTTGCACCTAATAATTCAACAGCATAGCTGGAATAGTTATGCGGGAGTAATTACAATCATTATCCATTAGACTTTATGGATATTTATTGAATTTTATGTTTATTGATTGTATCGCGAGTGTTTTGCTCTCGTAAGAAAACTTGACAACTTAAAAAAAATCATCTTATAAAATTTGAAGTTCTTTAATTTGTTTCCTTAAATTCGTAAATTATTACTTTTAATTAACAATTTCAAATTACAATTAACTTCTTCTAATTACAATTAACAATTTGTACTCCGTTTAAAACACTTATTTTATTGTGTTTATTTTTTGCGTGCATGCTTGTAGCTTTCTTTCGATTCCATCACAGTCGATCCCCCACAATTGCCCCACCGGCATACACAACTAGCTGACCCGGCCACGCGTTGCTCTGACGTGAAATCGAAACACAATGCCATCTACTGAATGTTTACCAAACCTAGATAACCAAGTGTTGTGTCGATAAATCAACTCACACCTCCATCTATTAGAAACTTATGTAACCTACAAATAATTACGAAGCATTGTCCTATAACAAACATTTAATGAACATTTAATTCGCAATAATGAATACTGAGGTCAATAATCGAGATAAAAATTATCCTATCTCCTAAGTTGGGCCAAATTACACACAATAGGCCAAATTTCATCAAAATCAATCGGTTAAGTAGTTTCCGAGTTTATCTCGAACAAATATCGTGACGCGAGATTTTTATACATGTAATAAAGATATGCGACCGGATTAGGAAAAAATAAGATATGCCTACTTACGCAAAATATAACTAAGTGTCCCCGAAGTGGTGTGCAGGGAGAATGTACCGCCGCGCCGTATAATAAAAGTAAAAACCGTATTTTCATTCAAAATTAATCAAGGATAAAACTACTTGCCTGTGTACTTTATATTCCAGCGTTTAAAAACAAAAAATCGGCCCTGTTAATAAATTCCTTGAATATCCACACCAACTTATGATTGAATATGTTTTTGAAGTCGTTTTTTGGTTTGAAATTGGTAAATAATGCACAAAAAATATCATTTTATAATCATTATAATTTAGGGTGGCTAGCTGTTGGGAGATCAACTGTTTCTTTCATATATCACTCTTTCTTTTAGAGTTTCGTAGGCTATTATTAGTGGCTCTCTTTAAAACTATGCAAATTTTATAACTACTTACGTGTAAAAATAACTTGTTGTTGACGAAGTCTCTTTGTGTTTGCGTATACATAAATTACATCGTAATTCGAAGACAATAAAATAGCTGTGACACAATTTGAGCCAATTCTGATTCAATTGTATTTTGCACTCAATTATTATTCTATATCTTGCTCAATGAAACGGTTCACTTTACGCAAACTCGGCAAGGTTAAACACAAGTGCCATAGTGGGTGAATATAACACAAATTCAAATTAATTACTTCTTCAAGTATCTGATTGTTTATTTTTATGAGCCATCGTTAATCCAATGTCGAACCCATACGCAAATCTAATAAAGCCAACACTTGGGACGTTAAGTTTGTGTTAATTGATATGGTAACGATACGTTATCATTTAATTGTTGGGATAAATAGGTCAAGAAATATAATGAAATTTGGATAGTACTTATTTGTTCGAAGGTACCATAATTTTTCTTTTTAAAGTCTTTCGTAACAAACCATCTAATTGTTATGCATATTTCCGAACGTATATTGATTAGTTCTTCGATCTCGAATTCTTTATCATTCCCGCGTCGCTTCATCTCTTACTAATTAGAGCGAGGGATGCTGTAGGTTAAAAATCACCCCTCCACTCAGATTTGATCCCTATAAGGGTTGTCACAGCTCACAACTGGGATGGCCGATATAATGCCATGTGTTAACTCTAGAAAGTTAAGTTGCTTCCCGGTTCTTACCGCGCGTCGTCACGTAAATCTCTGGCAGGACTGAAGTGATTTCAGCTTCTTCTTCTTCTTTCGTATGGTGGGGGGGTCAGAGGGGGACATCTAAGTCTGCGAGCGTCTAGGGCCTCAGGCGTTGCCCTGTGGACCTCATCAATCCCACCGGGGAATGAATGGAGCAGGCATTCGTTGACCACACGTTCAGTGGTCTGCACCTCACCGCATTCACACATCTCCGACTCTTTAAGGCCCCATTTATACATCATATGGGCACAATGGCTATGTGAGCACCTTATTCTATTGATGGCGGACCAGAGTTTGTGATTTCAGCTAACCTGGAGTGAATATACTCGTTGTAACTCTTTTGGTAGAAGGTAAAACGAGCAGTTGAGGGAACAGAAACCTTTGAGAGTGAACCCTTAAAGTTATTGTTATTATACTGTCTTGCCAACATTGAGCCGAAATTGCAAATTATTGTACCCAAAATAAAGACTAATATTATTTAACGTTAAAATTATTAATTTTATTTAATTATCCCGTTACAATTTGATTTTCTTTGTTATGTTGTCGTAAATTCTATAATATGTTTTCTTTTTGCACTGTTGTGAAAATTTGAAAACTCTTTGTTTTTTTGTTATTTATTATTCTTGAAAGCTTAAATTATGTGGTGACATAAACCTTTTCACCACCTGCGAAATATACATTATGTGAAATTATGAAAACAAATTAATTAGTTAATCTTAATAAATTGCTATAATAAACTGCAGTTTTAAGCTATTTTTTAGCTTTTAGAAAGCGCCCTTTAAGTGATATTTTATGAAAATTTCTCTATAAAAAAAGACTTAGTATTATTGTTAGGAACGGTATTTTTCAAATAAAAAATGTGTAACATGATGTGGAAGATTTCGCCAGATGGGTATCGGTTTCAGATTAGCATTTCTGCTCAGCGAACGCCGTCGCTTTTTTAGATTGTGGTCATTTATAATTTTAATATTATGTAGATCACAAACTCCACGAAGTAAAACGGAGATCATCACAATTTGGCACGCGATGGTGTCTGGGATTAATATGTATCGAAAACTTTAATATGCCTAAACCGATCTAGTATAATTTAATTTCATAATATATTTCTGCGTTTTTGTTTCGGAATGCCTTGAAGTTAGTTTATAGACGCTTTATATCGCATCTGCGTTCATAATCAATAAATTTATTATCATCTGTTAGAAAGATCTCTAGAATAATTTACGTCCTGCCAACATTCGGTCGAATTCCATGGATGTTAAAATTTGTTGAAACACCAACGTATCTATGCATGGGAGTATTCGAATTTCGAATTTATAACCGTTTTTTGACACGCTCTTTCTGTTTCCCGCCACAAGTTAATTTCTGTATTTATTTTCAAAACCTCATTCACAAATTGCCCAATTCCTGTAAAAAAGACTAGATCAAGTCTTCTTGAAATTTCAATGTCATCTGTGATCGGTATGTTATTTTTTCCACGTGCCTTCTGCTTTCCTTCTGAAGATTCTATCAAATCAAATTTTGATCCTTGTCTTGAAAGGTCTCAAAGATGCTTGCTGTCCTCTCATAGAAATGTGTGTTTGATTAGCTTGGTGAGATTTAAGGTCGTTGGTTTTTTGTATTCGGTGGTGAGGTTTATTACCCTTTTATTGGGATGTGTTGCGTGTTTCGGTTCAGATTTGAGTGTAGCAAGTCTAGTAATGGCCCCCGCCCCGCCTGCGGCAGTCCTGCCCACTTGGGACTTTTTACCTTCTTGGAAACGTAGAATAGAAGAAGCACATGCTTTTTAAAAAATAATTGTGTTAATATCTTAACTGTATTATTTTTTTATAACATCCTCAACCACGGAACCAATGTGAACCGCAATAGGCCATACCAAAATAAAATTAAAATAGTTAACGTGCTACAAAATGCTGTGAAATCATATTTCTAAAGAAGAGACAGATTTGCCGGCCTCTGTGTTTCCTCCCTCCTACAACATGGGTCTCTTCAAGACCCAATTTCACTCCTTCCTCCTCAAAAACACCCTCCACACAGCGTCTTCAAAGATGACATAGGCCCTGAGGGAAATTATTTTCCTCAGAGCCTCCTGTGTGGAGTTAATGTAAAAAAAAAAGATGACTTAAGCAAATGTCTGCTTGTCTTCATCAAAAATACTAATGTCTTATTAATAATAGTTATTTCAGGTATTGTTGTTTACGTTTGAGAAGACAGAGTGAACCCTACTCTCGGGATTCCCTACTCTCGCGCTAGAACAAATCGCCTCTGAGGTATATTACAGTCCTGCCCGAAATGACTATCAGCTATCAGCTTGCCGCATCTCGGCTGGGCCGGTTCTCCCATCGCCACACCTGGCCGGGCCTTACCGGGCACTGGCCCAGTCGCCTGCACCGGGCACCAGGCACTGGGCGAGCGGGCCCTGCACGCGACCAGCGCGCAATGCACGGAAGTGGAGGGCATTCTACCGTCATCTATCTCTCCTCTTCTCCGCTGCTCTCGGACTGGTACAAGTACGAGCTGTCTTGTACTCAGAGTGTTGGAAATGCACGAGCACTCAACCTTGTGAAGGCCTTTGGACATTCGGTTACAGTTAAATGACGTATGATATAATAATGCGCACTCGCTGGTGACTCAAGAAGTCGTGAAATGGTTTGACTCGTCTTACACCTTCTAATTTTTACGTTACTTACAGTGTCGAAGTTTTTCTACGAAAGCGTTTTGGAGAATTTTAGTATTACGTGTCTTGAACTAACGTACTGCCTCAAATAGTCCTCAGATACAAATTATGTTGATTGGCATATCTGAACCAGGTATAAATCATTTTGCCTACAGCTGTTGGCTTTTAGTTAACTTGCGAACGTTCAAGTGTTTTTGTAGGCCGGAATTAACAAGACAATGCAAACAATTGTGTCGTCAAGCTTCAAGCTTTTGCAATTAATTTTATTTTTAGATGTGTTAGAAAAAAGCTTTTGCCATGCCTTGATAATTGTCCAGATGTTATGCTACGATGTATAAATATAGTCTTCACACATAAAATCTTTATACATGATATTCTTATAATTATTAATTACAAACTTTCCTTCTTAAATCAAAGTGGAACCTTCTACAAATTACTTGCGAACCCACATTTTAAATGCTTTGTTTAACTTTGCGAACACCCTTTGTTGCTCCGGGGAAGCAGTTCTGTGTTTTCGCTTTGCAAAACTAATCATAACTCTGCATAACGTCGGATAGCTGTTTAGGTGTTGCAAGCCGCGGAAATAAACAAGGCAATACCTCGTTGCATCATGTTATATTATAGATTTTCACGGTCATTGCTGTTTATTATCCAGATATGGCAATACTGTCACTTTCTGAATAAATTATTGCGTTATCGTCCAATTTAGTTTCCGACTGTCGCGAATGGCAAAGGATGCATCATCTGTTACGATTTCATCGTCCGGATGTTCTGTGGACATCTAAACGTGCTTTTTGGTATTTTATATTCCAATTGGCATTATGACATCATTATCAGAATAAACTTAATGAATCGTAACATAATAATCAACTCTTTAAATTATATGACGAATAATCGAAATTTATTTACAAGACAAATTATGGCAATTTATTGCAGCAGACTTAAAAATGTCCAAACCGTTACACTTGCGGTACACAGATGATATATCTTCACTAATGTTTTACATAGCCCTGTTTATTTTTATTTATTTTATCGCCGCGCTTGACCGGTTCATATCATTAATACGGCTATCCATTCGGGGAAATGTTCAGTAAAAATGTGCCCTGGTCAATGACCCTGAATTGATCAATTTGTGATTGACGCCACATCCTCTGACCACAGTTTTTTTGCAAATTCCCGCCAACTTAATCTCGGGATATCTTCGGTTTCATGGAAGTTGGTGTGGCTTCGTTCACCTTTTCTGCCGGATTATTTGATCATCAATCAGACAGGTGGCGTGCTCGTTGCTCGCTGCTCACTGCTCACTGACTTCAGAGTATTTATATTGAATTGTGAATTGTTTAATGATATGCAGTAACCCATTGTCCACTGATTTAAATAACGATTATTTATTAAGCATAGAAAAGTCATCGTCCTCACTTCCGTTGTTTTGTGACCGGTGGGTGTTATGTATACCCAATTCATTACCTTTTTCGTATTTTAACATAATCTTTTTTTAGTTCTTCCTGGGCAGATACTTGTAATCCTTCGCGTGTTGTTAACGTGGTATTGAGACGCAACGGAAACACGCAATGTTCAACGGCTTGTTGTGTAAAATCTTTCTGGTTTAGCAACAATAGAGGCTTCTAAGACTAGTTGAAAAGGACCTGATTTGGTATCACGGGGTTCTTGTTTTTTTATAGAACGAGTTTAAATAGATATGTATTATATTTCTGACAAGTTACACATTAGTTTGTATGTTATTTTCGTGGTTGTTAAAATTATAATTCTTGTTCGTAAATCAGAGCATTTTGGCTTACATCGGTTGTGTTCTGGTCGGGCCGATAAATTATACAACATGTCTTTCTCGTGGATGGCTATTAGCTATTGTTGAATCGGGATCGCCGGATAATATGAGGCAACTAGTCATCTAGCCCCCCGTTGTAACACACGGCGCGGCCCGAGCGGTAGTTAGGTAAACCAGATCTGTGTGGTTTTTTACCTTCATTAGTACCGGCATGTTAAATCAAAAATACAGGTTGAAAGTGAAGCTGGGTGCGCACGACAAGCGGGCACGCGGGCACACGAGCTCACGGGCACCGGGCACGCGCCCTCGAACTCTGTTATTCCAACTTTTCCTCGAATTCTCGAAAAGGCGCCTGTTTATGATCTGCATTATTATTCTACTCTTTATGAGCCCACATTGCTTTGGAGAATACCTGCGTGGTACCTAATTTACTTAATTATTTTATGGTAATTGTTACCATCAGTTCCTATTTTCATTCAGCTCACGTGCTCTCTGAGACAACTGCATTGATGAGGGTCGAATACGTGAGTCATACTAAACGTTATTGAATAGTAATACAAAACGCAACTTGTTTACAATAATTAAACTCCCAAGTTTATATATAATTTTTAGATTGTTTCGTAATACTTGCTTACTCACTCGAGTGATGGGTGTTCTTGGGGATTTAATCGATATAATTCCTCCAAATATTAATATGGAAACATATTATATGCTTACTACGGTTTAAAGCCAATGGATCCACCAAGATTTCACCATATATTTAGGTTCTATGGTTGGCAGATTAAGGCAAGCAATCGCTCAAAACGTTTTGCAAACTTGCCATAATATGCCAAAAATCATTCGAGTGGCTATGTATATGTAATTCCTTTATTTAGCATTTCAGACATGCTCCTCATTGTCGAAACCGCGTGTAAGTTTTATTTTAAACTAGCGAGTTCCCGGCAAGCGTTTCAATGCCACTAATAAAGCCCACCTCCCCCTTCCCCCCTCCACATTCCCCGCCTTCCCTCTCCCCTCTCCCGCGAACTCCACTCCCGTAATCCCCTCCCCTCTCCCGCGTTCAATATATTCAGTATCGGTGCATTCAGATTTTCAAACGGCTCGCGTGCCGCCTATTGCATTTTTTTTTTACAAATTTTCTATTACAAACATTCATTATTGTATATTATAAGAACAATCAATCAAAATTGGTACCTAACGTAAGTACCTATTTAAAATAAATATAATTTTTAATTAGATTCAAATTATTCTATTTTGGTTAGTATCACAGGTGAGTACTTTAAATAAATTCATTAATTTAAAGAGTTTCGAAAATTGAATTTTGATTTAACAATCCGATGGTTTGGAAAATATCATTTTCAAATTGTGAAATTTCTGACACTTTTGTGAGAGTTTTTGTAATGATTAAAAAAGCTTTTCAGATATATTGTTATGTGGTTGTAATAATCCAGAAACCTTCGCGAGAACGGAAAGAAGGTATTTTGAAAGTTTCAAACATTTCCTATGCTTAGGTAATAAATAAACAATTCTTAACTCATATACCCCCAAGCAAGTATATTTTGATTTATATATATATATATATATATATATAATAAGATACATGTATTTTCTGTAGATAAAGTTCTATTTTCCTGCGTTTCTTATAAAAAAAACACAATGGTTAGAATTTTGTAATCTCTCCGTCTATAATATTATGATTCTGACCTAGTCTGAAAAGGGTATATGCATATTAATTTGCTAAACTCGTGAGAGTTTTAAGATTCATTAAATTAATAATTTCTTTTAAATTTTAAAGTGAAACTGTTTTAATAAAAGTTATTCTGAATAACTTCGTTTGAAATTAGAATTAACCGTGTCGTGTGAACCTAACCTAACTCCGGGTAGTCTGGCCTAATGTAGGGCGATCTGTACCGATCTTGCACCAAATAATGGGCTACTCCATCTCTGTGCAACCTGCTATACGACACCCACTTTCTACTACATGTCTCGCCGTCTGTCGACCGTCCGCATTGTGTTAACTACCGAATAATGATTTGCATTTCGCTGGTGATAATTTATTACATTCTGGGCCTACTCTTTACGAGTAGTCATTGTTTTACGGTTTGCATTGGTAAAAAATGTACTAGGTAAACCCCTTGTAGTAGAGCAATGTCTGATTTTGAACTTAATCTTTTCTATTTAGTTACTAATAAACGTACTAGCCATTATACAGACAGGATGAATCGCCACAATATTCTTGAGCCCAAAAAAACTTATGGGTATGGGTACCGCCGCCTCGGGGATCATTTATTGGATAACCAACACCTCTGCCGTTGGTTACCCTAAATGGTTCGCCACGTTTGCTTAGCAGGGGTGCCCGGGTTCACGGGTTGAGGTTTGTTCAGGTCTAGATGGCGGATGCGCTACCCACCAACTGCGTGGCGGATCGGTTCTAGAGAAATCGATTGAGGAAGACCCTTTGATGGATTCATACGTCCATCACTTTTGCACACTCTGACCCCCGGATTCCTACTCACTCGTACCCTTTTCCTTCCCAGAACTTCCTCTCCATCATTTCGTTTAAAAGACCCCCACACAGCATCCTTAAAGATGACATAGGCACTGAGAGAAATTATTTTACTCAGGGCCTCCTTTCCTGTATGGAATTAATGTTAAAAAAAATCCCTTTTGTTTCATTTACATTCAAACATGCATACTTTTACATAATCCAACTAAAGAATTTGATTATTTTGAACGTGCCATAATAATATCTTCCTGTGGCAGACGTACCGGCATTTTCTTACATTGTATTTAAACATACATAAAAAAAGGAAAAATGTTAATTGATAGGAAGGAGTCCTCATAAATTGTTACTTCGACATTTTTATAACATCTTAAAGCCAGTGCCTATTATAGTATTTTTCTTACTGGTCCATTTGGGTCATTTTGGGTCCCACAGATCCCAATCTGCATTCTTTATCACTGGCAGTTTCTTCAAAATGAAACCACAATAGCGTCTATAGAATGAGAATTTATTGTATTACGTATGTAATATTAACCTAATTTTCATGGTTGGCTGTCGGCACATTGTTAATTTATGCTTCTAGCTCGTTTTTAATTTCTCCTGGTTTGGTTGGCAGTCACGCTACGGCTGCGTAGGTTTGCAGGCGAGATAAACAGCTATTTCACCTTTCAGTTTTGATTTACGAACCCTTCATACTTCCCCTTTCGGCCTATCCGTGGTCTCCTTGAAGCTTGGATAGTAGCTGCTTTGGCTATTGGCCCGAGGCTTGAAGTTTCCGTCTAGTCTAATGTATAATGGCAACTTTATGGCGTTGGTGAATGATCCAGTTTGTGCACTTTCATCGCGGCTTATGGATTATCGTTTCAAAAGCACTTTATAATATTGAACCTTGCAGTTAGTAGTTCACTGATATGGTTTAACCAGAGAACAAGAAGGAAAGGGAGCCGTTGTGGAAATCCAAGAGACATGATGAATTTTTTAGGTCACACCTAAAATCTTCATATTCTGGTAACTGCATAAAAAAGAAATAAAAAGATGTCCTTTACGTTCTACTGGGTAGGTACTAAAATATGGAAGGATTCATCTCATAAATTTATTTACGTGTTAAGGGGGAATTAACGAAAACCGAAATAATATTTCGGGGTAGAGGAATGAAGTAATTTGAACCGGGGAACCTGCTACGCGCTTGGTGATAACAGTACGAAGTCAAAGCAGCGAACAAATCCATCAGACTAGATGGTACCCTTGAGTAAGGTTTGAACATGAAACGCTTAATAATGGGCGTCTTTCAAATTATGTTTATTTAGTTGAATGTGCATGTTTTAGGTAAATTTCTTGGCAAAGTTCATGATTTTATGATTCTTATCAGATTTCGATGAAACTTGTTTGATAAATTATTCGATACAATCAACTACACTGCTAGACGGTAGGCAGTAGCTTATGACTCGTAACCGATATGTTCTTCATTGACAGTTGTCAAAACAATACGGTATTCAATTACGCATCATTTTCATAATACGTGATCATTATTATATCTGAATATATTGGCAAGATAAATAAAATATCGGTAATTTTCAATTTTTATTAATATTGTTGCAATGCCATTACAAGGATATTAGAGCAAATTCTTCTCAAAATAACTTTAGTATTTGCGAGTCGATTTCGGTAATGAATGAACAAGTGCGATCTAAAAATAATATTATTTGCAATGTGCCTGAAAGTATTAACATATTGGATGGACAGAAGCCGGCAGGATTTTGGATGACCAGGCAGCTGTCACCAGTTTAATCAGTGAAATCGACAAATCAGCAAATGAAAATATTTCAAAATTTTACAGAATTGGAAAATTATCAAGTAGCAAGCCTAGACCAATAAAAATCGATCTACAGAATTCAATGCAATTGAGAAATATTCTTAACACACATCTCCTGATAAAAAATCTGAGTTTTTGACCTTGGCGCACTTGAGCTTTCGCCGCCATCTTGAAAAAAGCCAGCCGAAATCGCGCCAAAATCTAGTTTTTCTCAAATATCTCGTTCCCAATGAAAATTTTGGCTAAAGTAGTTTGACAAATTTAGTAAAACATAAAATTACCTACAATTTTTATACAGATAATTTTCTTCTATCTCCAATAAGTATTGAGATATACAGTCGTAAAAATGCGTATAAGTTTATAAAAACAGGTAAATCGCACGACTAGATTTGGTTTTTGTACGTACCTCGTTTGCAGTACAATTTTATGAAAACATTTTTGAAATCAATTTTGTAGAGAATAAAATTTCTTAAAAAAAAAGGCTTAAGAATAAAATTTCTAAAAAAAAAGGTTTTGTATTTTTTTTACTGATATGTTTATACTAAAGTATAAACAAATATCGGTAAGTGAAAACAGAAGTTTTATCACGATTACTTACCACGTTATTCGAATTTTGTTTACATTACATTTTTACATTTTGTAAATAAATATTTACAAGAGAGGGGGTCACTCCCCCCTCCCCCTCATTGTCATTGTTAGATTGTCAGTTTTCACAGGAACAGTTAATGGAGTCTTAAAAGGAGTCTTTCGGCCTAACATATAAACTGTCAGAGCGAGACTTTAAAGGCACAACTGCTCTTTGTTAGAGAAAAGTAGTAGTGTGCTTCAAAATTACAGGCTGTAAAATAATTACTAACCAGTGGTATAAAGATAGGAGCTCCAACCCCCTGGAGGGAAGTTTTGGGATTGTAAGCTGCTACATATATTATTAGAGAAGATATTCGATCCAAAGTGTACACATTGAAAAATTAGTCCATCAGATGACTTTCTTCGAGGTGTTAACTCCATGATTCCACGGACAGGGTTTTATGAGAGAGTGATAGGCAAAAGCAAACATGGCGAGACAGCAGAATGGAAAAGGAAATGTGTTGGCTTAATGCATGCACTGATATCAGCATCATCTTTCATTTATCACTGCTATCGTAGGTGCTTATACGACGAGACAGAATTTTTTTCTCAAAAAAGCTTATTGTTGCTACCTCAGCCCTCGGATTTTCATGTTCTTACAAACAGGCAACTTGACTTGAACAGTTTGCCATTCTTCATCCGGAAATTCCAACTTAAGATAATGCTTTTATGCAATTTGTATTTCATAATGTAGATTTTAATATAGACTCTTTGGATGGACGTAAAACATTTCATGCAATGGGAGGGATTGTAGCTGTGACCCTTAATACATCTGTAGGGCCAGATCAAAACATTCAGCGTATACAGCGTTTATTATCAAGGGAACTAGTGGGAAAATTGGGTTCCGTTAAATTGAAATCTTTTCATGGAGTGCAGAAAGAACCATTCTCGTTTAATTTCATTACTCGAAGCCTCATTTGAACGATCGCAAATAACGACAGTACAAGCTGAATAGGATGCTGACGTTCTCATAATAACCACAGAAAATTTGTTGTCATCTCAACATGATGCAGTCATAATCATTGGTCAGGATATCGACCTGTTAGTACTCTTCACAGTCCTCTCACCCTCAAACGTATATTACCAAAAAGTTGGTAAAGTAAAAGTGATCGTTGCTGAATTTTATATCATGCCAACGCAAAAAAGGTTGCGCTGGAAAGTGCACATGTAGAAAGTCGGGTTTGAAATGCTCCATACCCTAAATTCACTGTAATGGCAGCTCGTGCGAGAATGCTGTGGAAGCCTTCGTTCATGATGATGACTAAATTGAAGCTGTTCGGGGCCCGAAAGTGGTAGTAAGAAACTATAGTCAATAGTCACAAATCTTAAGAAAATATATTTTTTTATTCTTTTTTATCACATCTATGTACCTTTATTAATAATTTTATTTATTTGTTGTGATAACATTGATGGTTAATGTTTCTGTTAACAATTGTCATTGAAATAAGGCGTATTTAACGTGTTATTTCAATGACAATTGTTAAAAAAAGAATAATCAAGATTAAAACACTTTTGACCTAATTTTAGTGTAATTTTTGCATTAGAACCTCGATATCTAATTGAGATAAAAACATTAAACATATATCTACGTCTTTTATCAAATTTTCTTCTCTACAAAATTTATTGCATTAATTTTTTTATAAAATTGTATTGGAAAAGAGATACGCACCAAAAACCAAACGGAGTCGAGCAATTTACCTGTTTTCATAAACTTATAGACATTTTTACGACTGCGTATCTCGATATTTATTAGAGATAGAAGAATAATTTTAACATAAAAATTATAGGTAATTTTATGTTCTACTAAATTTCCAAGTCTACTTTAGCCAAAATTTTTATTGAAAATGAGATATTTGAGAAAAACTAGATTTTGGTGCGATTTCGGTTAGTTTTTTTCAAGATGGCGGCAAAAGCTCAAGTGCGCCAAGGTCGAAAACTCAGATTTTTCATCGGGAGATGAGTGTATAAAACATATAAAAAAATTGGGACTACCGGAATAATTCCGATCTGGGCGTTAAATAAATAAATAAATAAAATAAATGTCCTTTCCCATGCGTCCCCATTCCCCTCCCGCGTTCCCCTTCTACCTTCACCGCCTTCCCCTCCCTCGTCACCAGCAATCCTTCACAAACACTTCTTGAAATATAAGAGAATACCACTCCTTAGTAAATAATATGTTTTTCCTTAATTTGATCTGTATTTTTGAACAACTTCTTTGCTGCGTCTGAGTGATTTTGGAGTGTCACGAAAATTCCGATTTCCGAGGCGAATATTAAAAAATAGTTACATCCCAAGATATGCCCTTGATATTATGGCCTAGGAAACTACAAAAATATTTCATACGTTCTTTAGTTTACATTAAAAACCTGCGGCAGCAATGTGAACTAACATGTTTCAATATGAAATAGCACAATTTGTTGGTTATTCACATTTGGTAGTTTTAATTATTGCTTGCAAGGTTCGCTAGATTCATGCCGGGAGATTTATGGTGAGGATCGTTTCGTGTTTTTTCTTAATTTTTATCTCTTTATCCATACCCAATAAACAAGAAGTTTGACTTCTGTCGCGGACTCCACGCACACACTTTTTTATTTATTTTTTATATTAAATAGATTTCAACAATTTTTCTCGTTAATCCAATAATTTAATTTTTAGGAGTATGTCGATCGATTTCTTTTTGTTTGTTTGCAACCTATTTTACAATTTTGTTACTTTTTATAACTTTGTAACTCATTTTATCTTAACATAATTTATAAGGTATATCATTGTTACAACTAACATAACTGTATAATTAGAAATTTAAGTAAAAGCCCAGTAGGGCTAAATAAATACTTCGAATAATAATACTACAATTCTGCTGAAGGGGCACTCTAAAACATTATATGCCGCTGGCGCTGGTTCTAGACTAGACAGCCGCCGCTATTAGTAAAAAAGTCAACTTGGTTCTGAAACAATACATAATAACATAACGACGTTCCTTTAGTTTGACCTCTTTTCTGATGTGCCATTTGTAAAATTTGACGTCCGCCCGCTTCGAAACCATCTCGCGTACTGACGGCAAAAAGCTAGCGTCGTGGTTTATATAACAACGTGATGCGAGAAACAACATCGTTATATTGAAAAAACTGTTTTTATTTATTTATGTATTGTTTTAATGCTTTTTAAAATAATTTTATACTACAGTCATTTAGAAAACATTGATGTGGTGATGATGTATATTTTTTATAATTCTCTTGTATTTAGAATTAAAGATATAATCGAACTTTAAGCTATTTTTAGAGGTTCTGTAAATATTTTTTTACGCATTTGTTTTAAAGATTTTAACACGTTTTATTTTATAATCATTTAGAAGAATAATTTATTTGTTCTAAACATAATTTTATTTTCTAATAAACAATATAGAAATTTTCTAAAAACTGCATCAAAAACCGCAATTATGCTGCGTTCGCGGTAATATACCCTTAATGTTTTAGTAAAGATTTTTTTTATGTGAAATCGTCGCGTTTTTTAGACTTTTTTATTCGCATTTTCTTCATCAATATTTTGGTACCTACATGCATGGAGAAAGTTTAAAAAAGAATTGTCATTGGGATAATCCATCACGTTTCTTTGGACAAATTTTATGATAATTATTACTATTTACCTTATTTGAAATTTTAAATAATGTTGTTTAAATATTACGATTTCAATAGGAATTTTGGTTTTGATTTATTAACTAAGATAAAATGAGAAATATACTCTTTTGGACCAGAGGTCTACTGTTCACAGAACCAGTTTTAGTCACGTCAAATCAACTTAATTTTAGGTTAATCAAGTAGATATATATTTCGCTTGATTTACCCATCTTCAATTAAAGTCACCGCCTGAGGAAGCGAATGTTGAAAAATGTGACATCATTTTGTGGCACTTCAGTTCTAAAATATCCTGAGCGTGTCACCTAACTGTATGTATGTATAACTCTAAATTATAAAAATAGTTGGACTGCTATCTTTTAATTATCATCCATCCCCCAGAATGTTTACTGGCTAAAACCTGGAATTTCGTCAAGCATTCGACGTCGTCTGAAGATTCCCCGTCCCTCGGTCCTTAGCTAATTGGGAGTTAATCGGTTACAAACTCATGTAGGTATGGTAAAAATGTTGCCGAGAATCGACCGTTCCCCGTAATCTCCACGCGACCCACCTGCCGGGACAAATCGTCTACAGGTTTTTATGATCGCCGGATTTACATACATACTTCTGTACCTAACTGGAGTATTAATTCTCAACCAATGGTCGTTGTGGTGTCACTCCTTCGATTAAACTTCTCACAATCCTTATTCCGAGTACCACTTCACATAAACAGGTTACATTAAACAGTCTATTACGAGAATGCGGATCATTAATTGGCTGTTTTATTTGATCGGAACTTTCAACAGGTGCTTGGCCGTAAACAGAAACAGACTACGCGATGGCTCGTCCTGTTGGTTTGAAGAACTTCCTGGATATGGGTTTACCAATCAACCATTATCTCAGTGAGAGTAAAAAATAATGCTTAGTGAGGATGACTGCGCAAATAGTAGACCAGAAGGTGCGCTTTTGTTCATTCATTCAAGTTTGTAATCATGTTATGATTTAGTTTTGTTTTATGGTTCATCACGAAAACCTGAATGAACTGGTGTATTGAATATCGCATATTCAAAACGCTGTGCTTTTTGTTTGCTCGTTTTGGCAAAGGGTTTTGGGTTAGGTTATGGATCCTTTTGGGTTAGGTGAGGTTAAGTTTCTTTCAATATCATTTCCTTCTTTTTTGTTAGATTCATCATCAACACGTTAAATGTAATTCTTGTTCAATTTTCATCGTGACTAGGTCCGAATGTTGTACCTTGTGGCAACCCTTGTTCAAAGTAGCAAACCCCATACGCAAATACTGTTATATCTTAGTAACGCCGGTAGCTTAAAAAAATTCAAATAATCCAGAATAGAGCAATGAGACAAATATTGGAGTGTAATAAATATAAATCAATAGAGAAAATAATAATTGGAATACGATAGATTGAGTGTTAAGCAAATAATTTTCTTTAACGTTTTAATTTTTGTCTACAAAGTTTTTTAACAATTTACTACTAACTTTATTTGTAGACAAACTGCATTACAATAAAGATTTCCGCGCATGTCACACAAGACAGAAAGAAAACATTAGGTTAAAAATATTGAACACGTCAAAAACACAGAATTGTTTAATGTGTAAAAGCATTCAAATGTTTGACTTCGGTCCTAGTGAAATTAAGTGTAGTGTGTTTAAATTAAATTAATTATTTTTTAAGTTTAATAAATAAATAAAAAAATATTTTTTTAATTTTCTTTTCTCTCACCTCTTCTCTTACGAAAGCTACATATTCTGCTGTTTATTTGAGGGAAGGATCAAAACATCCAAACCGAATGGTTCCATAATAACCTATTTTTCTTTCTCGTAAATCGATTGTCCATTTGATTAGTCAAACATCTCCGAAAATCCGAAATTTGAGTTGAGTATGCAGTTAAATGTAAAAGTGTACCCTCTATCTGGTGCAATACTCAGATTACTCATAAAACAATACCAAATCGATCATAATCCAGTAAAACTCATAGTGAATTAAACAAAATGTTGATGTTTTCTGGATCACTACTAGTATATTTCAAAAGGTAATACTAATTTACCGGACCATTATGCCTCCCGATATTATTTTATGGCATATTTAATATGTAAAACACAGACACGTGTAAATAATATTTGATTTATAGTGAGCATTCAAAAATTGCTTTTCTCATTATCTCAAAACTTAGTATTTGAAGATGTCTGACTAATCAACTGGACGATCAAAATGACATAACACATGTATGAGAGAAACGTTAAACGTTACCACCATCAGCAGCAGCACAATGTTACATTTTCCTGTAGGTTTATAATGAATAATACTTTGTGTCTAATGGTTTATTCTTGTTGCAGCCTGTTCGAGCAGGAGATCATGAGCTACGTCCCGGCCGTGGGAGGCGGTGGAGGCGGCGGAGGGGGCGCGGGCATCGGGGGCGCGGGTGTGGGGGGCGCGGCCTCGCCCGGGGCCGCCTCCCCCGCCGCCTCGCCGGGCCCCGCCAGGCACGGGGCGCGCGCCCCCGCCCCCTACCGCCGGGACTTCGAGGCCAAGCTGAGGAACTTCTACCGCAAGCTGGACAGCAAGGGCTACGGACAGGGGCCCGCCAAATTGAAGTAAGTTTATTACATTTGAATATATATTATAATTTATGATAATAACCTACCACTCTTCGAAACAACGTTTATATTCCAACGTGCCAGATAATGCCAGAACCCGCAACGCCGAACCAGCTTTCACAATAAAAAATACTTGCAGAACTTATAATAACATATTAAATTTGATTTCCATTAATTTTTTTTTGATCACCTACGAATTAAACACAAAACAATTAATACATAACCCGCTATTAAAAAAATTAGAAGTGTTAAAATGTCATCATATTTTTTAATCTGTACATCATTACCGCTCTAAAATCAAAATCAAATTCTGCTATAATCGCTTCTTGAATACCTACCTAAATAAATTCAATTTTGTCAAAAATTTCAATATACATACCTATATCATTATTTGAAGGTACTTAAGGACGATATTATAAATACCATCTAACTGAAATAATAAAAAGAAAAAATTAACGTAATATATCGTTGAAGGAAGTTAAGACTAATAATCTAAACGAAAATATGAAAGAGAACAAGACACAGAAAAATAAAAAGATAACGGTCGCAACTGGGGCTCGAACCCAGAACCTCTCGTCTTACCGGGGCGAACGTTGGTGGGAATAAACTTCAAAAGTTATGAAAAGAGAGTTGTTCTAATAAAAATTAAATACTGACAAAATATTCTAATTCCAATTCCCATTTAACTTACATTTGATATTATATTTAATATTAACCTGGCTTTTAAATAATTTACTTTACCCAGAGTATCTAGCACGGTCGATCGATAAAGACTTTATCGGTAATGTCACCTAGCACGACTGCAGATCGCCAACGAACAAACAGCTCACATCAACTAAATTTTCTTAATATATTCGACGTGAACTACTGCTGTTTGTATGTTAGCGATCTGCAATCGTGCTCAGGAACGATGACAAGCCAAATCCTTCATCGAATGACCCGTGCAAGATACCCTTGTTATGACATAGTTTATTTTATTGCGTAGGTACCTATCTCTTTTGTAGGGATTACCATATTATGTTTGAAAATACATCAAATGTGTTTCTTTATTATCGGTTTACTTTCATCTACCGATCGTTTTGTTTATCAATCACATAAAATGAATTTAAAACAGGTGGACTCTCCCTCTCATCAAATCGCTTGTTATTTCTCTCAATCCTCTGTCAACCTTGGATGTTAGAATTCGCACCAGCGCCAAAACATTCCCAGGAATGAGACTGCGCGTAGTTTTGAAGTTTTGACAGCACGCATAGTGCAAAGTCAACAACTTCTGGTCACACTGCAACATATGGACTAAACAAATATTACCAAGAATTCATAACTTTAAACAGCTGTTGAATCGCCGACTTATAATCACCATCATTATCCAAATATATACACTCAACAACATCTGTCAATAACTTTTCAATCTTTCATTCATAAACTTAATTGATGATTCCCTGTCAAAATCATCAATGGAGGTGATGAATGAAATAAAACTTTGATAGAGTTGCTTTCTTGTTTTTAATATTGTCTAATACCAAAACCTCTTCAAGTTTTTCAGCGATTTTTTTGATTTCTCCTTATTTACGGGTGCTAGAGAATGCTTTCATGGTATCTTTCACCAAATTGGAAATCCTTTTTTACGCCTTGCTCTGCTGCTGTGCGAATTTAAATTATGATAATATAAGCGTCAAAACTTCAAGAATAATAAACACTAAAATTGCACTAACCAGAGCCATGAATATAATAAGATGGGTTTAAATAAATGAACGGACAACTCAACAAAGTGCAACTTCATCACTCCTTTGAATAGTCATTAAAAGTGATGAAATAAAAACTTGGTTAAATAGATTACTGACTTTTCAAATGCGTGTTGAAATTCCACTTTGTTGAATTGTTACGAAACCAAATACAATTGCGTGTATTTATCATATCACATATCATGTGATTATTTTGAAAATATTTACGATTTTCGTGGTTAATTTGTAGAATTTCCTTTTATTTCTTTCATATTTTTTAATAACTAGCGCAGAAGACCCGTCAAAATCAATTGCGGGATGTGTGAAACTGTACCTTAAAAAATAAAATAAAAATCTTGTCAATTTTTCATCAGATTCGATCAGAAATTTACCTTTCAAATTAACACCATTAATAAACTTGGAAAATCGCGAATTCGTCAAAAATTTAAACAAACGAAATACACGTTGCAAATATAGAAATGTTCAGCACTTTTTAGTTTATGTAAATAACGAGTAATCATAATTTATGCATGTGCTTAAGAGGAAACCGATCGGGGTTTTGTCCGTACAAACACCCAAACTAAGAAACTGAGAACCTATTTTAGGGTCATGAGTTAATATTTTGAATTAAATAAGAGAAGAAAAAAAAACTAACCTTAAAAACGTATTTAACCATAACCCAATTTCCTCTGGATTTTGACACTACTGCAAAGATTTTTTTAATATAATATAGATATCGACCACTTGCACGTCGGTACTTTTTGCTTTTTTTGATAAGTTACTTCTTAAAGGAGTTAGAGGACCCTCCGAAAATCGTTAAAATTTCCTCGTTTGAATGCCATCAACAGACGTTAATTATACAAATTAGACATTATATCTATTTTAAAAAACAGCAAAACAGCATTTTTTCTAAAACAATTAGTAAACGTATCTTAAAAATCGGTCCATTTTTGGAGGAGAAAAATGTGGAATACAGAACCTCGATTTTGATGAGTAAAAGCGCAAAAGGGCGTTAATAAATAAATAAATAAAATAATTTTCTTATCTGAATAACCCAATATGTTTCAATTTTGAAAACTTCAAAGCAAATTTGAGTTCGTTGAACGTAAATAATTTCACGCAGGATTATTTCACTTCACGCACCAACAAACGAAATTATTTAATTTTGATTTGAAAATAAATTTTGCTAGTTTACTGGTTGCATGAAAGCGGTTTCGGCCTTCGATCCATTATCAAACTAGCTTTTTGAGGTTACTGATAGTTGTAATAATTAATGGATTTTTTCTCCAGGTTGAATATAAGACGAGACCATCTGCTGGAGGACGCCTTCCGCCGCATCATGTCCTGCGGCAAGAAGGAGCTGCAGAAGGGCAAGCTGGGCGTGACGTGGGACAGCGAGGAAGGGCTGGACTACGGGGGGCCTTCCAGGGAGTTCTTCTTCCTGTTGTCAAGGGAGCTCTTCAACCCCTACTACGGCCTGTTCGAGTACTCGGCCAACGACACCTACACCGTGCAGATCTCACCCATGTCGGCCTTTGTCGACAACTATCATGACTGGTGAGGACACCTCATTATCTACAATCGTTTTCTTTTATGTATAATTTTTGTTTGACTTATGGCGTATTAGAATAATATTTAATTATTAGACTTCGAAAAAACAACTATTACTAATTAATACAAAAATTTGGTACAAAATGAGATCCTTTCGGTTTGCTTCTTAACTAAAATATTTAAAAAAACTCGACAAAATCTTCTTTTTTCTACTAACCAAAAAACTTTTTATACCAATTAAACAGTTTTATATAATTTTTTTTACACTTTTCACACACATGTAAAAATTAAAAGGGCAGATTGACCTACGACAGTACGATAACTCCAATATGAAGGGACTTGCCAAGGCGACACCGCCGTCTCCTGTGGGCTCTTGGCGAGTACTAAGTTGGTTCGACCAGTCAGGACAATCGAAAGAAGTGTGCGAAAGAGAAAGCAGAAATTTGTTCGCGTATAGGTAAAAATGACCTAGATTGGGCTTCTAGGGTTAAAAGTTTTTTGGAAGCTCTACCTGTCACAACTTATTGTTAACATCACATTGATAAAAGATATGGTGCAAATAATGCTGTTGTATTTTCCAGGAATGTACTATTCTCTTTTTTTTCTACGCAATTCTGAGGCGGATAAGGGGTGGTTTGAACAACCTAACCCCCTCCCCCACTCCTTATAAAGGCCCTTGCTTTCCTTTGTTGATAGTTGTTATGCACTTTTTTCTTAGGTACCCACCTATTTTGTTTTAATTCTAGAATATTTAACCTCGCTTACACCTCCTTCTTGACGTTTTGAGCCAACGTTCGGCTAGCCCAAGGGTCAGAATTTGCGGCTCTTTGCAAAGGCGTCTGCGGCTCTTCGGCTCTTCAGACTTCAATTGCAATTTCACCTCTAATGAGATAGAGCCGCCGAACGATTATTTTTTTGCATTCCGAACACAAAACTGGTTTTAATCTAATAAGGAATCTATGCGCGAGTCTGTTTATAGAAACATTTAAACGGGCAGAAGTGTGATATTACAGTCAGAATGTAGATAACACAAAGCAAATCGTAATTATCGTTCCACCAAATTTTCAATACATTACGATTACAACTGTTTCTTTGACAAATTGGCTCTCCTCGCTTGACAAACTGCTGACCCCTGGGCTAGCCTTACCGCTTTTTTTAACATTAGCTCCACAGAGGAGGCCCTGAGGAAAATAATTTCTCTTAAGTGTCTATGTCATCTTAGGGGATGCTGTGTGGAGAGTTTTTTTAAGGAAAGGAAGGAGAGGGAGTTCTGGGAAGGGTAGACACCATAATCAGGGTAGAAGTGTAGATAAATGTTAGTTTATTTGTTCAGCAGTATTTCAGTGTCACCCTCGCTAATGTATTTACTTTCATCTAATTCCATATTTACTTTTTTTCGTCTTTTGTCCATTGTATGATGTTCATAGCTTTGGCTTTATATCTGTACATATTTTGTTTTGTAATAAAGGAAGCTTATTTAAAAGAATATTTGTGTCTCGGAATTTTAGAACACGCGCCTCATTTTGAAACAAAGTTTTCCTTTGTCATATTCCGACATTGAAAACTGTAAATAGGTACCTAGTAGATACCTAAGTCTTTGAAGATAAAAAAAAAATTCATTCAGAGGGACCGTTTTTAATCCTGCTATTGTCTCGTTTGTTGAGGCGAGGTTCCTTTCGCCAAATCGATTACTCGGCCCCTCATTAGCCTATTCTGTTTTCGAGTGTCCATTCTGCCTATTATGTGCCTCAGATTGTTATCTTTCATCCTGTGTTTGTATTCTTATTTCTTACTAGCTTTTCCCCGCGGCTTCGCTCGCATGTATAACGGGAAATTACTGTAGCGCTTGCACTTGTCAATTATCTCCCCCCCCCCACCCCCATCCCCTCCCGCATTCCATATATTCATTCCCTTACATTCAGTTTTCAAACATCTCGCCTACCACCTAAATTTCATAATGCTATAGCTCAAAGAAAAAAAGAATTATTTATCCAATTTTGTTCATTCGTTCGAAATTTATGCGCTTCCAAACATTTCGGATGTTTATTTTTATTTAAATATTTGGAAGTTCGTAAATAGAATAAAAAATACTCTATTTATCATTCAGTCTTTATAATCGTTACGAATTATATTTTTAATATAGGCACTCTCACCTGACATTTATTCCAAGCTTGTCAAAAAAAAAAACGAATTCTAATATTTGAATTTTCTGCAGTAGTAGCCGACCAGTAGACTGAGTACCTACCAGCTTAGAGCTCAAAAATATATCAACATTGTTTCCATGGAAAAGATTTTTTCTGATGTTAGCAAAAACTCGCTTTTGTTAGCGACAGAAAACGTATAACAAATATAATATATTAATATTTATAATTTCATAACGCCAGAGTTTATCATCATATACAATCTGTAGTCTGGGCATATAATTTAGCTTTCTATTGGTGAAAGAATTATTAAAGTCTTTATATTGTGTTGTGCGTGAAAGGGTCATAAACAAACTCGAGCAGTTTCGCAGTTATAATATTAAAAAGTATGGATTCTAAAACCGTTCTCATTGTTTCTGCAAT
Source organism: Glyphotaelius pellucidus (assembly GCA_936435175.1). Classification (NCBI taxonomy): domain Eukaryota; kingdom Metazoa; phylum Arthropoda; class Insecta; order Trichoptera; family Limnephilidae; genus Glyphotaelius; species Glyphotaelius pellucidus. Next base: position 5,912,941 of record OW386543.1, on the reverse strand, counting down.
TTGCTCAAAAGTTTAAAATTAAAATCGCCGGATTCTGTCGCCAATATTCCAATATTGACACGCTTCTACGTTTCCTGCCGCTTATCGCCTCCGAAAATATTGCAAATTCCTTCACGTGAATCGATAAAGAAATAATATAATATTACGTGTTCAGTATTCAGACATGCGCCACATTTATTTGTCTTATTACAGATAGTGTCACTGTCGTTCGTCATTTGCCGTCAGTTATCGATAACTAACAGTAATCCTGTTTGCTCTGGGAATATTCCCAGATAATGTCGTGTACCGATTGAGCCGTATTTTTCATATCACTAATTTGTTTGAGCTGTGGTTCAGTATTAGAAAAACAAATCGCACACGTATACCACCACGAGGATTCCCTCAAAAACGGATATAATTATCTCTATTTTTATCTTTTTGGTTATCAACCACATGGATAAATATCGGTCTATTAATAATAATTTTTCTTTGCTTTTGCCCACGGAGATATTTATAAAAAAAATCATCAAACATACTAACTCCCGTGGTTCAATGAACTTCGATTTTTTTTAATTGAAGTGTCATTTTCGAAATTGTTCCGATTTTTCAATAATGCAGACTATCCCGTAATTTTTAATGGATCTGCGCTAAGCATTTAATAAAAATGATAATATTAAATTGCCTTTGTTTCCATTTTAACTTCGGGTGAAATTTAAGTGGGTTTTGTTTACCCAAAACTTTGTATTCTCAATTTTTTAATCCAAACCTTTTCATGTGGCAGTTATTTAACGTTCACTAACCAAACATTTCTTCATCCCACATGTATTATGTACTCAGAAATTCGATATTTTTGCGAGCAAATAAAGTTCTCATAAATTCTACGAAGTCAATAATTGAAGGGCTTTGTTTTAACTTTAACGGTTATTTTTAAATTCAAGGCTAAAAACACTCAAACCCCATGGAATGTTATTTTGACTGGTACGCCTACCTAGTCGTCCTAGTCTATCAATTCATAATTTTCAGCATTTTCTCTCTTGCTAGCAGAGATGGCAAACAAAACACATTTCAGGATTGGTGTACATGACAGATTATTGCTGTATTTTTTGTTGAAACATTTGCAATATGTGTTGAATAAAGTGTGGCATCCCACAAGGTTCTTCTAAGAGACCTCTTTTTTTGACGTGCATTCCAATTGCGCGCTTGTGATGAACTGACCAATAAACTGATACCTAATAAAAAGTGCGCTTTCAAAAAACTTATACGATGTTATAATAATAAAAGTACTTCTTCAAAATTCGCAGTACATCTCTTAGTGAATAATCACCTTCCACTTCACAACAAGACTAAATCCTTATATATAGAAAGAAAGGGTCCTAGACTTCGACCAAGGATTTACTAGGTCAATAGTCCTAAATTATATTTACTGGAACAATTAGAAATTAATTAACGAACAAATGATCCTAATATAACAATAAATTAATACAGTAAGGAAAATTATTTATTCTCCACTTTCTCAGTATGTTCATAAGACCTAAACAATATAATACCTTTAAATAAGTCAATGGCAGTCAACATATTAACATTTAATTAGGGGAAAACAGATTTAAAAGTACCCCACAAAATTGAGATCTACTGTCACAATTATAAGGGGCCATCCACAAATTACGTCACACGAATTTCATGATTTTTTTACCCCCCCTGTCCCTGTCCCTGTCACACATCATCACATTTGTGAGATCCCCTCCCTCATAGTGTGACGTCTCATATTTTGCAATTTTACATCTAAAAATAATCAAACTTCAGATTTTTACAAGTGACATCACAGAGCTGATGACCCCCCCCCCCCCATACTCCTTGTCACACTTCTCTACCCCCCTCCCCCCCCCCCCTTAAGATGTGACATAATTTATGGATGGCCCCTAAGGAACGAAATTAAATCGCTTTAACCAGTAATAAATCATTTTAGCTACCTTAAAAATTGAATTTGGGTGAGGATAAATAGAATCCTATAAATAAGTCGTCTCAAAGTGGCCTAACCACAGTTTGAAAGTGGCCTTGTAAGCCAAAAAGGCTCTTACAATAATAAAAAACTAACACACTTGCAGAACTTAATGGTATACATAATAAGGCGAAAAATAAGAGCTTAGTACTCCGTAAATTTTCCTCGTTCTTTCAATCAACTACAACTGATCTTTCCCTTTCCAGGTTCCGCTTCAGCGGTCGTGTTCTCGGCCTAGCTCTCGTCCACCAATACCTTCTTGATGCCTTCTTCACGCGTCCCTTCTACAAGGCCCTCCTCCGCCTCCCCGTCTGCCTGTCGGACCTGGAGTCCCTGGACGAGGAGTTCCACCGCTCGCTGCACTGGATCCGGGACAACGATCTCGGGACCACGGCCTCGTCGGGACTGGAGCTGACCTTCTCTGTTACCGAGGAGCTCTTTGGACAAGTCGTGGAAAGGGAGTTGAAGCCGGGAGGAAGGAATATTTTAGTCACGGAAAAGAATAAGAAGGTATGTTTTTTAAAATATATGGAGTTTTCTGATTGTAACGTGAACAATTAAACAATGTATTATATTTAACTAGCAGTTAAAAACCCACTCCGCAGGTATTTGCTGCTAGGCCCTGCGGGCGGCTTTTGATTCGGCTTCGCCCAGTTAGTGTTTGTGACCACTTTATAAATCCAATAGAAACTAGTTCCAAAAATAGCCTGTTCTTCGGATCCACTGTCATCCAGTGATAGTCACCGAGACAAAGTAACCGAGATAGGCAATGACGTCACATATTATATATAGCAGCTTGATACAATTGCGTATTACCGTCAATCTTTCCATATTCGGAGGGATACTGCTAGTTCACTAAATCGTAGTACTTATACTTGCCTGGGGCATGTCCACACCAACCTGCCGATGGAAGTAGTGACATCTTGTGACGAATGTTTTAATTTAAAACCGGTAGCTTCATTTGAAATTCCACGTACACAGATGTTATTCGTGGGGTGGAGCGTAAGGCGTGGCGTCAAACATGCAATCGATGTCGGAGTCTGAAATTCAACCACGCAGGTGAAAGGCTATTAATACTGTTTGATGATATCAATGTACTAAAGTTGGATTAGCAACATTTCCAAACGTACCATAATATTATACAATGAAGGTTTGTTTACGTTGAGGTATTTTAAAGTCTCTCACATTGAAGACCATCAATTGACGACCAGTTTCATTTTGAATTTTTTACATTTGAACAGACCCCGTTTAATGCTCATTGTTTTATTTTTTTTTATTAAACAATTCTTTTTTTTACAAAATATAAACATAGCTGATAATATAATAATAATTAATAAATAATTGAATAAACATTTCATCTTCCTAATTTTTAAGCATTCTCAGCCTGTTTGAGCCGAAAATCGTCATTTCTGTGCGCGCCGGCATTGCCAATAGGCACAGTCAGAAAAATTGTGTTTTTAAGTAGCTTTTCTGAAAAAATTACCTATCGTGGAATATATACCATTCTTATAAATACATGAATACTTTATCTGGTACTAGCTTTTACCTGCGGCTTCGCTCGCATGGTATTAGGGGGAAATTACTGTATAAAGAATTTTCCCACGGGAATGAAATGTTTTTTTCCGGGATAAAACGTAGCCAGAGCTCGCTATCTATATATAAACCATCGCCGGCATGCACACATCAAATCCCCAAATTTTCTTTGCAATCGGATGAACGGTTAGCAACGCATATTCATTATGCCAGAACTCCCTATATATAAACCATCGCGGGCATGCATACATCAAATCCCCAAAGTTTCATTGCAATCGGATGAACGGTTAGCAATGCATAATTTCATGATGTCAGAACTCACTATTTTATACAGAAACCATCACGGGCATGCGCACATCAAATTCCCAAAGTTTCATCGCAATCGGATGAATGGTTTAGCTAAGCTAACATCTTGCCCACACACATACAAACCCAGAAGCAAAATATTTTCATTTTCAATCATCATATACACAGACGATGGTACAATTTACAAAAACATCATTTTCCAAAAACCGATTTAGTTATTACGAATCATTATTAATCTTCGATAAAATTTTATGAAGTTGAAACAACCCAACCCTTGCCTTAAGCAGGAATGATACTTGAAACATTTAGCAAGGAGACAGATATAATTAATATTGATAGACCGATGTTTTATTTTTTAACATTGATAGACCGATGTATTATTTTTTAATATTGACAGACCGATCTATTATTTGGATGCAATTTCATGTCACATTGATACATTCATTACTCGTAATCCTGTTACCTGACGTAATGCTGACATTCGCTGATAAGCCTAATAGCTGCAAATTACATTTTATCCTTATATAACCTTTATCAGTATTTACAGATTTATGTTATCCAAACATAATAATGTATATTACGGTACACTTCCAAATGATTTTTTTTATTGCCGTGAAAGTAATCTGACTGATTTTTATGATTGTTTCAATTGGTTTATTAATCAATCATATTTTTACTAACCAAAGCTTTAATTATGGATTAATTCTATCTCATGAAATCAAACTTAATCAAAATTTCGAGAAAATCACCTAGATATCAATCTCAAAGACATTTATTTGCAAGTCAAAAAAATTTACATCTGTTACTGAAAATATGTCATGCTTTCTGAACAATTTTCTTATGACAGTCAGACTTAATTTATAATACACACTGTGTCTGGAAACTCGTAGTACAAGCCGTATTTTGGATTCTCTGTATTAGAACATAGATGTTTATTAGATTCACCATTTTTTCGCTTGTACTAAGAGTTTCCGAACACTGTATAAAACATGTACTTATAATGTGAACCTTTGAATGAATGAATATATTGGGTATTTTCCTTTTTACATTTTTATTAACCTAACCCAGTGGTAAATTCATCTGCGACTCTTCAGCTCTTCTCTACTTAAGCAGCCTTATGAAATGGAGCCGCCGAATGATTATTTTTTTGCATTCCGAACACAAAACTGGTTTTAATTTAATGCGTGAGTCTGTTTATAGAAACATTTAAACTGGCAGAAGTATGATATTACAGTAAGAATGTAGAAAACACAAAGCAAATTGTAATTATCGTTCCACAACATTTTTACACAATATGATTACACCCCCCCTGCCCTCCCTCCCATTACAACATGGCTCTCTGATATATTTGTTATCCTGTTTCATTGACAAATTGGCTCTTCTCACTTGACAAACTGCCGACCCCTGACCTAACCTAATAATTTCATTGTTAGGTGACTGGGCAAGAAAAAAGTGATTTTTTTTTATGATGTTTCTTCTTTTTTTTAATTATTGCTGAACCTTTTTTTATTTAAATGTGTCCATATAACAGGAAAGTACCACAAATTGTTTTAAAAACAAGTTAAGAGATAAAAAAAACGTGCAAAAATTTGTTGAAATTTATAAAATTAATTTTGAATCAACTATTGACAATAGAATCTTCGTAGAACCTTTGAAATCAAATAAATCAAGGAATAAAAGTTTTGTTTGAAATGAAGTATAAAACGTGTGCCCTTTGGTAGTGGTGGTTACAGCAATATTATTTTCCTTTGACAATATATTTGTTGTAATGAATATAGGTCGGAGATTATGGAATAATGACGACCGTCTCTAATGAATTTACGATGCGAGCGGAGGGTACAAAAGCCCCGTATGCATATTGGAGATTCTTTTCCATTTTTGACCGCCATACCAGTTATTGTACATTGAATATTACTTTATATATTTATTATCAGAGTCTATATTTTATTGTACCTTTCCATTAACAAAACGTATTAACGTATTATAAACATAAACGTATTATATTTATTCCTACGCACAATATCGGAGATCTAATTGTAATTTTGTAATTTCCAGGAGTATTTGGAGCGAGTAGTCCGCTGGAGACTGGAGCGAGGGGTGGCAGAGCAGACAGAGTGGCTGGTGCGGGGATTCTACGAGGTGGTGGACCCTCGCCTGGTGGCCGTGTTCGACGCCCGTGAGTTGGAACTGGTTATCGCGGGTACGGCTGAGATTGACATCGCCGACTGGAGAAACAACACCGAGTACCGCAGCGGTTACCACGACCAGCATCCCGTCATTCACTGGTTCTGGCAGACCATCGGAAGGTTAGTATTTTTATCAATTAACCCCTAGACGTAGAGGCTGGACCCCTTCGTTGGTACGAAACACTGCAATTGCAATATTGACCTTTATGTTCATTTTGCCTTCAGATGTTGCCTCTACTAGGTTAGAAACGTCACATTATCAAGTATTGTAAGTGTTATGAGACATTAACAAAAATTTCTTTTTATTTATTGAAGTTGTTGTCTCAACCCTTACGGGTTAATATTCACATTATAAGTTGGTAGGTGTAGACAGAGAATTGTAGGTTCCATGACAAAGCAAAATATTGAAGAAAAGTGAAAAAAATAACTAATCTTAACCTAACATATTAATATTGTCAATTTTTGTTTTACCACTATTTTGTTTTATCTGGTTACCACCATGAGGTTGTCTCCTACAACGAAAATTGAGATTTTTTACAAATTTATTATAGTAATTAGAGCATGCTGAGGACAAAATTTTTAAAAATTTTGGAAAATATTAAACAGTATCGAAGATATAAGCCATCAAATGCCATGATATTTTACGAGTGTGACGTCACGATGCATAAAATGACTGGTGCAACAATAGAAGAGAAAGGGCGCAGCTTCAGGCTGTACTGCCATTCAAATTGTGATTTGTACTGAATATTTTACTTTTGAGAGCTCACAACTTCATCATTTTTGCAGATATCAAATGAACTATCATTATTAACTCTTTAAATGTAATACATAATCATCAAAATAAAATTAAAATTAGTAAACAACCTCCTTGTACTTATTGATGATTGTTCTAATGTGTGATTTCTTAGTTTGTCTTCAACACAAATATATTCGAGTATTTCAAAAACCGCTACAGACATTTTATAGCACAAGGTGGCGGCTTTTATTCAAAATTTCGTGTCATTTCCATATTTTTAGAACCTTGTTATATCACCTTTGACTGTCCCATTTCGTATTGCATTTTAATGAGGTGTATATTTCAAGGTGATTTATTTTTCCTCAAACTTGAGTGATTTTACAAAAAAACATTAATAAAAAAAGCATTCAATGAAAATGATACATTTGAAGATTTCATTTTGAAATTTAAAAGAAACTTGTTAGTCCAATCAATTATTATAATATGCCATAATCCTAAGCAAGCTATGAATGCAGTTTGACTGGTCACATATTATTTAATTCTCTGTGTACTTACAACTCTGTATTCAATCTTATACTCACATTGAATAATGTCATTTGCAGATTCAGCAACGAACAGCGTCTGCGCCTCGTGCAGTTTGTGACGGGCACATCGAGCATCCCGTACGAGGGCTTTGCGGCGCTGCGCGGCTCCGTCGGCCCGCGCAAGTTCTGCATCGAGAAGTGGGGCAAGCCCAACAGCCTGCCGCGTGCGCACACCTGCTTTAACCGCCTCGACCTGCCCCCGTACCCCACCCTAGAGATCCTGCATGAGAAATTGCTCCTCGCAGTGGAAGAAACTAACACGTTCGGCATAGAATAACAGTATGGCTCTGACTTCTGTACCATGTTTTAACAATTGACTGTTTGATACTAAAGTGAATTTGACGCCTGATCCATTCTTACTTGGAAACGAGCGCATCATAGTGCACCTCTAGTCAATATCTTATAAGTATATTATTATAGTAGGTCATTATTAATTATTGTCTTATAAAATTTGTATGTTCCAATATTGTTTTATAAATGATTATTGTAATGTTAATGTGTATTGCGATGAGCCTTTCAAAGAGTTCTGCAGAAACAAGAGTGTTTGAATATTATATTATTATTGTTTTTCTTTTTTGTAATAAATGTTATTCCTTATTATTTGCTGCTTAATTTATTAAAATATCTTTACCTCGAAAAAATTCTTTTCATTTTTCAATATGTTTACCCTTGTTTTTAGGCACAGGAAAACAAAGACCTGATGGGTGTAGTAAGCAAATCAAAATAAATTAATAATTGTTTTATTAATAATTGTCACCATTGTTGTAATAATACCTACCAAGACTTTGGGCCACATTTATAGCATGATCTGATTAGGACTAAGAAGGACTCTAAATATATTATTTGTATTTTAGATGCAAACCCAATATGGATGATTTGTATAACGCCATTTTTGTAAAGGAATCACCTCAAGGGCACTTTACAATTTGGTTTATCTTACCTACAACTACTTATCAGTGACTTGTGTATAGCAACTAATAACTAAGACCTTATTATGATGACTATTGACTTGCAACTCAGATTTAACTAGTCATTAACAATAAGACTTATAGCTAGTAACTTACAACTAAGACTTATAGCTTGTTCGCATTGGGCAAGTAGTTAGTCGAGTATATTCGCTACTTGACTGACCAAAATGCTACTACTAACTACTAAATATATGATGTTCGGACACGTTTAGTTACTAAAATACTCACTACTCGACTAAAATACTAGCCTAGTCTGTAGAGGTCATTATAACTAGTGACACACAACTTATAAGCTATAAGCTGTGTGTATATGTCACGAGTTATAAGTCTCAGTTGTAAGTTACTAGTTAATAAGACTTATGGGTAGTCACCACTTGTAAGTCTTAGTTATAAGTCAGTAGTTATAAATCTTAGTTATTACTCGCTAGACGTAAGTCTTAGTTGTAAGTCACTGATTATAGAAAAGTAATGACACAGATTTTTACCGTCTTTCCAGGAGACAAACAATTTTAGAAGTTTAGAGATGAATTAAGTGACTTTTTTTTAAGTAAAACTTCTTTATGCACGCTTGGCTTGGGGAGTAAGCTGGTGAATGCGTGACGAGAGCGTTACGAAAAGTGTGATTGGGCGAGGCGAACGAAGCATAAAGAAGTTTTACTTCAGTCATGTGGTCTAAAGCACACTCGTTTTTTAATCTCAAATTTATAAATTGTATTCCTAAATAGGAGTAGAATTTATGTTTGAATATTGCCACGGTGAAACTGGCATTTCACGGTGACATTTGGCCATGATAGATTCCTAAAAAACTTTTTTCTTGTTTATTTTCTATTGGAACGGTTTCATTCTGCCACGAGCTCTTTATCTTTATGGGATATCTTTAATTAAAAGTTTGTATAATAATTTCCACCATCTGGGATAATATTTTTTCTACCATAACATCAAAAATATTATATAAAGTTAAAATTACTAGTTGCAAATAAAAAGTACCTTTAAAGCTCTATTTTCACGAAGCATCACCTCAGGGGCAGCTAAGAAATAACGTAACAAAGTCATTCTACTTACAGCAATATCAGTAATTATTGCATATTTCAGCACACTCATAATTCATGAACTGCCACTTCTACTTAGATTAAATTAATGGGGGATTAATAAGTCTTATTATTTAATGCCAACCAATTGGACTTTATCGGAAATTAAATTTTATTATGGTATCTTCATTTGATTTACCATTTATGGTTAAAATGTAATCAATCAACAATTTTATATATATATATTGAACCATAAAAAAAATTCCTTGCTCACATTGAAATATGAACAATCTGAAGATTTCTGTAGCAGACTAAACAAAAGGAGAAAACTTCAGTATTTTTAACCTTTTCATCGCATACCTGATCTATATATAACATGGTATGCGTGGCACCCTTCTTGAATTTCTAACTAATGCACAGCACTGGAGTACAAATTGAATGTGGCATATGTACAGCAATATTATTATAATGGAATAGCGAAATAGCGTAGCGAAATTTTTGGAACCAAAGGAAATATTTCATTATTACCTCGTAGCGTCAAGCATATTCTGTCACTAAGTCAGATTATTTCCGCTTTGTGTTAAAATCCAAATAAATGGAATATTTGTGGAATATTCGAAAACTAAAAACTGTTTTTGAAAGGAGATAAAATACGCTTTCAAACTTTGTTATTAGAAATAAACATATAATTTTTGAAATATTAAAATTTTGAATGCAAACATAAAAAAGTTTTAAAAATGGCTCACCTTACTTTTTTCTAAATAATTTAAAATTACTGATAATCAAAAAGAAAAACAACATATTTTATTGTACAAATGTATTACAGACGTTATCAACACTTTATTTTTTGTCTTTTCATGTGAAAATAATATAAAAAATTTCAAATGTAATTTTTTTCCTAATGTGGTCGGAAACTTTGGTTTCATAAAGGTGCACATTCAATAAAATGTGTGCCTTTTTTAATTATTTTAGGTAAACTTTAAAATCAGAATATAAAGTGTGGTGTTGTTTCTTTCTATTACTGTTTAGATAATATTTCTCACTGTGATAGTAAGGGATTTACAATGATTTCTTGCAGACCTGTATGAGTTGTTCCCAAAAACAGATTAGCCTGAGGGGTTAAACTGGAAGGAAAAAATTGTGCAGTTCTGTGTACTGTACGCCAAACTTAAAAAAATATTAATTTATTATTTTTAAATGTAATTTATTGCGTTAAGTTTATTTATTTAAAAAATTTGCCTTGTTTTTCTGCTCTGATTTTTTCTTAGCAACATTATCCTTATCCCCAATATCTCTTTTGTCTAGGATATCAGCAGTACTCGTAAAAAAGATATCCCCTAAGCGCCTCCGTACATGGAGCTACTTACAAGCTATTCGAGCCTGATGCGCGAAGCACGCGCACCGCTCGTGGGTACCCGCCATACAATTTTGCTGGTGTGTTTTGGTATGTTTTTAGGTTTTCACGGCCAAAAAGTATTTTTGTTATTGTTTTTGGGGTGTTATGCCGTGTTTCGCTACCTCCTTCTTTAGCCAACGTTTCAATAACAAAAAAAAAAAAAAAAAAATTTGCTGGTGTTCGTACACGGCGGTACGCGACGGATGTCGGGTTGAAGTCGGTAGCGCGCTACCATGGCGCTACCGACGGTGCTGGTAGCGCGCTACGCATTGCAGCATTCGTGTCTACTACTTTTGTTTGACAGAAATGGCGTCTGAACATGAAAGTAATGTTAGATTTGTTCTGAAAGTGGAAAAAAATGCGTGTTTACATAACTTTACATTACCAGAATACGCAAGAAAGGATTTAGTGGAGAAGGCATAGATTAAAGTTGGAGAAAAAGTCATTTGACATCGTTTGACATTGTGTTAACTCCACGGCTGCACGTGAAAAATGATCAAGTTCAGTGTAATTCGGGTAGCGCCGTGTACGGAAACCAGTTTTAAAAAGTAGTGTATCTGCAGGGTACTTGTGGTTGTGTCACAATCACGTAGTTTGTAAGTATCTCCATGAACGGAGGGCCTAAATCTTTGTCAGTTCAAGAAACCTCGTCACAGCTCCATTTTCAATACTGTTTCTTTCTTCTTTCATTTCCGTTCCATGCGGCTTTAAAATATGCTGGGCATAAAGTTGCCATCTTAACAACCATTATTGCCAAAATTCATTATTTAAATTAAAATTTTGTTACATTGTACCGGAATTTCGTTTACAGTTGTTCAGTCCTAAATCAAGAAAAAATCATTATTCTGAAAATATAATTACTGCAGTGGATATTCATTAGATTAGACCTACACAGAAAATAAGAACACCATTTACTCATTATTGGGCCTTCTTATCAATGAATCAAAATATTGACAACAGATCTGTCCTATTATTAAGAACAGTAGTTCTTCACAGGGGGACAATGGGGACAGTCCCCACCAGTTACACTCGAAACCTACTTAAAGGAAATAACAGTCGCTGCTTTGCCTTCACCAAAATGAATGAATTCTTTAAACATTAAAGTAATTAACATTTGCAGAAAGTAAAATACAAAAAAATATTCCAGATGATTTTAATAAGCCTAATAATCCGACGCGCGTACAATGTACGGCACATGAGAACAGCGAATCTATTTCTCAGTGCGCAGAATCCACTGCGCACTTGGGGGACAATCTGAACTGTCCCCATGGGCTTTATGGTTCATTCCTTGTGTTGTTTCGTGAATCGTATGGAACCGCGCAAGCGCACTCGTATGTGAATTCAAATACTGTGGGGACAATTCTTTGGATCCAACTGAACCATTTGTTTGTGTAGTTACGGGCGGGAATCGCTCGTGTTCAAATTCAGTTCGATAATAATCTTGCAAGATAAAGCTTTATTTTTATTATACTTTATTGTAAATTGGTATATATCTATAGACATTTTATATTATTTTGTGTTTAGATATCCCATTAGCATGATTAGAACATCAAAAAATTTTTTGAGAAATTTTATATTATATTCTATGGGTGGTGAGATTACGGTGTAGTACGTAAAAAATGTCAATCCCCACCACCAAAGAAGTGCTCGAGCCACCACCGATTAAGAAACTGATGATTCTAGAGATGTTTAACCATATTTTTTTTATTGAGGTTATGCTAAGAGCTAAAACCTGGCATTGCAAACACGAGAAAGCACAAAAATTTATCCCAGAATCAAAAGAATTTTCTTGTCAGTATATCACTTCATCTACAAACTTAACGTTTATGCTTTGCAACTTTGTTGCTCACCATGTATAAGAAAATTGGTTCAAGAAACTTCTTCCCATAACTACATTGGAGATCAGCATTAAACGGCGAATACACTTCTATAAAAAATCATTTGGCTTAGCCTATTTCAGCATGTCGCTTGCCATATATTCCCATTGGGAATGTACGGCGAGCGCTATGCTGAAATACGCCAAGCCAAATGATATTTTATAGCCAAGTCTCCCTTATGCGTCTCAATTACATTTTATCGAGTTTAAATTCGTTATACAGTCATTGACATCAAATTGTCCATCATTAAAAATATTAAGAATTTTAGATTCATTTGTTCGCTTTTGGGAACAGCTTGTGTAGGCCTCATAGAAATCATTGTGTCTCCCTTAAAATCCATAGTGAGAAATAGGAACTAAACGGTATTAGAAAGAGAAAACACCATGTTTTATATTCAAATCTAAAAGTTAACCACAAAATTACAATTTTTTTTGGAAATTTTTAATGGTATATAGAACTTTGTGAATTTTTTTATTTATTATTTTTATACGTAAAATAACAAAAAAAAGTGAGGCGATGATAACGTTTATAATGCATTTGGCTAATAAAATAGGTTTATTTTTTCATCGTCAGTAATTTTAGTTAGAAAAAACCTAAAGACAGCCATTTTTAAAACTCCAAAGTTTGCATACAAATTTTTTTATTTAAAAAATTCTAATCAACTTTCAAAAGTTCTTAGTTTATGGATACGTTGAGAAATATTCCATTTACTTAAATTACAAAGCTTACCTACTGACAGAACATGCCCGAGCCCTGAGGGGTTAATAGCCACAATAGGAACAGGATTCTCTCCAGTCAGGTTTACCCTTCCGGCCTACTTATAGAAGAGTTCACTCACACCTGTGAGTTGAATCTCACTATGCAAATTTCTCCTTCCTTCGTCGTATTATATCCAGATTCATGGTTGAATCATGCAGCAATCCCCGTTCCAACACCAACAATCATCAAAATTCTATACTCACCTTTCCAAGTAGCTTAAATTATTATCCACGGCAGGAAAGCGACCCTTCCAAGACCTTACACGAAACCATGTACTTGGTGTTCAGTGCTAAGTAAACGAGCTAGTATTTGTTATCTAAAAACATAATTTATACATTATATTATAGCACATTGCCTAATCTGGGTACTAGATCAACCACAAATCGTTCAAAACATGTTATTCCCATAAAACTGGATAAACAAAATTTATCACGAAAGTTTGTTTAGCATTAGATTGAAAACAAATTTTCAGTTTTAAAAACTTGCAAGAAAAGTGAAACTTTAGACCAAGTGTTACTATTAATAAAATAAAAGTAAGAGTAAACAAAATCCATATAAAGAAGCAAGTCACAATGTGCTTCTCGAGATGTCCAATTTTAGACCATGGTACCCATAAATAGATTTTTTTGTAATTTCTTCAATGTATGCAACCTTTAACTGTGCCAACTCGAAAAACATCCCCTTTCTCAACTAGGCCAGAAGTTGTTCAAATTCTTATGAATAATTTTTAGAAAGGAAGTACCGAAAGACCTTGTAATAACCACATGGCAATCGCTGGACAAATCGGTTTCTTCTTGCAGCAAATTATTGCATACAAACTAAAAAATTCATATAAAACTTTCCCACTTCCTTTGCATTAGGGCTTCTTTCTGGGACTTTGATCGTTCTCTTCCCTGATTCTTACCTTTCTTAAAGATCTTACCATACTAGGAAATCACTTAACAAGTTTTTTTTCCTGTGATTTGGAGATAGAGGTTGGCGTTTTGGGTTTACTTCTCAGAATCCCTGGAAAGCATCAAGTTCTCTGCCAGCAGCCAGGATTCTGTCCAATCTGCCTTTCACTATGACTTTGAAGCTGATGGTCAGCAGTAGGACGATCATAAATAGATCAACTCTCTTCACAGAATAAATTAATATAAAAACAATTGTTCCGTATTCTACAAAACTTTATTAAATTTCAATCTATATTTCAACTTGCTAGGTCATTTCCAGACAAAATTTTAGAGACAATATTAAACAGTCTATGTACAAAGCAAAACAATTGTTTTATAAATTAATAAAACTGAATTATATAATAAAAGTTATTATTATATTGATAAAAATTCTAGGGAGCAGCGATTAACTTACACATCGCAGTGGCCAACGCAACGGCACTGACTTGGCTGGAAGGAGTTTTCAACTAGTCTAGTTCATGTGCAAGCCATCTTGTCCGCCAACTGGTTAATGGAGTATTGTAAGATTATTGCCTAATTCTAACTAGTACTTGCGTACTTGGCAGTTGTGTGAATATAAGACGTTCTTACAATTAATATAATCATAGAAATCTCTTAACACCGAACTCCAGAACAAACATTTGCCTTCTTTCCGGCCCTCTACCTCGATTCTCCCGCATTTAGACTTGTACTAAGGATATCCAGAAGGAACCGATTCCTGAGCAAAGTGGTGTTTCTGTCATGTTGGTTGTAAGTTGAAATTCTGTTGCAATAAGGCACAAACTACAAATTAAATTAGATATTAATAAAAACCAACCATTCCAAACAAGTAGCAGCAAATGTTAAAGTCACCAAATACTTTTGTTACTAATCAAGTTCTAAAGCAAAGCATTCAAGTAAAAAAAAAAAATGGTTCCATCTTATAAAAATGTTATAACTAAAGATAATAGGACTTGAAGAGCTTATGTTACCACGGAGAAGTTGCAAGTAACGCATAATATGGGTAATGTTAGCTGACGGAGGCATGTTAGGCACGGGCAAGTAAAGAAATTAAATAAGTTTCAACATATCTATTCGGCAAACAGTATGGGGAACTTAATACAAAATAGATGTAAAAAATAACAATAATAATAAATGTATGTTGGATGAAGTACATAAAGTTTGATCGTAATATAAAACTAGACTACAAATAACTGCCCGCCGCGCTTTCTATGCTTGCACATACCTCGATCCATGTATGACTTTAGTTGAGATGATTTGTGTAAAATAATAATAAGAAAGTCAATATTTGTAACACCATTCAATGTATTCCAGTAGTTTATTTAAAAACTATTATTTACAGACCTCAATCTTCATAAGATTCACATATTATATAAAATAACAATCTTATGACAAGTGATGTTGCAAAGTTTTAAAATATAAATGATTATATTGAAAAGATGTCTATTCGATTTTAATTTTTCATCATCTTTTTGAGTCTTGTAAAAAAAACCAACAAAAATGTAGAAAATTGAGAAAACATGAGAGTGATATACACATGGATATTAGGAGATGAGTCAACATGAAACATTACGCTAAGTATAAGTAATATTCTACTGTACTGCGATATCTTGTCCATGCTGTTATTCCATTCAAACAAACCAACGCTAATTACCACGAAATTCATTTTCACATTTAAAAGTACAAAAAGGATAAGTATATATTATTTACAGTATTTTTTGTCAACAGAGGAAACTTCTCAAATAAAAGCCACCAAATCACAAAACCGATTATTTGTACTCTTTGTAAAAAAAAACCCAGAAATTCAGGCATCAACATTTACAACAAACAAAACGGATGAATCTCATTTCTAAACTTTTATAAAAATGTCAACAATTCTTCAAAAGCACAATCGACGGGGGATCGAGAGAAATCAAGGATGTCTCAAAAGCTAAACCTCCGAACCCGGAACACTTCCCCGGCCATTCGGGGACCGGGATCGTGCTCCGGGGCCCCCAACGGCGTCTCTAGCATAAGACATCAGTCTGTTAAAAATAAACATTTCCGTAAATAATCATACATTTACTTCAAAAATAACATTACACACAATGACTGTATTCTAGCTCATAGCTGATATATAATGTTACCGGAAACCTTCCCCATCCACCCACCAGTGAGCTGTTCTAACCCAAGGACGGGAAGTCCTTGTTGTCATCCACCTTGGGGGCGAACTGGCGCTGGCCACGCTGCTCCCTGCGCTCCTCCCCTCCTACCTGGGCCGGGGGACCCTCGCGAGGCTCGTCACGCCTCTCTCCGCGTCCACCGCCACCTCCTCCACGGCCGCCTCCAGGGCCACCGCGACCTCGTCCACCACGACCTCCGCGTCCCATGCCACCTCCGCGTCGGGGCTCGTAGAATGTGAACTCGATGCCCACCACTTTCTTCTGGCGACCGACACGCTGCGGGTACTCGGCAGAGTCGTACTCGTCATCGCTGTCTTCCCCGTCGGCCTTCTCCTTCTTCAGAACCACCATATTCTTCCACTGGGTCAAGTCTTCACCTTCGCCAGCCTTGCGCAGGTTGTATTGCGGCTTCTGGCGACCGGAGCGCAGAGCCTTCCACTCGTCGAGAGTCAGCTCTTTGGCCTCTTCCTCGGCGGGCACGGCGGGGGCGGCGGGGCCGGCTGGCACCACCTCGGTTCCCTCGGCTCCCGGCACGACCTCACGCGGCTCGGCGGCTGGTGCGGGCTCAGTCTTCTCCCCGTCGGTCTGCTCTCCCTCGGAGTTGGGTGTCGGTTTGTTCCATTCCTCAAGGTCGTCTTTGTGTGATCCCCAGTTGTGGGAGCCGCCACCGTCTCGCTTGTCTACGGGCTTCACGCCTGTCCTGTCAGAGCCAGAGCGACGATCGAATTCACGCTTGCCGCGGCCGTCGAATTGGCCTCGGCCGCCTCCGCGGGGCCCGTCCCGCGGGCCTCTCTCCCTGATGGGACCGCGACGCTCGCCTCCCTCGTTGTTATCACCGCCGTAGGTCCTGCGTTCCACGCCGCCTTCGCCACCTCCATAGTTGCGACGTTCTCCGCCATCACCGTAGCTGCGACGTTCACCACCTTCTCCGTAGCTGCGACGTTCGCCACCGCCTTCTCCGCCGTAATTGCGTCGTTCGCCGGTGTTTTCGCCGAAATTGCGACGCGGTTCAAAAGTGCCGGGTTTGCGATCACCGAAATCCCTTCGCGGAGGCCTGGGGTTGCCTTCGCTATTCTCGGACGGACCGTTGGGACGGTCTTCACGCCGGCGAGGAGGAGGTCTCTCGGGATTGCGTGGATCGGCAGGTCTGGCGGGAACTTTGGTTTCCCTTTTCGGTTCGGCGACCTTGCCGTCTTGTGGTTTCACATTCTGGGTCTCTTTGATGCCCTTGCGCACTGGAGCCGGGACAGCCGGTTTAGCTTTCGCCTCAGGCTTTCCTTTGTTCTCCTTCTCGGCTTCTTTGGTCTTCTTCTTGCGCTCTTTTTCGAGCTCCTTTGCTTTCAGCACATCCAAAGGATCCGATTCATCATCGAGAAAAAGAGCGTATCTGTTTACCACGCCAACCCCGTAGGAATTCTCCATGATGATCTGTTTGTGATTTTCTTTCTCCAACGGACGGATGTTGGAAGATTTCTTCACCGAAATAACTTCACCACACTGACATTTCTTAACTTATTGATTAAAAAGAAAATGGCGGAAGAACATGCGCTACCCTGCTTCAAGCACGCCATATGATAAGAAAGCAAAGACAAACGACGAAAATGTTGCTACACTTAAAATACCATAAACTACAATATTTTCTTGATAAAGGTTTGATTACACGTCAAAAAAATAGCACTTCTAGTAGTATGACTTTAAAAAGCCATGGACAGTGCATTAATGCGATTTTGTATGAATCGCTTTGAAGCCAAATCAGGAGTGAGGAGAAATTGCTTGGCAGTCATTTTGTATGACAAACTTTCGAAATGGTTTTTATGCAAAGTGGTATATAATTAAATATTTATTTTTTTATTGTTAATGCATGTTATAAACGATTTTTTTGGGCATTTGATGAGACAGGGAATGAGAAATGTCATTAAAAAGTTTTAGCAGGTTTTGACAATATCAAACATTTCCCCTCTCACCCCGCAGCTTCAATTTTTTCTTGAATAGTTTCATCCTGGGCTTATTCGACCTGACTATTGAAAAAAATATGTGTTACTTGCAGGTTCTATTCCTTCATAGCGTAAAAATGTAGTTACACTACTCGCCGTCGCTATCGTTAGCTACAACTTGACAAATCTGAATTGCATCTATCTTAACGTTGAAACTTCTAATCATATTCTTTTAGTTGACTAAGGAAATCTACCTACATAGTTATATTTAAAAGGTTGAACTAACCAAACCTATTAATATAATTTTTTTCAAGATTGTATCAACCAATTTGTGAATTTTTACTAAGGAATTTTTCTAAGGTAATATAAAAAAAAAACATATTTAATTTATATAGCAAACATACGAGTATCAAAAATTATGTTTATGGTCGTTAATTGTTATGTATACCTTATCAGAAAAGAGGAGTTTTGTGTCTGATTAATATGTCAAACTCTTCTCTGTATTTGCTTATTTTTTTGTTGTGTTTATTATTTTTTTTAAGAAAGACCAATATATGTATGTTTATATATATATATATATATATATATTTTTTTTTTTTTTTTTTTTTTTTTTTTTTTATTCTTCATTTTAATCACCCGCTAAACTGCCAAGGCAGTTTGTCAGCAGGTCAATTTGACAATATTAATAAAACACTAAAACATAAAATATTATAAGAAAACACAATAGCAAAATAGTTCCAGAAGAATAACTTTTAAGTACCTACAATACAAAAGCATAAAATATACAGACAGACAGATATAACACAGGTAAATTACTGATAGATTAAATTAATTATAGATAGTATTTATACATAAGATTACAAACAATATCAGTACAAAAAGTTTTGACCCATTAGCCATTTTTTAATTTTTCTTTTGAGATCAGTGGGGCAATTGGATTCGATTTTGAAATTCATCGGCATCTTATTAAATATGGTGGGGACAAGATAAGTGAATGTCCGTTGGCCGTATTTATTTATAATTTTCGGAACGGACAAACCCTCATTTTTACTAAATCTAGTGCCATGTTCATGATCTACTTTTTCTTTGTAAATTGAGTCCGACAATAGGTTTTGGCATACAATTTTAAACCATAATATTCCTCGCACAGGTAATATGTTAACTGATTCATATAGTAATTTTATGTCCCTTCTTTGTGCATAAACACTTTTGCTTACCAAGAGCTTAGTCAAAGAGTTTTGAATCGTTTGAATATAGCCTATATTTGTCTTGCACGAGTTTCCCCAAGATGTTATTCCGTATCTGATAGTGGATTCCGCTAGTGACAAATAAAATTCTGATTAATAAATCAAGCTCTTCTCTGTTTATGCTTTTTTTTTTTTAAGATTTTTTTTAATATATCCTTCAAAAATGAATTTTGTTTATATTAAATGTTCAAGTATGTATAGTAATTAACTACGTTAATTAACAGGATATTTAATACAAACAAAATACATTTTTTAAATGAAACTTCTTTAGCACCATTACGATTTGATAATCGATGAAAAGGAAACGACACTAAAAAGAGACAAACACATACATCTACAGGACTTAGGCTGCGAGAGAATGAGATAGAATGAAACCTTACCTTCGAACAGTATCTACAAAGCGTCGTGCTGGCCGCTTTGATTATAAGCTCACTTTTCAAGGCTTTTATTAAGTGAGATAGTGTGGGTGAAGGTTTCATTTCTATCACGTGTGAACTGCACTCGATTTTTTAGTTTTAAAAACAACAAATTCAATAAATAAATATGGGTATATACAGTATAGAAACATTCACATTTATTGTGTTTTTTTTTATATTACTTTATTATGGACTTGGTTGAAGGTACCCCGCTGCTTCGATGATGTACCGCTAAAGAAAAGAGTGCACTTGTTAAATTGTGCTTCTGTATCAATTGCAATGAAAATAACAAAGTTGATGCGAGCCGCAATAGATATTAATCTGATAATGTTGTATGGTTAACTAAACTAATTGATAATATAATGTGCTTATAAATAAATCTTATGATTATCTTGTCATCAGAACAGAATTATGTTATAATTTTATCGATTAACTCAAGGCTAGTTTTCAAGTCTTGGAAACGGAAAGGCCGTCTGTAATGCTAATGTTATTTTATATCATTCTAGGTGCGAATAACACATATTCATGAATATTAATTAATTGTATCTAATATTTTTATATTACTTGCATGGCAACTTTCCCTTATCCCTCTCCTCCCCTTACCCTTTCCGAACCAAATACCTATTGTTTTAGTTATAATCACACTTATTTTATTGTTGTGTATTGGTTAATCATTTGTTGAATTCTGATTTGTACTATTATTATTATCTTTTTTAATTGCTGCTTAGTTCTGTTTTTTTTCTTAATTTTTCTTAAATATTCTAGTTTACATTTAGTAAGTCTTGTTTCTAAATACCTACCTGTGAACATTAATAATTGGTCTGTTTTTTTATCATCCTCTCATGTTTATTATATTACTAAGACTGTTTATGTTCC
Source organism: Glyphotaelius pellucidus (assembly GCA_936435175.1). Taxonomy (NCBI): domain Eukaryota; kingdom Metazoa; phylum Arthropoda; class Insecta; order Trichoptera; family Limnephilidae; genus Glyphotaelius; species Glyphotaelius pellucidus. The sequence goes on along the minus strand of OW386543.1, from coordinate 5,892,023 downwards.
TTAAATAAATAAATAAATAAATATCTTTTTTTGTAAAATTATGGGAACTTTTCCCATCCTATCGTCGCCATTCCATCTCTGCATGTTATGATAAATCATATGATTCAAACGATATATGAATGTGAATGAAGCAAGGAGTATTTGCCAAGACTAAGTTGTTTGGTAGTTCGACCCCTTTTCATACCCCTGTGGAGAAGCGGCCTCATGGGTAGATAGTTGAAAGAATAAAAATAAAAACCTTTTTTAATCTGATTTATTAACAAATCTAGTGAAAGTTATACTTCATTATTCAATTTTAAGCGTGTTTCAAATTATTTGATTTTTTGTGCTTTATGAACGACACTTTAGAAAATATTTCTGGCCTAGAAGTTTTTAAGTAGGCGACTGTAATATTAATTATTGTTTTTGGCCTGATGAGTATGGCAAATGGCAACACACCCTATCAAAAATCTATGGCTTCTCGTGTAAAATTTCAAAATCTGCCAAAATAAAATAACCTAAAAATATATAAATAAAAGTTTGTGCGTGAGTTCAAAGATTTGTAAATCGGAGTATGAATTAAAAATAATTTTCATGACTCTCCTGTGTCTATCAACGTTTAGTTGCTGGTGATATCAAATTTGATTCCGAAGTTATATATTCCGATATATCAAGTTTCAAAATGGAAACGTAAGTTATTATCAACGGTTATACCTAATTATAAATATAGACATACCTATCGGAATATAATTAATGCAAACAATGATCGAAGGGTTTCTTTATATATTTTTTTAAATTCATGAACTTATACAGTTAAAATTAAGTTCTACGTTTTTTTAGTAATTTCTGGTCTGAGGTTTGTCTCGCATAACCCCCAAATTTCAACGTGTTGTCGATGACCTTAAAATCGAAAGTTGTTTGTATTATTATTTGAAATCAACATTTAAATCGAACATTGTTATCCGGCCCGCTTTTTTCAAATACATATTTTTTTAAACCCATTCTTCTCTTATGTCTATGTTAGAAATAGGATGATATAATGCCATCATGTCACTGTTGATAATAATATTGTCTTTATTTAACTCTTACAGAATTAACGCCAATGCTGCATCCCTTTGCAATTATGAAGTAATTCAAATTTTGCAAATGCTGAAAGACAATACCCAGAAGAAATATAAGAAGGAAGGCTCTTTAGCCACTGTAACTTATGAAGTAAGTAATACTATATTCTTCCAATGTCATCTGATTTTTTTTTTGATTTTATGAATTCTTTCGTAATCCTCCGACTAGCTAGGGCTTATACCAATACCTTTTCATGTTTCTAACTAACTAGGGCTCATTTGGCTTTACTATCACCATCTGATGGTTGTATTTAAATGATTTGTATTTAATGTATTTAATTTGTATTTAATTTTTATGGTTGTATTTAAATTTTTTTTTTTTTTTTTTTTTAAATTTATTTATTTATTTATTTATTTTATAAATCAACAATCCAGTCCCGCTAAGCCAATTGCAATTGGCTTGACAGCAGGTGCTTATAATTCCTTACAAATATATTTAAAGTTATAATTTACATCTTTTATCTACAGTTAAACATTTTTTCATAAATTTTATCAAGTATCAAAATAAATATTCTTTTTCCAATAACCAATTTTTCACCATATATTTAACCTTATTCATAGAATTATGTTGCTTTATATTGTCAGGTAATAAATTAAATATCTTCGGTATGTTGTATTCAAACGTTCTCTGTCCGTACTTATTATTGAATTTCGGAACTATTAACCCGTCGTTACGCGTGAATCTAGTGCTATATTTATGATCTAGTTTCTCTTTATGCTGCGGGGTAAATATATGCTGAATTATAATTTTATACCATAGTATTGCCTTCACAGGTAAAATTTTTGCACTCTGAAACAGCAACGGAGTATTGTGTCTTTGTTTGAAAATGTTAGGGACAACTAATAATTTTACAATTGCGTTTTGTGCAACTTGTACCTGTTTCAGGTTGGTTACAGTAGTATTTCCCCATATTGTTAACCCATATCTTATTATTGATTCTGCTGATGGTTGTATTTAAATGTTACATTAATTTCATCACGAGGAAAATATAGTCACTGGATAAAAAACCTCTTGCAAATTGCAATGAAAAAGAAACAATAAGTTCTGAACTTTTTACGTTGAATGTAAATATTTCAGTTTTTTAGATTTATGTATCGTGGGGTTTGTATGTTCTCTCTCTCTCTCTCCGATGGCACTACAGCCCATATCGAGCCTTGGCCTCCTGCAACATTCGCCTCCAACTCCTCCTGTCCTCAGCGGCTGACTTCCAATTTGTTATTTGGAGAAGCTGTGCTGCATCCTGTCGCACCTCGTCTTCCCACCTCAGTCTGGGTCTTCCCACTTTTCTCTTTCCACCTGGGTGTCCAGTCAAACTTCTCTTGGGGACGCGTGTATCTCAACCTAGACATCTCAACCTGAGGAGTCTCATGTGGGCTGAGATGTTAGGGGCCTTATATATATCATACAGTTCTTTGTTGTGCCGGATGCGCCACTGTTCCCCCTCTTTCACGGGTCCACATATTCTTCTCAGCACTTTTCTTTCAAAAGTATCTAACATTTCAGCCATCTTTACCGTCAGTGTCAGCGCCTCACATCCATATGCCAGTACAGTTCTAACAATGGTAACATTGGTACATGTATGTTATTTTGATGCATTTATTTGTAGGGTTTGCAGTTTGTTATAAGTCGTTTGTGCAATGTCGTTCCACATGGGAATGGTGTATGTCAGTGCCGGGCGTATCTGGCCTTGATATAATAAAAGTTTTTTCTTCTCAGCTAGCGGAATTTTTGAGTTAAATATGGGGCTATAGTTTGCTGTATCTTTGTTCTCGCTTTTTCGAGATGAGGCTGAGGTATTTTACATCGGGTTTCCATTCAACTTCAGTTCCACTCGGGTAATTTTCTGTTTTTAACTCGACATATAAACATGATGACCTCTGTCTAGCCTCGTTCAGCTTGATGTGCCATTTCTTGTCATCTAATGTCTGTACAGTTTCGGATTGTTGTAAATGGAAGGTGGCGGCCTCTGTTATTTTCAAAAACATCCGTTGAAGTTTTCAAAGAGCATCCCCAATGAGAAGATGTCAAATAGAAGATTTGCAAAATTTGGAATTTCCCCTAATTTTCTCTGGGTCTTCTATTGCCCCCCTGAAAGTCTCAAACGCCCACAAGGGGGCATTATCGCCCTCTAATAAAAAGTATTTTGATTAGCTTGATCCTTTCAGACCGTGTGTATATTTGAATAGGTGACCGGACAACTCAGAATCATGCAAATTCAACACCTCCTTCAAAAGGTTGTAAAAGTGATGGAAAAAAAAATGGTTAAATAGGCTACGGGCTATTTTTCAACTTTCAAAGAAGCGTTGAAGTTGCGTGATTCTGATTTGTCGTGGAACCATTTGAATATACATTTTTTTCCCCACTATCCAGAGCGAATAAAAATTGGCGGCCTTCATTTTCCAATTGCTGGTATACCTGGCTTTGCACTAAGTTTTTTAAAAATAAATTGGAGTTACTAGTACAAGCGGTAGCCATTTTTATATTTCGAAAAATGATTTTTGTGTTCTAACACAACCAATTTTTTTCTCTTGATTTTTTTGTGATGTAAGTTTTTTTTGAAGGTATTCTTTCGATGTGTAATTTTTATGTAAATTTTTAAATTAAATAGAATGTAGTATTTTTGGTATTCAGTATAAGATTTATCATTTTATTGAGACACCTCTGAAACCTAATGTTAATTATGAAAAAAGCAATAACATCTAAAATATAGAAAAAAAAACACCAATAATATTCAAATATGTCTACCAATTGTCATCAAGAATCAATATGCTCTACCACTGCCAGTTTTATTTGCCAGGTCTGAAAGAAAATACAAATTTGTCTTATATTAATTTAAAATTTCGACAGAAAACTCACTTTTTACGATGTTTTATTTTTAAAATTTTATATTTCATTATAATTACATAGTAGGTTGGGTAAGATTATTATCAATATATTAATACGTGAAGCCAAAACTTTGTTTTTTTTTTTTTTTTTACATTAACTCCACACAGGAGGCCCTGAGGAAAAAATAATTTCCCTCAGGGCCTATGTCATCTTTGTGGATGCTGCGTGGAGGGAGTTTTTGAGGAGAGGAAGGAGTGAACATGGGTCTTGAAGAGACCCATATTGTAGGAGGGAGGAAACACAGAGGCCGGCAAATCGTTCCACAGCCGAGCTGTTGAACTCAAGAACGAGTCGTAGAAACGACCCGTTCTCATGTGACTAATGTCAACCGTGTACAAATGTTGAGCGCGCGTTTGGCGTGTTTCCCGACTATGCACCGGTGCCGAGGGGATCAATGACGCTAGTTCCTCGGAGCATCTTCCATTGTAATACCGGTAGAACAAGGCCCCTTTTTACGAAAATTGCGCGGACGGAGGAGTATGAAATTTCGCACACTTATAGTTTATATAGAGGAGGAGTGCAGAATGCTAATATTTTTTTAAAATTATGCATAAAAATAGATTAAATCAAAAACAAAAACATTACACACACTACCATGTACTTGACACACACACTCGCGTCTTTACTCTATTGTTTATTGTTAAAGTCTATGGTCAAATTGAGAATAGATTAATATTGTTTGTCTTTAATATTATTTGTCTATGGTCTTACTGAATGTCAAACATAAAAAAAAACATTACAATTATGGTCGAATTTCGACCATTGGGCGACCACTAGTTTTAATAATTGCCACATTCAAAGTTGCCTCTAAAATCATTAAAGATTGAATTCTAAAGGCTATTTTTTAATATTTAAAATACAAATAAATAAAGTAGTACGTATCTGTACTAGATATTTGTTATACCTTTTGATTAAAAAAAGAATTATTCAGTTTGTTTGAGTATTTTGGCCTAAAATCAAAATTAAAGTTTTGTATGAAAAATGCCCCGCAGCCTTTCCTCTTAATAAATTTTTTTGATTAGGTATCCTTAATAATGTGTTAATTGTGTTTGTTCCAGACTCTGCGCTATTTGCAGGATACAGATTGCAAGAACCAGAGTGAAGAGAAGATCAGCAAATTGCTCACTGCCTTGAAGCCCTTCAAACTCACCAAAACGGAAAAACTCATGATATTGAATACACCTCCGAGATCGCCACTGGAAATACAGCTTGTAAGCTTTCAAATAATTTTTTTTTTAAATTTTGTCGGCAACCCGGGCGCTTATTGTTATAACATTATCATATACAAACAGGTAAGTAATCCGCCTCACTAGACGATGTCTGTTCTGAGACGGGTACATTTATATACATATACACAAGTATACACATGCGCATGCATGCACATAATCATACACATACTTAATTTATTTTATTTTATTAGGCATACACAGTAGATTGTTACAAATTATAAGGTTTGAGAGTTTTATTTTTGCTAATTATTTTTTATAATAACATTACCAGTTTCGACACATTCACTAGTACTTTTAAAACTTAAAATTATCCATTTGACGGCCTCCGTGGTCCCGAGGCAAGACTCTCGACTCACAATCCGAAGGTCGCGGGTTCGAACCCGGCGTGCGCAAATAAATTTTATTTGATTAATTTGTGTTATTTCACAATTTATTCATTTAAAAATAATATATAGTATATTTGCGGCACGTTCCAGAGTGGAAGATACTATCGGTATCGCCCTGGTGTAAGACCACCATTCAGAATTGAAACGTTGCTTGAATTGGCTTTAGCCCTGTTTAGTGACCAGATCTGAATAGCCAGGTACTTCCCCACCTTCCTCTCCCCTATCTCCTTCCCCTCCCTACTACCTTCAGCCTCACAACATACCCCAATTGGGGATGCCATAGTCTCACTGGCTCCAGACGGGAGCAGTTGGGACTCTTGTGCGGTATTTCATATTAAAAAAAAAAAAAAAATCTAAGTACACTTTTAAATGTATTGAATGTGACGCACAGAATGTGAAAATGACTATTTACACAGCTTTGATTCCCATTTGTAAAGTATCGTAAGCCTAATTTTCTGGAGTTTTCGACGATTCTCATGGACAGTTTGTGTTTTTCAATCGGACACCGTTTTTGAACACAAAGGAAAAGGAAGCGCAACATGCCTTAACACTCGGGACGCAACAAACATTCAATTTAATTAATTTGTGTTTATGTTTTCAGATTGTACAGGAGAGCGAGGAGCGGCTGTCGGAAAAAGAAGTGGAAGAAATAATCGCCATTGTTTCTAATATTCTCCCCCCTGCCGAAGAGGCGTAACACTTTGTGATAAAAGAATTGACATTCAAAAGTATTAGCCAAGTGGCTTCAAAATCCCAAACAAATAATGTTTATAGATGATATTAGATAATGCATTATGTAAAATAATAGAATTTCATTCGTAGAATGAGTACCAACCCTTTTTGCTGTACAGAATTATTGTTTTATAATTCTGCTGGTTTTTTTCCCGTAGTCTCCGTAAAACAGTTGTACACCAATAATTTACAGAGATTACAAATGTAGAACACATAAAAGGTGAAGTAAATTGTAAGTCGTAAAAAAAGTATGAACAAGTTGTAGTAGATAATATCAAGTAGTAGAAGTAAATACATAACATGTGCATATGTTTTGAAGATTTAAAACAATACTAAAGACAACAATATCCAATAAACAAGCAAGGGGTGACATTATTGTGTTATGTCACGTTGGTACAACTGGAAAAGATTGATAGGAAGTGGAGTAAAGTAGAAGAATAGAAAGGTTGTGTGGGCAGTTTTACTGTATGGTGATATGCGTCAAAAGATACCTGTTAAACTGTCTGTAAGCGACGTTGAAAATCATTAAGCAGTTGAGTCACTGTTGATTAGTGCGTTCTGATAGGCAGAAATTCTCGCTCTCGGAGCATAAAAAAATAAGATCTCTCACGAATGCACTTGTTAGTTGCTCTTTCAGTATGAGGCTTCTAATGTGTTGAAAAAAAAGTAATTCCTATTAAGAACAAGGATGGTTATAGGAATGGATCGTATGTATGTTCAGATTTCTGATCGTTTAAGAACTGAAACATTTGTCAGGCATCTAATAAACATTTCGGAAGACTGCTGGTCGATAAGAAGTTCTGCTGGGTTCCAGAACTAGAACTTTTCAGACAGTATTTCAGGACTCCTGTCATAAAACCTTAATAATGTAATACAATAACCCATTAACGTTATTTGAGGCATTGTTGAAGAAATATTAATACCGAGGCATTAAGACAACATCCATCTTCTGTAAATTGATTTATTTTTCTTTACAAATTTTGCAGAAACCTGATTTCAATTATTGTAGGCAATAAATGAACTAATGTGGTATGTTGGTTGTAGAAGAGTAAAAATAATAATTTTTCAGAGAGTTCTGAATTGCAAAATTTTTTTTTTGTTTTTCTATGTAAAAATCATCTGATTCTGAAGACAGAAAGTCAATTTTTACCGTAGTAATTTCCACATTAGCATCATAAACAGTTCACTTATTAAAGTAACATTGAATTGAATCAAATCTGTGTTTGTGATTCGTATGGACTAAGTGATTCATTTGCAATTATGCGATAGTTTTTGTTGTTGTTTATAATAATTATGTATATTTATGTTAGACTTACTCAGTAATGTTATTTAATATAAGTATAAATATTATTTACCATTATTTACAACTGGTTTTATTCTATAGCACACCTATGTATTTTCCCTTTCTCGTTACATAAGCTTAAAGTATTGTTCAATGACTTTCTGTTTTTGGATTTCCTAACAATTTTTTTGTTTCAAGATTTCAAATGCATCCAGATTTTTGATGATTGCACTATTGAAAAGTGACAAAGTCAGACGGAAAGTTCAAAGTGAGTGCCGTGTGGAGGGTCCTTTTAGGAAAGGAAGGAGAGGAAGCTCTAAGAAGGACAAAGGTATGAGGGGTGGGTAGGAATCTAGGGGTCAGTGCGTCCAGGAGAAACCGATGTTTGATTCCATCCCTCCCACTGCGATGCAAGGTGATGTTTCTGGAGAGTCCTGCTGGAGAGGTTAAAGGGTTTCCCTCGACCGGTCTTTCCTGATCTGGCCTGCTAGCAGAAAGTGGGCAGACGCATCCAAAGCCAAGACCCGGACAAACTTTACCCCATGAACCCTGGCACCCTTACTAAGTCACCAAAGGTACCAAACCACTAGGGGGAATGTTAACGGTTGTATAAAAAGTTCTCATGTTCAGTGGTTACCTGTAAATTATTATTTTTTAAATAGCCACAGCGGACACCAATCTCAGATAGAGGACAGAGAGCATCTATTAGTGATGATATTATACCAAAAAAAGTTTAGTTATATGATTGAGATTATGATTTTTCTGCTGTGTGCTGTAAAAGAAAACATCTCTACGTTTACTAGACTCTGAAAAAATTCGCTGAAGTAATTCTGATGCAGGCACTTACGAGAAATGAGGGCTGACACATGACACCCGCAAAATCGAATCTCTTACAATATCTTCAACATAAGATAGCCTACTGTCCGGAAAAGAATAATATTTATTTGAAAGAGCATGGTTTTAACACCTTCCTTCCACCAAAAAATCAGTTTTGATATTGAATTTGAACAATTTATGAATTTACAAAGTTAATTTTGAAGTTCTGTTATTATATCATTATGGGCCAGTTGTGTCAGAATTAATATAATCACAACTTGAATAAAACTTTCACAAAACCTGAAAATTAACTTTGAAATTTGATGAACTCTTCAAATTCTCTGAAACGGTGACTGGACAACTCAACAAAATCAACTTCAACATCTCCTTTGAAAAGTCATTAAGTGAGGAAAAAAATTTGTTGAATAGGTTATTTTAGGTTAGGTATACTGGGCATAAATGAACCAGTCTTCGTTCTGGGCTATTTTAATTTTTTTTTTTCATAACTTTTCAAAGGAGTTTTGAAATGCCACTTTGTTGAGTTGTTGTGGAACCCTCTGAAACAACTGGCCTGTACGTTATATTGATTTTTTAAATGCATGTTGGATACTAATAAATAAAGCCAATGGGTAAGTACTATGGTCAAATCATTTCAAAGAAGGTGATGATTTGAATTTGTGCGAACCGAAAGTTAGAAAAAGTTATTTCGTTAGTTTGCCTATCGTCGCCTGCCGTCCCCGCTCACCCCACAAATGCCCAAAGTATTGGATGCGTAGCGACATTTATCAATTCTGTTTAAATTTAGACTTTGTTCTTTTTATAATTTTTTGTTTCATTCTTTTGCTTTCTAACAAAAACTAAATTATTAATTTTTTAATTCATCTAGTACACCGTTACAAGCAAGTGTATCATTAAAATTATTTTCACCTATACATAATTTCCTAATATTTTCAGACATATCTTAACCCTTGATTTACCCGGTGACTTCATACATACACAATTTACCCGGTGGAGTCCCCAGGACTCCCGGAAATAAAATCGTAAATTTAACATGAAATAAACACTTTTTTAAATGAAATGCTTGTTATGTTTATTTATTATATATTTGGTTTTACAATGGCATAGATTTTTATTTAAAATTATAGAATCACAGCCTTTTATTAAGGAACTTCTAGAATATGGCACTTTTTGTAACAAAATTACGAGACCTAACTTCTCTTCTCAACATTTCAAATACAAAACAATTTTTCAAAGTAATTTTTAAAGAAATATACCAAAAACATAATCAATTCTTATTAAGCAAAAATAAGTAAAATTTACAAAATTTTAAGAAACCCCCGACACAAAAAAAGGCTGATAACCTTGAAACGCCTGAACAGGTTTTTATGAATTGTAGCTAAGAACCATCTCTATTACGTCAGCTTTCAAACAAAAAAAACTGCATCACAATCGGTCCATTCGTTTAAGAGCTAAGATGCCACAGACAGACAGACACACAGACACGTCAAAGTTATAACACCGCTCCTTGCGTCGGGGGTTAAAAAGAATAAGATTCTTTTTTTTGCTTTTTTTATTCGATACCGTCAATAGGCTAAAACTATAACATTAATACACCGGTGGAGTCCCACGGACTCCACTAGCGTGATTACTTACCAATCGGAGCCTCGTACATTGACGTCCACTCTACCCCACGTTTAGTGCGTCACTGCATGAAGGTATTGGAACACAGAATTTGTAATTCCAAAAACGAACGGTTTTATGAGCGCTGATAGTTTTCAATGGAGTCCCAGGGACCTACCGGGTAAATTAAGGGTTAATATATATTGCCAACATCTAGAATGATGTTTAGTTGTGAGGACTATAAATAAAGATCTAAATTTAATTTCATACTTAATAAGTATCTGTTACGCAGACGTCACAAACGTTATTCATGGTGAGTGCAAGATTTTTTTTGTCATTTTTGGACTTTTTTTAATAAGTATGCAGTAGGTACTTTCTTATAAATATTTTTTCCATTGTGAAAATAACAATACTTGGTGGAATAATCCTTAAAATATTTTTTGAAACACAGCAGACTTATTTGGTGGCACCATTTTAATTCAAAATTAATGAATACTTAATTCAATGCGAATCAGCGTGGAGAGAGGTATCTCCAGTATCTCCACGCTGATTCGCATCATCACCCCGCTCAGAAGAGAGGACTCATCCATACTTTGGTAACCCGAGCGACCAGAATATGTGAGGAGCCAAAACTCGGATTAGAACTGACCAAACTCACCGATGCACTGGAGCGTAACGGATACCCAGCAAGGCAGACAAGGCAAATCATAAGAGCCAAATCAGCACGAAACGAAGACAGGGGTGAACAAGAGTCAAAAGGCTGCGCTTTCCTGCCTTACGTCCATAATGTAACAGACAGAATTGCCAGGCTGTTGAGAAAAGAGAACATCAAGACGGTCTTCGGAACCACGACAAAAATCCAAGACCTACTGAGGTCGGCAAAGACTAAGTTTCCTCTGGAAACAGATGGAGTATATAAACTCAGCTGTTCCGGATGTGACAAGGTCTATGTAGGCCAGACAGAGCGAACGATCTCCAAAAGGATTTCGGAACACTTTCGTGCTTGTAAACTTGGCCACCCTGACAAATCGGCAATCGCCGAGCACTTAATCGAAACCGGCCATTACTTTGGATTTGTTCCTGAAGTCCTGGGAAGACCCAAAACTTACAGAGCACGCCTAATTACGGAGGCAATTGAAATCCATAAAAACCCCATCAATATTAACAGAGACGACGGAGCTAAGCTCAATAGTTCTTGGTATCCAGTAATTGACGGCTACACCAAAGCTAAACGCAAAAAACCATGCTAAAAAAAAAAAATTTTTTTTCTAACACCAGCTCGTAGAGAAATGGAGCTGGCAGCACGGTATCGCTTCGACACACTTAAGTAAACACTCTCACCAATATCATTTGCTCATCTGCCCTGATGATGGACACTGTAACGCTGTCCGAAACGTTGGCTAAAGAAGGAGTTAGCGAAACACGGCATAACACCCCAAAAACAATAACAAAAATACTTTTTGGCCGTGAAAACCTAAAAACATACCTCACTTTTAAAGTGGTCAAAACCAAGAATTCGTAAATTTTTATTTATAATATAATATATTAAGGAGTTCCTTACGTATTAATTAGTTTGTGTGATATATATATTTTTTAATAAGGACAAACATTCCTGTGTTACGAATAACCTGACAATATTTGATAATCTCCTTCCACCACTAAATTAAGCAGAAAAATGTTGCTTGTGTCATGATGGAGGACTTAGCCAGCCGAGGAATTTGAACACACAACATGCCTGGATGGGACCGGGATTGGTTTATTTATGATGGGACCCCAAATGCAATGCCAACTCAATCACTGACCAGATAAATAAGTTGAAAGTAATTTTTGAGCACTTAAAAATGGTAACTGGACAACTTCAACATCTCTTGTGTATGAAAAGTCATTAAAAGTGATGAAAACAATATGAATTTTTTTTTAATAGGTTACCTTAGTTTAGGTTATGGGCTATTTAACAAAAATTCTTAACTTCTAATGACTTTTCAAAGGGGTGTTGAAATGCCTCTTTGTTGATGGAACCCTTGAAAGTACCTACTGGTGAGGGAATATTATTTATTCACTGACTAAAATTACGATTTTGAAGTCCCCGCTAAAACATCGATAGCATTTGGTAATGCGGTTCGTACATAGATGTCGGTAATGCTTCTATTTGTTTCCGTCCGTCGAGAACGCGACACTAGCGCAGTGTAGAGGTAAAAATTAAAAGTACATCTCCATCAACAAACGATTTGGTACTAAAGGAAACATACGGAAATGTGACTGGTGGCGTGCGGTGCCGCTGTCTGTTATCGTCCTAACGTTTGTTATTTTGAATGTTTTTCGAATATTCGAACGTATTCCAGTTTTTTTCATAATCTCAAAATTACAGTTGTGCCTTCCGTAAGTTTTACAGAGTCTGTGTAAAAAATTACAAAGAAGAATCGTGATTTTACCCACTTCGATATGTTTTCCGTTTGGATTGTTCCGATAACTCTTCTATGCAATGATAACGATAAGTTATTGTAGTAGCCGAGACTAGTGAAGCAATTAGAATTTGTTGTGGATTTGATTAAATAATCGCAAAGCCTTTGTATCTAACTAGGAGTTATTTTAAAGAACTTAAAGTAAAGTAATAGGTAGTTTTGACGGCCTGTACGTTAACTCCTTGGCTTTTATTGTGGACCACCGTTTCAATCGTGTTTACATTATTAGAGTGAAAATGAGTGTATTAAGTGATTTCAAAATGAAGGTAGACGTAAAAAGCAGTGGCGACGGTTTTCTAGAATTATGTGACGAGAGGCTCCAAGGACTCATGCGGTCGGAACCCATAACCGATGTTTACCACGTTGAACAGACCCCTTTTGCCAGGTAAGACACATGTTTTGTGCACACTACACTACAAACTCAAATTATTCCACCAGCAATCCGCATTATATTATTGCTCTTTACATTTCAAATACTTCGGTGCAAATTTCTGTATCATTAACTTAATCATCTGTAACGTCAGAAGTGGGGAAATTGATATTTTTTATCACAAAACAGTCTGTCATTCTCATTGTCATTTTGCAAGGAAATATTTTATAGCTGTGGAATGTGGTCACATCACAATTCTGTTATAATAAATACCTCCCTATGAACGAAAGTTACCCAAGAAAGGGTTTTTTTATCGTGTGGGTAGGTATCTTAATTTTTTTAATAGTCAATCTTATTTTCAGGGGTATTTTATTATTTTATATGCCCAGCATGTTGATTTGATAACATCTTGATATTTAGTCGATCTCTAAAATAATTTATATTATTATATACCTACCGATTGTTAAAATAATAATAATATTAATTTCTTCGGTGCTTGGCACCAACATTACTTCACGTTAAATAATAATGTTTACACTAATATAACGTATTTAGATGATTTTTTTTGTTATTTTTTATTGTAATATTATTTTTTTACAAAGTATTTTTTGTGCATGTATTTTTGTACAATTTGTACGCGCTAAGGTAGCTACTGCAAGTAAGTAGGTACCTACCTGCTTGTCATAATAATATTATATTATGCTTTGTTCAGAAGAAATGTGTACCTATGCATTTCGAATAATAAAATGTTATTATTTCAAAATGCCGTAAACAAAGAAAACCAAAATAATATATATAAAATATTTTAGATTTTCATAATGATAAAAAACCTCTTTAGATTCCTCACCAATGATTGCGACGGTTTCCACATCAGTCTGAATATGAAATGTTAATATCCTGTAATAATAATTACAAAAATATTCCGTCTAGGTTTTGAATAAAAATCCATTGTTTCTTCCCCCTTTCTGTAATAAAAAAACGTGTTAATGGGAATCAAGGGCCTTCTCCATGCCCCGTGACGAAAGATTATTTTTCTCAGAAAGTCCCACAATAATAAACCTTATTTAGACACCAACAAAAAAACGTTTCCAAGACGAACGAATCCCCCCTAACCCCTTTTAATTATTAGATAATAGTTTTTTTTAACTAAGTAGGTACCTACCTAGGCACCAGGCCTGTGGGCCGGTAGGAACCTACTGGAGTGCAAAATATCGTATCGTTTAGTAGGTAGGTATCTACCTATCACCCGTAACTAACGTTGTTATTCTGCATGCTTATAAAATTATTATTGTACCTATTACGTTTATTATTTCTTGGGTTTATCAATATTAACCTATGAGCTACGGCTACCTCCGTTTATTATCAGTTAACAAATTATACATTGCATTGAATTCCTCACTGTAATAATAACATCGAGCTGAAGTTGCTTGTTTGAGTTCGGTTCGGAGAAATCATGCAAATATTTCGACTTGACACTAATTTAACGTTTATTGGACCAAATTTCTCGAATTCGATAATAAATATTGTTGATATAGATAAATATGGTTGAAAAAAGAGATGTGTTGGTTTTCCGATCAGTCTGTAATAAGACTTTATGCATTGAATTATAAGTATTGTAATCGAAAAGAATTCTTTTGTTTTATGTCTTCTAATATGCAACTACTTGCATGCATGTTTCCAATAATTGCACGACATCAAAAGCTTGGTGTAAATTGCGCAAATTTAGTGTCGCGCAACCTTCAGTATCACGGCAACCATGACACCATCAATATCAAAGCCTTTTTCTGCATTGCACAACATTGTTAAACCTACCCAACTCTCGCGCAATAACAAAGAAAGCAACATGTCCGCTCGGCTGAAATGGTTTCGCGACACTAGTTGCATCACGCTTTTACAATACGAAATTAGTTGCATTCGACAGTCTAATTTTGTGGCATACAACTAATGCATGCATGATGAAACTAATGTTTACACGTGAATCTAGCAGTGCAACTAATGTCATGAAACAACTTAGGCGCATTATTTTTTTAAAATATCATCACCTAGCTAACCTACCTACCTACTCTAAAATGAGCTGACAAATAAAATTCCCTCGTAACAAATGTAGGTCTAGGTACATACCTTTATCTATGCATTCAAGGCATTGTTTATAAGATAAGTTAGGTACCGAGTATTTGCAGAACTTCATTAACAAAATTTATTTCATAAACTTTTTTGTCAGATGGATTAGCGACCTCGACATATTATAATAAACCGAAGATTTGCAGGGTTATAAATTGTATACATTATTTATTTTGCAAGCAATTGCGCACCTCTCGGTCTTTCCACGGCTTAGTCATGTTTTAAATTCCGTTTGCATAATATTTTTTATTTATTATTGTTTTATTAATTATTTGTGGTGAACTATCAACTGTAAATGCAAATTGATATAACGCGACGCAAAAACCAGTCCCCCCGGTTGGGTAACCTCTCTTTACTGTTTACCCCGTCATGGAGGAATGTGCAATGTTCATTATTATTATTATTTATGTGTTTTACGTTGTTAAATATTGACTGTAGATAGTAAGATTCAATACAACCCTTTAAATATCTTTACTTGTAATATATATTTTTTTAATTGGTGAATAACGCTGTTGAGAAGCTCATGCTATGCTGTGCTAGAACATCTGTTCTACCGTGTGGTACATATATATCTATGGTGACGACTACGGCTGAAATTTTCAGGCATGTATGAGCCGTATCATTCCAAGAATAATGGGTTATTTAAATCTTCCTCTTAATCCTTCTTTTCCTTAATCGAACTTTCTCCTCACACTATCACCACTACTCTTTTGGGGTGCCATAGTCCCCCTGGTTCCAGGCATAATTTTTTTTGTATTAGTATAAAACGTCGCATAAAAACTGCTGACTTTTCGATAAAATATACTAAGACCACCATAACACGGGCTTGTGCCTAGCATGGTGGTCGAAAAATTCCCAAATTATGTAACCATCAAAGCAATGAATAAAAAAATAAAAAATATTCCTACATTATAAGACAGTGAAAGATCAAGACCGGGCTACTCTCAGTATCGCACTATATGCACTTACCCTACCTTCCTCTACCCATCTCCTTCCCTTCACCATTCCCTTCGCAATTCGCAACATATCCAATTGTGGATGACTTAGTCCCTCTGACTCCGGATATAATTTTAAATACGTAAGGACAATATATGTATTGTCTTTTTTTGATTTGTCAACTCCGCGTTGATTATTTGTTATTTTTATCTTTTTTTTTTTTTTTTTTTTAAATCTGACTTGAGGCAATTTTTCGCAATTTTTTTTGGTCATCCTGCGAGGCAGGAATGGGCACCGCCGCCCCGGGAACCATTTATTGGATAACCAAGACCTCTGCCATAGGTCACTCCAAGTGGTTCGCTACGTTTGGTGACTTAGCAGGGGTGCCCGGGTTCATGGGGTGAGGTTTGTCCGGATCTTGGCGGCGGATGCGTCTGCCCACCAACTGGATCGGGCCTGGTTGAGGAGACATTAGAGACTGGTTGAGGGAGACATTTTAATCTCACCAGCAGAGCTCTTACGTTACACCGCAGTGGGAGGGATGGAGTCATACGTCCGTCACTCCTGGACGTACTCACCTCCAGATTCCCACCTACCTCTACTACCTTTTCCTTCCCAGAACTTCCTTTCTTAAAAAGACCTCTACACAGCATCCCCAAAGATGGATGTAGGCCCTGAGGAAATTTTTTCCTCAGGGCCTCCTGTGTGGAGCTAATGTTAAAATAATGTACATGTACCTGACTAATATTACCTAGTATATTAGCAGTTTGTTATTATTACAGAGATGGCACACGTCGTTTTGTTTGTACAACCTGCATGGTGACCCGACCACCCCTGACAACCGCGGTGAACATTTTAACATAAATACAAACATGCAGCCATCTTTATTAGTAGTGTTTATTAAACGAGTCTTCTCTCGAATATGTTATTATTATTATAAGTTGCGCGGTCTCTTCTTCATTCTGCCGATGTCTTCTGCATTCCTTTAGATAATGATGCATTTGCGTGTTGAGATTCGAGTCCTTCACCGTGCCGTGGAGTCTGCCGTGTACTATAATATTATGTTTATAAATAAAATAATCTACCAATACATGCACAGTTGGAGTTTTACACTGGACAGAAACTCCTTGGAAGTGTGATCTGTACAGATTTGGAAGAAAATCATCAAAATGTCGCTAAATTAGGTACCGACATGGCTTACTCCCAGGCTCCCAGGACACAAAAGCACCCAAGTTACACCGGCCAGTATTTTGCATTTCGTTGGTACGTTCCGTTACCGTTTCGAGATGGTGGCTGTGTTAATGGTTCGGTAAAGATTATTTTTTCAAATGTGAAATCGTGTTTATTTGGACTTTCTTATTCGCATTTTTTGACGTGATACCGTCTTATAAATCGATGAACGCCGGCAGCACTCGTGAAAAGTATGACTCATTGTCACGTTCCGCCTGAGCCGAGCGTCAAGCGAGATTGCGGAACAAACGATAGAGAGGCACGATCGGCCTAAGCGTTCGGCAAGAGCGCGGAACAAGCGATAGAGAGGCACGATCGGCCTAAGCGTTCGGCTTGTGACTGTAAAATTCTATGTAAAAGTTTTCTTATGACGTAATCACGTAAAATTATCGTCCGTTAACCGACTTTACAGACAACCAATTTTTTTTTCAATATTATGGTACCTACCTACCTATCTGAAGAAGGGCTGTAAAAAGAAATTGTCTCGGATAGTGACGTTTCTTTGGAAAAATTGTATAATTACTTGGGTATGTTTTTAGGTTTTCACGGCCAAAAAGTATTTTTGTTATTGTTTTTGGGGTGTTATGCCGTGTTTCGCTACCTCCTTCTTTAGCCAACGTTTCGGACAGCGTTACAGTGTCCATCATCTGCCCTGATGATGGACACTGTAACGCTGTCCGAAACGTTGGCTAAAGAAGGAGGTAGCGAAACACGGCATAACACCCCAAAAACAATAACAAAAAAAAAAAAAAATGTATAATTACTTATTTGATTTTTTTTTAAATGTTATATAAAATCTTTATGGTTTATAATTAACTACATAGGTAAAGGTATTTAAGTACCCACTTACAAATCTTATAATTTCAGAGGATATTTAGGTTTTAATTTATTGAGTAAGTGAAAATTAGAAACACACTTTTTTGGACGCGAAGTCTACTCCATTCACAGAACTCGTGTACGAGACGAGTCGTAGTAAAGCACTAAACAGAACATCTCTGGAAGGCTAAACTCCTAGGGACCAAAAAGACCGTTGAAATTGGCTTTTCTCTTCAAGAAATAATTTTACCTAGACAATAAACTATTATTATTGTCTTCACCTCGGGCACACAGGCTTTTCTACAGCTTATCTGTTCAGTGTAGTTATGCAAGTTTACCGACAGACGATGATCCGTGTCGGTATTATTTGCTGTCCACTTATCTCTCTGGTTGTTGTTCAAATAATGCAATTAAAACTTATGAATTACTTTTAGCGATGTAATGACCTGCTTTTATAATATTATTATTGTAATAATGGGTAATTGTTGCAATGAATATTGCGGAATTGTTTTATAAATGACCTCCTTAGAGAACTACCCTTAGGCGGTTGCTGTCGCAATGGAGATTGCCCTCAATTTGTGCACTGAAATAATGCAAAATGCACCATACGAACTTACTTGGGGCAATGAATGCATAGATTTAGCATAGAAACAGACTTTATGTAAATCTTGCAATATGTACTTAATGTTTATTACTCTGTTGATAAGGCATTCCTCTTGGAATGCTATTGCTTATATGTGTCTGAAAATTTCTTCAACACTACTTGTTCAAGATACCACACGTCAGAACAGATGTTCTAGCACAGCATATCATGACAAGAGAAATGGTGTTATTGAATGAAATTGTAAAGCAGTAGACACATTTAATTTCTCTTCCTTATTACTTTTTTGTTTGTCTGTATTCCCAAATGTTAAGAATGTTAAAATAAGAAATCTTTCACTGCAAATGGATTATTAATCTGTCATAAAAATGATTCTATTTATAAAGGGTGTTTTTTTTAGAGGAATACAATTTCAAAATGAAAAAAAACACATTAAAATAATGTTAATGTCTATGATATTGGCTTTATTTAATATATGATTTTATACCATTATTATTTAAATATGATTTCGGGCGAATAAATGAAGCGCAATCGTGGAGTCCAATTTTCAACAACTTTATCACTTTATCGAGCAACTGGGGCTATATATCGGCAATAACACGGCGAATGTTGACTTCCAAATGGTCCAACGTCTCTGGTTTGTCAGCACAGACGAATGACTTCACATACCCCCAAAGAAAGTAATCTAATGGTGTGATGTTATACTATCGTGGAGGCCATTTCACAGGTTCAATACGTGAAATTATGCGCCCACCAAATGTTTCCCGCAATAAATTGGTAATAATAAATAAATTAACAATAATAAATTGCGTAATAAATTTGCAAGCGCTGTTCTGACGTCAGCCTATTCATGGTGAAATGGCAAAACGTACTGTACTGACTACAAATCAACTGTCAAATCGACAGTCTGTAGAAACAATGTTGCCAGTTTAAAAACCAAACCTCTAAAAAAACACCTTTTTGTATAAAGAAGGTGTCTGTTACCTGTGTCGGGCGGACACCAAACGAGTAGTGTAAATTTGATTTTGATACAAATCTACAGTTTTATTCCGATATTGATGAAATTTTGTACATTTCACCTTTAGAACAAGAGGAAGGTCACATTTTACATTTGATTCGAAAAACCTTGTGGAAAGCCCGGGCAACGCCGTGGACTGCAGCTTTAAAAAAAAAACTTCGCTCTTGACTTGATTTTCATACAATGAATGAACCAAGAATGAACCGATGGGTTTATTTTGGAATGGAACCCTCAATTATTGAGGAATGTAGATAGGGAATTTAATAATAGCAAATCCCTGGCAATGACGATCATTCGTCATAATTTTTTTAAGAGTCTTATCTTACACTCTTGCATCACATTTATTTCATTTCAATATCATCAGCTTTGGAAATCGCGACCTCTGGACCCAAGTACCTACATACATACTTGATACCCGGAAATATCACCTTCGTTTAGAACAGTGACCAGATAAATAATACACGACACAAGTGCGCTCCTTGTGGATTTGAAAGAAAATCGCTAAATGACGTAACACCTTTCGACTTTTTTAATGTCTCTACTTGCACTCTTTAGACGTAGACCGCTAATCAAAATTACTCGCTCTGTCTCTCTTTTACTGCCTGACATCGTATATCGCCACTTCATTCGATTGACGTCAGTGAAAGAAGTATTGATTGCGAGTTTTAAGACAGTGATCGACATTTTATGTTTCGTTGAGTAGGTACCTAGTTACATACGCCGAGAGCGAATATTTTATGTCACTTTTAATCATAGAATAAAGAAATTCACTAGAAATGTGATGTGGGTGTGTTTCGCGATCCAAAAGTTTGATCATCGTTTGGCTTAGATTTCATATGCAGAACTGTATTTAATAATAATAATAATTGGATAATTTGTGGAGTGCTGTTTTTGTGAAAAATCACCTCAAGGGCGATGTGCAATAATTATGATTTCTTAGGCCTTATCTGATATTATTATTTACAAATAGACACAGAAAACATACTTACCTGGCAGGTCACTTCCGATAAACACACTTTTATTATGGGGTCGTCCATTAATCACGTGAGGCTCTAAAGGGGGGAGGGGTTCGGAAAAAATCACGAAATATCGCAAGGAAGGGGGGGATGAACGCACGATTTCTAAAACAAATAGGCCTTGACTCACCTTTGCCAAGCAACGATTTCCCCGCGCGTTGCGACAACCGCTCGGCTCACCAGTCGCCAGTAAGTCTGTGATTTTGACGCCGAATACATGCGTAAATCGTAGTTCCGTATGTTTTGCCTCAAAACAATGGAACAATATCTAAACTAGGAGATCTGTATAACTTTAAAATCTGTCTGGATATTTTTATCACGATGCTTAATTTTCCAAAATTTAATCAGATTATACCTGTATTTAAAGATAATATTCTGAAAATTTCAATAGACTTTGTACTTAAAAAAAATACTCGTGATTTTGGGTACGGGGGGGGGGGGGGGTAGTGTAAAACCTAACCACGTATCACCAGGGAGGGAGGGGGTTAAAAAGTTGCTAAAAAACATCACGTGATTAATGACGACCCCTAAATGTTTATGTTCATACTTCTAGAAAATCATGTTCATGCTTTGCAAGCAGAGACATTGAAAACATTGTTCATTGCATGATTTTACATTTGCTACCCTACATTACCCTTAAGTATTGATATTACATTTTTTTATGAGAAATGTAGTGGCAAAAGTAGAGTTAATATTTATGTTGAAAGACTGCAGAATTTTTATGAAATAACGTTAAAAAGTTTACATTTTTACATGTTATCATTATCAAATTTTCATTCGATCAAAAGGAGTGGAGATATACGTTGTAAGGCAAGTGTAAGAGAGACAGAGCGTGTATTCATTGAGCTAGAACCAAAATCTACCAAGTCCGTGGCGACACTGGTTTTCATCAAAATCTACGTGGAAGGCATGTCTAGTGTGTATTGTCTATTCAGTGCTTTGAATAATATTATGAAACATGGTTCAAATATCGCAGAAAGTTATCAACAGTGGCGTTTGTTTTGTTTTTGAATAAATCAGCTGTCATATTACGTATGCTAATACTAAGTCACATCATACGGTACCGTCATGGAAATATTTTGATAAGATCAAAAATCTATGATTCATAATAATAGAATTTGAACACAGGTTTAGAGGACACGATTTTAAATAAAATCAATAGTTCTTGTCCGATTGTATCTGCAGTAAGATAAATTTTGATACTCGATAGCGTATTAGATTGCGGAACATGTTAAATTGTATAAAAAAAATTCGGAGTGTGCAATTCATTCGCGGTAAGAGTAAAACCCTCAGAAAACTAAAGAAGACAAGAGTGCGAGACTACGAAGTACTTTTTCATATTTTTGTCGTCGAATTCCAGTTCACCATTTTCTGTACATTTGGTCATCTTATTAGTATTTGTGTTTTTTCTTCGGTTGTCGAGTCGCGAGATGTCGCATTCTTTTGCATGTTTGTTTTGAAGTGGTTTGAAGAGGTTTGAAGATTGGATATTGATTTTACAATATATTTTATAAATAAAAATATTTTATTGCTATCTCATTCTCTCGCAGGCTAAATCCTATACATTATGTATTTGTTTGTCTCTTTTTAGTGTCGCTCGTTTCCGTTTCATCGAGTTTCAAATCACAATAAGTCAAGAATCAAACTTCATTATAGAATTTTTCACTTCAATAATGTTATATCCGCTATTTCAAAGTTATTTGGTCTTGTGCCCTGTGCATACAGAATTTAGTAGTTTTTAAAATTCTTCTTATCTCACTGTTAACGGGTGCATGTCGGTGTCGGTATAATAATGGTGTTCAAATATTGAAAACAGCTTTGGCTAACTTATGACCACACAGAACGTGTGGTGTTCGGGAAATGAAAGGTTAGAAACTAGGTGTTAAAAGATAAGATACGTTGGACAATATTACATTTTGTAGGTTTTCAAATATTGCAACAATGAGGCTTGCATTTGAGTTAGATAACGACCAGCTCTAGGCTAGACCGAAGGTCCCATAGAGAAATCAACTGCTACTGTTGTGAATGCACAATTATTTGAATGTGTTGCTATGAGAATTAATCACATTTAGCAAGGTTTATGCGTAACATTTTACGATGTTAGGCCTCACAAAATCGTAGATGAAACATGACGAGATTATTTTAGTTACTCTTTCCGGAATATTGTTTTTAAATCTGATATGCGGACAGAGGAAATAACGTAACCAGAAGGTATAATACGTCGGTTTACCGGACAACTCAGATTGAAACCAACTCAGAACCACCTCAGAAAAGTCATTAAGAGTGATGAAAAAAAATGTTTAAATAGGGTTACGTTAAGTTAGGGTTATTGGCTATTTTAAAATTAATTTTTTCATAGCTTTTAATGACTTTCAAAGAGGTGTTGAGTTGGCTTTATTCTCAGTTGCCATGGAACCAATATGTCGAAAAGTATTTTTTTTTTTACATTAACTCCACACAGGATATGTGGAGTTAATGTAAACGCCTATGTCATCTGGGATGCTGTGTGGAGGGTCTTTTTGAGGAGAGGAAGGAATGAACATTGGTCTTGAAGAGACCCATGTTGTAGGAGGGAGGAAACACAGATGCCGGCAAATCATTCCATAGCCGAGCTGTTGAACTCAAGAACGAGTCGAAAAAACGACCCGTTCTCATGTGACAAATGTCAACCGTGTACATATGTTGGGCGCGCGTTTAGCGTGTCTCCCGACTATGCACCGGTGCCGAAGGGATCAATGACGCTAGTTCCTCAGAGCATCTTCCATTGAAATACCGGTAGAACATGGATAGCATTCCCACCCGACGCCTGTGTTCTAAAGACTGCAATCCGTTCGTTAAGATGGGAGAATCTATCAAACGGATCGCCCGTTTCTGCACAGAGTCGAGGGTATTTTTCAAGTATTTTGGAGCTCCAGACCAGAGGTGGCTGCCAAATTCAACCGTGGGGCGCACTTGCGATTTGTACAGTATATTTATAAGTATAAATTAGTATGAGAATAATAGGACAACGGGTAAAAGGGAAGAGATGTGCAATATCGATTGAAATTGATCTAAATGTGCATCCGCTTGTTTGTGGCGTATTTGTCTTCTAAAAGTTTTTAGTCTTCTGAAATCTTACATCTTTGTAAACATGTATTTTTTTTTAATTCCCAGAAAAAAAATATAGCCGGGAATAATGTAAAAAATCCACCACGTAATTTCCCTGTGTTATTATCTATGATAAAACCACGAAGGTGGACCACAATCTATCTACCAACTAAAATAACGTTACCCACTTGAGTTTTCTGAAATCTGGCGACCTTCCTCTTGTGTGGGAATTTATACAGTTTCCAGATTGGCTTCCAGTTAATTCCCTCCGGTGCTGTAAAAGCTAGGCACCAGAGATGCATAAAATGCAGTTATTTTTTGACGATAAGCAGGTGCCCCGATAGGCAAGTTCTACTAACATCCTCCTGGGAACTTAAGAACGTTCATCTACCCTGACATCAATTCGGCTGCTTGCCTTTGGAGATAAAATTAATAAGAATGGTTTTATAATAATACCAACAGTCAATATTTTTAATTCAAGTTACAAACTAATATTATTTTAACGTAGGTAGATAATAAAGTGCTCTAAATCTTAAGTTTTTAATCGCTCTCTTGCGACATTTTTAACTGTTTAAAATATCGTAAAAAAATTGGCCTGATTGTTCGCCATTTCACATTTCGCCATTCTGTATTTGGCAACACTGATTGATTTCCTCTTGCTAATATAATAATCAATCGATCTCTCGAATCCAGCGCGACTTACATTGTAATACAACAATAATTTAATACTCTGACGTCTCTTTGTGATTGTAAAAATAAATAAAATAGTTCGAGAGGCAATTTGACGCCCACGATGATTAGTCGATTCCAAAAAAGGCCGGATCGGCCTGCTATTATTATACGTAGGTACCGTAATTTCGCGTTGTGCATATTATGGACATGGAAGATTTCAGATTTCGCTTCGAAATTAAATTCGATTAAGCCGGCGAATTACGATATATCATTATTTATAGGTAGGTAGGTACCTAAATTATTTTTTGTGCTCTGACTCAGAGATGTGGGTGAGTCGTATTTCACTTTGGGTTATCGACCAAGATACAAGTATTTCGCAATTGATATTGACGTTTTATTAAATATATCGATAAGGACCGTCCTTGGATGCACCATAGAGTTCAAAATCTTAATAAAGAATAATATTTGCATCAGCGATATGATAATATTGATGTCAACGTGCAGTTTTCAACGTATGAATTTTCCTTAGACAAAATGCTTTTATAGTGTGCGAAACGTCGAAGGAGGTGCTAATTATTTTATGGCAGACATAATCTTCTTTGTATTACACAACAATCAGGCCTCGCGGCAGAATGCACGCACCTCATAATATTGCGGATCGCGTGAATCGACCATGCGAAAAAAACGACATCCTCCCGCGGCTCAGTGTTGCCCGCCGTTGCCTCCAAAGGGACGCGGGTTTACGATGCCCCCCGGCCCGAGAGCGTAAAGCCGAGAGCCCGGTCCTGTGACGGTCGACGGATCCCGAGGAATGACGTCCGTCTACCGACTTCCCTCTCCCCTCTGTGCTCCTGGTATCCCGTGAGAACGCCGCTGTCCGAGTCTCCAGTTTTTTGCCGGTTGGTTCGCCATGACCTTGAGTTTTTGCGCTGCACTCCGCGCGGACATGTTAGTCGTTCCGCTTCTGTGAAACGTCGGCATCGTCCAGTCTGGTTTTGTTTGGATTTCATCCACAGAACAACACGTGCTTTGGGTTGCAATCGACTCTTCGTTGATTAATTAATGAGCTTCCTATTTATTCAATAACGATGCCATATTTTTCGTGTACTTGTTTAATGATTGGTTCGGCAGTACTGACCGCGTCTTTGATCTGTTATTTTGGTGTCGTTCATCGGTTTATCATTGTCATGTCAATTTTGCATGAAGATGCAACCGACTTCAATAGTTGTTTCTGATTGAGTGCGCATTACATGGTCACTAATTTGCTTGATAAATGAGAGTTTATTAGATACATGTGTAGTGTGTAGGTCCATAATTATTGAGAACGAGAATTCTAAAGGCGTAACATGCAATCAAACGCGTTCACCTTTAGTTCATGCAGTCTGGTTGCATTGCATTACGCGTGTAATAACACCCCGCCCGGGTGTCGCAAGCAACTCTTGATATATTACGGAGAAAGTGTTCATTTATGATCTTTACCAGTGCGTGCAACAAATAGTCCAATATTTTACTATCGCCCTTAATTCGTTTAATACTAAAATGCGGAACATTGAATTAATAGCTCACGTAATCATTTCGCATTCCTATTCCCTGTACGTGCTCTGTATTCACCACGCTGCCTAATTTGCATGATGTAAAACGTTCGTCAGTCTATTGTATTATAAGTATTTGAGTCATTTTTAACAATCGCATTGCCTTTTTGATCGTGTCCTTCATTTATAACCAATTAATTTAAGTTTACCCGGAATCCGCGTCGCAATTCTCCGAAGACTTCTCAACACCCACAGCCGCGGCAGCCTTAGTTGGTAGTCCAATTATTGGACCATGCGCGTTTTCTAAAATATGACCGGGAATTATAATTTAGTTCGAAGCTCTAAACATGTGATTATATGATAATTTGATTCACAGCGGCGCATTTTTAACGATAAAGATAATAATAAAGCGTGGCTTGAAGAGCCTGAAGAAGTCACGTGGATTGAAGGTACTGTGGGAAAGATAATTCCATACAAACCTGCCGCTGGTCCTTGAAGCCTCGTTCCGCTTCCTCGAGCCCGCCAGCCCTTCTGCCGACAGCCACTTGCCCACGTTGCCCACGCTTCCGTAATTCTTTTTTTTTCTTTTCCTTTTATTTGTAACTTTTTCGTTGCTCAACTCCCAACCAATTATTATCTTCGTAATTCATATTCTTAGACGCAATGATTATCTAATCATTTTTAATTATGATAATGTAAATGAATTGGTAGATGTAGATATGAGATTGAGGTAAATTATTAAGTCTTGGATTTTAAAATTTGGTTGCATCTGCTTCCGCGTGTAAACTGTAAACCGCACCACGTGTTCCGAAAATAATTATGTCCCTTCCTGTAAGCTATGCCACAAAAGCAGGTGGTGATACCGCACCAGAATACCAGCTTTAATACTATCTGGGAATGCGAATTGTGCCGTATTACGAGCCATCACATCTGCTTATTCTACAGCGAGGCAACGTGGACCTTGACAAAGCTACCGTGGAATTCGAATCATTTCGTCGACGAAAATTGTCACAAACGAAGTTACAAGCAGCGTATGAATAAAGAATGGGAAGCCATTATGACTATAATAAAGCTCAAAGAACTCGAATACTCGGACCACTTAACGAGGAATGAGAAATACTTAGTATCTACTTCCACTGTTCATTCAATGTAAAACTCTCTGCCGGTGGATAAGGAATGTCCCGGCTGAAAAACCTTCGAGAATGCTGCAATAATTATTCTAGTACGAGTTCATTGTTTAGTGCGGCTATCTTGTATTAATAGACATGATGTTAGCCGACCCCCGGTAGGAGAGTTGCAAGATTAATAATTTTTCTATCGTAGGAACTAATAATTTCCTCTGTGAAATCTGTATTTGATTTAGCATTGAACTGGTTAGAATTTTTGTTTGGACTATTTTCTACATAGCGATCTTCAATAATAATTGTTGTCATGCATCTGCATGATGTGCGCTGCAAATTGCGAAATTCCGTTCAACGACATTCTCGCGGTGCTGGCGAATAGAGATTTACATACCGGTCCATAAAGCAGAACAAACTACTTAGGTGAAAGAATTGCCAAACGCGACCCGACCATTTCATTGTGAACATTGCGGGGGTCTCTCGTCTCTCATTCTGCCTTCTGGTTCTCCATACTTCTGACCGGGGGCGGCTCACTCTTTTGTATTATCTCTTTGGAGAAGTTTTCTCATTGTCTCAAAAAAAACTTTCGCAATCGCCGTGACCATGTAACGATTCGTTTGTTCGCGTCCTATATCCCAAATTCAATCGCCGATACAATTTAATATCGATTAATGTAATGTTGCAAAAGCTCTCTTGTCAATAATTCAATCAAATTTATGAGCTACTATTTTGCGTACCAGTATTTAAATGAGCAGCATTGACTTAATTGAATATTGTGTCGTTACGAGTCAATGAAGTAAATTACGACCAGATTACATTGCGCAATTTTGAGACGTTGATTGTTTATTTGACTATCTCAGTCTAATTCATTGTTGGTTAATTGGTTCTCAACAAATCCTTGAGATACATAAAAATGTTATGCCTCCACAAATTTAATACACAATCAGAAGTAAAAATTGCAAATTATATCAATTTGCATCTTTTCGGATTCAACTAATAATGTTCATGTATCATTTGAGCCTATTACTACTATCTTTAATTCCGCATCCAGTCGTTTTGATTAATGCTGATCAAACTGAGGTCAAATGCTGTTCAGTCAATTTTTTGCACCGAGAGTATTGTCCAAACATTTGAACTGCGGGCCATCGCGAGTTGACCTCCGGCGGAGTTGCTTGGCGATAGCATTCTGTATTCTGAACACATTTCATTATTATTGTTTGCTCCCAGCTATTCGAGAGCCAACGGTCGCTAACGAATTATTCGTGCGGGAGATGAGCGTGAATCCCAAGGTCGAACGACATAGGAAATCATTCTCTCAGGGGCTGCGCATTTCTTTCTCTATTATGTTATACATTTATATAAAGGTGTTCCGAATATTACTATTATGTTCTTATTGAATGGATAAACCTAAGTCCCGAGTTCTGGAGGATATTTGTGTCCCACAAAAAGGGAAATTTTTTTGCCTGTTTGGTTGTGTGTGAAACTGTGTTTTTTTAGAAACAGTTTTTGATCGTTTTAATTTTAAAAACGTAAATTTTTCAATAAATTATCATGTTTTTGTAATGAATGTGGATCCAAGTTTAAATAGAAATAAAAGAATAAGCTTGGGATTCTTTGTTTGGATATGAATTAAGGAATAAAAGGCGTGTCTTGTATGAGAGCCCTCTCTTCACCGTTGACCACGCGATAAACATTACATTAATATATTCTTTAATTATACGAGTTATATTATTTTATTTAACGGTCCGCAACGCGGTAAAGTCACGACAGTGTTTAGTTTAATTAAGGTAATATAATCATTTTTGTAAACCTCCTGTCTATTTTTTACTACGTATTTTGAAATAGTTATCCAATATCCTTAGTGTTGATTTTCTATATTTTTTGTAGTATTTTATTATTTTATTTACGCTAAAAGTAATTTAGCCCGCCTTGTGCTTTTGACAAGTTCTCTTCCCATCAATCCAATTATTTTTATTTTAGAATCGTTTACTTTTATGGCTATTGCACGCGAAGCCTAGAACACTCGATCATCCCATTTCATTTAAACACTGCAGCCCACCCCTCTGTTTTCGCTAGGTACCCAGCGAAATAACAACGCACCCTATTTTTTATTACACGGAATTCTATTTGGCTAAGCACAAGCGCGTTGTTTGTTTATGGTATGTTTATACTGGTTGAGTAGTGGGTTATTGAGGCATGCTGCGACGTTGATTTTAATGATTTGGGAGGCGGGCAGGCATCAGTTTCCAGGACAATAAAACAACCAACGGGGGGGGCAGGAATGACCCAGACGGGTGTTGATATTATTATTCGGGTGTCGGCAATGAATTTGATTAACGCTGTGCATGTTAATGATCCCAGTGTTTTAACAGTCTGACGAACATGTGCGTGATTCTTTAACCCTGCTGACATGACGAGTTGATATTGAAATGCTCTCGTCACAGGAAGACCAGAACTTTATCGCTTGCGGTCTCCAATAACCGTACCTGAACACTTGAGGAAGAAAACTGGTTGCCAGAAGGTTCACGAATAAGAATAACACAAAAAGCGGTTGCCAAAATGAGTAAAACGTAATTTTTTTTATCAATTTCACCACCTCATCGATTTGGCAAGTCCATGAAATAACATATCGAACTTTATTAATAGCCTTCCGTCTGCGTGGTTGAATTTCAGAACTCGACTTCGAATGCATGTTTGACGCCACGCCTTACGCGCCGCGCCACAAATAACATCTGTGTACGTGGAATTTCAAACGAAGCGACCGTTGTAATTCGGTTTTAAATTTAAAAAATCGTCACAAGATGTCGCCACTTCCATTGCGGCAGGTTGTGTGGATGTGCCCCAGGCAAGTATAAGTACTACGATTTAGTAAACTTGCAAAACTCTCCGGATATGGAAAGATTGACGGTAATACTCAGTTGTATCAAGCGGCTATATGTTACATGTGACGTCATTGCCTATCTCGGTTACTTTGTCCCGGTGACTATCACTAGATGACAGTGGTCCGAGGAATAGGCGATTTTTGGAACCAGTTCCTATTGGATTTACAGAGTTGTCACAAACACTAACTGGGCGAAGCCAAACCTAAAGTCGCCCGCAGGGCCTAGCGGCAAAAACCTGCGGAGCGGGTTTTTAACTGCTAGTTTGTACAATTTTCTCAATGTTTTGTAAGGTTTCCATTTGAGCGATAAAATACGTGCATGGTTAATTAATTAGAGGGCGCTTTCAAAGCCACGAAGTAATTTTATCATGAAAAACGTATGTTTACTAAACCATTAAAATTAATATTTTTCGAACATGTGCGTTTGGCCCCTCCAGTACAGACTGGTAGTCTCGGCGAGTGACGTCAGCGCGATAGACGGTTGAATTTGAAAAATGACCGTTGCGAATTCCGCGTGCCTCAAATTCACAAGTTAAATTCTTGCTTCTTTCATACCGTTGAGTATTAGTCATCATCACATCGCACGGAGATCTGTGAATCGTATTGACTTGAAACGGCAAACTGGGATTTTTTAAAACTTTTTAATTTGCAGAAAAAAACTGATTTTTTAAAGCTATCTAGGTACTATAGCGGGATATTCAGTCTGGTGACGTTTTATGCCGTCATACCTAGATATATATGAGAAAATTTGTTTATGAATACGTTACGACATTAGTCTCCGCACACCGTATACGAAACCTTCGAATTTAATGTTTCAAAGACCCAATCATGTCTGATCACGTCTAAAAGGGATCGAAATGATAATCTAGTCTCCTTCAACGGAAGCATTCTCCCGAACAGGCCTTCCATTGATATGCTTGGTGTAACTCTAAGTGACCAGCTCAGGTACGGGGGCTCCATCGAGGCCAGAGTTAAGTTAGCCTCTCAGAAACTGGGCATACTGTACAGGGCACGCAGATACTTTAATAGTACACAACTGCTAGCCCTGTACAAATCGCAAGTGCGCCCCACGGTTGAATTTGGCAGCCACCTCTGGTCTGGAGCCCCAAAATACCTGAAAAAAACCCTTGACTCTGTGCAGAAACGGGCGGTCCGTTTGATAGATTCTCCTAATTTAACTAACGGATTGCAATCTTTAGAGCACAGGCGCCAGGTGGGAATGCTGTCCTTGATCTACCGGTATTACAATGGAAGATGCTCCGAGGAACTAGCGTCATTGATCCCCTCGGCACCGGTGCATAGTCGGGAAACACGCCAAACGCGCGCTCAACATTTGTACACGGTTGACATTAGTCACATGAGAACGGGTCGTTTCTACGACTCGTTCTTGAGTTCAACAGCTCGGCTGTGGAACGATTTGCCGGCCTCTGTGTTTCCTCCTTCCTCCAATATGGGTCTCTTCAAAACCCATGTTCACTCCTTCCTCTCCTCAAAAACACCCTCCACACAGCATCCTCAAAGATGACATAGGCCCTGAGGGAAATTATTTTTTCCTCAGGGCCTCCTGTGTGGAGTTAATGTAAAAAAAAAAAAAAACCTTGACAATTCCTTCGAAAGGATTAACTGCAGCCCTATCTTGTATAACTAAAAGTGTTAAAATTTCTTCACATCACTTAACCCTAATCGGTCTCCTTGTTCGAGGGGTAAGGGGTAAGGCTCTCGATTAGCAATCCAGAGGTCGTTCGCAAGTAAATTTTATTTGATTTATTTTTGTTATTTAAAATAATATTTATTAAAAATAAAATATAGTAAACTTGCCACACGTTCCAGGGTAGAAGGTATTCTCAGTATCGCCCTGATGTAGACCACCATTTAGAATTGCAACATTGCTTAAAATGACTTTAGCCATGCTTGGTGACCAGATCTGAATAGCCAGGTACTTTCTCGCTTTCCTCTTTCTCGTCTACTTCCCCTACCCGCTACCTTCGGACTTACAACACACCCCAATTGAGGGAACCTCCAGATGGTTGGGACCCTACATAAATCTTGATATGAATAGGTTTCAGATAAGACAAGTCACAATACACATACAAACTTCAATCCGTGTTTAGTGCAGCGGCAAGGCTCATAACCGGGGTCTCTAAATATTTGCACATTTCAGAATATCACTGGCTCAAGTGCCCTGAAAGAATCCCGTACAAATTGTGCTGGATGGTGTTTAAATCAATCAATCTCTGGATTATGCGTTCCGGAAAATACTGGTCCGAGGCAATTAACCCTTAGATCAGCAACTTCATCGGCTATAGGCAGACAAATAGAACCTAAACGAAAGCCAAATACTAAGTTTGGAGATCGTGCTTTCGGAGTATCAGGGCCCAAAGCTTGGAATAGACTGAATTAAGATGCACAACAAGCCCAACAGAATTTAGGTCCAAACTAAAAACTTTCCTTTTTGGGCTCTCACACCCTTAATTTATTTATTATTAATTATTATTAATTTAAATATACCTATCCGAGAGCATTTCATTGCCTTAGTTCTTAATTGTCCAAATGACCATTTTAGTTTTTGTTCAATCTCCACTTTAAAATTAAAAATAAAGTATAAAAAAATGATAGTTAATCACTTAACTAAGAATTATTTAAACTAATGAGACCTTTTACCTTTGCGGAAATAGCTTTATCTTAACTTTTGAAATATATCTGTTGTTTTAAAATATGTTATAAAATATATTATATAAATATGTACAATCATATGGGACGTGTGGGATTGCACTATCCTCCCCACATCCTGGAATTTAAATTTAATTTAAATTTATTATTATTATTAACACCTATTATAATGTTTAATTGAAATGATGAAAGAAAACCTTCTCCTTCTGTAAAATTATCTAATGGTCTTTTTTTACAATTAAGAACTAAGGCGACGATATGTACATTTTTAGGAAGCATTGCGTTCATTGGTCAAAACATTGTACATATCTTTTCGTATCAGTGATCAATGAACCGGTGGATGCAATTTTTAGCCATAAGTTGTTTTTAATTGTTTGTCTAGTTCGTAGTTTTTCTAGATTTTAGAATATTATAAGTTTTTACAGCGCCCTTGAGGTGATTTCTCATAAAAACGGCGCTATTCAAATCATCCAAATATTATTATTATTAATAATTGTATAAAAGAGACAGCTTCTAGCAGGTAAAATCATTTTCCCTACTGTTTTTTTTTTTAATAATTGCACCTTGTTACTTTTATTTCATCTTACAATTAAGATTATTTTTCCCCAGATAAAATGTAATAGCATTAGTTTCCTAGTCGGCAAGTCGTTTTGTGAATTGCTTTATCTTACTATCTTGTTTTTAATTACGCCAAGCAGCTGATAGCCAATACTTTAGCAAGATAAGACATTCCGTAACATGTCTTCATCGTCTGGATGGGTTCTTTTGCTTTATTGCGACGATCCCGTGATACTTTTAACACCTAATCTGTTAAAATGTTGAAATATTTTATGTTTATATTATGGCCCCGTTTTTATCGGCGGATTAAATTGCGATGTAATCTGGTGGATTAATTTCTAAATTAGTTCACGGTGAAACAGGAGTTATGTATTGATCGACAGTTTTTAGTGTGATTGGTCGAATAAGATCCATTGACTTAGAGTTTTCTAGGTTCGCCCTATGCTGGTTTGCAATCCAAGAAATGGGCTCATTGGTCCAACTTTCATTTGGAGGTAATACGAAGTAGTCGTGATTTGTTGACTGTGTCACCTGATAACATACTTCAAATGAACGAGAGGCTGATTTTATTCATATTTCGAAGAAGGTATAAAC
Source organism: Glyphotaelius pellucidus (assembly GCA_936435175.1). Taxonomy (NCBI): domain Eukaryota; kingdom Metazoa; phylum Arthropoda; class Insecta; order Trichoptera; family Limnephilidae; genus Glyphotaelius; species Glyphotaelius pellucidus. The sequence continues at coordinate 5,858,286 of OW386543.1, read as the reverse complement.
TTCACTGTATGGTAAATTTATAAATTTTCTCGGAAATATTAAGTTGATTTATTTTTGTACGTTGCTAAGTAAAGAATTTTTCTGTAGATTTTTTTTACAATTGCTCCACACAGGAGGCCTTGAGGAACAAAAATCCTCCATCTTTGGGGATGCTCTGTAGACGGTGTTTTTAGGGAAAGGAAAAAATTATGAAGGGTGGGTAAGAATATAGAGGTGAACGAATGTCCAGGAGAGTTGTATGAATCTATCCCTCCCACTGCGGTGCAAGGCGATGGGTCGAAAGAGTCCGGCTGGAGAGGTCTAGATTAGGTTTCACTCCAAATCCGGCTCGCCATGCTGTAGGCGGGCAAACGCTTTCGTCACCAAGACCTAGACAAACTTCACCCCACTAAGCCTAAACCAAACGTAGCGAACTATTCGGGTTAACCTGTGACAGGGGTGTTGCTTATCCAACAAATGATTCACGGGGCAGCGGTATCCATACCCGCCTCCCAAATGGACAACAAATTGAAGCGAATTGGAATTAGCGTCATTTGTCTTCCTCAAAATTGTCATTTAACGTTTTGGTTCTGAAATTATATCTCTACATCTGCCCTGATGATGAAAACTTCAAGACTGGTCGAAATTTTGGATCGTGGATGAGTATATGGCACAACGTGAATCTTTAAAAGATCACGTCTTGTGTTTATTTAAAACCATTCTTGTGTATTTTATAGCAATCGCGTGAGGTAATGTGAAATGCATTAAAGTCCATTGGCATAAAATACATTCCCGCCTCGCTTGGAAGGAATCGTGATCAAATAATTACGTTATTTTCTTTGTTAATTGAAGTGTTTAACTCGTAAAGATACGTAACAAGGAGTATGTACGAGTACTGAGACGTCACAATTACGCAATGCTCTCGGAACTTCGCGTGACCTATCAGTCAGTTTGGGTGAACGAACAACTCGGAATAAAATCAACTTAACACCTCCTTTGAAAAGTCATTAATAGTGATGAAAAAATATATTAAAAAATTGGTTTAATAGGTTACGTTAGGTTAGGTTACGTGTTATATATAATTTTTTTTCATAGCTTTTAATGACTTTTCAAAAAGGTGTTGAGTTGATTTTGCTTTTGAGTTGGCATAGAACCGTTATTTGGGTCGTTGGAGGAAGAGGTTATGTGATGCCCAGATTATTCTTGAGTCATTATCACACCTTTTTCATAATTGACATGCAAATTAAATGTTTTATTGTAAAATTGATAGATAGCTTTTATTTTAGAAAGATAACGACCAAACCACATCCAGGATAAAGGAACTAACTGACTGTTGTACTTTTAAAATGTCTTGTTTCTTTATTTATTTTACTTGTTATTTGCCTTTTTATGTGAATACCTCCAACTACTCCCGTGGAGCCAATGAAACTATAGCATCCCCGATTGGGGTGTGATGTGAGGCTGTGAGGTAGTGGGGAGGGGAAGGAGATAGGGAGGAGGAAGGTGGGGGAAGTACCTGGCTATTCAGATCTGATCGCCAATACGTCTAAAGCCATTCAATGCAACGTTTCTATTCTAAATGGTGGTCATACACCAGGGCGATACTGAGAGTTTCTTTCACTATGGAACATGCCGCAAATATACTATGAATTATTTTTAATTAATAAAATTATAAAATAACACAAATTATTCAAATAAAGTTTATTTGCGCACGCCCGGATTTGAACCCGCGTCCTACAGATTGCTGGTGGCGAGCCTTGCCCCTACTCCACGAAGGCTGTGAATTTACCTATCTTTAAGGCCGTACCTAAATTATTCGGACCATTTTCGCTTCTTTCCATATTTGAAGATGCTCTCAGCAGCATCCTGGTGATGGATCACCACTACTATGGCGGTTTTAGAAAATACATGCTGATTGAAATGACTAAAGCTTCTTTGGTAATGAGATTTTTATAACCTTTCTTTTCCTATTTTCTTTCGACATACAACTTCTTCTATTAGGATTGTGATAAGTCCAATGGCTCCAGGCAGTGGAACTGTTGTGTAGCACATCATAAAAAAAAGTTATATTCTAGTGCATCGACCTTTCTTTTGGATCACGTCTAAAAGGTGTTAACTTTATTCACTTACCTAACGTAGCCCTTATAAAAATCTTATTATATTTCTCTGCTTGATGACATCTGTGGTAAATGTAGTTTAATGGGGGTTAGTTTATTGCATCTCAGTCGGCCTTATTGATTTGTACTGTTAGTTTTATTAGATACATTCCGATATTTATTGTTATTGATCCTACATTTCCTTTGATGAGCCGAGTGCATCTGAAGTATCCACTATCTCATGATAGTGGATACTTCTGACGTACAGTATTTTTCCACTATCTCAATGAGAAAAGCGTTTATTAGGACGAGGAACTAAGTCCGGTGTTCAGGAGTAAGGGGTCTCCATTAATCACGTGATGTTTTTTAGCAACTTTTTAACCCTCCCTCCTGGTGATATTTTTATTTTATTTTATTTATTGTATCTTTACATTGCAGGTAAAAATGTTTACAAAACAATTTGCAACCTCACTAGGACAAGCCTGTGTTGAGGTTAACAATTCTACAATTAACAAAATAACACAAAATTATACAGATATTGAAAGAACAATATTGTTGCATTTCTTACAGGTTGAGATTATTACTAAACTGCTGGCGCTAGGTAGTACATTCATGTAAACATGTAGACTTTTGTAGGGTGACCATTGTTTTGAGGACTGATTTAGAGTAAAAAATAAAAGTTTTTTTTTGTTTTAACAATTAAGTTGTAAATAATAAATATATGTATATAATATAATATGCTTTAAATTTGGCAGAAGAATGCTAATACTATTTGGCTTATTATTACTATAAACATAATCATTTAGCTAATAATTTAGAAAGGACAAAGTTGAAAAAATCAATTGGCAATCCTCGGCTAACATGAATAATTTGACAATCTTTTTAAAAGTGCTCAAGGAATTAGATGACTTGATATTTTCTGGAAGGCTGTTAAAAATGAGCGGAGCCTGATAAAAATAATTTCTTTGGCCAAAAGAAGTTTTAGTTTGAATTGCAACAAAGTTCAGACCAGAGCCAATTCTAGTAGTACGAATTTGCTGTGTTCTTGATATGTTCTTGATATGTGGTGAGGTTTTAGACTACCCCCCCCCCCCCCACACCCAAAATCACGTGTATTTTTTTAGTACAAAGTATATTGAAATTTTCAGAATATTATCTTTAAATACAGGTATAATCTGATAAAATTTTGGAAAATTAAGCATCCTGATAAAAATGTCCAGACAGACATTAAGGTTGCAGGTTGTTTTTGACTGGCATAAAAATAATAAAGGAATGTGTACAAAATATATGTTTTTCTTCTTCTTTTGTGGTATATTTTTGTTTTGCATCAGCCCACAACTCATTAAATTCTTTCTGAGCTTCACTAGTTTTTTTTTTCCTTTTTATACTCTGCAAATAGGTCTTTATAAAGATCTCCTAGTTTAGGCATTGTTTAAGGCAAAACATACGCGGCAACGATTTGCGCATGTATTCGGCGTCAAAATCACAGACTTACCGGTGATTGGTGAGCCGAGCGGTTGTCGCAACGCGCGGGGAAATCATGGCCTGGCAACGGTGAGTCAAGGCCAAGCGCTGTTGTTTGGTTTAGAAATCGTGCGTTCAACGAAAAATAAATACACGTGATTTCTCATTATATCCCCCCCCCCCCCCCCCCCCCTTGTGATATTTCGTGATTTTTTTCCGAACGAGCCTAACGTGATTAATGGATGACCCCTAAGCTCAAACCATTTTTCATTAGGTTCATTCCTCCATCCAATGATCCGGTCAGTCACTGAACACCTAGCAGCCGGGTACACATTGATTTTTGGCCTTTTCCAATCCAGTAATCCGAAAGGTCACCAAGTTGCTTCTGAGTGTTCTAGAATTCTTGATTATTTGCGGCAACGCCTCCCTCTTTCAACCTTTATGATATTTGCATATTATATCTCCTGGACACTTAGTAAAACATTGCATTTTGTCAGGGGGGTTTTTTGTTAAACTTTAGCAGTGCTGTAGATTAGCGTTCATGTATCAGAGTGCAACTAAATGAAATTCAAGCGAATCTCTTGCACGCAAACCTGCCAATTGTATGCAATTATAATAAATTATTATTGTCCATCTAGCAAAAGAGCATAAAGCCATAACACATGCATCAGCACATGCGGTGATTAATCAATAGTGTTTAATTTATTTCTCACTATTAACGAATATTATCCGTGTGGAATTACCCGAATAATGGTTTAGTGTTTTGATATTATTTCTCCTCTGAATCCGTTCCCACAGAATTTATGCTATTAAAAGCATTTATGTTGAAGTAATTCATCAGCGGCACCACTACCTATTGACGAAGTTATTCAGTTGGGTTCAATTAAGGTTATTTATATCCCCATAGATGGAATCGATGTAAAAAAGTGAGTTACTTTTGGAATGGGGTCAAGGTTTTTCCGTGTCAGCCATCGCTCATAGACAACACGGAGCAAAATTGTGACAAACCACTATCCACATCCACATCTACTTGTAGCTTCTTCTGGGTCTGGTGGTGCATGCATCTCATGCAAAAGTGACTGCTGTCTTGTCTGCCGACTTTCCGACGATCCCTATCTGCAAAACCTGTGATTTGACTGATTAGGTTCGGAGTCAAACGGACTGATGATTCTTTAATAAGGTGTTTAGATTGCGAGTGTTTGGTCAGCCTCTGTTGCAGAGGTGTCTCCAAGATGCCAGCCAGAGAACAGAGAGCCGCAAGAGATGTTCGCCTGTTGTGGACTAACGGTAAATTCCGGTCGGCAGAGCTGAAAGTGATCTTGGGACCCCTCTTTGTGGGACACCGTGGTGTAACGAGGGGCCATGAATCGGGAACGGGTCATAAACATCGTTATAAAAAATAAAACCAAAATGAGGAGTTTGGCCAACCTGTCTACCTTTCATTGATACGGATTAACGTTTCACGTACTCAACACTAACGGATTTGTAGGTGTTCGGAGATACTCGGAGAATAAGAGCAATTAAACATCAGCGTCAACAACTTGTAATATAGGTACCAATTATTGGTATATTTCCTTCCTCGTCTTTTGTTACCTATATCTTAATCCGTCAAGATTATTTGTTCGGTTTTCAGAACAAAAAATGGTTTGTGATAGAAATCATTGTCTCTCCCTTACTATCATAGTTAGAAATTTGATATAAACTGTTTTAGAAAGAGAAAATACCACGGTTTATATTCAAATCTAAAAAGTAAACCGCAAAATAATAAAAAATGTACGCCTTTATGAATCCAAAGTTATTAATGATTTTTACATAAAACTATAAAAAAGTGAGTTGACGATAATTTTTATAATTTATTTGCCCAATTAATTATATTTTTGATATTATTTTATTTCGTTGTCAGTAATTTTAGTTAGAAAAAACGTGAAGTGAGCCATTTTTAAAACTTTTTATGTTTGCATGCAAAAAAATTTTTTTTCAATTATTTCTGGCTTTCACCCTTCAAGGATGTTCTAGGCCATCATTTTAAATTACAGAGAAAGGAAAGGTGAATTTATATATTAATATTATTTAAAAGTGCAAAATTCAGAATTATATGGAAGATTGGAGTCGAGTTCAAACTTAAGATGAGATGTTGTATGGAGGGGAAGTAATTTTAGATAATGCTTGATAGAAGAGAGGATATTGATTTAGAGAGGGACAACCAAAAAATATGTGACCTAAAGTTCCCCGCTTCTAGACCACAGAATGTACAATCTGGGAAGTCAAGGACGTGAATTTTAAACAAGCGAGAAGGAACGGAACAATGTCCGATTCTCGTTCGAATAAGAGAGGAAATTTCTCTTTTGGAAAAATGGTATGCAAAATTTTAATATTTCAAAAATTAAATGTTTATTTCTAATTATAAAATTTGAAAGCGTATTTCGTCACCTTTCCAAAACAGTTTTTAGTTTTCGTATGCATTCAGGAATATTCCATTTATTTTGAATTTTATCGCAAAACGGAAATATTTTGACCCTCTGACAAAACACGGTCGAGGACCGAGGGTTAATGATCTCAAACCTTAGATATTTAAATTAATTTATATGATTTTAGAACATTTTTAATGCTTCTTTGGCTGAAAGGTACAGCTACGTGTGCATTTAATTTCAACGTGATCAAAAACGGCCTTTCAGCAACCGAAATATCTATGGATTAGTGTTTAAGATTGTGGTAACATCAGTATTTTGTCACCTGTGACGACACAGAACCAATCAAGTAGTAAAATTAAACGATACTATCTATCATTTAATGACAGTTTTTTTCGATGAGCTTGCGTTGCCATGGAACGTAGTAGGCTTTATAATTTACTAGCTTTTCCCCGCGGCTTCGCTCGCATGGTATTACGGGAAATTACTGTAGCGGTTGAACTTATCAATTATACCCCCTCCTCCCCACCCCCACCCCCTCCCGAATTCCATACATTCATTCCCTTACATTCAGTTTTCAAACATCTCGCCTGCCACCTAAATTTCATAAAGCTATAGCTCAAAGAAAAAAAGAATTATCCAATTTTGTTCATTCGTTCGGAATTTATGCGCTTACAAACATTTCGGGTGTTTATTTTTAATTAAATATTTGAAAGTTTGTGAATATAATAAAAAATTACACTATTTATTCAGTTCATTTATTCAGTCTTTATAATCGTTACGAATTATATTTTTAATGTAGGAAAACAGAAGCTTGTCCAAAAAAAAAAAACATATTCTAATATTTGAATTTTCTGAAGCAGTAGCAATCGTTTCCATGGAAACGATTTTTTTCTGACGTTAGCAAAAATTTGCTTCAGTTAGCGACAGAAAACGTATAACAAATATAATATATTAATATTTATAATTTCATTACGCCAGAGCTTACCATCATATACAAAATATAGTCTGCGCATATAATTTAGCTTTCTATTGGTGAATGAATTTTTAAAGTCTTTATATTGTGTTATGCGTGAAAAGGTCATAAACAAACTCGAGCAGTTTCGCATTTATAATATTAGTATGGATTGTATGTTTTTGTAATAAAAATAAAATACATCTTTAGCTCTTAACACTCCTCAATTTTTATAATCAACATCCCTGCCGTTGATCGCCCCAAGTGGTTCGCCACGTTTGGTGACTTAGCAGGGTTGCACGGATTCACGGGGTGAGGTTTGTCTAGGCCTTGGGGGCAGATGCGTTTGCCCACGGAGTGCGTGGCGGGCCGGATCGGGGAGTTGGATCGGATAGTTGAGGGTAACATTTTGATTTCCAGCCGGACTCTTTCGAAACATCGCCTGGGGATGGACGGACACACTGACCCCAGATTCCTATCCACCCCTCACAACTTTTTCCTTCCCAGAACTTCCTCTCCTTTCTTTCCGTAAAAAGACCCTCCACACATCGTCCCCAAAGATGACATAGGTCCCGTAGGATTTTTTTTTCTCGTGAAAACTTCTGTGGAGCTAATGTAAAAAAAAATTGTTATATGATGCAACTTGTTAACAATTTTGACCTTCTTTTAAAGATGATTTATTAAATTTGATATTATTATCAGTTGCTTAGGGTTTATAAATTTTCCCAATTATTGTTATTATTTATGAATTTTGAATATGTTATTTTATTTATTTGCTATTATTATCAGCTGCATAGGATTTATAAATTTTCCCAATTATTGTCATTATTTATGAATTCTGACTATGGTATTTTATCTTGTTTTTCTTGTGTAGGTAGGTATCGATTATTTATCTTATCGCGGCACTGCCGTACTTAATACAGACCATTATCATAATTTCTGGGAACTGATAGCATTATGCGGAATCTATTAAAGATACGTACTATATACTTCTTGTGACATAGCTATGGACATACACAACAGCATGCCGATAATGCTGTTTACCCCGACCACTGAATTTACAGAAATTATTGAACCCACAAAGCATTATTTCGTCACCTCAGTTGGACAAGGTTCTAACTGACATTTTTTTTAAATTTCCCTTGAATGAAAAACCATTCTTTTTGGTCATCTTTGAAACGGAAACAATGTTCAGAGCCATCTGTGTTGTATTTTCTTAGATATTTGTGTGATGAAATTCTAAATTCGAGTTTGCATAGCTTCCATTTATTTTTACAAGGTTCCATCTGTAATGTCACTTTGAACCTTTTTCAATTTTCATTTCGTTTGTGTATTTATGACAGTTAATACGACAGTTTTTACGACTCGCAGTGTTCATCCACTTAGTTGGATAGGGTTCTAACTTCGTCTTTTAAAAAAGTTTGAAAAGTCAAAGTTTGCAAAGACGAAATCTAGTAATTTATTAATTAATTTCTGATTTTTAGGTTCAATCTTGTGTAAAGTATTTTAATTTAACATATTTTGAAGGAAAATATTACATTATAACGTGGCCCTATTTTGGAATGGCGTTTAGGAAATGTAGTTAGATCCTTATGCAATAAATTGTTGTGAGACTAGTTGGTTGCATATGGTTCTATCTGCCCGTTTAGTTATGTTCTAAAATGGTAAGTATGCGTCCTATTTAAATATTTTCCTTTAAAATACTCTACATAAGACTCAACCAACTGACGACCGGCCTGGTCCAGCGGTAAGGCTCTTGACTCGCAATCCGAAGGTCGCGGGATCGAATCCCGGCGTGGCAAATAAATGTTATTTGATAAATTTGTCTTATTTCTCAATTCATTTAAAATAATATACGTATAGTATATATTTGCAGCACGTTTCAGAATGGAAGATACTCTCAGTATCGCCCTGGTGTAAGACCACCATTCAGAATTGAAACGTTTCTTGAAATAGCTTTAGCCGTGCTTGGTGACCAGATCTGAATAGCCAGGTACTTCCCCACCTTCCTCTTCCCTATCTCCTTTCTCTCCCCACTACCTCCAGCCTCACAACATAACCCAATTGGGGATGCCATAGTCTCACTGGCTCCAGACGGGAGCAGTTGGGACTCTTGTGCGGTATTAACTGTAAAAAAAAAAAAAAAAAAAAAAAAAAAACTAGAATTGGCCCAATCGGTCACACACACGATAAAAATGATAAGCTACTGTCAAAAATTAAAGCAGCAATAAATGAAGGTCACACCACAATTGTCTGCTACCTTCTAATTTATCAACATGATAGTCGTATCTTATTGTGATAAAAGTTTTGCCGCAAATTTCCAAGTTTTGTGAGTGCCTTTCCATGTTTTCCTTTAGGGCACTAGGTACTTATGCAATATGTTCGTATTAATATTATTTATCTATTGTTTTATCTCGGACACCAGAACTTATTTCTAAAATATATGTATAACTAGCTTTTCCACGCGGCTTCGCTCGCATGGTATTACGGGAAATTACTGTAGCGGTTGAACTTATCAATTATCCCCCCCTCCTCCGCATCCCCTCCCGCATTCCATACATAAATTCCCTTATATTCAGTTTTCAAACATCTCGCCTGCCACCTAAATTTCATAAAGCTATAGCTCAAACAAAAAATAATTATCCAATTTTGTTCATTCGTTCGGAATTTATGCGCTTACAAACATTTCGGACGTTTATGTTTAATTAAATGTCTGGAAGTTTGTTAATATAATAAAAAAAATACACTATTTATTATTCAGTCTTTATAATCGTTACGAATTACATTTTTAATAAAGGAACTCTGACATATCTTCCAAAACAGAAGCTTGTCCAAAAAAACAAAACATATTCTAATATTTGAATTTTCTGGAGCAGTAGCTGACCAGGGGGCTGAGTACCTACCAGCTTAGAGCCCACAAATATATCAACATCGTTTCCGTAAAAGCTCGTTCACACAGCTATAAATCTGCGAGCAGATATCTGTTGAACCGCGAGCGCTTATCTTTTGTACTTTCACACGACGCTATCAAATATTTCTTCCTGTGGTAGGAGAGGGGGTCAGTTGAATTAGGGAGCGGCAACGGAATGCACATTTTTTGTACTGAAATCTGTCAACTTGACATCTGTCATCCACCGGTCTAGGCAGTTCCGTAATTACAATGACCCCTTCTCCTATTTTCGTCGGAGAGGGGGAGACTTATCTTTTGACATACCGCCTCTGGAGCGGTTCCGTCGTAAGATGTATATTGTCTATGATTATATGCGCTTAAAACCGCTTAGGTGTGAACGGTCTGAAGGGATTGTATGGAGAGCGTTATTTGGCGTGCGATGATCTTTTATATTTTATAGCTGTGTGTGAACCAGCTCTTACCAGTAACGGCCCTTACTCCTCAGGCTTTGGCTATTTTGTCGAAATATTCAAATAAATTGATTGTATATTTGCTTGCCTGCTTGCATATGTAAGTTTGTTCTTCATGCGTTGCTAAACATTCATCCGGTGGCGATGAAACATTGGGGATTTGAAGTGAGCACGCCCGCGAAGGTTTCTGTATATACTCGTGAGTACTCTGGCATTAAGAAATTTGTATTAAAAAATTGCAATAAGTGGCACGCGAGCTGTTTGAAAACTGAATGTACCCGGACCGACCGGTCGGTCAGTGGTTGAGTGGGCGTCGCGTTTGGGTCCCACCCGGGCGTCACTTGTTCGATTCCTCGGCTGGCTAAGCAACGTTTTCGGCTTTCTGTGGTTGTAGTAGGAGATTTTCAAACATTGTTGGGTTATTCGTAACCCGGGAATTTTTGCCTTTCTTTTTAATAAAAAAAAAAATTAAAAATGTATGAAGCGGGAGAGGGGAAGCGAGAGAGGGGAGTAAGGAGAGGGAGAGAGAAGGCGGAAAAGGCGAAGAGGGAACGCGTGAAGGGAAGGCTGTGTGGGAGAAAAAGGGGAGGCGGAAGGGAACGGAACGAATGGGAAAGGGCACGCAGGGAGAAACATTTTATTTATTAAGTGGCATTGCAACGCATGTCGGGATCTTGCTAGGAAACATAATTTTTGAAATACAAAGATTTTTAATGCAAACATGAAAACGTTTTAAAAATGGCTCATATTACGTTTTTTTTCAAAACACACATTTTATTTGATGAATGTATTATAAACGTTATAGTCAACCCAATTTTTGTCGTTTCATGTAAAAATAATTAATAAAAAAAATTCAAATTGCGGGCGGAAACTTGGTTTTCGTAAAGGTGTACATTTTAATTATTTTGTGATTAACTTTTAGGTTTAAATATAAAGCTTGGCGTTTTCTCTTTCTAACACCATTTCGATCATTTTTCTATAAAAAGGGAGCCACACCGATTTCTATGACACCTAAATGAGTTGTTCCGGAAAGCGAACAAATTAGCCTGAGGGGTTAATTAGTAAAACCTCGAATTATAATATTGAACACGCTGTCGACAAACTGCTTAATTTCAGTTTAGCGGTAAAGTACTTTGAAGAACAATATATAATAAAAAAATAAAAGCGGAAAATATTTTTATTATTCTCTACATTCAGGTGTGCTTCCACAGAGATAAGAATGGCTCATGATAAGGCGATAAGATAAAAAGGTGTTTTCATGCCAACGGGGAGTTGCGACGTACGCTGCTGCATGAGGCTCTTCTGTTCTTGTACAGAGTTGTTATTTCATCACCGGAAAATAATGATTGATTCTTGTGATACCAGCTTTAATGCTATCTAATTTTCCTCTGTGCTATGCATTTATCTTTACAGCCTTATATTTAAAACGCAGTTTAGTAGAGAGAAGAGTGCTAATGATCCGTAGGAAAATTTCTCTAAAGCACGTATATAATTTGCTCTAGAATCTGAGTAATACCTGTAACACCTACCTTTACGATATTTCACGTCAGCTACGTACTAGTAATTTCAAATTATTTGTATCGCAATATTATTTCGTAACTAGCGCAGAGCCAATGCAATTTGGGAGGCGGGCATGCGTACCGCCGCCTCGGGAACCATTTATTATTGGATAATCAACACCCCTGCCGTAGGTCACCCCAAGTGGTTCGCTACGTTTGGTGACTTAGCAGGGGTGCCCGGATTCATGGGGTGAGGTTTGTCTAAGTCTTGGCGGCGGATGCGTTTGCCCACCCACGCAGTGGCGGGCCGGATCGGGAGAGACTGGTGACCTCCAACCGGACTCTCTAGACCCATCGCCTTCTATCGCAGTGGGAACTCCTGGACGCATTTACCTCCAGATTCCTACCCACCCTTCATGCACTTTTCCTTCCCAGAACTTCCTCTCCTTCCTTTCAGCATCTCCAAAGATGATGTAGGCTCTGAGGGATTTTTTTTCCTCAGGGTACCGTGTACAAATGTTGGGCGCGTGTTTGGCGTGTTTCCCGACTACGAATACGAGGGAATCAATGTCGCTAGTTCCTCGAAGTATCTTCCGTTGTAATACCGGCAGAACAAGGACAGCATTCCCACCTGACTCCTGTGCTCTAAATATTGCAATCCGTTTGTTAATTTAGGAGAATCTATCAAACAGACCGTCCGTTTCTGTACAGAGTCGAGGGTTTTTTTTAGGTGTTTTGAGGCTCCAGACCAGAGGTGGCTATCAAATTCAACCGTGTGGCGCACTTGCGATTTATACAGGGTTAGCAGTTATGTACTATTGAAGTATCTGCGGGTCCTGTGCAGCACGCCCTGCAGAAGTTATACTAACTAGGAGAGACTTGGCAAGGGATAATGTCAGCACAACAACGGACAGGATAGCTTAATAACGATGGGTCCCAAATAAAAGGGGATCTAGATATAGCATTACGTTGATCTTTCAAAAGTGGAAATTCCGTACATAGTTTTATGTTCAATTTCTTGTTTGGGGTCGCAAATCATTTAAAACAAGGAAGATTGGTGTAATTGATACGTGGTAGAAAGCAGTGGCGGCTCGTGACTTTTGGGTATGCTAGAGTGCTGATATTTTAAAAATGGCTTCATTGATGTTGTTGTAACCAAAAAAAATTTTTTTTTTTTTTTTTGTTAAATCAGTTTTTTGTATGAAGAATTTCAGGAAGTTTCAGTTTGGCCGTGTGCCACACGGATTTCCTGAAAAATCTTCATACAAAAAACCGATTTTCGAAAAAAAAAAAAAATTTTTTTTCGCATACGGCAACATCCATGATGCCATTTTTTAAATATTAGCACCCTAACACACCCAAAAGTCACGAGCCGCCACTGGTAGAAAGTATGTTGAGTGTTGACAGTACGGAAATTTGATATAGCTCGACGTCGCATCAGCCCGCCCAGTAAATTCGATGAAACTACTGTGAAGGTACTGAGATAAAATGGCAAAACATTCCGACTATAATTCCACAGTGTTCGTTGGAATGCTGGTTACGTATTTAGTCTAAGTAATCTGCTAAAAGTAAACAAACCTCGGCGTAATGACAATGTCAACACGAGCCTGACCTGATAGGGTTCACGCGATACCGCCGTTACCGTGAATTCCGCCCCTTATCGCCATATCTGCCTGGAAGGTATTTTATGCATTACCAGTGCAGCGGGCACTGCATCTTGATGCCGGGCGCTATGATAATATACTCCGGAGCTCGCGGAGGAGAATATTGCTGCAGTCTAACACTCAAGCTCTGGCCCTGCACTTATATCAGGGTGGCCATAAACCTGGATAATTGCGAATTTTTGAGAAGTTTAATTTGACCCACAAATATCGGAGTAAAAGCATATTTGTAAACTTTGAGAGGTCGCAGTTTTTTTTGCCTCACCGATTAGAAAATTTAATTATACGTAAACCATAAAAAAATCTGTAAAAATATACCCGATTGGTCCTGGGTGTGCGCCGGCGAACACGCCAAAATTTTCATTTTTTTTAAATTTTGGAATGAGATTTTTACCCTCTGTATAAAGAAAACGTATGAAGAACAAGGTCAGAATCGCTTGGGGCATTCTTGTTCTTGACGTACGAGATACCGTAAACACACCTAGCCACTCGGAATAATTTGTATTAAATTCTCTATGGCGTCCGGTTATCATTTTTCGCGGGGTTTGAGCTGTGCCAAATTAGTTAGCGTCGTTTTCGTAAAAAAAATCGTAAAACCTATAAATTCATCAAATAAACGCAAGTAATGTTGTTTTTATACATAGTTTATTGTTCAAGGAATGTGTTTCAGTAAATATAAAATACGATAGCACAAAATAAACCCACAAAATATTTCGTCAAACGATTTTACATCGTTTCCTCTCTGGCTTAAAAGGTTAAAAAATGCTTAGTTTTTTGTTGCTTTTGTGGGCAATTTGTCCTATTGTAAAAACCAATTAGCAGTTTGATAGCCAAGCCGGCGATCTTAATATAAACTTCCTAACACTTTGGTGTCTGTTTTTACGAGCTCTCAAAGCGAGCACGGGGGGTTTCGGCCTATCTACGAACAGATAATGAAGCCCGTGTAATTAATCTAACCCCCTCAAAAAGCCCATTGATGAGATGGATGTAAATGTAGCCCCGCTCTTTCATGCAGGATGCCTCATAAGTCGTGTATATTTTTAAAGGCCCGGGACTCGGCTGCGTTGTTTATAATAATATATTATTGTGTATGTAGGGGTCCAAATTAAATCAGACACCGGGAGTACCGATATATCTCCCTAATGACAACATAACGCCTGTATATGGCCGTGCCCGTCGGATGCGATTACATCCGAAGACTCTCGTCTCGTCCACACTCCGCAGTGCCCCTGCAGCTCTAATGCTCGTATAATCAATTGAACGTTTTATAAACTGTTTATTTATTAAGCGTTTTTCAAGTGTGATGAATGGAATTGAAAATAATTGGCATTGGATGAAAGAAACTATCATTTCTGAAATCCGTTCGTAATAGTTTCAAAAAGCCTTTCGTAGATCATTACGCTACATAGGCCGATAGAATTTACGCAAACGAGGCGCGCTTTTCAAAAATAATTTCTTATTTAGATAATCCCTTCTTCTAAACCCGACTCCTAGCAACGATGATTAAGCAAGAGTTACCAACGTTTAACCCCTCAGACTACAACTCGTCTAGGTCTAGTAGAAATCGTTGTATCTCGTTTCTCCCATACTATCGTGCTTAGAAATATGATCTAAATCTAAAAGATTTATTCATTCAAATCTAACAGTTAACCACAAAAAAGAAATGTTCCCGACCGATATTTGAAAAAAAAATTCACTTTTTGAATTTTTTCAAAATTATTTTTACATGAAACGATAAAAAAGTGAATTAACGATAACTTTTTCATACACTTGCCTAATAAAATATAGTAGTGGTCGCCCGTGGTCGACCACAATTAATTTAATGTGTAATGTTTTTTTATTGATTTAATGTATTTTTTATGCATAATTTAAAATATATATTAGCATTCTGCACTCCTTCTCTATATAATTGTGTGCGAAATTTCATACTGTTTCATTCCGTCCGCGCAATTTTCCGCGTAAAAAGGGGTAAAAAGTTTTTCTTCACGTATTAATATAAAATATATATACATTTCATACACTTCGACACACATAAGTAAACACTCTCACCTATATCATTTACTCATCTGCCCTGATGATGGACACTGTAACGCTGTCCGAAACGTTGGCTAAAGAAGGAGGTAGCGAAACACGGCATAACACCCCAAAAACAATAACAAAAAAATTTCATACACTTGCCTAATAAAATAGTGCGTGTTTTAATTTTTTTTCGCTATCAATAATTTTAGTTAGAAAAAACGTAAGGTGGGCCATTTTGAAAACTTTTAATGTGTTCATTTAAAAAAAATTATATACTTATTTCGAATTATAAAATTTGAAAGCGTATATCATCACCTTTCAAAAAAAGTTTTTAGCATGCCTTCGGAAATATTCCAATTATTTGGATTTTACTGCAAAGCGGAAATATTTCGACCTTCCGACAAAATAGGCCAGGGGCCTCAGGGTTCTAAAAAATTGAGTTTATAAAAGCCATCTTGACGGATTAATTAATAAACTTGGTATTGTACTGTACTGTTAATTAGCCATACTGAGAATCCCTTGTTTCTGAATTCTGATAGATTTTTCCATGTTCATTACTTTGGTTGATTAGGTTGTTTTTCGTTTTAAAAGCATTTCTATATCAGATTCTGTTTTCATAAAATGTGTGTTGTCTTGTACCGTTTGTTGAGTGTGGATAATCTTCTGCTCCCCTGTTTCGTCTATCACCAGCCGTATTATTTTTAACTGTTCAGCTTCCACAAAGCTAATATATCTTGACTAGGACAAAGTGGCGTACATTAGGGTCGGAGTACTATCGCGTCATTGAGACAGCACTAATTAATTCACTCCATTCCAGCGTCTGTGCAGCATATCTTCATTGAAATTAGTACACACCTAATGATTTTTTTAACAAAACGTAACATTTAGGTCATAGTGCTTATTCAAATGATCTGTTTTTTTAAACATTTTTTCCCCTGGAAACTTTTTCAATTTTAATCCGTGTAGCGGTAAACTTCTAAGCTTTGTTTGATTTATGTTTAGTTATTGTGGATAAATGAATTTAAACTTGTGTTGTTCGGTTAACTACTTTCTCTACGATTTTTTTATTGAATAAATATCTGGGTTTCAGGCTACAAAAAGATGCCGAGCACGACACACAATGACTTTTCAGGTTGCGGGCTATTGTGCAAAACTTTGCTGAAATATCTACTACGCCAGTTTTTTGTGTCTGTCGAGTGTTTGTACCGTTACGTTGGAGATATTTTATTCGAATTGTATAGGATATATTCTATTTTAGTGCGCCCGGAGGATATCCCGTACAAGTTGCAGCTGTTGAATGACATCCAATAACAGCGTGCAACAGGATCTTTGTTGGGCGCGCATTCTCTCTAAAATTATACCATCAGATGCCTCAGAAAACAAAGATGCCACAGATGCCTTCCACTCAGATCATTTCCTATGAAGACAAGTTGGTTAGATTAGTGTGTTATTCGTAGATTCTCAGAATACCACCTGGTAATATGGTTGACCGTTAAATGAGGTTTTGGTACGGTGAACAACTGGATTTTCATTCATCAAACGCTTATTATAACACAATTCTTGCGTTGCATTACGTATTCTTACAGCAATCGTATTACGTGTTAAATTATTTATTATCATGATCGCTTTATGATGTTTGTCGTATGGTGTATGCACCTCGGTGCACGTTGCTACTGGATTACCGTATTTTTTCATTAATCTACGTTATATTTCATGCTTTGACATGATAGTCTACAAAGAAGTTGATTAGTTAATAAAACGCCTATCAATCATGTACCTAGTTAATTATGTTCGCTTTCCGCGTTGTTTTTTTTTAATATTATTTTTGTGTTCCGCGTTTCTTCCCACGTGGGCCGCTGCTTCTGGGAGGCAGGCTGTTGTGTTGTAACACAGCTATATTATTTGAAGTTTTTGAAATTGCGATACTGGTAGCAATCTTTGTAATTTGTTTATGTTGATGTTAATCCATCGCTTATCAATTTGTCGCTGGAATGCTGATTATGTTTACGTGATTCTGTTCTGTGTCACGACACAATTAGACTATGGCTTCCTCGCGTCAAGTTAGCGACGCATTAAAATTTGCATCCGCCGTTTCCTCCAGCGACAACAAAGAACGCATTGTGGTTGGAGGCGGATTGAGATTGAACAATTCCCTCGCTCCAACCTCGATTAATATTTAAAGGCATTGTATCTCGATGGCTGTGTTCTTGCTCCTGTAAAAATGGACCATTAATGTAGGAGATGCTATCGCTAGGCGAGATGCACTGCTCTCCAGGCCTCCCCGCCTGATTAATATCGCATTGTTTCTCTTTAGCTTTATGCCTATAAAGTGCTATCTGAGCTTTCCATCGCCTCTAGTAATTTATACCCGTGCAGGCGCAATGTCTATGAAGTTGTCTTCTAAAAGACACAAAGCGAGGCCTCTCCGTTCCTGTGGGCACTGTGGGCACTGTGGGCAGTGGGCATCTCTTTATTTTTATTCGCTTTTGTTATAAAACGTTCCATTGTGGGATTGAGTTTCACTACCAATTTATGTTCGTATACGTCGCATTATTTTGAATATATTTCTTTTTCTTTTATGAATTCTAGTAAATTACCTACCATGGAGTCTGAGAAAGTATCCGTTATAAAATAATCGTAAAACACAAGTTATGTATCCATTGTTAGGCGTCATAGGTTAATGGATCTGTCGATAAGCCTGGCATTCCAATTGTCTCAATTGTTAGGAGTCGACATTTAGTCTCATTTCTGAAAGTGAGTCGGGCGTGTTCGTTAGCACCTCCTCCTGAGCGGAGTGCGGCAATGGCGATGGAGATAATGTCCCGATTATGCAAATCGGACAAAGGGCACAGAGATCCCCGCCCGCCGCGGCCGTCCGCGTCCGCCGGATTTGTCATATAAATTAGCCTTTCGCTTCTGTCGCGGGACAACGGCTGAACAGACTGGCGTGGCGTCGCCGGGGCGGCCGCCGTATCGGGCTATCTCCGCTGGTTCTAAGTCCTAACCGACCTAACTAAAGGTAAACAAACAAACTTCTCTCCCTGCACTCTTATAGACCACGTACCTTTAGGTTGTTCCTCCTTATATAGAAGTACACTTTTGTTGGATATCTTTGAAATTCTTCTTTAGTCACAATTTCGCATTTGTTATGAAATGTGGCTACTGGCTACTGCTGTTAGCAGTGTTAGAAAACCACACCAATTACAATAACCTTCATTTTTCTGAATTGAAGTACGCTTCCTCCGCTGATTCCTCTCATTCTCTAGAATTACAATAATTGTTGTCATAGCTGAATACATAGGAAAACACGCGGCACATAGCTGTAACATTCATAGACACGTTTGACGCGCCGGCAAGATTTATCTCGTCTGACGCTTCGATTTCCCAGTTGTCCATATAAACGGTTGACTCCCTTTAATTGTCTGTTGTCGCACGGCCCTGCCAACCTTTGGCCATGTTTCTCCGGTGGACATGTGCCAAGCGGCCACAACTGAGGGACCTGACTGGAGGTACCCTGAGGTCGCCGACAGCCGTGAGATACTCGTAAAGGTCATCTCAGCAAACCTTTGGCGGTTAGCAGTCGAATATTCACCACCGCCGCTGTTACATAGGATTATACCAAGAAGATTATCCCTGCCCTACACCATTTCCTTGTCCTTTTTTAAAAACTGATCGCTGCCTTATCTTTGTTCATAATGTCAGTAATACGACCAGTCAGTGGTTGAGTGGGCATCGCGTTTGGGTCCCACCCGGGCGTCCCGTGTTCGATTCCTCGACTGGCTAAGTCCTCCATCACAACACAAGCAATATTTTCGGCTTTCTGTGGTGGTAGTAGGAGATTTTCAAACATTGTTAGGTTATTCGTAACCCGGGAATGTTTGTCTTTCTTTTAAAAAAAAAAAAAAAAATAATGACAATGATACTAATGATCTTTCAAGGTGCGATTCCGGTTCCACTTAAGGAAAATGAATTGTCCATAACTTATTAACTTTAATTAACGTTTTTTCACTGTCATGCTAGAGAACTGGAATTGCAGCTAACGAAAAACTATTTAATTTTAAGATTAATAATATTTAGCTTATTTATAAAGCGCCATTTTTATGAAAAATCATCTCAAGGGCGCTGGCGCTGATTAAGGACAACTCCTTATCCAAAGTCGTTAATTTTAAGGTTAAGGACAATTCTTTATCCTTAAGTAGGACCGGAATAGCGGAAGTTCCGGTGTAATTTCTATTACATAGGATACGTGTAACTTCTATTAGTACATGCATCTTTTGTGAGAAACTTGTCAGTCAGACACACTCCATGCTTATAAAAATCCAAAGGGAAGTTCATTCATAACAGTTAAAATCCAAAAACTAGAAAGCAATCTTTCCTAGGTTTCGTAAAATGATCAGTTGCCTAAGTTGCATAAACCCCATTATTACAAAACAGCCTTACCTTACCCCGGCCAGGCTGTCAACCGTTTATCCAGTTATTACACTACGCCTTTGACCACGATACAATAATCATTATGAATCCGTTTTATGTTCACGTTTATCGCTCGACTCCATGTTTACTTGGATTTGTCAAAATAATAAAAGTGGATTAAAGTTCTGCGTGAACTAGGCAGTGGGATGCGGTTTTATACCAGATATTTGTAAATAATATTCCTACGGACATAAATAACTGTATTATAAGCCTATATCGTAAAACAGTTATGGGATCCAAAATGAAATTAATAATAAAGATAAAAGTATCAAAAATGTTAAAGTGCCCCAGGAATGTCTTTCATCGTCTTAACCGCTCTCGTGTTTCTTGTCTTGGAATGATTGCAGACATTAATATTTTGTTATTAATCTCCTATAAGTGCAGAATCGATCTTATTTTTAATCAATTATATATTGTAATGTCTTCTTGGCGCAAATTTGCACGATAAGTATGGCGATGTTGATATTTCAAGGATCTTGTTATTAATGACCGTCCCTGAATTTCTCTTCCGCCTTACCAGTTCAATTGTGTGCCTAGCGTTGTTTTTATGCGATATTTATAATGCCAATCGAATTGTGCGCTCGACAAAGGGGTATTGTTCAAGCCACGTGCATGACCAGATTCAATTATTCTACCTTTAATCATTTCATCGTGATTAGTTAAGTCGGTAAATACCTACCGCCTGAGGTGTTGTTTAGCAGAATCAAGACTTTTTTTCAAAGCTAAAATAATGGCCGTTGTCTTTAAGCATTCAATTTTCCCAGCAAATCGAAAAATAATAATATGTTGTTGGTTTAATAGGTTTTGTGGACCAATGTTTTCGATTGAGTTACCATTATCATAGCTATATCAAACTAAAGCACGCAAAATTCTTTGAAATGACATGCTTATCACAATATTACCATTTTTGCACTTAAAATATTGATCTCAGATGTTATCAGCGGGTTTCGGGAAAGATTGATAGTTGGACATTTGGATTTTTCCACGCAACACGTGAACTGAAATACTGATCGCTGTTGGGTGCCATGTAAACCAAGTAGGATGCCACGGCCGTGAGAGGTTTGGGGTTATTCACGGGCGCGCATCTCGGGAAATAAGCAATGTATGCACGCGCACGTTCTTATGCACCACAACTGGTGTCGCGCATTTATTGCCGTGAAGAATCTTTTAATCGCTTTATTATTCCGATTCGATGCCGTTGTAAATCACACGGAGCACAATGAACATGCACTTACCCTCCCACTTGCAGCGACTAAATGCTCAAATTTTTTCGCGTGGCGGTAATTGAAATACGGGAGATTGGAGACTATGACGAGCCGAGCTGCGGTGGGCGGCGGCTGAAGCAGATTGAACGCTGAACGCTAAACGCTCAACGGCGGAAATAAAGGAGCGAGTAGCGAATAGCTCGCTGAGCGCCACTCAGCCTGAATACCGCGTGTCTAACGATGCCTTTACGCAATCCGAGAGGTGTATACTGTGTGGCTGCTTTGTCTTCAGGAAGCGTCAACGGAATGCGTGTAGGCAAATTCTACGTGTCTCGTGACGTCAGGAATGCAGATGACCCAAAGGCAGTTGAGCGGTTGACCCATTGGTGAGAGATTTACCCACTACAACATTCAATTATCCACGTCGACCTGACACATCCGCTCAACAAATCTGTGGTCAATTTGGTCATAAGTAGGCACCTATGTCAATTCGTTAATTTTTTGTACTCTTTCTCTTTTGTGGGTACCTCTGGTCTACGTAAAATGGCACATCAAACCATTGAAACGTATATTTTTTGATTTTTTTTTCACATGTAGCAAACACATTGTGGGAATACATAATTATAATAAACACGATGGTATAACTTTGTTTAATTCCACTTTTTATTTTCTTATCCAACTAGTTTCGGTTCAACCTGAACCTTCTTCAGAAATATACTATTTTTATTCTTCCCTGAAACTTTCTTTTCCTATCCAAAATGTTCGCCCTTTGTGACTATGCTATAATGTATCTCCTTATATTGAATAACTATTGCTCAAAACTGATTCAGTTCTGCCATTTCGCAATGGACCTCACAGCGTACGAATAAATTCGACATCCGAGACGAATTGCATCCAAAGAAGATATCGTTAATATTTTAAAAGCTGGCGGAGATTCGCTTCGATTAGTGGTGACACGACGTGGTGACTGATGGAATCCCGGCCGTTGTTTCCTTTTATGCGCCGTGTGTAGGAGATTCTTCTGATATGTTTTTTTCCTCTTTAAAATACTTTGGCTTTGTATAAAAGTTTTCAAAGGTCATCATTCCATTGGCCATTCCGTAATACAAGTCAATCGTGATATTTACCTGCACTGATAATAATTTTATTATGTATCTTCGTTAATCGTTTGAATAAGTTTATGTTCTGACCTTAGGTACTATGCGGTGGTGTAGACTTGTTGTAGGTACTCACGGTCCAATGTTAAGTGGATTATCTAATGTGGATATCACTAATTAAAAGAGCCATCCTCCTATGCACGTTCTTGCAGAACCATCGTGGGTTGTGATCTTATTTTCTAATTAAATTGCAATAAATACAACCCGCTGACACTGTGGCAATGCAATTATCAATCCCCATGATTGATGCTAAAGTAATATAATAATATGGCGTATGATAATGCTTTTAATAATTTAATCTAACTATGATAATCAATTATTACTATTTCCTTCATTGTTTACATTTATAAATAATCACAGCACTATCATTAATATAGTATCTAATTGAAGCCTATTTACATGTTAATGTTAGCTAATTCTAAATAATGAATAATCATGCACAGTAATGTTCATTATTAAATCCAACTCCACCATATGCCATAATATTTTCTTGTGTGAAGTGTAGCATGTAGCTGAACAATATTATCGTTGTTGGTTTTTAAAAAGAGCCAAGTTTTCAAGTCTCTCGTGTAGTTTTCCTAATTTGGACAGGTTTCCCCAGTTGTACGATGTAACTAACTTATGTTGATTGTATCGGGATTGTGCGTTCTGCGATAAAGTGCGTTTACGTGGATGTTTGTGTAGTCGTTTGGATTGGATGGCGTCTTGATGACAATTCGCCCAGCAGCGAGTATTAGTCATCCTGGCGGTAGATTCATGGAGTGATATGCACTTTGTTCAGGAGCAGCGGTGCATGGGCTGTTGCCTGCTGCCTGTACCTCTGCCTGCTCCCTCCCCCGATGCTGCACATGAACACAATTGAAACAGATTAACTCTTGTAATTGAATGCCCGACCACAACGTTGGCGTGAAGAAGATCCCAGATGAATTTGCCCGATAGCAGATAGCACCGCTGCTATTTGCTCAACACAATCGCGTTTACAATAATTGTTAAAATAGAAGCAAAACCAACGAAGGACATGCTCAATGTCGGCGGATGGTACTGTTTCAAAAGGCCGACGATTGTTGCCATTCTCAGCAAATTCATAAATATTGTGGATTGTAAAGTGGCTTTCAATGAAAATTGACAACCTCTCGATCAGCATGAAAGATGAATCTCGAATCCATCGGTCTTATTGGTAAATGACACAATTAACAAGACATTTTGCTTTCAAAAGTTTCTGTAATAAAGTTCCCGCAATATCATTTCCTTACTCTGTTTCATTCACTGCGTGTAATTGACTATTGAAATAATGTAATGGGCTTTTTGAGTGCATAACTAACGCGACCACTTGTCTTTTAGACATTTATTTTATCATTAGAGTAGATTTGATTGATCTTTAATTCAACCAGCTAGTAGCTTAACCTTGGTCATATTATTCGGCATTTTTGATATACCTACCGCTTCTACTTGTCTCAGATCTACCAACCGCTTCTGAGGTCAATTGTAAGTCCTACTTGGCTTTTGTTGTCAATTTCAGTGTAATTGATTATGCCTTCTAGAACGTATCTATTATTATAATACTGTCTCTTCTTTGAGAAACGTTGTTCACAGAAATCAATTAGATATTTATCAGATTTTTTGTAAAGTTCATCGTAACTCATAACAGCCTTCTGCAAAGTACTTTCATTGTGTGTTTTAACCATGGCATTATGTTATAATACTTCTCTTTCGCCATTGGTAATAGTGGTGTGCTATTTGCCATTTGATGCATGCGGCACGTAGATTAATCTGTATTGATGTTTGAGCAAAGTGGTTTAGAACAACGAGGGACGCGTGTCCTTGTGATGGTCCGTGTTGCTGTGCACGTGACTTGGTCATTACCTCTGCCCTGCCCAGAGTGCCCAGACTGCCCAATGCCCGCCTTCAAACAAACGACTCTCAGGATCTTAGGTTCGAACCACATTTAACACTGGAGCTGATCCGATCTCTTACCTCAGACCTAGTCTTCGAGACGCCACATTAAGACGAGAGTTGAAATTCTTGCTTCTTAAACATTTCATATTTATTATGTTAGTCTTCAAATTGGGCTTTACCTACAATTATTAGAAACTTTACGGTTATACTAGTAAAGATTTTGCCGCTTCTGTCTTTCTGCCACTATTACGTCCGTTCAATTTGACCTTTGCTGGTGATACTCTACCTTACACTGTGTATTTTGATCGGAACTTGATGCTTGGCGCTGGCGTTGCACTATCGATGAATGTAAACAGAACTCTCTGGTTCCTTCGTGTTTTTATTATGGTTTTCATTAATCTTGATTGAAAGTGTATAATTATTATTCTGTCTTTCTTCCTAGCTTATTGTTTTATTTTGGCACCCAGTGTGGTTTTCCTATAATCAGGTTTTGGTTTATTGTGGCTTCGACAGCCTCTGCTTTATGCCTCTCTATGTTTCGCCATAATTATTGCCTTTTCACAGCTCGCTCCAGGCTATGTTAACATTATGCATACACATGTATTTGCAATTGCATTCTCTGAGGCGTTTCAACAACCATAATTTATAAGTCGAGAACACGATATTGACGACAATTTTACACTGCATTGTATCGGAATCGTGTGTCGTTATTGCCACAATCTAATTTATTGTGCACGTCAAATTGCTTAATTTCGAAAAGTGTGGATTGCAAAATTATTAGTTGTTGTGTTTTGTTTCCATGTATTGGACATTCACCGGAGTTATCCTGTCTAGTGACTGTGGGTACATGAGCACCACAAAGGTAATCGGTTTCACTCGTAACTCGGCTTATAGATCTGAGGCTGATGAAACCGCAGATGTGTAACTGGAACCCTTAAATATCACGCTGTGGTCACATTAATATTATGTATTGACATATTCATTGTTCTTGCATAGTCTGAATTAGATTTTCTCAACTTAACTGCTCATTGTCTTTGTGTGCTTTATTGCGTTTCTCTTTAGACTGTGGTTATCTGGGATATCGTTTACAAATCAGGTTTTTGTTAATGTCTTTTATTTTCTCTTGTTTTAGGTAAATACCTCAATTTCCTCTTCCGACTACATCCAGATTGCAGCAAGCAAGTATTCAAATTATTTTTCTTTTCGAAAAAATCTTAATATCCAAATTGGCAATCGATTTAAAAGTTCCTTGTTTCGAGATTATAGGATGATTCGAGATTGTAGGACGTACATTTGAAACTAATCTATAAATCATGTTCAGTATTTTTATAGTTCTATATGTTCACATAAAATGTTGATTTATCTAACATCCGTTGGCTCAACTGGTAGATTGATTTATGTTTCTTTTTGTTGTTGAAACATCACTTTTTTATATGTTATTTATTGTTCATTTTAAAATTAGCCAGTAATATTTTTTTTCACATAAATCTACATCAGAGTAGTATTCATAATTAATTTGAGAAATTAGACGTTTTATTTTCCGCCTTTGGGTGGCAGAAATCTGGCAGACCTTCTTCGAAATTTCCAATTCCAAAATTGGAAGTTAGTTAGTTTTCCGTGTGCAAATGATCAAATATAATTACGTAAACAACCTTCTGAACTATTTTTTTCTTTGCCGTTGACAGAAAATGTAGGAAAGATTCACCAATTAATTACTATGGATACATTTCCGTGATATTAAGTATGGGTATGGACTAGGCGTGTTGCCTTAAATAGATAGCTAAGAATTAATTGACTCGATTTGCCTTATCAACTTTTTTTATAACCAGTGTTTTTTTACGACCAATTCGATTATTCTTATATTAATTAGTGACCTGTCGTAGATAAATACAAATATATATTTAAATATTAACAAAGATCTTAGTAGTAAACTAATTAAACTCTTTTTGTATTTCTTGGGCATTAACTAAATAACAATTTCTAGACATTTTGTTTTGAATAGTTTTATTCACAAAGTATATTAGTTACTTAATTTTATTTATTTTCACCCAGTTTGGCCCCATTCACTAGCGTTATTTAAAATTAAAAATTATAGAAGTACAAAAATGATTAGATATTATTAGGTAATGGTAGTGGGAGTGGGTTCATGGGGGGAGGGGGGGGGGGGAGAATGGTGGGAGGATGGTGGGAGGATTCAAAATAACAAGGAGACATGGTCAACAGAGGTGACTTACGGGGTACTATTATTTTAATTTTTTTTGATTATCTTATCGAACCAATCATACACGAAATAACTTGTAATTTTTATCATTAAGCACATTGGTAAAACTATTTGTTGTAAGTCGTGATTTAGCCGCTTAATTTATTTGATTTTAATGGCAGCCACTTCTGGTCACTGCACAATGTGTATCACGTCTTAATGCCAATCGATATTAATTATTATCTCTCCGACTCAGCAGAAACCTTAGCGTCTGTAGTATCGCCCACACCATTTCCCACTAGTATTAATGTTCATAATTAATTACCCATCGACAGAACTGGTAGTCATTAGTGTGAGAGATGCGATAATGCAAGGACGGTCACGCTCAGCCTTTATGCTCCTCCCCGCCCCTGCCCATACTAGTCACCAGCCGCCAGTCTATCTAGTCTTAATTCACCTCTATCGGATCCCCCATCTTAGATCATCACGATTTAGTTATGTTTTGATACTTCGCCGGGTCTCGTTTTGTTTGGTTTCGTCGTTTTCCCACTCTCACGAAGCAGTGAAAAGGAACAGGCTTCTTAATGTGCCTATAAACTTGAGGTGCGATGTCTGCGCATATGCACTAATGAGTATACATTCAGCGCGTCTAAAAGTAGCCAACTCCGAGAAATTGGCAGTTAAGATTGAAAAATTAAATGTATTCCGTGAATACCTTTTAATAATTGTCCACCTGGTTATTTTACATTGATCGCCTGCCATCAAAACCGCGTTCAGTGCTTGAAAAACCTGTGACTACTGCCAAATCATCGGTTAATGTTGATTAGATGTCTGAGTAGTATTCAGAAAAAGGAGATCCTCTTCTGCGGTTTTATGAGTCCACTAATCCTTGGCCTGGTTCTATAAATATAATATTATTTAGTTAACAATTCCCTTATTCTGAGAAGCCCTGCCTTGCTGATTTCATTACCACCGATTTCTAGTTTCCATAAGCATCGTTGCAATAAGGAAATGGCGCGACATCTCAATCCATCGATTGTCCACCCACATATCCAGCGACCGCAGGTAACAAGACCTGAACTTCTGTTGCTATATCTTAAGACTTATACAGACTACATAATAATTCAGCATCTAAGAACTGATTGCTCTTTAGAATCCTGTGCCCTCGTATCGTTTTAAGTATCCCATTCTTCGATTATTTCCATTTTATCTGCCGTGTGGGCCAGGCAACTAATGGTCTTGGCGACATTGTCTGGTCAAGCCCCCGGAAAGGTGTTTATTAAACTAAAAATCATATCATTTATAATTTTCTATTTAATAATTCTGCAGCTATTAACTGATTGCTTTTTGGGATCCTACGCACTCGCCTTTAAGTATCCCAGCTTCAATTGTTTTCATACTGTCTGCCTTGTGGGCCAGGGAACTTGTTTTGTTTTGGAAGAAGGAACTTCATAAAATAATAAGGCCGCTTCAGGAAACTTTCAAAGGACTCGTGACATTTTATTTTGCTTTATTCCCAATTACATTGTGAATAATTTCGGAAACACAAACTACCCAAGACAGACCAAGGATTTTACTGTTACTTATTAAGAAGTTAGGATGGTGAAAAGAGAAGGAAAAAACCTAAACACAGGCCTTTTATATCGGTCTTGTCTGAAGAGAGTTTGCGTCTCCTGACATCTATTGATAATTTCATTTGTTAATTAATTGACTTTAAACAAACCAACAAATCGAAATGTCTGGAGAGGTGTGAGCCTTAGCTAATTTAAATTAAACATATTCCCGCCCAAAAAACGGTAAAGGCCAGAGTTTTTTTTACACAAATAGAATATAATAATTAAAATATCTCACTTATACTACTAAAGATAACTCAAACAACTTTAACTGCTTCACACCAGATTAAATTAACTAACCATTTCATATTTTACATGCTCCAGTTAAACATTAAAGCTAAAGATTAAGTTAACGATTAACATTAAAAATCAATAAGTTCTACAATTATTAAACATTTAATTTTAGGACAAACACAATGCCATGCGGATTGGACCAGGTCTTCCTTCCAGGACAGCTAATTTTATTATATACATTTAAATGGGCACTTGCAGTGTTCTTTCATTTTCCTTTGGCTAGATTATGACCTTTAATTTTCATATGAGTTTTCACAAGAGGTCACGACCTCCACCATCTTTATTTATTTTGCACCTTTTTTTTTTAATTGTATTTTCCACTTTTCTACAAGCGAATTTATCATTGTTTTTCACTTTTATTTACACAAGCGAATTTATTATTGCCTTTCACTTTTATTCACAAAAGCGAATTTATCATTAAAGTCTGATTATAAAAACAAACACCCAGCTCCATCCATTTATTTTCCTTTGCTTGTGGGCGCCGCACTGTGCACAGGCGCTGCCGGGTTGCTTCTTATATTCCTTGGTCTATCTCGGGTAGATGGTCTCCGCATTTGTTGTCCTCAATTGGCAGCAGGCATAGTTTTGATATTGCCCTCTGAACCGTTCCCTGTCCTGTGATGATGGTAGCTACTCGTACTCTTCCATCGGGCCCCGGGTGTACAGCGTGCACTCGTCCTAGCCTCCAAAAGCAAGGAGGCTCATTATCTTCCTTCAAAATGACCATTTGGCCTGGTTGCAGCTGCCTTTGGTGGTTGCCAGTCCATTTCGTCCGGGTCTGCAGCTCAGCCAAGTACTCCTTGCGCCACCTCGACCAAAACGACTGTATTAGTTGATTTAATTTTTGGTAATGATTCAATCTATTGACTGCCACATTCTGCAAATTCTGCTCCGGGATCGCTGCTAAACTCGTTCCAATGAGAAAGTGACCAGGAGTCAGAGGATTTAGGTCTTGGGGGTCATTGGACAGCGGACAGAGAGGACGGGAGTTCAAGCATGATTCAATTTGACATAACACAGTGCTGAATTCCTCATATGTTAGTAGTGAAGCATTTGCCACCCTCTTCAAGTGGTATTTTACTGATTTGACCCCTGCTTCCCACAGTCCCCCAAAGTGCGGAGCCCTTGCGGGTATAAAATGCCACCGAATGGATAAATTGGCTAAGTATTTATCGATTTTTTCATTTGAATTCTTCAAAAATTCATAGATTTCCCTCAATTCGTTATTCGCGCCCCGAAAGTTAGTGGCGTTATCTGAAAACATTTTACTGGGTTTCCCTCTTCGCGAGATGAAACGCTTAAACGCATTTAGGAAGCTATCAGTGCTTAAAGACATTACTACTTCTAGATGTATAGCTTTGGTTACCATACATATAAATAGACATATATAAGATTTTACGCTGTGAGTCTTACGGCTGACACCTGATTTAATCATAATGGGTCCGCAGTAGTCCACGCCGGATAATTGAAACGGGCGACCTTCCGTTATTCTTTCGGTCGGTAAGTCCGCCATCAGCTGTTGCTCTGTTTTCGGGTTACACCTAAAACATACAATACAGTATTTCAGAACCTTTTTAATTAAGTTTTTACCCATAATTGGCCAGTATTTCATTCTTATTAACGCTAACAATGCCTGCGTTCCTGCATGTAAATATGAGTAATGGTAGTGCCTGACAATAAGTTCACTTAGTTTATGATGTGAAGGTAGTACTATGGGGTGTTGTTGACTTTCCGATATCATTTTTCCGTTGGACAACCTACCCCCCACCCGGATTAAATCCTTAAACAAATAAGGATTTAATGACTTTAATCTACTACAATTTCTCACATTTACCCCGGTTTTCAATGCCCTCGTCTCCTCCGGGAATGCAAAACATTGTGCGCGAGATATTAATATGTGAAGTGAATTCTCCAATTCGTAAACAGTTAACGCTCCGTCACGCCTTGACAAAGGATTTCTGCAATTAAAAATAAATCTTAAAATATAAGCTGTCACCCTTTGCAATTTGGTTAAGCAAGAGTATCTGGAGAATATTTCCCAATCCTGTTTTACTGCTGAAATTAACGTTAGTTTCAATCTTTCTTCTGGTAAATCCAACGGCGTAATTTCACTGCAAGTAATCGGGTAATCGCCTGAAGTCAACCAGGTGGGCCCATGCCACCAAATGTCAGATTTAAGTAGTTGCGAGACTGTGGTGCCTCTGGATAAAACGTCCGCCGCATTATCCTCCGATCTTACGTGCTTCCATTGTGCGGGTTGACTGGATTCCTGGATTTCAGCCACCCTATTGGCCACAAATGTGTTCCACCTGGCTGGTTGTCCACGAATCCAGAAAATCGTTATCATGGAATCGCACCAGTAGGTTGTATCTATTTCATTTAAGTTCATAGCTATTTTGACATAGTTTACTAATTTTGTGAGTAAAACAGCACCACAAAGCTCCAGCTTTGGTAGTGATATGCTTTTCAACGGTGCCACCCTTGATTTTGATGTGACTAAATTAGAAGTTGTGTTTCCTGATTCATCAGTAGACACTATATATATACAAGCTGCATAGGCCTTTTCTGACGAGTCACAAAATCCATGCAGATGCAGTTTAACTTGATGTTTGCAAATTATTTTTCTCGGTATTTTTAACTTGTTCAAAATAGGTAATTCATTTATATACGAATTCCATGCATTCATCTGCTCAGATGGAACATCCTCGTCCCACTGAATTTTAGTTTGCCACAAACCTTGCATTATCAGTTTTGCGACTAAAGTTATTGGGCCTATCAGTCCCAATGGGTCAAAGGTAGAGGCGATACATGATAGCATTTGGCGTTTGCTTTTAACGCACGCTTCTAAGGGCTCTACAATGTACTGAAAATAGTCTTGCTGGTTATTCCATGACAACCCTAAAATTTTCTTTTCCTTGGGGTTATCAGTAATAATCATATCTGCATCATTCTCTGATTTCGAACCTATAGAGGGTAGATTCGATCGCCATTTTCGTAAATTCATCCCAGCAGATGCCAAAATGCTGCTTAACTGATGCTTAATAGTGAGACAATCTGCCTCATTTTCGTCGCCAGTTATCAAATCATCCATATAAAAATTGTATTTTAGGATTTGACTGACCTTTCTGTATGCTTCCTGATTTTCCGTTCCTAACTGCTCCAAGCATCTGGTAGCCAGAAAGGATGATGGTCCCAAACCGTAGGTGACAGTATTGAGTTGGTAGTGTCGGATTTCTTCCTCCGGAGAGTCCCTCCAGACTATGCGCTGCAAATCTCTATCCTCAGGTTGCACCAATATTTGACGATACATCTTCTCGATGTCGGCGGTTAATGCATACTGGTGCTTTCTGAAAAATAACAGTTGTGCACATAAATCCTTTTGTAAAACTGGCCCTACCATGAGGGCGTCGTTTAATGATATACCGGTTGATGACTTGGCTGATCCGTCAAACACGACCCTGGTTTTGGTTGTCGTGCTAGACTCCTTCATCACTGCATGGTGTGGCAAATAATAACAAATTTTATCTTTTGGTGGTGCTTCGCACAGCGTCATGTGCCCCAATTCCTGATACTCTTTCATGAATTTTTTATAATCTAGCATCAGGTCTTGATTGGCAAGGAATTTCTTCTCCATATTATAGAATCTTTTTTCAGCCACCTTTAGGGTTTCACCCATTTGATTAATATTAGGCCGCAGCGGTAATCTTACCGCAAAACGTCCTTTCTCATCTCTTTTGTGCGTGTGTAAGAAGCTCTCTTCACATGCTCTTTCTTCGTGGCTTCTATGTTTTACAGGAGCTAGTTCCTCTATTTTCCAAAAGTTTTCTAATTGCTTATGCAATAAATTTAAAGATAAATGACAGGAATTTACTGGCCTTTTTGGTTTCGGAGTGGAGATAGGCCCGGATACAAGCCATCCTAGCTCGGTCCTTTGCAGCGTGAGTCCCGCATCTCCAATCCTCATTCGATCGTTATGCAAGACTTCCCAAAATACCTCCGCTCCTAGTAGTAGATCTATCGGGCTGGTAATGTTGAAGTTTGGATCTGCTAATTGGAGACCGCTGGGGATCTCCGCTTCTTTTCTCTGAAAGGAAATTTGGGGCAGATTACTGGTCACCTCAGGTATAATCAGGCATTCTATCTTCTTTTCGTACTCAGAGTAGCCTGAAGTTATATTTAATCCCACTTTAGATCTTATATTTAAAATTTTATTGTGGATTCCCGTGACAGGAATGTTGACTTTTTTCGTTTTTGAATTTAATTTCTTGACGAATGCCTTACTTATGAAATTCGTTTGAGCTCCAGAATCTAATAGAGCTCTTGCTTGAATTGAGTTTCCTGCATCATCCTTTATGTTGATGATGGCAGTTGACAATAACACGAAATTTTGTTCTACCTTCGCGGCATGATTTGATACTAAAGGCGCTTCCTTCGCGGAAGATGTTGATGCCCTTTCGTGTTTTGATTCCTCCTCCTTCTTAACATGAAGTAAAGTATTATGATTTTCACCATCGCATTTACGGCAATTGAATTTAGACCTGCAATCCTTCAATTTATGACCGGGGTTTAAACATTTTAAACAAGCGCCTAATTTGTGTATTTTATCAATTCGTTCTTTCGGTTTTAATTCCAAAAATTTGCGGCAATAATAAATTTTATGATTATCGTTGCAATGTAAACATTTTAATTTTTGTGCGGACAACGACACCAAAACTTCCTTTTTATAATTATGCGGATTCGTTTTTCCCGGATTAATTCTTTTTTCGTTATTTGCCGAGGCTTCTAGTACTTGGGCCCTTGTATACAAACAACTAATAAATTCTTCGTAGGTAGGTAAATTATTCTTTGTTGAGTATTGTTCCCAATGAGCCCTTGTATTTGAATCTAATTTGCTTGATAACAAATAAATTAATATTACATCCCAATTTTTCGTAGCTATATTTAAGTTATTTAGTGATTTTAAATGTAATTGCGCCTCGTCCAATAGATTCCTTATTGCGACGTGATTTTCTGCCTTTACGTCCGGTAATTTAAACAATGCGTTTACATGATTATTTATAATTATTTTTGAGTTTTCGTATCTATCCGTAAGCATCTCCCAAGCCGTAACGTAGTTATCCGCGTATATCGGTAACGCTGTTATGAGTTTAAACGCTTCCCCTTTCAGACAAGACCGCAGATAATAAAATTTTTGAACGGCATCCAGGTTATGATTGCTGTCTACTAAAGATATGAACGCATCCCGGAACTGCATCCATTCGCAGTAATCCCCTTTAAATTTCGGTAATTCAATTATCGGTAATTTAATATTGTTATTCGCCGTGATTGCAGAATCCTTTTTAGCTAACCTCTCTTTTGCGCTGGCCAATATACAAAAATAATCATTTTCAAAGCTCGTTCGGTCGCCTTCAACATCGTCTGGAGATAATGCCTCTATTCTATCTTGAATTTCTTCAAAATTATCTAGCAAAGGTTCGAAACGCTTTATACGCAATTCTAGTTCGCTTTGCGTCAGTGAATCTTTGTTTAAAAATTCTCTGAACCTTGTCATCTTGCCTTTACAAACGCCCCGTTGAGCGATCAGCGTTTTTAAATCCATTTTGATTAATCAGATGTGTACTTACAATTTACAGAGTTATCCAATTATTTTATCGCAATCACCGTTTAATCACTATTAATCATATAATATACGCACTGATAACTTCCCAAATTTTAGTTATTTACTTCACGAACTGTCATAAGACAACAATAATCTACCAACGTCGTTAATCATAGATGAATCCCGTTGATTTTTATTCAATCGCCCATAGAGCATTTCGAACAAAAACTGCTTTATTGACTTCGCGGCTAATTTAAAATAAAAATTTCAAACAAACTTTATTAAATCTCGAAATTTAAAACATTGCTGTAGTTTTTGTCAATAATCAATAATTTTGTCAATAATTTTGTCATACCGGCTTGCAACAATTTTTTTTGAGTAATGCACAATATTGATGTCATTGATATTTTTTGCTTTTAAGGATTTTAATGGTAAGGTAGTATGGATATGGATTGGTCACTTGCCCTTTTTTATCGCTGATGGCCTCTGCTGCTTGCTGGATGCTGGAAACTGCATGTTGGCTGTTCCTTTTTTCAGTGCTGGTTCTTCTTTACTAATTTAATCACTCGCGTTAAATTATCCGACTCGTAGGATCATATGTTTTGTTTTGGAAGAAGGAACTTCATAAAATAATAAGGCCGCTTCAGGAAACTTTCAAAGGACTCGTGACATTTTATTTTGCTTTATTCCCAATTACATTGTGAATAATTTCGGAAACACAAACTACCCAAGACAGACCAAGGATTTTACTGTTACTTATTAAGAAGTTAGGATGGTGAAAAGAGAAGGAAAAAACCTAAACACAGGCCTTTTATATCGGTCTTGTCTGAAGAGAGTTTGCGTCTCCTGACATCTATTGATAATTTCATTTGTTAATTAATTGACTTTAAACAAACCAACAAATCGAAATGTCTGGAGAGGTGTGAGCCTTAGCTAATTTAAATTAAACAGAACTAATGGGTCTTTGCGACATTGTCAGGTCAGGCTCCCGGAAAGGTGTTTGTAAAACTAAAAATCCTATCGTTTATAATTATCTAAATAATAATTCTGCCGCTAATAACTGATTGCCTTTTGGAATCCTATGCCCTCGCCTTTAAGTATCCCAGCTTCGATTGTTTCCATACTGTCTGCTGTGTGGGCCAGAGAACTGATGTTCTTTGCTACATTATCTGGTCAGGCCCCCGGAAAGGTGTTTGTAAAACTAAAAATTCTTTCGTTTATAATTATGTGCATAATAATTCTGTAGCTATTAACTGATTGCCCTTTGGAATCCTGTGCCCTCGCCTTTAAGTATCCCAGCTTCGATTGTTTCCATATTGTCTGCCGTGTGGGCCAGGGAACTAATGGTCTTTGCGACATTGTCTGGTCAGGCCCCCGGAAAGGTGTTTGTAAAACTAAAAATCCTATCGTTTATGATTATAATTGCCCGCCCACTGAAGGTGCTCGGTAGCCGTGTTGTATGATGCAAAACTATGAGCCGTGACATATTTTACGGGCCAGTTTTCTCATTTTACAGCGAGGCAGAGCTAAACATTGACTTTTAGATGTTTTGTCATTTGCCACGATTATGGCGAGGTCTGTGGATCATCTATCGACGATTTACCATTTCATTGTATAAACCAGTCCATTCTTTCAATCTTTTTAAAAAATATATATTAACCTTATTTGGTATTATCGCGTCTTGATAAGGATAACATTGGCACATGATTAAGATAATTTTTTTGTGATTTTGATTAAAGGAATGTTGCGCGAAAATAATATTGATTTATAATCTACTGTATAGCATTGTTGACGTAAGCAATACTTGTGTACTTTTTCGTGCACGTCAATGATTTGTGGTGAATAAATCTAATGATTAAGCATTTTTATTGAATTCTTCCCTGCCAGACTGTGTGGAATCTGCTATTGCGCCAACAATTAGATTTATTTAAGTTTTTCCTTAATTATTGTTTCTTTAAAATGTATTTGTCATCTATATATTTTTGTTTCACATTTATGTTTATAATTATTAGTTAACTAAACAAATACATTATTTCTATAGCATTCGACTTTGTATGAACTAATCAGCTGGGTAAATAACACGATGCATTTTCGCCTTTTACGGTAATTTGTT
The DNA here is from genome assembly GCA_936435175.1 of Glyphotaelius pellucidus. Classification (NCBI taxonomy): domain Eukaryota; kingdom Metazoa; phylum Arthropoda; class Insecta; order Trichoptera; family Limnephilidae; genus Glyphotaelius; species Glyphotaelius pellucidus. Next base: position 5,822,298 of record OW386543.1, on the reverse strand, counting down.
TTCAACATTTCTATCGTAAATTCGATAAAGCAACATTTCTTAATTAAATTTATGTCGACGAAAACCATGCCAAATCAATGACTAATTTAATGTTTATACGAGTATTACGGATTTGCAAAACCAATTTGACCTCATGTTGCTTTTAGTAAAACATTTTCAATTTTCTCATAATTCTGCACGGTCGCCATCTTTAGCAAATATAACTTTTATTTTTGTTAGTTTACTTTCCGATTTCTTCTATTTTTTGTTTATCTATGCATGTCGCATCATTCTGCACAAATTGATCGTTTGTTACTAACATTATTTGATATATGATGATTTTCTCCTGTCTTGGTCGTTTTGTTTATCTGCCCTCGTATCTTTCTAGGCAAATATGAATGGCCATTCTCGTACATATTGAAACCGGACGATATTCCTGTCAAACTCGATCTGCGTTTTATGTTTCCTGTGGCCTTAGATTAACAATGTAGCCGGTAGCAAATAGCCGGCTCATACCGAAAACGATGAAGATGTCAATCCACGATGTGGGAAACGTATGCGTGTTGGCAATTGCATTTGATGTTAGCACACTTCATACGAGCTTTCTCAAGATGAGACTTGTCTATTGAAATTTAGGCCATGTTTTGTAGGGTATGGAAGTACGTTGTCATTTTCTAGGAAAGTTTTGAGATGCATCTTCTTCAAATTTCACGTCGTTGTGTGGTTTTCTAAGCATTCTAAGTACTGCATTTTTTGCAAGGCCAATATTTTTTTGTGATCCCATACAAATATGTTGTGAGCATTTGAAGTAGTGGAATAATTTATAAGTTTATTCAGTATAAAATTTTTGCGAAGTTGCGACGATGGTATAAAAAAATGGTTAGATCATCAAATTTTAATGACATCTAAAACCTTTTGATCTTTGTTTTGCCAACTTCGGTGTGTTTTTTTTCTTAAGATATATACATGGATAGAAGTGTAATAAAAATAGATGACAGTATTGTAATTTATATAAATAATCCATAAGTATCCAACACAGCTCAGAATTCATAAAATCATGAACTTTGTACGATACAACTACCGTTAATAAAATGTGTGTAAATATGATTGATAAAATTCAATGGCTTGGTATCTGAGATTCTGTAGAAATAAAAATTACGAGTATTTAAAAAATATTGTTTTCAGATCTCAACCTTCTTTAATTTTCAAGTTGCAGGAAGTTGATGTTTTACTTAAATAGATTTTAAAAATATCAATCGTCAGTATTATGTTAATTTATGTTTATCCTCCCCGTGTTATTCTATTTGTGTGGGTAATAACAGCGTTATCCTAATCGCTGTATGCAAATAATATCTTGTTAACTAATCGATTCCACATTGCTTCTTGATACTCTGATGCGACGTCCGCGTGTTTGAATACCTTAACAATAACGTACACAACAGACACGAATCCGAATTGATCGTAATGTAATCAATGTGCAGTGCAAGGCATAACTAATAATGACAGGCCAATAACAACGTAGGAGTGTGTTCAGCTTCTTATGTTGCCAGGAATATGTGGACGGAGGCTAATCCGTGGCAGGCGAGGCAACAAACCAACGAACCAACACAAACACTGTCAAACTATAATTCAGTGACCATATTCAACACCATTATTCGACTCGGCTTATAAAATAAGCTTTCAAATGATCACATTATAACAAATTTGAAACCCTTAACCCACGAGACACTTGTTGAACCTACATTCTGTACTGCACTATTTCGCAAAAGTGCATCGCTAAGTCTTTTTAATTTTTTGGACAGTAGTCCAAAAATGTGTACCCTTTCACAATCTGCCGATATCTGCGATATCTGTAAATATCAGTTTTTCGCTTGTTGAAGTGATATTTCACTAAAATGTGTAAAAATAGCGTAGGTAGATACTTATATTATGATTATTAAACAAGATTAAATAAATGGTTTAATAAACGACAAACGAGTCAGCCGATTGAAAGGGAAATCCTTGTCACAATCATGCTAAGAAACCCCGCGTATTGTCGCTGTTTTTTAGAAAAGGCGCTAACAAATGCAGCTAACTAACAAAATAGTTTTCGCCATCCACCACTAAGAAATGGCTCAGCAAGAATAGTAAAATAAACAAAAAAACCGAATATAAACTGAAAAGTAAAAAAAAGTAAATAACAATCACCTACAAGGACGTCGCTAAAAGTGTACTACATTATTATATTGCTCGAGTTTTGAAAGACCACAATCATAAAAACCGCACCGTGTTACGAAATTAAATCACCTTAAAAAAACACTATTGATTCATTTTGTTGTTCTTAAAATAATTCTAATCCCCTATTATCAATTTTTTATCGATTCTATTCTTAAATTATCTACGTCCTTGCCTTATCTTGTTTCCATTATTCGTTACACCGTTATGTAGCAAATATTTTTTTTATCGCCATTAGGGTTTTTTTCTTATTTTTTCCACGTCCGCTTAAAGGCACGCTTTGTCCGGGCGATACGGCAAAAAATTCTATGGCCACCTTTCAAAACGTTAATTATTATTATGGCCAAACTTTGTAACATGTAATATAGAGCTACCGTTTCTGGCTTTATTATTTTTATTAATATTATTTGTTTTTATTATAATAATGGCAACCTTTGTCGGCAGCGAAAATCATTTATTGGAGTATTTAGTTTTATTGTTTACACAAATCGATAGGGAACTTTTCCTGTCGTGAGAATATTGGTAACCTTTTAAATGGGTAGTCTTTGTAATCTTTAGAAAATTATCGCCTGTCACTGTAAACATATTTTCATTAACTCCGTTGTGTTATGTTGGCCAATCAAGAATTCCTATTATTGAATGTCAAATGAATGTATATTAACGATATCTTGTTCTCTTGTCTGATATACCCTACCTACCAAAAAACGATCTTCGGCATACTCGATCTATTATTGGTTTCTATCGGCTTGGACGAGGGCAGAAAAGAGTCAAGGCCCTACTCAGTCTCACGATGTCTAGTCATTAGCCCAGTTTGGTTTCCTTTGCTGATTGTTAGCCAATATGTTCATTCGTCGTGACATGTTTTTTACAACGTAGATTTATATCGTATCCAAATGCCCAAGGAGCTACTCGGAATTCTATTTAATAATGTCAATAACCACATTCACAAGAGCGGCCTATATTTTCATGACGTGAATTATGTCAATTGAATGACTTAAATTAGAATGGAACTACGCTCCTCATTAATTTGATTAGTACTGTTTTGGGTTTGCCTAGCATTTCGTAAGCGATTATAGCTCATTTCAGTAATTAATATAATTGATCATTAAGCTAATAAGATCGTTTACATCCGCACACATAAATTATTGTCGTTTAATATTTATCCGGGGTCGTGTAGTGCGTGTCCAATTTGATTTTATACATTTTATAAAACCAGTGTAGTTGAGATAAGTTTTCTGCTAAACCTTTAATGATGCGCATTTTCGAAATAGTCCAACCCACTGCGTTGGTTGGTCGGTTGGCTTTTGTCTCGCGGATGCAACAGGCATGAGGCATGACCAGATTGAATTAGCTTAGAATGCAAGCGAGGCACACATAGCTTGCATACTTTGAGCTGGTAATTGTCAAATAAGTAGGGGACCACACTCCACAGGCTTGTCGCAGACGTAAGAAAGTGGTTTGGTGTCCGCTCCGGCTCGGCGAATGAGAATATGCCGGCCCGAGCAGTGAGCCCAGTGTGTTAGACGCTCTACCAAAACCTGTTCCATTCGTTCTCACTCCGTAACTTAACACCGTTCCCGTTGCTTTGGACTATGGAGTTTTAACAGGATTCTTATTGAATTAAACTAGTTTTTTTTTTTGGCATTCTAGTGTGTACTTGTACGTGCATGTTTTGACGTCCAACACCATTTCGGTATTTATGATCGAATATTAATATGTATGTACTTTCAAACCATTCATACCAGTATTAGCAGACGTTCTTTTCGAATTTTTAAACTTTTTTTTTGTATTAAAAATCATTATTAATCCAAGAATCTGTGTATCGACTAATCACATAAATCTTCCTACGTGTTTCGTTTTCCAGTGCGAAGCAGAGTGTCACCGGTGGCGTTGTGTCGACGTACATTCTGTAATGTTGTAGTGTTAGTTTGTTACTTGGCTTGTTTGCCAAATACAGCCGGCGCGGCATGGTAACGGTACGGCAACCTTTTCCTGCTTGGCTTCCTACCTGTTATCACTTCTCTGATAATATTGATAAGTATATAGACGCCCCTTCTTTGCATGAACTGCCTTGGTTTCGCTGTGCTACCAACAACTTTTGCTGCCTTTTTGATGGGCTCTAATAAAGTATATTATTAGTTATCTCGCTATTTGTTGTGGTAGCTTGTTGATTGTAGCTTGCTACACTCATGGGAGTCGTTTGCAATACTCATTCTTCTTCCTTATTTACACGCCCAACTCCGTTATGTTACGCTATCTTTTCTCGCATATCCTTTTACGTGACAATTCCAGTTCTTCCTCAGCCTATGCTACTTCTTCCGTTACCAACCATACCTTAACATATCTTGGACATTCAGTCTTTATTGAATTTTGGATTAAATACCTGTATTAAAAGTGTGTTCAGTTCAACGTGTCGTGTGTTCACTTCGATCGGCCGTCTTTGTATTCTTACAAACCAACAACCTTAGCTTATTTGCATTGTGACATCTGCTGAAATATTATGGTAATATTATTTTTTAGCCGATCGTTCCCTTTGAATCGAACGGCAGTTACGAAGTCTTTAGTCAATATTGATACAAGTGCTTTAATTTGGCCGCCTGGGTCCGTGGCCGCTTCAAATTCCTCGATTGTCAAACGACCTTCAGGTAAATAGATTATTTACCATTTAATTCCTCGCACCTAAAAGTATAAACCCATCTCGTTTACTCAATACGACAATGTGTATTTGTCAATTAAATGACGTCACACTGCTTATTAGCCTGTAATCAGGGCAGTGTATGAATACGAAAAGTACGCACGGTAATTTGTGTTTATTACTTTCAATTCTGTTGCTTATAATTGATTAGCTATATGCCCAAAAAGTTGGAACCAAAATCACTTTACCAATTTAATCAAGTCTTGCATTACTTATCCAAATAATCTTCATGAATCGGCTTAAATAAAATCTTATCAACGAGTAAATCTTTAGCGGTTTGTAAGAAGGTGGGGAAGCGCCTGTAACCTGTAAGCAGGTAAGAGGTCTCTGTAATACCACCAGTTAATTAGAGATAATCGCTCCAGTAAAAGCCTCGACCAGCGGGGGCGCCATTCGAGATAAGGTTCACACTTTTTTTGTGGTCTCACTTAACTCAAATAAGGTGTAAAACCAAATGTAGTTAAACCAAAAATTGTTTTTGACTTTTTCGAGAATTCTTCTTTTATATATTAATTTTATTATATGATATCATAAAATCTCTTGCTTTCAATTTTAATTGCTTGTTAATTATGTTCTATTGTTATCTAGAATCAGTTTGAATCCTTTAGGTTATGTTTTCAAAATGACCTGAAAAATGAACTGAAAAGATGACTGGAAACTCCTAGACGGAGCTAATCGAAAACAATTTGAATACAAAACGTTTGAATGACATGTGCTTTCCCTGTCTCATCAATTACCTCAAAAAATCATAAGCTGTTATAATTACATTAACAATGTTAAAAAAAAAGTAGTTCATTATATACCATTTTGCATACAAATCATTTCAAAGGTTTGTCATGCAAGATGGCTGCCGGGCAATTTCCCCTCATCCTAGATTTGGCTTCAATGTCATTCATACAAAGTCACAATAATGCTCTATCCAGGGGTTTTTAGGTTCGTGCACGTAATGGACCTTTATTATTTTATTGAGTTACTGTGATTTCGTTTCCTACCGTGGTTTTGATATCCATTACCAAGTTGCCTTCACCTGCTGTGGGGTCGTGTACATCTGCGAATTGCCCATTTGTCTGTTTATTGCCGATCGTATATTAATTTCTTTATCTTCCAAGTTCGCTTGTTTGCCGGTGTTTATCCTCGCCTGCATCTCGCTGTTTATTGTTTGGCATTCCTGCGTGTAATGGGCCTAGGAGATGTGAATTGACGAAGTCGCCGCCGCGGTGGCATTCCTCGCCCTTTGCCGGTCGCTCACCGGCGGAGGTCGCGAGATCGAGTGAAATCTGCTACTCGCGGTACTTGCCTATACTGCCTGCCACCTTGTACTACCTACCTGCCTGCGAGACCACTTGTATGTCAATAATGCCGACAATCATCTACGGCTCGGACGGAGAGAATATCCCAGATAAAATCATCTTTTTACACTTTCTTACGACTAGACAAGCTCATTCCGAGTTTGAGGTCACCTGAATAAATCTGTAGACATTGGTCAAAATATTGTGATAAACGCAAAAATTACGTTTCTCAGAACAGTTGTTTGGGTATGAGGTTAGTGTTAACACAGTCCTTAATGAAACTAAATACGACACAAAACTTTATGAAATGATTTTTGGATTTATGTTGTCCTACGACTACTGGTATTACTTTTAGCAAGTTATTATTCGGATTTCTTTCGAACAGACAGTAAATAACTGACTGTTTAGTCGGCGTCTTAACTTTGTATTACACCCATACCACGCCTAGGCAAAATGACATACTAGTCATAAACAAGCCCTTTATTGGGAATTATCTACTCAAACTTCAATTCTGAAGATTTACAACTCATTGTATACAACGTAACATTTTTTTTATACAGCAGAAATAAAAGCTAGATTTGCTCCAAGGATTCATTTCACGGCTATGTTTATGTCAAGGGTATTATTAATCTCCGGGTTCATTAACCAAACATCATAATTCATAATAAATTGGATAACTTTTGCCTCTTTTGTAAAAATGAACCCTAGGGCGCATTAAGAAACGATCTCTAACACATTGTTCCTTAAACCTTACCTTGAGAGTTTTATAGTCCTGAATTGTGAAGGCCACTAAACTTGTTATGTGTGGAAGTCCTGAAGGTCCTTGTGTGCCTAAATTATATTTGTTTCTTTTTTATTTAGATGTTTCTACGTTTCTCCTTTTGTTAGTTTATCTCACAAGTTCGAACCCTTTCGTAGCTACATCAGCAATAAGCTATTAAGTTTAGATTACATTAGATATAAAATGTAAGTTTTATAGCTAAATAAAATATACTTAAAAAAACCAATTGTAACCAATTTCTATGTAAGAATTTTAAGGTTGTTGTGATTAATTTTAACCTATGTGTTTGTTGTTTCTTGCATTTTAAATCGCCGTTCGGGTGATATTTCCACATTTCCCTAAAATTCAGCTATAAAATCATGAACCTAAAAGGCCCTGGACAGAGCTATTCCAGAACAATTTGAAGCTGCGGGTTAGGGGAAAATGTATGAAAGATGCTTCTACCTATTTTTTATCGTGACGTCCCATTCCTTGTCTTATAATAAGCCGTTTATATGATGCATCAGCAATATAAAAAATAATATTAAAATAGTTAATTTTATGCCCCTTATATAAATCACTTCAAAAGTTTGTCATACAAAATGACTGCCAGTCAATTTCCCCTCGCCCTAGATTTGGCTTCACAACGCATTTTGGATTAAAGATAAAAATTGTTCAAATATTGTTATTATTAATAATTTATTTGTTTATGTACCTATTTGTTGTGGTGTTTGTTTATCTCTTGCGATCTTTTCACCGTGTTCATACGACTGGAGATATATCTCGGACCGCAAGGATGGTGCGGTCGGTTCCATGGCCAGCGGGCGCTGGACCCGTAGGAGATGCTGGGCCAGTTCTCTCCGCCATAGCCGCGGCCCGTGGCGCCATGTGTTTCATTCCATCTGATATCTTCTACAGTTGAAGGATTTTTCACACATTATCATAAATATTTACACTCCAAGACGTTTGGATTATGTTTCATTCGGCGGCGGTGGTTATTTTTTTAACCGTTTTAGCGGCCTTAGTAGCCTCTGCAATATGATGAAATAGATTGTTGTTACCATCATAAGATTTAATGTCTCCATTACATGTTTTTTTAACATTCCAATAAGCGTGTTCTATAAATACACTTACTGCTCATTTTTCAAGGTCATTTTCCCGGTAGTACACCTATAAACTAGGTTTAATGAATTGTTGATTCTTCAAATTCCATATTTTCTGTACAACTACCTGAAGCGACTGAACTTGGTAAACGACATTTTGTAGTCTTTCAGTTATCTATCTATGTTTGAATATTCTTGATTGATCCTCATTCTTGTGTCAATCACGTTTTTCAGCCTAATTTTTTCACCTTTGGGGTGTATGTATATATATATATATAATACAGTTATCAATAGGGTGCGGAATGCGGAGGCAAAACGAATATTCCAGAGCCGCTAATTATTAAAGGCAAAACAATTAAACTATCGTTATTTGACCGGTCAATTTATTTTATGTGGCCAACAGACTTAGCTTTAAAAGATAAAAGATCATTTGGTTTTGGCCTATTTCAGAATATCGCTCGCTATACATTCCCAATGTTTTTGCTCCGCATTCCGCCTCCTAGTTATCAACAATCAATCATATAGGTCTCATAGAAATCGTTGTGTCTCTCTTACTATCGTAGTGAGAAATATGATCTAAACGGTGTTAGAAAGAGAAAACACCACGCCTTATATTCAAATCTAAAAGTTAACCACAAAAGAATTAAAATGTACACCTTAATGAAACTAAAGTGTCCGACTGCAATTTGAAAAAGATTTATTTATTTATTAATCTTCATGAATTTTTTGAAACGAAAAAAGTGAGGTGATGATAAAGGTAACCACCCGGACCATACGCTTGTTTACACGACAATGTAACATTACTAAACATATGTTTGACGTATGGGGCGTACCTTAGTTATTTTAATAATGCTTTTGTCTAATAAAATGTATGTGAGTTTTTATTTTATTTCGTTATCACTAATTTTAGTTCGAAATAACGTAAGGTGAGTGTATATTAATATTTAACTATGAGGAATAGTCAGGCTCCTGGGGGTCGCGGTACTTTCAGGCCGCGCCCTGTGTTCAATGATTATACTGGATGATGATTGATAACACTGTACTCTTATTTGAGTGATTTAACATTTATTTAAGATTTTAATAATTTACACAATTAGTGTTCACGTATGAAACGGGTAGAGAGGTACAAAACGCGAACGGGCGGTTGGATCGAGTGCTCGGAATGGAATGATTTACACGGTCATTCTCGGAGCGGTGCCGAGATATTTTTTGGAGAGGTGGCAATTATACCGCACGTAAAAATAAATGTAAGTGATGCCCATACTGTGTTATGTTTGTATTAAAAATTTTAAAATTAAAAAAAAAAACTACATATTTATTTCTAATAATAAAAATTGAAAACGTATTTCATCTCTTTTGAAAACAGCTTTTAGTTTTCAGATACATTCAATTTAATTCATAAATATTCAATTTATTTGGATTTTTTTTGCAAAGCGAAATATTTTGACCTTCTGACAGAGTACGTCCTGAGGGGTTAGCCTTCACGTTATAATAACATATTATGAAATCATCGACATACTACTAATATGCGTTATAAAACCCTAACTCTTTTATTTTGTATCGGTAATTTTTATTATGCACCAGCGAGTACCCGGCGTGCGTTGCAATGTCACTCAAAGAAAGGACTTGTTTGTGTTTTAATTATGTTTATTGACTTGCTTTTGGTTTGTTGACACCTTTTGTAAATGTTTATAAAAATTTCATAACGCCAGAGCTCAATATTATGAATAGAAACCTTCGCGGGTGTGCGCACAACAGTTTCATCGCAATAGGATGAACGATATAGGAAACAATTTCATAACGCCAGAGCTCATCATTGTATGTATAAAAACCTTCGCGGGCGTGCGCACAACAAATCACCAAAGTTTCCCCGCAAGCGGATGAACGGTATGGGAAATAATTTCATAACGCCAGAGCTCAGCATTATATACATAAAATCCTTCGCGGACATGCGCACAAAAAATCTCCAAAGTTTCATCGCAATCGGATGAATGGTCTAGGAAGGGACAAACAAAGAAATATTCATTTTTTATATATTAAGATTTATTGTGTTGATTCTATGTCCATGTTATCTTGATTTGCACTCGTCTTTTGATTGGCACCGTGTCATTGATTTGTCATGTTGTTTGCAAACCAAGTGTTGATTTATGAATTACACAAGATATGATTAATGAACTCATTCACTCTTGAAGATTTGTTTTCCTCCATTCTTCGTTCATGTTTTGTAAACAGTCCGAACTCCGAACACACAAGTATTGTATACTCTTCCGCACGTGATGTCAGTTGACGGGAAATTAATGATGGAAAATTATTTTCTTGACTTTTATTGAAATTTATTACGGCCTTCGTGGTCCAGGGGTAAGACTCTCCACTAGCATTCCGAAGGTCGTGGGTTTGATTCCCGGAGTGTGCAAGTAAATTTTATTTGATTGATTTGTGTTATTTCACAATTTATTAATTTAAAATAATGTTGAGTACATTTGCGGTACGTTTTAGAGTGGAAGGTACTCTCAGTATCGCCTTGGTGTAAGACCACCATTCAGAATTGAAATGTTGCTTGAAATGGCTTTAGCCACGTGTTTGGGGACCAGATCTGGATAGTCAGGCAATTCCCCACCTTCCTCTACCCCATCTCCTTTCCCTCCCCACTGTCTTCAGCCGCACAACATACCTCAATTGGGGATGCTATGGTTCATTGACTCTAGGCGGGAGCAGTTTTTTTTTTGTATTTTTATATGAATACCGCACAAGAGTCCCAACTGCTCCCGTCTGGAGCCAGTGAGACTTGGGCATCCCCAATTGGGGAATGTTGTGAGGCTGAATGTAGTGAGGAGGGAAAGGAGATGGGGAAGAGGAAGAGGAAGGTGGGGAAGCACCTGGCTATTCAGATCTGGTCACCAAACACGGCTGAGCCATTTCAAGCAACGTTTCAATTCTGAATGGTAGTCTTACACCAGGGCGATACTGAGAGTATCTTCCGCTCTGGAACGTGCCGTAAATATACTGTATATTATTTTTAACGATTTAATTGTGAAATTATCACGATTCGATCTCGCGACCTTCGGATTGCGAGTCAAGAGCCTTACCGCTAGACCACCCCGGCCGGCCAGCAGTTGGGACTCTTGCACGGTATTAACATAAAAATAACAAAAAACATTTTTATATCATTATTTTGTCTACTGATGCATTTTTGTTTTGACGTAAAATCACAAAATAAAAATATAAACCCTGGAAAACTTTCAGGAAAAACTTTGCAGGCACATTGCCATTTTTTGTAATTATTGTTACTATTTTCATTGCATTCGAAAGGCCAGATAAATATCCACCTTCAAGATTGAAACATTGCACCATTAGTGAAAGGTCTGCTCGCCTATGTTATGAAGTAGTGTTTTAACTCTTATCTGTTGGACGTTTTAAAGTCAAACAATGAACCCAGCGGTATTGTGCCACTATTTTATCCGGCTGATTGACAAACCAATTGGCTCAATGATGAGAATAGCTTTGCGTATACTTACGTACTCGAGTACTTGATCGCGCGGCAGTCGGCACTCGGCACGCTTATATGGGCAGATCCTGGGAGCGCAGACGGTAGGTGGAGATACCTAGGCACGTACTGTGGGGATAGTAAAGCGATGTGCGTGGCGCCAGCGCTTACTTGTCGATTGTTTTAAACACATGCGCGGATACACTCTGGGGGTCACGTGGCGCGGAGATTGCAACGAAGGCCGCCGTCAGACCCACGCGGTGCTTATGCTTGTCCCCACCAATGCAAAAAGGGAATCAAGTCTTCCAATCAATTTACAACCACTTCATGTAAATGCCAGATCAATCACTTTCATGTTGTAGTATTTTCCGTGTCGCTCAAATCGCATTTCGTTTTCTTCACAATGCTAGCCGGTTCTGTCAAGACGGGTATGTGTTGCTTTTTATTCTTCTTCGACTGCTTGATGTGTTGCTTCTGTTGAGTGCCATTTCTCAATTGCGGCCGTTTTTCCATATCTGTGTTACTTCGAGGAAGTGGAGCATATTCGTTATGAGAATTGATGTGGAGACTGCATTCGGAGCTCACTGCTGCTCACGTGTACCCCGTAGGGTGGCACACTTCTTATTAGGTTAGTCTGTTGCTGTTGTGTGTTGTGTCACAACTTGACATATGTTTGTTTTCATTCGATTAACATAGTAAATCTGACACGCTGATGTTTCTATCATGTGTAACTTCACATCATGTTCTGTGGTGGTTTAATAAGAAAAAGCATTGATATTCCAGATCCGCTCGGGTGTCTTCGTTCAAGGTCATTTTCATTTGTTGCTGCTGTGTTACCCACCGCATCGATTCACACCTTTTCCAGCACATTATTAGCAGTCTAGGCATAATGTAAATATTATACAAGTGTAACACGACGGTTGCCTTGTGGTGTGTGAGTCACGTGTTCCTCTGGAAATTAACGCGTTTGTTTGGCGAACCGACTTCAACACGAGATAGGCAACACAATCAGATAAAAACCTAAACCACAGGTAACGTAGATAATGAATGATGTTACCATATATTTTGCACCCAGATGCCTTTGACAAATTAAAACAATTGATTCCTTTCGCAAAGGTTCCTTTGTTGGATTTATCTTTTTATCAAAGATCCTTACAAATCGTCGCAAAAGGTTGGCTTCCCGATAATAATTTCAACGCATTTTCTGCGATTGGGTATAAGTGGAATTTTCAAATCCTTCCTGATTATCACATTATCTATGTATTTGATTACTACTAAATCGCTCTGCTAACAATGGCAGACTTACATCCTTTGCAGCAGGCGCCACTAATCCATTTTAAGGTTATGCACCAAAATGTAAATTCTGGATGAAACCGCTAACAATAACACTCCTTGTGTAGATAGCGATAAGGTTTAAATTCCCGTTTAACGCCAGCTACCTGTTTTGATTAATTAGGTTCGTAAGTTGGAGATTTTGAATGCCTGATACTTTATATTTTTTTGGGCTTATAAAAAATTAATCAAAAAAATACTTGATTATTTCAAAGGCAAATATGTCGATGGTCCCGAAGAGCAAAGTCGGATTTGCGCAATGTAGTTTTGCAATAGAGCTGTTTAAAGTTTCGTTTCTGCATTTTTACTGTTTTTGAGATCAAGATTTATAGTGTTATTTTGATATTTTGCATTTCATTTTTAAATCAGCAATAAATAAGTCAACAGAACGATTTTCATTTTTTATCTGATCCGATATTCTTTTTCGGGACCGTCGATGTGTTTGCAGTAGGTTTTTAATTAAAGCATCTAAAATATTTCTAATCGATCTAATTTTCAAACAAAAATCACACGATTTTCCATTGCTTAGTAGTGCAGTCATCTTAAGAGCCATTAAAAGGCCGAAAATTTAAATTTCGTCGAACGATGATCTTGCGATCGTAAACTTGCAACGGTACAGGGCGGTTCCGATGAGAAAGATTAATTATTCTCCATACCAGCATTTTAACATAATAACTCAATATCGATTTTATTTCATTCCAAATTTGCCCACAATTGCCCAAAATACCCACATTCAAAAATGCTCAAACTCGTGATGATAAAATAATTAAAATTATGTACTTTTGTAATTATTCTTTGATCATAAGTATTTATAATTTTTTTTAAGACTGTAAATAAATAAACAAACTGAAGTATTTTCGTCTCGTTTTTATGATTTTATATGAACTATAATTAAAATTCTGAAAAGTAGCAACCAAATAATTTATTAATTTATTTTATTGCATTATTATATGATTTGAAATGTATGTTGTATAATACAAAATTTTGTTCGAAAATTTAACAAATCAAATAAACATATTTTCTCGAAATTTAAAAAAAAGCTTTACTAGATAAAAGAACAGTCTTTTGAAATCAATTCATAATTTTTTTGTGGAAAAGAGTAAAATACGTCAAAAATTTGATTTGAAATTGATATTTCCGGTTTTATCTGGTTATTTCCTCTTAATTAATAAATTTTCTGGTTTCATATTAATTTATTTACGACAAAAATATTATAGTTATCAGGGTTATCACAACACTCGAACATATGCCAATAGATACACGTAAGGTAGATAAAAAGTTTTTTTTTAAATATGTTTTGCCCACATTTTTTTGTAAGTTAATGATTAAGTTTATTTGCTTTTCTGAAAATTATATTTAAAAAATTATGTTGGTACATTGTGTAGAACAATTGGAGCACCAGAACTCGTGACAGTCGTAATCCAATAATTTATGTTGCAGCAGACCCGAAGCTTTTACTGCGTTGTTTAAATTCGTTAAGAAATAATTTATTGGCTGGACCACCGACATTTCCAAAGCAGTATTCCATCGGAAAATTAATTCTATGAGATTTTTTATGCGTTTTGTTTCATCTACTAAATATCTGGGTTAAATATTGGTTAAGAATGGAGAAGGCCTTGTTAAGCATTATATAATATCAACAAGTAAGTAAGCGGTCGATTCATTTCGATCAACAGTTTTTTTGAAATTTTATGCTATGTATATAATTTGGTTTTTGTAATAGCTCTAGTTCCAAATAGACATTCTTTACGTCTGTCTGGTAGTTTATTATTCTTTCTGATCCAATCTAATCTCTTAAATCGTAAAACTTTAAATAAATGTGAAAGTTCAAACACCTACTTCATTTAAATTAAAGTAATATCAAAATATTGATGTACAAATAATATATTGTTTTGTTTTTCAAATTTTGATAGTTTTGCTTTTTAAATTTTTATTCTTGGCACTTTTTAGTTAACCTTACGAATCTGGGACTTTGTCACCGCCAGGGACATACATTTTTAGTTTAATCTTTTAGAAAAGCATTTATAGCCAGTTGTTTCACAGAATTTGAACTATTCCTCAAATTATTTTTTCAAGTTCTGTGAATTTTCTATTCAGGTTGTGTTATTATTTCAGTTTTGTGAATCAACTGGCTAATAATGGTTTAATAACAGAACTTGGATAGAACTTTCACAGAAATTGAAAAGTTACTTCGAAATATAATGAATTGTTCAAATTCTGTGAAGAAACCCGTCCTAAGTGTTTTAAATTAAATTTTAACATATCTAACTGTGCGTCCATTTCTAGCTTTTAGCAATTTATTTATCTTTACCAAAAAATAAGTGTTTTTTTTATAACGATGAAAATATGCATATCTAAATATTTATGTCTTAAATACCAATCTGGCATACTATTCTTTATTGAAGACAGTGGCATGCAGTCACTTCTGTAGATATTTCATTCAATTTATTTGATGTCAGTTTTTTCCCCGTGCGATTTTGAATGGCATCCATCGTCACATCTGCAGCTAGATGCCAGAAGAACTGAACACTGTTAATGCGATTTATTGTTACACGATGGTGGTATCATGATTGATTGGTGCAGCTTTGTGCGGGGAACTCAATCTACCGGCTATTACAGTCGGTCCTTTTACGGACTTAGCCCCCAGGCTCTCCGCAAAACAAATTATTTCCTCGTGTAAATAACAATTTATTTTAACTACGTGTTCTCAATAACTTACTTATTAAACTATCACGCCATTTCTCCGTAGGGGTAGGCAGAGATAATGGAACGCTATACATCTCTTATATTGCAACGACCTTCCATTCTTTTCGAATGCCCTCATTCGTTGTACCGTCGTTCACGTTTCAGTCCACTTTCGTTGTTTCTCACTCAGCTTCATACTTCACTGTCGTACATCGGTGTTAGTATCAGAACACGATAATGGACCGCCAGCCTCTTTTCCCATCAAACTTAAAACAGTCGATTGTCGCATTATGTTATAGATATGACATCTTTTTTTCCGTTCGAATGTCGGTAGATCTGATTAAAATAAAAATACATTGAGTCTTTTTGAAATGATATCGGTACGGTCATCAACATTATCAACATTATCAACATTATCAACATTATCAACACTGGTGTTATTTTGGATTTAAATTAATTATGTATGTAATTCGATTCTTCGGAAGACAGACCCACCCATCTTTAGTCAGAATTATTATCGATTTTTTTTATTATTTCCGTTTTCAAATAATCAGCATATTAAACTCTCTGTCATCCATTGATCAAGCAACTCAAGTTGTAAAGTTAGGTATTCGATAATGTATCAATGTGGAATTTCTGATTAAAACAAAAATGTTTTTTACAAGTTTTATAATTTCAGACTGTTATTTGGGTCTGAGGGCTTTCTGACGATAAAAATGTCTTCTCTGGTAGTATTATTAATCCAGGAGAAAGTGAACAAAAAAACCCACCGGTAGAGAGTAACAGCACAAGGTGTACCGAAAATGTTGTTTATTATATAAATTCTTGAAACAAAATATGTGTGGTGATGAAGTACGTAAATAACTAAGAAATGACCCAGACTTATAAATTGTGAGAGTTACCTGTATAGCGAAAATATGATAAAGCGTTCAGTGGTAAAAAAAAGTAAACACTTGTGAGAACAAATATGTAGCTTAATTTGTAGAGTTTGCAGGAAAGCTGCCATAATGGCAGCTTTCTTGGGCTTAATATTTGTAAATTGTTTATGGTCCGGAACGCTGAACTCTGAACGCTGAATGAAAATAAAAATACAATGTTCTCATCGTCGCGCGTCGTTGGATCGATTCCGGCACGCTGGCCACGATATTCGTACTGCGAAGAGGGCGATCGCTTGCATTATTTACCCCGCGGCAGAAGTGCTCGCGCCTTGTGCCCTGGCCCGGATTGGCGCCGCTTTCACCCTGCTGACCGCGATACACGCGCTACCTCAACAAATGCAGATGTCTCTGCAGATGCAACTTGCACTCATCCGACTTAACAGGCAACGGGCACACATATGGTGGGGTCGGCAGTAGACAGCCACTCCGAGAGATGAACGTCCAGAATACTGCATTGAACAGTCGTGCTCAGGGAGTAGGGTTGTGGTTAGCTAGTTTATTTCTCTACAGTTTTGCTATTGCCGTTTTTGGTCTTTACAATTTCAATTCTATGATTGGAGTGCTGAATGCAGTCGTCTCTAAACAAAGTTTGACGAAAAAATTGAAGCCAACAGTTCTCACAACATAAAATTTGGTTTATGACGGTGAGTCGTAGAACTGGGATACTTAGTTGATGTTTCGGACACGTAACGAAGATAGGCTAGAAATAAGTGTTCAGTACGATGGCCACCTCGGGAAGTCACATCACAATTAATTTAATATTTGAGTCGGGTGGTTTTAAGAGTCGGAAAAACGGAAAAGTATGCATGCATGTGGAAGAAGCTATCAGTTTATGCCAAGACGGATTTGTGTAGAGATACGAGGTTACTGCCCGCCCCTTTTATTATTGTTTATTAATATTTTATACTTTTATCCATTTTAGTTCCCATTTCTTTTGACTATTCTGTAAATGCATCACAGGTGTCTAAACTCACCTTTCTCCGACCTATTCAAGTTGTTTTATAGTTGCACTTCTGATTTTCTTGTTTTGATCGTCTGTACACATGTGTACGCGACGTCTTTATCAACAAACATGCGTCCAGTGTATTTTTCCTCTCGTGTTGTATGTTTCTGTCTTGTGTCGCTCCCGGCAAGAGATCTGCTTTGACCGCGTTCCGGCTCCACATCGCACAGCGGCCCAATAGTGGGTCACGCTGCCAACTAATTCCATCGCACATTGAACATCGAACATCGTTTTCTGTGGGAAATGAATTGCCGCAGCGACCCGTACATTATATTGTAAAACGACTAATAGACAACACTGCGAGTTTGTTGTGATTCTTTTGAATTTAGTCAATGATCAAAGAGTAGAGTTCAAATCTTCGAATGCAAGTATCACGCGATCTTGAACAGGCGTGAACTAAATATTTTGTTGAAAATTAATCCAGCCTTGTTTTTCTTACGCTCCACATACCTACGTATTTTAATAAACACAATTAGAAGTTTTTATGATTAACAATAATAAGCAATAACCTCTGCAGCAGAACGGTAAGCAAGATCCTTGGATCTCTACCCAGAGGTCATAGATTCATAACTTAATGAGGCCGAAATGAAAATGTTACCTGAAATGCTGTTTAGATCATGGATCATATCTAAAATAGCCATTTTCTTTCCCTCTCCCTTTCTCCAGTCAGTCCTTAAATGGGAGATGTCATGTTTTCATTGGCTCGCAAAATTTCAATAATTTTTGCGTTCATGTAAAAAATCATTGCTCTCTTTTAATTCTGTATTTGACCCCTTGGAGCCATCTTGCGTTTCACAATGTTTTGGTATCGGTATGAAGGTTGCACGGCCCACATTTAAAAGTTATTATTTTGTGAAAACACCACAGCGTTTACTATCTAAATTGTTTTGCAATCTCGCCCATAGCAGATTATGATCATCTCGTGACCTTATTTAGGTTTTGGGTTCAGAATTCAGAGCAGATTGTTAGTTTCCGATTGTGTTGTTTTTTCTGGCGCATTCCGAGCGAGTATTCTCAGCCGGTTGATGAAGGCGAGGAATTCGCAAATTGTGTATGGGGCTGGCCGCGTTCCGATCGTGTATGGATGTATGGATGTGTGGAGTATGGAGCTTGCAGCATTGTGAGTCATCGCCTCTATTGTCTGCCCAGCAGCTGTGGGAAATTCCTCGTTAGCTCCATTGACAGTCCTCCTCTCAACAGGTACAAGGCACCGTATTCTTTAAAATCCATTTTATTTCCTTTAACTTGTCTTTAAAAAAATATAAACCACAAAACTTTGGTCGTATTTTGGTCGCTAATCGGTCAACGCTATGAGCTATTGAGACGAGATACATCCTAGAGATATAAGAATACACCATATTACCTATAATTCTTAAAAGGTAATTATTTTTTAAATTGTAGCTTTACCAAAAGATGTAGTTTGTAAAAAAAATCAACCCATTTTAGACTTTCCGTACGCATACGCATCGCTTTCCATACGCATCGATTGGCACGACCTAGTCGCGCCATATCTTGGGCCGACTAGTAGCCAATTTCAGAGAAATGCGTGTGTGTGTGCGTGATTGCCACCAAGTGTTTATCTGCCTAGTTCCAGCTCGATCGGATGTCGGGAAGTTGGTTAATTTGCCCGCCCAAGTTTCATTCTTCAAGAAAACAACGTCGAAATTCATATTGAAGTGTTTAAAAAGTAAGGGACTAGTTTAATTTGGATGTTATTTAGTAAAGGATTCAATCGTCAGTAAGCATTTCTTTTTCACATCAAAAGGAGAATTTGTACTAATTTACGTTTCGTTAATGATAATTGATACCCACAAGCAGCACGTGCACATTTTCGTAACGGGTTTTCTTTATAATCATTTAACATCGGAGCTCCGATTTTGCTCGACTATCAGCAGCAGTACGTTGATGTTCGACTTATTAGTTAGTTGGTCGATAAAGCAACACCTTTGTTTCAAAATGCTAAAAGCTTTAATGTAAACCTTTTGTTTTCATATAATATGTTATAGTTGTATGGATTTAGACTTAGTTCCTGTATTATCTAGTTATACTTATAAATATTTATTTAGAAAGCGGAAACATTTCCGATAAATAATAATAGGTAAGTACTTAACGTCTTATCAAATTACTTATCCATTTTATTTATGAATAAGCTAATAGACACTTCAATAAATTCTGTTATCTTTTTTACAGTTAATTATTTGACTATGTGACTAAACCTGGCGTTTCTTTCTTTGTCGAAACCTACAGAAGGTCGTTATCAATTGGTAGTATACCTGCGTAGATTGTGTTTAGCCCAACCTATTTTCTGATATCGAACACGTTTTGCAGATAACACTAATGCGTAAGGATTCAGATCTATTTCCAAAATTTTACTCATAACCAAAATGAAACGAAAAAAAATAATGACGCACTCCAAAAGATATGGGATCTCAACGTTAACTTAATTCTAGTCTAGAAGCATGAATTGTAGGTATTTTTTCTGGTGCAATAAAAAAACCAATAATATTTTTACAATCCATTATTTTACCAAATATATATTGAACATAAAAGAATATAAAAAATATCAAACGAAAAAATTTAAAATTCAA
Source organism: Glyphotaelius pellucidus (assembly GCA_936435175.1). NCBI lineage: Eukaryota > Metazoa > Arthropoda > Insecta > Trichoptera > Limnephilidae > Glyphotaelius > Glyphotaelius pellucidus. Next base: position 5,802,228 of record OW386543.1, on the reverse strand, counting down.
AAAGTTACAGGGTGTTGAAGTGGGGGGTCTCAAAAATGGCGCGCCCTGGTTGACACGATTGCAACCCTCCTAATAATCTAAATATTTTTTTCTTAATCTAAACAAATGCTGCTATGGCATGAACCTCGGACAAGTAAAAATTTTTTTTTTCACAAAACGGCGGCTGTCTGAAATAAAAATACATTTTTTTACCAGCTTTTTTGACTTGTAAAAAAATATGGTTTTGGTTCATGCGATAGAGTAATGTATAGAGAAGACTCACATCAAATTTCAAGTAAATTGGTTACGTAAAACTTGAGATATCGTGTCAACCGTCTCGAAAAAAGGAGTTTTGAGAAACATGGGTCAAAAGTTTTGCTTTACTTGGATTTTACTTTAGATTCCGGCTAAACCGGTCGAACTAAAATGGCTCTAACTTTTAAAATAATTCAAATTTTGAAAAATCCTTCGGCTTTTGCTGTCTGCAATTTCGTAGTCAATTCATTTCAGGCAGCTTTGAAATGTCCATCTAAAGTTGCTAAAATTTATTACATAATTTCCCTAGATATATCAGGAATTCAGCATAATATTATATTAGGAACAACGTCATCATAACATTACAATTCTGTACGAATAATTTCACAGGAAACACAAATAATGTAGGGCTATTTTCGTGATGTCTTATTAGTCACTTCATTAGAGAAAAACAACGCGGATTTTACATCCGCAAATTATCACAACATCTTGTTAAATAACATAGTATCCGAATAAAATGCAATATTATGAATTTGGACGTATATCTTGGTAGGAATTGTAAGAATAAATTATTAATCATCAATTTAATGAAAAACAATTTAATATTAATCATCAATTTTTGTGCGTATATAATGTTGTTGTAGTGTATTTTTATTTGTTTTGTCAAGATATGTTATCAAGGCAAGTCGATAAAACATCCTTAAATTGATGTTTTATTCATCGTCATCATCATCTTTATCCCCTTTTCCTATTCGGGTCGGGGAGGACCCATTGCATCACCAAGGCTCCTCCATACCTCCCTGTCTTGTGTTGACTGTTCGGCCTCCGTCCGTCCTATTCTCTCCTCACACAGTTTCCGGAGTCGCCTCGCCCAGCTGTGTCTGGGGCGATCCACTGGACGTCTACCCTCTGGAATCGTATTTAGTATCTTCCTCGGAATTCAGTCATCAGGCATTCTTGGTACATGCCCAAGCTACTTCAGTTGCGATTTTTCTATGAATAGTAGCAGTGGTTCAATGTTTAGATCGTCTCGGATCGTCGAGTTTCTTATATGATCCCATTTCGTAATCCCTGCCACTCCTCTCAAGTACCTCATTTCGGCAGCTTCGACTCTAAAGCGTGTTCGTTCGCTTAGCATCCATATCTGGTGGCCGTAAGTGAGCGTCGGACGATATACTGATGTTTTATTAATAAGTTTAATTTATCGTGGGGGCCAAAATCGATTTCTCTCCATATAATCTTCAACAAAATCATAATTTATTTTTATAATATGCGGACCTAGATTTTCAAACGATCAAACTCGTAAATTGTAAACGAGTAATATTCATAAAGAATCTCTGCAAATTGTATCCATACCCCGCCGTGCTCCTCCGACTAGTATGATTGAAGAGTTGTTGCCATTACCATATTCGTGTTCCCCAATGGCAACTGGCCACTTCCGTCCGCCATCGGCCGTTTCCCGCCACCCACAGCCAACTCTCCTCTTGCTGCGGTCTGTGCCCAATACTGTGAATTAATACGCTGTCATTACGCACTAACTTCATACTTAACATTAATTTCACCATGGAGGAAATCATGCAATCCAAGACTTAAAAAATAAATTTGCGTGGTCTTCGTACTAAGTCGGTACAACGACAATTTCGTTCAATACGGACGCAAAATTTGATTGAAAATAAAACTGCCAGTTTTTCCTTGACTGTATCGACATGCTCCTGATCGTATCTATGCATGCCTTATGAAGGCGTATCCGTGCTCAAAAAGAAGATGGAGAGATACGTAATTAATTACGAATGTTGGAGAGAGCGCGCTTATGTTTAAAACGATAAAATTGAAACGAAAATTGTGAAAATGTTTAATAAAACACGACTCGTTTAAAATAGAGCAAAAATATCGTTGGAAATGTCTAAAATAGCATTTAAAGAAAGATTGAATTTTTTCACACATATAATTTTCGGAACATATTTTGCGATCTTTTTCTATCGAGAGAATTTCATATAATTTGCGTTTCGGCGTGGGAAAAATAACATGTTTTTTTAAGAGCTTAAAAACTTCAAATGTTTCACGTACATATGTAAGAAATCGGTAGAAATTCGGGTAGCGGTGGCTTAGCCTAGGGGGGCATATCGACATTTCCAATGCGACCATATATGAATCTTGCCGATACCTGTCATTAGTACCAAAAATCTGTACGTTAAAATAGACTTATTGTCTAGTTTCTGTAAGCCACATCCTTTAATATTAATTAATTATTGTCCTCATGTGATTTTCAGTCACGTGACATCAATATATTAAAGGTGACTCTTTTGCCAATACCGTTTCCTGGATTGCCAGAAACGTCATTTTAATAATTATTATTATTTTCAAAAATTTATCATAGATTTCTTAGGACCTAAGTAACGCGTCCAAGAACCTTGATGTCTACGAATGTGATAGTATTAAATAATAAAACTAACCGTAACCACACGTATGTACTTTTGTTAATTTATTTATTATGTGTATGAGAAACTTTATTCTTCCTTTTATTTCCATCCTGTGGTTTGGAGTTTCGTCACCTCAGTTGCACAAGGTTCTAATATGTTTTTAAAAAATGAACTGTGTATGCAAAACCATTTCTTTTGCTCATTTCTCCAAAATGATCTCCGTAGATCAGCGTTTCCCAAACTTTTTCCGCAACGGAACCCTTTGCAAACCCGTAAATTTTAATGGAACACTTGGCTTATTTTTAAGATTGGACAATTTCTGATAGCAAAAATATATATATATATATATATATATATATATATATATATATATATATATATATTAAGCACATTGTTTATAATTTATATTCCGTTTTTTGTTTACATATAAATTCATTAAAATTATTTATATTCCATTTTTTGTTTACATATTTATAATATAAATGAAAAAATGGAATTCAAACAAACAAAAAAAAATAGAATAAAAAAGCACGTATTGACTTTGATGATTTCGAGTACGTGAATTGCATTTCTTCTTGATATCAGGCACAATATTGGTAAGTTGGATTCTAATATCTGGTGTGGCGTCGAGCCTGTTCCTGCACTTTGATTTCGTTGCAGCATAATTAGAAAATCCCTCTTCGCATAAATAGGTTTTAGAAAAGGGAAGTTAAACAATTGATAAATTGGGGTAGTCTTGTGACAAACTCGCCCAGATATCATTAAAGGTTGATCTTCTTCTACCTGGAAGGGTCTGCTACATAAATTAAGAACAATTGGATAAAAATTATACAAATAATAATTTCTTGTTAATAATATCAGTAGTGTTGCAATATGAATATGTGTACACTGTATTAAATGAAATTCTTCCAAAAAATTGTCGCGGAACCCCTATTCAGGTTCAGCGAAACACTGGTGTATGGGAAACCCTGCCGTAGATACTTGTACGACGAAGTTCTGACATCAAGTTTTTAAAGCTTTCATTAATTTTACAACGTTTTAACATCACTTTGAAACTTTTGTAATTGCCATTTTATTTGTAGGTACCTGACAGTCGATCGTTTTTACGAGGCGCAGTGTAGTTCATCACTTTAGTTGGATAAGGTTTTAACTTCGCCTTAACCATGTTCTGAGTTTGATGTCAAAGTTTGCAAAGACGAATTATCACAATCTATTTAATAATTTTCTATTTTGAGGTTCAATCTTGTGTATTTGTGTCTCTTAAGTGTTTTAATTTAACGTATTTAGTTGGAACGTGACCCTATCCTGGAATGGCATTATGTGGAATGTAAACCTTTTGCAATAAATTATGAAGCCCTAGCTGGTTGAATATGGTTCTATCTGAACACAGGTATGTTCTAAATTGCTTAATATATGTCATTTTAAATACTTTCCTTTAAAATATGTTAAACTAAAATACTTCACAGGATTCAACCTCAAATCAGAAGTCGGTAAAAGGATTATGAGAAATCGTCTTTGCAACCTCATCTTTGACACTTTACCTTGTTCTGAGATATAAAGTGAAGTTATAACCCTGTCCAACTTGAGCGACTTTTTGTGATACTATTTATTTTATCTCTGATTCACCAAACTTATTTCTTTGTTTACCATTTCGTTGAGTACTCTTTATGATTTCCCGTTTTATTTTATAAGTGTATTTCTCGTATGAATGTTATTATTTTTAAGGTTAAATTGATATGGCGCTAACGTGCCCTATACCCATTGGCATTAGTAATCATTATTACTATTATTTCAGTGCACTTGATGCAAATTGCGTGCAGTGTACGCGGATGGAATCGCTGGCTCTTGGTCGGGCCCTCTATTGATCGCTTTGCATGCATCCAGCAAGTTATATGTATGCTGTACTGGTGCATGCATCTAGTTTATGGATTCCATATATTATCTACAGCTGATTTGTATATCGGTCATGTTGGGTGCTACCATAGGTTACTGTGTTTATTTCTTCATCTATATTTTCTACAGTGGACATTTCCAAAGTTTTTTTGTTGTAGAAACGCTCTTTCTATCACGTAGTCAGGCTTTTGTTAAATCGTCAGTTTTTAAAATACATGTAAATTCCATACATACTGTACGGTTTTAAATTAGCCAAGAAATTAAAGCTTAACTCTAAACCCAACTGAGTTGATTGAAACAAAGAGGCGAAGAAAAGAAATTTAAAACCAAAACATGATTCGTGTAAACTCGTACGTTTGTTGATAAGAAATAAGAACACCGTGTTGTGGTAACGTTTTACTAACCATATCAAAAGGCAACTAATCAAAACACTATCAGAAATTAGTAAAACCACTTTGTGAAATAGTTTCTTCATGTGGTTAGGCCAGAATGAAAGCCGACAATTCAGTTTTTTTTTTACAAACTAGTACTGTCACTTGAATAGCTTGTAATTTTTTCTAGAGTTAATTTATGGAAACTGCGCGGAGGTAGAGCACAGTGCAAGTCAGTGCCGCTGACAATCAGATTGTTTATGGTATCAGCCGCCGGAACACGGCCGCGCTGTTCCGCCTCCAATTTGGACCATAGCTTTAATTGAGATTGATGGCAAGTGAATTGGATCGGACGAGAACAGGGACCGCCAGTTGCAAAGGCGCCTGCTTCTCAGAACATGGCGGGAGGCTATATTTACTCATTGATTGATAGAATGCAGCACTATTTGCGTTCTCTTGGACTTCTAAATTCGATTGAAGCAATTCCTGAAATTTCATTGACTTCTATTGATCCCGAGACTGCTTTGCGTATCTGGTCTTTGTTAGTTCAAAGTACGCTTCTTCGGTTTTCATCAATATCTTCAAAATGTTCAGGAAATTTTATTGACTTCAATTGATCCCAAGATTGCTTTGTGTATCTTGTCTTCAATATTACAAAATACGTTTGTTGAGTTTTATCACATTTACATACAAATATATATACATACCTATTGTGTTTAGTAAACTTGTTGTTAATTTCTTGATTATCGGATTGTGTTCAGACTGCGAGTCTGTTGATGTATTCACGTCGTGTCTCATGTCATGATCAATATTAATTAATTATTATTTAGTGCTTGAATAATTATTATTTCTTGCTATTGCCTCAGGCCAGTTTCTTTCCATAACATTTCTATAGCATTGACAGGGATGTGAATTGAAAAAACCTGACCACGAGTAGTTGCTCGTCAGCTAAAGTTTATAGTATCCGTTTCTTATTAATCTACACCACGCCACCTCCCGTCGTACATTTGACACTTTAACCATCGAAGGAATTTAGCTTTGGCTCGTTCGCAGTTCCCGGAAGCGGCCCAGCCCGTTGGTTGTTGATCGATCATCGGATACGACTGTTTAAATTCACATTAGTTTGAATTGATTGACTGCGAAACCCGTGCGGATCGCGCATTAAGCAAAGCTTGTCTGCTTTGAGAATATACTACTTGATGCAAACCAGACAGTTAAAGTGGGAAGAACCGCGGTTTCTATAACTTTTTTGTGTTCTTTGACACGGTTGAACATTCCAAAAATTACAATTCTATAAATTTTAAAATTACATTAAATGGCATGTTTGTTACTAAAACTTATCTTATGATTTGAGTGTTTTAGTGGAAATCTGTTTGAATCGACAACCATATAATATAAGTAACATAAGTAATAGTATCGTACAGTTTAGCACCTACCAGCAATTGCTTAATTTTTCTATTTTACGTGATTTTTACTGCAAAATTTGTTCGACGCTGTTTTTATTACGTATGCGTATTACTTCATTTTGAAACAGCACATCAATTCATCCATTGTGACAGGGCATTTTACGAAAGTTTTCGTTAAGAGTTTATTTCTTCATTGCAGTTTAAGCCTTGTTTAATGTATAAAGTATAAATATTCACATACTTTGTACGTACAAATCCTGTTGGTACATTTATTTTAACACTCAAGTCTGAAACCGACATATTTTTTCCCATGTTGGTTTTTTTTATTGGACTTACACGGTATACACCGCAACGACCTTGCCAAGAAATATTCACATCTATTTAAAAGTGTTTTACATGAAAAACAACAAGAGAGGTTATAATTACGACACGTAATGGGTTACCTGATGTAAGACTGGCATTTAAGGTCGGGTTTAGAACTGGCCTAAAGTATACTGAACTTCTCCTTATTACGAAAACAACGCTACTGTTTGGTCTCAACTTTTCTTTGGTCGCATAGATACAACATTCATTTTTACAAAGTGTCGATATTTCCCTTGTATTGGACACGGATTGTTTGAAGAACTTTAACTGTTAGTCTAACTATGGATCTCCTGCCGAATTCATTCAGATAACAATCTAGATCTAATGACTTCTTTGGCTTAATTATGTAGCGTGGATCTTGGTTCGGTGTAAAAAAGCTATCTTTTAACTTATTTACAACTGCGGTTGATCTGTGGTTTTGATTTGGTATTTTCTCGGAGGTGGCACTGTTTTATCTACTCTCTCTTTTCATTTAGGTTTTGTATATCCACTGATTACAGTAATTATGGATTTTTAGATTAAGGTTGCATCCGATCACGATTCTGATAAGATTTTTTGATAGTTGGCCTAATGAAATTTAGGTTTAGCCCGCATGAGTAATTGCAGACATGCGTTCATAACCGAAAGATAAAAAAAAAAACACAGGAGACCAAGGGCACACCATTCCCTCAAAAACAAATCATAAAATATCACCTGCCGTAGAGGCCAAAACAATTCAATCAACCGAATCAATAGAAAATTTTGGTCTTAAATTTGTTCTATTCAGTCTCACCACTGAGCACGAATATATTTTTGAAATGTTTAACTATTTTCAAAATTACTTTTTAAGTAGACAATTAAATTGTCCTTGCCAAAATCCTTCCTTGTACAATCTACTGATCTCTTCTGATTTCCAGATACCTACACACCCCTAATGCCTTTTTTCCTTGCCAGTTCTTTCTCTACTTCCTTTCCTAAAAAAATCCCTCCACACAGCATCCTTAAAGAACACATAGGCACTGAGGTATATTTTTTTGTGAAATATATTTCTGCGATAGTTTCTTTGATAGATGACATGGCACAAAGAATTCCGTTGAATCAGTCATAAAATTGTGCATAAATGGCGCACGTCACAGTGAAACTATTCCGTGCCAAACCGTCAACGGCCTGCATCACAATGATCAAATGCAATTATTATGCTTTGACGTAGTTGACATGCACGTGCATGTTTTGATGTGATATTTCAATTAGCGGAATCTATTAAGTTGTCAAAAGAGATCAATGGTTGAACGGGGGACAATAAACGTACAATATTCACGACTTCCGCCATCGGCTGCTCAATAATTTAATTCGCTAATAATATGATATTATATTAAAGTTTCTAAGATGTACAACGTTGTTGTAATACAATATACATATTTTGGATTATTTCAATGCAATGCAATGAGAAAGCACCACCTGTGGGACTGTGGCATCCCCTTTTTGGGTAATGTTTTGAGACAGAAGGAAGCAGATGATGGGTACAGGAAGGTAGGAATGTATCTGGGTATTAAGATTGAATTCAATCAGTATATTCATTTTAATAATACCAACAAATTCGTTTTTAAAAGATACACAAGGAAAACAATTAGAACTTCACTACTACACGCGCTCTAAATCCTGCACATCGGCCATATAAAATCCAAAACACTCATGTAGGGGGTAAATATTACAACTAAGCTTGCCGGCTGAATTCTGCTTCGTTGATGTTAAATTATATCAATATCCGAAATGGGACTATTGAACGACAACAAGTTAGTCCTGCAGGCCGGAAGTTAAAACAGTCAAAGCTGTCGGTGACGGAGATAATCACCGGGAAAGAAGAAATTAATGCTCTTCATGATAGTCCAATTTCCGAACCATCCACGAATCAGTCTGAAGAAATGTGATGCAATGAACATCCCTTCTGACCCGTGATTCCAAGATCTAGTCACTAGCACAGCTAAAGCGATTTCACGCAACGTTTCCATTTTGAATGGTGTTTTCTCTCCAAGGAGTCTGTGCTCCACTCTAGAACAAGGTGCAAATCTATTAATAATCTATTTCACACCTATTTAAAAAAAATAAAACATTTGAATTCAAATAATTTTTTATTTGCCAACTCTGGATTTGAATCAATCTTTCTGCCGTCTCGAATTAATAATGATATTGATTTAGTAAGTGCTAGATTGACTTCCGCGATCGATGGCACTAATTTAAATGAAAATCAGGCAATCACCGTCCGTCACGTACCACCAAATGTTTAATTCAGACTATAAATTGGTGGTGCTGACATAAGACTACTCTCTTCTGAGAAGTGTTTCAATATTGACGGATTTAGCGCACCCATTTATTCCACCTCTTTTGGGCAAATTTGCATTATGGACTATGCAATCCTTTTGCACTATGCATTGTGATTGAATATATTCTTCTGAATGTCAGTCTGAAACATGACTTTTGTAAAGCTTATTAAAGAGCTGATCGAACGGATATTATCGACTTCCCTAGCATTAATTTACATTCAAGGCTTTCGAAGGTTGCTGCTTTTCTTGCTTTATTTTTCTAACTCGATCGTGAGTTGTTTCTTTACGTTCTAATCTAGTTGTCTTGCATTATTTATATCTTTATATTTAAATTTAGTATTTGTTTATAACTGGTTGTTACTACCGAGTATCTTTTTTAAATTATAACATCGACGCCGTGCCCTTTCGTTTCAGAGTCAAACTTATTTGCTGCTACGCTGGCCTATTTACTAAAACATGATCATCTTCTGTAATAAGAGTATGTTTCACAATTTCCTTAATATTCCTCTCGCTGTGTACTTCGTGAGATTCTGTGTAAAATGTAAACGAGCTATTGTTTCTCTAGCATTCTCACGGAGCATCCTTCTGCAATAATATCTACTCCCCATCATAATTCAACTGATTGCCTAACACCATGCACTTTGATGAAATCATTAATCAGGAGATTTTAAAGTGTCGTAATCGTTAATTGATTTGAGTTAGATTAAACCAATAAAAACATTCTAACTTTTAGACACGAGCGTTACAAATCCGTCTAAAATGTTATTTTATCTGAAGGTCATTCTGTCATAAATGCGGAGACTATGGTACGTGAGCCAAATATTCTGCTAACGTAAGAAATACTACGAATGATTTGTTTGCAAATTTTACACTGATTATTAGCAAAATTTATTAGGCTTAGATATTGCTTGAGTTAGCAGACCACAAAGTGATATTCAGGGCCATTTTTGAGTGCTGGACCTTAAAGAGAAAAATAAGAAGCCTTAAAATATTTTAAGCCTTAGTATAAGTAGCTGATTTTGCCTAACTCATAAAACATTTGCAAAACAGCTTTTAAATTGTACCTACCTTATTAAAAAATAATAATCTCAAAAAGGTTTCAGCACTTCAATTCTACCTCTGGTGTCTGCGAATGTCCAATAATTCGTCGTGGATTTTGGGTCTATTGCACAATTATTTATTATTTGCACCTATGCATGTATGTTAGTTACTGGTTGCTATTACGTGGTGCCAATTAACAGTAGCTGTCTTACTAGCTCAGTTCACGGCCACGGAGCGACAATGATCCTTAGCTCTTCTGGTAATACGCGTCTTAACCTATTTACCAGGATTTATTGTGTTTAGAAGGTCGCGCTTTGCCTTGTGTCATTTACACTTACGCCACCAGCAATGTAAGCAGTCTATAATGATCTCTAACATCCATGAATTAATCGTGCGTGTTGTGCAGCTATGAAATAAGGAAAATTATTGGTTTGTGTTTTCCGCGGAATCTTAAATTAATAATGTTTAAGGAAAATACAATAAAGGCTAGTATTTATCAGACATTTGTGAAACAAACGTTCTTGAGCAATATTAACGTTCTTTCAAAGACTTTGTTTTACTCTGCTAACAACGTTTTTCTGGATAAATGCCTGATGATGCTCATTTAAAATTCATCCGCTGATAATAATCTATTTTCCTAGCACTGTTTACCATGTCGTTGCAAATAAAAAAACTTGACTAAAGTTTGTTATAACGGAATTTTTCCTAGTACTAGTCGGTTCGAATGCGTTTTTATTTTGCATACTTGATAATAACACTCCAGGTATTTCCTTTGGCATATGTTTTTGCAAGCATAAAATCAACATCATTAGAATAATAATCAGTAGAATTCCATACCTGAATACTTTGTCCACTTGTCAGCTGGGACCTGTGACCAATTTTTATTATTAATTAGTTTTTGCGGTCATTCGATTGTAAGTATAAACGAAAGTTATTCTCTTTTTACTGCTTATGCATGCAGGGACATTGGAGGGTCTAGATTCGTTTAAAAATAAATGTAGCTTCCTTTTTACAAAACAAATTAGAGTCCTGACGTGTGCGGCTAAGGAGGTTAAACAATCAGTTTCCTCACACAGCCGTTGGGAAAGTGGTGGATCCCCTCCAATGCTCATGTTAGTCTATTAATTTCTTCCTGGTGTTAGGCATAATCTAGATATCTTTTTCGAAATAATCGATTTTTCCAGTTCCCAATGTTATCGATTAAAATTCTTTGGAAACATTAGATTATTTAAATGTTTCGGAATCAGATTGCTTCTATCCCATCGTTACTTCCTGCTTCATAAGTGTTAAGTCTTGTTTTTCTGTCATTGTTCTTTCAATCCCATTGATCTGGGTCGTAGTTTTTCATGTAAAGATTCCTAGAATTCTCAGTTCAAGAAAGATGTTTCGAACATAGTACCTTCGACGTTTGTTTCTTATTTTTTAATTACGTGTATATTGCGAGCTATTTCTCAAAACCGTGTTTACTCAACCTGTTTGAGTATTCATGAGATCTCACGGAAACATGCGGGTGTTGTGTAGTGTGTACCATCGCTTATCTTGCTCCATTACCCCACTAAAGGAAGACGTATCATACGAAGAACCTAGATACCTTTACAGCACCTTTATGATTTGAAATATTTCTTGGGCGTTTTCTTTTCCCTCTCAATTCTTGAGCAATCTTCACTGATTAGACATTGAAAGTGAACAATCGTATTGGTTCATCCAATATAAAAACTAGTCCGCTAATTCTCTGGTGAACCCACGGACTTGTTGCGTCAATCTCTCGATAGGAAATCGCTCATTGTCTGGCACGATTCGCCTTTCTGCTCTCCAAGTCGCCATTTAGTTTGTTGCGAACAAAAGATGGAATAGGGTCACCGGGCGGGCGTATCGCGTATCCACTATCGCCACAGCCAAGCGACCGAGCGACATGACTTCCCATCGGTAGCAATAATGAATCTGGCTGCTAATGCTAACCTACTGCGGCGGCCCTTGCGCCTTGCGCCTTGGTGCGGTGCCGTGTTGCGCAATATTGGGCCGCGTAATAGTTGTTCGGATTGCCCTTACATAATTACACAGCGCCCGTGCATTATTCGCTTATTCACACCCGATACAATGGTGCACCGACTAGCTAGCGCATGCGGTGCCTGTAACGCCTATAATGTTCCAACCGGGTTATTAGGCCGCTGTGTAATTAGGTCGTTTTTAAATGTTGTTCTCTTAGGTCAACACAATAAATTGCGTTAAATGCCAATGACTTCATAAATGAATTTTGTGAACAATAATGTCCTGAAAGTCGATGTAGTGTCTTGGTGCTAGAGGAGGCCAGGTTGAAAAAAAACTTAAATAAGTATTTCTAATATTTTTTGTTACTTTTTCATTCTCTCTTAGCCTTCTAGTAACAAAAAGTTGTTAATCTGTTTTACGTTGAAAATATTTTAAATTTCTTTTCAAAATATGTACAAGAATGTTTTTCTACAACAATCGTGTGCGAGCGGGTGTCACGAATATGGGGCAGTGTCGCGATTTGCCCCGCTAGATACCAGGGCGGCAGCGGCCCGCGGCGGTCTCGCGTTTCGCCACACCGACCGCGGAGAAGGCGCGCTGTGGGGGGTGGTGGCCGACACACCTACTCCACCAGCGAAAAGTATCATTATTGACCAACTTCTACCAATATCATACCTCCTCGCGGCTTTGTACTCCTGGTAACCCCCGAAGGGCCCGACCCACCTGACCTAGCCTCGTAACCTAATTCACTTTCAAATTTGCCGAAACTAGGGAGGTTTCGCGTTCTCAATCAATCAATACATAATATATGTATAGGTACCTACCGTCAGTATGCTTTAGGGCTGAATTTAAAGGCAATCAATTGTACCAACTTCAACTCAGTGAATTCAAGAGTTTTGCCTAACTTTAGCTTTTACTTTCAATAAAATATGATTTATAGTTATTGATTTTTTAATATTCGATTTCAATATATTGTTTTTTATGCTTTTTGAATTGATTTCGAGTTGAATTATTATTTACGTACCTAGAATTATTTTACTACCATAAAATTTATTTTGTAAGCAACTAGTTCAGTATTGGTGCAAACAAAAATAAAATATGGCCATGGGTGTGCCAGTTATTTATGTCTTGAAGCCGCTTTTCTAACGAAGTGTATTGATTGGTGGCAGGTTGCTTGCACCCGGCAATAAGTTATTTGTTTCATTGTTATCAAATTCTGATACGACCTGTTTAGTACTTTGTTTGCGTAATTCGAAACATTTTGTACCAAGTTAGTTTTAGAACGTACAAATTAGGGATACAAAAATATGACCTTAAGCATTTAGCTTGTGGCAACATGTCTGAAATTTTACAGAGTATTACATTTGATTTTTAATCTGTAATAACTCAACTTTTCTAATTATCTTTATTGTTCCGTGTAATTTCTCTACTTCCTGATGCCTGTTATGTTGAGTTATCGGTAGATTGATCTAGCATCTATCCTTTTCATTTTCATGTGTGAAGGAAGTCCACAACTTTATCTAGTTGCTCGACAGTACTTCCACGCTGTACTAAGATCTAATTTATTACCTTATCATTTTCTTATTAATATTTAGCATCGATTGAAGGTTCAAGATTAGTTTATTACCAGCGTGATGTATGGTCACGTTTACAAGTATGATTATTGAATCCGCCCCCAGTTTAAATATTTCCTACATCGTTTCGGTAACTGGGTTTGCACACCATAACCTGCAGTTCTTTCATGCTTTTGAATAAAATTATATGACCAGCAGCCCAGAATGCAAAGTTTCTCGCGTTCCTTTCAAACCAGTAAACTCTTCGATCAGTGTAATGTATTCTTCTTCCAAAGAATTCGTTTCGTCCTCTATTCTCATGGTGTGAACGCTTAACCGAGCCAGGAAGTGTCTTAAGTCCGGCCCGTTCCCTGATCGTCCAAATGCTTTATCTCTCCCGTAAACACGGTCAAATTGATTACTGACACGTCGTCGTGTTTCTCCTCGAAGACTATGGCTTGTTCGCTTGCTTTCCCCCTTCGTGTCGCGGAGATCCCGCAGATAGTGTTTGGTTGGTTGGCTGCATGTGTATGTTGATTGTGAGTGAGCCTACTAAGTGGGCCGGTCGCAGATAAATCTAAACGTCTGATTACCAGCTAGGCCCGGAGGCGGGACGACACAGTTTTTATCTACGATTTATTTGCATACCAAATCTCGTTTGCTTCGTCTCACGACTAACAAAGGTAAACGCTCCCTCGAATTAGATATCGAACATTTCGAATTACCGAAGGAGTGCCAATCCGTGATCTATTTTTACGCTGTCCTTGGATTGAACAGACTCCGCCATACTTCTACTTCTAGGCGTTAAAGTTACTTTTGATTTCTCAGCAGCTCTATCAGATTTGACAAATATACCATTAAATTGATACTATATAATCATACTAGCTATTTCCCAGCACGCGTTGCAATGCCACTTAATAAAGAAATTGTTTCCCCCTGCGTGTCCTTTCCCATTCGTACGGTTCTCCTTCCGCCGGCCCTTCCCCTCTCCTGTCCCCTTCCCCTCACGCGTTACCCCTCCGCCTTCCGTCTCCCCTCACCGCTCCATCGTCCCGCCAACCCTCCTCCCGCGTTCCTATACATATTCGGTCCCATTACATTCAAACAGCTCGCGTGCCACCTATTACAATTTTTTTATTCAAATTTTCATTTTTCATACATTACAAATATTAATTTTTTCATATTTTAAGAACAATCAATCAAATTTGCACATTACCCAGAGGTACCTATTTAAAATGCCTAATTCTTACTTCCTTAGTACTTCAAGTAAATTCGTTAATTTAAGCAGTTCGAAAATTGAATTTTGGTTAAACAATCGATGGTTTGCAAAATGTCATTCTCAAATTGTTGACATGTTTGACAGTTTCGCGAGAGTTTTTTTAATGATTAAAAAACTTTTCAGATGTATTGTCATGTGGTTGTAATAATCCAGAAACCTACGCGGGAGTGAAATGAAGGTATTTTGAAAGTTTCAAAAATATCCTATGCTTAATATATCAATACATAGACAACTCACTTATAAGCAAGCATATACCTATTGATTTTTATATATATAGATGAGATGCAAAAATGTGTATTGCATGGACTCAAAAAACCTGTTTGCAGTCTTTTCTTGGCTGCATTTATTGCTACGCTATTCCGTCGTTCTATATGATATCATTTGCGGAAGCATTTTCACTACTTGTGTTCGTTAAGTGTCCTCTTTTTTAAAGTTATGTCGCCACTTTATCATTTTGTGTCAATCGGAAATGTTTCACTGGCACTGGCTTAAATAATTTATTAATCGGTCATTCCTCTATAAAGCTTATTCGATTCGCTTCCAATTAATTAACATATCGAAGGTATTTGACCGCAGGTTCTATCCCACGATATAGTTTTTAGCATAGCAAAAGTTCGCCACCAAATTTTTAAATTTATTCTGCTCATTTATTAAATTTATTCTGGTCTCATATTTATCTTAAGTAAATTTTTTTACACCTCTAAATAATATTTATTTTTTAATCGACTTACTGAACTGGTTTTCTGTGTTCTTTTACCTCTACTGGCTTTGAAATAGCTTCTCACGCTTTTGTTACATTTGAAAAGATTGGGGATTAATTTTATTGGCGCTATCAATTTGCACTTTTACAATTTGGTGTGGTAGAGTGGAGACCTTCACCAATGATAACGTCTTACGGTTTAAAATTGCACTGTCTCTTTGACCGCAATTATCGTCGGTAATAATAAAATTAAACACTTTTACGGACAGTTGTTTGTACCCTCATTTCCATTTAAATTAATGTAAGTGATAGTTGACTGTAGCAGCGAAGATTATATGGATGCTGAGCGCTGTGGACGAAGAACGTGCATGTGTTAAAAGATCGTGATGGATTATTGCACACGGTGGAAAGAAAGGTTCCTTCGTGATCGAACCTATTTCTCAAGCGGCAGATATTGTTGTTAAGTCACTCTGGAACCTTTCAACATTGCGAAATGAACTGTTGCCGTTCTGGATATCAGCTCTCAAAGTCTTCCGCTATACATTCTACTATTACACCATCTGAATTTATGTATTGTCTTTAAGTTATCACTTTGTTTTTTTTTTATTCAAAAAAATTCATTTAATATAATGTCCATATACCTACATTATATTAAGTCAGTTGCTGTTTGACAGACAAGAAAATTTCTCATCGAAATGAAGAACAGTAATTTGGGTGCGCAAGTCTGAAAAATATTTCAACTCGTTGTGTGTACGTTCTGGGAAGGCTGGGAAATTGCTCGGGTAATTCATTTGAGCCTTCTACGGGCAAGTTGTGATTGCGGTGCCCCCCGGAGGGCGTGTGAGTGGAGTGCTTAGTGCTACAGCCTCCTTCCTCAGCCAAGGGTTAGGGTTCAATACATTCTCTCGTAATTCTCACTGTATTTTTTATTGTTTCTTAAATGAATTGTCCATTGTTTCCAATTAGGATAAATCTCTGCTGTCTCATTGTTTTCGTGGATAATTATCACGGATGTGCTATTTTTTTTTCCAAGTGTTTTAGTGCGTATGGAAATTATTGCCGTGGTCTCGGTAAACTCTTGTTTATTGTCTTGTAAATTTGTTGTCCCATAAATATCTGGTGTCTATTGTGGCAGGTCATGCAAATCTTTACAAAGTGAAACTGGCTAATTGTGTCCAATAATTTAACAAATGTCCATTGTTATCACGTGGTCACGGCGTAACCAATCTCCCAGCGGTGCAATTGCTCTGTTTATTGAATGCGAGCAACATAACAATAATTGAGTGACCCCTGACTGGAAAGCATTGCTGTTTTTGGTTTCAGCATGACTATCGGCAGGAACTGGCTTCCTTAGCTGTCTTCGCCTTAGCGGGAAGGCGTGGTCATTAGCGGTAGTCTGTATGTATGGGAAACGTAGTCTATGCGCGTGAATAATGTATTTTCGTTTCTTTGTTTCAGGTAAGAATGAACCCCTTTTATCGTGACGAACAAAGTGATTTCCGGAAACGGAGCCAATGCTGGAGATTTCGTACGGAATTGAAACACTATCAGCGTCAACAACTTACGGTTTAACCGTGTCAAATTAAATATATCATCTTTGTAATGTAATTTAAGCAGGTAAGTCAAACCAATATATTTTTGTTTTTGTACCTACCTTGTTTTTTGTGGGTTATGAATTCCCAACACAAAGTAGTATTATGGTTATTTGTTTTTGGTAAGTATTTTTACTATTACGTTCAAATTTATTCCTTTAATTGATCGTTAAATATTACGAACCTTCGGTTTGGTTTTTTATTTTACTCATCCTGTATTAAAAATGAGAATTTATTCAAACTGGTTATCTGCTACTTTTCCATTCATTGCATGAAAAAAACATTCATTCAACGTAATTTATGCAGCAGTTTATTTATTCGTTTTAATAATTCGCTTCAGTGTTTTCCTAAATTCTTTTTTTACTGCGATGCTTTGCCGAATCGTATAATTAAATTTTACCGTCAAATTTGGCAATATTTACCGCTGCATCCGTCGTTCGAAGTTATTTTTTCCAAATCATCTTTCTTTATCGGCAGAACGTCGATCAGAATGGCCGATTTAATAACAGTTGGCTTATCGACCCTAATGAATCGACGCATGCTCCCGATAATTGGATTAGGTAATGTTACCTCACCGTCATTGTTTTGATTGGGTTTAGATCGGCAGATTTCGCTGACGTCACCCGCCCACTGGCCTACTTCTACTCAGTTTTTTCATTATCACGACAGAAATGAACGCAATCAAAGCGTTGATAATTGTGTATATTTTCTCGGTGATTGAGTCGGTTCGATAAATTTTGAACGGTCGTTCTGGAAACAGTCCAATTTCAAGGTGAGTCGAGAGGCCAACGTAGCCAGTCGCAGCCCCGTACACTTGGCCCGGGGGTACAGACACTAACGATATGTTCATGTAGGCAGAAAGTTTTGGGAACGCCTCGACTTTTGAAACTTCCAGCGTGTTGTTTATTACAGTCGTTTCTCAGCCTAAATTTATTGAGTCCCGGCTTTCGTCACACCACCAACCAATTAACTCGGTGAATATATTACTGCATACATGCCTTTCGTCTTCTTTTAATTGTAGAGATCGTAAGTTAGTTTGTATGTCAGCGAAGGTAACACCACCAACACTGACTTTGTCCAACGCCCCTGGATATAAATGTAGCAATCTAAGTTTGGGTGCTCCGGGCTCACAACGCAAGTTACTCGATCTGAAATCAAATGCCTTTTAATATATTGCAAAATCCTTCCGCAATCTTGGCGGTTGTGTTAACTTCGTGTCTTAGATTGACTATAAACAATAGCCGACAGACATCAGGAAAGCTGCCACACTGTCACGTATTATTTGGCCGTAATGCACCATTTACTACAGTGTTGAATGTTTGTTGTTTTTAAACCAATCCGTGTCCCATCTTGGGTAGCGCTGCGTCAAGCTGCATTTGAGTGACAGTTTAATCTTGTAGCGACATGATGGAAGAGGAATTACACTTTTCTCATTCTTCCTTTACTTGTGAGGATAACGGTTTGACCATAGGGAATCGAATCATCGGCACGTTTACAACAATCATTGCTGTGACACAAGGTAAAATGATGTTATTTTTGCTTATTCCCAGGTCTGTTGTTTTTTATTCTTATTTTGGTTTCGTTATTCTTCCTGCCCATGCGAGTGTTGTTGTGACATTGTATAAATTTTCCAAATTGTCCCCAGTCAGTACAATACAGCATAATAATTATGTTGGTACGTTTATAGGGAGTTTTTATTTTATTTTATTTTATTTGTAAGAAACAAACAGCTTATATACATACAATAGACATAAAAATATACATGTTAACTGCAGTGAAGCCAAAAGAGTTTCTTATGCTAATATATTTTCTAGATGGAGTTTTAATTTATCTTAAGCTAAATTTTAGACTTAGGAAGGGGAGAGGAGGGGGAGGGGAGGGAGAATATAGGATAAGGATATGAGATGCTCTCGATACCTTCCACACCCCGTATCAATCCAATATCGCACGCATTACTTCTATTCGATACTTCTGAAGGTTTAAATTAAAAATGTCTACGTTGTGAAACAATTCGTTGTATTGCGCACATATTCGAGGAATCGGGGAATTTTTTCTAAAGTTTGTTCTACAAGTGGGCAAATGAAGTAAATTCGATTGTCGGGTTAATCATAATATTATCCTAGTATGATATTGTGATGTGATTACGAGCTCCAGTTCACAATAACTTCATTTGACACGAAATCTAGAAACGGTTCATTTAATGCAATTTCCTTGTGATCATATTTATAATTATTATTTTTCTTCAATATGTTGCTGAATTGCACAACAGAAATATGATACCGTTTGTTGTGTTCATTAGGGATTCGATCCGAATTATCTCGCCGAGTTCTCGTGACCAATGATATTGCTACCGTATATTCAATGAAGATCGTGATGTTTCTATTCCATCTATTTGAGCATTATCTAGTCCAACTTTATGATGGTGCAGGCGAAGCAGTAGAATCTTCTGAATACACGCTGCGCATAGGTTTCGAATGAGTTCTCACCTTTGTTCCTATCACACCGGTGATGATAAATTAGCATTGGTGCTCTATTCCGCCTGCACGCTGTTTTCCGGCCTATAATTTGATATAAGGTTCTCCATTTGGGGTCATTGAAGCAACCTAGCCATTAACACCCACCAACAGGTCAAGAATCAGTTTTCGATTTAGTAATGTTTAGCCTCCGGATCGAAGTAAAATTTCCAGATTCCGTCTTTTAGATAATGATTTTATCTGCCCGTAGAGCGTCGCTTCGTTGCCAACTTCTTCTTGGACGGTCCCTTATTTTTTTTTTAAAGTGTTTAAATCTTTGTCGAAAGCTATGTTTTGCATCCAATAGTAGATTTAATAGACTTGTATTAGTTATCTGGGCATCTATTTGAACTCTGAACCTCTATTAAGTCCGCCCCAGTTATCTGATCCTATTCTCCTCAGATTCCGACTCTGCGAATACGCTGACGATTCGCGATGGTTTTCCCACAGTGTGGTCTGCCCGGCCCGAGGCCTCTGTGGTCGTGAGGCGAAAGAATCCATTTTCTCTAATTCCATCGGCATTGGGCTCCAGGCCTTTGCTTTCGAGATGATACCTTTTTAGAGCTGCGGTAGTGAGCTTACTTGCACCTCTACTGTCGATCGGTGTTGTTGTTTCCCTTTTAATTTACTCGCTGGTCGTTGGAAGCCATATTGCGGATTTATTGTTACTCGTGGTTCTACTTTCTCTTGAAGGCTGCGATAAATAATGCCGTAAAATTCGTTTTCAATTCGACGAATGAACTTTATCGTTTGGTATTGCGTGTATTTATGGTCATCGCTATAAATAGTTTTAAAATGGCAATCGACTTTCCATTGGTCTTACAATAATTTTGAATGGTTTAAATCGATTGCATTGTGCATCAGAGTTATTGGATTGACTTGTTGACACATTTTTGCCATCGAAAGTGTCGGCGGTTCACACGTTTTTGTTCCCCAAGGATATTATCATGACACAGTTGTTTTACACAATATATAATTTGATATGTTTTTTGTGCTGGGAAATCGTGAGAACGAGAAAAAGGAAAATAAACATCTTTGGGTCAATCGGTGACAGAATGTAATTATTGCCATTATTGTCGGATGGCGTGTCTCACCAATTTCTGTCTCACCACCGGTCGAAGCCATTGTTTTATCTGATAATCGTATGATGATTATTTCTTATCCAGCATCTGGTAAATCTCGTACGTTAACCGTCAATTTATCCGAGGGCAATAATCTCGGGTTGTTAGCATAGATACACCATCGTAGGTCAGCCGCGGTAATTTTTGTGATCTCACCGCGAAGTTATGCAGTTTTTCGTGGGAATTTCTTCTTGCACCATATAATTTTCTTTCTTACTATATACCTCACCGTCTGTTTTAACGATTTATTATTTCACTGTAGTTTTTCATTGTGACTCATTGCAAGGACTAGAGGGTTTACGTAATACGATGTGTAAATATCGCGATTATTCCATACTTGTATCATTTATCTTTGTTCGCCTTCCGCCTTTTACAGACTGAACAAGTATGAACTCAACCAACCTGCGTACTGGATAATATTGTAATAATATAACAATCAATGCCTTACAATTCGATTAATTTTATTGTACCATCATCTTCTATCGATATGAAACGGTTCTGATTTGATTTGGTGAACCAGTTCCCGGTGCATCATCCGGGTCCAGACGATATGATTACAGGTACAGGAGGTTTCACCGTAATTGCATCCAACCGCTTAGGTAATGAAACCCGTCCCTTCGCACGGCGAGTAGGCAATGTACAGTTGCGTTGTATTTGTTAAAGTCTTCACGTGCTGCGAGTACAGGCGCCATTGTGTGCGATATGTGCCTCGAGTTTGCTTGCTAATTTGAACGCGGAATCGTAATGAGATCGCGCGCAAATATTTGCCGTTCGCCTTACGGCACCGCCGGCAAACTAGCCATCCGTAATTAAAATCCTTATTTTCTGGTAATACCCGAATTTTAAAAGGGTATTTGATTATAATCATCAGAGTTCTTCGAAACTCGCGTCATCCACATCTAATTCCGTGGAAACTTCTTAGCTCTGAAGCCGCTGGTTCGAAACCCGGCGAAGATTAAATTTGTATGAAAGACATCGCCTTGAGGTGATTTTTTCATGAAAACCGTGCTGTAGAAATAATCTTAACATTTTTATTACTATTAAAGGATTTATCTGTGTCTTTAATTCTGGAACGATAGAAATTTTCAGGCTTGGTAAGAAAATACCATTCTTTGATAGAAACGTTGCTTGAAACGAATTTTAACTATATTTAGTGAACATATTTGAATGTCCAGGTACTTCCCAACCTACTTCTCTTCCCTCGTCGTTTAAATTCGTAATTTTCTCATCCAAACAGGAAACCATATTTCTACTGATTTCCGAACTCTTGTGCGATATCAAAACACATTAAAAAAATCGTAAAATATGAAAAATACCATAAATATTCAACACATAAACAACGATAATGGGACATATTTGAATAGTTTGTTTTGGACTTGGTGCTGTGTCGGCTGTGAATAGCTCTGCTATCAGAGAACTTGTCCGCAGCTGACGACCGAATACGGACCGAACGACCTTCCCTGCCGGACGCCAAAACAGCGAAGCAACTTCGACTTTGTATTTTTTCTTACTTTTTCCACCTCTCTCTGTATAGATTCTGATCGAAATATCTGAGTGATGAGTCACCCGCGGATCTCGCGACTGTTTTGCCGCGCCAGTACCCGGCCATTGCATTCAAGGCATCAGCGTACAGACCACGTTTGTTTGATGCAAACAAAAAGAAAAAAACGACTGCAGATTCTTGTCTAATGGAGATATTCCATTGCAAACAGGGGCTCAAGCTCATACCAAAACTTTTGGAAGTGGTGAATATTCATGACAATCTCGAAGAAAAGTTTGAAAAATACAATGCCATATAAGAAATATATTTAAGTATTTTGCTGCATTTAGATGTTTTGAAAACAACCCTATTAAGTAAATAGTAAAGCTAGCGAGATGACATATCTTGATTCAAGCTACATTTTTCTTACAGTTGGTATGATGGAACATAATGTTTTTGAAAAATTGTAAAAGTTGGTAAAAAAATTTGTTTGGAAATGTATCCAAAACCATTGGCATTTGTTAATTCAACCATGTCCATTAGCTGCAGTCTTTAGCCAGGGTTTATTAGGCCATGCAACTTGCAAATTAGTGTTGCTCGGTGAAATCCAAGTAAATCAATAAATCTGGAGTGGACTAATGATTTGTACCTACACCTGCACCAGTTGCACCTTAACATGGCGCTATGACTACATTGTAAACTAGATTCATTACATAACCCGCCACCGCCTTATTACTTCGACAACACCAGGCGTAATTGTTATTACTTAGTAGTCTTATTACAAACACACCTTATAAAGTCGCGAGTCAATTTATTAAAATATATTAATAAATATTGTTTTTTTTCTTTTCTTTTGCGACTGTCTTTTCATTGTTATTGGCGCCGATCTTTATATGGACAGTCTGCCTTCAATTTGTCTTCTCAGGGCCGCTATAATATATGGTTGTTTGATAGGGACCACGAAAATAATATGCTGATTTTACAACATTCGCGGAATTTGCAAAAGGCCTCTCGTCAGCTATAAAGCCGAAACACCAAAGAACGTGAGCGGAACGTGAATGAAGGATTGCAAAACAGCGGTTTTATTTTGGTCCACGCGGACTTAGAATTATTCCCGAGCCCTAGAAGGAAGTCATAAAAATATTAAATTGAGAATTCTATTAAAATTCCACGACTTACATAGAGTGCAAACCTAAAAGCTTATTCGTGGATTTCATTTAGGTTTTTGCTCTGTATGAAACAAGAGTTTTTTTACGATCCGTAGTAAATCGCTTGAAATCTTGGCGAGCATTGTTAAAATGCCTGATGCTAGCGTAACCAGCCATTAAATAATGATATATGGGAGATATAATTTTATGGCCAAATTTGTTGTTGTGTGCTGTTTGATTGCTTGATTGAAGTGGTAAACATCATTAGCATCAGAATTACCCATCATCTATCAAATTGATCGCATTGGCTTTGAACTTGCAATAAGCAACTGGCCTTGTGTCTCCCATTTTGGTGTCGAGAATTGGACACTTATGTTCTGAGAGGGGCCTCGGGCGCTGAACGCCTCCTATGCAACCAGATCTACGGATAGCGTCAACAGATTGTCCTCAAGTGTCTTTGACGATTTATCGCGTTAAAAATCCAATCAAAATAGAGGTGCTAATTAATGCCGACCTTTTCGTTTATTCTGGTATTTTTTCCCTACTTTAATAACGTGATTTTGTAATTGGTATGGTCTCAATTTTATTTATATTCCCTTGTAAATTATTGATCTAGCCATGCTGTGTTCGAAGGCGTTCAATGATTTTTCCTTTTCGAGTGCATTTTTCCACACGATCGCTGTAATTCCCCTTGACCTATGCGGTCGCTGTTTATTTTATATTTATAAATCCAAAGAGGCTATTTAAAGAACTATTCGTTAGTGTCACCTGGCGCGCGGCATCTGTGGAAATAAGCTTTGTTCAATGATCATTGACTTTTCTAGCACTCGACACCAATTTGACCAGTTATTTCTTCTTAAGTCTTTGCGTTTGACCGTTTTAATTGCTCATTCGTTGTTATAATTGTCTATTACTTGGATGTTGCCGTTAATGGCCCATCGATAGATTGGTTTATAGTCGCTATTACGTTTCACAAAGGCGTGCTGTACAGTATAATAATATATGTGCTCGTTGCCTAAACGATTTGCCCCAGCTGAAGAATCTCTAAGTTTTACAATAATGTATGTCGACTTTATTACTGCCTTGCTCGAGAATTCAGTGTGGAAATTGTGAACAACGGCCTGTCGGTCATCGATCAGTTGTTGCCCAACTTCACCTTGGATTACGACGTCGAAAGGAGGAACGAGGAACTGCCACCCATTTTTTTTCAAATTTAACATTTTTAATTACAATTGAGACGTTACATCGGCATTTATTATTAATTCATCAGATCGTTATCTAGCAGTGTGTAATGTAAACACTGTTCTCTCATGTTCAGTGAGGCATCGAGGTCGATGTTACCGTGTGATCATCCCGTTTTGAATTATTTATTGCATCATGCGTGTGAATCCACCAAAACTTTGTGAACATTCTATACATTTTGTTTATACGTATCGCTATTACAAAGAAAAACAATGATTTTAAAGAGTAATAAATAATTCGTGTTATACGATGCAGTGTGCATCATATATTAGATCGCACAATTAAATTCAAACATACGCTGTTGCACAATTCGACCTTTTTGTCTTTCCGAATTCATTTCATTATTATTCAAAGCCGCCGGTTTGCGGCTTGCTCGCGCGTATGAATCACCAAGCATTTTCCATCGACAATACCGGCGAGCTTCGGCTATACGGCCTTTGTCATGCACGATGCACAGTTCGTTATAAAAACCGTATCAACGCATTCCTCGTTATTTTGCACAAAATATTTTTTCTCAGGCTTTTTTAAATCTTTGATAAATATACCTGACTTAACAACAACCTACATAATTATAGGTATGTATATATTCATGAATATTTTTAAGGCCCATTAACCGGCGGCTGAGAATTCAAATTTCGTCGAAAGATGGTCTTACCCTTGCAGCTGTACAGGGCGGTTCCGATGAGAAAGATTGATTATTCTCCGTACCAGCGTGTTTAACTTATAACTTCGAATTTATTTCATTAAAAATTTGCTTTAATAAATACCTACATTCAAGTTAGCAATACAAATGCTCAAACGTGTGATGATAAAATTATGTACCCTTGTAGTTATTTTTTTAATCATAAATAAGTAGTTTTTAATATTTTTTCAATAATGTCTAAGCAAAATAAGTGTGTAAAAAAAATCTGAAATATATTAGTTTGTAAGTAAATATTATAGTTTTTTTATTATTTTTTTTTAATTTTTTTTTTTATTCTTCATTTTAATCACCCGCTAAACTGCCAAGGCAGTTTGTCAGCAGGTCAATTTGACAATATTAATAAAACACTAAAACATAAAATATTATAAGAAAACACAATAGCAAAATAGTTCCAGAAGAAAAAGAGTAATAGAAAAACTGAAGTATTTTCGTCACAATACACGTGACGGATTTTTTTTAATGATTTTTTTAAAACTGAAATTAAAATTCTACAAAGTAGCTTTCCTAGATAATTTTTTGATTTATTTTGCTGTATGATTAAACGATTTGAAATGTGTGTTGAACAAAACATTTTGTTTGAAAATTTACCAAAATCTGTCCACGACCAACGGCATAACCTTACTATGATAAAAATAAACTTTTTTTTTTCAAAATGTAAAACGTAACTTTACTAGATAAAATAACAATCTTTCGAAATCAATTTATAATTTTTCGGAGAAAAGAATCATCGATCCATCTAGAATTTGATTTAAAAATGACATTTTTCCGGTTGTGTCTAGTTAGTTCTGGCGTGTTTAACGAAGCACGTGTTCCTAAGTCAATAGCTAGACGGCAGCTGCGGCCACAGACAGGTGCGAACATCCACCCCTCAACACAGTCAATACACTTCTCTCAGAGCGATAACAAACAATCAGCATTTACATTCAAAGCACCAAATCGAATTCAGAGCTCGTGTGGGGATTTTTTGCCGTGCATTTCAATAGCCGGCGAAATACGAAATACGACCTCTAAGTTCTTCGACCCAAAGTTCCGCGTATTAAATATTCCTTGTTTTTTAAGTTCAAATTTCATCGCAGTGGTGTCCAAATCAATCAGCCTAAAATCAAACGGGTCTGCCGCTTTCGCAGCGGACAATGATTTTTCAATTACGCAAAGGCTTCAACAGCAAAAGCACAACATATTCACAATCGTAATGATAATCAGTTTAATCACCCACACACTCACTCGTGAATGCGTTATTCCATCTTACCTTACCAAGATGATTGGCAGTACTCTGTGATTGGAATTACTATTTGTGCTTGTGCTCGCTAAGTTCTGCCAGCCAGCGTAAGGCGGTTGCAGCGCGATGGGCGGGGGCGGCAACCAATTATTTAGTTCCCGGTGGGATCGGCAGTAAAAACACCGTTTAACTTTTATAACGAGGTTCAGATCTGTTGAGGTGATAAGTGCAAATTACAACTGTAGTAATTTTTTTATCTATTTGAATTAGAGGAACCGTTTTACACGACCAAACTCACCTTTCAACGCCACGAAGATGGTTTTGACCCGGATTTCGTAGAGTTTATCACGTTATGGAAGGAATCGAACATCGCATGAAATTATGTATCAAAGAAAATAATTCAATTTTGCTTGTAATATTTTATATAATCGTAGTGGCTTTTGTCGTAAATAATTAATTTTACAGTTCCAAATAAGAAAACCATAGAAGTCATTTTTTCATAATAAGATATTGAAATTGCTTCAACGAGGCTCAGTAAAAAAATTCATATTAAACACTTGCAATTTTTATTAAAGAATGTTTTGATGCTTTGTTGTCTTGCCTTTAAGATCTTAACATGTTGTTAATAAGTTATATTAATAACTCAAGCTCCTCTGTTTAAAAGATCATTAATTTGATTAATAACAACTATATAAAAAAGTTTATTTATATTAAAACTTAAATACTTTTTCTCTTCTTCGACGTTTCGTATTCTTTACTTCAAATAAGTCTGTTTATTTTTTGTGTTTAATATTTATTTCATCTTTTTGATAATTTTCTTTTCTTTCTACGATTATTGCCCTTTTTTAGTTGTTTTTTTTTATTTTTTATTTATAGACATGCTACATAATTTGTTAAAATACTGTTGTGAATATTTTTTTAATAATATAGTTAAGTGTACATTATTATGTGTGCATGAAGTGAACTTTGGGAACTTTGGTTATTGGGTTGTAACCTTAACAAAAAAATATGTTAGTAATATGTTACCAATATAGGTTAATTTTTTTTTTTAATTTCCTTGTGATTGCTTTTTCTTCCTGTAAATTTCGTGCGATATCCAATTCCATCGTAAGTTTTTTCTTTGTATTTTTGGTATCATCAATTGTCATTTAACTCAAGTATGGAAAGGTATTCGAACTTCTTTGCGCTTCCTGGTAAAGCCTGCTTTTTCCTGTGCATTGTTCACCTGTCTGTACCTGCAGTGTTGCGAGTCACCGTCTCCACACGACTGCGCGACTACACCTTCCCACAACAGGTGTGACGGCAGAGGGTTGCGCCAAAGGAGCCCATGCAAATCGGGGTCAGTCGCCCCAGCTTGTATTACGTACCCGACAAACCTTCCCCCCGATTTGTCAGACGGTTGTGCGTGCTAATTCACTAATTTCCAGCCTTCTTCTATTAACTAAATTAAATTCTTAAAATTTAAACGCTTAAAACGGTGGAAATTTATATAATTCTTGAAGACAAAGCCGAGAATTCAAATTAACATACAAATCGGTACATGTTTTCATAGTGAGGTGTTCACTAAACATAAATACACATTAACAGTTGTTATTCATCCACACGCTAACCTTACATCCCTCAACAACGCACACCATCAATTCTGCCAATGTATTAAGCAGTATTAATTACTTTTTTTATGCTATTACTAATAATATAAATGAAATTTATGAATGCATGTTATAGTGTTTTAAAACGTATCCAGTACCAATGAAGATAGCAAGTTTTGAGTCACGAATTTGTAACGAGTCGATAATCCAGTTGTCCAATTAGCGTTGTGTACAGGTGATCGCACTTTGGCCAGTCCTTACCAAATACGTCCGAGATGGAAGGTCGTCGCTACGCCCCTGAGAGCTGCGGGCAATGATCGACGCGCCGGAGTCTGGGGCCCGTGTTTACCTTTGTCCGGACTCCGGATCGTTTCAAATGTCGGCTGTCGATCCCTCGGGAGACTATTGATTTCCTGCTATTGTTACATATGGTTTGCATAGCCACAGGTACACTAGAATATCTATCTTCACTGGTTTCAGTCAAATAGAACATCTTTACAAATCTGGTATTGGATTTTGAATATTATTCTAGAGTATTATGATTGATTCAAATCCATCATTGCGCATCACGATGGCGGCTAACTGATGGAGATGTCGACCCCCTGATTGCATAGATTACAGATCGGGGAATTCTTGTGACAACACATTTAGGAAGATGCTGATCACACTGACCAGGACTTATATGGAGTATCCGACGTGGGAATAATCCTAGCCATATACAGATAACTTCGCCATCGGATTCAATATTTTCCGCCTCGATGTTTTCTTACACCTGTTTCACTGACCAAATGGGACAACGTAGCGGACGAGGCAAAGAGTTATAAAAATAGATCTCGCAGATACTTGAGTGATTACAGTATTTCTCACTGAGAATGAAGCAAAACCAAGCATTGCAAATAGCGTATCGAAATGTCTTTAGCATAGAAAGTGCAGTCAAATTTGCTAATAGTTCTTGGAACACTGGACAGATCATCGACACATCTTAGTGAAATCAAAACGAAAACTTTTGATTTCGAAATTGGCCTAATGCTGTAGGCTTAACAAAAGCTAT
The DNA here is from genome assembly GCA_936435175.1 of Glyphotaelius pellucidus. NCBI lineage: Eukaryota > Metazoa > Arthropoda > Insecta > Trichoptera > Limnephilidae > Glyphotaelius > Glyphotaelius pellucidus. Next base: position 5,773,021 of record OW386543.1, on the reverse strand, counting down.
TAAAATCAAACGGTTCGAAGCCTTTACCTCGTTCTGGGTTCTAAGAATAGATCCAGAGAACCGGAACATTGAGATAACTTGTTGACTCATCATAATAGTTGATATTTTTAAGCCAATGCCCACTCTCGGCCGCTTGCGAAGTCTGGCTTTGCGGGGGTGAAGGAAGTGAACGGTCAGTCGGACTGGATCTAGAGTCGTTAGCAACCATTACAGGACAACTCGATAAACCCCGGCAACGGACGCCGAGGCGACAATTACTGCTTCTACTCGGCTTATTTACAGAATCAGATATGCAGTCCCGTAATAAACAATATCATAACTACTTCATAAAACTGTTGCAACTTGTAACATCACCAGGGTAGCAGATGTTAACATTCCATTGGACATTGTATACATATCTCACTTTGGTATTTACCATCATAGATATAAACGATCGTGTTTACGTTGCATTGAAATTATTTCACTGAAGAAAAACGTATTTTGTAAGCATTGAAAGTAGCCGTAACGGTCACTGAGTTCTTAACTACCATTATAATAGCATTTACCCCCTCAGACAAGCGATTGTCTCTGTCTTCTCTCCGTTCTGCTTGTTAGTTTTGCCTAAAATGCTCGACTTGCGTTTGTCGGAAGGCGTTGACCCTCGCACAGGGAAGCGAGAATGTATCCCATCCCGTAGCAAGCTGGGAACATGGAAATCCTTTTAAAAGGCCGGTGACTGCCTCGTGAACCGAACCCAACATTAACGGCGGAAAAGGAGTTATGCTCTTCATTCACCCGTTATTTCCACGACACAGCCGAGAATCAGTTTTTTTTTGTCTTCGGCAACACGAGACCTTTTTCATTCTAACTCGAGAGCTCGTAGATAGTTCCCGATTAACCCTACCCCGGGCATTATGAAACAATGCCATAACAGAAACAAAACTGACCTTTGGAAAGCTGATTCGTGTTGTGAGATCGGAATACAAAAGAATTAATTATTAAATACTGGTGCCTATGGACGTGAACTAGCGTTTTGAATCGTGGGGCTCCATACAATAATATGCAGTAGTCAGAATGCAATCAAATAAAACAATAAGTCGTAATGCACAATGCAGCGTTTATTTATAACAACTGCGCTCGTTGCATTCCATTGGATATAATAAAATAAATGTTTTACTACATTGTGATTCTAAATTTTCAATGTTCAGGTGCTGATACCGTGAGTTGAACATTAGTTGGTTTACAAAATCATTTCAGATAAAAGACAATTTTAATTTAGGGAAATTCTCCTCGATGTGTCTTTGCCTATAAAAAATTGCTTATTATACCGAATGGCTAGTCGATTTTCAAACTTCTGACAGGCCCCGAAACACGTTTTGTTAAATACAATTTTTTTTAATTCTTTCTCATGTTCTACTAACAGGAGCCTTTATGATTGATGCATGTCCTTTGTTTGATACATACTCAGATTAGACGTGGTCTAACAATTTTCAAAGCTATTACGGGTTTCCATTGTTCTTAAGTTATGCCAATTAATGCATTATTACACAAACCAACAAATCGAAGGGAATTTCCTATTTGACCCTTTCCGCGAGCGATAATAATATTCTGCTCCTCCATAAATATAATCATTCTCCTGCCATTCAATTTCAGCCGTATTATTCCATCTGTGAATAGATTCCGAGCAAAGCAAATAATCCACGTTTCTGTGACAGAAAGTCTGTCTGATCTCGCACATAAACTCCTATCTGCTGCATTGAAAACACCCTCGCTAACCATACTAGGCCTGTCTTGAAGTTGTTCTTGATAAAGGCGACAGTGTTGACTGTCTCCCTACTCCTTCTAGCTTTGCTCTTGGTGTTGTGTGATTCATTTACAGCTAATTGAATCCCACCATGACGCCCTTTTATTATGGTCTGCAGCGTTCAGTCAAGCCACGCGATACTCAGCAAAACGACAAATTCAAACATTGACTTCGTATTGTTGGAAGTAGTCTCTGTCTGGTTGTTTTCCTGCTAGGTGTCTTCGTGTAGTGTGCGTTTTGATCGATATCCATTTCTCGGAACTTTTTTCAAACCACTTGGAAAATTGCCCCCTCGAGCCACGTGGAATTTGGTTTCGATTTTTAAATATTTTCGAATGGTGTCAGGGTTGGGTTGCTTGTTCGCTGAGAGGATTAAATTAATATGTGGTGGTTTCCCGCGGGTATTGGGTGAGTCAGGCCAAAGGCATTTCACCAACCCAACGGTCCTGCCCCCACCGTGAGTAAGATACAGAAACAGCCATGTGCTCGAGACTCGAAAGGATGATGACTATTTAGACAATGTTACTCACAATGATTCCACCGCTTGCATCGGTGATGAAATAGTTTATTCTGGGCGCAAGCAATTCGTTCAACTTGAAATAAGCGTGTAAGAAATAGTCCTATCTTTTCCTTAAGTGTCTCACGTGCATTATAAATTAAGTGGTGGGTAATAATATCTCTGAAGTTATAATTAAATTTCCAATCAAAATGTTTGCTTATTAATTTATTCCGTTTTCTCCTCGATGTTTTCGTTGTAAAATTATCAAATTGTTTAACTACGTGTTGTATTGTTTTGATTTCTTAAGCTCGATCTCACTGTCACGGTTCGACGAGAGAAACCATTAACTTATTTAATTTCATCAATCTTTCTTTTTTATCGGCTTCTATCGCAGGGTTTTTTTCTGTAAATGTTTTTACTTTCGCGTAAAAAGCATGACGTGTTCCTTCGCAAGTAATTCGTTTTCTCGTGCAGAGGTTACGTGTATCCGTCGATCTTTTTTATATAACAATTTGTTCATCCTCATGTCCCGCGACTTTCTAAGCTCAAACTCTCGCCTTGGTATCGCATGCTGCCGGTGCTCGTGAGGGTTCAGGGTTCACGGTTCACGGTTCATGGTCGGGTGAAGCCGCGATGACAGCATTCCACTCATTTACCTGTATCCTACCTATATCATCCATTCATTTGTATTCCAGTTTAGGTGTTTCACATTCTACGCATTTTGAGCAAACTTTGTCAAACAAAATTATCTGAATCAGACAGCAAATATTTATAGAAAAATAACAATTGAATCGAAAATTCGTTGGCATGCCAAAACTTTGTTTTCTTTACGATTTTCATAATAGCGTATTTCGACATAATTATGTATTGCTATTAGTAATTTTGTATTACTCATTGCCAAATAATGCTTAAATATCATATGGATGTAAATAAATCACTTAACAATTATAATTATGGATATCATTTTTCAGATCAGATTACAGTTTTTTAAAGCAACCTTGTTTTGAATCGTTTCAACCAAACAACACCTACTATCTGATATTATTTTATCTTTTAATTCCTGATTAAGAAATACCGGAAAGAATGTTCACATTCAGCACCAAAACAAATTTGCGATCAACAATATAATTGTAGTATATTTATTATCTTCATCTGCCAACTCACAGTGAAATGTCAGCTCTCGTCACTAATGATGTGTTCTTCACTTCCCGATCGTCTCGAGATGCTTTTACTGGTCCGAAATGAGAAACTTCAATCATTGTTCGAGGTTGCCCTTTTATTTTTTAATCAAAGGTGCCAAGTACCAAGCAAGTTGATCTTACGTAGTGTTCTTGGTCACATAATGGAAGTGTTGGGTTTAATTCTTACTTTGTCCGATTCTTCCGGGCATCCTGCTAGCGTCAAATAAATACTAGGTCTTGTTATTTTTTTTTCATTCTTAAGCGCTTCTGGAAATCCGAAAACACTCTCTTCCAGGCTGTTGACCTGTGTCACGGTGCGTTCCTGCATCATTGGTGGAGAGTTTCCCTCAAACTATTGTAAAATGTGTTATGTGCAGATGCACACGTTCATACAACAAATAAATTTATTAGTATTAGATGTCATCATGTTATTTTGCACATTGGCTAATTTGTATAGCGCCGTATTTGTGAAAAATCACCTCAAGGGTGCTGTACAAATAAATAAATGTGTAATAAAATTAATTATGTTGTTTCTTTTCCTTTAAATATATTTTTTTTCTTTTTTATATTATTTTTCTTTTCCTTTTTGTCATTTATTTTCCTGGCAGACAGAGCATTGCAGACACCGCTCTGGTTTGCTTAATTAAATAATAATTTAAGGACTTCAACCTGGATAAATTCATGGTGACTGGCAAAGTGGAAGACAGGAAAAGCAGAGGAAGGTCAACAAGGCGCTTGAGCTACCAAGTTTTTTGTTTTTTTTTGTTTTCATTTTCAGGATTCTTATATGCCTTAAAGAGGTGATTCATTTAAATTTACTGAATTTAAAACTACTGTTCTTTATATAATTAGAACGGCGTCATTGTGCCTCGCAATTTCTACCTCATGTGGGTATTTAAAATGTCATCTGGCTATTATAGACTTAGAGGTCTTGTATTTCATCGGTAGGGAAAAATTGTTATCTAAAAACCCTACTAAAATTGCATGTTTTGCCCAGCATCAACATCATTCTTCATCATCAGGACCAGCAGCCGACGGCCATATATAAATACGTGTCTGTTGTGTTGTGTTGGGAGTGGGAGGGAGGCGGTCATGTCCTCTATTTGGAGTTCTTCCGCATTTGCCTTCGGGAATAAGGAAACCATGAAAAACCTTATCCAGGAAGATTCGGCCGGCAGTCATGAAACTGAACGGCCTTCAATGACATAAGTGTATGATATCCTGCATTGTGCGGTGTGAATCTGTTTTTATGCAAATACATACTTTACGGAACTATAAGGAATAAACATATACATACATATTATACAATATTATATAAATAGATATATAAACATAAGTTATATGGAGCGACCGAGTATCACTGGTGTCCTTGGCTCTTCTCCACGCAGCGCAGAACCGCGAGGAGTTAACGAATTAGTCTACCACGAAAATTGGAGTGGGGATCAAGATCCTTAGTAAAGGGAAACCGACTCGAAAAGAAGAAATAAATAATATAAATAACTAACAACTAAAAGTATATTAAAACAGTTTTCCAGCTTTTTTCTACTTATTTTCAGTTCAGTTTCGGAGTTCAGTCTATTAAGGCCTTCTTCAGACTGGTCAGTCTGCTGAAATCTGCACTTTTCACAGCCGATATATAAATAACTAATCATGTTATGTGAGTTAAACTAAAGTTTAAAGTTAGAGTGTGTATTATCTATTCGGTGTTTCATGTCCTTCTACAGCGCCTTAAAGTAATATTTCACATTAAATGGCGCAATAAAAATTAGCTAAGTACTATTATTATGATTACGTGTATTTCAAGATTTCAGTCGACTCCTACTACTGTTGTGAAGGTAGTATTGAGTTCGTTGCTCGAGGGGTCTATAGATTTACAGAATCCATATCTTTCGTGGCCCACAAACAAATTTAAAAAAACCACCATCATGCAGCAGAGTGTGATTGCTTGGGGCCACCTAGGCAGTAGGCAGTAAACAGTCTGGCACTAGACCAGCACACTGGTGCTGCTAGCTCTTTCCCACGCCCTTCTTTTTATAGTAGATTCCGAGGAAGGAGATTTCTGTTTATGGCACTTCATCTTGTGGCGAACGCTCACAATAGGTGCAAGCGTATTTACTTTTTGTTTATCTTTACAGGAATCGCCCTTTCCGGAGATACTGATCGCAGGACACGTTGTGTTTTATTTCTAAGGCCAAAAAATGGGGCAATACGATTTTTATTATCGTTGTGAAGTTGGATATTTTTTTTTTTTTGTTCTCTAGATTTTATGTCCGGGTTAAATCTTCCTCACAGGAAAAACTTAATCCTTCCACACACTTTTCCACAAATGCTAATCTAGTCAATTCACGCGATGTAATTGCATTGTATGTATACTAAATACAAAACTATACAAGAACAACACGTCAACCTACCAGAGACCATATGGGAAAATACTTCACCGACTCCAGATATTTTCATATCAGAGGGTTCGGCTCGATAGAACTCCTAACTGAACCGATAAATCCTACCGATCCCTCAATATAAATATTTAAAAAATCTTTCGTAATCCTACATGTATTTAATATGACTGATTTTTGCATTTTTATATAAAGATTCTTTGACAAATCTAATAAGCCTAAATTTTTAATTAGAGAGCTAGGTATAATGCCAGTAGCCGAAATAACAAATGGTAATATTTTTATAGTCCGAGAATGCCAAATTCTTTTAATCTCATTTCCTAAATCTGTATATTTTCTAATTTTTTCAGAAACAGATTTTGGAATAGCGACATCAATGATATAAGTTATTTTTTTAATTTTGTCATGTAAAACTATATCGGGTCTATTATGACGAATCGTTCTGTCTGTTAGTATAGTTTTATCATAATATATTTTATAAAATTCATTTTCTAAAAACGAATTTGGTTCGTATTCATAATATGGTACTACATTATTATTATTTTATAATTATGAATGCATTTTTTATTTATCGTTTAGTTTCCTTTTTGTGGTTACCTTATCACATGACATAATTATTGACCGATGAATTTTTATGATATAAATTGTTATCTTTCTCTGCGGATTACATTGAATAAATATTTAAAATGAATGTCCTGTAATTACGTATTTAATTTCCTTCAACTCGTATTGACCAGGTCCGCGATGTCATGTCTCATGCTTTGGTGTGTTTATTATGCTCTCGGTGTGAAGTTGTCTGTTCTGTAGTGTCTATTGGTATTTCTTTCCCGGTAGTCGTCCAAGCTCTCCCACCCACACGACTGACCCACTCTTGTAATTCTATTGTTTTTTTTTGTAGTTCCTGAATCTGATCGAACCTCTGTTACCTGTTTCGGCTCTTTAGTCCCGACCTACCTGGGATCTGTCCAATGATCGATATAGTGTGTGAAGCAACCGAGACTTTAGAAAAGGCTCCATCATTTAATTCGATAAAGGGATTTTTATAGTCTGCGCCTTTGTATTTGACTAATTCGGTTTGATTGCGATCGACCCCTCAGTTTTTACCAATAAATCAACCTTTTACGGCCCTTGAAAGAATCTCAATCTTCGTTGGATACTAAATTCGTTACTCTCTATTGGTACGTTTCTGTTAGTGGTGTAACATTGTTTTTATCTCCTTGAACAGTGTATTCCCAGATTGGGTGCTCAGGTAGAAATCATCGCGTGGTCTTCATCCAATCGAACTTGTCCGTGGATGAATGTTTCCAATGAGAGGCGTGTAATAACGGAGGGGCACTAATTTGTTTAGTACTAAAACAGGTTGTAAGCTCTGACGGGATGTAATTTGTCCGTGTGAATGCAGCCCTCATTTCCCTAATGCTTTTATTGTATCAAAACATGTAAATGGTTTAGGAGCAACGTCCTAATGTATTTCCAAAAATATTCTCTATTTTATGAATACCTCGAAGAAAACATGGATTTTATTTATCTTAATCTTCGACCAAGTGCCTTTATTGATTGAAGATCTTAATATATAAAAATGAATGTTTCTTCGCGTTCCGAAACCGTTCATCCGATTGCGATGAAACTTTGGGGATTTGACGTGCGCATGCCCGCAATGGTTTCTATATGCAATAGTAAGCTCTGGCGTTATGAAATTATTTCCTAGTGCATCCGGCTGCGATGAAGCTTTGGTGAGTTGTTGTGCGCACGCTCGCGATGGTTTCAATATATAATGGTGAACTCTAGTTTTATGAAATGTGTATAAAATTTTTACATTAGGTGGCGCGCGAATAGTTTGAAAGACGTGTGTATTTCATGTAGTTTAGCGGCAGGGAGGCACGAGGGAAAAGTGGGAGAGGGGAAGGCGGAGAAGGGAAGGGAGAACGGGGACTAACGGGAAGGGACACGCAGGGAGAAACAATTTCTTTATTAAGTGGCATTGCAACGCACGTCGGGAACTCGCTAGTATAATATAAATTTCTTTTGATATCAGATTGAGATTTTATCTAGCGGTGCAGTTTCATTCTTACCTCCAAATTAGTTACATTCTTCATAATTAAATAAATTTCACCGTTTTGTGGGGTTCTTTGACCGGTGGGATGTTACGTAATTACACGGATTGCTTTCTACAGTTTCTCGTTCCTGTGATTTTCACAGTTTACATCAAACAATGAAACAGAAACGCCTTTGTCTTTGGTGCCATCGCAGCGTGGATGAAAACGATTTCGTAACCTTTTAATTATCTCCGCAGCCGGTATGGGAATGTCGTTGTTATCTGATAACAGTCTCCGTCTTTAACTGTAAAATGTACACAAAATGTTTGTTCTTCTCATTTCTCGGATGATGGAAATACTGTGGACTGTAGGGTCACATTCCCGAAGACGTGGCCTATTCGAGCTTGTGGGAGTTTTACGACTTAAACAATGATTTTGTCTCATGGAAAATGTCCAACTTTATCAGAGTCCCGACCCCCAATTCTGATTAACTTTGTATTTATTGGTTGATTCTTTGCATCAATCCAATGTTATACGCTTTTTTTATAGCTGAATCGTTATGCTATCAGGGTCTATGTTGTAATTCGAAAACATAAAGCTTCACAGTTAACCCGGCGAACGTAAGGTTGGGTAAAATTTACCCGAAGCAATTTATGTTGCTCGATAATTTTAGTTAGCCGTGCTCAACTTTTTCTTGCCTTTTTCGTGCCTCTCAGCAGCTGCGCGGGGGTAGGTAAGGAAGCGACAAGAAATAAGGATTTATTCAGCCACCCCTCAGTGATAGTTAGAAGTCGTCCAAAGTTATAACCGGTGAGTTTCACCCACCTAGCGCTCGGTGTTAATATGTTTCTCAAGTACTATAATTAGTTGTAGAAGGAAAAACTCTTATAATATCTATTTGTTATGATTAAAACTTTAATTATTATTATTAATAAAATGTAAATTTTTTTGTGATAATATTTAGTTTTATATAAAAATGGGCAATTAAGTGCCATAAATTTGAATTCTCTGAAAAATGTTGATTCGAATAAACATGATTAAACTACTAATTACAACACTTTCATTCATAGTTTGTAATACAAAGTAGGTACTTAGAAAACAAATAAAATAAGTTTACTCTCGAATAAAAAATAGTACCTATTAAGTTGAGAATAAGAAAAACGATCTAAGTAAGAATTTCGGGTGAAAATTACCCAAATTTATGCTCGATGTTATTAATTTTAACCTAACGCTTGCCGGGTTAAATGATTATGTGTTCGTAAAAATATATAAAATTGGCGTCATTTAAGTGAAGGTTTCAGCTAATGATACAAAAAGCCTGAAATGAACATATTTCCCCACATCTTTTGACTTATTGGGACTGCGAAGGTGTATTTAAAATTTCAAAGCAGATTTTCCTCTAAATTATCAAAGTTTTTTTTGTCAAGATCTCTAATGATTTATTCGTGACGCTGAAGGTTTCCATGCATTATTATCAGATTGATTTGCAAGCGTCAGATAAGTGCTTCCGTAGGTCACAGCTGGATTTATTGACGTGAAACCCCAGCCATCTGATGTAAGCTGATTATCATGTGGGTTTCAACGAACATCGAATAAAGTAGCGAGAGGACAATGCCACCAGCCAGTATTATAGTATCTCGGGAGTTTTGGCATTTTTTTAGTAGGCGGCACGCATAGTAATGAATTCGGGTGTGATTCACTGGCGGGTTTCTCGTTACCTGAAGTACGTGGTTACTGGTTAGGACTGCATTACGTATTGTAATTTTTGTTTTAGCTCGGTTCGTTTTGCGATCAGGTTTCGAGGAATTCGCTCACATAAATAAAATATTGCATGCAGGCGCGTTTGAAATTGATAATGCTTTATTTGACCTTTGGTCTTTTGAACTCAGGGATTAAAAATTACCACAAATACTACACATAAAACATAATTGGTATTTTAACCCCGGAATCTCCTGCTTACCGCGCGGCTGATGTGTCTATGGTGGTCGACTATGTAATATATTGTTTTGCGCTTCTCGGTTGCAGCAATAACATTTTTTCTTAACATGCTTCTCCAATTCACATATTTGATCAATTGTTCAGCAATGCAAATAAAAATTATAAACAAATTAACATCAACGTTACTCCAAAAAATGGTTGACGTGGTGAATCGGGCACCAACATAGAGCTTATCGCAAAAAATAATAATTTTTTAATCAATAATTTTATTGCTCATGTTGCAAAAATTATTATTGTCGAATCGATTTTATTGCAATTCATTCCCGAGGTACACGCGCTATAAATAGAGCTGCATGGTTCAATGCAATTTACTCCTCTCAGGTTGACGCTGATAGCCATGTTCCTTTCCGCGGGTTCTCCGCCATCTCTATTACCAACAACCGCCGTTCATTACCTCCGCATGTAATGTCGTATTATTTGTTCTGTAATGCGATATTTGTCCAGAGATTTGCATGTGACGATAAAAAGGATGATGGAAGAGCGGCCTCGGGCGGGACTCTAAACTTAACCCCCCTCGAAGTCTTACACTTCTAATACAAGAAGTGTTCCATTACGTTGATATTATTTTATTGGCAATACGAGTTCAGAGTACTGTTGTTAATATGCAGCTAGCTAAAGCAAACGATGCGTTCCTTGATTATAATTAATATCTTTTCTATATTTCTTAAATTTTATCTAAAATTCCTAACGGGAATTTCCAGGAAATTCAATCAATTACGAACGGAATGCAGTAATAGTCGCAAAAATGTATGGTTGTGCGGCATGGAAATGGTAGAGGAAGGACGAAAGTAGACTGAACATAGTAGAAATGAAATTCTTGAATATTTCGAATAAAGAGATCAGAAAAGAATGCATGGCCGGTGTAAACGTTACTCAAGATTGAACGAGACGCGTGGTTTGTACAAGTTTTTGGACAAAAGAATGATTTGTAGGGGGAATGTATGACGTGCAAGGGATTGAGTAAGTTGGGAACGCACGAACAAGTGCTTCAAATATTTGATGCATTTGATCGAGCATACAACCAACAGTCAGAATTCAGAATGTAATGTATAGGGTGGAGAAAGCGAGGAGTGTGTTCCAAGACAGAGTTTTTTGTGTTCTTTTTTTCTCTGACTACCCCTGCGGGGAAATGGTGTGATAATCACGCGATTCCTCTTGGAGGGTCTGATATAATATCACCTTCCCGAGTTCGCTGAAACATTAAACGGTCAAGAAACCCGAAACGGCGTTAAAGAATCCGCTAAATCCCACTGAAGATCCGTTGGGGGTATGGACGAGGAATTCCAAGAGCCCGTCATACGTATTATCCAGGTCGCCGCGCTGTTCCGCGCCCGACCCTATCACTCACTTTTACTTTTGTTGTTCTGGTACACCGAGTGCATGCTGGGCCCGAGACTGGCCTGGCCTCTGCAGTACCCTGGTACTATGCGACTCGTAGTAACTACAACAGACTCTGCTCTCGACTGACCTCACGACCTGAACCGGATCTTTTTCTCCTTCGTCTCTGCTTCGCCCGTGTTTACCATTCACTTAATCCGTTTTATGTATTTTTATGCTCTCCATAAAGCTGATGCATTTTGTTTTCGTTGGTCTTACTTTTGCTTTTTGTACGCATATGTTAATGCTTCGGCAAAATGAGATCCGGGAGTTGGGCACGAGGAAAGCTTTTACGACTCTCCCTTTGCTGATTTTATTCGAACCTGCGTGGATTTATGGTTGTTTACATCCACAAAATGTGGTAGCTAATAAAAATTAATTAACTTTTTAATTATCTGCACCGGATCTCCCGGACATATTAATTATTATAGATTTTTTCTGATGTGTTAAAAATGTTGCATTGCGATTTTACATTTGATTTGCTATGGTGTGAATGGGAGATAATTTTCATAATCCGAATGCTAAGTGACAGCCAAGGCTGTTTCAACTATGCAACTACCACGGCTCTCATATTAAAATCTTGATTCAGAGTAGTTGTTCTCGTTTATTTCAAAATGTAAGTCAGTAATATATTCATACATAGCCTACCCAAATATACCCACCAAAATGCCCGTAAAGATCACACGGTAACAGCTTTTTTTTCCTTTCAAAGCTCTCCGCTTCACCTCCCGATTTTATGCACGAATAAATGAATGTTGAACAACAGTTTTCACAGCTGGTCAATGGGCTCCGCGAGAACCGCTTGTCTTATCCGATGAAGTGGCAAAGATTGTGTCCGATATCAGGGCCGGGTCTCCAAATGTCAAGATGTCCCAATTACAGCAATGAACCGATTCTTTTTGGTCACATCGACGATTCAGGGTGTCTTCCAGTCAAGCGTTTTTTCAATAGGTTTTTCAATTTGTAGAGATCTTTTATTGTCCTAATAATACTAGGCTTCTGTTTCTAGTGCCATTTTCTGAAATTTCACCTCAAAGGCACTCTACGAAGCTAGAAAATAACTTTAAAGAATAGTTAAAACTAGCAGCAAAAACCCACTCGAAAACGAAATTTGCGAATGTTTATGATTTGTTAAATTTAAAAGATGTAAGAACTTATTTGAAGTAATTCTGCAAAACATGCCAAAAGATAAATTGAGGATAATGTTCGTAATATTCTTAAATTGAAACAGGATCGATAAAAAATACCTAATTTAATTATATCTCAGTAGCTCAATTGGTCCCGGGTGGGTTCATTTAGGACGGGTTGTTTCACAGAATTTGAACAATTCATCAAATTTCATGTTAAAATTCAAGTTCTGTTAATATTTTATCCAGGGCCGATTTTCTCACAATATTTGATAATATCAGAACTTAATAGGACTTTCACAGAACTTAAATATTAACTAAATAATTTTCATGAATTCTTCAAGTTTTGCGGAACAACCCGTCCTAAGAGGATCTGGTATCGAGTCCTAGTTGCGACTGTTATCATTTTATTTTTGGTGTTTAATTCTATTTCGATATTTTCATTGGGACTTGTAAATATTACTTTCAATGCTTAGAAAAAATAGAGTTTAGTTACGGCCTTGTGTATGAATTTTGCTTTATTTCTCATTTACCTGTTATTTTATGTATATAACACCTCTGCCGTAGGTCACCCCAAGTGGTTCGCTGCGCGTGGTGACTTAGCAGGGGTGCCCGAGTTCATGGGGTCAGGTTTGTTTGGCTCTTGGCGGCAAATGCGTCTGCCCACCAACTGGTTGAGGGAGATCTTTTGACCTCCAGCAGGACTGAGCAGGATTTGGACCCGCAGTGGAAAGGATGAATTCATTCGTCACTCCTGGACACACTGACCCCCCAGATTCCTACCCACCCCTCCTACCTTTTCCTTCTCAGAACTTCCTCTCCTTCCTTTCCCTAAAAAGTCTCTCCACACAGCATCCCCAAAGATGACCTGAGTGGAATTATTTTCCTAAGGGCATCAAGTTTATTTTTTCATTCAAGCTTTCGCGATCGTTATGCCTGCAAAAACCACTAACCTACCAGCGTAACAAGGTGGCATATTTTCACAAACGATGAATGAATACCGTTAAAAATGTGTGGAAGATTTAAAGTTTATTTTTCTGATTTTTTTTAGAATAATGAAAAAAAATAGTGATCTGTACTTTTGCTGGTGTCAGGGAATCCTTAAAAAACCCGGCTAAGTTAGTTTGAACTGCGGCAAGAGTTCTTCTCCACATTCCTCGCCCAAGTCAGCGGCGCCTGCCTCCTCCGCTATGGGCTGGTTGCGGCTGGTCCCGCGGAGACTCGAACCCACACAGCCCAAGTGGGCGCAACAGCCAACAGCCAACATTTGACACACAATCCACTTGCGTGTGCAGAGTGCAGCGCTCGAGTGTTAACTAACCGTGGACAGGCAACAATTATCCCTCTACCTGATCATTACACGGCGCAATGCTAATTATATACCATTTCATGCTTATTGATCAATATTGTTTCTCACATTATCCATTAACAAATCCTGAATTTCTACTAGCAAATGCTTTTTTTGGTCGTCGTAAAGATCTGCAGAAAAATAGTACGTAATTGAATGAAAAAAATTATTGTTGAAGTGAAAACTTCTTTAGCACCGCTGTGATTTGAAACTCGATGAAACGGAAGCGAGCGACACTAAAAATAAACAAACACACAAGATTTAGCCTGCGAGAAAATGAGATAACCATAAAATATTTATTTATTTCACGGGTACTCGGTTCCAATATAATACGATAAATCCACGATCCCGAGCCTCCTTTAGTTTAGGGGTATAAAGCGCCCGACGAACCTTAGCGGCCAGACATTCTAGGGATCAAGGGTCGAATCATACGAAATAAAATGTCTTTTGAATATGTATTTCAGTAAACACTGAATCTATTTTTTATGTATTTAATTTAATTTATTTTTTTAAACTTAAAAACACTCAAGTATACCCACGAACTGGCGATGCCTATGTGGGATTTTTTTGGTTAATCTGCTAATCTATTTATGTTATTCTCTACTTTTTTAAAACTGTTAATATAAAAAGTTTGTATTACAAAATTTTACCAACTGTAGCAAAAAATTTGTTAATAAATAAAAAAAAATAAAATAAAAATAAAAAAATTAAATTTTTATTTTTGTAAAATCAATATCCACTATCACCCCAAAATGAAAAGGCATAGAAAACACAAAAGAAAGCGACATCGAAAGCGAAGAAGAAAACACAAATACTAATAAGATGACCAAATGTATAGGAAAAGGTTCACTAGAATTCGACGACAAAAATATGGAAAAAATCATATTTCACATTGATAAAAAAGTGCTTCGTAGTCTCCCCACTCTTGTCTACTTTAGTTTTATGAAGGTTTCCCTTCTAATTGTGAATTGCACACTCTGATTTTTATTTTTTTTAAATTTAATCAAATTATTTTTCGTGTGTTGTCCAATTGAACGAATTAGTCTGTGTAGGCTTGGTTAAAAACGCAAAGGCATTGTACTTGAGGTTGGGACCATACTCGTTGTTTGTACTCAATAGTCAGTGGCAACTTTGCGATTAGTAAAAACAGGGTATAACCAGACGTACCTGATAGCCAGTAACCAGTTATTCCTAAGCACACTTGGAATGAAAAAGGTTGAAGACAAGATATTTTTTTTAAAATTAAAAACTAACCAAAAAAGTACACAGTAGAATGTCGTGTTTTCAAAATATTTTCCCTCCCTGTAACAGCTTTTTTATCGATGTCACTTTTGCCCCGCTCGAAAACCTTATTTCTGGTGTCGCAGAGAACACTGCTGTTTTACGAGTCTACAACCTGACTTATAATGTCGATAGTGTATTTTGTCGTTCCCAATGTTTACCAATATAGTTATACGTACACGTAAAGTAGATTTCACATTTGCCTGATAACTGGTACCCAACAACCCACGCCACGGAATACTTTAGATAAACTTACCTTCTCACACGACTCGTCTTCAATATATTATCATGTATTGTTAATTCCAATATAAATGGTCTCTTCTGCTTTTGTAATAAATATCAAAAGTTTCAATCAAACAAATTTTCAAATGTGTGTGCATGTAAAAAATCGTTGAGTTTGTAACTAATTTATCCTTAAACTCGTAAATTTAATAAGATTATTGAACCACTGGCTGGACAAAATGGTCTTTGATTTATTCTTGGAATCTCGAGGAATTAAATATACAAATTAAGTGTACTAAATTTCTCAGGCATCGTCAGGTTTTATCAAATTAACATAAATTGGTATAACATGATTTCAAAGTCATGTCGTGGAATATTTTCGTCCGAAATCAAATGCTCATACATCGAACGCGAAGACAACAAATCAGTCACTTAAAAAACTATTATGTGAATCAAAGGATGGTTATTTGGACTGTTTCGTTTTTGTGGTTTATGCATAAACAATGAGTGTGTGGGAAGTATCTGGTCTGTCGCCATTTGGGTAATGCGATCTCCCGCTGTAAACACGGCCGATTAAATCTTACACACTATTAAATGTTACTCCAGGTATCGTCCTGTCGATGCCTTATTTGAATTATTGCAATTTATTTCATCTCTTATGTATGCTAATTCTTGAGGATACGTCGGCCAGCGTTAGAGTTGTTTATCGATGGATGTCTAATTCTCTGTTCGTGCTAATGCAATAATAAGTCCTTTGTCTGATTTAAGGTGCGCCATAAAATTATCATTGTTTTTAACGGTACGTGTCACCATTGGTGATCCTTAATTAGCTCATGTTTCGTCCAAACATCTGCATTTTCATAAGCCCCGTCTTGGGTTTAAATTATCTTTTTGGTACTCCGTCTTATATAGCGACGTCTTTGGTTTAAATTATCTTTATAGTGCTGTTTTGTATCAACTCTCTTAGTATTTATATTCTATAGAACTTTGTGTCCCGACTTATTTGCATATTTCCTACACTGCATTTTATAAACGCACAAATCTGTCAAAAGTAGGTTGTGTTTCGGTAGTTCTTAAAGATATTAATTTATTACACATTGCTGTTTAAAAAGAGTTATGTTAGTGAGTTAAAAAACATTTTCTGTTGAAGATTGTATACTGCTCTTTGAATGTATTGTCTTCGTAATTAAAGTTGTTACGCCGTGCTTCCAAGAATCGTTGACTCGTTGGGATGATGCCGAGCCTGTTCAGAATTCAGGACACAATATATGTTGACAGAGAGGGTCAATGTCATTGTATCAATGACGTAGAAACGTTTTTGGACCAGCTTGTTAAATCCGCAAAGAAAAGGAAATGAATTATCGTTTCTTGTTTCTTTTGTATTATAAAATCAACGATGAGCTCGTTTAGTTCTCGTGTTGAACATCACCAGCACATCAAATGCCCCACCTCTTTAGCTGTCTTACTAGCTATAATTCGATGCACGAGATTAATCCGAGATTTTACACATTACGCTGTGTAAAGGTATTTCACACTCATTGTTTAAGTTTCTTTCGCACGTTTCTTTTCCTCTTCATTACTCATTGTTGCTCATCCTTTTTAATGTTGGAACTCTTCCGGCATGGCTTTACTCTGATAGTTTGTTCCTGATGGCGAATCTTCAATGACAATTTTATGTGGACCGGACGTTGTAATTCTTCGGTCACAACGGTATTCTTTTAGTACGATGCAGTTATTACCATTCAGCTTTTGTATTGGAGATGACAGGAGTGTTTTTCATACGGGGCTTGGATATGTTTTCGTCTCTGTGGTGCGCTGTTCTTTTTTTTACCAATATGAACGTTGTCAAAAATTCCGGCAGCTCAAATATTATGATACTTATAATGTATCAGAATATGTTGGAACGAGTTTGTTAGATACTAAGAGTCAATCCCACGTATCACGCAATTTACTTAATCATACGTGTTTTCACACTTCTTGCGAAAGCAAATCGCCTAATGTTTTCTTTGGTAGTGTTATTTCACATGCACCAAGTAATTTCCTTCGTGTTTTATGTAAAATGATCCAATCCTACACTAGCTCTGGTCCCACTGCAATGGGAGGAACACGCGGCATTATGCAATCCGGTTTAAATGTTGGCCATCACCGGTCCAGTCCCTTCCGATGATAAATGGGCGTATTAGAGTCAACTGTTTTACGACTTGATTCACAATAAAATTTAAATAGTGTCCAATCTGTCGTTGTAACTCCGCTGCAACTTTGCATAATATAAATGAACTTACGAAATAGCTGTGACTTTTTCTTGTCACTTTATGATTTATTTGGTCGACTCACAAGTGAACCAGTTTTTGTTATTTTGGCCCTGTTTCCCTTGCTTTTTATAAATGCATTCTGACTGTCCTGTAAGACTTTCCGTTTTAAGTCTTGCCTTTCTGCTGAGAATTTCTTTTTCATATTCACCGTCGTTAATCTTAAGACTGAGAACGTGATGTTTATGCCTTCGTTCTTATTTTTAATTCTGCACTACTTATGACCTGTTTCATTTCCTGTCTTCTAAATGGGCATCTCATTTTTTTAAATATACAAAACATTATTTGTTTACCAGATTTAGTTTAATCATCTAATGATGGCTGGAAATTATAATAATCCATATCGGATCGTCATGTTTCGGTTCATTCAACGTTTACCATCAATTATTTTTAAAATACAAGCAATTACAATGTAAAATTACTACGTCTCGGTGCTTATGCCGTAATTACACGTAGGTTAGACAGATTGGGGCCTGTTAATTTTGCGCAAGAGTGCAAAAAAATTACAACGAATTAACTAAACGACTTCCCACGTGGACTTTCTGATCTGTCTTAAACCCAAACCAGACCGTCCGAAATCAAACGCTAATCGATTAGTAAGCTTTAAGATAATAAAATTAATCGTTAAGCTTGTTTTTAGAATGTGAATTGACTTTACAGAATAGATTTTAGTTGTGCTCAAAGTGACCCCACCGATGCTAATCAATATGATTAGCGTGTCGCAAAAATAAAATAGCACCAAAAACATTTAAACAATACTAGACAATTTCGGTGCCCATTTTTTGTAACTTTTTCAACACTTGAAGTGTATTTTTCATTTGATTATTCAATATATATATGTTGATTTTTAATGAAAATTCTTCTGGGTTTTGTGAGATTTTATGAAATTTTGCTGCATATGCATTAAGCAAATTCAAAGACGATAATTAGTCAGTTTCTCCTTACTTTTGAGTCAAGGGGTTTTCATGTTTTAGTCTTACACATAGTTTTGGGTAAAACCCAAAAACTTCCGGAGCACCTGAATTTGCGTATAGCCTTATAGTTAATCAAATTTACCTTCACGTACTTTGCGTTGGAATGTGGTGTTACGTTTATCATGTTAGTGTACACTTGTGTGTTCGATTCCTTGTTTGATGATCAAACGATTTCTAATTAAGTAGCATTAATCTGTTTGAAGGGAATGAAATATAATAAAACCCTTATGTAACTTATTTCCACTTAATTTACTTTTGACCGTAACCGGTTTCAGTCTTTTAAAGCTACCTTCAGACTGGTACAAATGTTTCTTATTCTACAGTTTATATACATAACATATGGGGGAGAGGGAGGGAGTAGTCTACAGGGATTTTATTCAATATAAATGGTTTTTCCATATTTGTTACCATGTCGTCTTTGACGGTTGGATTTCTAGTCATTTGTCTATTAGCAGTAGACATAATTATCTCGGGTTTATAGATTACTGTAATATTGATTACTATGATGATGTAAGTGTTTTATTATATTATTATAATGGATTGCACCACGAAATGTTCGTATCAAAAATATAAATATTGAAAAGAATTGATTCTAAACGAAGAAGAATGATTTGACTTTTTTATTTTATTTTATTTTTATTTTGTAAATGTCATAAAATACAAATCGGACCCAAATGAATTCACACGCCTAGTACTGATGGGCCCATTTACAACCTGGTGTGTTCTATATCGCGAGTGTTGGGCAACCGACTAAAATGTATTGACTTCTCTGTGTGGGCCTCCTCTAAGTCGCGACACGGTTCTCAGTTCTTGTCCAACGGCCGTGCTTTGTTCGTATGCTAATAAAATTGAAGCCCTGGTTGTGACATTGTTCGCATCAGTCGGGAATCTTCCGCTGTACAATGAATTGTGCGCAAGCATCCGGATGGCCAAGCGACCAATAGAAATCTATTGGAAATTTACGCCCTAGATTAAAAAAAAATCGTAAACCTCGAATTGAAATGCATTATACTCTTTTAGGCGTTTAGATCGACCCCTCCGACGCAGTCCATTCATTGAAATTGTGTTCGCTGTCATTTTTTCACTGAAAATCAACATGGCTTTTTCAGTTCTATTTTGTGTTCCAGTATACATACAATCGTAGTACACAATAAGCTAGTGAAGTTATTTTGAAAAGCTGTTGCTTTGCTTTTGTTGTAACACTTTTCTTATTTTTATTTATTGAAACCAACCAGTTTTATACGAAGTATTTATATAGTTATCATTTATTTCTGTCCTAAAAAAGACACAGTGACTGAAACCGGTTGACTACAACACATTCAATAATAAAGTAGTGGCATACATACAGAGTAGTATTTTATTTTTAATACAGCTCATCATGAGTGACTAATAATGTAAATAATACATTATTGCTTTAATCGATTACTGATTTTGTGTACTTTTGTGGTAATCCTATGTCTTTTGCCCTTATAAACAATATGAATTCTCATATGCCGAGATTTATAATAATATGTGAAACGTGTAAAACTTAATAGTATTTGCATCTTTATGTTAAAACCATTTATAAACATGTAAATCGGTCTGAGATTGTAGTTCCTGCGTGGTTCACACAGCAGCTCCGACACCTCAGACATTATGAAGTACCTCTGTTCAGCACCTCCAGTAGTGAACAAATATTGACCATAATAATATTATAATATCATGTCCAGTGTCAAGTGGAGAGATATTTTGTCCGTGTGAGAAATTTTCTCTTGAGACTATTTGTTGACACTTGACACTTTCCACTCTGTTTGTTTTGATATTGAAAGTATTGAACTGATACTATTTTTGCTTATGCGGAATGTGTTTTGTGTAGGTACCTAGTTAATACCTAAATTAAGCATGGATACATTAATTTATTCTTCAAATATATGTGCTAACATCTGAACCACTACCATCATCAGCTATGCACATTTTTGTGGAATCTTTCTTCTTCTTCCTCTGGTACTCTTTCCCATCAGAGTTTGACTATCATCGGAGAAATCTTCTCCTTGCGGGCTGCAAGTCCAGGACAACTTAGCGATACATCACTCGTAGGATTCAAAGCCAAGAAATACTGTATTTTTCTCTACTACATCTTCCATCACATATAATCTTGTATTTGTTTATATGTCTAGTATAGTTTCTCACGCTATTCGATAAATTAGTTATAAATCGGTTTCCCTATCCGTCCAGGATATTAATGACGGAACCATTACCTCGACCTTTGTTGAAATAGTTTTAATTGTCGTTGTCTTTAGTATGTGGAGCAGAGCATTTCCTTTGTTCCGTTAGCACACATTGTCGTGTCCTCTAGCTTCGTGGAACGTCTCGCCGACGATCTCTCCACTCCCCGCGTAATGACTGTCTGATCACTGATCACTAATTGAACCATCATATTGTATTACGTTTTCGATACGGGGAAGCATGCAGTATCCATGGCGCTTTCTGCAGCAGCCAACAAAGCGACTACTGCAATGAGTCCCTGACGTGTGGCGGCGCCCGCACCGCGAGGATAGAGTTTCATGCCGTGACACGTTGTTCCGGCTTTCCTCTGGAATTATATGACGTCGCGGTTTGAAAGGAAAGTTTTCATCATTTTCCGTTCCACCGGCAAGATTTGCATCAGATAATACCTCTCTAGTAATGAGACTTGTCAAACAATTATGTTTACAATGGATCCGTAACACGCTATCTTGTGAAGCACCATTGTGCGGTGTAGATCGGTGATTCCCAAAGTGGGCTATCGACCCCCTGGGAATGCTGGAGAGGGGGAATCCATCGGGACGGTCTTGGCAACAAAGTCAAAGGCAACAAATAAAAGACGGTAAAAGGCATGATTACAGTAAAATGACGAGGTCAACAAGAAAGCCAAATTTGTCATTTAAACAAAGTTTGTTAAATAACTCAGTGGTTATCAAGGTGGCAGGATTTTCTAGTCAATAGCGTGAGTCGAAAAAGCAATATGGGCTTCATGGATGGATGTGGTTGCTAACGAAAATATCTTTGAAACGGGGCTTTTAACCAATAAGTTTGGAAAACTCTGCTAAAGATCTATTAGACCAAAAAAATTACGGACTATGAGCGAAATTTCTTGAGCCGGTCTGTCTTTGTGGATTAATCTAGTAGGTACGCAAATGGTTTCTGAATCACAATAAAGCAATGACAGGCCTGTTTCACAATGCATATTATCTTTTGTGTTCATCGCTGAGAAGGCTAACGGCGGAAACTTTTTATCCCAAACATCTCTGTCAGCTGCTGTCTGCTCTGTGTTCTGTAGTAACGTCACCCGTCACCCAAGGACGCGTACTAGTCTAGTAGGTAGTTGGTACTACTGCTTGCAGTGCCTAACTAGCGCGAGCACTTTCCCTTCGTCTGATCGGTGATAAATAGTACATAGTAGTCTCGTATTTAGTACAAGTGTTGATAGGTACCCACACATTATATTTTGGTCGTGATGGAAGCAGAAGTTGTCGTTGTCTTTTTCTTGCATATGAAACAGATTACAGATGGTCTAAACTGGATGGAAAAGACGCCGGATGTTATCGTGTGAAAACTAAATGATATTTTGTTAATCTTTTCTTCTGCTTGTTAATCTTTTAGAGTTCTGCGTAAATATAACATCCAAAAAGACGCTATCAGTTGCAGCCATGTGCACCTAATGGTAGTTTGTGACCTTAGCGTGAAGACTTATATGGAAACCGTTATTACTCTGAATTTCTTCTGGATTATTAAAATCAAACCCTCATGTAAATCCTGGAACACGAACAAGAGTTCTTGATTCTGTAATCTAAAGTCCTAATAGAATTTTTTTCTATAATTGGAAACTCCTGTATTTTTAATGTAAGTAAGTTAATAACTCAAACAAAGTTGCGGATTGTGTTTACTTTACTGGTCAGGCATACCAATCGTAACAAAATTCCTTTTATTCCACAAAAAATCTACTCCACGATGATCCTGCATCTTTTCTGTCAATTTTATTGAGAAAGCCGCAAAGGAATGTTATAAGAATTTCGACTCGATCAGGACCATGTTTCCATTTTTTCTTTGAAACCTGCCTTGTCATCTTCGAATGAATGGCTACTGCCTCCATACTTCAGTAGAAACGAGCATTGAGCGGGGGAGGCCGTGAAAGAACGCCAATAAATCGTTAGCCCGTCTAACGGGACTGAGGTAGCCATTCTATACAACACAAGTAATATTACTTGATTTGGACATTGTCCAAAAATTTTGCCCGTAATGCCATTATAACCGCTTTAATTCAATTTTCGTCCACGGTTTGGCTGTTGCAAATGGATTATTACCTGGACTGAGGAAGTGATTATATCAAAGTCACTCCATTAACTTTAAGGTTGCCTGGAAATTGAACACTTTGCTTCTTGGCATAAAGGGATGCCTTAGGTACAATCACGGTATTAAACATTTTCAAGTTGTGGAATTTCTAATATGTGTAGAACTTATTATGTTGGTGTCAGAAATAAAATCGTTTCATGTATGGCTTCGTTTTTAAGAATAATATGTTAGCTAGGTATTTCGTTTATCAGTTTTGTTACTTATTTTATTACATAAATATAACCTATAATACTTACTTGTGTTTGTTGAAATTTTTCCTCTTCATCACAATCGTGTAGCTATGTTGATGATCAGATTTGAACAACCACGTACTACTCCGGATGTCATCTCTTTTCCCTCCCCCACTTCCATCAACCTCGCAACATTCCCCAATTCAGAGATGCAGAATTTGGTACTTGTGCAGTAAATCATTTCTAAAAACACTTGGCATCACTTATCATAACAATATTAACCTATGGAATAATGATTAATCATGGTCATTCGACATTCTTCGTGGCGTTGTTCAGACAAATTCCAATGTCGTTACAACCGTCTTGTTTTTTATTATTTATTAATCACAATATTAGATATTTTATTAACTTGTAATTGTATATTATTTATAATTATTGTGACCTATCCTCAGCTTGTTTATTAACTGTTTGCATAATGTTTATTGGTAAATAAACAACGGCTTATCATTATGTGCTAACAACTTAGCATACCAACGAGCCCGCCGACTTACTTCTTATGCAAAATCGTAGCCTATGATATCCTTAAGACCCTAGTACTTTATGTGATATGCATTTAATATAATATTTTAGATCTTGATATTGAATTTATGCATTGCTATAAAGGAAGGCTTATCTTGCTCAGCTAGTTTATGATTGAATCTTTCGTAAAGGCATACCTCTGATAAATCCTTTGTAAGGTCTCCCTTTTTCTCATGAACGACGTTCGTAACTGAAAGAGAGGTTATAGTAGAGCTCTCGGTGGCAGGACCACAGCTCATGGTGCTCGCTCGTGCGGCGCTCTGGGGCGCTTTATCGGAGACTTGGCCTGTGATTGTTTCGTTCCTTGGTGCAAATAAATAATAAATATCACCTGCCCCGCCATTGTGCTTACCCAGCCTCCCTGTGAGCGAGGCTTTAGTTGGTTTCATTCTTCTACAGGCAGGTTCTTACCTGTGATACGTTCCTGCCGCTGAGAGTACCATTTAAACCAAAATCCCCAAAAGTGTATTTCCAAACCATTTAATAAAATAAAACAAGCTTTGGTTGCTGTAGGCAGTGGAACTATCTGGTATACTGGATAATGTTGTAATGCTGAAAGTAATGGAAAAGGAGATGAGGTGGGGAATTTTTGGAAGTAACTGGTCATTGAACCATATCTAACGCCACTAAGACACCATTTCTATTCTGAATGGTAGCATATCTCAACACCCAACCTCAGCGGCGATCCTTGTAATATCTTCTGCTCTGGAATGAGGTGCAATTTAACTACAAATGTATCAAAAGCCTCATTCCATTAAGAGCATGCAGCAGTTGTCGCTCGACTTGACGGATATCCGAACAAGAATCTACTATCCACCCGAAGCTGCTGCTTATGGTTAGCAAACACGAACAATGTGTTCAGTCCTTTCAGCGTTCAGCCACTACGGTAATATTGTTGTTGTCAGTAATCCACGATGATATAGTAATATGCCGTCACCTTATAAGGACTAGATTACGGAGTCTCGCTCTCGACTTTCGTTAATGACAACGTCTTTGTGCCCGGGCATAACTCTGTATAAATATAATTGACTTTAATAATATCACTGAATAGGGAAACGGCTGGTTGATATTCCACTCGACGCAGGTGCTTTGTTCAATTGCGCAGTCATTTCTTCGGTTGGTCCAAGGCCTTTTCGCTAGTCACCGACGGACCCCGTTCCCTGCACATTCGTCATTTTTCACTGATATATCGTAATAATTGGTCTTAATCAGCAATTGCATTGGAATCCGACCTATGTTAAAGCTGCGTTTTGAGTAGGTTCAATTTTAGAGTATACTTTATGTTATTAATTTTAATTCATCCTCATCACTTTTATAGACATATTAACTTTCAGTGTGGTCAACTTCTTGTCATCCCGTATAAATGCGTGCCGGAAAGGTATCATCATCATTTCATTTAATTGCTGCATCACAATCAACTTCATTGGACATAGTATTCTGATACTTTGTAAAGCGTTTTGTACAGTGGGTAGAATTATCTACACGAGGTCTTATTATTTTTGCATTGCTATTTTATTTATGTCCCAGCGGCCGTTTTATTGCCACTCTCCAATAATCAACGGGTTCGGATCACGGACAGCTCGGCAGTCTCATAGTTCACGTTGGTTGTTAACTAGCAACAAGCTGGGCTGCGCTGATTGGGTCCGCACCCCGGCCGCTGCCCCAGCTCGCATTGGCGCCCTGGTTGGAGAATAGAAGAATAATTAGGGTCGATCATCAAGATCAAGCTGCTGAAGCCGCATAGGGAAGCGTCCGAACCCTTAAGGCAGGCATCACTGAACGACCGTTCTTAAAGACTGCCGGTCAGTTGACTAGAATACAATGGAAATCTTCTATGCCACGTAACGATCTTCGACTTATGTACCCTTCATAATTATAATTGCCTACCATTTTTCCGTTTGCTCTTTCATATGCAATTTTGAATTGGAATAGACGCGTTTGCGGTAGTCGGTCTCCAAGTTCTTGCCTCGAAATAATACCTACGTTCTGTCGGGCAAAGCGTAGAGGATATTTGCACGCACATAAATATTTCGTTGTCTAGAAATATAAACATAAATGATATCTTCGTTCGTTCAAATTATTGTGATTTTCTCTGATAGTGTTTCAACTTTCAACCATGCACAATTTATGGCTAACGGCAATTCAGTATCATCTAACGGGATGAGTTGTCAGCCCCTCCTTCCTGGAAATGGTCTATTGCTCCTATATCTCCCAGTTAGCGTATCTCCAACACCTACCCGTTGCACCAGTTTTATCGATGCCTTATCTGCACTTAACCTGTTCAATCATTTATTTATCTGGATTACCTACAAAGCTGGAATATTTGTAGTATTACCAAATTCACTTCAGCCTTTTCTTTTGCATAGTCTATGTTACCGAGGAAAACTCAGCACGTTCTCTATGTCCGTGTTTTGCAATAGAACAAAAACGAAAGTCTTTCCATATAGGTGAACTCGTAAATTTAGATGGTGTTCGATAAGCAATAATACCCACCAATTGTCTATATTACTCTGCCATTAATTTAACACGATACATGAACTAATGCGTCTAAAACGACGCGCTTTCCTCTGTGAAGTATTTTCAATGCACTATGTTTCTGTTCTGCGTACAACATCGCAGGACAAGAGTTTCTCTCGCCTTTCAATCTTCGAAAACAACATAGCCATGTACGTTGTATATTGCAAATTTGCACAGTTCATCGCAAAACTGAAATCTTGCCGTAGTGCAATAAAGTGTAACTGTATTTGATTTCAAATGTGTGAAATCGTTTCAAATTTATATTTGTTGTTTGATACGGTGAAGGTCTGCCCAATGTGTTATCTCTCATGTATTGCCTTACACTTTTAATATTAGCCTAGGCTTGTAAATGAATTTTATCATTGCTGAATTGATTTATCCACCAATTCAGCAATGTCTCTTGGTTCCACAACATTCCTCTGCAGCTATCGGAGCCTTCTTCTCATTGAGGCGAAACGTTGGCGAATTGAATCGGTGTTTCCTCATCCTCTCCACATTTTCTCTTCAGTTTTCTGTTAATAGTCCTACTGCTCTTTCAGTGAGTTTCAATCCATATTGAGTAATTTGCTTTCATAAGTAAGCTTCTCTGTGGGGTTGGTTACCACAACACCGCAAGGTACAGGAACACTGTTTAATCATCTGGAATATTATCATTTCCTATAATCATTTTCTAGCCGCCCGCCCCGAGCGTTCGCTGCATTATCACTTCCTAGAATCACGGACCATTGTTTACGCACATGATAACATGCCGGAAGTTGCGAAAAAATATTATGCAAGTTCTTGGGACCGCTTTACAGCATCGTAAATCCGGCGGTGTTTCCCATTTTCATTCAAATTCTGGTGCATACTCATTACTCTTCCGAGACGGACGGAGAATTATGATTTATGTTTGTTTTAGTGCAGAATACAATGAGTTTCTCAGGTAAACACATTCACAGATTTTTAATGAAGTGTTCAGCCGTTGCACCTCTACTAATCTCGGTGCGATGGGATCTGTGTTCGCGGTGGGTTACCAAGTTGAATAAGAACCAGTAGTACTGTTATTTTCGTCGCATTACGGAGAACTATTATGCATGTAATGCATATGCTTTTAATGGAAGAGCAGCATAAATCATAGGACACAAAATAACCCATTGTAAAACCTGAAATATTATAAAACGTACATTACATGTAATAAATAAAAAAAATGTTGATATTTTCTCGCTTTTAATTTGATAACTCCGCTTTTATAAAAGACATCATTTTTTGGACTATTTTTTTCTGGTGACCGGACAACTCGGAATGAAACCAACTCAGAACCATCTCAGATAAGTAATTTAGAGTGATAAAAAAAAAATATATATATAAAAATTGTTTAAATAGGTTACGTTAGGGTTATCGGCTAATTTAAAATAATTTTTTTCATAGCTTTCAATGACTTTTCATGGAGGTGTTGAGTTAACTTTATTCTTAGTTGGCATGGAACCGTTTTTTCTTTCGCCAAATTTTACAGATATGGATTTTACTGAAGAGTTAAAAATTTTTGTGAAATATTTTTGTGTTTTTGTTCAGAGGGCAGTTTATTACAAAGGTCAGCGAACTTGCCTTTCTTCATAAATCTATCTCGAAATGGTAACCATGCAATCAGTAAGTAATTCATAGCTACGTTTAATTTCTAAAACAAAATCTTATTATTTCATCTGAACTTCATTATGTCGAGTACCCCCACTAGTCTGTGGAGTGTTCCTTGTGCACTGTGCGTGCACCATTGTTCCATCACGATGGCGCATACAAATCACGCGCAGCATTGAGCATCCTTCATAGCGCACCATCACCCGGAAATGTACTTATCGGAAGTATGCTGATTGGTCAATAAAAAGGCCTAGCTCTTATAACAACGTTATATTTTGTTGGTATTTTTAGTTTAACCTTTTCCCGAATGTTTCATAATTTAATTGCCGCGCGGATGGATCAAGTTCAGTTATTTGACATCTGTAACCATAGAAGTTGAGTTAAACAACACTTAACTTTGTTATGAATGTGATATGTCTATTATAGTGTGAACGTATTGAAGATTTATGCTGCATTTTTTGGTTCGATGTAAAACAATTCGTAGTTAATCCATGTTGTAATGTAGTGAAATTTTGTTACAAAAACTGTAAAAAAGTTTTAAATTTTTATTTTTCTACATGTACAATCTTCTTTTGAAGTAATAAATCAAAACCCATATTGATCATCTTGGAAATTGGTAAAAATCTCATTGAAATGTGCATCGTTTTTGACGTTTCATTACTCTTGCTAAGAAATCTTCAGTATTCGAAAATAATTTAACTATCCTACAAGAAAATTTCGATCGTTTTATTCCGTTTCAAATATTTTTCCTCTATTTTACTTCTGTTAATTTTGCCAAATAATATTGTTATTAAAAAATTCTAAACCTTCAAGATTTTGTAAACTCTTATTGATCTTTCAAACATTAATTGAAGATGCTCTCTTGAATAGCGTGCAGTGTGCATTCCGGACGGTTCTCGTTAAGTTTTACCGATGCTTTACGCGTTTTGTTCTTTATTTAGCCCGTGCAATGTCTGGTTATAATATACGGACGTGAGATGGCCCGTGGGGCGCCTCCCCAGCTTCCGTCGCCTGAACCGAGTGGACCGCTCAGATCTCGGACTTAATCACTGAATGGACCGGCTCTTCCATTCATGCGTCTTTGTTTTCTTTCACGATGCAACATTGTCCCAACGGAGTTGATGGTCTCTTTCGGGGTCAAACGTATTCTTCATTCGATATTGGAACGCTGGTTATTTATGGTTCAATATTATAGTGTGCAATATGCTCTTGTCGTTTGGATAATGCATGAGAGTTCCGTTATGTTTTGAGAGGTCATTTGTCTTTGAAAAGACTGACCATAAATTTCTTGCATATTGCTGCGTTGGAGTATTGGATTTCATCTGTTTTTTAGTAAACTAGAGGATGTAAATGTTTCATGTTTCGTGTCAACTTGTTGCTAGCTTTCCTGAAGTTGCTGGATTGGTGATATCCCATGACTAACATTATTTTGTCGAAATCCAACGTAATTATAACAGCGTATTCTGTCTGTGAACCGGTTATGACGAGTGCTACCGGAAATAAATATCTGACAGTTTCCCATTCAAGACTGTGCTTATGGTTAAGTTTAAGCGGTTGTCCCCTCTTATCTGTCGGTATTCAAGTGTCAAAAGTATTGACCCACTTTCATCAGCGACAAATCGACGCATTAATTTTTATTTAAACATATTTTAAACGAATAAGTGAAGGAAGACGAACATCGCCCCACCCGAAAATTGTTTCTGACTGAATATCTGATTTCCCCTGGTCCACAAAATACAACCTCACCATATTCAACTTATACCTAGCAATGGTGAATATGGTCAGCTCTTCCACAATGACCCGGTAATGAGCTCTATGCTTACGGTAAAGGTCAATAACTTCTCACCTCAAAGCGTTATGCAAGCGAAGTTATGGATGGAATTATATTGTTTTACTGTTAACTGTAGATGGCTGTGAACTTACCGATGCATCAATACGTCCATCGATCTCGCTATATCGGCTATAGGTCTTAACACTTAATGCGTGAACGAACATTAATAGGTGCCTACTTCAGCCTAATGCAGATACCTTTTAAAAGCGTTATGTGCCTCTGTTATTGGTATTATGGGCTTACCAATAAGACACTCGTATGTTTTTGCCTTCATTACATTGTGAAAACGGGACTTCAGCTTTTATACTTTTTTGTACACGACAATAAAATAGCTTAGCGTGTTTAAAGTTAAAGCTTTACTGTTTGGTGAAGCAGTGTGTGATAACGACTTCTGTTTGGAAGAGAAACGGTGTTTTGTCGCTTTGCCAGTGCTTGTGCCTGGGGGGTCACCGGATGCTCCCGCGCTAAGACGCAGGTTCGGATCCGTTTAGGGCCCTGCGCCCGTTACGCGGCAGGAAGTGAACCGGCAAGGCTGTACTCCGTCGCCTAATTGTGAGTTCCTAACTCAAAAGGTCACGACAGCGCGTTACTTTGTTTTATTGCGCGTTCTTTGGCTTCATTTCCGTCAGCTTTTTGATCTGGAAGTAACGCCCGGCGAGCTGGTCATTAAATGGATCGTTACACTTTTTTTAATTGACGGGCACCCGAAACAAAATTAAAACCGTCGTAAATCAAGACTCACTCAGGCTCTTTAATTTGTTAGGATCAGGACAGTACAATTTTTCTGAAGAGGACAACGTTTTCTCTATTAAATCCAGTTGGTATAATTTTCTCTTGATCTCCTCTCGGCACTCGACGCTTAACATTCCCGACAATAATTTAATGTCCAATGCAGACATCAACACGAGCTGACCGCGTGATTGACTCGTGTTGGGAAAATAGCTACTTGTGGTTTGGATTCCCGTGAACTGCGCATACCTGCGGAGCTGCGAGAGAGATTGTCCGCGTAAAACCATACGGTTCCACGATGCACCTTGGTATTAACGGGCGAGTTTCATAGCAAATTAAACTTAAGTATCATTTGACCGCGTGATGGCCAAGTATCGGGGAAATAGCCCGTCATTAAGAAGTTATAACCAGTCGTGGGTTTGTGTGAACTATTATTTATGGCGAGGGCTTAATCCCGTTGCCTCGGGAAGTGAGTCCGCTAGTAGCTTCTGGTTTTCTTTTTTATTCTGGCCCATCCTCACAAATGATTCCTGCAGACGCCTCTTTTACTTCCTTTGGTTTGATTTTCATTAACGTATTGATTACATTATTCTAATTTTCTTGTTTATTTTGTTTCAGGTAAGACCAAAATTTCTACCAGAGTTTTAAAGTGGCTGTTACCTTCACAGTTGGAAAAAAATAGTAAGATTTTGAACTGTTTTGTTCGTGTTAACTCTGCTTAACGTTTTTGATTGAATTATTTATCTTCTATGTCACTATAATTATGCTAAAAAAAATCTGAATGGATATGGTTCAAATAATTACCAGGAAATCATTGACGTTTTCCTTATCAGTGAGCAAATAGTACCACCAGCATTCACATTTATTTTTGTATTTTATGGCGCTTATCATTGTTTATTTTTATCCTTTAATTGACTTGCGCTCGTCGTTGATATGCACTCTCAAAAATACCAACAAAAATATTGTTGTTCTTGGTCATGTCCGTATGTAACAAAAATTTCCAATTTTTTTTTGTTGTTTTTTTTTATTATTTCTGATCCATTAAGCTGGACATTTAATTGAGACAGAAGTGTGATTCTATTATTATGAATAATAAATGTAACCTTTCCTCCAAATAACTTTAATTTAATTCATAATTTCTTCAGACCGCAGCATCACGGGGTTTCATCTGTATATTGGTTGTGGTACTGTGGTATAATTTTCTTGCCAAGTTCGTTTCGCATAGAGCACGATGTAGTCATTTAGTCGTGATCGTGAGAACGTGCTTCATTAGCATCTTCTAGATCAGTTGCAGCTCGCTGGAAATATTAGGCATCATTTTCATTATTTATATCTGCTCATATTTATGTTCCGACTTTCATTGCAGTCTGTGCAAGAGATCCAACTTTGATTTCTCTATTCCTAAATAAATATATAATATTTTTTAAACATCTGCTTTTCTACGGCAAGAATAGCACTTTTTTCATTGGATCGACGAGGATTAGATCATAAATATTATTAGAGATGACATTAACGAAATTCGAAGAACGACAGACAGGGGAGAAGGTACAAGAGGTGTGAATAATTTATTAGTAGATCATTTTATAAATCTTCTATCCGTACCTATAGAAGAAATAAGGCAAACATTGCTTTGGTGTCCAAAAATATCAACCTTCCCAATTTCTTTCCTCCTAACTGTTGAAATTTATTTCAAAATTCAGGGCGAGGGAAGATTTCTGAGGAAATAGACAACCAAATTTGTTTACGCTGAAAGCAGCCCAAAATTTTATTAAATCTTGTTTTTGTTTTACCTATTTAACATTCAAAATGATTGGTCAAGCAATCCAACTAAATAAAAACTAAAGAACTCATTGTTAGTTGAAAGTGCATGAAATTGTAATGGCATATCCCTGATATCTCTTTTGTAAACTCCCCCTATTTGTCATACACGAAACATATATCTACTATTTCTCGTACACGAAACATATATCTGCATATTATTAGGTTATGTTACGGATCTCTCAGCGGCAGGTTCATACATCACAACTTCGGTTAGGTCAGTCGTAGGATGGTGCAATTGTGCGTATCTGTTGTAGTCCATGGTGTGTTGTGTGTAGTTTGCGGTGGCTCTGGGTGGCGGGGAGGAGGTGACGGATGAAATTAATTTGCCATTGACCCCTCGTGATGTGCGGAGCGCTGAGTGCCGAAGCCTCGCGCCCTTTGTAGCGTCACGCTCTCCTTAGCGAACAGCCTCGCAGGAATTTCTGTGTTCTCTCTTCGCTCTTGGTACTCGGTAGTCTCAACAGTTCCCCTGTCCGTGCACAATGGGCTTGCGATGGTCCCGTTGTATGTTGCTTGTTGCCTGTTGTATGTTGCTTGTTGCCTGTTGTGATGTACTGCGCCTTTACATTATGCATGAGGTGGCCGTGACTCCCGATATTTAGTATGGAACCGTTTTAGTATTCTGGACATCCTCCGTATAGGCTCTTGAGAAAATATTTGGACACGAGAACGCATTGTGTAGTACCAAAGACTGTTAAACAACACCATATATTCGTATACATTCCTAGAGACTGGCCGCGCCTCTCATGCTTGGCCGGTATGTTATTAGGGAGAACTAGAGTAAATTTGGAGACATCCACCATATTGTACAAAATTATATTTGATCTGCGTTCATCTAAGCTGTCAGTGTCTCGGCAATTATGTTGGAAGGTTTTGGTTAAACTGGCTGTATTGTTTCAGTAGGTGCTCAGAGATTTTTACAGTTTTATTTTGAAGATGAGATTCTATCTTAGTGGTTCATTCACCGCTAAATTTATCAAGACAACAAATTAGTATTCGTCTTCAATTTCTTTTGAATAGTGTCAGGAAATTTTCTCTGTATGTTTATTCAAATGTGTTAATCAGTGTTCAGCTGTATCCAACTGTGTCAGGAAATCTGATGACCGAGAAAAATTATAAACCGCTTCATCATCACGCCTTGTCGTGTGAGGAGTCGTGCCGACCGACAAGCTCCCGAACTCGGGAATGACGAGCGGGGAACATCGCGGCGACACTCCATAATATTTGAATCACGACTATTTCGAGAAAGGATGTAGCCTGGTTCCAGTAGGCGTGATCGGGATGTATAATTTGCTGAAAGCACCAGGTACTCGCTGACAATGCTTCCTTTGTATACAGGCTTTCGTTTGTTCTATGTCTCCACAAAATCTGTTTGTTTCTATTAATAAATGGATATCTCCATAAATCCGCATCCGAGTTGTTTTCATGCTTAGTCGCTTTTGAATGGGGGAGATTTCATGGGAAGGGAAAGTACTTCTTCCTAAATAAGTAATGAGCGTCTCACGACTTTATTACTAGCATTGAGAGTGGTTATTTACAACACGTGGATATTGTAACTGCATCATGGTATTGTCGATGTTTTGAAACGTTCATTAATGGCTCAATCATCTATTCTTGGTTTATTGGACCAATAAATCAGTTCAATCAACACCCGTGACCGACCGCTTCCTGGTCCTTTAGTGTTTGATATAGTGGCAATCATTGTAACGGATGTTTTTTTTAGAGGTATACAAATTCAAAATGAAAAAAAAAACACATTAAAATAATGTTGATGTCTATGATATTGGCTTTATTTAATAGATAATTTTATGCCATTATTGTTTAAATATGATTTCGGGCATATGAGCGCCACGGCTAGCTCAAATGAAGTGCAATCTGGAAGTCCGATTTTCGACAACTTTATCGAGCAACTGGGGCCGTATATCGCCAAAAACACGGCGAATGTTGACTTCCAAATGGTCCAACGTTTCTGGTTTATCAGCATAGACTAGTGACTTCACATATCCCTAAAGAAAGTAATCTAATGGTGTGAGATCACACGATCGTGGAGGCCTAGACCCAGATCTTTCCGCAGAATCTTCCACAAAGTGGATGGGCACAGCTGCAATTGCTTTGCACGATGGCGAAGCGACTCATTCGGATTCTCCTCAACACTACTCTCCACAGCAGCAATAACTTCTTCTTTGTCGTCTTTGTGGATGCGTATTATCCACTAGAGTGTACGTGGTGCGTAAACGATCCATGATCCTCCGAATAACTTGCTCGGATGGATGATTATGTCGACAGTAAAATGGACGTAGTGCACGATGAGTTTGGCAAACCGAACCATGATTTTCAAAATAAATTTGCACAATTTGCAAGCGCACGTTCTGACGTCAGTCTATTCATAGTGAAATGGCAAAACGTACTGACTACAAATCAACTGTCAACTGTCAAATTGACAGTCTGTAGAAACAATGTTACCAGTTTAAAAACCAAACCTCTAAAAAAACACCCTTTATAATCTACTACAATATGACTTCATAAAATACTATTCATTTTTCTACAATATTTTTGATATCCGTTTCAATCAATGATCAATTTCAGTTTTATTGAACAGCTTTCCGATTGCTATCTTTTTTTGTTTTATTTTAGCTTAAGGGTTGTGGTTGTAATTTATTACCATTTCTTTCTAGAAAGTAGTTGATCTCTCGTTATAATCCAATTAGTGTCTCTGCTGATACAATCGCCTCTATGATCAATTCAACTGATAGGCAATATTTAATTCTTATCGCGTGCATATTAATTCGATTATAACGACTGCTTCATTGAGTCGTGCATAATATTGTTATTGGTCGTTGCCAAGAACGGCCGAAAGGGAAAACAATCGTTGACCGCTCTCGACTTGATGGCCAGCCAAATATGTGTTAAAATTCGTTGAATCCACACTGGTGTTGATTTGTTGATTTTTGCCGAGTTTAGTGGCCGCCACGTGGCGCGGTGGCACCCAGCCAGAACGCCGGATATCGTAAACGTGAACTCTGCCGTTTTTACAATGCAATGCGCATTATGACGCTTTTGGTTGATTGAACTCTCTGACGTATTTATTTATAGTCGTCTGCCGCTGTTATGTATTTTATTTGGTCTGTCGTTTCGAGCCATTAGCCGATCGGCTGTACCGGCTCGTGTCTTCTCAGTTATATATATATATTTTTTTTTTTTCAAATTTAACAATTATTAAATAGTGTTTTTTTTTACTACGCTTTGCGACGATTTTTGGTTCCGTTTGTTGTCTGAGATGAGAGCGACATTTCCTAGATACCAGGACCAGCACCATCTCAGCATCAATGATGATTGATGAAATTAATTGATATCCACAATAAGTAGTAGTAGTCTTTATATATAAAATTGAATGTTTCTTTTTTGTCCCTTATGCGGCACCTAAACCATTCATCCGATTGCGATGAAACTTTGGTGATTTGTCGTGCGCATGTCCGCGAAGGTTTCTTTATATAGTGAGGAGCTCTAGCGTTTTGAAATATTTCCTATATCACTCATCCGATTACGATGAAACTTTGGCGATTTGTTGTGCGAACGCCTGCGAAGGTTACTATTTATAATGGTGAGGGTAGGTAGGGTTCGCGAGATGGAGGGAAGTGGAAGAGCGAGGAAGGTGGAGGGGTGACGCGGGAGGGGAACGGGACGCTGGAGGATAACTGGAGACGGAAGGGACGAATGGAATAGGGGACGAACGGGAAAGGATTTGCATGGAGAAACAATTTATTTATTTAAGCGGCATTGCAACGCATGCCGGGAACTCGCTAGTTTTAAATAATATATCTGTATAATAAAAAGTTTTACAAGTGCAATTATTCACTTGCAGACAAGTACGAGTAATGTGCACTATATAATTCTAAAGTATTCTCGATTCTCATTAGCACGGCGCAGCGGCCGCGATGAATAAATTGCGAGATGTGTGGTGCGATGTGTATGGAGATGGAGTACGGATCCTCGGCGCCACCAGATAATGTCTTATCTCAACACACGGACGAAGAGTGCAATGTTTTGGTTGCTTGAACCTGTTGTACTGCGTCATAAACCTTTCAATAAGTGATTCAATTGACTGTAACTACGTGCACTGAATGCCGAGTAACGTTGCACTCGCGTCAATGTAACGTTATATTTCAAATTAATTGTTAAAAGTAAAGCGTTCGTTTGTTCAATTCTGATGGAGGCATCACAGCGTTACGCCTCATCATTTGCTGTCACTTTTATTACGACCGACAACCTGCCATTTGTATTTTAGGCGCGTGCTCATTGGAGTCTACCAAAAATGTATTCCAGTTAGTTCTCAATCATTACGTGTTGATTATTTATTTGCTCTGTCCATTCATTATCATATATTCCAAAGTGCGATGACTGTTTCTCGTCGTGGAGGTATACTTCTACCTGGCGTTTTGAACAAAAGTGACACATGTCGTGATTTATCTCCTACATACCCATAATACATCGTCGGATTATTAGACTCGTTATCGCGTGGGATTCTCAATGGCCCAAAGCTTCGACGCAAATTGTTTTTTGCCTCATGCCTTTGGAGTGTTTCAATTAATACTGCTCCGAAATGACATATCTATTTAATCATAGTTGGGACCGCTTTGTCTGATGCCAAACGAAATTTTACTTTGCCGAAATAATTTTTTGGTTGGAAAGTAATAATAATTATCGTCTTCTAATTTTTTTCGTTCACAAATGATGTGGAAAGTCTGTTGCTAATGGGCACTCGAGTACCTTTAAGCGGCTCAGATCTCAACCTACGCCGTGTAGACGTATTGTTAGACCAACAACAATGGACACACTTGATTGAAGCTTGTCCGTTTTTTTTTTGTCGTGATTCGAGAACCGGACGTCGCGTCGCGTGAAAAGCTCGTGATCCCCGAAACACCTACATGGTTATTATTTAAACTCCTCAAAATCTTCTTTACATCTATCCGCACATTCTTGATTAGGATGTTGGCGTTTGCGACAGGTCTTTATTATAATTCGTAGTCAATTTTATTGTGTTAGCCATGGGAATTGAGAAATTTAATCGGCTTGCAATTTTTGTATTTAATCTGTTGGCTCCGGAAACTTTCCCTTTATTTTGATCTGTCAGATTCGGCACTGCACTGTTCTTAAAAACATTATTTATTGCAACTGACACTCATTTTGCAGGGGTATATCATAAAAGTCAAATACATATGAACGAAAATGTTAAATAATTGCAGTAAATGAAAGTACGAATTGATTTACTTTGGCCATCTTATCTTTTTTATGATGCGTAAGCAAATTACTAGTAAAAAAATTCCCTTAATTTTTCCCATTAAACCGCGAGGAAGTGGGGTTTTTTAAGTCTCATCTGAAGTATCACGGAAGCAGGTAAATACGCTTTTAATGTTTTCCTTCTCTTTAAAATTTCTTCGACTGTTATAAAAAAATGCGCCAGCTATAAATTCGCAGATTGCATCTACCTGTTGTCTAAATTAGCTTTTAGTGTTTTACTGATATACGTTTCCTTTGTGATGCTGCTCTGACCTTTCCTGGGATGTTCTTGTATCTTTTATTTTCCCATCGTACTTGACATTGGCTTCGTAGTTTTTTAGAATTATCAGAATACTGAAGCGGAGAGGAATAAAAGACCTCCGGGTGTATGTGGGTTAGTCGTGTCGCGGTTCGCTCTCTTTGCTCCACCTCCCTGGAAAACGCATTGTCTCCGGAGACAGAGTACACCTGCCGTAGTCTTGATTGGGTGGAATGAGAAAATACCTGGACCGTTAGAACTGC
This sequence comes from Glyphotaelius pellucidus, assembly GCA_936435175.1. NCBI lineage: Eukaryota > Metazoa > Arthropoda > Insecta > Trichoptera > Limnephilidae > Glyphotaelius > Glyphotaelius pellucidus. The sequence continues at coordinate 5,735,062 of OW386543.1, read as the reverse complement.
CTCTTTGTAAGACACTGATACTGTCTCTAATCGTCTCTTCTTCCTTTCGCACGCTGGCAATTACGGCCAAATTGCAGATTGTCGCAAATCTGACGAGCGTGTGTGTACGGAATTTGGCATATCTTGATGAACTGTTGGCCAAGACAATGAGGCTGTGCCCATAGCGGATTATTGCCCGGATGAAAATTAAGGTCAAGGAATAAAGAACGCGGTTTAAATTTTCCTGTCAATAGCAAGATTATGCTTTCAAGTAATTATAAAGCCAATTGCGTAACGTTTTCCGAAGTGTCTAATTGCCGCTGCCTTTGGTTGCTGATCTCAACACGAAATATTAATGATTAAACGGTTTTTTTTTGTTTTTCGTTATAATGTTGATGAGTTTGGCAAATAATCACCCTTGCGTTTTTAAAGATACGATACTGTGTTAATAAACTTTAATCTTTAGCGTTTGAAGCGAACAGATTTAAGAGAGAGGTAATGGAAAATAATTTCGCTATATACGAAGTTCGGACATTTTGATATTTTTTCTCACGAGTCCAATTACTTCAACCTGTCATGTTCTTATTAACTTAGGATATTCGTCTCTCTTATTTTGAAAATGACTAACTTCGCAGTCTCATTACCTTCCCAAACTTCTATAATTGATTCCAATCTTCCCAGTGAACAATGGTTCAATCGTTTGACCGATGCGACTATTACTGTGGGTATTTTTGTTTATTTTTTTATCATTGCTAATAACATAATTCAATCGGCCTTGTCATTTCTCGTCGGCTCGCTGGTGAACAAAGTCACACAGACTCGGGGCATCGCTTTATCACACCAGTAATCTCATCAAGAATGGTAGAAAGTGCATTCACTACAAACAACGGAACAATTACTAGCCGTAATCCAAAAATCATTTCGGCATTCATTAAAACGATCACCGCTTCCTACGGTTGATTGTTCAGATAACTGCAAATTTCTCTCCTTAGAAGAAGTGTTGCCGTTTGTTTATTGTATTTGAAATTGCGTTGCGCAACGCGGATTCGCTAATAATTATTATTGTTGAGCAAGACTAATTTTTAATGTCGGCGCTAGATGCAAGGAAGGTGTGAATCATTGGAATATCATTGTGGGAACTGGATACTCAAATGCTTATCCATGTCACAAGCACAACTGGTTCAACGAACCCATATAACCCCTCTTTGAATTGTCTGGATCGGGTTTATAGAATTGCCAGAAGGGACTAGCTACTGTTTGCTTTTCAAAGGACCGGCCATATTGTTCCTACTATGTTGAAAGAAAGGTGACTCACGGCTTCCTCGAATTAATTGTCCTGCTTAGGAAAAGGTTACCATTCATTTACACCTTCGGGATTCAAGCTTACTGTAAATCAACCGCTAGCCGTGCCTTAATTTGGATGGTACTTATAAAATTGGGTTTTCCTTCATTCAGTTGACAAAGTATTTAGCTTATCCAAATATACTGTTACTGTACAGAGACCTTTTAGGACATAGGCACCCACCGAGCTAATCGCCTTACCGACCATTTAAGTCTTGTTTTCATATCATGTAAAATACCTCGCAAGATCTTTAGTTATTTTTAGCACACGTCTCCAAGTGGGTTAGTTGCGTGTTGCATTGCCGATACCATCTCTCGCATTATGTTTTGCGCATACGTGCTGTTGCGTTTTATCTTTATTTCTGCCGAAAGTAGTTCTCGGTATCGTATTTTGACTCTCGCGGTTCCGGCCGGATATGTTCGCCGAGGAGGTCTGGGCTGAATCTCCCGCGCCGCCCAGCGACTTGTACAGATCCACATCCGCCCCGTCACAAAGCGGCTGGCGGAAGCGCAGCCTATAAAGACTAAAGATACGCGTAATGTCCTCGGCTGTTCCGTTACTCCGCTACGGCGAGACGGGGGACGCGGGACGGGGCCGAGACACCCCTGTCCTCAGTGTCTTCGGCCCGTCACTCTGTCAGTACTCCCTCAGTCCGTCCGCTAATTGAATAATGATCAATTGGGATACGCGGGGAGATGCACTGGTCGTACCGGAAGGATTTCATTCATGATAATGAGCGGCACTGCTATTGTTTTGGTTTGATAGTAAACTCTTTGTGGCTTTCATTATTCCATATTAAGCTTAGTATCGCCCTGGCGAGAGACCGCCATTCAAATGATCAAATCTGAATAACCAGCTATTTTCCAACCTTCGTCGTGTCATTCTCCTTTCCCACATCTTCCATCCTCACAGAGTTATCCAAATGGGAATACCGTAGTTCCACTGACCACGGGGGTTGAAACTCACTAGCGTAGGTATGCATACCGGACCAACGGTATCATGTAAACAAGAAAAAATCAAAACAAGAATGCCAAAGACTCTCAGAAAGCAACGTAAAAGCCATTTTATATCATTCCGGATAAATTCAATGTTGTAATACATATTTTAGTTTTATTTGTTATGTATTCATGTAACAAATTTTGCATATCCTAAAACGTGTCACTATTATTATGTGTAAAATTAAACGATATTTTTTCATCCAATTCGTAAATACGGCGAAGTGGTTTTCGAACGAGAATTTTTCAATTTACCAATTTGATTGAGACGCCATTAACTCGGAACGTGAACCGTTTACCTGCGAGAAAGTAAAAATCTTAAAAAAGTACACAGGAACAGCGGTAGTAAAAAACTGCCACCAGAACTTAGAATTTTGCCTTAAAAACGTGTATTAAATTACATAAGATGAATTTTGTCGTTTAGTTACGTTAGTTGATGTTTTACATATGTGCCTAATTTTGTCGTTTAGTTACGTTAGTTGATGTTTTACATATGTGCCTAATTTTGTCGTTTAGTTACGTTAGTTGATGTTTTACATATGTGCCTAATTTTGTCGTTTAGTTACGTTAGTTGATGTTTTACATATGTGCCTAATTTTGTCGTTTAGTTACGTTAGTTGATGTTTTACATATGTGCCTAATTTTGTCGTTTAGTTACGTTAGTTGATGTTTTACATATGTGCCTAATTTTATCGTTTAGTTACGTTAGTTGATGTTTTACATATGTGCCTAATTTTGCAAATAATGATAATTGTTTTGCATGTTGGCTTTATATTCCAGTAGCATTTCTCTGCTCGCAATTAATGTCCCCCAAACAACTTCAGCAGTGCGATGATAATGGCCATCCAATTAGCTTTTTGAGTGCCCGTTTCTCGATTTATTCCCCTGTTTATTTTGAAGGAAAATTAGCGAGAGTATTTTCGGATATTGTTATTGCTGACAACACATTCATCTTGTTTCATTCGCTTCATAACAAACAGACTTTCTCTTTTTTCTTACAATAATTATGTAGTAAGTTTATTTTTGGTAAAATTTAAAGCATGACACGAATACAGTATTTACGATACGTATTTAGAAGGGCTAACATCATTGATCTCTTAGGTGCCCAGGCCGGAGACATGCCAAACGCGTTCTCAACATTGCGTTTTGCATTTCTGCATGAAAATTGTTTTTTTTCCTCTCCTGCTCTTCGTTTTGACTTGTCGACTTTTCTCTCCCTCCTACAACATGGCTATTTTCAATTCAAATCATTCTTACTAAAAGACAATCAGTACCCTTAATGATCTGTTGTATGTAGTAAAGATCATTAAAGTTAGAAAAATCTTCATCATACAGTGTAATTCTTAGGCCGGCTGTAATCTCAAGCTGCAATTTAAATAACAAGCGACAGGGAATGATGGCTATAAGTGATGAGAAACTGAATCTTTCCAATTCGCGAGAGGAGTTTTTGATAGCCAGTCCGATAAGTCCGCAATTATCGGGTCCTTCCGCATGCAGGCGACATTCCTCGGAGCGCCGGGCTCGCCTAACTTGATAGCTCGGTACAAGCCTTACTTGATTGCCCACCTTAATTTATCGCATTGTCTCTGCCTACCTTAATTACACCGCGCTTGTACGTGTTTTACCTCATCCGATATCCCGCCGAGTTCCGCAATATGAACCTTCGAAATTTACCGTCTGGTACATGGACCCTCAGTATATAGGCATTACATGCAACGGCGTTCATGAGTTTTCTTCTGCACTCCAGTACCTAATAAAGCTTCTCTTTATTATTTCTCCCTTGAATCCGGCAGTTACAGTGTCATGATCTACGTCCTCGCATACGGGGGTTTCTACGACAGCGTTACGAGCCGCTTTATGGGTCTCATTTTACCTGTCTGCGTTCTTAGCCCTTCTGTTGATATAATCGCCGTCTTCCTAGAAGGTTTCATTAATAAATAAATGTTGTCTCTGGCTATTATCGTCCTAAGGACTTTCCCAATCTGATTGGGATGGCCACTAAGGGTTTAGACGAATGTAAAAGCTTTTGTGCCGGCAGCCTTTGAACCTTTTCCTATCTGGCATCTTCCATGTCTAAGTATTGTTGTTATTTTATGTTAAAAGCGAGGTGAAACTCTAGAGATTCTGCTAAACGTGGTTCCTATCGTCACATTTTGTCATTCAAAATTCATACATATTTTCACTGCACTTATCTTTAAAATTGTCTTCCGATTCTGTTTAGCTACTTACTCCAAGTCGGTTTTCGTAGACAGAACAACAAATGAGTTAAAAAAGCGGGCCAGCAATAAGAAATACAGAAACTGAATACACATGTTAAGAATCATGAAAATAATATTTATAAAAATTACATACAATGACATTAAACATCCACTTAAAACGTAAATAATTAATGAAAGACCATCAAATTCAACACATTTAAAAATATATACAAACAGTCGCTTCATAACGGTCTATTCTTTAACATTTTTGCATAACCTGGAATAAAGGCCATTATTATTATAACTTTTGGCATCGGACAACATTTTTTCAAATCATAACCTTTTGAATTTAAATGATTGTTTATTCATGAATCTTGAGGACTTATTCTATTTGTCATATTTTATACCTGTTTCCTCTAGCTTTGGCTATGAACAAAATTAGAGTAAGTACATGCTGTACTTAATGCAAACTGAGAAAATAGAAAACAGCTATTGAAACAGATTAGATTTTTATTACCAATTCAAAATGGGAAAACAGCTGCGTTTCTAAATCGACTCTAGTTATTAAATTATCTGAGAAAGTTTACATTGTTTTCCTAAAGAGCCAGGTACGAAATGGGGCGCGGTGACAACAGGCGCGGACATTCGACGCCGTTTGTCCCGTATAGGGGACCGCACTGCTGTTAGAGTTCTATATGGCCACTTGTAAATTGGTCAAATGAAAACGTTCGTTTCTATGCAATTAATTACATTCGTATGCATTTACTTAAATTAAATCCAAAGACAATATGGAATTATGCAACGGTAACTAGTTTCACTGCTAATGCTTTTTTCGTATAGAACAAACAATACTTTTTTACAGCATGTTTGATAGTTCAGAGCTCCATAATATAGAAATAATTGCATTGACCTACATATCAAATAGAAAAAAAAACTCTGCAAATATCTACTAGATATCAGAGCCCGCCCTTCGAAAGTTTTTAATGAAATATGCAAACAGATTTTCTGCTGCACATCTAAAATGATAGGTTTTTTAAATTATCTTATAGTTCGTTTTATCTATTTTACCTTGGTTGTATATTTAGCCAAAAATTTAATACGTAAAACAATTTTGAAACAATATTTACAGCTATGTTCAACATTTTTGCATTTGAAAGCAATAGAAAGTCCAGTTAAAATTGTGCCTGTGCTTAGCTGTGATATATTTATTTGACAATATTTTTATCTGCTGCGGCCCCTATGGGATAAATCCACATTTTAGTGTTGATTTATCTTCCTATCTTCTTTATCTTGATAGTTCTTTTTTGATTTTTTCATCTCGTGACCTTCCGGTCTCTTGGGAAACCTGTAAAATTTGGGAAATCTGTGGTTATCTCCATCTATCGGTTTTGTTTTGTTATGTCTATTTTTATAGTTTTTCATTATGCCCCATGTCTGCCGTGAGTCACGCGTGTAATTATTTACTCAAGATCGTTTAATTTCTTAAATCGTTTTATTTCTTATGCACCTACGCATCAATTTAAAAGTTTTGTTTTGGCTAGAAGGCGTGAGATAATCATTTAACGATTGTATCTTAGGTATATATTTATGATTTTAATATTAGTCTTAAGAAACTTCATATAAAATTGTGACTTTAAAGGAGCTTCTGCGTAACCCATCTCAATACTCTCGCACTTCCTGGCGATCCCGTCGCCTTTTGAGTATAGACTCCAGTAGCATCCAATTGCCCTACCCGGAAGCTTGTCCTAAGTCCCGCGGAGTGACAACCTTGATATGACGACCGTTTATGAAAACACGATGGTTGGCTGGCTGGGCTCTGCAGACACGGATGTAGGAAGCGAAGACGAATGTGGATTGCTCTCTCGGGAGATAATTGCCCCGTATGCAAAGCTAAACTGTCTTGTAAACGTTGGCTAATTACATGCAACTAAGCTGGAATTACCTACAAATGTTGCTATGTAAAAGTAAATTATACCCAGTGATGACAGCAATGCGCGGGTAACTTTTTCTGACATACTCCCAACAAAACTCAAGGCCGTTTCTCCGACAAATACGCGAAGATGTGAAGTGATAACGCCAATATTTGCCACTCTCGAAATGATTTACCACATTTCAGAGTCTTAATTATGTTCATCCGCATTTAATATTTAAATTATGCTTTGATTTGATCGCATCCTTAAAAAACAGGTCTTCTTTTATTTTGGTTTATTTCCACCAAACAGCCAAGCAGAGTTTGTCTGCTATAAGCTTATCTTATTTTACATAATATTATTCTCTATTGATATGTTAAGTGTTGTCATGGTAACGCATAAATTGTTTTGTTAAAAACAAGTGGTAATTATTCCAAGACAAGGTATATAATATATGTATGGAGTTGATGATAACGACCGGGTGTTTGTCCTTTTGCGTTTGGCTTTTGTTCTTTATTATGTTTTCCCCTTTGAAACTGTTTTCTAATGCGCAAAATTAATTGTTATCTTCATTCTTTCTGTGCTTATTGTTTCCATGCAATCGTTCCTCACCTTTCTTCTGTGTTGTATTTTTAATTAGTTTCTGTTTTCTTATTGGAGTTTAATCTGAACCTTTTGTTCTTACCGCTTACAAGATGCCTGTGGTCATTCTATTTCCTCGAGCCTTGTTCGTAGATAGTGAAAGTGCAGCAATTACGGTGGCACCATGTTGCAAAACAATTGTGTTAGTATTCATTACCTTTGGATAAATAATGGTTTCTGTATCTGTTTCTACCTGGTGGCCTTTTATTCGTGCTACTAATAAGAAATATTCACTCGCTGGATCTTCCATTGTTTTGACTCTTCAATACATCAGGTGCTTCTTGCATAATATCGTTTTGTATATTCAACTGTGAATACTTCGTCTCAATACGTATAGGCGAGTTGTTTATTTATTGTGAGCATAAAAGGTGGATTTGAGGTTAATGGTACATAACACAGGTTTCGCCATATTTATTTATAAACAGAGGCTACGTACTTTTCAGTATGTGAAATAGGTTAATTTAGCCTTTGAGAGCACCGATAAATATTAATTTATCACTGAGCTTTAACGATTGTCAATTTTCAACTCAACAGAGGCGCACAGTGTCAAGAATTTATGCACTTTCATGGCTATTTCACTATGCACTGCAAGGAATGTGTGAGATGGAGAACAATTTAAGTGCAAGTGCAATAGGGAGGTACTTTAAAATAAGTGCGATAGGTACCTACCTACCTGTCTGAAAATAGGAAGCGAAAAGAGATAGCTTTCCTCGATGGAAGCTGAAGAAAAAATCTTTGAAATGAACGGTGAGCCAAGTATGTTTTGGAAGCTCTGCGTTCGAGCATTCGCTTAGTTCGCGTTGTTTATTGCCACAGTCGCTGGTCACCCAGCCATTTCCGTGATATATTGGGTTCGTTAACGTATGATGATATCGATGCAGTTTGATTTAGAAGCTCGAGCCTTGGATCTATCTCCCGCTGTTCCGATCGCTATCTCCTCTCTCTCGGCTACCTGCTGGGAGCGATATTATATCCTAAATAGACAAACAATGTCTTGGGAACTGTCGACTGTATTACCTCTTGTAGTCATTTCAAATCGCCGACACTGCTTGTCAATAGTAATCACTTAAGCCATGTTTTTCCGTGTTCCATTAATAGCTCTGCTTGTCCAATAATTAATTCGATTGATTTAGTTTCCTTTCTTTGATTTTGTTGGTTTTGTCTGATCTTTGTTAGCGGGTTTGGTGAATATTTGTATTTGTTTAAAATATTTATCTTACGTGACGCTTTGGTCACTCATTTGGCCTCATATTTTTACAAGATTGTCTAAAGTGATTAGATTAAAAGGCCTGGCTCTTTAGTCATCAGCAGTCTATTTTATAATTGTGTGCGAAAACTAGCTTTGATCAAATCTAATGTTTCTGGCTTGTTGATAATGTTGATTCCTCGTGTTATTACGTCTTGTGAATCGTTTCAGTTACATATTTGATCAAATCTAATGTTTCTGGCTTGTTGATAATGTTGATTCCTCGTGTTATTACGCCTTGTGAATCGTTTCAGTTACATATTTGCAAAGTTATAATAGTTCTCGTCTTTTACATAATTTTAAACGGATTTTCATAACGGTTGTGTTTATTTCTCATTATATGTCGGGCTCTCCGCAATCGTTTTGCATAATTATTTTAATTGAGCACTCACGTTTTCCTACGTACCTCCTGTTAGTTAGGAAAATAAACAAGCTCTGCGATAATCTCTTCACATTTATGGATGCGACGAATCGTAACTTCTTGCAAATCAGGCTCTACTTGTCCACCGTGCCGTGTCTACGTACTTCTACAAAAATACTCTGGTATCTTATGTATTACTTATCTGCTTAACAAGTGACGAGTTTACGACACATTTATGGAATTTTAATATTCATCAGCAATTATCGCATTAGAAGACCACGCGTCAATCACATTAGTCAGGCATTTATCATTCATTGTCTTATGCAAATCATCAGACATCTTTTTGTATGCTGCTAATTTTTTGCGCACCGGGTTCATAGTTCATGCGTTGGGTAATATTCGTCAGCCAGTTTTTGCTTGATGATTTTTTAATTGATCAAACTTATGAACTGAGAAAGAAAAATCATAAATCGGACGGTGTCTTGTGATTTTGATTTTCGAAGGCCATTTAATGATGTTTTCGTTCATATTATACAGGATGTTAAGGTATGACTCAGTTTAACCAGTGATTCCTAACATTATTTGGAGTAAACGATGTTAATGAAATTTTCGTCTCCGGTGACACATTTGTTTTTTTTGTATGATTTTGAAAAACAATAAAAAACATTGAAAAGGTCACCGCAGACCATTTACATTTTTTACTTCAAATAATGTCAGGAATCTCGGTTAAAGTAAGTCAAGTACATTCCTTAACATCCTGAATATCACGATTGAAGGCTTTTTCAGCTTCTCAGCTCTACTCCGGGTTTCAGATACCACTCATCACACTTCAATTCTTGTTTACGTCACTCGCTTCCCCAGCCAAGTGTACCCTTGGAGCATCAATGTCGCTTTGACAGTTGAGGTTTTACGTCCAACACTTCTTTGAAATGTAATCTGCCCCTACCGACCGATCTGTCAGTCAGATTTATGGTGATCTGATTGGCTGGTAATTAACCTGCGTAATTACTGCGGGCAATTGAATTAATGGAATGGTTGTGTTAGGAGATACAGTTCCGTTTGTATTGATGGCTCCCACCGCACTTCTCCTCATCCGCCTACTAGGCTTTCGCTGTTGTTCTTCGTATGAATTTCCTACTAGAGCAGTCGTCCAATTATTTTGCTTTTTGTATCGTTTGTTAACAATAAGACCCATTATGGATCGCCGCGGGCAATATGGGCAGTACTTCCGTGGGTGAGTTTTTTAAATATCATATAGTTCGTGCTTGATCGATCCAAGTTTCTTGTTAGGCTTATTTATTTGAGTTACCTAAAATTTAACCTTGGGGATTTTTTTATGTCAACATTTTGTTGATATTGGATATGAAATTGAGGATTAACCTGGCTTCCAACCTTGAACTTTGAATGGATCCAAGTTAGTCACAAAAATATCAGCGGGGCATTACCAAATTCAGGGTGTTTAATTCATTTGCAGTTTACATACATGGATTACGGGGTATGAAAAGTAGAATGCGTATAAATTACGGCTTTGAAATTATTTGAATGCCTCTTGCAAATGTCAAATATCTATATACAGGTTGCGTGGTTGGTTTATCCAAATCATTTATTAGTTTAAAGAATTTCTGAAGGTAGGTTATGAAACCATGTATGATCGTGTGAGAAATGTGGAGATCCGCAAAGAATTTAAGGCTGATGTAAGAATAATGAGTAAGATTAAGAAAGGGACTCTCAGATGGTTTGGGAAGAACGCAGTGTAAGAAGAATATATGACGCAAATATGAATGGTAGAACAAGTCGGGGATGCCCGAGGAAGACATGGCACGACCGAGTGAATCAGATACTTGAGTTGGGCCATGTCAAAAATCAGAATAATAGGTATGAGACGAGGATGTATGAATGTGAGTGAGCCAAAGAGTGTGTGCCAAGACCGAGTTGTTTGGCGGTCCGTCCTCTCTGCCTACCCCTGCGGGGAAACGGCGTGATATTTAGTTAGTTAGTTAGGTTATGCACACGTGAAAGTAAGCGTTAACTTTAGGTTCGGACCCGCCGTTTCAGTGTCACTCTCTGGAATTTTGCACTTTACTGTTGTAACATTTTAAGAAAATCAGTTAATTTTCAAAATTTTTCAAATTCACAGCCTCATATCTCTTTAAGTTTTTGAGAAACACACTTGGGATACTTGCGTTGTGTATACGCCTCTTAAAAGCATCACTTGGTTCACTTGAATCGAATAATTAGTCTCGAAGATATGACCGGAGTGGTACTGGCACAAATTTTCATCCTTCCAATTTAAAACGAGATAGAAATTGTCCCCACAACCGGCATCTATTTTAAAGACGTTTTCACTCACTTTTAAAATATGCATACGTAGACGTCGGTATATATAAGCTTGGTCGCGTACATCCATCGTCATCGTGGAGTATAGTGTAAGAAATAGCACGTAATAAAAAAGACTGATAAAAGAACCTATTCGTCCGAATCCATCTTGCGTCACATGTTTGTTTGATTTACAATTTATTTGTTGCGATTTTAACCGATATATGTATTACATATTTCTTGTGAATGATTTTTTTCTCACTATAGGATATAAATACCTGCACATATAGTTATCCTTCGGCAAAAGCAATTTATTTTGTGCTTTTTTATGTTTACTTTTTATTAATAATAATTTATGTGTCCAAAGCACGAATTCGTGATTGAGTTACTGAAATGTCCTGTGTAATGCATTTGTTTATCTTTTGATTATATCTGTTAACTTTTAATACAATAGTCTAACCTTGTCCGATACGAGTATTTATCCCAGTTTGGTAATTCTTTCAAGTCACGTTTTATTTGACACGCCCAGTCTCCAGTCGCGTTCGGGCTGTCGTTTAGCGGAGCAAAATTCCACCGCTCTAATTAAACTAAACCATTAAATTAATATAGTTATCATAAAGTAACTTAGCCTCGATTGTTTCATGCTTTGTATAGCCGAACCAAATTGGTTAAATCTATCTTCATAATTTCGATTTTATCGATTCGCTGAGTTGTTCTGAGCTGCAGCTTACAGCAGATTGCCCCGATAATAGGTAGTAGCCTCCTACAGGAGAGTTCACCAGAAGAACTAAGCAAAGCTATGCATTTGGGACACAGGCGATAGTTAATTTCGAGCTAATAAGTGAATGACATAATTAATCATTAACAATCGTTTTAGCTACGAATACAACTGATGAAACAATTGGGCCTTACGAAGCAATACTCCTAAGTAGCTAGCCATTCGAATTGAATTAAAGAATTTATACGTTCTATGATAACGTGCAAAAACGTTGTAAATTGTTTATTTTTTTTTTATTTTTTTTTTTTATTTATTCATACACGCCTTGAAGGCTTTTACAGAATCACATTATTCAAGTTACACATGTTATTCAGGAGTATAATTGTAAGCATGAAGTATATAACATTATAAACTGTACTTTAAGGATACAAACAGGTTTAATGTGTACATAGGTATGTAGTTTCGTTATCATTAAAATTGTACAAAGGAGTTAAAAAGTTTACATAGTGTAATAATGGTAAAACAGAAGAGTGCTTAAGATACTTAAAAGTAGTTATTGAGGAACGTGTAGGTATTTACTATGTTGATTTTATTATTAACTTGATCATGAATAAATTGTTCGAAAACAAGTTTTTCAAGAATTCAGCAAAATTAACGCAGCGATAAATAGTACCTACACATAGAAGAAAATAAATAAAAAATACATGAGTTGTAATATCTTGAAAAGTTATACAGATGAGTTCAACAAGTGTATAGTGTGATAGTAAAAAAGTAAAAAAATAGTACAAATTATGGTACAAAAAGTACAAGATAATATTAATACAAAAGAGAGAGGATAAAAAGGTAAGTACTAAGGTAAGGTTTCCCAACTGTTACAATATCTTTTAATTAACTTCTTGACAAGTTTGTCTCAGTTACGATAATATTATTCATTTTGAAATTGCTCATAATTCCTTAGACGATTAGACCCGTAGCTAAAGGTACAATTAATTATAGATAAGAAGATAGTTACTTTACCTAGGTTTGTGGCGTCGATATGTCGCCCTAGATTTGCACATTTTATGGGCGCCCTTTTCTTGTTCCATAAATCAGAATATTGTTGTCGCGAAGGGTAAACTGTTTTTCATTCGCTTTATTCAGTTGATTTATTGCGAGTTGTTAATTAATTCTGTTAACACCTACGATCTAAGGTGAATGTATTAGAATGGACGCATTCTTGTGTAACAGATAACATAACATCTAAAATTCACTGAGAGCACCTTATCGAAACTATTGGTCCGCAACCCTTGTGTAACTGGTAGATAAATTTAATATTGACGTAAAAAGGGCATTTGAAATCTGTAATAATAAATAAATTAAACAATTGCGCGAGTATTTGTTATTCGGTATGATGAAAATTCCTTAATCAGGGGTAAAAAAATACTAATTTAGACATAGATTTTATTCTGCACCAGCGTATACCTGTGAAAAATCGTGGGATATAATAATACCAATTTTGAAAAAGACAATCAAATGACCTATATTTGATTGTCTTTTTCAAAATTTAAACTTTGCTTGAAATGGCTTAAAGCGGCGCTTCCCGGCTCAAAAAGAAGAAGATGGAGAGATATGTAATTACAAATGTTGGACAGAGCGCACTAATATTTTAAGTGATAAAATTAAAGCAAAAATTGCGAAAATACTTAATAAAACATGAATCGTTTAAAATAAAAAAAACTATATTAACTATTTAACTAAAACTATATTACAAGTAATTCAACACTCGGCACATTCCAACACTACACTCTATTACAATTGCGACGTACACCAACACAACACAAGAAATCACAACAAACTTCATATACCAAAAATCAAATCAACAAAATATGGACTAAGATCCCTAGAATACATAGCTCACACAAAATATAATCAACTACCCAACGAGATCAAACGTGCAAGTCAATGTAAAAAGACCCAAACTAACATGCTCAAACTTCATCTTATTAATGACTATCTGAAATAATAATGTTGTGTATGTCCCCATCATATGTCCATTTAATACATACAGCTATATGTTTCATGTAATGCGTATCATTCCCGCAATGAGTTTATTAACTCCTGGGAGTACAATGCTTTATATAATATACTATATTCTGTATTGTATACTTTTGATAAATAAAAAAATAAATAAATAAATAGAGCAAAAATCTCGTGGAAGGTATCTTAAGTATCATTTAAAGAAACATTGTGAATTTTTTCACAAATATAACTTGTAAAATAATAGAAATAGACTTCTTAAAATAAAACAATAACTTTGTAAACACCACTTTTTATTTTTTATGTACTTAATGCCGACCGGGTTTCGCTACCACCGTAGCTTCTTCAGGGCAGTACAGAAAAAAAAATAGACTTGTTTTTAATAATTTTCGGAGCCTACTTTGCGATTTTTTTCTATCGAGAGAATTTCATATAATTTTTTTTTTTTTTTTTACATTAACTCCACACAGGAGGCCCTGAGGGAAAAATAATTTCCCTCAGGGCCTATGTCATCTTTGAGGATGCTGTGTGGAGGGTGTTTTGCGTTTTTGCGTTTCGGCGTGGAACGTATCTAGATATTATCTTCAAAAATAGCATTTTTTTAAAGAGATTAAAAACTTCAAATGTTTAGGGGAGATATGTAAGAAATCGGTCAAAATTCGGATAGCGGCGGCGTAAACACGGAGTAAGCCATTTCAAGCAAAGTTTAAATTCTATATGATGGTCTTACACTATACTGTGTACTAGTATCGCCCTGGTGTAAGACCACCATTCAGAATTGAAACGTTGCTTGAAATGGCTTTAGCCGTGTTTAGTGACCAGATCTGAATAGCCAGGTACTTTCCCACCTTCCTCTTCCCTATCTCCTTCCCCTCCCCACTACCTTCAGCCTCACAACATACCCCGATTGGGCATGCCATAGTCTCACTGGCTCCAGGCGGGAACAGTTGGGACTCTTGTGCGGATTAACTATAAAATTTTTTTTTTTTTAAATACTGAAAGTATATTCCATTCTGGAATGTGCAGCAAATATACTGTAAGATTATTTAAAATGAAAAACATATAAAACCTTATTCCTCGACCACGGAAGCTCGCTTTTCACAAATAATATTTTCGTAAAGTGGTGGGTATGTTGTTTAATTTATTTCTCACTGTTTTTCTTTCTCACAATATTTTTTTTGTAAAACAATTTTGTCAAATTCGATGGTCAATTCCAATCGCACTGAAACAGCTGAAATATGATATATTATAATTCTTCTATTCCCAAAATTTTCATGAAATGATTCCTAAGTATTTATACGCATTCCTACAACAACAAAAAACACATGACAGTTTTCAGCAGGCAGGTTAACAATACATCCATCAGTCAATAAGTGACGGTTTAAGGTCGCGTAGTTCTGTGGTGTGCGTGATGTTGCGCTGGTCGCGGGTCGCGCTTATCGGTGCAACGGTGTATAAATAGTCGCGTCGCGCGCCCCTCCCACGGCGCGGCGCGGGAAAGTCCCCGGGCGCCCCGACGCCGACGCCTCTAACCCGACGCGACGCCGCATTCTTCCAAGAAACACGATCACGACGCATTCCGCGTAACGCACACAACACCGGGCAGACGTCATGAATCACTAATTCACTATTTGTTTTGCTAAATGTTCAGACTTCAATGTTATGTTTAATGTGCAAATAAATGTTGGTGATTCAGTGCTTTACTATTCGTTTTTCAATTGTAATGAGTAGAAATGTGGGTTTTTCTTTTGTCATTTGGTGATATCTACGTTTTTGGTCAAGTTTTCTGTTCATATATTATATTCTACCCTAATTCTTTTATATTATAACTAGCTTTTACTCGCGGCTTCGCTCGCATGGTATTAGAGGGAAATTACTGTAGCGATTGAACTTATCAATTATCCCTGCCCCCCCTGTCCCCCCTCTCCACTCCCCCCCCCACTCCCCTCCCGCATTCCATACATTCATTCCCGGTACATTCAACAGTTTTAAAACAGTTCGCGTGCCACCTACATTTCATAATGCCAGAGCTCACCAGTAGTAAAAAAAAGAATTATTCAATTTGGTGCAGTCGTTCGGAAGTCATGCGCCTGCAAACATTTCGGAGATTCATTTTTATTTACTTAGATAGATATTAGTAATATAATATACACACCAGTATGCACTTAATCATAAAAAATGTAACTATGTATGTAAAAGCCCATATGGGCGTTAATGATTAATAAATAAATAAAAATAAATAAATAATATATTAATACATATTTATAATTTCAAAATGCCAGAGCTTACCACTATATATAGCCTATATTACTTTTTTATTTTTATTTATTTATTTGTTTTATTTTAGTAAATTGTACATTTAAGTTTACAATTTCCTAATTAATTATATCATTTCATATTTCAAACTATATTTTTTCTTGTTCTATGTATCTCCTACAATACATTTTGAATTTTCCAATTGGTGCGGCCTTTAAAGTTTCTGGTAGAGTGTTGTATAACTTCATCCCTTTGTATAGTAAACTGTTCTGCGTATTCGTTTTGTCCTTTTTTTGTAGTCTGATTTCCTTGCAAGTCCTTTTATTATGTCTGTGGATGTCCTTGTTGTATATAATTTTGTTTGAGAAGTATTTTGGTAACATGTTGTTCACTATTTTATGGATAAATATTACTCGCATATAATGTGGCCTTCTATTGGCGAAAGAGTTTTCAAATCGGTTCATTGGTTTATGCGTGAAAGCGTAACAAACAAACACACGCAGTTTCGCATTTGTAATATTAGTATAGATTAAAACAATGAAATTATTTCATTTTAGTTAATAATTTCTCCTATTGACCTTAATCTATAATTTCTAAACGTGCAAATTTTGTGAAATATATCCTTCCTCATCTTGATAAATTTTTGGGATATTATATCGTGTTGCACTTCTGTTTTGATGTCAGACACTTTTATGTCTGAAACGTTGGCTGAAGAAGGAGGAAGCTCAACACGATATAATAACTCAAAAATTAATCACGGTAATAGGTAGATACTTTTGTCCGTGAAAATTTCAAATCATACAGGATGTCCGAGGGTAAAGTGAACAAACTTCGAGAGTGGTTCTACATGATTGTAGAAGTCAAAAAGGTGGTAAATTTTTGAAATCACTGGACGCGCTTAATACGAATATTTTTTAGAAAAAAACCTTCTGATTCTACTTAATTACTATAAAAGACAACTTTGGGGCGAAAGAAAATACTGAATTCAAAATCTGTGGTTTCATACGATTGACAGTTTACGTAATCGAAAAGTTGAATGCAGGATTTTCCATCGTTGTTCCAAAAGTTGTCTTTTATAGTAATTAATAAGAAGAATCTAAAGATTTTTTCAAAAAAAAAAAAATTCGTAATAAGCGTGTTCAGTGATTTCGGAAATTTACCAAAAAGATAAATAACTTTTTTTAGAAATTCCAACTTTTTTTCCCACGCAAAAATATTTTTCCGTAGAAGAATATTATTTTTTCCAAACAAACAATTCAATTTTTTCCCCGAAAACTACCTTAAAAAGTTGGAATTTTGAAAAATGTTTATTTATTTTATAATTGTACTATCACGTAGAATCACCTCCAGAAGTATGTGCCCTCAACCCCTAGACACCTTGTATATATGTATAATCCACCCTTATTTAATATTCCAACTAAAACGTCCAACAACTGAGCGTGTCGAATTATCGAATATCTTGTATTATCGAGCTTGTACTGTGCGTTTTTCTTAATTTATTTATGTTTTTTTAAATCACCCACTTGTCAGTCTTATCGTGAAGCGCGTCAGCTAATAAAACAACTTTTAATTATCGATGACTATTTAATTTTAATTGGTAAAAATTCCACGGACCATTGCCTTAAAATTAGCAATCGTTATTTTTAATGAACAAATAAAACATTATTGCGTAGATATGTGCATAAGCATTATTTATATTTAATAGTTTCAGCATAAATAATTTGACTAGCTACATGTTGTCTTCTCAGTTCTCCCCCTTCTACTACGAGTGGCAGTGGATTGGTATTGACCTTGTGACTTGTGACCACGCGAACATTTCATTCGTTACGCATAAAGTCTAGTTTATCTGTTCAGGGAAATGCATAGCGGAATAGCACATGCCGTAGTATGTAATGTTTATTGCGATTGTCGCCTATCTCTCCCTCTGCGTTCCTAGTCCTCCTACTCGCTGAACTGGTGTACTATTATCTCGCGGGACGTAGGCGTGAGAGAATCACTCTTCTAACATTTTATTATGCCATCGAGACCTTGCCGTTACAAATAATGATCCTCATCGCCCTCATCGGCAATAATGCTTACCTCAACCGTCAATTAATTTCGCCGCGTTTGTAATTTTAATCGGTTAGTAATTAAGAAAATCGTCTTCCTGTTGCTAACAAATCGAATGCAGTTAAACATTCCAATGTTCGTTATGATCTGTATCGATGCATTTTTAGTTGCTTTGCCATTATTTCTAAAGAGAGACAAATTCGCGTGAAACAACGTCTCTATTTTTAAATTTTTATATGAATACCACACAAGAGTCCCAACTGCTCCCGTCTGGAACCAGTGAGACTATGGCATCCCCAATTGGGGTATGTTGTGAGGCTAAAGGTAGTGGGGAGGGGAAGGAGATAGTGAGGAGGAAGGTGGGGGAAGTACCTGGCTATTCAGATCTGGTCACCAAACACGGCTAAAGCCATTTCAAGCAACGTTTCAATTCTGAATGGTGTTTCTATTTTGAACTCTAAGCAGATACTTTAAACATCGCTCAATTTTTTTTTTCAAATTTTCACCAACTAGAAATGCAACAATATCAGGACTGAGTCATTTATATACTCGCTTGCACCTAAAGTGCATGCAGTTGGCAATACTTTCTTAGAAAGTATGTGTTCAACTTTACGCAATTTAGTTACAAGGAGGCTATAATAACATACCTCATAAATAAATATTAATGTTAGATTTTATTATTCTTTTGCCAGTGTTCTATTTTATATTTTCTTTATTTTACTTTCTTGATATTGTTCCATGTATATGTAAATTCTTTCTTGTATATGTAAAAACTCCTATTATAAATAAGTTTGGAGGAAAGTATCCTTGGAGAATTCCACCAGCTCTGCTGTATGCGGATGGAAGCCAAGAGGAGAGAGTTGGTTGCGGCTGGTCCTAGTAGCTGGTAGCTAGTAGCGCGTCGCATTCCCGGCGCTCCACGCGGGTATATTTAGTGGCGCGAGCTGCAAATACCCGCGTCTCCTGCCAGCCCGCTGCATCTAAATGTCACCAACGGAATATATCGGGCGCGGGGTGAGTGGGATTGCGCATCCGAAACACTAATGAAGATATGTGTCTCCCGAAATGGCCCGACGCGCGACCAGTTGATTCACGGTGGTCAATAATCGTCCCGTTAGCGATACAATCAACGCAGGGCCTGCCACGGTTCCCTCGGTGATGCCGCGAGCCGCAACAATGGGAGATGTACCGTATAAAAATATGTAATCTTTAAAGCCCTATGCGTTTGACCTCCGCATCCGACCTTCACGGGACGGAAAGCCTAACGGAGCCGCGGCTTTCCCAATGTCTGGCATCGCCGTGGCTGCATACTTGTAACGGTGCAGCCCTCCCATTCCTGCACTGGATCGGGCCGATCGCCCCGCACCTGAAATAGTCTGACTTGAATGAACCCTCGACAGGAGGCGCCGTTTATAGCCGCATCGAGGGATTGATGACTGTTTTAGACGAGGATTACACATTTAGACATGGATGACTCTCTGGACGAATATTACCGCGGTGACTCCTAACTTCCTACCTCCTGCCGCTGAGAAGCAGGCATCAGTCAAGACCGCGTGGGACACTAACGTGACATCAATTTGCTCACACATTCTGTTGTCTTTGTTCTTTTGAACTATGCTAGTAATTAATCAATGTAGCTATTTGTCTATTGGGCAAATGGGTTTCGTTTTATTTGAACGTTTGAAACGCTCGACCATCGTGAAATCTCATTTTCCTACAGTTGGAGTTATCTTGTCTGTGTCTGTGTAAATAAAACTTACGTAATAGTATTTTATAACCATAGCCGTTTTTTTGACATCTCATGCTAAATTGGCCATTTTTTTCGGCACTGTCAAAAGACTTGATAGGAATACCCTTTAAATTTTTTATCGTCACCATAAAATAAAACCGATTTTTTGACGCCTTTCTTGTATGCTTTTATGTATTTCCATCACTTCTATCGTTTTATGTCTTTATTAATCTTTAAATATTGTGAGAGGATATTGCAAAATCGGAAATATAGATGCATATTCCTAATGTGTTGAAATATTTCACGCGGTTATTGAAATCAAATTATCATTGAATTGAAGTGATTCGAAACGACAAAGCTAACCAGTAAGGAGTTAAGAGCAATCTTGCATCCCGAAATAATTTCCGAAGATTTTATCGAAGCTATAAATTCGAAACTTGTTTATGGAGTGTTTTATGAAACAAAATCTCCGCCATATTGGTCATTGGCTCGCCGACCTGAAGTGAAGAGGGAACTCTCGCCGAGTACCTAGCAGAGAGTTCGGAGTGGAATGCGAGTGAAACTCACAGATTTACTTGGTATTGTATGAATTCCTTTCACTGTTGATGTAATCACCACTGATGATGTTTAAGGTTTCTTCGTTTCGCCTCTACACTCTACACGTGTGTGAAACCTAACGCCGATTATTAATCCGGACGGAAATGTGTATACATATATGACTCGGGGTCAAATGTCGGATCAATAAAGTCCTCAAAATACCACAACTTTTTCAAGGCAGGCGCTTTTGTTAGGTTCAAACTCAGTTCCATATTAGAATTGACGTATCAATAGGATATTGATCTTGAAATTATAATCCATCTCTCTGAAATGAATGCCAAAGGATTATAGTGAGTACAGAGTTACACAGTACAAAAATGAAAGTACAATAATAAAATGCATTCACAGTGATAATAATAAAGATGGTTCGCTTTAAGCCGGTCTTATGTTTTCTCTCTTTTCAATATAGAGTAAATCATTCTTGTAGTGGAAACTTCACCTTCCTTATGTGGATACATTCTATTAATAATGTTCGTCTGTCTGTCATCATTCCCGCATTCCTTTACGTACTGAATACTGGACCCAGCGGATACTAGTACTGGTGACCGGACAACTCGGAATGAAACCAACTCAGAACCATCTCAGATAAGTCATTTAGAGTGATAAAAAAATATTTATAAAAAATTGGTTAAATAGGTTACGTTAGGTTAGGGTTATCGGCTAATTTAAAATTATTTTTTTCATAGCTTTTAATGACTTTTCAAGGAGGTGTTGTTGACTTTATTCTCAGTTGGCATGGAACCACTAGCACTAGCTAGATGTACAGTGGGCCTGGCCAGTGATATCCAAAGAGTTTAAGGTGACACAAATACAATATTGTATCGGTGATTCAATCCAATATTGTTTTCGTTGGCTTTTCTTGAAAAATTTGTGTTTTTTTTTGGACGAAAGTATTTATTCATATTCATTTTGCGTATGTACGGGTGCAAACAATTAATTCATCTTAATATTTTAAAGCATAATTAGTTAAAGGCGTTTTTCCCTAAAATAATTAAACTCACGCCATATATGAAAGAGTAGAACTAATTAGTTCGCTTCGTGTTTCGTATATAAAAATCTCGGTGCCTCATAAGGGGTGATAATATCGGTAATGTCTCTCTGTAGTCCTCTATATAGATATTGTGTTTTATTAGTACTGGTCAGTATCTCAGTACTATTCTAAATTGATTGAAAGACTTACAGTTCTTTGAGGTCACAGTGATTGTTTATTGTTATTTCGTATTATACAAATAAATATAAGATGACACCCGTCCTTGTAACTCGGAAGCTAGATTTTGTCTCAAGAGCCTATGATCGGCTATCTTCGACACACGTCACAACCGACACCGTGTGATCCGAATACAGCACAGGCAATGGGAAACAATGTTAGACTGATATTGTGATACATTACAATATCACAAATATTATATCTGCTACTAGCAGAGCCTTGTGCGTCCCACGATCCCATCCTGTAGGAGCGACTTGGACCGCCGCGCCAGATGGATCTCCATGTCCGATCATAAACAGCATTGCCATTGAAATGCCTTTCCGCTTATTACGAGCGATTTATTATAAATAAGCCTGAATCACAATGGCCTATCCAGAGTGTGGAGTGCAGAGTGCAGAGTGCAGGGAGGGAGGGAGAGTCTCGCATCGCGGAGCCGTCTCGTCGGCCGTCGCGCGTCGGCTAGACGTCATCCTTCTTTCGCTAAAACAACACCGACACTAACTTGGCGGACGAATTTGTCTGCTTTAAGCGTTCCGGTCCGTATTGCACATTGCACGTTACATTACACATTGGGCATGGAGGGAATTTGCATGCAACGCAAATGAGGAATTTCCCTTTCCGAAAGACAAGATTCCGCTCATTTCAAAAACCTCAGCTAAAGTTACGAGGAAACTCGGTCGCGGAGAAATTTGAATGATAGGTGTTAAATTGTTGCAGTAATTGTCCCTTTTACCCTCCCCCCCAGAATACTGAGCGGAAGGGGACAACTGCATCTTAGGTTGATAATCTAAATATATAAAAATGAATGTGTCTTTATTTGTCCCTTATCCCTTCCTAAACCATTAATCCGATTGCCATGAAACTTTGGTGATTTGTTGTGGAAGGACGGGGAAGGTGGAAGGGGAACGCAGGAGGGGAAGGGGTCAAAGGGAGGCATGGGAAAGAACACGCAGGAAGGAACAATTTCTTTCTTTGAGTGGCGTTGCAACGCGAGCGGAAATTATTCGCTAGTACCTAAATAAAATCGTCAAAATCGAGTGTTCTATTCCCCATTTTTATCCCTCGACCAATAAATTTTTTTTTAATGCAATTTTTAGCCATAAGTTGTTATAATAAATAGTTCTTCTAGTTTGTAGTTGGAAGTAAGATTGTAGAAATATATTTGTACAGCGTTTTTACAGCAAAGTTTGTACAGTGCCCTTGAAGTGATTTTTCACAAAAACGGCGCTGTACAAATCATTTAAATATTATTATTATACGCCATGCTGATTTGAGATTTACAAGACGTTCATTCTAGCTGCATCATTACGTAATGGGAGTTATCGCAAGTGAATCGATGGTCGGCAATCCAATAGTTACTGGTCTAGTTAGTTTGCATTCTTCGATGAAGTTTGGTCCATATATTAGCCAACGATACTGCAGCAGCCACCAGCTCTGGCAGAAGTCGATCTTCTATTTAATTATTGTGTAAGGCTCGCATTGGGAGCAGATTGCATAGGTGCAGTGAGTCTTGCAGCGATGCATAAATCGTGCACTTATCAGGCCACTGTCCTCTGTCCGCTGGTAATCGTCAAACGATGCTATTTCGATCGTAAGTCGACACCCTCCATCACCCACATTCAGTTTCAAGCGATTGTTGTATCCACGTTTAACCCCTAAAGTCTATTTGTTCGGTTTTCGGAACAACTCATACAGGTGTCATAAAAATCGTTGTATCTCCCTTACTATCGTAGTGAAAAATGTGATAAACGGTGTTAAAAAGAAAAAAACACCACGCTTTGTATTCAAATACAAAAAACTAACCACAAAAGAAGTAAAATGTACTTATGTAATGTAATTATGAATCCAAAATTTCGAATCGCGATTTGAAATAAATTTATGAAAGCGCCCTTGAGGTGATTTTTCACAAAAACGGCGCTCTACAAATTGTCCAATTATTATTATTATTATTATTATGAAACTTTGGAAATTTTTTAATCATTTTATTTTTACACGGAACAACAAAAAAGTGAGGCCACAAATACGTTTATAATACATTTGTCTATTAAATATTTGTATGTGTTTTTATTTATTTTTTTCTTTATCAGTAATTTTAGTTAGAAAAAACGTAAGGTGAGCTATTTTTAAAACTTTTTTGTCTATTTCAATTTATGTCTATTTCAATTTATAAAATTTGAAAGAGTATTTTATCACCTTTCTAAAGCAGTTTTTAGTTTTCGGATATGTTCAGAAATATTCTATTTATTTGATTTTTATTGTGAAGTGGAAATATTTTGACCCTCTGACATAATACGGTCGATCGAGGAATTTTAATTCCGCGCCGATTCTTTTCTCTCCGCATGTTTTTCTTCAAATTAAAAGATTTTTCTTCCAAATGTTTCTGGCTTTCACCCTTCAAGGGTGTTTTAGGCCATCATTTAAAATTATGGATAGAGAAAAGGTGAATGTATGTATTAATTTTATTTAAATGTGCAAATTTCAAAATTGTATGGAAGATTGGAGTCGATTTCAGGCTTAGTAGAGATGAGATGTTGAATGGGGAGAGGCAGTTTTAGATAAGGCTTGATAGAAGAGAGGGTACTTGTTTAGAGGGTGATAACAAACATAGTCTGGGGAGTCGAGTGAATTAAAAAGGTTATGATTTGCCTTTTTTATGTGAATATGAACTTCTCTCAACCGATTAAAGCCAGATTAAGGCATCCCAAATTGTAAAGCTGAAGATTATGGGGAGGGAAAGGAGATGGGTTAGAGGAAGATGGGCACAAAGTTTCGATTCTGAATGGTGATCTTACTGTACGTATCCACCACCACTCTGCAACGTGCGACAAATATACTTTTGTGAAATAACACAAATTAATTAAAATTTACTTGCGTGCTCCGGGATTTGAACCCGCGGCCTCCGGATCCACGGAGACCTACTTTAATTTATCATATTACTTCGCACTTTTACTTTTTGTCGAATCATTCGTCTCATTTAGTTTTTCGCCAAGTGCCCGGCAGCGCTCATAAAACCTTAATACAATTTTAAATGCACTGATCCACGGCCTCGTGAGAATTTCAACTGCCTCATCACGACTCGACTGATTTACCGGCTGTTCCTCGCGAGGCATGATTGAGTGTGCCATAAGGTTGTGTAATAGAATGTTCCTGGTGGGGTGGGGCGGTGCGGGGCGGGGTGGGGAGAGGCAAGGGCAAAGGGTCCCACGACCGCGAGGATCGTGCTGCA
Source organism: Glyphotaelius pellucidus (assembly GCA_936435175.1). Taxonomy (NCBI): domain Eukaryota; kingdom Metazoa; phylum Arthropoda; class Insecta; order Trichoptera; family Limnephilidae; genus Glyphotaelius; species Glyphotaelius pellucidus. The sequence goes on along the minus strand of OW386543.1, from coordinate 5,710,275 downwards.
GGTTTTTTCCCTCCCGCCGCCAGGACTGGCTGCACTGGATCTCTGGATGCGCCGCCCACCGCTGAGGGTGTTGGTCGCGCCGACAGGTGGTGCGTTCGCTCAACCGAGCCTGACATATCTTCGCATTCCTCGCGAAGCTTCAAGCCGTATCAAACGATATAAGTGGTGCACTCCTTGCAAATCCGAAATTACATGGACATCCGCCTCCATTAAGATGACCTAAAACTCTAAAAAAAATAGAGTGTGCAATTCACACGTGATAGAAGTAAAACCTTCAGAAAACTTAAGTAGACAAGAGTGGGGAGACTACGCAGCGCCGCACAAAGAGGAGACCGATTATACGATCTTATTCTCTCGCAGGCTAAATCCTATCGATGTATGTGTTTGTCTCTTTTTAGAGTCGCTATTTTTCGTTTCATCGAGTTTCAAATCACAACGGTACTAAAAAAGTTTTCATTTCAATAAAGTCAGAATAGTGTAAAAAAAAAAACCCCGGTCGAATTTGCCCTAGCAGACCTAGAAAATGGATTTTTTCCAATACGTTCTGATGAACATATTACTAAAATCTCTGGTATTTTATACCGAATACCTCATCAAATCAGCTGCTTACTGCTGATGTCATGGTTGAAAGATGTTTTACAAAATTTTCAAACCTTTTCCACGTTAAATATTGTAATGAGAAGATAATGTTTTATAAATCTTAATTATATATAAATAACTTACATCCTACGTGCATCTATGTAATTGTTAGGAATTCGTGGGAATTAATTAAAATGTGGGCCTCGGACAAACCCCTCGATAAAGCGTTAGTTCTTAATTGTCCAAACGACCATTTTAGTTTTTGTTCAATCTCCACTTTACAATTAAAAATAAAGTATAAAAATGATAGTTAATCACTTACTAAGAATTATTTTAACTAATGAGACCTTTACCTTTACGAAAATAGTTTTATCTTAAACACCTATAATGTTTCATTGAAATGATGAAAGAAAACCTTCTCCTCCTGTAAAATTTTCTAATGGTCGTTTGGACAATTAAGAACTAAGGTGACGAAAGGTGGCGATGTCTTTTAAGTTTTACCCAAGTATTTATCACGCGAGTTTCAAATCAAAATATAAGTTTTTTTGTACAATTACGAAAACTCCCATCGTATTGTTTATTTATTTTTCCATTATGATTCAATTCCATCGAGTGAATCACTATTTCTTGTTTCGCCTTATTGAATATTAAACGTGATAAGAAAATCCGAACAAGCACGCATGTCAAAGATTAATGACATATTTCTCCATCATAAACACATGTAAATTGTGCAACTGTCGGGACTAACTTGATTAATGGTGTGCATTAAAGTTCCCAACTCTTCAGACGGATGTAGATTTATCTGACGGAACGCTGAAATACATTTTGAACACATAACAATCTGTTAGATATCTAACAGGGTTAGATAATTTGTTATTGTTTAATGTCGTTACGTAACGCTTCAAATATTTTCGATAATCTTAAAATCGATCGATTTCAACACCAATCATTTCTTAATTTCTTAACCCTTTTTTTAGTTTAAAATTTGGCGAGCGCATCTTGGTCCTTTTGCTTCCATTCTCAAATTGTAATAAATTATTCATACTGCAGCTTGCAGACATCCCTTCTGCATATTTTTTTCCGAAAATACCCGAAGACATCTGCCGAAAATAGCAGACGGGTTGTGTGCCCTTCGGAGGGCAGGTCCTCTCGGAGCCTCGGAGCCCGAGGGGATCACGAGCGTCGGTGGGAGGTGTGTGGTGGAGCCGGGGGAGGGAGGATGGGGGGCATCGGCCCTAGCGACCTTGCAGCGGGCCGCGCGTCCTTCACCCCCTCCCCCCCCCCTCAGCCTCGCACCCGCCTCATAAACAACCGATCGCTTCCTCTACACCGCGCTGCTCAGGTGACCAGCTGTCCTCCGCATCACTATCTCATGTTGCGACAGCGCTGAGATATCTGCCTTAAAAAAGAGTTTGGTTTATTACCGAGCATAAGTTTGTTTTTGTCTCACCTGCTGGTTAAAATGTCATCTGTGTTTGTTGCATCCACATCACTTGGTTGTTGAAAAAGATACTTCCAAAAACATACACTTTTGAAAGTATTCTGGCGCTGATAATAACTGGATAGTATAATTAGCATTTGTTAGAAATTCCATTCCAATTTGTTGGCGTTCCTGCTATAATCGTTCGTTTTATTTGTTGGTGTATCGAATCATTTGGTCACCTGATCCCTGCAGAGTGGAGGACAATGCACCTTTCTCCGATCAGGTTTCCCTTGCCCTCCTCCTCCCCCCCTACCCTAGAGGAGCACTGGCCCCGCCATCGAGTATTTCTTTACTCACTTTATTCACTCGATCGGTCACCTTCTTTTCCGCCATCGGTAGGTATCTGCAAGGCCCTTTTTTGCTTCCCGGCGGCGAACTGGAGACTGGAGACTGAACAGGAGCCATCTTTCCCGAAAACAGATCCGTGCATGGATCAGTGCGTGTCCAAATTATAGACCTCTATTTGTTCAACATTTTTCGATGTTCCTTATTTCGATGGTTAGGATTTGAAAGCTCCCTTCGTGCTGAAGCTGTGATCTCTCTCCCTCGCTTCTTTTCTTCTGAAAGAGTACTTGGTATAAGTTTGAATTCACACTATCCTATCATTTATTTTTCTCCGAGTAGGCAAACAAATATATATTGGTCCAATTACGAAACGTAGAAGACCAAGACCCTTGCATTTAAGTAAATACGTGTCGCGGCTCATTTAGTTGTCCATTTGACAGTGCCATCGGCTGGCGCTTAAATTATCATCGTGCAATAATTATTCGTCTACCGGTGTCACCCACATTCTTCCCTCTGGATAAGATTTATGTGTGTAGTTGTCTGGTGAAAATAGGCGTCGGATCCTCAACGAAAATAGGGCGTCCGATCCGTGAAGGAATGTGCGCTAACTCGTGTATTTAGTTCGCTGGGATGTTTCGGGATCTTGTTGAATTGGCGCCGGTGATCATTAGACTCCGAGCGACTTTAGAATTTACTGTAGGATTGTTTCTGTGGATGCTGGTGACTTTTCTAAAACCATTTGCTTTTGCAACACAATATAGTTGAAGCTGTCCTAAAACGTAAGTAATAAAAAAATATTTGTGGCTTTAACTATATGTAATGATTTCTAAACATTTTGTTTTGAAGACCATATTTCAAAATAAACTATTCAAAGCAAAATGTTTACAATATTTTGGCTATTTTTTTAGCGCCGCGCTTTGTGAAATGCCATCTCCAAGGCGTTCAAATCGTTTTACCTTAAACGTTTTACCTTTTACGTTTTTTTTTTTTTTACATGAGCTCCACACAGGAGGCCCTAAGGAAAATAATTTCCCTCAGGGCCTATGTCATCTTTGGGGATGCTGTGTGGAGGGGTTTTTTTTTTTAAGGAAAGGAAGGAGAGGAGAGTTCTGGGAAGGAAAAGGGTTTAAGGGTTGGGTAGGAATCTGGGTTTCGGTGTGTCTTGGTCATCCACCTCCAAGACCTAGACAAACTTCACCCTATGAACCCGGGCACCCCTGCTAAATCCCCAAATGTAGCGAACCACTTGGGGTGACCTATGGCAGGTGTTGGTTATCCAATAAAGGTTCCCGGGGCAGCGGTACCCATTCCCGCCTTCCAAATTGAAAAACTGTTTAGTTTAACTAAAAAACTGTTTAGTTTAGTTAAACAAGGAACAACTGGTATATGCATATAAATATGTCGCGGGTTGTGTAGTGTGCGAGGGTTCGGAGTTGTAACACTGACTTTATTTACTTGTATTCTCACGCTGCAAATAGCTCCAATAGAGTATTTAGTTATACTATATCTGCATCGATTGAAGTCTGACGTATTAATGTATTTTATCCTAGATGAATTGCAGATTATAATGCGTTGTGTAGTTCTGTAGGTCGCTTTTGGCTATTGTATAGAAACATTTCCTGGATCGGAAGTGAAACGGGTTTGGTTAGCGCTGTTAGCATTAGTGGCACAGAGATGGCATGCGGCAGGATTTTGCTAAAGGGAAGCAGATGATCCAACTAGATCTATTCTGACATAACGTTCGCGTAATAGTTCCTGACCGATTGCTAAATGTAACACTCCACATTTAGATACCTGCATTGGACAAGAATAATCATTGTTGGCAGGGGTGAGTCTCAGATCTTTTCCTAATAATCTGACGATGTGTTTTCAATGTTTTCTTCAAAGCTGCTCTGCGGCGTGCTGATGGAGAAATCTATCGTCTGTTAAGTAAGTTCCTCGGTTAGATCATTGGATAGGTCGAGTGGTTGGAAGTGTTAGAAATGTTGGAATGGTGTCGACAGGTCGTCAATAGCCCGTCTCGCCATTACCAAACAGTCTCTAAAGGTACCGAAACATTTTATAATTACAATCAATCCTTTCTGACAATTCGATCTATCGACTGGTCTTAATCTCGGTAACGGTCATTGAATGCGGATTTCGTAAATTCTATACAATGCTCATTTTTTACTTAGTATTTTTTCAATTATTTTATAATCGTGCCGTTTTAAATTGAGGAAACGTAATAATTTATTACTGTTTAATAATGTTGTTCTTCTAAACACACTTAATGTAGTTTTAAAGTTTTGTAAAAAGCCTGCGTTTAGCGAGCATTTATAAAATGTATGCTCTTGTGTTGTAAATAATTTGAGTTCAATGTTCTCGCATTATGTTACAGCTTTATTGGTTTGCTTTTTATTTATGTTTTTCTGAATCTTATTTGGTAAATCGATTATTTTACATTACATATATTCATTAATTTATTCAAATCTTGAATATGTAGGTACTTTTATTATTTTAAAATTTCCTTTTATAAGTTGGTAAACGAACATTATACTCATAAGAGGTGTCAACTTCGAAGGCTCGTGATTATTAATTTTATCGAGTGTTAACTGTGGCTCAAGCAAAGGCCACTCGTAGGTTCGCCAATTAAAGATATCGGCATTTTAATGTAACTAGTAGAACATACCACAATGGCTATAACACCAAGGAGCAAGTACTTAAGTGCTTTAAGCTGGCACTCTGGTGCAGTGAGAGTACGAGTAGTCGAGCACTGAGCAGGGACAGCCTTCGCTGGAGTCGAAGGTAAGGGCACAATACACACTGCACACCGCACACACGGGGTCGTGAGAGATGTGCATCTAGTCACTGGTGACTGGTGACGCAAGCCCCGAGCCAGAGGGGGTCCAGCGATTGGCAATGGCCAAATGTCAAGCACATACCAACTGTCAGTCGCGTGTCAAAACATGAAAGACCGATTAAAACAGCATCATCTCATCGACAGGAAACATTTTAAATACTCTGAGATGTAATAATATTTTTCTGAGATCGATCGACGCTTTAATTTGTTTTGTTGTCGGTCAGAAAAAACACATAGTAATAAATTTATTCGAACTCGAACAAATAATAATGCACTTATTCCGTGCTCAGTATTGTACAAGAAAAAAAACGACTATTTAATTTAGGTTTTCTTCACCATTTTATTGATATTAAAACATTTTACCGGTTTGAACCAGACGTATTAATATTATGGGCATACTTGTCATTAAATTAATAATTGTGTAAAGAATGCGCACAAATAATAGTGCATTCTTTAAATTGACAACTTTATTTTATTTATATAATCATTTATCCTGCATTTAACGTTTACTAAATTAATTCAACATTTATTTTTATCTGCAATATAAATGTCGCACATATTAATGTGGCGCCTCTATAAAAATGGCAAATGTCACCAGAGCGTTGATTGTCTTCTCTTATGGCCCGTTCCTCGTTCAGTTCGCTGTTAGTAAACCAAATATCCTGCTGCCATCACATCTCACACCGATCATCACCATCGTCTCGCAGACGCAGTACAGCATTCCAACGGTAGCCGATCGGACAGATACTTTCTAAATATTTACTAAATATATCACTGATTGATGTTGTCATAGTGGTATTACGTCTGGGGCTGTCTGGCATACAGCCTTGCAGGTCAGCTCTCGGCGTTGCGTCATCGTCTGTTTACGGTATTTTTCGAAAATGACAATCGTTGCCTTATTATTAATATATTATAACATAATCACACGTTCACAGAACCGCGAGGGCGTCCGACATCTCCGTTTGGAATAGGCAGCGCATTGTCTGTTTTATTACGCTTACCTACCTCCACAAAGCACCTCTGACTTTCTGAACCTCAACTCTGCGGAATTTTGTTTTGTTATTGATTCTCCGCCAGTATTTTTTCTTAACATATTTGATCTTACGAAAGTTTCGATAAATGTCTCGGGAGATTGCGATGCAGTTTTACGTCACCCTACCAGAATAATAATTGTACAGGTGCATAAATATCACACTTTCCTCGTGTCGACTGGTTTGGAATAAAACCTGATTGACAAAGTAAGAGGATTCGTCTGCTAAATATAAACCCGCCTCATTATTTATCTTTTCACTGATTGATCGAACGGATGAATAATGCAGTGGAAGCTTTCGTAATGGGTAATGCACCGTTTGGGCTGGCGCAAGACAAAGTGATGTACCACACAAGATATATAAGACTGCAGTATCTGGGGGAGGAGATCCGCCGAGATCCGCTCAGGGTCAGCGCGGGCCCGCGGCGGGAGAAAGTCCCGCCACACTGGCACCATCATCCCTTTCACTGTCTTCTGCTTCTGGATTAAATGCCCGCGTGAGGGTCTTCGCCATATGTGCGAATGTATCAATGTATGCAAAACGATTATTCCATTCTCTCAAATTACCATTTATACCCTCAGAGTTGATGTAATATTGTGAGGTCTTTGATGGTATACTTGAAATTTTTTATTCAGAGATAACGAAGGGTCACTCTTTCATTTAATGTTAGTGTTTTTCAACGCGTCATCGTAGTTTTTTTTTTAAATTACCCATCGCCTTTCACGGAAGCATTTATAGTCATAAAGACTTGTTCGTCATAAAAAATATGATGCTGATCGTTTTTCATTCCGTCGCTAATAGCGTTGTTTTATGACGTTACGTTCTCATTACATAATATAAATCACCATCGTCTCAAGCCATGGATCAAATTGCGCATTTATCTTCTTCGTGTCGTGGGAAGGGATAAACCGAATGCACGCCAGGAGCACCATGCAATCTGTCAATCAGCTGGAGTAGCAAACACGCGTTAAAGGCTGACGGCGTCCAGCAGTTCTGAAGCAATTCCGCGCCCTCTTACTCCTCAATCTAATGAGAGAAAAATCTACATTTTAATTGCAAAAAAACCAAGATCATCGGAACAGAGTACTTACACGTAACGTCCCGTTTGTAACAAAATAAGTTTTCCACATTCTCAATTTGATTCGGCATTATATTGTGACATTTAATTATAAACACACCGCCCGTTGTAACTGCAGGTTGTGACCCGGGCATCTTTTGTACAAGATTCAATTGTGATTTCACACTGTGCTGTGTGCGGGTAAATTGCCGGAACCGAAGTGTAAATTCGCCTTGTCACCACGAATGATAGCCGTAAAGCCATGGACGTCGATGGCCGTCCCTAATGATGTATCGAAGATGTGTGTGGTATCCTTTCACTGTTCTTTATATTGTTTAATGATCATCTCAACAAGTATCTTGTTCGAGGTTGCAAGCGTTAACACATCTACTGCAAAAACCCAGGTATAATTTTGGACTGTTTTGGTCTTCGTGTCGTGAGCATTCAGTTTTATAGCGTGTTGGAAATTGAATTGAATACGTTTCGTGTTAATGTTCCGCTTGATGACCATCCGATTTGAACTGTCTTTACACTCTTTCCTCGGCATGGTTAGTGTAGTGGTTAGTCTATCTTTCACCGCCTTACATCTGAATAGCCATTGTGCCTGAATGTCACGGCTTTCAGTGGTTGTTTTGTTAAAAGTTTCCAGAGCTTTATCAAACAAAGTGGTCGTGGATTGCCAAATGCAGTGTTTGAAATCCTCGCGCTATCCGATATCTGTTCGGTCACGACTGTGCTCACACGCCATCAGCATTAGCGGGATTTATCGCCTGTTCTTCGCCAATCAATTACTTAACATCGATTCTCGAAGTGCTCTTTCAGGTGTCACCTTTTAGACACTCAACTGTCATTTGTTGGTGATAGATGTGACGCGAGTATCATGAATAATACGAGTGCAATGACTATGTACAACGTTTTTAATATTATGTAGCGCGTTCTCATTATTTAAATTATATGCGCATTTCCATTAAGTTATAATATCTTCGATAAGATATCGAAGTGGATAAATGAACAAACTGAGGAATGTCATCAATTATTTTATGTTTGTTATCTCGATTGTTTTTCCTTGCAAATGAATAAAGCTATTATCTTATTATATCTTTGATAAAACTGGTTGTAAATTTGGCTTCTTTAGCGTTAAATTTGCTCTATTTTAATTGGACTCGTTCAAACACGTTCGATGTAGGTATATACTGTTGTTATTAAGAGCAAAACATAATATTAACACCTAAATCCTAAACACTATTGGCCATTGTTTCAACGCGTCCAGGTGACAATTTGACATAATACCTATGTTGCTGGTATTGTCAGTATGTTGTGTATAGCTGGACATCGAATAATTCCCCACATTATTAACAATTCGTAGGGCTATGTGTGAAACCCGATTCGACCGTACAATGTGTAATTAGTCCCGCAATTGGGCACCATATGGTTCTCGCCCGTGTGGCGGTCACCGACCTTGCTCTAGCGGGAGCTTGGTTCACACTCCATCCACCACCACTACCACTACCACCGGCACTGGAGCCATTGCTCGCTACGGTCTCTTCTTCCACAGAACTGATTTCGTTCTGTCCGACTGTCGTTGTTTCTTCTGTCCTGTGGCCCGAGTGGTATATATACGCTGCACAGCTTCTCTTAATGATTATTAGATTGATCTTTATAACCGTTTGACAAATATGCCGCCTCTTTTGATCGGTAGTGCCACCGGCCTCCGAACTCGTATCCAGTGTATCAAACGGCCCATTAGCTCTTCAATAGAGTGCTAATAAATTGCAAAATCCCGTTTTTGACGATAGCTTATTTCGAAGTGGAATCGTGAGTTGTTGGATTAGGTGGTTGTAATGGCGGGTATTTCGTTAGTTCCGCATTTTTACACTTTGTTTCACTTTGAATTTGCCGTATTTTTTATTGACCCTTGAAATGCCATCCTCCCGCGGCCTGGTCTAGTACTCCTTAGAGTGCCAGGGGTAAAATTCCAATCGCTCGCGTACGCCGGCTGATAATATTTTCGCAATAACTTACTTGTTTTTTGCAAAAAGAATGTTTATTTTCATTTTACCATCTTACCAGATAATGTATTTTTTATGGTTCCACGACAACTCAGTACAGTAGCGCTTCAACACATCTTTGAAAAGTGACGGGAAATTAATTTCAAATATTTAATGAATTGTTCAAAAAATTTGAAAATTCATTAATTTGAAATTAATTTTCACGTTTTATGTAAGTTCTATTCAAGTTCTGTTATTACAGTTCTGTCGAAATTAACTTAAAATATGTGATGAATTGTTCAAATTTTTTGAAAACCCATCCTAAAAGATATGAAAAATAGCCCATAATCTAACCTATTTAACCTAGTTTTTTTTCATCACTTTTCATGACTTTATATAACTTTTTAAAGGTGTGTAGGCCACTGTGTTGAGTTGTCCAGTCACCCGTGTTTGTATTTTATATATGTATTTATAAAAAAATGTTATATACATAATAATATTCAGAATATGCTTTTTCTTTATTTCTTATTAAAAAATATAGTGTATTTATTTATTCTTCATTATAAGCACCCGCTAAACTGCCAAAGCAGTTTGTCAGCAGTGAGGACATACGAAAATATTCTTGTGTTTTAATATATTTTCCAGCTAAATAAGCGTTCTTTACAAATTCACAATAAAAATAAGTTATAATACGAGGCTTTTCCTATAAATTAAAACAGTACTTTTGAAAATCTGAATTATGACACTTGGCACAGAATTTTACGATGCGCTCTTTCACAGATAAAATAAATATATTTGCCAAAGACGAAACAATAATCTAGAATAATATTAAGATACATTATTTTCACGTGAAACGAATAAAATTTATTTCTTCAAACTTCGCAAATTCAGTTTGTGGCGTCATTATTAATTTAATGAAAACTAATAACTTTGTGTACACCACTATTTAATTAACAATATCGACATGTTTCAAAAACTATGTTTTCTTCGTCAGGATGATAATAAGTTAATAAAAAATAACAAAAGACAGACAAGTATAGACAAATAAGAACATAGACAAAATATCGGAAAGGAGAGATGATTAAATTACTTAAAATATCATCAAAAACAATTATATAAAATAAAATATAAAAATTATTTTAGGATGGGTAAAAAATTACATTTACAAAATAAAAAATCTTTTAAAACAAAACAGGAAGTCTAAATAACAAAATAAATTATTATAAATATAAGTATTAATACGAAAATAAAATTAAAAGATGGCTATTTTTAAAAAACGTTTGGTTATTTATAATATTTAATTTACTATTAACACTTTTCCTAATTTCTAAAATTTCTAAATTATCTAATTGTATACCCGTTGTGTTAGTGTGTAAAATTTTTAAATCTTTATTAATATCAAAAGAATGATATTGTTAATTAAATAGTGGTGTACACAAAGTTATTTTCGTTAAATTAAAAAATAGAATAAAATTTAGTTTGCTAGGAGCATTTTTTATACTTTAAAATTTCTAAAATCGAAGCAATCGCGTTGAGCAAATGGGTGGATTTTTTGGCACATTAAAGGTTAATAATCTCGTGTTTAGTATGAGAAAAGCGATTGAGTTCTCTCGGCGGTGCATCTGTGGCTAGATTCCAGGTTCCACCTGCAGTCTGCAATCTGCAGTATGTGGCATTCCCTATCATTGTGCGACTTAGGTTGTTACCCCTTGTTTCCAGTGGTTGGCTGGTTGGCTGGCGCATTCCTCCGGCATTATTTAGCCAAGGAGATATGAGAAAACCGACATCCTTCAGTGAAATAATTAGCGTCATCCAGTGACCAGCCTAGTGTCTCCAGTGTCAGTGTCAATCCGCGACCGACTCGCATTCCTGACCAGGCTTAGTGAATTATTATTCCTATATAAATTCATTCGAGAGGATTGACCGGTGAATGCTGAGAGTATCTTTAATTGTCAAATCGTGCTCTTCGTGTACGCTGACGGACGCGGTTTTATAAAATATTATTTCTCTTGAATTCTTTAAAAAAATGCTGACAACGGATTAAATAGAGTTCATAAAAATAAAGACTTTTTTATTGATAACGCTGTTGTTGCAACACCATCGCATTGGATGCCCCACTTCGGATATTGGATGTTTTGGTTCTGCATGGCAGATTGCATTTGGGCAGGTGCATATAAGTAGTGTAAGGTTACGCGAAGTCAATATGTTCTTATTTTCCAAACTGCATAGCACTGGATCATTATTCAAACGAAGATTCCGTTTCCTTACTTGTATACTTGTTTAATCTTGGAATATTTGTTTTGTTTTGTTAATTATTTAATCGAGGAAGTAGTGTATAGTATTGTGGCTCTTGCTCGCTCTTTCCTTCCTTCTTTGTGAGCTGCTTGTTATAAACAATGTTAGTTTCAATTAGTGTTATCTTGATGGTGCGAGCGTGCAGCGTGTAGCTTGTACCTTGTACCTTGTACCTTATAGCGGCCTGCCGGTATTCTCTCTGCGTACTGACGTACTGGATCTGGTAGGTACTCGTATTCTGCCCTGGCCACTGATCTGGCGCCATTGGTGCACGTGTTGCAATCGTTCCTACATAAATATCTCCAATCTCGAACCTGTATTTCCCTAATTCATATTCATCTTTAGCAAACTGTTTATAAATGCAACGCAATGCAACGTTCCGACTGAGTAATGACTGCTCGAGCATAATCCGGCAGATTCATTAGATTGATACGCGTTTGGTCCCAATGATCGATTGGCCCAACGTCCTTGGGTCGGCCGGTGATCGGCTTATTGAAACTGTAAGTAAAGCTATCTTGCTGTTGTACCTAGTGGTAATAGCGGTGATCGGCTGATCGCACCGCGGAACGTGGACTGAACAGATTGAACCTCTGGTACCACTGTGACGCTGTGTGTGACTCGACTGTTGCATTCGGTTGTTCGGTGTCGGTGGGATCGCTGATGATGCCGTTATCTCCTCTCGATGAGTCATCGCGATGTTGTAATTTATCATTACGGAAGCGCAGTGTAATAGAGGTATTGTTTGGACCTGACGGACAACATTTTGAAGATAATCCGTTCTTATGTTTAATGTTTAATTATCCGGCCATCGAGCTCGCGCGGTTACGGCTGCCGGAGACTCCCGTTGAACCAGGGTTATTAATTTTGCTATTATTTTATCTATTCAAGACATTCACGATCTTAACATGGTTATAAGGGTCACAAAGGTTCATATATTTTAATAATAATAATTGGATAATTGAAGAGCGCCGTTTTTGTGAGAAATCACCTCAAGGGCGCTGTACTATGAAGTTCTTAGACTCTATCTAATTTTGTTATTTACAGATACAGAAAACGTACTTACTTGGCAGGTTACTTCTGATTTACACACTTTTGTACTTGGAGAAAATACGACTTTGCACGCAGAGGAATATTTAAAATTCTGGAGCTGGACATTGCATGATTTTACATTTGTTACCCTCCATTACTGTTGATATTACACGGCAAAAGTAGAGTTGATATTTATTTTAAAAGATTGGATAATTAAATGTAACATGTAACGATTTTCTTGGGGCAACTTCCAATGACGAATGACGGATGCCACCGCCCCGGAAACCATTTATTGGATAACCAACACCTCTGCCATAGGTCACTTCAAGTGGTTCCCTACGTTTGGTGACTTAGCAGGGGTGTCCGGGTTCATGAGGTGAGGTCTATCCGGGTCTTGGCGGCAGATGCGTTTGCCCACCAGCTGCATGGCAGGCCGGATCGGGAGAGACCAGTTGAGGTAGACCTAACCTAGATTCTCTCGGCCCGTCGCCTGCACCGCAGTGGGAGGGATGGATTCATACCTTTTTCCTTCCCAGAACTTCCAATCCTTCCTTTCTCTAAAAAGACCCTCCACACAGCGAAGATGACATAGGCTCTGAGGGATTTTTTCCTTACGATTACTGTTTGAACTACCGCATTACTGCAGCGCTTCGACAATGTTTGCTCACGGAAAAACCTTCTACTGCATAATCCGATAATATATATTTTTCAAATGATTGTCCACATAACTGATTGGTGTTTTGTTTGTTGCAGGGGTAAGTTTGCGTCGGTGCGCAAGATCCGCCACCTCGCCAGTGGCGTGGAGTACGCAGCCAAGTTCATCAGGAAGCGCAGGCGCGCCCAGGATACCTCCCGGGAGATCCGTCATGAGGTGGCCGTCCTGGCTCTGTGCGGTGGATGCCCGCGTCTCGTGCGGCTGGTGGAGGTGTTCGACGCCAGACAAGAGGTGGCGCTGGTGCTGGAACTGTAAGATATTTCTATCATTTGGAGACCGTGTTTCATGCTCGTACCGCAAAGATTCTTATTTTTCTTTCTATCGGAGGTTTGAAAATAAAAACTAAGAAAGCTTTTATTTAGGTAGGTACTGGCGCAGACCTGTGGAAAATCGTGGGATAGCCTGAAATCTTGACAAATAAAACATTTTTAAATGTGCTAAAGTATGGGTAGGTACCTACTAGAAATGGGTGAGTTCTGAATTTGAAAGTACTTGAGTTCTAGGAGCAGGTCTCCAGTCCGAGTTCTTGGGTGCGTACTGGGTACGGGGTGCTGTTGCAGCTACCGGGACGCGCGGGTTCGGCCGTAGCCGGAGCTCGGAGCCGTACCTCGGAGCTGGACCCAGATAGAACCCGCGCAAGAACTCTAACCTGGACAATAACCCTCACGACTCGTAGGCGGCGCAGACCGCAGACATGGGACGCCAGTGGAGGCTTTCAGGCTCCGAGTTCGGCTCCGGGTTCCGGGTTTGGGTCTGAATCCTGGACCGGGTTCTCTGGGAGTAGTCGATTTGAAAAAGGATCCGCTTCCCGCGAAGAACCCGAGTTCATGAGCCCACTCCAGCTGAACTTAAACATCGCTAGTAGGTACCCACTTTATCGTTTGTCTGAATTCTTCCCACAATCAGTTGCAATTTTGAAAATTACACTAAAATTTAAAGCGAATTTGAGTTCATTGAACCAGATTTCACGCAGGACTAAAGCACAGCACAGACAACCGAAATTAGTATGATTGATTAGAATTACTCTGTTTGAATTATTTTATCGAAATCCGAAGTCTTCCCGTTTTGGATGCTCAATACGATATCGCATCCAAACGGCAGGGCCGACCGGTGCGTTTTGTTTCGTTGTGTGTGTGTTGAACGCAGCGCATATCTGTGGACACTGTTGCTGGTGTGTGTGTGTTTACGCATTGTTCGTTTATTAGCATTGAGAATGTATATGTATTTTGAGTCGCGTCACTCGCTTCTTGGATATGTTTTCTTTTAGTAAATTGCAGTATTGTTGTTTACAGCTAGAAAATAAAATCCTAAGCTTTTGACTAGAAAACAAAGGGATGCGGCATGTATGGAGAGTACTGCACACCGCGCCTGGAAGCACAGTCCCACCCAGTAAAAACTGCCGATAGCACATCTCTTATATTTAAATATCTTGGATCTAATCCCACTTGTTATTTGTTATAACAGCGCCGCCGGCGGAGAACTACAGCGGGTGCTGGACGATGAGGAGCGGCTGCCGGAGCGCAACGCCCGCATCGCCATGCGCCAGATCCTCGAGGGCCTATCGCACCTGCACATGCGCAATGTGGCACACCTGGACCTGAAGCCCCAGAACCTGCTCCTCACCGAGGACTTCCCCAGAGGAGACGTGAAGCTGTGCGACTTCGGCATCTCCCGGCTCATCGAGCCTGGTGTGGAGGTTAGAGAGATCCTGGGCACACCGGATTATGTCGGTTAGTACCATGCCACTTCTCTTCTATTTTTATCAGCTTATATTTTTTCTTGTTTGCACCCTAACCCCCTCCCATGCTCCGACCCTAACTGTCCAATGCCTTCTAGGCTGTAGCTGTTTTTACTTCACCAGAGTTTTAAAGTCACCAGAGACCAAAACACCCCTCTGTAGCGGTGGTAATGAAATAAAATCCACACTTTTATACGATAAACACAATTAATCTAAATTGGAGTAGGCATAATCAATTTGCATGTATGACACAGTTCAATAATCGTAAAACAGTACAACTGTAACAGTAGCTTTATGGGTTAACAATAAATAACCTTCTAACAAAAGGACTACGAGTATTTTTTCTCTCTGGAGACCTGAAGATGCGCGGGCAAACCCGGAAGGCAAACTTAAACTCTCACATGTCTTTATGCACATTTATTAACCAATAGCATTCCTCGTCCCTAACCTGTAAGAGACAAGCGATGCGAGAAAGGGAAAGTATTCGAGATTGAACACTTATCAATATACGCTCGAAATAATGAGATTTTCTACACCTCTACATTTTTTACTCCAAATTTTTTACTCAGGAATCACTGGTTAAAGTTTGTCAGGTACGTGCTGATCCACCCTGTATAATTGTGTAGGCAGTTTGATATCTATGCTAACGATATATTCTTATTTTTTTTTGAAAATTAAAAGAATTTCTTTGTTTTCACCACTTTTAATGTCTATAAAACCGACATGTTTCGAGAGCGATGCTCCCTTCCTCAGGAGCGACGCTCCCTTCCTCCCTTCCCTCTTCCTGAGGAAGGAAGCATCGCCCTCGAAACGTATCGGTTTTATAGACATTAAAAGTGGTCAAAACAAAGAAATTCTTTTAATTTTGAAATAAAAATGGTGCCACAAAATAAATTTGCTGTATTTGAAGAAAATATATTCTTGCCGCTGAAAGCTGCATTCTAACCTCTTTCTATCTATCAGCGGTACATCTTTCTTCCGCCGTAACGCAGGGACATCCCTAGCATGGCGGGCTAGAAAATACTCTTAATAAAATAATTAGGTGTACTTAATTTTTTGCTGGAAGTAAGAATTAGAAGTTTAAATTAAATTTAGTCAAAAAAGGAGTGTGAAATTATTCTTATGATTATCATTCTAATTGTAGCTCCAGAAGTACTCTCATACGAGCCCATCTCCCTGGCCACGGACATCTGGTCGGTGGGCGTGCTGGGCTACGTGCTGCTCAGCGGTTACAGTCCCTTCGGCGCCGCCAACAAGCAGGAGACCTTCCTCAACATCTCCGAGTGCAACCTCAGCTTCCCCAGCGAACTCTTCACGCAGGTGTCCGCCTTGGCCTTCCAGTTCATTCGGGACGCACTAATCCTAGATCCAAAGTAAGAACACATATATTATGTGCCGCCGTATCCAATAGGCACAATCAAAAATATTATTTCTCTGATCTATTCTGGGGAAACTATATACACAACATTATATACACAACATTATATACACAATTTTTATAAATATGTAAACACATTATCAGGTACGACAGTACAATTTGTAAAAACCTCATTTTGCAAAAACAAGTAACTTATTACGAAAATAGTAATAGCTGGCGAATGACATAAACTTTGCGTCAGCATGCCAAGAGTTATTGGGGGAACATAGGATCCAGAGTAAGAAAGTATGTAATGCGAAGCTCAAGTGAAAAATATTATGGCTTTAAAAATTATGTATTCATACAGATCAACAAAAGCCGATTCTGAAATATAATTTTTATTTATATCATTATATGCAGAAATTTATAAATCTTCATTTATAAATGAATACATAAAACACATTGTTTGGTTGGTACGACTTTGTTGGAGATTCTGACGTCATGGATCTCGGAACCAATCCACAATGTCCACATTTTATTCTTGTTTTGTAAGGAACATTATAGAGGGTGAACCGATGAACCTCGTGTTTTGTTTGTATTCAAAAGTTTTCATTGTTGGAATTGAAACATTATATAGATCCCTGTAATTATAATATATATTTAGTGATAGGCATTCTTGTACAATTTTTGATCGATGGTGATAGGTGTATTATTTATAAATGATATTTTGAGGTTAGTGTTAAAATCATGACACAATAATATTTAAATGGTAATCTGCTTACATACTATTACCATTGTTGATTATAATAATTCTAACATAATATAATAGGTACTGCAAATCTAGAAACTATCAATCAATTTAAAAAGAAAATACGTAGTTAAACTTGTACCAAATATTACTAGACCTAACTAAACTATTTTACCTGCACCTAAACTAAACTATTTCAATTGCATCAAAATGATTCCCGGAACAAATGCAGTTAATTGCTATTAAAACTAACTATAACAATAAAAATATATATATACTGGATTTTAAGTAAGAAGATTATAATTGATAAACAAAAGGATGAGGAAGGCATAAGCAGAAGGCGTGGTTGTGGTTTGAAAGGTCAACTCACTATTTAATATCAAGAGCAGCTAGTTCATAAGACGTGATGTTTGCACCTTAAAGGTTTGTGAGCTGACTGGACACCAGACCGTGTTTGAATTAAGATTAAAAATAATTTTAAAACCTTCCTTCAATTTTATTGTAAATCACTTCATCTCCCTTTTTATGAAGATGGTAATGGTGTAACCATAGCATTTTCCATTTGTGATCCAAGTCGTCTTTCTAATTTGTAACTTTGTATTCCAGATGTCGCATGACGGTGAGACAGTGCATGGACCACCCCTGGCTGAGTGACGACGCACCCCTCTACACTGCTCCTAGTCTGCCCTGCATCCTGTCCGATTCTACAGAAAATGTCAACGGACAGCTGTGTATCCTACCAGAAAATGGTCATAATAGTCAATCGGAAGAAGATAGCGACGACACAGACAAGAGCGCCCCCGTCATCATCCCCCTGAAACACCCGCATCAGCGAGAACCCGCTCCACCCTTTCCTGACGCGCCCTCAACCCCCAAAGTCAGCAGGAAATCGCTCCCAGATTCCCCCACATCAGTTCTAAATCTATGTAAAAAGTTTCAAACAGACGCACCTAAATTTTGTTCAGACAAAATCAGTAAGTGCGAATCAAACTACACAAACGGCATTGTAAGCGTAATAGAGGTTTGCAAAACATACGAATCAATACCCCTGAATGGGAAAAGTCACACCAAAGAAAACAATCCCCTTAGCACGCAGAACGGCAAAGGCAGCAACACCACGTGCAACAGCTGCATTACGTACAAGAGCGATATGAGGAAAGTGGGCGGCGACTCGACGTACGGAGACTGTACGCAGTGCGATGTGCCGTGCGGCAACCTGCTATCCAGCCACAAGCACACGCCCAGTTCCATCAGCCACGTGGACAGAGCCATCCTGTGTTAACATTTGTTAAACGCTTAATTACCATAGTAAGATTGCAAACAAAGTAAGGCTGGATTCCTTTCCTTTGAGATAAAACATAACAAAACCATTGTCATTCATGAACTCTGCAAATTAAAGACAACAAACAGACTTTTGTCGACAAGTGCCATTTTTACAGGAGGGCTTTCGTGTGCCCCGTAACTTATCAATAAATAAGTATTGTAAAATGTTGATCATTTTTCTAATATTCCACCACCAATCAATCGATGGTTAAACCTCAAAGTTATTAACTTTAATAAGGAGCTTATTCAACACTCACGCTTTAACCTAGATGTATGTATACGCACAACAGCCCACGTACATTTAATATAATATGTCTAAGGAGTTCTGTAAGCGATGTGGTGCTCATTGAAAATGTACAAAAACCAGTGATTTGATACCAAGTATGATTTTCTCTAAGAGGAGAAAGATGCCTTATGACAGTGCCAACCGTATCGAACATTAGCCATTAGCGACTAGATAGAGAATTATCTATAAATAACATGTTCCCGGCCTTGTAACATACATACACACATTAGCAATATTGTACTGAACCTGTGAGAAGGTTAGAGTGTTTGGACCCATTCCCCCCGTAGCGTCTAAGAGCAGTGGTGTATATATGTACGTATTGTCAATTGTCCAGGGTTTTGCTTGCAACTGTTCGCACCGAGTGGCGCCTTATTGTTGAAATGTCGCACAAGACGTTTCCTGCCAGCCTCAGCCAAGTGCCTGCCTGAAACTATCTATCGAGAGACTCGCCGCCTACTTCATGTATACAGTCTTGTATATGACCCATCTTCGGCGAGTCTCCATTATTGTCATATTTTATAAAAATGAGGTTTTAGAATATTAAGAAGAGAATGTAAAAAAAACTGATAAATATTTACAAAAAAATATATTCCAATAGTTTTAAAAACTACTGGATTTGTTCATTGGGTCGAAGATTTCCTTTATCTAAATTGAATGAAAAGCTACATTCCTGTTTTATTTGAAGAACTGAAATTACATTTTATTAGAAATCCGGTTCATTGTTCAATTTTTAAAATTAGACGATTGATCTTGATTTTATCATAATTTGCAAATGATTTAATAAAAAAAAACACATCAGCAGTAAAGTTTGTAAAGAAAAGACAACAAAACTTGTTTGAAAATGATTTTTGATATCTTTAAGAGTTCAATGTTGTATTGAATCTTGAAGTCTACCCGCTGGAGCGTTATATAATCAATTTCAGCCTTGAGCGCTTGGAAATTTTTAAGTATTTGGTTTGGAAATTTTTAAGTATTTGGTTTGGTAATTTCCCGCCTTCTTTGAAAAAATTACCTCCGAAGAAGTACCTCCGAATTTTAATATGGAGACGTATAAACTGCTTATATTGTTAGAGAGCCATTGAATGCACTTATATTTGATCGCTTATCCCATATTTTTAGGATTCATAAAAAAAATTGTTGTTAAATTTATAAATGCGTGAATTCTGTGTATTATTTACTTTAAAATTGCCGTTCGTGGTACCTACTTGGAGCAATATTCTATATTATAACTTCTGTGTGTTGTCTACGACCTTGATAATCACAGAACAAATTTAAATTTGAACTTGCATTTTTTTTATAAGTAAACACATTCTCAATGATTTGTAAGAATAATATTTCATAATATCATCATATCAATAACAAATAATTCAGAAGAGATGCGAGACATCTCTTGTAAATTGTAAAACTACTAAGCTTTGTGATTCGAAGATTCCAATATGCGGCAACTTTTGAAATAATTCCAATAAATGTTTTAAAATATCTCTTCAAATATTAGCCAAAAACTCTCCAGTGGGTAACAGAAGTTTACATTCATTGATGGTTGGGTGGATTGATGCTTTTTGCTGGTTCAAGAAGTTTTATTCAATTTCCTTTTTACTTTTCTTTGTGTAGCAATAAGAGAACTATGACTATAAAAACTTAAATTACTGCCTTTTTTGTCAGCAAAAGCTGTGTTCAATTTATCAAGTCTAGAATTTCAATAATCAGAAACATATTGTGAAAATTGTAGATTTATACTTTGTACAGCGCAGTTTTAGTGAAACTTCAACTCTAGGGCGCTTATTAGATAAGAAATTAAAAAAACATGGTATAGTGTTTAATGAAAGTATTATCAAGAACTATAAAGAAGCTTTAATATCAGTGTTGGATGATTCTATAAAATGGACATCACTGTGAGTTCACAAATAAAATATATAATGTCGATGAGAAACTTAATTTCTATAGATGAAGTTAATAATAACCTACTTAATATCTGCGAAAAGCTAAGGTGAATGTTCTTTGTGAGATATTTCTTTTAATTTGGTTATTTGGTGTTGGGCTCCACGCCAGTTTGGTTGAAGCCTGTAATAGTTTAATTTATTATTGTAAATAATAATATTTAAAACATGTTAATTTGCCCTCCCATTTTTCTAATGCCGGTGTTTTCTTTTATTTACTGCCGAGTGCCGACAAATCTACGAAAAATAACTGTGAATCTGGTTATGAAATTCACTGAGGCTTGGAAAAAGCAAAATATGTATTGATTTCTTCTCCACATTTTTTCAAATTGGTTGGATTCAATCATAATTGAGATATCCGCATTAGAAAAATGGAATGGCATCTACGAACCAATAGGCTACCTGCATCTTAGAACATTGAACCGTCTCCAATATGGACAATATTTCTACATTGAAATGATTCTTGTCAGTTTTACATATATTATTATTTTCATAGAATTGACTTAACACTGACAATTTTGTCACGTGAGAACGGTTAGTCGTTTCTACGACTCGTTCTTGAGTTCAACAACTCGGTTGTGGAACGATTCGGCCTCTGCATTTCCACCCTCCTAAAACATGGGTCTCTTCGTGATCCAGGTTCACTCCTTTCTTTCCACAAAAATACCCCCCCGTACAGCATCCCCGAAGATGACATAGGCTCTGAGGGAAATTATTTTCCTCAGGATCTCCTGTGTAGAGTTAATCTAAAAAAAAAACTAACTTTTTATTTATAAGGAATTCTGTGAATTCGTTGGAAAGAATCAATGTGTTGTTTGGTTTTTGTGATTTAAAACATCATGGAAAAAAATTGTTTTAAGAATGCACTTAGCCTAATGATTAAAACTTGTAAATAATTCTTTACCTTAACGTAATATAATTTAATATTTCCCGTTCGTGTTGGCGGTTGAATAATATTTAATTTAAATTGCACGTAGCCTATTGTTTAAAACTTGTAAATAATTCTTTACCTTAACGTAATATAATTTTGATAAAAATCATCCCTTTTGAGTAATTTTTATTTGTTTACTGTTTTTTTTTATATAATATGTATTTATTTTGAATCCCACTTTGTTACATTTATTTTTTATAATAAAATCGTCTATAATATAAATCTTCCAATAAATGACATAATGTGGCGCATAAATCACACAATGTGGCGCAGCGCATCACTTTCTTATTGTTTTCATCTTTATTTTGTACTAAGTATATTGCAGTAGGTATTTTTCATAGTAAAATGATTGTTCTATTAGTTTAACCTGCATTTTAATTCTAGCTACTTGTTTTACAAATCACCGTTTCTACTAATATTCCTTTCATGTAAAAAAATGTTTAGATTTAATTTGTAAAATATTACTGGATATATATTTATTTAATTTCATTTAAAATTTCATATTTAAATTTACATAAAGTGTTAAGGGAATTTTATAAAACATACTAATATGTATTATATTCTCCGTTGAACTCCAAGTGATAAAACCACATTTATATGTTTTCATGATTGCTACTTGAAAACACTTCTTTTGTTTTACTGTTCGCCTTGGGGATGTTTACAATCTGTTGTTTTTGTAACACACTTGTATTAAATAAATTATTGTGATACACTATTCTTTGTCTTTTTCCTTCTGAATGTTTTAAATATTACTGTTATTAACTGTTATTGTTATATAAATCCCATGAGGTACGTCAATACAATTAGGTACGCCTATACAATGCTTGTTCCGGTTACTAAAAGTAAATAGCCAAAAACAATTTCAGATTAACTACACAATCTGCTCACTGCTGGTTACAGGGGGTGCTGGGAACACATGGAAAGGGAAATTGAATTAAAAAAAACACTGGACTTCCTTTTTACATGTTTTTTTTTACACGGTGCTACATTCCTTGCATGTGCTTGTTACTCAGTATGGGCTATGGGCAGAGAGGTACACGGAAAGCGGGGTAGGATTCGTGAAAAACTTGGAAATCATTTCGACGGTCCTGAAAAACAATGTCAGATGTGCGATTTTGTAGTTTTCAGTAGAGCTATTTAAAGTTTCGTTTCTGCATTTTTACTGTTTTTGAGATCAATAAAGGTTGATATTTGACTTATTTGGATATTTCATTAAGAATTCCGAAAATATAGACTTTTAAATCAACAAAATATTCCAACAGAACGATTTTCATTTTTTAGCAGATCTGAAATTTTTCTTCGGAACCGTCGATTCTATAAGAAATTATCACAATGTAGAACGAGCTCTACAATTTCAACATGATTTGACTGCTTGTATGGCTCGTTGTCAAGAGTCCTACAAAGGACTCACAAAAAACAATTTTTGTTTAAATCCAATAAACCCGAAAATTTTAAAAGAAATATTCCACAGGCTCGGGATATCTCGAGTGATGAAAGCGATATTGTACCAAATTAAGACATGATAAAAAAAATAATTTTAGTTTTAGATATTCTGAATTTATTTTTATATGAAGAAACCTATATAGGTACCGTATGTTTTTCGTTTTTGGGGTGTTATGCCGTGTTTCGCTACCTCCTTCTTTAGCCAAAGTTTCGGACAGCGTTACAGTGTGGGAGATCTGCCCTGATGATGGACACTGTAACGCTGTCCGAAACTTTGGCTAAAGAAGGAGGTAGCGAAACACGGCATAACACCCCAAAAACAATAACAAAAATACTATATAGGTACCATTTTTTATTTTTATTTTAGTATACTTTTTTTACACATTTTTTTTTACAACATAACGGTACTGCGTGGAACATATCCACAGTGTAAAAAGGGAGTCCAGTGCAGTTATAAAAAGCTACAAAATTATAAAATGGCATTATTCTAAACCGATTCCGGGATGACAATACATTATATTTATTCTAAGAAAAATCTTGATTGAAAAGTAGATAGCAAGGCATGCAATTGGCGCTCAGTAAGTAATGTACAAAACATGACATCTATATTCCTCAAAAGCTGGAAAAACCAACTATCTACCCACAATCCCTATCTATCCCACAATCATGTATGTAATTCACTCAAGGTCATTGTGTAGATTAAGCTGGGATCCCACCTATGATCTATTTCATAGAATGAACTGTTCGAAAATGGAATGAAATAGTTGCACGTTGATACTACTTGCTCTATTCCATTCTATTTCAATTGGGTGGGGGATGCTACTCTTTTTTATTTGACTTAACCATAGATATTACTGTACTGTGCGGCGATTATGTTCATACGGTTCTATTCTATGGTCGATTCTACGTAGAATAGAATGAATGTTGGAGTTGATTCAAGATTGGGTTTCTATTTCTGAGCTATTTCACAGATTCTAAGAAATAGATCATAGAATAGAAAAGGGGGATCACATCATTAGGTAGAGATGTCCACCGACTGGCACAAACTGTACCTCTGTCCCATCCAGATCTAAGAGTTCAAAATATTGTTCCCCTTGCTTTTCTCCTTGGTTACTGGTCACATCAGGACGTGCGTACTTATGGCTAGTATTGTGAGTCAAACATTAGGAAAAGATATTTATTTTGAAGGTAGTATTTATTATACTTATTTTACTCACCACACCATAAGAGCGTGTTCACACACAGCTATAAAAGATGTAGCTTGGCTAAAATAAATTCTAATCTTGCTATATTCTGTAGGGGAACCAAAATGTACAAAAGCCCAAGTCATTATAGTTGTAGCATTATTATGTAATAATACATATATGTATTTGGTATCTTATTGTAGCTCTGAAGTGAGTGGCATTTTACTACAGCTTTGGTTATGATTTGGTATGAAGACAGCACAAATCTTATTCTTCCAAAAGCATTTTGGCCCTCATACTTCTGCCAACTTGCAACCAGAGCATAGAAACTTAAATATAATGTAATCAGTGAAGGTAGTAAATAAGAGAGTATTTATAATATGCATAAATAAAAGTTAAGTGAACACATCCAATTTAGGCCATAATATTATTAGAATCAATAATGTGCTTACAATAACTTATATAAAAATTGTTCCTATTACGCAAATCACCGGGTGAACAAAAAAAATAACATCAATGCATGATAATATTTCTAAAACTTCATTGGGGATTTTAGAAAAAGACCATTTCGAGTGTTTACAGCCCAATAAGTGACATGTCCACTATTTCATAAAAATTACATTTTGATGCCGTTCGTTAGATCTGAGGCAATTCTTTATACCTCTATCACTCTCTATACCGTCCACATGGTGTGGAACTGAAGGAAGCCAAGGAAAGCAGCGCAGCCTTACAACCTGACAGCAGACTTCTGGAGAGCTCCTCACCTGATCCTTCGCAAACACAATTTTTGAAAGCGATCTACAAGGGATATTGCATTTGAAAATTGATTCAAATCGTCAGCTGAAATGATGTGCGTTTAATGAGATCTTACAATGAGTTGATTATACAAATATGGCTTGAAATCGTCAGCTGAGATGATGTGTGTTTATTGAGATCTTACCGCTAGTGTAACGTTGACGCACTTTTGTGAACCCCTTCTTAAAAAAAACTTGGTTATTAACTAAACAAATAATATAAACAAATAAATAAACAAATAAATAAAATAACATATAAATAAAATAAACAAATAAATAAAATAACATATGA
This sequence comes from Glyphotaelius pellucidus, assembly GCA_936435175.1. Lineage (NCBI taxonomy): Eukaryota > Metazoa > Arthropoda > Insecta > Trichoptera > Limnephilidae > Glyphotaelius > Glyphotaelius pellucidus. The sequence goes on along the minus strand of OW386543.1, from coordinate 5,684,941 downwards.
CAATGAAACAATAGAGACAGTAAAAGAACCAACTAAAATTGCTAATATTTTCAACAACTACTTTGCAAAAGTCGGTGAGAACCTAGCCAAAAAAATTGACGCTGTCCAATCTAAAAAAACTTTCAGTACATCCACACAAACTTGCCAAAATATTTTCAAAAAGTTTGAAAAATGCACACAGATAGAAATAGAAAAAATAATAATGAACTTACGAGTGTCAGCGAGCCCTGGTTTCGACCATATCACAGTAAATTTACTTAAACAAATGAGACAACTAATATCAAAACCAATAGCACATATCATAAATAACAGCATGCAACAAGGAATTTACCCGAAAATATATAAAAATACAATAATAACTCCGATTTTCAAATCAGGAATTGCAACCGACATCTCAAACTACCGTCCCATATCTATTGTATCAAACGTAGCAAAAATATTTGAAAAAGTCGTAAAGTCACAATTAACTAAGCACATCACTTCAAATAAAATTATTAATGATAACCAATTCGGCTTCAGAGAAAATTTAGGCACGCAAGATGCAATCGCAAAAATAACCTCAAGAATATATAATGCTCTTGACTCGGGAAATAAATGTTTAAGTATATTCATTGATCTAAGAAAAGCTTTTGACAGTATATGCCACAAAAAACTAATCAAGAAATTAGGAAATATTGGAATTCAAGGAACAGTTATAGAATGGTTCAAAAGTTATCTACATGAAAGACACCAACACGTGAAAATTAACAATACATTGAGTGAACCCACCTATTCAGAATTTGGAATTCCTCAAGGGACAGTGTTAGGTCCAATATTGTTTATCATTTACGTGAATGAAATGCTTACAATACCGAAAATTGGAAAAATCATATCTTTCGCTGACGACACAGTCTTAATCATAGAAAAAAAAACTTGGGATGAAGCCTACCGAACCGCAAATGTAGAAATAAACAACTTAAAACAATGGCTGGATGACAACTATCTTTCCTTAAACTCTGACAAAACTTACTTCATGACATTTACACTATCAGACAAATTCCTTCCAATTATAAATTCCAATATAACTATTCATAGCTCTTGTAAAAATTATACTGACAACTGCAACTCATCTAAATGCACAAAAATTTCAAAAAAGAACTACATTAAATATTTAGGCATAATAATAGACCAACATATTAAATGGACAGAACATATTGCACAAACTATAAACAGAATACGTAAACTTTTTTACGTATTCCTCAAACTAAGAAATATACTTCATAAATCTATACTACTGAAGGTTTACTATGCATTAGCCCAATCAGTTCTGCAATACGGAATAATAGGTTGGGGAGGAGCGTATAAAACCAACTTAGCCCCACTTGAAATAGTACATAGAAGACTTATCAAAATTATACTAAAAAAACCTTTAGACTATTCAACTCAAAAAATATTCGAAGAATTCAAAGTTTTACAAATAAACAGAATCTATCAAAAAAATGCATTACTCCAAATCCATAAAGACAAACTAACAATAAATTCATTTAGCACCAGGCCGAGAACAACAGGACAAATAATAATCCCTAAACTTAATACTACAACGGCCCAACACCACTACACATACTCAGCCATAAAATGCTTTAACGAACTCCCTAAAGATATTCAATCCGAAAAAAATTATAAAATTTTTAAGAAAAAAATTAAAATACATTTCACCAGTAGGTAATTTCATGTTTGTGTTATATTACGCCCACTTATATTTTCAATGTGTACGCAGGTTTTATATTTTATAATTTAATTTAAAAAAAAAAAGTTTCTTCCTGAAATAGTGCACAGGTATATAATTTTACATACATGTTGTTTTTATTTTATTTTTTCATAAATACGCTCATGGTAGCATCAATTAAACATACATCAAAATATCAATTGTGTTAGTACTCCCTCCCTAAACACGAGAAATTCTCAATTAGAGAGGTATTATTACCACCATTAAAAAATATTTGCATTACATGTACATAATTAAAAAAATAATTGTACTTATACCTAACTTTGTAAAATTGTAAAAATGGAATAAATAAATAAATAAAAATAAAAAAAAAAAAAAAAAAAACTTTTTTTTTTCAAATGAAAACTTTAGTGTCGTGCAAAATTTTCTATATGGGAGACCATCACATTTTGGTCTCTTTACATTTACAACAACTATTGAATCTATGGGCCCAGAGCCTTGTGAAAAGATTGAAATAGTACCAAACTTTGGCCAGTTGGCAGTAAGGTTTGATGAGACACATGGGGTTGTAGGCAAAAATGTTATGGGTTGACACATTAGCCATAATCTCCTATAATATATTTTTATTTATTTAAGTCGGCAAGTTTTCATATAGGTATAAGTACGAAAAAATATTATCAGCCATGTTTGTAGGCAAACTGCTTCAACATGTTAAGCGGCGTATCCTGCGCCAGAATACACATGAACACTAGCTTGAACAGCACCCAAAACATTGAAAATTTGAACACTTGGTGTTCAAAAACCCTGTGTTCAAGCTTTACCAGAAGCGACGGAAAACATTCATCTCCCGGGCGAAGGGGAAGGCTGGCGGGGGGAAATGTGTTCATATTTTTACAAGAGCCGCGCGATGCGGTCATGTATGGAGAATCAAACCGAACAAGTTTTTGAGGTTATGCGCAATGAGCGAGCTTAATAATCACTAGTTTAAAATATTATGATACCTAAATACAATATAATAAATATATTTGATAATAAAATTATAATATAATAATGAATATTAACAATATTAATATTATTTTTGAAGTGGGTGAAGCGGGAAGCGGGAAGGCAGGCGGGGCCGGCGGGGGGGGGAAATAAGTTCATATTTTTACAGGAGCCGTACGGAGCGGTTGGTACCGGAGATAAATCGAATGACGTTTGGGGTTATGTCAACCGCGCGAGCCTAATACCTATTATGACTTTAAATTGCAAATAAATACTGTCGTAAAGGATGATTATATCTTTCGTGAACTCACTTGTAAATAAAGTCTATTAATTTATAAATCGGTTTCAGAGACACGGAAGAAATTGACCAATTAAAATAGGTATTCTATTATTTCCCTGATAAATAAATACCCAATAAAAATCTAGTTAGGTAGGTTAGGTCTAAGTTGAAATCTGCGTGTTCTCCTTTATATTTCGTCTACAATATCATCGCTAAATTTCTTAACAGAACTCGACTTTTGACGTAGGTCATAATAATTGATATTAGTCGGAAATCTTTCCTGGTAAATAAACATCTATTAAAATATCTCTGTTTTCTCCCTGATGTAGCATCTCTTCTTCATCGGAACATATTTTAACATTTATTTAAACGTCAAACGTCAAGTGTTCAGTTGCGTACAGAGTGTCAGAGGAGCAGTATTGCCAACTTGACGGATTTCCCGTCATATCTAGCGGATTTGAGTGCCTCGAAACGGGAAAATTTTGTGTTTAACGGAATTTACAGTATGACGGATTTCCTAGCGGAATCGAATAAAGTAACAAAATACACAATTTTGTAGGGGAAAAAAGCCTAAATTTATGGATTTTTTGAGAAATTTTTAACCCTAAAATTCTCGAGCCACCCCCCCCCCCAGGACAGACCAAAATATGGGCGTCTGACGGCATTCTGACCGACGATCCGTCACGATCTAGCGGGAACGGAGATTTAGAGTTGGCAACACTGCAGAGGAGAATAACAAAGAGTACCAAAAATATTCTTGTTCTTAAACTTTATATAACTTGATCTTGTTTGATATTATCCAAATGTAAATTAAACTTGTAAACTATATATAACTTCATCTTGTTTGATATTATCCAAATGTAAATTAAACTTGTAAACTATATATAACTTCATCTTGTTTGATATTATCCAAATGTAAATTAAACTTGTAAACTATATATAACTTCATCTTGTTTGATATTATCCAAATGTAAATTAAACTTGTAAACTATATATAACTTCATCTTGTTTGATATTATCCAAATGTAAATTAAACTTGTAAACTATATATAACTTCATCTTGTTTGATATTATCCAAATGTAAATTAAACTTGTAAACTATATATAACTTCATCTTGTTTGATATTATCCAAATGTAAATTAAACTTGTAAACTATATATAACTTCATCTTGTTTGATATTATCCAAATGTAAATTAAACTTGTAAACTATATATAACTTCATCTTGTTTGATATTATCCAAATGTAAATTAAACTTGTAAACTATATATAACTTCATCTTGTTTGATATTATCCAAATGTAAATTAAACTTGTAAACTATATATAACTTCATCTTGTTTGATATTATCCAAATGTAAATTAAACTTGTAAACTATATATAACTTCATCTTGTTTGATATTATCCAAATGTAAATTAAACTTGTAAACTATATATAACTTCATCTTGTTTGATATTATCCAAATGTAAATTAAACTTGTAAACTATATATAACTTCATCTTGTTTGATATTATCCAAATGTAAATTAAACTTGTAAACTATATATAACTTCATCTTGTTTGATATTATCCAAATGTAAATTAAACTTGTAAACTATATATAACTTCATCTTGTTTGATATTATCCAAATGTAAATTAAACTTGTAAACTATATATAACTTCATCTTGTTTGATATTATCCAAATGTAAATTAAACTTGTAAACTATATATAACTTCATCTTGTTTGATATTATCCAAATGTAAATTAAACTTGTAAACTATATATAACTTCATCTTGTTTGATATTATCCAAATGTAAATTAAACTTGTAAACTATATATAACTTCATCTTGTTTGATATTATCCAAATGTAAATTAAACTTGTAAACTATATATAACTTCATCTTGTTTGATATTATCCAAATGTAAATTAAACTTGTAAACTATATATAACTTCATCTTGTTTGATATTATCCAAATGTAAATTAAACTTGTAAACTATATATAACTTCATCTTGTTTGATATTATCCAAATGTAAATTAAACTTGTAAACTATATATAACTTCATCTTGTTTGATATTATCCAAATGTAAATTAAACTTGTAAACTATATATAACTTCATCTTGTTTGATATTATCCAAATGTAAATTAAACTTGTAAACTATATATAACTTCATCTTGTTTGATATTATCCAAATGTAAATTAAACTTGTAAACTATATATAACTTCATCTTGTTTGATATTATCCAAATGTAAATTAAACTTGTAAACTATATATAACTTCATCTTGTTTGATATTATCCAAATGTAAATTAAACTTGTAAACTATATATAACTTCATCTTGTTTGATATTATCCAAATGTAAATTAAACTTGTAAACTATATATAACTTCATCTTGTTTGATATTATCCAAATGTAAATTAAACTTGTAAACTATATATAACTTCATCTTGTTTGATATTATCCAAATGTAAATTAAACTTGTAAACTATATATAACTTCATCTTGTTTGATATTATCCAAATGTAAATTAAACTTGTAAACTATATATAACTTCATCTTGTTTGATATTATCCAAATGTAAATTAAACTTGTAAACTATATATAACTTCATCTTGTTTGATATTATCCAAATGTAAATTAAACTTGTAAACTATATATAACTTCATCTTGTTTGATATTATCCAAATGTAAATTAAACTTGTAAACTATATATAACTTCATCTTGTTTGATATTATCCAAATGTAAATTAAACTTGTAAACTATATATAACTTCATCTTGTTTGATATTATCCAAATGTAAATTAAACTTGTAAACTATATATAACTTCATCTTGTTTGATATTATCCAAATGTAAATTAAACTTGTAAACTATATATAACTTCATCTTGTTTGATATTATCCAAATGTAAATTAAACTTGTAAACTATATATAACTTCATCTTGTTTGATATTATCCAAATGTAATTTAAACTTGTAATAAAACTGTACTTGTAAACATAAATAATAATAATATATTATAAAATTTGATTTTGTTAAAATCAGCACCATTACCATTATGCTTCCAAGACAGCCGCTAACCTGTACGGGTTCACGTCGTATCATCTGTCAAAACTTCAAATCAAAATACTTCAATTGATCAATCGATCGACTCGATCGGATTCGCCTTGTGACTGCCGCCTGCGACAGTCGCTTTTCGAGACCACCGCCCTTTCGCCCCGATTCGCTTTTGTCTGGCTTGTGTTTACACGGCCAGACACCTGCCACCTCGCAGCCAGCCGGCCCGACCGGCTCACTGCCCAGGCCCCCGCGCCACCAACTGCCTTTTTCAAGGCAAAGAAGAAGAAGAAGGACGACCTGGCCCCACCGAGACGAGACCACAGGACTATAATCTCAATCCAGAAGAGGAAAAACATCATCCCTGCCGTGCGGATGTACTCCGCGCGGCTAAAAGCCGCAGACCCGGAGGAATCTCCTATCGTGATTCCCCCTGGCGCCCGCCAGTACCGCAGCAGGACAAAGACCGGGACCGTGCTGTACACGATCCCCGCCTTCCAGCCCCAGCAGCCAGTGAAGAGCCACCCCGCAGACCCGAGGACAAGGCCGGCCATCCCAATGCCGCCCCCCGTGATGCCCGAGCCCACCCCCGCACCCGGACCCAGCAACCGCCCCCCAGGAGGCCCAGCTTCGGGCTACGTGCCGCCCCCCAGACCCCAGCAGCCATCCCAGGACATGGAGACGACCCACGAGGAAGGTTGGACGAGGCCGTCCAACCCCGTGAAGAGGCCCCTGTCACCGCAGGGACCGGAACCGGTTATTGTCGGTAACCGGTTCTCCGACCTCAAGGAGGTTTCTGAAGGCGGCGGCGCTCCGCAACCCAAACGCGCCAACACAACTAATCCCTCTTTCTCATCGGCAGGTACCAGCAGCCAAGCAGCGGCAAGGAGAGATCGCGTTCCCCCGGTCGTGATGACCCTGGGGAACCTCACACACAGCCAGATCACCTCTGCAGTGCAGGGTCATCTTGGCCACCAAAATTTCAATTTCAGATACAACAGGGGCGGGACCGCCAATATCTTTGTACGCAGCATGGCGGACCACCGCGCCCTCACCAACGGGCTGCGAGCGGAGGCGCACGGCTTCCATACTTACACGGCGGAGGCTGAAAAATTGAAGAAGGCGGTCATCAAGGGCCTGCCAAACATCGAGACAGAGGAGATCGCTGCAGACCTGACGGATCAGGGCTTCCCCCCAGTCAAGGTCATCAGGATGACGACCGCAGCGGAATACCCCATGTACATGGCCCAATTCGACAAAGAAGTGAACATGGGCCAGCTGAGGGCGGCAGTAAAGTACCTCTGCCACTGCAGGATCCGCCTGCAGAAGCACCGCAGCAACCATCTGCAGCACGGGACGCAGTGCTACCGCTGCCAGAACTTCGGGCACGGGTCCCGCAACTGCTCACACACCGCGAGGTGTGTAAAGTGCTTGGTGGAGCATGCCTCGGCCGAGTGCCCCAAAACCACCAGGGACGAGCCCGCCGCGTGCTGCAACTGCGGAGGCCCCCATCCCGCCAACTTCAGAGGCTGCCCGAAGAGGGTAGCGTACGTCGCCTCCCTCCAGCAGCGACAGAGGCAGCCCCATCGCCCCGGACCAGGGGCCAGCAGGCCACATCCTCAGGCGCAGCAGACGACGAGGACAGATGGACGCTCATGGGCCCACGTGGCCGGCGGAAGAGCGGCCACCCAGCAGCCCGAGGCGCAGCCCGAGGCGCAGCCCGAGCCTCAGCCTCAACCGCAGCCCCGCTCGCAGACCTACACGCAGCAGCCCGCAGGCTCCAGAGACCCAGACGCCACGCTGATGATGTCCCTCCTCATGGGATTAGATGGCGTGCGATCGCAGCTGGCCAGCTGCACCTCCGTATACCAGAGGGCTTGCATCCTGATGGAAGTCATCACCACCACCATCAATGTATAATCCCGAGATGGTGAACGTCCTCCTGTGGAATGCCTGCAGCATCCGCTTTAAGATTGATGAACTGCTCGCTCTGGCAAATAACACTAACATTGACATCATTCTCATTTCAGAAACACATCTCAAACACAACACACCGCTGAGAGTGCCCGGCTTCGAAGTTCACCGAGACGACCGACCAGAAGGAGGAGGCGGAGGCACCGCCATTTTCGTTCGTCAATCCATCACATCTACAAGGATCCCCACTCCGAAGCTGAAGCATACTGAAGCTACGATTGTCGAAGTCACCATAGAGGATAGAGCGCATACCTTCATCGCCGCCTATTGCAGACATTACAACCTTCTGGTGAGAGAAGATTTGGACAAATTACTTAATCTGCGCCCAATTGTTGTTCTAGGAGGAGATCTCAACGCCAAGCACAACTATTGGAATAACTACAGAGGCAACGCGAACGGGAAAACGCTCTTTACGCATATGCAGACTCACAACTACACGATAATGGCGCCGGACAAACCGACATACCACGCAGTGCACGCACAGTACCCCAGCACTCTGGACATCGTACTCGAGAAAAACGTCAAGACGATCTCGCCACTGCGCACGCTGGATGAACTGTCATCGGACCATCTGCCCGTGAGCTTCAGTATTGGAGGAACGACTTCAAGGAGCCCCAGAAAACAGCGAAACTACAAGGACGCAGACTGGGAAGGATTCAAGACAGAGATTAACGAACGAATTCACCTAACATCGGGAACTCTGCGCTCTACAGATGAAATCGACGAGGCCGCAAGCACTCTCACGGAAATCATACAACATGCACAAGACACACACCTCTCAAAGAAGTACACACACACACGATCAAGCTTCCCGAGCATGTCCTATCGCTCATCAAGGAGAAAAATCGCTTGCGATGCATCTACCATCGTACGCGCGACGGCTACTTCAAAACGGCCTACAACACTCTACAGCGGGAAATCAAGCAGGAAATATCGGACCTCAGACGTCAACTTTGGACGAAGAAAGTTACATCACTCACGCCAAAGGATAACAGCCTATGGAAAATGGCAAAAGCTCTGAAACATCAAGACCACACGATTCCCCCGCTAGAGAAGCTAGACGGCTCAGGATTGGCGCTGTCACTAGAAGAGAAGGCAAACGCGCTCGCCGACGGATTCGAGAGAGCCTACGCAGCCACGGACGGCCTATCCGATCCGGAAACGGATCGACTAGTAGATGAATCTCTACGACATCTCGAACAAGCGGAGCAGACGAACGTCGAAGACATCCATTTCAGCACGCCGAGCGAAGTTGCCGTCATTATTAAGCGATTGAAGACCAATAAGGCGCCGGGAAGCGATCAAATACACAACATTCTACTCAAACATCTACCTCAGAAAGCCATCATCTACATCACAAAGCTGTTCAATGCCTGTCTCATCACCGGACATTTCCCACAGATCTGGAAGACGGCGACCGTGCTGCCCTTCTCGAAGCCAAACAAGGACAAGAGGCAGCCGACAAGCTACCGGCCGATCAGCCTACTCTCCACGCTGAGCAAGGTATTTGAACAGGTTATACTCAACAGGCTACTTCCACACCACGAAGAAAACAACACTTTGCCAGACGAGCAGTTCGGATTCAGAAAGAGGCATTCCACCACCCATCAACTCACCCGAGTAGCGGAATTCATCACCAGAAGATTTAACGAACATCGCTACATCGCCGCTGCATTGCTAGACTTGGAGAAGGCATTTGACACCGTTTGGATCAGAGGGCTACTGCACAAGCTGCACAGAACTAACACGCCCAAATACCTAACGAGAGTGATACAAGAATACCTCAAGAACAGATCCTTCCGAGTCTTCATCAGGAACGCGCTGTCGTCACTACGTGAGATTCCAAAAGGCGTGCCACAAGGAAGTCTACTGGGACCTCATCTCTTCAACATCTTTACACATGACATCCCCCGAGACGAGAGATGCAACCTGTCTATCTATGCAGACGACGTCAAGCTGTACGTTTCCTCGCTGAAAGCCGAGATGGCGGCCATATACCTACAGAGAGCGCTCGACGCTCTCGTAGAGTTCTACAAGATGTGGCGCCTCAAACTGAACGAGGCCAAAACCGAAGTCATCATGTACACGAGGAAACGCGTCAGAAGGACACCAGACGTCAACATCGAAATGGGCGGACACGTCTTAGAATGGAAGGATGAAGTCGTTTACCTGGGCCTGACTATGGACTCACGACTCAACTGGAAATCTCACCTAGCCAAGATGCACGCAAGAGCCAGAATGGCACTCGGCATGATGAAGCCCATCTTCAATAGAAAAAGTCCGCTACTTCCCAGAACCAAACTCCTGACTTACTATTCGCTCATTCGACCGGTGCTGACCTATGCTATTCCCGTGTGGAGTAGCATCTCACAATCTGACTTTACAAAACTACAGACACTACAGAATCTCTGCATTAAAATCACATACAACACTAGAATCAGAACAAATTTGAAAAGACTACATGCGAGAGAAGACATTCCGACCTTATTTGAATACAAACAAGACACAGTAAAAATAAACTCATACAGGAAATCGGTCAATACAATTCTCCCAGCGACTTCACATTCAAATACGTACACAGACTACCCAAACACATTCTGATGGACCTTGACCACATCTGGCATGAACCAGATTCAGACGCCGACGAGTGAGCGAGCAGTAGGTATTCCCAAACTCCAGACCCCTCCCCCGTAACTTATGTTTATATATCTATGTATATATTTATATAATATTGTATAGTATGTATGTATATGTATGTTTATCTCCTATAGTCCCATAAAGTATATATCTACATAAAAACAGACATACACCCCACACACACACAATGCAGGATATCGTACACCGATATCACTGAAGGCCGACCGGGTTCATGTTGACCGCCGGCCGAATCTTCCTGGATGAGGTTTTTCATGGTTTCCTCATTCCCGAAGGCAAATGCGGAAGAACTCCAAATAAAAGGACATGACCGCCTCCTTCCCACTCCCAACATAACACAAACACACACATATGTATTTATGCTTTCCAGTTTGCGGACGATCAAGAGTAAATGATGACCAAAAAATATGCAATTTTAGTAGGGTTTTTAGGTAACAATTTTTCCCTACCGATTAAATTCTGGACCTTAAGTCTAATAAACAAGTAAAATTTTTAAATACCCACATGAGGTAAAGATTGCGAGGCGCAAATGACGCCGTTCTATTTGTATAAAGAACATTAACTTTAAATTCAGTAAATTTAAATGATTCACCTCTTCAAGGAATATAAGAATCTAGTAAATAAAAAAAAATAAAATACTTCAATTTAGCTACAATTCGAATTCTGACGCCGAGTTTACCGTTTGGTTAAAAATGGATTCGTGTAACCGCTGTGCGATTCGAGATCGTAAAAATAATTACAAATATTGTATGGTTCCTTTGTGCACAAATACTTCAGCTACGACTAAGGGAAAAGGAAAGAGAAAGAAAACAATGGTGTGCAGCAATTCGTAGATCGTGTCATTTGAGCGAACTATCAAATAAAACCGTACGATATGTCTGTGAAGATCATTTTAATGTAAGTATATATTTTGCAGTATTATTGTTCGAACATAATATTAAAAAAATACATATTTTACTTTATTGCATGCTTCATGAATAGTTTACTGTACATTACAGTGCAGTGCAGTGTAGTGTACAGTAATACTGTAGGTGGCTCTTTTACCTAGCGACAACAAGCGTTCAACAAGCCTACATACATTACTTTTGCAAGCCACTCTCAAATGGAGATAATTATTTAATGTAAGCTACTGTCAAATGGAGATATGTACTCATTTAATTTGCATTATCTGTATTGAATAAATGTGATGTCTCACAAACAAAAGTATTAATAAGGTTGTATTTTTATTTTCAGTTAAGCGTGGATGCTCGGAAATGGCCCCAACCTCTAAATAAAAGAGTTCTTTTAAAAAAGGGAACCATTCCTCATAAATTTGAATGTCAAATTGGAGCTGATGGACGAGATTTACTCAACGTGCTGGATCAGAATCCGTGCTCATCTAAAGGCAGTGAAGTGTCTATTGCAAGTTTCGAGCCAATGTCTCCTTGCCTGTCTGATGTGGACGAGCCTGCGCTACAACAGATCATCAAGCAACCTCGAGACCACGTCGAACCGGAAGTGTCGTTTCCTCTTGAGAAGCCTCAATGCTCTGGACTCCAAATACTTCACCAACATGGGGATGGACAACAAGACACATCAAGCTCCGAAGAAAACTTTCACATGTTGATGGTTGAGCATGCAACGGACTCGAAAGCCATTTGTTTGGTTCTGAAACAGTTTTTTAAAAACAAAACTTAATCCACATTCCTCTATTCCTTCCATCATGTAATCCATTCTCTTCTTCCTTTCCTCAAAATCTCCACCCGGAAAAGAAGAGGATGTGCTTACCTACATGACGAACAATATTGACACCCAAGTGCACATTACCCACTTGTTATCAGTTGCATTTCGGAAGTGATATGGTTCACAACTCGTTCTTGTAAAATATCGCAAGTAGTCGCAAATAATCGCAGTTTCGTTTCTTTTTATAAAATATAGTGGTGTCGGGCATAAAATCTATGTTGTGCAATATATGTGATAACAGAAACGACACGGAGCAGCCTTCAGAAGCCGTAAAGGTAGGAGATTTCCTGTCATACCGATTCTCCTTCGATCTGCCTTCAAAACACGATATATGGTCTATTTCGTTTACAAAAGGGATTTACAGTCCGCAATCTCGTGTCGTGGCATTTGGCTGCGACATTTTTTTGGTCCTTCTAACCGGATAAATTTCGTTTTTTGTCGTTCTTTGTTAGACATTGTGTTTTGAAGTACAGATCATTCCATTCGTTGACCTTTTTCCGGTTTTTATGAAGCTGTTTCAGAATTACTCATTCAATCGTGAATATTGATTAAATTTAAATTGGTATTATTTAAGTCGTTGGGCGGCTTAACATTTTGAATTCGTTGATAGTGGGGTACTTTACGTACGCCGCTACTTGCCGCTACGTGGTAGGTAGTTGGTATTATACTATACCTACACGCATTGTCGTGTCGTGTCGGTAAGCAGATCGTGGATTGTTGTCGCATTTGACAGCTGTTATCACAGAAAACATTTTGTTTACAAGTTGCGTTGACATTTAGTTAGTGTTATTATTCTGTTTGGTTTAAAAAATATTCATAATGGCGGCAATTAATATTAAATACAAATTGGCGCTATTAGATATGGAAAGTGTTCGTTCGTCGGCTATCAAAGCCGTCACATCTTCAAATTCTATTGACAAAAATATTTTCAGAGCTCGTTATGCCGATATATCTAACATTAGAGAAAATTTCGTCGCTTCACATATTTCAATTGAATCAAATAAGAAGGATGACGCGGAAATTAAAGTATTACAGGAAAAGTATACTGAAATCCAAAACATGTATTACGAGATTCAATCATATTATTCTCAATTATTTCCGGAAGTTTCGAAAAATGAATCGGATCATTTAATGGCCAATAATAATGTTTCGTTGCCAAAATTAAAATTGATTATTTTTTCTGGAATATCAACAGATTGGACAAATTACATAAATACCTTTAATTCGTTGATCGATTCTAATAATGCTTTAAATTCTGTTCAAAAAATGCATTATTTAATAAGTAGTCTATCAGGTGAGGCATTGACACACGTTAAACATTTACCGATTTCTGAAGAAAATTATTTTGTGGCATATAAGCTCTTAAAGGAAAGATATGAAAACATACGCTTGATCGCTGATAAACATGTTGAATTAATTCTATCGATTCAACCTGTAAAAGTTCAAGATAATCTTCGGCAATTTATTTCAATTTTGAAAGAAAATATTGCTGCGTTAGAAGCTTTAAATTTCCCAGTTCGACAATGGAGCTTTCTTTTGTTACATATTGTATTGCGTAAATTAACAAAAGAATTACGTATTGATTTTGAAATTCAACACAGTTCGGAGAATATTCCAACGTTTGACCACTTGTTGAAGTACTTAGATGGACAGTGCTTAGCAAAAGAAATGGCACTTGGAGTTTTTCCTGAAAACCAGTTACAGGCTCATAAAGGTCAATCTAAATCGTATAATGCGAAACATCGATCAAGCAATAATATTAATGCGTTTGTATCAAACATTGAAATCAAGTGTATTCTGTGTAAATCGCCACACTCACTGCACAAGTGTGAAAAATTCTTACGCCTTACTCCAAAGGATAGGTACTTGTGTGCAAAGGAAAATAATTTATGTCTCAATTGTTTAGTGCAAGGAAAACACAACGCAAAAAATTGTCAGTCGCGTTTCACCTGTAGAGAATGTAAATCAAGACATCACACATTATTACATTTTCCAAAAAAAATCGTGGAAAATTCAGACCAGCAAGAAAATTCGTCGGAGCCTTTGGCGTTGACAACATTCTACAATAAAACCAACAAAACGGTTCTTTTGTCTACAGCTTATGTGGAAGTTTTAGATAAAAATGGAGTGTTCCAGAAAATGCGTGTTATTCTAGATAGCGCCAGTCAAGGAAACTTCATATCGGAAAATTGTGTCAAAAAATTGGGTTTTACTCGTTTTAAGAAAAAACCACTCACCGTGAGAGGTATTGGAAATACTCCTACAATTAATTCTAACGGATTAATAAAAACACAATTTCGTCCTGTCGATTCGAAGGAATCTGGTATTTTGACAGATTTCGTTGTTTTAAATAACATTTGTTCGAATATGCCATCAAATCGTATCATCGATCATCATTGGGAACACATCGTAGGTCTCAAATTGGGAGATCCAACATTTTACATACCATCAGCCATTGACATACTGCTTGGAAGTGATATTTTTGCGTCATTATTATGCTCAGGAAAAGTGATGGGCAAAGAAAATGAGCCCATAGCCATAGAAACTAAATTGGGTTGGATTTTGATGGGAAATGTTGGACCATCAAATCATTGTATAAATTCATTCTTCACGTCAATGGAGGAAAATATTGATGAAAAGCTTAAATGTTTTTGGGAAATTGAAAATGTTCCACTTTTGAAGAAAATTCAATCGCCTGATGAAATTCGTTGTGAAAAATTATACACTGAAAGTACCTACCGTAACCAAGACGGGAGATACGTCGTATCGTTGCCATTTAAGGAAAGCCCGGAAAAATTGGGAAACTCATATGACATAGCTTTGTCACGCCTCAAGCATTTAGAAAGGAGATTGAATAGAGATTCTGATCTCAAATCCCAATATATTTCGTTCATGAGGGAATACTCAATATTAGGGCACATGATGGAAGTGCCACCTCAATCGCCAATTATTGGTAATTATTTCATACCCCATCATGGAATAATCAAAGAAACCAGTTCTACAACTCGTTTAAGGGTCGTTTTTGATGCCAGTACCAAATCGTCTTCGGGTACGTCATTGAACGACATACTTTTGGTCGGTCCTAAATTACAAAGAGACATTGTCGAATTAATGTGTAATTTTCGAATACACAAAATTGTTTTTACAGCTGACATTCGTCAAATGTATAGGCAAATACTTGTGGATGAGAAATCTCGCCGTTATCAACATATTTTGTGGAGGGAATCATCGGATCATCCTGTGAAGCAATTTGAATTACAAACAGTAACATATGGCACGTCATGCGCACCATACTTATCGATTCGCACACTTCATAAATTAGCCAATGATGGAAAATTGAATTTTCCAACGGCTGCTAGGACATTAATTGAAGATACTTATGCAGATGATATTATCAGTGGTGCGCAAACTTTGGAAAGCGCTCGACATTGTATAGTGGAATTAATTGCATTACTTCAAAAAGGTTGTTTTGAATTGAGAAAATGGTCTAGTAACCATCCTGAAATACTGGAAGACATTCCTGTCAGCTATCGGGAAGTACCCTTAAGTTTTGAGTCGGATACTGACAAGAAAAACCTTAATATTTTAGGTATTCAATGGATACCGTCGCTTGATCAATTTACATATAAAATTTATAATGTTTTTAGTGACCACTGTACCAAACGTATAATTTTATCGACAATTGCACGTCTATATGATCCATTAGGTTTTATTAATCCTGTCGTTTTTATTGCTAAATGCTATATGCAAAACTTATGGAAAATTCAAATTGGATGGGACGAAGAAATCCCTTCGGACATGAATTTGAAATGGAAGAAATATATAAAAGAGCTTCCATCACTTGCCAATTTAAAAATTGATCGATATCTCGCAACTTCTCCAACCAGTCGGTGCATCCTTGTTGGGTTTGCGGACGCCTCGGAAAGAGGATATTGTGGAATTGTTTATTTGGTTGTGATTAATAACACAGAAATATCCAGCCATATTTTATTAGCAAAATCCCGTGTTGCCCCCGTAAAGATAACATCGATCCCGCGACTGGAATTGTTGGGAGCAGTTTTATTGGCAAATTTGTTGACTTATTGTCAAGAAATATATAAAGATAGACTTCAAATTGAAAAGACTGTTGCGTTCACCGATTCAACTATTGTATTGGCATGGTTGAAGACACCTTCTTTTCTATTGCAAACTTTTATCGCAAATCGTGTTGAAACAATAATACAAAATATACCTTATGAACATTGGTATCACATTTCATCGCAAGAAAATCCTGCTGACTTGGGTTCGCGAGGAGTTTTTCCCAGTGAAATCGCTGGCGCTTCGTTATGGTGGAAAGGACCTAACTTTATATCAACACCTTTGGAGGAATGGTTATTTGTTAGGCCTCCAAATATCTCCGTGGACCAGTTACCAGAGTATAAGTCGAAAAATTTAATTTCTCTATCGACGAATGTGTCAACGTCTGACGAAGAGTTTTTATTGAAATTTTCATCATTATCGAAATTACTGCGTGTTATATGTTGGTGCCGTCGATTTATCAATAGATTAAGTTCGGAATCGATTATCAATTTCAAGGGTTTATCCCCACTTTCGTTAAAAGAAAATAATTTAGCCTTGCAATGTTGCATTAAGCTTGTTCAAGCAATTTATTTTCAACAAGATATGAACAATATCTCTTCCCATCGTATGTGCTCAACGCAGCTTCAAAAACTCGCTCCATTTATTGACGCAAATGGTGTTTTGAGAGTCGGTGGTCGAATTCGCCATGCACAGATTTCAGAAAATGCTCGACATCCTATTATTTTACCGAAGCAATGTCATTTGACAACTTTAATAATTGATTATTACCATAGCATGTACCTTCATCCAGGTCCTCGTGCACTCCAATCCATAATATCATTAAAATATTGGATAATTTCGGCTAGGAACGTAATTCGACATCGATTGAGTAAATGCATTTCTTGTTTTAAAAATAACCCGCGTGGTAGTTTCCCGTTGATGGGTAACTTACCCGCTTCCCGTTTTCGAGAAGGTCGTCCATTTTTAAATGTCGGAACCGATTACGGAGGTCCTTTTTTGGTGCGTGAAAGTAGACGTCGCGGCGCAAAAACTTATAAGGCCTATTTATGTCTTTACGTTTGTTTATCAACCAAAGCCGTTCATCTTGAATTAGTTTCAGATCTATCTACTGAAGCGTTTGTGGCAGCATTAGATAGATTCATCTCTAGACGCGGTATATGCCAAAATATCTATAGCGATTGCGCCACCAATTTTACTGGAACTAACAGATATCATACTGGCCTTTCTAAATTCATACGTGAATCTGAAAACACTGACAAACTTGTTGACGCAACTGTCGCTCGTTCAATTACTTGGCATTTTTCTCCGCCCTCCGCACCCCATTTCAATGGAGTGTCGGAGGCTGGTATTAAGTCAACTAAATACCATTTGAAGAGGGTTGTGGGAGATCAAATCCTCACCTTCGAAGAATTAACTACTGTTCTGACTCGTATCGAAGCCATTTTAAATTCGCGACCAATTGGAGCGCTGTCGTCGGATCCATCCGAATTGAACCCGTTAACTCCTGCACATTTTTTAATTGGGGCTCCTCTTGTTTCTGTTGTTGAAGAAAATTTTGTGGATGTACCAATGAATCATTTATCGCGTTGGCAACTATTGAAACAGATGTCCCAACATTTTTGGAATCGCTGGCGGAAAGAATATCTACATACTCTTCAACAACGAAACAAGTGGGCAACGTCAACACCTAATTTGAAAATTGACGATCTAGTCATGATAGATGATTCGCAAGCAACCCCAATGCGATGGCCTGTGGGGAGGGTGGTTGAATTATTCCCCGGCGCCGATGGAGTGGTTCGTGTCGCTACTGTAAGAACCCCTCAGGGCATTTTTAAGCGGCCCGTGGTCAAATTGTATAGGCTACCCATCGATTAAATAGTTTTAACTTTTTTTTGTCTTGTTCAATTCCTAGGTTAATTAGTTATTTGCTTTCGTTTTTCGTTGCTTTCTTTCGTATATAGTTGTTGAGAAAATATCATATTTCCTCAAGGTCGGCGGAATGTTTGGTTCTGAAACAGTTTTTTAAAAACAAAACTTAATCCACATTCCTCTATTCCTTCCATCATGTAATCCATTCTCTTCTTCCTTTCCTCAAAATCTCCACCCGGAAAAGAAGAGGATGTGCTTACCTACATGACGAACAATATTGACACCCAAGTGCACATTACCCACTTGTTATCAGTTGCATTTCGGAAGTGATATGGTTCACAACTCGTTCTCGTAAAATATCGCAAGTAGTCGCAAATAATCGCAGTTTCGTTTCTTTTTATAAAATATAGTGGTGTCGGGCATAAAATCTATGTTGTGCAATATATGTGATAACAGAAACGACACGGAGCAGCCTTCAGAAGCCGTAAAGGTAGGAGATTTCCTGTCATACCGATTCTCCTTCGATCTGCCTTCAAAACACGATATATGGTCTATTTCGTTTACAAAAGGGATTTACAGTCCGCAATCTCGTGTCGTGGCATTTGGCTGCGACACCATTCAATGCAATTTGTAAAAGAAATACAAAAGTAAATTTACAAATACAGGAAAAGAACACTGTAGGGATGCGAATCTTTATCCAATCCAGTGTTTTCCTACTCGTGATGTGAGTACTTCTCCTTTGAAGCGTTGTAAGAATACCGAGAGAGTACAACTGAACCAAGTCACTCTAGACAGTTCTGCCTCCGAATCGGCGTCTGATTCCGAATACTCCCAACAAGCTACGTCAGATTCGTACGCTGACACTAGCTCAAATGGTGATTTCAAAAGTCTGTCATTGAAATTAACTCTGCAGCACATTGAAAGGAAACCAAAGTTGTATCTAGGAATCCTTAAAGAATTTTATTGGATTGTTAAAACCCTCGCCCTCCTTGAAAATATTAACATTTTTAATGTTTTAATTGTTTTTAAAAAAATTAAATTAAACACCGGTTTCAGTATTTTAGGTGACGAATTTGGCCTTTCTGAGGCTCAGGCTTCAAGAATCTTTAAGCAGAGCTTACCAAAGTTATCTCGTCATCTCGCAGAACTGGTATTTTGGCCCAAGTCGGAAACAATAGAAGCATTACTACCAATTCCATTCAGAGCAAGATACAAACATGTTGTATCAATCATAGACTGTTTTGAAATTCAGATAGAGAAGCCATCTAATCCACTGCAGCAGGCACTAACTCGGTCAGAATAAAAAAAATGCAATACGCTCAAGTACCTCATATCAATCACACCTGACGGCTTTATTAACTTCATATCGAAGGGCTTCGGTGGGCGTACCACAGACATGATGATTGTTGAAAAGTGCGGCTTCTTGGACAACTTGTCTGAAGGTATGTCGGTAATGGCAGACAGAGGGTTTAAGCAGCTAGCTACTATTTTAGAAGGCAAACATTGTCAACTTGTGCGTCCACCAAGTGTTGTTACAGGTGTAAATAGCAGTAAAACAGAGGTCAAGTTATCGAAGCAAATAGCAGCACTGCGAATACACGTTGAATGTGTAATAAGTCGGCTCAGAGAATATCACATTCTAAAGCCACATTCTTGTATAGACTTCCACTTGACTCAAGAAGTAGACCATATTGTTACGATCGCATGTGGACTCATAAATCTTCAAAAACCAATAACTTGATCATATTATTATTAGATTTCTGATGTTTTTTGCTCTACGCATATTTTTTATTTTAATTTTAAATGTTATGTGCACTCCATTACATATAAACTTTAACTTGAATGTAAATATTCATAATTCAGTGTAATTTTGTTTATCCTTCATGTATGTGTATAGAATAAGTTACTAGAATACTTTAGAATAGTTAAGTATATGTAACACCTTCGACTTGTGACTTTCATTAATATTAAGCAACCATACATTCTGATGATGCTATACGAGCCGAGCGCCTCCTAACAAAGTGGCTTCTGTGGGTTGTTTTTCTTTCATATGTTTTAATCATCGACCAAGTATTGATCGAAGGTTTTAATAGATTTTATGTATAATATTTACTAAAGGGATTGTTAGGTTTGTATTGTCGGGAAGAAATGCAACATGCTACACTAGCGCCATCTAGCGGGCAGCGTTGCCAGTGCGCACTGTGTACTTACTTCCAATATTTGACTGGGAGTGGATTGATTGCCATTCATTTTAGCCCAGTCAATCTAGACAAAAAACAGGCCCTAACTGGAACATGCTAGGGGAGAGCTGAATTTTTGCAGGTGGATAGTACATCTTATGTGGAGTATTTTCCAAAAAAGTCCCTACCCCTCCCCCGCTTGCTTCCTCCCCTGTGCCCTCCCAAACATTAAAATGTGGGGTTCTACTAAAGCGATTATATCTCGTAAACTAAAAGATATATCAGAAAAAAAATTTCGTCGTTGAATTTCTTATAAAACTGCCTAAAAATTTTACAATAAAACTTTTTTTAATATCTGCATTAGTTTGGCCAATAATAATGAGATTGTTGTTAAAAATTTTTTTTTTTTTGCAAAATTATTTTTTGAAGTTGAATATTTTTTTTGTCTGAGAAAATATGAAAAAATAGTTTTCACAAATAAGTTGTCAAATTTAATAAGCTTTAAAACCATGCATAACAATGTTTACTTACATCTTTTATTTCTATCGAAAATAGTGGACAAAAACAACGGCGTGCGCGGGCTGGCCGTAACTCGGAGTGGCGAGGCCAAGCGACATGTCGTTCTTGTCGCGTCGCTAATTACTTGTTTCATCAAGTTGAAACAAACAAAAAAATAAATAAATATGGTCAGTTTGATCTCATATGTTAAAAAAAAGATATGTCTTAAGGTTAAGGTGTGTGTCGGTTTTGTGGTTATATTTTGACGTGGTTGCGCCAAGCCTTGTATCAAGTTTTTTGTGCGTTTTCCCTCCTTCATCAGGTTAAAATATTGAAAAAAAATTAATTAACAATTAATAAATATAAAAAAACCACTGAAAATGTCTGAAGAGAACTTATTGTGTATTTTATGTAAAAAAATACCTTCCAGGAAATTTTGTTAAAGTAAAGAAAGGGTTACAAATGCTAATTAACGCTAGTATTGAAAGAGATAATAATTATGTTAAATTAACCACTTTAGATAGCGTAACCAACTGTGCACGTAGATTGTAGAAAAATGTATAATAAGCCTAGCAGTATTAAAGCTTTTACAAATGTTAATTATAGCCTATTGACCAGTAGGTACACCTCAGCCATTCCTAAGGCATTTAGAAAATACATTTAATTTCACGGAGAACTATTTGTGAGTATTATTTGTGATAATAAAAAACAGCATTTGATCTTAAACTATCTCACAAATATCGTTAACAAATACATTTGGTGTTAAGACCAGAAATAGGGGAAACATTGTAATATAATAGATGACAAATGGGGTGCAAAAATAAAATCTAAACTTTTAGGTGTGTTTGATTTGGTCGTAGCAGAAGCTCGCTATCATGGCATTTGCTACAAGAAGTTCTGTAAAAGTAAACCAACTCAGTATATAGGAACACCTAAATATGATAATTCAGCTAAAAATTTTCTTAAACTCTGTAGTTTTTTAGAAAATACTGACGAATGTCAGTTTATATTAGAGAAATTAGGGAAAATAGTAAAAGATATTTGTGGCAGTGATCTTCCGTCGTACCCATATACATTTCCTAAAAAACAAGTAATTGACTATTTTCAAGATTTTATGTATACGTGTATTTTTGGCAGAAAAACTGTCATGTGCATGTCTCACTCAAGTTATAAGATACTAGGCGACTGGTACAGAAACAAAGATAAGAATGCAAATCTGGAATGTTTAAGAATTGTACTTGCTGCCGCAGAAATAATCAGAAAAGATATTTAAAAAAATGCCACATGATTGTGAAAGCTATCCTGATGTTCCGGAAATCAGTCGTGGGGGTGATGATTTAGTTCCTGAAACTCTGAATCTGTTCACGTTAACTGTAACCAAGAAGAGATTGTATGATAATGGACCTGATGTTACGAGAAGACGTTTAGTAATTAACCACGCCATCATAGCATCTGCAAGGCCAAGGTCTTTTTGTCATCAATTCAGACAAGTTTGTGTTTTCTACAGAGAATGTACTGATCTAAGAATTTAATAGAAGTGTTGTCGTCATTGGGCATTTTTTCGTCGTGTCATGAAGGTGACAGATATCAAAGATCTGTAATAAGAGCTGGGCCTCCTACAATCGAAGATGATACATTCACAAAATTTGTGTTCGAAAATGCCGACGTTAATATAAAAACATTTGATGGCCTAAGCACATTTCATGCCGTGGGAAGAATAAAGTGCAATGTGCATATCCAGCCTCTAATTTTACAAGTCTAGATGTACTTCGTCTTCAGTGATGAAATGGAAATTTCGTTAATCAAGAAAATATCCTTCAACCTTGTTACGCGAAGAGAAAAAAGAGCGGCTTGAAAGATGTAACCATCAACGATGTCAGTGAATGTATATCTTTCAGAAAAGAGCATGCCGATTCATTATCTTTTGTATCTCCAACCAATTATGTGTGGTTAAGTGACATAAAATTAGCATTGTGCAATCAAAAGTTAGCTGGAACGGGTTTATAAACGATTGTGTGACATTGTAACTTCGACCAACCGCTTTTTCTCAAACCCATTGAAATGGTAGCGGGGGCTGATGGATCATCTGAAATTTCAAAAATTATTGTACGGCTAGGAAGTTTCATTTGTAAATGTCATATTTGGGATGTATTGGATCACGGAAGAAAGTGGGCTCGAAGATTTATGGAAAACTGTGTACGGAGGTCCCATAGTGATACACATGATAAAAGGACACGCTTATGCAAGAGCTGTAAGAGCCCATGTTCTTACAGGTGCTGCAATCGTCAAAATAATTTGCAATGACTCTCATGATACACTTTTTCTTCGTGAAATAAAAGAAATATTGTGAACAAGGAGATGTCACATGAATTAGCTTGTGAAGACGAATCAGTTGCAATAAATCTTAAACATTTCACCGACACTTAAAACACAATCAAAGCGACAAGTCGGACAGCAAAACTTACAATATGTTTTTACTTAACAATATGTTTTGCTCAGGAGTTTGGACTGATACGTGCTTTGACATGAACAATCTTTGATGAAGTCATTAAAAACAGTAGGAGCACTTACGCAAGGGTGTGGGATTTCTCAGTAAATGGATATTAGGAGCTCCATTATTTCTTTCAATCAGTGAAGCTTTTCATAATTTCTTGGGTTTAAGTTACAAGAAAAGTGAGCAGTATGTTGAGCTTAGGGAGAGCCAGTTACGGGACACACAATCCTTTTGCTCGAAAGTCGGGTGAATTAATTTGCATTTCTTCGAGATTAGTATCAGACTCAACTAAAACATATGACGATGCTTATGAGGTAGGGTTCAAAGCTATGAAGAAAATGGCAGGGCAAAGTTTTTCAGAAGGAAAACTACACAGATCGGATGATTGATACTCAAGCCAGTAATAAATCTGACAAAGTTAGAAACAAAGAAGTTATAATCAACCCTAAGCAGATATTCAATAGAATATTATGCGTATGTGACAGTCCTGCAAAGCTCAAATCCTACTTTGAGTTTGAACTAGCTTCGCATCCACCTTTATTTGAAGACGTTTTTTTAAAGAAAGGTAAGAAAGCCTCCATTACTACTATTACTATACAATTTAGTGTTAAAGCGTTTTTATATCGTAAATCAATTAAAAAGTACTCAGTGTTTCAATTTAAAACTATAAATACCTACCTAAGCTCAAATCGGTCATCTGCAAGCACAGCGTGCTAGGGCCGACCGCCAAGCACGCCGTGCCGCCCTGCTATCGAATCGGATTTTGACCAGTATTAAGAATAAAGGTAAGCAATATTATATATCGTTTTAAAGCTTATTAAATTTGGCAAATAAATTATTTGAAATATTTTTGCGTGTTGCCCCAGATAAAAAAAATATTCACCTTTAAATCAAAATTTTACGAAAAAAAAAATATTTTTGCGACAATGTCATTATTATTTGCCAAACCATAATAGATAACAAAAACAAACATAGAACTTATTTTTAGACAGCTTTCTAAGAAGTTTAACGGTGAAAATTTTTTTCAGATGCATATAATAGTTTAAGAGATATAATGGATTTCGTAGAACTCTAAAATTGCAAAGTTTGAGAGGGGACAGGGGAGGAAGCAAGCGGGGGAGGGGTGGGGACTTTTTTGGAAAATACTCCACATAAGAAGTACTATTCACCTGCAAAAATTCAGCTTTCCTCTAGCATGTTCCAGTTCAATGCGTTCATTGACTGGGCTAAGTAAACAGGTGGTTTATTTCAAATAATTCACATATATTAAAAAAAATTAAAAAGTACATTATTTCATTAAGATGGGAAATATAGCTCTGGACCAAAACAGCGTGGCTTTATTAATAGCCTCCAGACAGAATTCTTCATCATAATCGATGTGGAAAACATTTATTTTGCCGGATGATTCAAAATTGGGTTCAGCAACACAAAACACTCCCTTGACTTGGTTCAGTACAAACATTTGTATCTGCATTTGCGCATAATATTTTCTGGCAACAACACCCTCAAAGTAATTTTTCATGGTACTATCTTTGACTGGACACTTGACTTCAACGATATAATCATCAGTGACTGCATCAGGGGAGCCACCGATAATTGGTATTTTGCAACTGATTTTCAAACCACATTCTTTATATTTGTGTCCCAGTTGGCTCGCCAGTGATTTTAAGACCAAAGGTTCTAAAAGCCGACCTCGTTGCATAGCCTGTGTGTCTGGAATCTTGGCTGCCCCCAAGATGACTTCGGTCAATGTGCCATCCAATGTTTTGCAGTTCGCTGCCTCGTATAGTTTGGATGCAGTAATTCTACCGTATCGCATTTCGTGCCATAACGGGCAGTTAGCCTACTTTCTTGTTAATGAACAAACTTCCTGGAAGATATTTGTAGGAATATCTAGATCACACGTAATAAAATTAATGAAATCTGTCGCACTTCTATTGTGCAGGTTTCGTGTTTTTTTAAAAGCAGAAATCATCCTGTGGATAGACAAACAGTCGGTGGGCTTCGGGTCCATGTGGAGTTGAGTCAGCTGGCAACGAAGCCCCTCCTTAAGACTCCTTTGGAGTACTGCTGCCAGGAAATCTCCATTACCTTTCTCCACACTTTTTACTGCGTTCTTGCCAACTTGGGAGGCCATAATGAACTTTTGGGAGGTTCCGACACACAATAATTTTGACTTTCTCCAATAACAGTGGACAGATGTCGACGCTGGTTCTTCACTTCTCCTATGGAGGCATGTTAAAAAAGCCAGTGCGTGTTTACAGCCACCTGAAAGCAAAATGTTCCAAATATAAATAATTATTTGTCAATAGCTAGCCTCACAATGATCGTGTGTTTGTTACATCACATTGTTCTACCCCACATTTCCGTTGGGTAGAGTGAAATGTTATAATATAGCAACATACAGTTCAACTAACCTCTAGAGTCTTGACATTCCAACACTTGTATTTCATCTTCCATCTCATCACACTGAAGTATAACAGAGTATGCTTTTTGGCGGACACGATGCTCGGGGGTTACTTTTGCTTTTACTGTGCAGATAGGACCTTCTCTTTTTACCTGCACATATCCGATTGCATTGTCGCCGTAACTTTCACGTGCAGACCTTCAAAATACATAATAATAACACATTAAAAACAATAGCTACCTATGTATAACTGAATGTATACAATGACATACTGACAAAATATTATTATTGTCTTAATTATAATAATTGATGAAACATAATGTATTGGTACTCTATTTTTAGCTTCTCGCATATTATAGAATGTAGAAAAAATACTTAACGCTTTGTTTTGACATTTCTAATTTCGGTTCCAATAAAATTGATATTATTACTTAGAAAAGTAGCCATCATAAATGAATCTATTTTCGGCAAATTGTCAGACTGGCCCTGAACAAAACCTATTTCAGCCATTTTTGAAATCCAAAAGATTGCTTAATAATTTCATAAAATAAGTTCGCAGGCTGCAAACAATAAAACTAGTAACTTAAATAACCACTTTACCTATAGTGTCAAAACTGTCAAATTCAAAATTCGCCGGAAATCACGGTGCTGCCATATAAAAAATAAAAATTCAGTGTGGAATGTTACAAAATTAATTGAATATTATCGGAGACGGGACATTTTCATGTAGTGACGTCACGAGCCCAAAAAACGGATTTATTTAATAAAAAATTTAAAAAACTATAAATTTCTAAAAAAAATTAGTAACATTTTCGTAATCTTAGTTGAAAAATCTATCCACACGATTTTTTCCAAGTCATTATGAAATCCATGCAAGTGGCCTATTCACTTCTCTGATCGAGTTTCATAAAAAATGATTTTTGACTATATTTAGGCGGTATTGTTTGTTCATCGACGATATTGTTTTCTCTGTACATCACTTTGGCATAATTCTTATTAATTTCTTATTTTGCTCACCACAATATTTGCCAATAGCATAAACTAAATGTTTTATAATATACGTAATATAGTTGTGACAAGTTCTCAGTGAAACCTTTTATTTACTTTGAATAATGTGTACTTCAGAACAGGGTTTTTGCACAATGCATTTTCGCAGATTTGAAAAATATGATTTTTTTTAACAAATGTAATCAGGCATTCTTATTTAAATTACTTTAGATAAAATTAATTGTAACTGTTATGTACCTGCTATTTTTTTATTTATCTAAAATTTAATATACAAATATATTATATGAATTTATTTAAAAAAATATGAGTCTACTTGTAAATAAAATGTGCAATCCTAGTCCAAAAATATTTTTATTCAAGCTAAATACGCAAAAACTACTTAAATAACTCGAACTAATAACCTATTTTTGAATATAAATAGCTGTTTCTTGTAGTAATTGTTGAAACGATGTGTATTTTTCATAATATGTGGCTAAAAGTTCGGAGGTTAAATAAATATTGGTTAAGGTATCGTTTAATTCAGAGTAAATTATATTACTTACCTTTTAAAAGAACGAAATTCGTATATTTTAACTTTGAAAACTATGTATTTTTCGGCAATGTGACATAACTAACATTCCCGATTATCTAAATGGGAGATCGATCGACCTAGGTTGCTAAACGAAATTCAACGTTTAAAAATTTCAAAGTTTCTTACTTGCTTCGTTCACGGGCCACATTGTGGCCCGCGGGCCTGGGGTTGAGCACCCTTGATCTATACCTATCTTCTTGTAAACAGAATAATTAATAAACCCATTCGTACTAAAACAGAAGGGCAAAACGTTCCAAGTACACTACACGCAATCCATTGATTACCAAAAGAGCAATTCATATAATACGACATTAATAATGAAAAGTTTTGTCTGTGCAGATTAAAAACTAAAAAAAAAAAACATTTTTATTATTAATCACCAAAATAATGTATGTGATTAATATTGCATTTTGATATCAGGTAATGTAAAACGTATTTAGTTCAGTTTTTTTACTTAAATAAGTGAAAATTAAATTTTATTTTTTCTAAAATTCCAGCGTTATAACAAAAGTATCTAACGTGACCTACCTAACGACTATAAAGCAACTACCTGAACATTAATCCCAATACGATCGCAAATTTGAATAATAGAACAAAAAAATAAAATTGAAGCTTTTCGAGCAATGTTCGGTATACTTTCATATTAGTCAGAAAATTTTTTTAATTAGTGATTTTAAAATGCCAAAATCAACAGTGTCGTACGACGAAAATGAAATATCTAAAATAAATTCAACGCACTCAGTACTCCCAACAAGTTCCACTCAAGAGTCTTTGGAAATTACACAATATCCTTCCACATCTAAAAATTCTGATTGGGTAAGATTATTAAGTATTATTTTTTCGATTTCATCATCCTTCAAAGACGCTTATGTGGGCAGATAAAGCTTCTCTTCACTAATGGGTGCTCGAAGCACCAAGTAACGTTTAACGTGAACATGGTCGCCAAGTTTTCTACCAATATTGGCAATATTTGGTAAAAATTTTGCTTTCATGATATCAGCAAAGCTTTCTACCACGTCGATGTAGTAGATTCATGTAATGTCGACACAATTTATTATTCTGACTTCTGCTGTTTCAGTGGCGCGAATTTGTCGCGAGTTCGGTTAATTATGGATTTGATTGAAGATTTTGACATTATTGAAGCAATTGAAGATGAGGAAATGCGTAGAGGGGCAGCAGCAAATAGGAGGCCGCGAGTTCTGCGAGCTCGTGTTAATTTTTTAGAAATTGTGGCCTATCTAATGTAGGAGTCAAAATATTGATTCAGCATTTTTTGAGCCACGAAATGAATAAACAATCATCATCCCCGGTCCTAGGGATTCGGGGCGATTCAGAGGCATTCCTAGCATTAGGCCCCACATATATTTTACACATTGAACATTAATATTTATTCATTGTAATCAGGAGAAAACAGTTGTTTTTTTAAACAGCAAAGTTATCAAATGGATCAGGTAATAAATAGTTTAGAATTTTTACCTGCATATTATGATGCTAGATGTCATCACCATTTCATTTAAATGAATACCAAAAGGATTTGTTAAAATTTAAAAATAAAGTTCGCTAATATAAAGTCAGTTCCACATTTATTAAAAAAACAGAGACTTTACGGTTTTACAATAAGGGCGCTTTACAGTAAAAAGAAAAGAAACAGCTCGGTAAGAAAACTATGGTGATTTTAATGGTATTATGTATGTTTTATGTATTATAAAAAACACAAACAAATAAGTATACATACCTATAAATTAAAACAAACATACTCTTTTAAAACACTATATTTAATTTAATTATCGACCAGTTACAGAAGAAACCTTACTTCCTCAGCACAAAATAAAAATAAAAAATACAGGGAAAATTAATTACAATACCAAAATACAATTGGAATGTAAGAATAAGCCGTGATTATGTTTTGTTTGGTGACCGGACAACTCGGAATGAAACCAACTCAGAACCATCTCAGATGACATAGGCCTTAAGGGAAATTATTTTCCTCAGGGGCCTCATGAGTGGAATTAAAGTGATTGTCATTTCACTTTCATAGATGGCGCGCGTATAAACGGAAAAACGCTTTTGCGTACAAACGCAAAATGAATAAATAGTTTTGTCAATAAAAAAACTCAAATCTTTCAAAAAAAGGCTAAAAAATACAATATTGCATCGGAGATTGAAACCGATATTGTATTGTTAGCCTTTCTTGAAAGATTTGAGTTTTTTTATGGACAAAACTATCTGTTCATTTTGCACATGTACGGGCGCAAACAATTAATTATTCTTAATATTTTAAAGCATAACATGTAAAAGCGTTTTTCCGTAAAATTATTATACGCGTGCCATCCATGAAAGAGTAGAATATGAACTCTTTTGATAATCACCTTAATATAAATACAATGGAAGTGTATATAAATCTGTAATCAAGATATAAAACAACTCGTTGAACAATCGAACAATGCGTAAGTGCCCTAGGGATGATCTTTCACAAATACATTTTATCTTTATTCTGAGAAACAATCTACTACTACTAATACTACTAATTTTTGTCTAATCTAAGTCCAAATCATGATCCATTGTCCAAATCATGATCCATTGTCCAAATCATGATCCATTGTCCAAATCATGATCCATTGTCCAAATCATGATCCATTGTCCAAATCATGATCCATTGTCCAAATCATGATCCATTGTCCAAATCATGATCCATTGTCCAAATCATGATCCATTGTCCAAATCATGATCCATTGTCCAAATCATGATCCATTGTCCAAATCATGATCCATTGTCCAAATCATGATCCATTGTCCAAATCATGATCCATTGTCCAAATCATGATCCATTGTCCAAATCATGATCCATTGTCCAAATCATGATCCATTGTCCAAATCATGATCCATTGTCCAAATCATGATCCATTGTCCAAATCATGATCCATTGTCCAAATCATGATCCATTGTCCAAATCATGATCCATTGTCCAAATCATGATCCATTGTCCAAATCATGATCCATTGTCCAAATCATGATCCATTGTCCAAATCATGATCCATTGTCCAAATCATGATCCATTGTCCAAATCATGATCCATTGTCCAAATCATGATCCATTGTCCAAATCATGATCCATTGTCCAAATCATGATCCATTGTCCAAATCATGATCCATTGTCCAAATCATGATCCATTGTCCAAATCATGATCCGAGAGTGCATTATTTTTTTTTATAAACAACTTCTTGCTACAGTCCTATTCACACATCGTCTCGTACATACCCTTATTTTTTACATTAAATCCATACAAGAGGCTCCGAGGAAAATATTTTCTCATCTTTGGAGATACTGTGTGGAGGGTATTTTGTAAGGTGTGTATGAACCTATGTCATTTTTGACAAACGAAAGAGTTTTAATGTTTTTAAGCGTATATGGTAGGATTATTACTGAGAAATCTGTTTATATATAATATGTAATAATGAATGGGAAATCATTTTATGTTATTTCTATTTTTTGTTGTTCGTTTTTTTAATTGTTCGTATTTTTTATGCAAACATAGAGTAGGTAATTGTAAAAATTAATGTGAGTTGATTTTTTTTAAATGTTTTTTTTTGCTCGTAGGTATATGAATTGTACCTACGAGTTCTCTGAAGTCATCCAAGTAAAATTGCATTTGATATATTCTTATTTATTCTATTGAGTTTATGCTTTATTTATTTATTTTGTAATTTTTTTATGGTTATACTGTTGTTATAAATGAAATTTGTATTGTACATATAAAAGCCCAATAGGGCGTCAATAAATAAATAAATATTTTTCACTTTTAAAATAATATTTATTCATGGTAATTGAAATAAAAGAAATTATCTTACAAAACAGAAAAGTTATCTAATTATTTTATTTTTATTTATTAAACTTAAAAACCGTTCCATTTTTAGGTGGTTTCGGTAATATAAACTGCATTTTATACTTTGCTTATTTCTAATACTTAACACAACCGTACAAAATTTCTACTTTTTTAAATACTTCTAATACCACTGGGAACCAAGGGCCAGTTGTTTTAGAGAATTTTAAAAATTCATCAAATTTCGAAGTTAATGTTTAAATTCTATTCAAGTTCCGTTTTTAGTTCAGTTTTGTGAAACAATTGCCCCACAATGAAACAGTATCAGAACTTAAACAGAACCTTCACGGAACTTGAAAATTAACTTTGAAATTTGATGAATTGTTCAAACTCTGAAACAACCTATTCTAAGCTTAACATTTAGATGTCTTTATACAATTAAATAATTTAAAATATAAGAAAACAATTCGGTATTTTTTTATCAATCCTTTTAGTACAGTGCTTCGTAACCGTATTGAAATAATCGCCCCCTTTACCACAATAAAATTATCCAGTGCCCCCCCCCTCCCCCCCCCCTTCTAATCTTGCTCCGTATCAACGAATGAACACATACGTAAGAAGTGTTGAGCTCGGACGGTACAAAATTTATTTTGAACCTTTTCGAACGGACCTTTATTTTATAAGAATCACATTGAGTATTATGCCTCAGTTTAAATTTGTGTGCGTGAATGTGTAGTTTATTTAACAGAACTTAAGAAACGTTAGCGCCCTAAAGAAAGTATGTGAGTGAGTGTGCGTAGCTCGTGAATGAGCTTTTTTTCCATATTGACACAATGCCCACCCGAATTTCTACAGCGCCCGCTAAATGCTAAAAATTTAAAAACGCCCGCCAGTCCTCCAAAACGCCCACAAAGGGGAGCATAACTCCGGTTAAGAATCACTGTTTTAGTATGTTTTTCTCAGCCTTGTATAGTGATGGGAATGATCGATACATTTACATAATCGATATATTTCTATCAATATATCAAAAGTATCATCGATTAATCGCTGAGTTCGGGAGCAATAGCTACGTCAGGGGCAGTTTTTTTTATCAAGGAGGGGAGGGGGAGGGAGAGGAAGGCACATATGATCGGTATGGCATCATTTTGGTAAGTAGGTACTGCAACAAAATAAAATCAATCACTGTTTTTTTTCTTGGCAATGATTTCCTTGTTATTTACTAGCAACATTAATATTATTTCGGATACTACAAATTTCAAAATACGAATTGAAATAAAATATTATACATGTTTCAAGTATAAAGAAAAGTATTTTCTAATTTATTTTACGTTATTTAGGTGAACAGGACAGTTAGTGCAAATAAGTCCAAATTTAATTCCAGTTTTAGAGGAACTTCCCGATTTCCTGTACCTGTACTTTATTATTGTGTTGCATTTTTCATTTGTTGTTATTTTATATCTGTTTTATATAATATTCTAAGCTCCTGCTGATAAACTACTTAGTTTAGTCAGTGTGTTCAAATTACCATTAATAATACTGATACGGTTTTTGTTAAAAATAACCTCCAAATAATATGTAGGTTAAAATCTCAAACAAACCGAATTGAATTGTATCATTCGATGCAATTGACAAATTATCATTAAATAAAGTTTTCTAACCACAGAAATTATTTCATTTTAATTATAAACTAAGAGACACTGATGTTAATTTCATGCATGTCAATTTCTAATGAACTAGTTTTTTTTTTCATTTGAACACATCTTTGCAGATTTTAGTAGAGTATTGTATACTGCCCGAAAAGCTGCGTTTGTAGCGAAACCCAGTGGACATTAAATATAAAAATGGTGTTAACTAGTTATTGCTTTATTTAATACCCAAACCAAATTAGAAGATACCTACATAACCTCAAAATAACTTTATTATTTATTATAATTTATTTATAATAATAAAATTACTTTAAGTAATTAACTTTAAATTTTGAAAAACAATCACAGTGGCACTCTCTCACATTTTTAACAATGCATACCTATAAAATATTTCGATTTTTTTTATTTTTTTTTACAGTTAATACCGCACAAGAGTCCCAACTGCTCCCGTCTGGAGCCAGTGAGACTATGGCATCCCCAAACGGGCCATGTTGTGAGGCTGAAGGTAGTGGGGAGGGAAGGAGATAGGAAAGAGGAAGGTGGGGGAGTACCTGGCTATTCAGATCTGGTCACTAAACACGGCTAAAGCCATTTCAAGCAACGTTTCAATTCTGAATGGTGGTCTTACACCAGGGCGATACTGATAGTATCTTCCACTCTGGAACGTGCCGCAAATATACTTTATATGATTTTAAATGAATAAATTGTGAAATAACACAAATTAATCAAATAAAATTTATTTGCGCACGCCGGGTTCGAACCCGCGACCTTCGGATTGTGAGTCGAGAGTCTTGCCTCGGGACCACGGAGGCCGTCAATTGGCCGGAGATTGTCAAGCAATTCAAGATATTTTGACTTGTCGCGAAATATAACCTCTCGGATCTGAATTAATTCTGACAGATGGAAAACGATTGTATCGATTCCAAAATTATTGTTTCGGACTGTGTATTGAACATTAATATCGATAAGCGAAAACCGATTCCACTTTGGATGACATTTCAAAACGATGATTATTGACATTGATAAGCGAGAATCGATTCCACATTCGATGACAGTTCAAAACGATAATGTCGGACTGAGTATTTAAGGCGGAACTCCTGCGCCAGAATACACATGAACACTAGCTTGAACCACACTATAAACGTTCTTTGTTTTCCGTCTCCTGCGTTTTTTGAAACATGGTTTGAAAGATTGGTGTGAACAGGTGTGAAGTTCGCGCGGTCCGACAATTTTGCTAGTGGCCTTTCCACGCGTACGCAACTGAACACTTGACGTTTAAATAAATGTTAAAATATGTTCCGATGAAGAAGAGATGCTACATCAGGGAGAAAACAGAGATATTTTAATAGATGTTTATTTACCAGGAAAGATTTCCGACTAATATCAATTATTATGACCTAAAGTTAGTATTTGAATTTCGAATGCGTAATTAATGACGCATTCGAAATTCAAAAGTCGAGTTCTGTTAAGAAATTTAGCGATGATATTGTAGACGAAATATAAAGGAGAACACGCAGATTTCAACTTAGACCTAACCTACCTAACTAGATTTTTATTGGGTATTTATTTATCAGGGAAATAATAGAATACCTATTTTAATTGGTCAATTTCTTCCGTGTCTCTGAAACCGATTTATAAATTAATAGACTTTATTTACAAGTGAGTTCACGAAAGATATAATCATCCTTTACGACAGTATTTATTTGCAATTTAAAGTCATAATAGGTATTAGGCTCGCGCGGTTGACATAACCCCAAACGTCATTCGATTTATCTCCGGTACCAACCGCTCCGTACGGCTCCTGTAAAAATATGAACTTATTTCCCCCCCCGCCGGCCCCGCCTGCCTTCCCGCTTCCCGCTTCACCCATTTCAAAAATAATATTAATATTAATGTTGTTAATATTCGTTATTATATTATTATTTTATTATCATATATATTTATTATATTGTATTTAGGTAGTAGTGATTATTAAGCTCGCTCATTGCGCATAACCTCAAAAACTTGTTCGGTTTGATTCTCCATACATGACCGCATCGCGCGGCTCTTGTAAAAATATGAACACATTTCCCCCCGCCAGCCTTCCCCCTTCGCCCGGGAGATGAATGTTTTCCGTCGCCTGTGGTAAAGCTTGAACACAGGGTTTTTGAACACGAAGTGTTCAAATTTTCAATGTTTTGGGTGCTGTTCAAGCTAGTGTTCATGACATGTGTATTGTGGCGCAGGATACGCCGCTTGATGTGATCATTGACATCGATACACGTACATCGATTGTTCAAGAATCGATTTATCGACGACAATGTATCGAAATACATCGATGGTAAAAAAGATCGATGCAACATCGATTTATCATCGACTGTTCCATCGCAACTTTTTGGGCGGGCCCGCTCGCCCAGTGTCCGCCGTACAAGACACGGATTTTGATGATTTCACGCGACATCGCTCTCGGCTATTTGGCGGTTCATTGTTGTTTTTAAATGTTAATATGAAATAACATTTAATTTTTGTTCATTCTTATTAGTTGAAATGTTGATAATGATTTGAAATAGTTTTATAAAAAGTATTTTATAGTTCACAATTCTTTAAAAAAACAGATAATGAAAATACTAAGTAAATGAATGAATGGTACCTAGTTGCAAACGACATGAATGCGGATGACGATAGTTGACGGTGATTTTTTTTCACGTACAAAAAAGACTCGGCAATAATATCCTTTTAAAATTGGAGGCAAGACTCGTGAAGTTTTTTTTTATTTCTGCTCCAAATAATCGCAAAAAAGACAAAAAATAAAACAAAAATTGCAAAAAGAGTTTGGAAAAAAACGTTAACTTTGAACTAAGGCAACAGATATAATTTATGAAAAAATATTTTTTTAAAGTTAATAATAATTTAAATGAAGCACTATGTTGAAGAATGTTTAAAGTACTTTTTTTAAAACTTTTATCCAATGAGAAGAACACATATAACCTGATTCTTCATACTTTAAAAATCACCTAAATACAGAAGTACACAAATGACCTTATTCTTCGTGCCTTAAAAATCACCTTAATACAGCAGTGTAAATTCGCGCCCTGTGTATGTGTACCCCCGTTCTGCGACAAAGGTACAGAATAAAAGTTTCAGATTATAATATTAATTGTCAGTGAGTAAATGAGAATAATTTTAAAATTTATTTTTAGTGGTACGCAGAACTAAAAATAACATCAAGTTGATCTTTCTTTGACTTATAGGAATCAAAGATTGAATACTGAAAAAAAAATTGACGAAAAATACAATCATTTCTTAAAAATCAATTACTGGAGGGGCTGACAATGACGGTTGACGGTGATTTTTTCCATGTACAAAAAAGACACATCAATAATATCGTTTTAAAATTGGAGTGAAGATTCGTGTCGTGTAGTGAAATTTTTTATTCCTATTCCATTAAAGACAAAAAATTGAACAAAGAGCTTGGATAAAAAAAAGTAAACTTTGAACAAAAACTTTGCAATAAATATAATAAGTCATTTAAATAAAGCACGTATCTTGAAGAATATTTTAAGTGATATTTTAAAATACTTTTTTTGAATAATAAGTACTCTAACAACCTGATTCCGCACACCTTCAAACTCACCTACATATACATACTAGTAAATGCACAAAAAATCAACTCAAGGGCGCTTTACAATAAAATAATCATAATATCTAATTGCTATTTAAATAAACATTAAGTTTTCTCTTATTATTTTTAACGTTATTCAAATCATTTACATGTTTTGAAAAGTTATTTAATAATATATTGACTAATACTCTACAAATAAGTCGAACGTTTTTCTATTGGGTTGCCCACACAGACAGTCCTCGTCAAGTTCTATATAAAAACCTCCAGAGTCTAAGCTTAAAAATGTGAGATGGCAAAGAATATCAGTAACATAATTTTTTTGAAAGAATAGACTTTTTATAGAAGGATCATTAATTATTGTTTCAAACAATGCACATAAATGAAAACAAATAAATTTTACCGATTGTGTTGGGACACAGAGACCACCTCTTTGAAGGTGATCAAAGTAGTCGTCACCGATAGCTTGGCCTTTGCTATCTAAAATTAAGATTTCACATATATTACACTTAATTTTTTTCCTGACACTATGTACTGCATAACCACACACATAAGTTTGAGAGGCCTCGTCTAAACTACATTTTTCTAAATAGTCGGTTGACAATACGTGCTTAAAATCTTAGATGTTACTTAAAAACTCATCTCCCGAACAATCTTTTTCGATGAATTTAAATTTCATAGATTTTAGGTCCTGCGATTTTAGTAAATGTTTGACTCGGATTTTTTTTTCCGATTCAATAATTTGTCTGAAAGAGATATGGTAGTTACAACCCGATATTGAGCGATATCTGCCAAATCTCTTTTCTAAGCAATCAGACTGAAATTTTCCCAGCAGAACATATTCAATAGAAAAGTTTTTAAATGCAGTTTCAATAATTTCTAGGATCGTTGATGTACTGTGGTGTAGAGCAGCATAAGTGTCTCTCGACAAACATGTACTACTTGGCATGGCGTGCCACTTATCCAACCAATTTATAAAGTCTTTTAAAAATACAACACTCAAGTCATTGGGGCTAGAAACCGGAGAACAGTACTGGTTTAGTTTAAGTTTACCTTTAATCGTATTTTTAACGTTAACAACATTCCACCATTTACGGATAATTTCTAAGAATTCTCCCGTTTCTGCATAAAATTCTGTAGATTTCAAAGTCGCTACAGTAGAATCATGGAAAATATTATCTACCAATATAACGCTTTGCCTTTCTAAACTAGATGGGAAAAGGCTTTTAGAATTTAATTTATAAGCTTTCTTCACTACTTGATCAAGTTCTTGTTTATAAACAGATTCCAAATGTTGGAAACTAGCGGTTCTAGGCTCTCCAGATTCAAAACTGGAAAAAGTAAAGCTTTTTCCATCTGATTTTAAATTTAACCAATTGTTCCTAATGTTTTTAAATATATGTACAAAATCATAAAGTAAAAATATTCCTGTACCCACAATATCTGAAGACAGTTTTCTGTACATATTTTGATTGAGTCTATTGTTGTCGGTAATAACACTAACAATTTTAAAACCCACCGATTCCACAAAACGTACAACCTGCAATGTCAATATTTTTAATTCATTTCCAGTTGTTCCATGCGAAGGGAAAAGCCTAACAATTTCATTAAAACTACCAAAAGCCGAAGAAATCATGAAACACTATATTTTATTTTCTGCGTACCCAGTAATTTTTTTGGCTTTAAATTCTATCTTACTGTTCAAATATATTTCATCTACAACTAAGTTCACAAGTTTTTCCCGATCTGAGAGCTTCTCCGATATGTGAAATAAATAATGATTAGTATTATTTATTTTATCAGGTGAAACACTTAACGATGACGATATATACTGCAAATATCTTTTGTGAGGTAAAATTAAAAAAGTTCTAAGGGTTTCGTAACATGCTGGAGACTGTGAATATACGTTGAATGCAAAAATTATGCTTGCCGTGGAATAGTTTCGCTTATTCAAAGTTAGCAAATGTAGTTGATCTTTAATTATACCCAACTGTTTTTCATGTTTATAGCTGTCATCAGCATATTCAAGGGCTGTCTCTAAACAGGCATTAGCTTTTGCAATATAAAAATTAATATTCTTTGCATCGTTTTCTGCCTGAGAAACACAATCACCTAACTTATACCTAGACAACAAATTACCAACTGTGACCATCGACTTACTGCTAAATTTTCTGGCAAAATCCATTTTAAATCATGATCCGAGAGTGCGTTATTTTTAATAAATACATTAACTTTTAAATCCCTACTTACAGTGACACTTGTCACTATTTCTAATGCAATACCTGAACATAATATATCGTCATTGGTGACTAAATCTGTATTTAAAGTGTAAAATATAATATAATCACGAAGTACTTTTATATTCCACACAGTCCATAGTCAATTTAGTTTGGAAATTGTTTAAAAAGTCATCATAATTTTTCACAATGTCACTTTTCAAAAACTCTTCAATTTTTTTGATTTTGGCGTTTGAAAACATTTTTTTGTCGCACTGAAGGATTTTGCCTTTTTTAACTGTTTTGGTACTTAAATATTTTGGTAGATTAGGAAATATGTGAGGAATCGCGTCAGGGATTAACTTTGGATAACTTAGTGGGACTCCCATCTGCCAGGTTTCCATCTGCTTTCTTGAAATTTTCTAATTTAATCACTTCACTAGTGTCAAAATGTTTGGTGCATACAAATGAACCTTTTGTCGGCACCCATTTTGCTCGTGGTATGGCTTTGATCCAGGAATTTCAAAGATCGCCAGCTCTGGGAAACGAGAAGGTAGTCACAGATTCGTCTCCGTTTTTCAGGCTAGCGTCAGAGTTTGATTTACAACATGGAACACAACACCTCCTAGGCATCTAAATAAGAATAAAATAAAACATTGCCTATATTACTTAGGAATTACTCTTTAAAACTTGAAAGTTGTCTTCTATAGTAATTAATTTTCATTTTGGGAGACGGGTATGGGTACCGCCACCCCGGGAACCATTAATTGGATAACCAACACCCCTGCCATAGGTCACCCCAAGTGGTTCGCTACGTTTGGTGACTTAGCAG
The DNA here is from genome assembly GCA_936435175.1 of Glyphotaelius pellucidus. Taxonomy (NCBI): domain Eukaryota; kingdom Metazoa; phylum Arthropoda; class Insecta; order Trichoptera; family Limnephilidae; genus Glyphotaelius; species Glyphotaelius pellucidus. The sequence goes on along the minus strand of OW386543.1, from coordinate 5,645,359 downwards.
GGGTGCCCGGGTTCATGGGGTGACGTTTGTCTAGGTCTTGGCGGCCAATGCGTTTGCTCACCTACTGCATGGTGGGCCGGATCGAGAGAGATTGGTTGAGGGAGACCTAACCTAGACCTCTCTAGCTGGTCACTCTCGACACATCGCCTTGCACCGCAGTTGGAGGGATGGATTCATACGTCTGTCACTCCTGAACACATTGACCCTCAGATTCCTACCCACCCCTAATACCCTTTTTCCTTCCCAGAACTTCCTCCTTTCTTTCCCTAAAAATATCATCTTCACGGCGTCCCCAAAGATGACATAGGCCCTGAGGGAAATTATTTTCCTCATGGCCTCCTGTGTGGAACTAATGTAAAAATAAAAAAAGGGGAGAGTATCAAACTGCTCATTCACTACAGTTAGGTATTTGTTGGTACTTGTAAGCAAGTTCAGAGGCTACCACCTAGCCGAGGCTAGCCACCTACGCCATCAACCGTCTGTTTGGAGTAGACGCGGGCACGTAGACACGATTTAGATAAGCCAATCAGCATTTTGAAAAAATGCGAATTAAAAATATTTTATAAAATTTTAATTTATTAACTGTAATGAATAAAGCTTGTAAAGCTTGAATAAAACTATAAATTTTTTTAGCAAAGAGGGATACGTAGGGACATCATTTACGCCCTGGACCTTTTTTACGTCTTTTTTTTACTCAATCTGACTTAGAATCTAATGGTGTTTCGACGTGGATAAGATTTCTGGTTCGTATATTTTATTGGATGGTTTGCATAATGATAATAACTGTTTTATCATATTAACAGAAAACAGTCCGTGTGGATAAAGGGAGACGGGGAAATAAGGTTAGGCAAATATTTTTTAATATGTGCGATAGAAATGACAAAAATTTGTGTTTTTTTTTGTAAATTTATTTATACAATTTATCATATTAACAGAAAACAGTCCGCGTGGATAAAAGGAGATGGGGAAATAAGGTTAGCAAATATTTTTTAATATGTGCGATAGAAATGACAAAAAAAATGTTTTTTTTTTAAATTTATTTAGACAATTTTTTTCGTACTCAAGAAAGAATATTATTTCACAATATATAGAACAAAAAGGCTTATCTTAGTGTATGTATTGAAAAGTTCACAGATGTGTAACTAATTTAGTCTGTCTATTTTGTAGGAAAAAATTACATGTTCACTGATAGTTTCTGTGATAACGATTGCATTTATTTCGCTTCTGGTGCTTGCAGTCAACACGTGCCAAACAATAAAAAATATTTCGATTTATTAATTGTTTTACATATATATATATATATATATATATATATATATATATATATATATATATATATATATATATATATATATATATATGTAAAACAATTTTCTCGGTTTACCCGCGTAACGTAGTCCTTAAAAGGACTTTTTATCTCTATACTTTAAAAATTGACAAGCACTCACTTAGGTTTTGACTTTTGAACCGAACGGACACGCGAAAGCGAACAGTTTGAGACAAAAGCCAAGACATAAGGCCTCTGAAGATGGACAGTGAGATCTGTCCGAAACATCAGGAGATAAAAAGTCCTTTTAAGGACTACGTTACGCGGGTAAACCGAGAAAATTGTTTTACATCTTACACCCGTGAAAACCTTAACCATAACATATATATATATATATTTGTAATACAACTAGGTAGACCAACAAAGAAAGTCAGTGGATTTATCACGGGCTCTGACGGCCATTATTCCCAATCTTAGCTACAGTTTGAACGGAATCGGTAGAGAACACAAAAAATTCAAAGTGGTCGTTGAAATTAAGCACCCTGCCATTAGATTCGAGTTAAGCCCGCCTTCAAAATCCGTAATCCAGATTTTGAACCAAATTGGCAGAGAACTCAAGAAATTATGCATTTTGACATTAAATCCGAGTTCAGTGCACACCCGAACTCCCTAATCCTGATTTTGAACGAAATCGGTAGAGAACTCGAGAAATTCAAGATTTACGCCGAAATTTTGAATTTTGATATTAGAATCGAGTTCAGCGCCCCTCCGAACGTCTCAATCCCGATTTTTTTGTCATTAGATTCGATTCAGTGCACATCCAAACTCCTTAATCCTGATTTTGTACTAAATCTTGAAAATTCTTGAGAAAACTCAAGAAATCCAAAATTAATTCAGAAATTAAACATTTTAACATTAGATTCGGACTCCAAACTCCCTTGTATCGACTGTGATAGAAATCAGTTAAAAACTAAAAATTTATTGTGCCCATCGAAATTATGTACTTAGACATTATTCATTTTCCTCCATTAGATGGTTGGGACTCTTTTTTGTATCACCATATCCTTTATTTTTTCCCATTACAGCTGCAAAAAGCTTTTAAAACTTTGAGATGGTAAAACCCATCTGCCGTGAAGATAGACATTGAAACGCTGTCCGAAATGTTGGTTAAGGAAGGAGGGAGCGCAACACGGCAAAATACCCCAAAAATAAATTACGATAATACGACCGTGAAAATCTAAAATCATTTCAGATTAAAATTTATTTGTTACCTAATAATAAATTATTTAATTTTTACTTTCCCTTTGGCTGGTTGATTGATTAATCCCGGTCTCCTCGGTATTTACTTTACGACAGCCAAAAATATTTTGAAATAAAAACGCGCGACCTTTCGCTTCGAGTGCCTGCTCATTGAATTCACGAAATGTAAACGATTTTATAGTCCTTTGCGCGGCAAAAAATATTTTATAAATATATCTAGTACGGCGTTACGAATATGAAAAATTCAGAAAGTTTGAGCGAATTATAATAAAAATCTAGATAAACTTTAGTATTTTTAATTAATTTAGGTTGTTCTTTTACGGTTACGAAAGGATTTATTTTAAATGTTTGTGTATAATAGACTCGGGTGCCTGACATAACGGCAAAGTCATTTTCCAACAGCTGAAGTTGCTGTATGTATTTCATATAGAATTTAAGAGATTACGATTTTAAATTTTCATTCACTATTAACTTTTCCTAACTACCCGTATATAATTTTCAGATAAATTATTTGTAGTACATATTGCTTGTACTATCAAAATGATGTTTAGCGCTATTTGGAAAACTTGGCGCTTATGGTGAATCTAAACGTTTTTTTTCCAAAAAATATTCCTATTTAGCGTGTCAAGTGATTTCAAAATTTTACCTTGTTTTATTTTAAAACTGTAAAATTGGGGCATCAGCACGGGTAAAAAAACCCAGTTAGACCCATTATCTAACAAAATAATAGAATTAAAAATATGTTTTCAATAGTTGGATATACGATTGCAAACAAAATCAGTAAAGAACACAGTTGCTTCATTTAGAGGTTATGTAGGGGCACGCGTAAACGATACTTTGCATAATGTAATATTAACTGTAAAAATGTGAATAAACGTTACCTTGATATTATATACTCTAATCGCAATATTTTGTGTCGTAAATCTTTAACCAACGTATATTTCGTAAGAATCTGAAAAACAACACAAGCATTATTATAGGTTATACACCGACAATTGAAAAGTGTAAAACCATATCACACATGATTATTTATTGTTAAATCATGAAAAAAACATTACATTGATGTTTTATTGAACGGTGACCAAAAACTGAGTCAAGTCTTGAAGATAATCACAATATTTTTTATCATAAAACACGTGCATTTCGTAAAGAATTTGTAAAACAACACTGCAATTAATGGCGGTGTCGTGCCGAGAATTGTAGAGATTAAAATGATAGTTTATATCATATTAAATGTAATATTAACTGTAAAAATGTGTTGAAACGTTACCTTGATGTTTTATTTAACAATAATTAAGGATTGAGAACCGAATCAATAAGGATTTCAATAAATATTCTTTATCATAATATCAACGACGCGTTTACGTCACTGGAAAACTGTTCGAATGGCTGAAAATCTACGACTACCTGCAACGTTGCCGGACCTCCAACAACTTGTCTTCTATAAAGTAAAGGTGTCTATGTCTAGACCCTTATAGCTACTTGGCACCATATTTTCTGTGGTGAAATGCGCACGGGTTTTTGAGCACGATTCTCCTACCAATAAAGTTATGTGACCGGTAGTTAAGAGCAACATTTAAAGAGATTGGTGAAATAGCCCCTAAGAAATGTTGCGTATTAACGAGTAAGCGGAGTAAGACATAAATAATGAATTTAGAACTCTTTACACAAATGCCCTGATGATGGACACTGTAACGCTGTCCGAAACATTGGCTGAAGAAGAAGGTAGGTACCTTCCCCAAAAATAAATTACTATAAATTATGAAAAGTGTTCTTTTTTGTTCTTTGTTGTCGTTATGACGACCATATAAATTTTTACAAATTTAATGAATTAGAGTCGTTCATGATCGGATAATTTAAGTTATATCAATTTTTTTGTCTATAAACTACAAATTTAATAGTAATCATTACGGTGTGTCATTGCCCGCATTGCTCACGCTGCCCGTGTCACTGTGTAAATAAATCTGTATGTATTATTTATGATTTGTTAAGTATATTTTCTATGGAGAAAATGCTATGATATTATACTGTTAATAGGCCACTTGCATGGATTTCATAATGACTTGGATAAAATCGTGTGGATAGATTTTTCTACTATGATTACGAAAATGCTAATAATTTTTTTTAGAAATTTATAGTTTTTTTTCTTTTTTAAATAAATAAATCCGTTTTTGGGGCTTGTGACGTCATTATATGGAAATGTTCCGTCCCCGAAATATTCAATTAATTTTGTAAAATTCCACACTAATTTATTTTTTTTATATGGCAACACCTTGATTTCCGGCGAATTTTTCAATTTGACACTTAAAATTCACTAGATTTATTGTTTGTTACCTTGCGAACTTTTGTTTGGCTTGACGTTTTGACAGATGGTATAAAGTGAACATCGTACAAATGCTTTCCGCAGCGGCTGACTTAGGAGTATAATGGTAACAGTGCTGATTTTAACAAAATAAAATTTTATAATATATTATTATAATTATAATTTACAAGTACAAATTTGTTACATTGGATTTAGTCATATGTAGACGTTGAACATTATTATGATTATTGATCAATAAGATGGATCAAGGAAACAAATATTTATGAGATGTAATATTTTTGGAATGCCTCGTTATTCTCCTGTGCCATTCATGTGGAATAAGTCGGTTTTTTTTAAATGATTTTCGGCTATGTAATTATATTTTTTTCGCACCCATAAAATTATGTCCCGTCTTTCCGGTTTATAAAAAGTGGTCTGATTTTTCGGATTGAAATTTTCAAAAAATCGCCAGGGTTTCAAAAATACGATTAAAAAATAATAATAATACGGAATGTCTTAGAATATTTGCCTTAACTGGAAAAAAAATTTAAAAAATCTGATGCAAGTGGCCTATTATGTTTTAAATGGTATTGTAGTTCCTAGTTTAACAAATCAATTGTTGATTTCCTTAGTTGGCCCGTGAGAACGTCAAGAGGAAGTCCTACGAGAGCGACAGTGAGGAGGAGGAGCCACTTTCAGCCAGGAAAATACCCAAGACTGAAAAGAAACCAAAAATTAACAAAGGTATTATTTTTAATTAAATGAAGACATTATGAGCGAAACTCAATCGAAAATCTGGAAACAGAAAAATCAGAAAAAGATATTTACACCTCTGGGACTCGAACCCAGGACCTCCCTACTTTCCGGGTTGGGCGCTCTTATCCACTGAGCTAAGGTAGACTTACAGTAGAGTCAATAGATGTCGCACATTAAATAAAATGGATAAAAAATTTATCCAGACACCATCTAGATTGCATTTAGTTCGAGTTGAATCTTGCAATCATTCATAAAGATGGCAGCCAATAAAAATATGCGTTAAGAAAAATGAAGATAATATGGGTGGTTCTTAGTCGAAGTATGGTACAGTTAAAAGTGACCGAATTGGATATCGACACCTTAGATCAGTGGATAAGAGTGCCCAACCCGGAAAGTAGGGAGGTCCTGGGTTCTAGTCCCAGAGGTGTAAATATCTTTTTCTGATTTTTCTGTTTCCAGATTTTCGATTGAGTTTCGCTCATAATGTCTTCATTTAATTAAATATTACTGTATAAAATCTAAATTTAGCTAGGACTCACACCTCTCCAGATAATTCGATTTATTGGTTTAGGTAAAGTTGATTTAATTAATAGAAGAAATTATCCATAGATGTCAGGAGATGCAAATTCCCCTCTTACCAAGGAAGCATTATAAAAAGCCTATGTTTAGGTTTTTACACCCACTTCTCGTCTCAACACCATACTTTCTTAACAAGTAAAACGTAAACTCCTTGGTCTGTCTTGGGTAGTTTGGGTCTCCTGAATATTGGGAATAGAGCAAATAAAAGTCACGAGTCCTTTAAAGTTTCCTGAAGATGCGTTATTATTTACAAAGTTCCTTCCTCCAAAATAAAACATATGATCCTACGAGATTTTCGATTGAGTTTCGCTCATAATGTCTTCATTTAATTAAATATTACAGTTTGAGGTTTTACTCATAAAAAGTTAAAATAAAAAATTATGGTATTATTTTTAATAATTCCTGTCATTTTATTATTCACATGGAAATAACACCAGCCCAACAACGTGTTCAATATAAAAAAGGATGTTTTGTTTCTCAACGTTATGTGTGTCATGCCCACTCCAACTAAAAAAGGATGTTTTGTTTCTCAACATTATGTGTGTCATGCCCACTCCAACTAAAAAAGGATGTTTTGTTTCTCAACGTTATGTGTGTCATGCCCACTCCAACTAAAAAAGGATGTTTTGTTTCTCAACGTTATGTGTGTCATGCCCACTCCAACTAAAAAAGAATGTTTTGTTTCTCAACGTTATGTGTGTCATGCCCAC